>OX493385.1:5859954-7109954 GCA_950371165.1 Lacanobia oleracea
CAAGCGCGGCAAGTTGGTATTTAGCTAAGCTATCCCAAAAGGAGTTGCAATACTCCACGCAGGATCGGACTTGTGCTTTGTAAAGGGTTAAAAGCTGTCCAAGCGTGAAGTATCGTTTCGCTCGATTGACCATATTCGCTTTTTGGCCGCAGTTTGGGCTTTGTACCCAATGTTGGCGTCGAAGTTGAGGCTGGATTTCAACTCCATGCCTAGGAGCTCGAGCCGATCAGTTACAGGAACAGATTTACCCTGAAAATAAGAGTTTGCGGAAAAAAGTGGCATGGTAGCGTTATAAGAGACCACAATGTCATCACCCCTTTGGGAGACAAGGATTAAGGTCAAACTTGTCTCCCTACCATGGCCTCTTTCAAGGAACGAACATCACCCCCGCTGGCTGTTGCGCTGTATAAGTATCTCTCTGAAACCGTACTGTCATCTGCGTATCCGACAATACCAGGTTGAAGTAGATCCTTGGCATGCAGCAAGAAAGGGGTTACATAGAGAACAGACCCCTGATGAACACCTTCATCAATTGCCATGAGTTCAGAGGAGCAGCCTTCAACGACTACTTGGATCAACCGTTCACTAAAGAAGTCTGATATCCAGCTACAAAAATTAGCAGCCATAAGCAGGAAGCTTGCAGAGTAGACTTGCGTGCCAGACACTGTCAAAGGCCTTCAAATTATCAAGCGATACAGCAAGTACTTCGTCGATGGTCACGCCCCAACAGTGCGTGACATACACAAAAAGATCGCCAATCGACCGTCCCCGGGGAAAGCCATATTGACGGTCACTGAGGAGATCATTGTCTTCAAAGTAGGTCAGCAACTTACTGTTCAGTACCCTCTCCATAACCTTACACATAATGAGACAATTGCGTAATTATTAAGTTATGAACAAGTAAATTACACTTTAAAATATTCAAATTGGACCTTTCGTTAAAAAGTTATGATGGATATAAAAATACTCGAAAAATAGAAAAATCTTGCAGTTTGCGCGAACTGCCGTCGTCGAACGTTTAGTATTAATAAGTAATTTACACGAGGAGATGAACTTCATGGAGTACTAACTAAACCCGCGCGAACGAAGTCGCGGGCGAAGTGCTAGTATAAAATAATCTCAATTTAAGATTAGCTACCCTAATTCAAGATTAGCTACTAAGAATAGAAATAAGTTCTACAAAAGAAAGTCACAATGAACTTTATACCATGAACGATACGAAAAGGGTACACAAATGTTACTAAAACCTTATTTATGAATCGGTCATCAAAATTGCACTATTAAAAAAAATACACGAGAAAATATAAGTAAAGATGTACAAAATGTATCATTTTCATACAAAATAAATTAGACACACTAAGATTTGTATTGTGTATTCTTGAAAAAAACGTGACCACGGATTATTCTTTAATTATTCTAGAATAATTCAGGAATAATTTTTAAAAATCAGCGAACGGTAATTTAGGAACCATCGCATAAATTACCTGAGGACACTTTTTTCTCAAGAACAAAATGCATGCATAGACGACAGTTTCAGTTATGATTTATGTTCACAGAGAAGCAAACAGTGCGTTGTCTATGATGCCCTTAAAATTTAAATATGTAATTGAATTCATAATTCGGTATATTATAATATATAAATAACATTACAGCTACGGAACGTTTAACATTTTTGCCAAGAAGGCTGTTCAGCTAACATGAAGATAAAAAAATTACTTAAAATTGGAAATCAAATCATTTGCTTCTTCAATAAATATGCGGAAGAACTGACAACGCGTTTTCTTAAAAAATGGAATAAAGAATTGTTACAGCATTAGAATAGCCATTATTAGAAATGTTTTGCGAGCAAAAGCCTGCCATTTCTAATTTCATTATTTTAAAAAACCCTATAATTTGTACCATAAAACATTTAATAATTATTGTTGCATTCGGAGCCCAATTCCCACATATTGTATAATATTGTTCAATGTTACATTCGATCGGCAAAAATTACGAACTTTCATGTTACAAAGAAAAACGGTGTCTAAGTTTTGCAATCATCTCAAAATATTAAGTCGTAACTTGAATTTTTATCCATAATTTTGAGCGAGTTTTCTCTTAATTTTGTTTTAATTAGTAAATAGATGTCTCTGTCCACTGAAGTCGGTATGGATGATGTTAAATAAGAAATCTTTTTAATTACTTAACCTGAAAACAATTTGGCCATCCACGCGCACTAAATAATCATTCTGTATATATATTTGACATCATATGATATGACAGGCACTAGAAGACACGTCATTGGGAACTGAGCTCTTAAAATAATTTAATTTAACTAAACTCATTACTAGATACAAATTATATTATGAATATCAAGTCATTGGGAAAGGAGTTTAGGATCCCTGATATTGTAACTATAATTTAATTTTGCTACGCCTGATTGAATTATTTATCCCTTAATTTAAATTTGCTAGCTTCTATACTGCCTTTTATCAGTCATCATTCCCCTGCCACTCGCCTCTGTGGTTGCTTGCCTTTGCTGTAAAACATGTCGAGAAACAAGCCTGAAAACAAAAGAAAATCTAATGAAATGACATGTAACAGAACAATATTGTAAGGACAGCTTTGGTTGTCGATATAAGGGTCTTAAGTTTTGAACCATCGTTAAAAAGCACAGACGAAAACTTTCGATCAAACGTACACAGAGAACTAACTAAGTACACCATATGAGATAGGTTAGTCTGATATTTACTTGTTAAGTGATAATATCTTAAGTAGTTGAGTAGTACTTTCCAAAGAAAATTAATAGTAGATTATGGACTGAGGGGATAAAGCAGTGTCTTATGTCACGGTCGTTATATTGAATCCTGAACCTAATGTAATATATATTAGGTTTTAGAGTTTAACGCTCCAGTGAAGCGAGGAAGTTAATTCAAGAATTGAGAATGCAGCGAGGGATTCAAGCTAGCCAAAAGGAGCATACTCTACTTTTCACACCTATTGCAAGAAAATTGTTTGCAAGTCATGAAGAGAGGTGGCTGGCCCCGAGCGGTTCCTGACGGTCTACAAGTTGAGTTCCAAATTCAAATCACATTATTGACCTCCGGGCAATAAATATTGTACTGAATTTCATTATAACCCGCCGGGCATTATATTTATATTTTGGATTAAATAAAATGTGTCTTATTAAATTCTCATTACTACTAATGCTTTATTTTTTGCAATTTGTCTTTTACGACTGTTTACGGCTATAGGCAGATTCATCAATTTTATTAATAACTTTAGCACTGCATTCATTGCATATATGAAAACTTGTGATTGGCCTTCATTATATTAGAATAAATAAGCATGTCCTGTAATTAACTGTAAGTTTTCCAAATATAATAAAATTAGCCGCTCACATCATCCACTTCACCTAAGCTTAAGCGGTAAAATGTGTAAACATGAACAAGAATCGCACTGCTGGTCCTATTCCATTAGATAAAGCCGTACCTGCAAATACTAGGACCGCTCCGAACCACTGGCGCGGCAGCAGCACGTTGCCGAAGATGAGAACGGACATGAGCACCGTGAAGAACTTCCTCGTCGTCGTCACCACGGAGCACGGGAGTGGGCCGTATTCTGCCACCTGGAAATATGTTGTGAGGTTACACTTATGTTCCAGGTTTCAAAGGTTACGTACCCAAAGGGTAAACAGCAGACCTCTATTTCTACCTCCGCTGTCCGTCCTACCGTTCGTCTGTTTATCAGTGGGCTTTCAACTCATTACAGGGTGTGTTTCTATTGCCGCTTTTAAACAAATAAAAACGGGGGTCTCATTACAAGAAACGTGATTTTTCCGGTTTATCGTACGGCACCTTTCGTGGGCAAGCCACAGCCGGTTTTCAATAGGCAGATATTTTTTTCTTAGAAACTAAAATGGCGTTTTGACTACTTTTTTATAGAATTTAGTAAGGTAGGTATGATAGTAATAAAGTCACTACCAGATAGGGCATCACACATTTATCAACTACAAACAGACAAGTGGAGTGTTCCTACTTGCTTACTACTACTTATTTCTGGTAAGCAAAGCAGAACAGTTGTTGTATTTCGGTATTAACGGGCCGTTATCCGAATTTTGGCTGTTTGAAAAACGATTGGAAATGGTGAAATATGTGAATTTAAACCCGGAAAAAATTATGGGAGGGATACATTCTTGTTCTAGAGGCAAGTGACAGTTAAAACACAAAACATCATTTTCTCGATAAAAAAAAAACTGGAAAAGGGTCGATTTGAAAAAAACATTTTCGATCTCATATCCAAATTACAGCACAAAACAATTTGAAAGTTGCACGAACTGAAGGGTAATCAAATTTCAGAGGGCCGAGTGCAACTAGATTTTTAACCGACTTCAAAAAAGGAGGAGGTTCTCAATTCGGTTGTATTTTTTTTATGTTCTTAAGTTTTCTAATATATTTTATAATAAACATCGAATTTGTAGAATAAGCTTGCCTTTGAACCCCGCAGAGTCCTACGGGACGTGTTTGGGACGGGACCCGACTCTTTAAAAAAATAATCGCGGAACAGATGTGTAAAAATAGAAATGACACTCACGGAAGTTCAGGCAACATATAATGTTAGGATATGATTTACTTTTGATATGGAGTGAAAGTAATATATATTCCAAAGCCAGGTTAGACTGATTACACAAACGCCAAATCTTAGTCTGACCTCTCTCTTACTAAAGAAACTGGGAATACTGTGTGAAAAGGAGCTACAAGGTGGCGCATCGAAGGAGTCGTCGAGAAGACAAACTTAAGAATCTCACTCCAGAATAATTGCCTCCCTGTCCAAGCACTCCGTAGAATAACAAGTACTTACTAACTAGATTCCTAGCTTGTAAAGCAAACAAGTGGTTCGCCTTGAGGATGAACAACAGTGGGCTCACTGAAGGAAGGTTCTCTTCTTTACAATGTAATCTGGTGATAAATAACCTTTTTAAGAAACACAGGATATTTGGAAGACTTCGCAATCCTCGTACTTGAGAAGGTGATTGGAACTATCTGCAATCTCACTCAACAAGCACTAGGTACGCATTGTGGAACGATAGTGCAGAGAAAAAATTATCAGTAAACAAAAACCCCACTAAATCTGAATTATAACTCCAGTTATCTAAAAGGGCCAAATACCTTAGTACAGTAGAGCGCAGTAATTCAGCCCATGATCATCTACGGGGCCGTGGTGAGGGGTCAACATACTAAACTAATCACAACCGTGAACAAATTACAACACATCAAAAGTTGGCCTGCAAGGCAGCTACGGGCTGCTGACTACTACTTTAGCGCTTGAAGCCTTACCAGGATTCTTAGCCCAGAGATTCAGTGTTTTAAGACGTATCTTAAAACACTGAATCTCTGGGGTAAGAGAGAAATACCACTCTGCTGTAGGGGGCTAAATAATGAACTCCTCATAACGACGACAATCAACGACTAGGTCCTCAAAAAATTTACCTTCGATAAAAATACAAAATTAAATTGCAGGATGTCACCGCTGCGAAGGGCTATGTCCTGCAGAGGTGTGGATGATCCATGATAAGTGTAGGCAAGATGGCCGCTTCACAAAACGTACCCTACGACCGACTAAACTACAGTTGCGTAAGTCACAACTAGCCACGCTGTTACACCTGGCCACGCCGTTACAACTGGTCACGAAGTTACAACTGACCACGCCATTACAACTGGCCATAGTTGCTTTAATAAAAACCACTGTGTGAGTTACAGGCAGACCACTCTGCAGGGTCTGCATGGAAAATAGGGAACGAGACTGCAGCTCATCTGTTCCTAAGCTGGCCAGTATTCGCTGGATACAGGGCAAAGGTCTGTGACCAGCATTAATAACGCACTTGACTATTATATTCGCTAATAGTCAAGTGGGTTAGGTAATGTTGGTAACACACAGACCCTACTTCGAAGACCCAGGTACCCTCTGTGACATAGTAGCACCAGGGTACGTTGCTGGCCTTCTCTGAGGAGCTGGGTGGATCGAATGACTTATTTATCCCACTGGTATACAAAATCCGCGCTTACACCTGGATTTGCGTTCATTAGAACGCATTACATACTTCTTATGCAGAATTCTTACCATAAAGAATATGAACATTTGTCCCAAAGCGCCAACTATAGCTAATCCGACGAGGTATATTATAACTTCAGGATACGTCGACACAAACACGACGAACTTGAATATTTCGCCGCTCAAGAACACACCCACTGACAGTATCAGCGATGACCTGAAAAGTAACAATGATTTTGTCAGTTATTTATTTATATTTACTTTATTGTACACCAAATTAAAACACATATAGTTAAACATATATAATAGCAGTTACACAGCTCTTTAAGGTGGATGCGCTAGAGTAGCCCGCGAAATTCAAATTTTCTTACGTTTTTTGCAATTTGCAAGTCGGTATTAGGTTTTATTCGCGGGCGTAAGAATTATGTATTTTCAGAATTATAACCATTTAAGTCAGCAATAAAACTCCATGGGACCAGGTAACCCGAAAGAATGACTATTTCATGAAATCTTGACATTTTAGGATTATACCGACTTATGGAGTTGTTTTACTGATTTTAATGGTTATAATTCTGAAAATACATAATTCTTACGCCCGCGAATCATACTTTAATCAACATATAACCTAATTCTAACTTGCAAATTGCAAAAAAACGTAAGAAATTTTGAATTTCGCGGGCTACCCTGGCGCAACCACTTTAAGCGTGACTATAACGCACTGTAACGTCTTTCTTAATAGTTCACGCCCCAGAGAACTCGCTAAGGCACCGACTACAGATTCCATTACTAATAATATTTGAGGCAGCGCAAGGTGCGCTAAAAGCATAAGTGTCAGATGTCATATCCATAGTCTTGAATAATCAAGGACTCCAATATCTATTAGTGACACTCACTGACACACTCAGCGGATAGTTTTGACACTACCGTCTCTAGCAGTGGCTGTCGGGGGGTCTCAGTACTCAGACCTATTTCAAATGGACATGAGCAGTTAGCCGCTCCAAGTAACAATCTGGTATTCAACTGAATCCGGTTTGACTGGGAGCCGACCCCAATATAGTTGGACAAAGGCTAGGCAGATGATGGACATGAGCAGTTTCTGATCCGGATGTCTGAAAGGGTACTAAAGATGCACGTTATATGCTCGATTTTCGACACTGGACCCGAAGCACGATCGTTAATCGATAGCTCAAAATGTTATATTTTTTACACAGGCTACTCTTCTCTTCAGCAAGAAATATTTTCAGCAAGCCTTCCACCCTAGCTTGTTTTTATCTCGACCTAGATGCAACTCCCTAAATAGCACATCAAGTAAGGCATTGCATGAGCCAACAAACATTAAACAGCTTGAGGTTAAGAATACAGCTTCTTCACCGAGAGAACAACAAATGCAGTCATCAGTTACTGCTCAACCACCTGAATGGCAAAGAGTTCCTACAAATAGATCTAAGTGAAGACAAAGAGGTACCAAAACAAAAACGCCCTAGTAAACCTAGGAAGGAACAGCAGTCATAATAAAAAACACATCAAACATGACGTTCTGGAGGAGTATAAAACTGACCAAATACAGGCTACTAAGGTAATGGTACAGAATAAGTAGAGTTTACTAACCCTATCCGCTATATATTGCCCCCCCTCCCCCCCCCTAAGCACATCCTAAAGGAAGACAGTTTGACAGAGTTCTTCAAAACTCTTTAAAACAATATGCGGCGGGGATTGGATGAAAGGCCAAAAATATCGTCTGGGGTTCTCGACTGACACTACCTAGGGGGAGAGAACTTAAAAAAAGCCTTGACAATAAAAAATAAGTAATTAAAAACACGCCTGTCGTGTCTAAAAATGAACTAAAAAATGTAAAACAAGCATTTGCCCAAAAATTAAAAACTGAATAGGGAGCGTGTAGAAACTATAGGTGGTACAGAAATGTCACTGTCAAGTATGTTTCAAGTAAAATTCGAAATAGCTACGCTAGATGGCACAGTCTTCTTCGGGCACGTTCCCGTAAACTGAGCGTGCCCGGAACCACAAGTGGCAGCACAGAAGCGTCAATTTATTTTTTATTTCATACTTTTTAGTGATAAAACGATATTGTGATTGAATGAGTAATGCGAAACTAAATCGATTTTGATTGGTACCAAGATTTCTGAGGTGGTTTTGGACATGGAGAGACTTTTTATAACGTAGCTCGTGGATAAGCTTACGTGGATCTAAAATACTAATTGCCAAGCCTTCTAGCTATCACACGCGACCAAGTACACATAAGCTTAGCCCTTGGCAAACATGGTAGAGCCTAGATCTACGACGACTTTGGACAAAGTCGTTCCTTACAGGAAGAAGGTTCCTTGGCGAATGGGTTTTTTACACAAGTTAAGTAGTTAAGTATACATGAAAAAAAAATGTTTTTTTTTTTATTCATGAACCATGGCTATCCTAAAATTATTTTAAATTTAATTATTAGAAAACGAATCATATTGAATACTACTGTTACATATTTTTGTTTTGTACTAAGCAAGTTCTAGACGATGATAGTATAGGTCGGCAAATTTTCATGAAAATAAAAAAATATTTCCGTTTTTTCATGATCCATAGCTACCATGTATCTACTAGCCTATGTTACCCGGAATAACGCAACGCTTCTACCGATACCACATGCATCGAAATCGGTTAAGGCGTTTAGAAGTTATGATGGAATAAAGAAATTCACAAACTTACATACATGAACCCTAAAAACATAACACTCCTTTTTTTAGGCAGTCGTGTAAAAATAAACTACACGTCCTGAGTACGGGTACAGAGGTACAGTACTTCATACTGGCCAAGACTCCAAAAAACCACCTGACCTTTTGGACGTCTTTGTGTTTAAGGGACTTTTTAACATGCACCTTAGTGCTGAAAGTTGCCTAAATAGCAGCTCAGATCACACCACTCTTCTGATAGCCACTACAAGGACAACAATAATAGAAAGACAAGTCAAAGAAAAACTCTACAACAAGAAACTGATTGGATTGGATTCAGAGAATAACAATCGTGAACCTGAAGGTACAATCAAAATCAAACGATGACATTAATGCAGTTCCTAAAAGCATAACAAACCTAATTCAAACTGCTGCATGGAAATGCTCAACAACACCCACCAGGCCAGTCACACAAATATTTCCAAGGAAATAAGAAGCAAAGTTCTGGAAAAAGGAGGCTCAGGAGAATTTGGCAGACCAGTCGTCTTGCTTCTGACAAACGAGATTTTAATAGAGCGGCCGCAGATCTGAAAAAATATCTGAAGAACATAGAAGATGAGACCCTAAAACAGACTGGAAAAACTAGATGCCACAGCTAAAAACGGATACTCGCTTTGGAACACCGTAAAACATAGCAAAAATGCGCCACAAACTGCTCAGCGTCCTTTACAACTAGGAAATAATGTGCTGAGGCTTTAAATTTGGACATTTCTTGGCCAATGTATGCACTCCCAATTCCAGCGACACATAAAGCGATAAGGAGATCCAAAACTATTTGGAGACGGATCTACAACTCAACTTCATCTGAAGAGTTATCAAGAGTCCCGAACTAAAAAGCTCCTGGACACTGCCTTACAACTGTCGAAATCTTACGTCAACTACCAAGAAAAGCCATAGTCTACATAACACAGCTCTTTAATGGAATTTTGAGGGCTGGAAATTTTCCGAGAAAGTAACGGAAATCATAATGGTCCAAAAGCCAGGAAAATCACCCAGCCTTGTGTCATCATACAGACCAATAAGCCTACTGCCTGTTATGTCCAAAGTTTTTAAGAAAGTCGCTGCATGTAGGTTCAATGAAATACACAAAGAAGGCAACATCATTTCGGATTCAGAATACAGCACCCAACCGTGGAGCAGGTCCATAGAGTGGTGAATAAGATAAGTGTGGTGAGAAGAGGGGCTGGAACGCAAGGAGTACTGCTCTGACGCCCTGAACGCACAGCGGGCGTTCGATAAGGTCTGGCACCAGGAATTGTTGTAAAGAAACAGCTGCCACATAACACTATGACCTATTGAAATCTTACCTATAAGACGAGACTGTTTCGGGTAAAAATAAATTACTCATACTCGAATTCCACAACTACAGGCTTCAGGGTTCCGTATTGGGTCTTATGCTCTACCTTATATACACAGCAAACTTAACAACGTCAGAAGTTCTCTCTGTCACCTTCGCTGATGATAGAGCTGCTTTGTGCACAAGCAAAAACCCTCACATGACCTCACTAATGCTACAAAACCAACTCGAAAAAGTCCATAAATGGATGAAAGAAAGCTAGCGCCAACAAGTCAGTGCGTCCTAACGAGCCAGCCCACGCCGCTTAGCCTTTAGCTTTTAACTTTCCAAATAATGTCATGACCCAGCCAGTCCCTTGCTGTCCTCCCCAAAACGACGACACTGAGCCGAGGTCCGTACCCCACAGGGGGTGCCTTCAGCGAGCAGTTTTAGTTTTTCAGTTGCATAGCCTCGGCTGGGGGCGTTACATTCATTTGAGGCCTACACAGGCAAGTCCGGTTAAAGAGTGTTGCAACCTTCACAGCTTTGAGTGGCAAGCGAAAAAAAAAAATAAGTCAACGAAAAAGAAATGATGACTGCCCTTTAAGAATAAACTTGACGACGACACACTTCCACACGGGGAAACAGCTAAGTACCTCGGCATATCTATACACATATCTTAACAGGAAACAGATTTGGAGATACCACATAGGGAAAAACGTGACGAGCTGAACTTCCTACTCCGAAAACTGAACTAGCTCTTAGGAAGAACATCACACGTATCACTAGAAAACCGAGTACTCATTTACAAAGCAGTATTAAAGTCTGTCTGGACGTACGGAATCGAGCTGTGGGGGGGGGGGCTCTGCGAGGAACTCAAATGTGGAAATTCTCCAGCGATTTCAAAATCAACTCTCAGAATAATATCAAATCCTCCATGACTTATGAAGACCTCAGAATTACATGAGCATCTACAGATCAGAACTGTAAAAGAGGAAATATAACACAGGATTTGATCATACAAGCATCGAATAAAGTCACTTAACAACACCTTAGCCATGTCCCTATGTGAACCAATAACAATAACAAAAGCTCAAACGCCACCACATTTGGGACTTTACTGAATTAAGCCCAAACTATTTCGGTGGAAGAAGGGCCCTCAGCAGTCAACATCCACACAAAAGATCTGCTAAAGGTTTGCAACCGATTGCACGACAAGCGATGAAAAAAAAGGCTACTCTGATTAACAGATGAGTAATGGTTGCCTGTGTATTTTCCGGATCTAAACCGATTTACATAAAAATTGCTATTCCAAACATTAATAAAACAGACGGGACGAGCTCGACTCCTATCGAAGACTGGCCCGACATAGTAAAGGACAGAGTTTTATAGAAAAAGGATAGTGAAAACTTTGCCTAGAAAAGGGACAAAGTAAGCTAGATACATAGAATAAAAAATATCAGCCTAATTGTCTAAAAAACTGACAAGTTTTGTCCATAATCATCAAAGCGCAGCGTGTAGAGCAACAATTACATAGTTGTCACAAATATTACTGTGGTGAGAAGTCATTCAGAAAATATATGGAACTATCTTAGTCCTGGTAGATGCGTTTAAAAGCAAAAGTAGCGCTACAACTGTTGTTTACCTGAGATGGGAAGCACCTGTGCTTGTCATCTCCAGACTATAGACTTTGTATACATACATTCACATTATGTCATACATAACTGGCCAGGCGTTTTTAAGTATACGCAAGCAGAGCTATGAGCATGACACTAGCAGAACTAGCATGTGTAAGATCATAAGATGGAGGAATATTTCGCAAATTGCAGTTCAATTAATCGCCACAACGTAACAATATGCTTTCGTTTGCTTCGCCCAGCTGTCAACTATTACTAGTAAGTTAAGAATAGACACAACATACCACCAGTTAGTATTCATCATCATAGCATAGGCAGAAGGCGCAGATTCGCTCTTCATGCGTTCCTGTAATCCAAAACAATATCTGTTATTTTTAAGACATTAGTATTAATTTTATTTCTAACCCATAATATTGTACGTAAATGCAAGGAGTATTAGGAGTTTTTAATTCTACTGCTTTCCATTTTGTATGTTAGAGTAGCAGTTACAGTACATATTTGAGCTGACTTAATTTACAGCAGTTATTCAAAACTGAAAACAATATTGCCCTCCTGCTGGGGCAGTTGGATAATCGCTAACTGCCTTGCCTATCTATTATTTTATTGACTGCTCCAGAATCTACAGAAAATAGTTATTAGTTAGATCAGAGGGTCTAAAAAGGCCACTTTAGCAGAATCAGAAAGCAAATCATGCTACCCGTCACTGTCAAGTTTTTCCAGTCAACCTTGAACCTAATGTGTTAGCAATAAAGATGATAATGAAATTTGACAGATTGTTGCGTGATTAATATAATGGTTATAATATGACTGTCCAAAACTGGCCTTTTAGCCCCCCTGTTCTAGTACAGAAAGATTGTTATTATATTAGCAGCACTCTTTATTCAAATATCACAATAACTGCTGAAAAATGTTATGTTTTGCACCTCAATCAATTCTTCTTGCATTAAAGAGGTCCGTGCTAAGTTTGTAAACAACGTTTACAAATAAATTTAGTGTGTTATGTTTTAAATAATTGAGTTCAGAAACCAAATGACCTAAATGTGTTCTCAAAATAGAAATCAACGCTCTAGCACTTGCAGTGATAGAACTCATTGAACCCAGTTTAAATTAATCTTGTCTTTGATTACATGTTAATTTTTGTTACCTTTTTTATGTCTGTGAACTACTATTTTGATATGGAGCCGCGCGTAAATTATTACTGTGAGTGTTCATAATTACAAACACTGCATGTTTTAAAGGGAATTAAAAGAAATTATTTTTATTTATTTGAGTTGGGTTTGCTCTTGAGTCTAGGTCAAAGATGACAGAGACAAAGTCGAATGCAACTTACCAGGTACACCTTCTTACTCATTTTCAATATCATATGGTATGTAAGAACAAACATGCATAAATATGTACCTACACAGATGTTATGGTAGTATGAATATGTAGCAAATTGCTCAAATCTTGTTAGCCACAATGTCAATCACATTATGTATTCATTTTATCATTTATAATATTATAACTATATTAGGTTGCTTTTAGAAGCGACTTTGTTTTTAATATGTAAGGATTTAAGAACACAGAAGTGAGCCCATTGCTATTTGTAAGGAAATAAAGCATATATACCTGTACAGCACCAGTGAGCCCATCCATGGTCAATGACAGAAATAGCAGGATTTCCCCAATGCCCAATCCGGAAGACTCATCCACAGTTTTCTTGCCTTGGTCTTTGTACATAAACATGACTACTCCAAGTACGATCAGCAGGACAAACAGATACTTCTTCAACGGGTAAGACTTACGTCCAATGAGAACACCAAGTATCATCACTGGGATTGGCTTAGCTGCTTTGCCAACCACCTGGAATTTTTTGAAAAATAATTAATATAAATCACTAGTGGAAACCAAATAACAGTACACAGAAGAAGATAAGATGTCAATGTTATGTATTACTTTTTATCTTATAAAATGCCTGTCTTCTTTTTCTTTTTGTGTGGGTCTAACGACCCCACACACCCCAGTGTCAGAGTGTCCAAACCAACTCAAGGGCCTCTGACATGGTTTATTTGACGACCTCTATTTGGCGGCTGGGACCTCCAGCTTATATGTGCATCCTAAGCACGGAATCATTTTTTTATCATACAATCAGGTGATTCAAGCCTGCAATGTCCTAGCCTAACTGGTAAACAACTTTAAAAAGAATGCTCTATAATGCCTTTCATAGATAGGAATTAAGTTCTTTATTGATGACATGTGTAAAGCTATGTCGTAGCTGTTGTCTGTACAAGTAAATAAACATAGTAAGTAATAAAGATTGTGCGATACCCCACAATTTAATCATACAACTGTTTTTATTCTGATTTAATCCTCTTTTAATTTGTTGCTATCTCTAAAATACCTAAACCTCTAAAGAAGCCTTTCCCTGATATCTGTTCATATTAAATTGTTGATTATAACAATTGATTGCTTTTGCCATATCAAAACTCTATAGTACCACCAGAAGCAACAGCTTTAGATCAATGAAGTAGTATGTCATAACAATTAGATTATAACGAAGTTGATTACAGTTACCTGTGTTGGGTAGTTAATCCATTGCAGAGCCATGTTTGAACACACCATAGCAAGGAGGTATGTCATTGCTGATGAGAAATAATAGATTTTTCTGGTAGAGTCCACTTCCCTCTTCCATGATAACTGAAAAACGGGATTGATAAATCATGTCAAGCAGGTAAATAAATAAGATTACTTTAAGGGTCCCCGCACACTTGCCACCGGCCACAACCAGAAAACGACGCCACCAGCATATTTCATGTAGTTTTCACACGGTTGACACCGGTGGCCGCTACACGTGACCAGTTTATTGCTTTCAGTGGCAGCATTTGTGGCTGTTGCGTGTGGCCCAGTTGCTGGCAGCCTAAAAGGTTTCAGTAAGTGTGCATCAACCTACTGCATCGCAATTGACTCTCACCATTACTTCCAGCAATTTTGATCCAGGGAATAAATTTACCACTTGTAGTTGAATACATTTTTCATTTAGAGTAGTTATACATGAGATTATTATCTAGGATTAGTTTTTATCTGTGGCTTTGCTTGCACTGAAGCTTTATTTTCGCAAAACCAACATAGCCTTTACCAGTCTTCAGAGTCCCATCTACTAAATGATAAAGGACTGAAAAATGTAACAAACTCCCTTTCATGTATTTCTTACTTCCAAATTGTAGTTTGTTTTCATTGTTATGGCAAAAAGGCCCAAAATAGAGTGTTCCTTCTCATAGAAAGATCTAACGAGACTCGGATGCCTAAATCTCTCGTATTATTATTATTACACTCTTTGGCCTAAATACTTAGGGATAAGCAAAAGACTTACCATTAGAAGTTGTACGAAGACGTAATTCACCACGCACTGAATGAGAACCAGGCATAGCGAACACGTAAACTTTTCATTGTTTTCACCATATTTACCCCTCGTTATTTTCTCTTGTAACATTCCATAAATGAAATAACATACGAATATGGCACACGCATACACTAGAAACCTGAATTCGCTACGAATTTTAGGCATTTCGGCGAAAGAACTTTGCCACGCAGAGACTGTAAATAAAGACAGATTTTTCAGTCCTAACTTGTGAGTGGAAATACAACATGAATTTAAAATTACTTATCAATTTATGTATATTTTCTTATTCCATTATTTATACCAATACCTTTATCTAAGGAACGTCTTAACAAAAATTGATTCTCACTGTTGTTGTTTTGTGAAACCCCAATGTCCACCTCTACACTTGACATATATATACAAAACTGAACCTTTTTCCGAAATCCCGATCAATTCAAAATCATATCAAGGTCGAGTAGCCGATTCGATACAGTTATCTATCCCTTTTACTCAAACCCATACAAAAAGAGAGGCACAGTAAAGCTGTCATTCGTCCACGTGTGCTTTGACAATGCTAGATGTGACATGGCTCGACAACATGACAACTTTCGCCCAGAAACGGGAAAACGCAAAATTTGTAGATATACTATTATTACTAATGCAATGACTCTATGAGCTACTTTAATAATGGATGGATATCTTTATCTCATTACGGTAAAGTTTCATCATACTTCTGCTAATTAATGTTCTTCTTCTTCTTGTCGAATCGATGGACAACTATTTCGATCGTTACCTTGGAAATGTGGCGCTGCCAAGTGTTGGAAATAAAAGTCACATGAAATTCTCATTTTCATCATCATCATCATCATAGGGTCGGCTTCCAGTCAAACCGGATTTAGCTGAATACGAGTATTTTACGCTTCATGGCAAGACTGGAGTCAGATTTACTGGCTTCTGACAATCCGTAACGACTGCCAAAGATCTACAAATGACAGCCGGGACCAACGGCTTAACGTGCTTTCCGAGGCACGGAGGAAACTCGCTATGATAAGATGGTCACCCATCCACAGACCAACGCTGCCAAGCGTTGCTTAACCTTGAAGATCGACCCGTGCGGCTGTTATTATCCAGCCACGAGCTCCTCTCTAGCCACGAGCTCCTCGAGATGAAATTCTCATTTTATTTGACGATATTTTAAGGCCTACACAATGCCGACGGCAGTGCCCGCCGGGTCTTTATATTTATTGAGTAGTGAGTACCTACCTTATTTTTAACTTCCCAAAAAGGAGGAGGTTCTCAATTCGGCCGGTATGTTTTTTTTTCTATGTATGTACATCGATTACACCGCGGTTAATGGACCGGTTCGCGTGATTCTTTTTTTCTTCGACGCGAAATAGCTGCCAGGTGGTCCCATAAAAATTTCTTTCAGTTTGGTCTAGTAGTTTTTATTTCATAAGCATTATTGTTATTTTTTAGTTCCATAACATTGCGCCGGTACCACTAAAAAGTGAAAAATAAAAAACTTTTTTACAAAAAATACAACTGACATCCAAAAACAAAACACTACAAGGTACAAAATGGTGTTTTTGGTTATCTTTTCGTTTTTTGACACCGACTTCCGAAATTAAAGTTTTTTTCTTTCTTCCGAAGTTATTTTGTACCTTGTAGTGTTTTGTTTTTGGAAGTCAGTTGTATTTTTTGTAAAAAAGTTTTTTATTCAATAAGCGAAGCCTTATCTATTCTAAAATGACAAATGTTGTTTCGTCGTTAATCTTCTCTCCCACAGTGCGCAGCACTTCATCTCCTTCACAAAGCAGCAGGAACTAGCACGATAGTCCATCGCGTTGGACTCCTCCCGATGTCCGCACGTCCATCACTCTGGTTCTTCTGTCTGATCCAGGGTACGTCTTTATGACTGCGCCGCAAGGCCAAGAATTTGTTGGCAACGTGGCGTCAACTATTAGCACGACGTCTCCTACTTTAGGGTCGATAGTTTCTCTTCCTTTGATTTATCTCCACATCAGCAGAGGTAAGTACTCTTTGACTGTCTTTGACCCATCGTCTCCTGGATAGTTCTGCGGTTCGCCTTTCCGATTAACTCTGTATAGTCGTATTCTCCCAGCGACATTGCTCTACACGATTTTCCCAGTAGAAAATGGTTTGGGGTTAGGCTTTATTCGTCTTCAGGATCGATGCTAAATTGCTGACGAGTGTGAAACGCCTGGAATTTACTTTGTGTTCGACCTCAATTATCATCATGTGAAGCACTTCTTCAGGTAGGCTTCTTTTATTGAGAACAACAGACTGCCAGTGCCGTCTTGACTGACCGTGATCGCACAAGTCTGTCCCATGCACCCCCATGTTTGGGCTTCTTTTCCTCTTCCAATTCCTTATATCCTTATTTGTCCCAACAAATTGGTTCCGTTTTCACTGAATATAATTTTTGGGCTTCCTCTTCTCGCTGCCATCGGCGGAGTGCACTGATCATAGAGCCGGTTCTGAGAGAGGGCATCAGATCTAAGTGAATGGCTCTGGTAGTAAGACAAGTACATAAAGCTACCCAAACGCTTCTCAACTCTTCTCCCGACGACTTGTGACTTGCATCGGTCCAAATTAATCTACTGCTGAGCAGAAGAACGGAAACTGATGATGCGTCAGTCTCTCGTTCGGTAGATCTCCAGTCCACATCTCTCAGACAACATACTGACAACAAGCAGCTGTGTCTTAGTCTCAATTTTTTTTCCCTCGTTATAACCCCGTTTTACATTCAAGAAAATATGTTTCTTTGTAGATACACCAAGTTTGTTGTCGTAATACGTCCAATTGTTTTCGCCGCTCACCGCTAGACGCACCGCACGCCGCGCCGCAATCCGCGCCACTCTGGGCTGAAGCCAGCTCTATCAATCAACTTATAATGTTCATAAGTCTCTGTAGAGAATTTCAATAAATTAAGAATCTGCTAAGCATTAGAATGCAAACTAAACATGTGATTAGATTTTTGTTATAAATATGTGAGGATGTTTGTATTTCTCTAGGTCCTCAGATCGGACAAAAGTGTTATTGGGTTTTCCCACTAGATGTTTCTCACTATCCGTCAGATGTTTCGAATTGTGGGAGAATGTTGGCAATAGGGAACGTGTATCATTGCTTGATATTTTTACTGTAAAATTGGTGTAGTTTAGTGTCACAAGAGCTGGATGGGCAAGTATGAAACAGACGCAATCTCGGTAAAGTGGAGGTGTTATTGAAGTACTTTGACAACCTTAGAGAAGGTTGCCGGGAAGGGTGACTCGATATATTTATTGCCAAATGCTCCTACAAACATTAGAATGTGTTATATTAGCATTCTAATGTGGATTAGTGAAATCAAAAACTCAAGACTTGGCTTAAAGGTAGCCAGGTTATCGAATACACAAAACAAGGTTAGCGATCAATGTTTCTTTTTTTTTTTTGACGTGACAACGTCTTATAAATTGGTTTGCCGGGTGACACTTCAAGAAACTGCGTTACGCTCCGCTCACGTTATGCGCTCACAATGAGAGCGAGTGAGAGGCACGCGTCCCTTCCACTCGGGCATCGTTAGCCTGCCTAAGAGCGAGAGAGACAGACATAAAAAGTCGTTGTCACGTAAAACTTTCGCCCGTTTAACGACTTTACAGGCAACCAATTTTTTTAATAATGTTTTTATTCATGACCATAGATACAAGTCTTTCAGTCGAATACATAGAGGGGTTTTAACAATGTGATATTACAACAGTAAATAATAATATCATAACAATCGACATATTACAACTAATAAACAAATTAATACATTTACAAAATGAATTATATTTTTTCTACCGTATTACAAATATATTTATATAACACACTAAAATATTTCTTATTTACTAATAAATCCTGAACACAGCGGGGAACACTTTGATGTTCATTATGTTCACTGTCATTGTCATTTATTTCACTCAATTCGTGCTCAATTCACTGACCAAAATCAAACGTTGAATGTTAAAACTTTTTAAGATAATGTGATCCAAATCAGCATTTTCTGCTCCACAATGCTGACATCGGCTATTACTAATTATGAGAAATCTGTTCAGGTGAGCTGGAGTTAAGCAATGTCCCAATCTCATGCGTGTTAAAATAGTTATAAATCTTCTTGTTGTGTATTTGAAGTTATAGTACCAAGGTTTAATCGGTAATTCTTTTTGTATTCCTGCATACCATCTGCCTTTCGTTTCCATGGTTATATCCCAATACTCCTTCCATAACTGTCTATTTCTTCTTGGATAAGGCTGAAGTAATCGGTGAATGGAACCTTGATCAACTGGGATCGATCTTCGTCATGGTCTGACCGGACAGCAGTGTCAGCTACTTCATTTCCACGAATGCCACTGTGTGAAGGTACCCATACTAATTCTACTTTTATGTACTTATCAAGTAGATTTTGGATTATAAGACTAATATTACAAATAATATAATTTAACTTAAAAGAAATATTTACGTTATGTAGAGCAGACAAAACACTTTTGGAATCTGTAACTATGAAAATATTATATACATTGTGTACAAGACTATTTACATGCTGTAATGCACAATAAACTGCGTAGCATTCTGCAGTGAAAATGCTACACACCCTATTTAATTTAATGCATTTACTGAAGTCTAATTGTGGATCATAGAAAGCTGCATTCACATTATGATCTGTTTTAGAGCCATCTGTATAAATAATATAATATTCTGGTCTATTATTTTTAAACAGTAAAAAATCAAATTTATTTTGTACCACATCTAAATGAGTTGAAAAGCTGTTAATAATACCATTATAAGGTATTTTGTATATAGGGCAAATATCATTTTAAACAATATCTTTTAAATTATTTTTTACATGTTCAAATATTGTTGGCATTTCAGGTAGAGTTCCACCAACCAAAGAAGAAGCAGAGATGGCATTGGAAGCAATTGACTGTGAGATTTCAGGATGTGTTGTTACTTTTTAAGTAAAGGATTATCATATGATGCCATGACTTTTAATAAAAATCTCTCAGCCAACAACAACCTTCGTAAAGTCAAGGGAGGTATACATGTCTCAATTTCTAATGAATTAATAGGTGTGGAGCGCATAGCGCCGCAAATAAATCTTAGTCCCATATTTTGAATTACATCCAATTTTCGTAACAAGGTGATATTGGCTTTCATGTATGCTAAACTGCTGTAATCAAAATGGCTTCTTACTATACTTTTGTACAGCAAATCCATAACTTTGGGGTCAGAGCCCCAAAAACTGCCGGCTAAATGTCTCAATATATTAATACCTTTCAGTGCTTTGTTACTTATATGTTTAATATGTTGATCAAACTTTAATTTGTCGTCAATAATGACTCCTAGGAATTTATGTTGCTTAACAACAGGAATTTCTACATTATTATATAAAATTTTAACATTGCCGTGAATGTTTACATATTTACTGACAATTAAAACTGAACTCTTTTCTGGACTTATTTCTAACTTAAGTTTATTATGGTAATAGCTGTATAATTGAGACAAAGCCTTATTGATATTAGCCATTGCTATATCTATGTTTTGATTTATGCTGTACAAAAGCAAGTCATCTGCAAATTGCAGGATATTTACACCTGGTGCATCTACATATTTTAATATTTCAGAAGTATACAAGTTATAAAGTAAAGGAGACAAAGTTGCCCCTTGCATTGTGCTTTTGTTAACAGTCCAAGGTCCATGTAATTTATTATTATAACTAACAAATACAGTCCAATTGTTTAAAAAAATAATAGAGCCATTTTAGAATATGACCAGGTATACCAATATTGTGACATACTTGAATGAGTTCTTCTATGTTTACATTGTCAAAAGCACCTTTTACATCTAAAAACACGCAGATCGCATTAGAGTGACTTAATTTAACCTGTCTTACATCTGATAATAAAGATACAAAGCTTTCAGAGCAACTTTTACCTTTTCTGAAGCCAAACTGCATAAAAGGAATTAAGCTTTGTGATTCAACAAAATAATCTAATCTTAACTTCAACATATTTTCAAAGAGTTTACCCAAACAAGATGATAAGGAAATAGGTCTGTATGAAGAAGCACTATTTATAGGTTTATCTGGTTTTAAAATTGGAATGACACACTGTGTTTTCCAAGACTCGGGTATTACTAATTCATTCCATAGTTTATTATAAATATTAATTAATATTGTTTGCGCATTTAAATGTAATTTTTTTATAACATATAAGGTATGTCATCCAATCCCGGTGTAGTATCATTCCTACTTTTTAAAGATGTTTTCAACTCTTCTATAGTGAAATTGTTTTTGAGAAATACATTTACATCATTTTCCGTAGCATTTTCGAACAAATACTCAAGCCTATTGCCATCTATTTCAGTAGAATCTTCCAAGTTATCTAAAAAACTTGGAACCCACTCATCATTTATGGTTTTGTTTCGATTTCATCCAATTTTTTTAAATTTTTAATGTATATGTGAATCTGGAGTTAGCCTATTGAAGCTACTACATAAATTACGCCAAGAAGAAGAACTTTCTTCCTTCAGAATTCATTTCTTTTTGCATCATTTTTTTTTATAATTTATCCAGTTTTCAATATTCGGTTGAGAAAAATAATACTTTAATGCATCTTTTGATTTTGCGACAGCATCACTACATTTTGCATTCCACCAGGGTACTGGTTTTTTAATGGCTGTGTTTGCACACAATTTTCGTTTTGGAATTGTTTTATTCCTCAATTCATTTAATGTTTCTATAAAATGGTTATATACATTGACAGGAGAATCATTTATTGAGTCCAAGTGGGAAAAACAAGTTTTAGATAGACTATAATATTCATCCCAATCTGCCTTACTATAAATATATTTCTCTTGATTCACAGGAGGTGACGTGCCATACATAGAAGGCTGAATGTTGATCTCAAGTAAGGTTGGAAGATGATAGCTACCCATGGGATCGTCATGAACATACCAGTTACATAAATGAGCTATTGAGAAGCTAACAAGGGCAAGATCTATTGCTGAAGCATGTCTATTAGGATAAGGAACAGTTGTTGGTGATCCATAATTCAAAATACATAAGTTAAATTCATCAATTATATTATATAAACATCTACCTCTATTATTATCACTATGACATCCAAAGGCTATGTTATGAGCATTAAAATCACCCATAACTATACAAGGTTTGGGTATGTTATTGATTAAGTCTTTTAACTTTGCTGAATCAAACCTGTTACTGGGAGGGCTGTACACACAGAGTATTGCCATTTCTCCAAATTGTGTTTCTATAGTGATAAATTAGTTTTCTTTCTTTCTTTCTTCTTTCTTTCATACATACCTAAGTTTTGAATAGATTCTGAGAAGTGTGTATTAACTACTTTGTATTTTAAACGCTGGTTCACCAAAATGGCTACTCCATTATGAGGATTTATGGATTTTTTGTGGATTAAATTATATGTGGGAAAGTGTGGAATTATAGAATTAGATTTGAACCAAGTCTCATTAAGAAGACAGACATCTACATTTTTTTCAATTAATAAATTTTGTAATAGGCTCTTTTTACTCTTCAAACTCTGTATATTATACTGTAAAATATTTAGATAATTATCCATGTTTAAATTAAATTTGATAAAAATATTTCTTTTATTTTCTTATGTGTGAGTGGCCCATCAGAGTCACTCTTGTTTCCTAATACAACCAACGATTTAACAATTGCGTTAATTATAATATCATTATTTGCTATTTGTTTAGTATCTAAAGTATCAGTGGTTTTTTTACCTTTATCAGTAACTTGGTAGAACTGGGAAACATTTCTCATTAAATGTAGGGGGTGAGTTCACAACAGTGGCATATGATTTCAGCTTAAGAAATTTGGCCTTTTTCTCTTAAATTTTTGGTTTTTTAATGGGACAGTCTCGTGAAATGGCAAGATGATTACCTGTGCAGTTGATGCATGTGATTTCTTCGACATCGCATTCTTTGTAAGAGTGACGACCAGCACAAGAAGAGCAATGTTGTTCGCCTCTGCAAGCCTTAGCAGAATGGTTAAATTTAAAACACATTGCAATAATGGTGGTATATATGCTTTAACGTCGTATCTAAATAGTTTTATAAAGGCGTATTGCGGTAAAGATGTTGATGCAAAGGTGACGGCAACTGTATTGAGAGGCACTAATTTTCCCTCTTCTTTACGCACGAATCTTCTAATAGAAATAATTTCAGAGTCGCACACTATATTTTTATATATTTCCTCATTGGAGAGTTCTTTGGGCACGAACCTCAATACACCAATCCTTTCGGTCAAATATGATGGTATAAAGGCTTTAAACTTATTTTTCCAGAGGAAGTCTTCCATCTTCAGAAAATTGTTGGCCACAGCCGCTTTTCTGAATGTTATTCCTATTTTATGCGCATTTAGTCTGTGAACTCCTAAGACTCCTTTAACATTGTCAGAAATTAAGTTGGTGAGTGTGATAGGATTTTTATTTCCTATCTTCTCCTGTTCTGTTGACTCAACATATACTACGTATTCTGAATTTGTGCTTTCTATAAAAAGTCTTTTATAATTCAGTTTCGTGAAAATTTTGTATTTATTTGAATCAGTACCTACTTCGAGTGTTGTTGTACTTTCGTTTCTTCTTTTTTCCCGGCTCTGGCGACTCCTCACCGCCACTGGTGACACTCATGGTTGTTTGAGGCCCTATTCGATTTTATTTATTTGTTATTTCCGTATATTTATTTAATTAAACTCTTTGCGAAATCTAAATTGCCGCCTCGTTTGACTTCCCGCCAAAAAGTCCGATCAATGTTTCTCTCGGACAGTGTTGCCAGAATATCGTCGGTCTACTCCTCTGTCTACTCTAGAAGTGACACCTCGACCTCGTTACAATCCTACCAACATAATTATTCTGTGAACTGAAAGCGGACGGCACCGTCAATTCAGTGTTGCTAATTAATACAAGGTGCCCACAATTGAGTAAGTTTTCAAGAAGGAAATTTCACATTAGACAATTCTTTAATAAGAAATTACAGTTTTGAAAAATTAAAAACAATGGTACCTATATAAAAATAATTTAAAAAATCACAGTTTAGTCTCTCAGGAATGGCTTTATCTAAAAATTAATCCAATGAAGAGGAAGTTCAGCAGATAAAATGATCCACGGGTGGAGACAACTTTCATTTAAGTTTCATTTGTTTGTGTATTGTAGGTAGTCTGTGATTTATTTGAAGGTTTATAAAATTGCAAGAGATGCTCGAAACGTTATTCTAAAGGTTAAAACCTTTTTTGAAAAAGAAGCTTGGGCGAGGTCTCCGATTATTCCATATAATCAAATATACAAACGAATTTCAGCAGCGACAGGTTAGTGTTGTCAACTTTCTTGATAAAGGTAAATCACCCGATACATAACTAATTCCACGAAATATTTGTTTTTATTCTTGCTGCAGGTTAGTGTAACGGTAACGTACATCTATTCGTAGTAGGTAACCTATTAAGTGAGTGAACCAACTAACCTTCCAGATTTCAAATTTCTACTACCATTTATTTTACTACCTTATATTTTAGGTGCGAGTCAAGGACTAATTTAAAAAATAGTTAAGGAACGGCACGCAACAGAAGAAACTGGTACAAAAATTCGGACACCAAGCAAGGACAGAAAACATACTGTTAAAAAGCTTCTAGAGGTCTTAAAGACAAATAAATAACACAGGACAGCGAAAGAGTCTGCAAGAGCTGTTTCACAAGGTGGGATTAAAAAAACCTCAATCCAATCGGAAGGTTCTTATGGAGCGTAATGAAATATCAGCTTTGAGAGCAAAGTAATTGCACGCAATGGATAAAAATAATAAATCTCCCCAGCCCCGGCCCATAATTTATTTAGATGAGACTTATATTCATTCTTCGCATACATCGGGTAAATGTTGGCAAGGAGAGAGTGAAGATGGAGTATTGGAGCCTGTAGAGTATGGCCTCACAACCAGGATGAAGTTGTGTATGCAGGTTCATCTAAAGATCACAAACCTGGTTTTCAATAAATTATTGTAAAGCAATTTGTTTTTTTTTTATCACACCACACTACACTACCACTAGTTACCACTGCTAATTATAATTAGTCAAATTTGGCGTTAGGGGTAAGGTACGGCGGTCGTAACTAAATGCTAGACATCCAGGTACCTCTTGCAGGGTAGGTACCTACTTAACCTCGTATTAAACACTAGAATCACAGGCTAATAAGTGTTTATCTCACTGACAAAGGTTCGTGTAGTGGTGGCGCCATCTGAGATCAGCTTTTACTTGCCAACCCCATTGACGGGAAGCCTAAATATACTTATATAATATAGCTGATTAAATGAAGATGTTTTAAAAGAATTTGTTAACTCAGTGACAAACCCAGTATTTTTTTAAATATCCACCACTTTCTATGGCGTTAATTGTTGTTTTTCTTGTTTAGCTACACGATTTCATCATATCAATAAGTTTACATAATGAGATAGCGCCTTGACTTCGATAATACAAGTCTTACCAAGTTTGGAAGACGAGAATTCCCTCCTTTGTACATTTTTATTGCAATAAACCTTTCTATTTTATATTTTAATAATAGGGTATTTTACTGAAAGAAACTAATGATTGGAACCGTTTTTCATCTTCACATCAGGCTATGTAACATTATTCTTTTAAAATTGTCCAAATCATAGTTTTCAAAGTCGTCATGTTTGGGTTCACCATGTCTTCGTCAGATTTGCTTGATCAAATCTTTCGAAGATCTTTTAAACCGAATCGATCATTTAAAAACCGTACCGTGGTTTTTCAGGTATATTTTCGGTATCTACTTTTTGCCATTATGTGTATTGTTATTGTCATTATTATTTCCTAATTACAATGACAATTTGTATGTGGTTCAGTTGTGTGTTTTTATATTGTCTTCATCTCAATAATTTTGTCAAAGACTTGCTTTGCGGCGATGAAGGCACACTGAATATTTTATGAATTGATGTGGTCCAATTTTATTTCGTATTTTTCTTTTTCATCAGTTGAGTTGAGATGTCAACATTTTAATATTTAATCTGTAACTGCTGAATTCCAATTGGAACACGGTAAAACGGAACGCAGAAAAGGCGTCCACAACAATGACCAAAAGCGACTCTATCTTGTTGTACAAAGGCTTACTCTACAACGCGAGGAATGGCCTTCAATTTTACAAAAAATGCTTTAGCTATGATGTAGAATAAACGTAAAAGGTTATTTTTTTATTGTTAACTATCATTATGCACTGTAGACGAACGATTTCCGGCCAAAACTAAAATTTATGTTACCTAATAATTCAAAACTAATTTTGACACGAAGATATTACGAAGTTGAGCAACTATTGGAAGTTAGCGTACTTAATCTAAGTTGGTAAAGTTTAGTCCAAGTTGTGATTTACTTGTGTTCAGTGTTGTTTCGTTCGAGTTTATGATTTAATTTTGTTAATAATATTGACGAAGTGTTTATTGTTGTGAATGACAGTAAGATTAGAATAAACATAAGTGTAAAGTGATATTTCTTTGCATGACATAATTGCGGCAAATTCAAGTGGTCGTTACAGGAATAATTTTCTAGTATGAGTCATGATACGGATAACAATGGTTTCTGTTGTTATAACATGAACTTATGTTATTATTACTATATCTTGTATTTGTTTCCTAACGCTACAAACTATGCTAAATGATATTTCAACGGTAACGGTACAAGGAACTTTTAAAAAGTAAGTCAAGACTTTTGTTTGCGGATTATTTATACACTTATTATATTTTTTTCATAATTACTGCTTTATTTCCCGTATTTACAACGAACCTAATAAGTGCATTAAAACAACCTTAAATGCTTGTGTTTATTACCTAGGTACTTAGTTGTCGTCCGTTAGTTATTCGTGTGATAAACGTATTTGCTCACCTAGACGATGAGTTTCTTCATTAGAAAAGTAAATAACTAAATACCTAACTAGGTACCTAGGCTGGCCTCTACTAACTATTTATCAGTTGACTAGCGTAGTTGGTCTTTGGTGCAGGCAGTCATTAATTACGTCATTTAGGTACCTAGGCATGCTATCCGACGTGGTATAAAAATATTACTTATTTTTCAAATACCTAGTAGCATTATACGGTAGGTATTCGCATGATTACCAAACATTCGCTTTAAGGTCGACCGGTGTCTAGATGAAACAAAATTAAATCCACTCTACGTTAAATATATGTATAGGTACTTATGTTGGTAGTTTGCATACTATACATGGCCATGGTTTGTGGTTTTATTCATATTTATGAAGTTAGCTAAGCATTACAAGTGGGTAGGTATTATTTACACTTCCGATAATGCAACGTCTGTTCAATGGGAATTTAACGTGTTTTTTCAAGCACGTACAGTTCGCGTCAAGCAAGTTTGCCATACCGAAGTACAGTTCGCGTCAGCGTTGTTTGCCCCTCGGAAGTTAGGTTTGAGTGAAGTCCGCGCAGGTGCAATCGCGTAAAAAAGTGTTAGGTACGTTCCTAAAATATTTTTTTTTGTTTATACGTATTATACTATAAATAAGTAACAAATACTACTAAGTAACAATAAAAATATCAAAAATTAACACAACAAATACATACACCACAAGAGCTACCCGCGCATGCGCGGTTTTATGTTTGTTCCGTCAAGCAAGTTTGCCTCCGGCCCTTCGCGAAGTACGCCGCAATCGGCTGCGCAGGATGTCAATTTGAATTTGGCAAAAAACATAGGATAGCGCACGCGCGGTCTCGCGCAAGATTGCGCGTACGGTCAGTCGCTCGTATTCGTTCGATCTATACTTGTGTCCCTCTTTCTCAATGCAATAAGACTGTTGATGCCTATTGCCAAAAGTGTTACAATTTGTTATTATTTTAAATTAGGTTGTTTTTGTTATTTCTTATTGTTTTGTTATTACTGGTTGTATTTGATGCTTGGTTTTGTGGGTGAGATTTTTTGTGCGATATGCCTATAGTGTCAGGCGCGAAATATAAGCCACTATGTTGTGAAAATTATATGCAGAAGGAGAAGGACACAGATGTGCTTTATTTTTTTTTTGCTGTGGACACAGTCGGTAGCGTAGCTAGCATGGGTGACACCCGGGGCTGACAATGTGGGGTCAACCCACATATGATCCCAAATAATTATGAGTTGCACCATTAGTTCTGATGATAGAAGTCATTTTTCATAAGGGATTTTCTGGAATGTTATTACATCACACTTACCAACAAGTCTCGAAAATTTGAGCACCTCGCCTCGGATTATTTTGATTTCCTTTTCGTCATTATCTAAACTCAATTTAGTTAATTAACCGAAATTAAACTCAAGAACTAACAGAAGATAGAACGCAAGAGCGAGCGAAGCGAGCTCGAAGATTTTTTCATCTCACCTTGGAAAGTAACTAGAACTGACAAGAAAGTTCATTAATCGAGAGAGGGCAGAACGCAAGAGCGAGTGAAGCGAGCTCAAAAATTTTTGCATCACACCTCTGATAGTATCTTTATGGACTGATGCAAGAAAATGTGTGGTACATAGTACCTAACTAGTGTTAGTACCTATGTGTTTTTAACATACACAAACGTGGTAACTTAGGCCGACGGCCGGTCTCAGGTGCCAAAGCCATTAAGGTGGATGCTCCAGGGTGGCCCGCGAAATTCAGAATGAATATTTCAGAAATAGTCATTCTTTCGAACTACATGAACCTAGAGGGCTATATTGATGATTAAAATGGTTATAATTCTTTAGATAAATACGCGTTACGGTCGCAGATCGCATTTGGTCCACATACAGCTTCACACTGACCGGCAAATTGCAAAAAACATAAAAATATTTGAATTTCGCGGGCCACCCTGGAGCATCCACCTTAAATCACTTTTTTTGTACCTACTGATTTTATGTAGGTATGTTATACAGTACGAGCATGTACGAGTGAGATCCATCACGAGTCTGTAATTTGGCTAAGTGCTAATAACGAAAGCTTAAATCTGACAGGATGCAACTACCTACTTTACTACTGAAATACGTTTGATACATCACAAAGAAAAAAAAAATGGCCGTCCCAAGTGGCCCAAGCTAGTAGGTATGCGTGAAGTATATGTTAGAAGTATACATATACTACTAGCTGACTGACACTTTGTTGGGCGGTTCGGATTGATATACATATAGTCTATGACACTCACAAATAACGTGGCTTTCTATTGGGAAAAGGTATTTTAAAATCGGTTTAGTAGATCCTGAGATTACGCCCTACAACCTCACAAACTTTACCTCTACATAATATGAGTATAGATCACTATTATATTCCACATATTATTTTCTTAGTAAGAAAACAAGAGAGGTCTGCCAGCTCTGGGATCTCAGTCTAAAAGTGTTATCTGCAAATTGGCAAAGTGTCATATGCCAATTCAACCACAGTCAGTGTCGATGTTGCTCATCACACATCGCTTTATTCCTTTTGTAATTAAAAATCTTACTTACTCATTATTTATTCAGCGCTTGGTCTAAAGCGCTGAATAAATAATGGCGCCGAAGAATAAGACCGAACTGAATTACTTTTTAAAATGTTTTATAATTCAATTGTTTTAACAATTAAATGTTTATTAATTTTACTCTGCTGGCCCTAGTTTATCACGTGTGATTCGAATTACAGTTCTATCGTTAAATTCTACGAGTGAGGTAGCTAACAAGTGCAAATACTATTTAATTTTATGATTTCCATGTTGGATTCATTTTTTTTTTTGTGTCATGTATTCATTAATTTGCATAGGTACTTTTGTATAAATGCAAGTTCGTAACAGACACGTCTGGGGTTGTTGGGGTGCTTCTTGCGCCTCTTCTTCTCCTCAGTTAAAACACAAGGAAGTGGTGACGGGCGGTCGTTTTTGTCTGACTGTCTTATGTAAAACTTAACGTTCAAATAGTGCTATCCTAATTTGAATAAACAACTTGAATTTGAATTATAAAGTGTCCGTTCTATGGTAATAATTAAAATGTATTATTAAAATAAATAGGAACTATCCGGGAAAATACTCTTCCAAACAAAAAAAGAATCATCCAAATCGGTTAACAATTGGCGAAGATATCGCTGAACAACCATTTTTCATGGGATCCCATCATCAGGTCCTGATTTATACCTTCCATCATCAACTCAGCAACATGAGATGGTGATTACCAGACACAAATATCTTAATCGCGTTACAAAGTTTATGAAAAACATTGCATCTGCTTATAAAATTTTGTAGGATTCCCTCGATTTTCGTGGGATCCCATCATCAGATTCTGACTTGGTGACAATGGGACCAGTTCGAGAGTATAGGCTTTCGAATAAAAAAGTTTTTATTAAATTTATACACAATTGGCGGAGAAATCGGTGAACATACAAAAAAAATAAACATACATATAGCCGAACATAGAACCTCCTCCTTTTTAAGAAGTCGGTTTAAAATGCACATATAACTTGCTCTATCGACTCAAGGTCAACTTCTTCTAAAATTCACAAAACTCTTAATCTGTCTTGTTGACAAGTAGGTTCTTGTAGGATTGCGAATGAATCATTTTTTATTACCTATTATACTCCATTGTAAAGAAATTGAAACGCGTCATCGACCCGGGATTGTTTAAATACCTAATTTAAACAATCCCGGGTCGATGGCGCGTTGTGTTCCAAGCGTGCCTCAAAGAGATGTCAGCATAGTAGACGGGGCTCGCTAAGGTCAGTGCCTGCCAGGGTTACGGAATTTGTTCGAATGAGGCACCGTAGCCCTGGTACGCAAAGGGCACTAGGAGGTACACGGATGGGTTTTTAGTCTGTAAGAGTCTGACACTCCCTTCTGCTCCGCCCAGAGCGGGAGGAGTTATTTGATGATTTCCCATCCTTAAAATTAAAAAAAAAGGTATTTTTAAACGATAGCCCCGGTACCTACTATGACTGCACCCATAACCCATATATGACCATTCCGATTACAGACCTTTGCCACTTCATGCTGATTTTCTTTATTTGTAACAGTTCTGTTTTGTGCTATAGTAGTAACGTTCCGGTGTCTGATCGAGTTCGTTATTAGGGGGGAATAGGTTATTTCTAGGCAAGCGTGCTCCATCTTCGACCACATCCTCGCTTACCATCAGGTGAGATAGTGGTCAAACGCGTGCCTAGTAAAAAAAAAAAAAAAAGAAAAAAAAAGATTAACTATTTGGCCTTCAGTTTTGGTCCCTCAGGAATTGGAATACAGCCTGTGGGTTCTTCCGTAAGAGCCCAGTTAACCTCAGTCACCGTTTTATGGTAATCATGTAGATATTTTAAGTCAGACCGTCTCTAGAGACAGGGGCTTGTGACCAAATGAAAATTCGCCATGTGCGAGTTCGACACTCACACAAAGGGCTCGTTTCATAAACCGAAAAAACACGTTTCTTATTAGGGGGCTCCCTTAAATTTATAATTTAATTCAATTTTTATTGTTTGTTTTTATAGCGGCAATAGAAATACATTTCTGTTTAAAAATTTGAACAGTCTACCTTTTACGGTTCTTGACAGACGGATGGACAGCGGAGGCTTGTTAATTGGGTTTCATTGGTTACCCTTTGGGTACGGAACCCTAAGAATAGCCGCACGGGTCATCCTTGTTCGAGATGATCTGTTTAAGCTATGAGTGCCGAGGTTGGTCCGTGGTGAGTGAATTTTATATTCCGGGATCCCTTCCTGTCACCGAAAGAAAACGCAGCGATGGTCAAGCACGGCTCTCATTACATAAAGTGTCATTTGACAGTCTTACTAAAAAGTATCGTGATACCCAGTACTTAACTTGATTGTGGAGGGCATAAGCCAGTCGCTTTATTATTATTATTTTTTATTTGAGATCGGTCAGAAGCCAGAGACAAAGTCTACGATGGAGCGAACTAACCCAGCAGAAGGAGCCTGTTCACTCGTGACTTTAAAGAGAAGAGGGTTTGTAAGCGTTCTGAAACACAGACGCAGGCAGATAGTTCCACTGCTTTGCCGTGCGCATTAGTGCGAATTGGTGGAATAGTAACAAGGTAGGGATGGTAAGTTGCAGTTACCATATCCTATAGTAGAAGGGGCCGGAGAGATGAGGTCGTGGATTTCTTGGGCACACTCACCGAAGTACAATCTGTGGAAGCCCGATAAGCAGCTAACCTTGCGCGCTCCATATAAAATACTGGTAGGGTACTTAATTTAGCTGCATTTTGTTACACTCGAAGCCGACCCTAACGTAGTTGGGATAGGCAGATGGCCGCTTGTGGCTCTACATTGAACGTAAGATCATAGAAAGTATTGTTATGATCGTCACCCAACTAGCACCAAAGCGTTAAAAAAACCTATATAAGACTCGTATATCAGTTCCATTTGAGTATAAAAGTGTTAACGCATACCTGTGCAACTGAGTTAGAGCATGCTCTAACTCACTTATAACCACGAAAGAGGCCCACAGTTTTACAGGTAAAAGTTATAGAAAGCCTATAGTACGGTGTCACAAAGATATTAAAGCTGCACAAGAGCGCTTATTCATCGTCAGCTACTACTTTAATCTGTATTACCGTTGTAAAATAGAGTTGGTAAACGCTACAGGTGCTATAAATCCTATAGTAAGGTGTCAAAAAGATCTTAAAGCTCCACAAGAGCGCTTATTCATCGTCAGCTACTACTTTAACCGGTATTACCGCGATAGTGAGCACTACAGGTGGTAAAAAGCGCACGTCAAGATAAAAAAGCCTGTAACCTTACTAAAATTAAATCTGTTCGTAATGGAAGTGTTATGTCATCCATTATTCAACACAGCAGAATAATATTATGGAATATTATGTTATTTAAGTATGTGAAGTGAAAAATGACTGCCCTTATGATTTCACAGTAAATGTATACCATGTTTCTCATCTCAATTTTAACGCGCCTAGGATTTATTAAAGATTTAAAAGAAAAATTATGATAACAAAATAGGTACCTCAAGCTAAACATTACTATTCATTCCTGCTTCTTGAGCAGTGGTATGTAAAATTAAGTGGCATTCATGGAATGCTTCAAATAATGTAAGATATTTTGTTTATTGTAGTCAAATGTTGAATAACTCGAAATAATATTAATTGTTAGGTTACCAAAACAATGGCGAACTTTACAAAAGTGAGGTTAGTGTTAATAACGACCCATACTTGCGTTGTTTGACACCAATACCTTTAGAACGTCTGTAAAAGAGGACTGCCTAACACAATAAGCTTTAGTTAAACCCTTTATTACAGGTTAAACCTAGATAGAGGAGTTGTTTGACACCTTTAGTTTCTCGTGTTACTAAACTCTCGATAAACTCTATTTTATAGCTTATGACTGCAATAATAGTCAATATAGCACCTTAAGTGGTATAAAAGAGTTCATTGCAGTAACTATACAACAATAAGTGTTAAGAGGTGTCAACGAACACTTTTATAAAGACTTGGGTGTCACAAAAAGGTTAAAGCTATAACGTATTAAGTATACTTGCTGCTACTAGCGCCATTATAACTCTCAAAGCTGTATTACATCATCCATTAACGCTATAGTGCTGCGATTGGGGCTAAAACTTGTTTGTTAACTCCTCTATATCGTCTTTAGTAATAACTGAGATAATTATAACCCTGTTATATTACTTAAAGTCATAAAAAAGCCTGTAACTGACACCAAAATGTTAGTTGGGCAATAACTTACTATTGCACACAAAGAATCTGGCCAAGTAATCCTTTAGTTAACCTTTCCGACATTAGATATAATAGGGGGCCCGAGGCGCTCTTTCGTGCCGGAAATCATAGGGCAGATAACAGAGATAACCTATGTAAAGAATAAAAATGTTAGCATCAATATAATTCATAATGAAGTAGCTTTTGTTAGCAAGGCCACTGATAATGATGATGGTACTGAAAATTGTAACTTTTGACCTACTTCTATGTATAATCCAATCCAAGTCATAGTCACGAAACTATGACTGGATTATACATATAAGAATTCGTCCGCCGTTGAGGCACAAACATCTAAATATTTCACAGCGTTGTGGCGGTGTAGTAGACAACCAATCAAGCCGGTACTAGATTTATTTATTTGTTTATTTATTTATTTATTTATTATGGCACTCCATCAACAAAGAGAGAAAAAAATAAAATTATAAATGTGTTTTTTTTTAATAGCTAGCAACATTATAGAGAAAGGGAAATAAATAGTTACAGAAAGAGAGACTACATAGCCTGAAGAATAAGAACTAAACTAACTCAAACCGATCACACACCACAAATCAATTTCTTTAGAGGTCAGCTAGGCAGACTGGACCATTAAATAGTTATTAGTGCTTAATTGACTATGAATGTCTAATGGAATCGGTCCGAATTAAAATCAACTTTATTTTAATGATGTTTTAGCTTGTATTCTATTGCTACTGACATTTAATTAACCTAGTAGGTACATGGGTTAGTCAAGCGTACCGTGCCAATAAACCCAGTTTACCTAGCGTGTATTTGCTGATGTAATTTAGCTTGCCCGAAATTCTACACTAACTAGTAGTTGAAGATGAGCGCTCCGTTGGTATATTATCACGTTGCTCTTGTCATTGAGATTACTTCACGAGACCATAGATCAATCACAGATGGATCTTTCGGTCATAATCATTATATTGCCTTTATCCTAATATGGATTCGACGTAACATTGGCCATCTTATTCCATTTCTTTTTCCGTTACCAGCCATTATAATCTTTCAAATAAATAGCTCACTAAGATACTCAATAGTTTTAAAATAAAAGATTTTCGTGATTTCAGGTACAGAAAAAACGATTCCGAAAATAATTGTATATTACAATATTATATACATACTTATCTATGTTTATAGGAAGTCGGCCTCTCACTCCAGTGGCCAAGAGGATTAGTTTGGTTAGCATGAATGCTTTCACAACGTACGCCAATTTACCCAGCTTACCCTAACATATACGGCTGCCAAATCAGTCAACTCTCGGCACTTACAATATATAATTATACTAGTTGACCTGCCCAACTTCGTCTGCTCCGCTCCTATTGGTCTAAGCGTAATGATATATACCTATAGCCTTCCTCGATAAATGGGCTACCTAACACTGAAATAAATTTTCAATTCAATAGTTCTTGAGATTAGCTCGTTCAAGCAAACAAACAAACTCTTTCGTTTTATATACTAGTATAGATATAAATGCATTTTTCGATATGATAAATGCATGATATTTATTTTACTAATTGGCTTACGGCTGTCAAGTAACACTTTTACACATACATTTTCGTCAATTTGATAGATGATGATGAGGCCCCTGTTTCTTAGATGACTACCCGAAGAGAGGTCGCATTCGTATGCTAGGGAACCCACACTCCAGATATTCTTAGTGACAGTTCTTTTGGTAGAAATAGGAAAAAGTATTCAGTTTCCATTTGGGTCACTTTGAAAATTGAAAAGCCTGAATGCAGCTCCACATTAATTATTTAGACAATTAGTGTGTCGTTTCACGAAACCCTGATTGTACTTAATCGTGAAAATAAAGTGGCCTGCGTGCAGATACAGATTTTATGAGAATGTTGTTAGTAAAATGATAAAAAGTCTAAAATAAAGGCCATTGTAACGTTTTAATTTTTTTAGTCAATATCGATTTTTAACAAATTAAATTAACGTGAAACGGAACGTATTTAAAAGCAACAATCAGAGTTTAGTGACGTCACTGTTGTCAACGAAAATCTTTGAGTTAGTACAGTTCTTGACCAGTGGCAGACAGGAGTGACATCATCGTCCGTTTTCGCGCGATAATTTAAACTCTCGGTTTAAATACGCAATTTTGGCAATAAATTAAAGCGTTTTCATTTCTTATTTATGTGGTGGTCTATTCTAGATGAAGTGTGTGACCTGTCTCAGGCTCTAGACTATCTGTGTACCAAATTTTATTTAATTCGGTTCAGTACCTACTTATGGCGTGAAAGCGCGACAGACAGACAGACTGACAGAGTTACTTTTGCATTCATTGTATTAGTAAGGATAAAGATTAAAGTATAGATGAGAAAATTACTTATTAATAGACTCAACGTAGGGCAGTTCGCTCTAACCGCAACATTTTTCTTAGAGTATTTTTATAGTTCAGATTTGAATAATTTAATGTGTAATTTAAATGTTCATAATCAACCTTAATTATTAAATCATGTAAATGGATAAGGATTAATATAATGATACCAAAATCACCACTATTCTATTCCACCCGGGTTTTGATTGAATTATTTAAACAAAAAGCGGCGAACACTCGCGGAATTTTTTTAAATGTAATAATGAATTAATTTATGTATCAGCCCACGCCATATAATAAATTTTAAAGGCCAAATTTTACTTCTTTGGGTTACATGAAAGTAATTTTCTCAAGGATCTCTATCTTTTTAATATATTACAGCCGGTAAAGTTGAAGCTTATCAATAGTGAAAAAAAGGTGTTTTTTTTAAATCGGTCGAGCAGTTTTTGATTTAAATCTTAACAAACAATAAATCAGATCATTCCTATTTATAATATTAGTTTAGAAGGCACTACTTTAACCCCTCCTTATCTAACTTAACGTAAATAAAAATACTTTCTTCAAAAAAAAAAAAACTTCTGTCAGAATAAAATAGAATATACTACCACTACTTAGAAATAATTTATTTTATCTATGTACAACTATCTCTCTTCTTCTCTGTAACATTTATTTTTTGCCAGAATAAGTTTGATAGTTGTTCTTCACAAAAAATCATTTTGATTCCAAATATTTAGAAATAAGTTATGTTAACTGAATACATACAAGCTTATTACATAACCTTGAAGGCAAGCTCAATTCAAGGTTGCATTACAATTACATTAAAACAAATCCTCAAATATACTTATTGATTAAGGATTAAGATCACTTTTGATGCCAGTTCCCAACACCCCCCCCCCCTAAAGCCCCCTTTCACACTTGAAAATCATCCCATCTTATTTTGATACCTACCTGACATGACCTTACAGAAATACGGCGACCCTTTATCCCCCATCTTGTTTTTATTTTCAAAAACGTTGATCACCAACAAAAAACCGCACCACCGCTAGAAAATAACAGCCGCACAGGTCGATCTACAAAATTAAGCAATGCTTGCTAAGGTTGGTTTGTGGATGGGTGACTATCTTAACATACCGAGTTTCCTCCGTGCTTCGGAAAGCACGTTAAGCCGTTGGTCCCGGGTATCATTTGAAGATCTTTGGTAGTCGTTACGGATAGTCAGAAGCCAATAAATCGGACTCCAGTCTTGACATGAAGTACCGTGTTACCCAGTCAATGGGTTGTGGAGGTCTGGTAGGCAGCCGCTCCTCGTAAAATACTGGTATTCAGCTAAATCCGGCTTGACTGGAAGCCGACCCTAATATAGTTGGAACAAGGCTAGGCAGATGATGATAATTTGTTGTTTTAAAACAACGTGTGGACAGGTTGTATTCTCAAGTCTTGCATAATTTATTAATTCATGTGTTGTGTGACAGGACTTCGTCTCTTATCAAATGTCTTTGGAACTGCAGCTTTTATTTAAACGCTCTTCTGCGTCAGCTCGCTAAACACTGTAATACTCTTTAAACCAACTGTCCGAAATTCCCAAGCACAAAATGTTATGCTCTTACAGCTTCAACTGCAAACCATTCACAGTAAAGTGGTTTAGGTAGTATTAAATATGTTTGAGTAAACTTGCCACTTGAGCTTGCCGCTTTGCTGTACAACTTGATAACTGCTGTCTAAAACATTTTAAGTTGTTGGTGTAAGTTGTCTGCATATCGAGGAGTGCCGCCACCGCAACTTCTAAACTTTAGCTCACTTACGTGTTGTATAATGACGCGTGAATAGAATTTGAATCGTTTGCGATACGACCGAGTGTAACTGTTTAATTGTTAGATACTTTATTTAAAACACGTACACATAATTATATTTCGGTATGTTTATCTGGCCTCCAGATTTGGCAAAATGTCACTGTTACCACTGAAAAAATAAGTGATTACCAAAATTAAAACTTAAGAACTAACCAAAAAAAAAAATGTGTTGTTTAAATTATGATTTAAATTTAAGCAAGCAAATTAATCTTTTTTACAAAGCATAACAATCTTAAATTGAAAAATAACTTACTAAAACATCGTCCAATCTACGAATTTTGATCTCTGATTTTCAGAAATCGGAGGTTGTGCCTTCGGCTTCCATCCATAATCCCCTTTGTCTATTAGGTACCATCTGTGGTACCTTGCTTGATTGCATCGTTCCCCGTACCAATTGGGTAATAATCATTTGTACGGGGAACGATGCATGTAATTTTTGAGTTTCAATTATCTGAAGTAAGACTAGACTGCCAATTGCAATTTGGTGGTGGAATACTGTTTCCAGCTGTTCATTTGTAGTACCTTCTGTACCGATGGGTTTTTCTTTTATTTAATTTTTATTCAATTGGTTTTGGTTGTGCAGTTTGAGTATTTTTTGCAGCCTACCCAAATGTCTTTTCTTTGGTATTGTTTGTCGAATCTTTGAACTCCTATGAAAGTACGAGTAGGCTCCTAGTAGTTCTGACTTCTGAGATCAACGACACGATTACTGAAAAACGCTTGCGCTGAGTAAGTATTTCTCTGTATTTATTTTTTGTGTATTAATCTTCTCTTTTTCCTTCTGCGAAATTTAGAATTTTTCAAATTCGAAAGTGGCCGCCTAAAACATGTGCTTTATTTTGATACAGCTTGTTTATTAATAATATTAGAGTATTCACAAAGTAGAAAGCTGACACCACTACCGTGGAACATGATTAATCATAAGTGTGCCCATCATTTCTACTCTGAGGATAGTTTTTAACCAACTTCAAAAAAAGAGGATCTTATCAAATCGGATGTTTATATTTTTTTTAATTGTATGCTCGTGCATAACTTCGTCACATATAGAGAGATTTACAAAATTATTTTTTGTTTGAAAGAGGTTTATTCCAAAATGATACCAATTAATTACATTTCGTCTGAAGATCTGATAAAGAAGTCGGTGTCAAATAACGAAGAAACCACACAAAAACACCATCTCCTAAAATTAAAGTTTTTTTGTAGTGGTTTTTATTTGGAAGTCGGCTGTGTTTTTTTTTGGAAAAAGTTTTTATTTTTATTTTTGTGTGCAATGAATTGTCAGAAAACTGATTAATAAAACTACTTATATCTACATCCACTTCACTCATTACACGCGCTGAAATAGCAGGATTACCAAAATAGGTTTAACACTTCTTACTTTTGTTAAATGCTGCTAATGGAGGGCCTAAAAAGTTCACTCCTATGTTATGCAATTATAGCCATTAAATGTTTGTGCAAATACGGTACAAATTTAAACATAAGCTTCACGCCGAAATTCTGGCTAACTCAAACTAGCCACGAAATTGCTCATTCGGTTCAATTTCAACTGTATATGTATGAATTGGGCAGGTTTCTCTATTTTGTGGGTACATTATGTTTCATTGTTTGGAATGATGGTACAATTAAAGCATCTGCCATTTTAATATTAGTGAACGGTGTTTGTTTTTTATACATTAATTAGTGTAAAAGGGCTCTTTCCAGAGAGCTACTTTTTATTTAAGGTATTTAGTCAATTATGGTAGACTACGACTATAGGAGCTCGTGGCTAGATAATAACAGGCTGTGGATGGGTGACCATCTTAACATACCGAGTTTCCTCCGTGCCTCGGAAAGGACGTAAATCCGTTGGTCCCGGCTGTCATTTGTAGATCTTTGGCAGTCGTTACGGATACTCAGAAGCCAGTAAATCTGACTCCAGTCTTGCCATGAAGTATCGTGTTACTCAGTTAATGGGTTGTGGAGGTCTGGTAGGTAGCCGCTTCTCGTAAAATACTGGTATTCAGCTAAATCCGTCTTGACTGGAAGCCGACAACAATATAGTTGGGAAAAGGCTAGGCAGATGATGAATCAATTATGGTAGACACATGAAGACAGACATTCTATTAATTTCTATTACGTGGGTATTTCATCGCAATTTAAGATCTTGAATCTCCTTCTAGACATGGTTTGAAAACCAAGTCCAAACCGTTTTAAAATATCTCGCTGTTTGCACTAATAGTAATAATAAGTAATTTAGGGCTCTTACTCAACCGGTGACTTAATTCACCATGACGCAACACGCTGCTGATCAAACAACACGTGCTCCAGTTACGTTCATCAATGTAATCCTATATTTTAATTAGAAAAACTGGCCATGTGCGAATCGGACTCGCACACGAAGGGTTCCGTACAATAAACCTAAATTTTTATTATTTTTTGTAATAACGACAATAGAAATACGCAATCTGTGAAAATTTCAACTGTCTACCTATTACGGTTCTCGAAATAGGTGACAGACAGACGTACGGACGGACGCACAGCGGAGGCTTAGTAATAGGGCTCCGTTGATTACCCTTTGGATACGGAACTCTAAAACCTGTTTATATTATGTTAAAAGTACTTTTTATTGTTCCGAATAAAAAAACGTAATCCTTATAGATCACTTGGGTGTCTGTCTGTCTGGCCGTCTGTCACGGCCAATTTTCTCCTGATCCACACATAATATGGACTTCTGTGACCCAAACACGGACGCATTACGTAAATGATTAAATTTATAGTATGCGTGTCACTTTGGGGTACAAACTATAAAATTAAAAAATAAGTGTTTTGAACAATATCTGTGACATATAAATGAAAGCGCTAACTGTGAGGGTTTTTAATTATATATTTTTCATTATTTTAAAATACATGATTTTGAAGTTATTCAAGAAATTAGACGAACAATGACCATTCCGAAACAACTGTGCCTAGTATTAAAAAAAAGAGATTACTAGAAAACCCATAAGAAGTCTATAGTGTTAAAATAACATACTAAAAAAAAATCGTTCGGACCCCCTTTGCAAGCGAGTCCGACTCGCATTTGGCCAGGTTTTTTTAAACTGAGTTGTCATCATCTGCCTAGCCTTTTTCCAATTATATATTGGGGTTGGTTGCCCCTTCACTTCTGTTTCAGCTGAATACCAGTATTTTACGTGGAGCGACTGCCTGTCTGACCTCCATAACCCAGTAACTGGGTAACACGGTACTTGTTGTCAAGGCAGGTGTCTGATTTTCTAGCTTCTAACAATCCGTAACGACTGCCAAAGCTCTACAAATGACAGTCGACACGCTTAACGTGCTTTCCGAAGCACGAAGGAGTCCTGGTAATATGAAGATGGTCACCCGTTCACAGACCGACCTCGGCAAGCGTTGCTTTAACTTGAACATACGGCTCTAACTTATTTAGCCACGAGCTCATTTAACGCTATAAGTATATGGTTTTTTTTTCTACATCTGTTAATAATTATATTCATACCTTTTTAGTATAATTCCGATGTAGGTACTAAAAAGGCAAAAAGATTTACGAATAAAAATCTTTAAAAAAAATCACAATAGATTTACAAATAAAAAACACGAAGTTTAATTTCTTCGTTTTTTGACAACACACTGAAATATCTAGCGGTCTGACTGTACAGCAGACATGCGTACAGAATGTGAGTTTGGTACAGGTTAGGTAAAATTTTGGAAAAAGTTTAGTTATTCTAGTATAGAACAAGCTTGACCGCGCTCAAGGCGTCAACATTCAATTTCTTCAATAAAATATTACTCCGGGCGAATACTGGATAAACTGCTCAACATGCAGGCTAAAAAAAGATAAAAATTGTAAATACGGGTGACCTTATTTGATCAGACTATCTGGCACACCTTGGTCTCAGATAACCGTTGATAGATAGGTACTTATGTCTTATCAGTGCACGTTATGACCAGATTGCGGAGATATGAGCAGAAATGCATACAAAAAACGGGCTATGTGCGAGTAGGACCCCGCGAACGAGATAGAAAAAAATCCTTCAAAATTTTCCGGTACCTAATCACAAGGAACAGTTTGAAAGTTTTTGTTCATATTTAACAGTTATTTACGTTACGCAACACGTCGTTTTACGGTCAATTTACCCAACTCAATCGCTTCTTTACGTCTACCATGAGTTTTATCAATCTATACTCGCTAGCGAATATAGAGAAACATGTATGAAAACTAAAGAAAAAAACAAGTTTCCAATTTAATTTTTTAGTTGTTAACTAAATTTTTACTTACAAATTGTTTATTTGTTAGTTAAGGTGGATGCTCCAGGGTAGCTAGCGAAATTCAAATATTTTTATGTTTTTTGCAATTTGACGGTCAGTGTTCGAAAGAATGAATATTTCAGAAATAATCATTCTTTCGAACTACATGAACTTAGAGGGCTATATTGATGATTAAAATGGTTATAATTCTTTAGATAAATACGCGTTACGGTCGCGGATCGCATTTGGTCCACATACAGCTTCACACTGACCGGCAAATTGCAAAAAACATAAAAATATTTGAATTTCGCGGGCTACCCTGGAGCATTCACCTTAACAACTCAAACAAATAAATTAGAAAGATTTTTTAAGTTTTCACACACTTTCTTAACCCCAAGTCCGGTTCAGTAGTTGACAACCCTCTAGGGTTGATAATTGCGAGTGGCCATGGACAAAAAAAAAAAAAAAAACCACACTACTACAGTCGCTAGCGAGTATAGATTGATAAAACTCATGGTAGACATACTGTAGATTCGAGTACATTGGGTGTGGCAGTCAAGTGATCGTAGGAAGATTTCGTTTTTTCATTCGGACCGAACCCTAAATAGTTTGCGAATTGCCTTTCTGTACATAAAGGCATACGATATTACGTAATATCTCTTCACGATTTTTATGTTACGGCTAAAGTCTGCATAGTACCTATGCGAATGGTAATGCTTTGGCAATTCGACTTTTCTGAATTTCGGCAATCAAACTGCAATTATCGAAAATGTTATCTGTAGACTTAAAAAACTAAGATAAAGTTCACTAATTTAATTCAATTATCGAACATAATGTGTTGTGTAGGTACAGGAAATGCACGCGTTTTCAGATTTTATGATCGAGAGTAAATACAATCGGTAATTCGATGATATTCTTGTGCTTGCTTATTGCTATTTTAGCTTGCGCTAAAATATACGAATTCGTGTAGGTATGTAAGCGAAATGAAAAATTAAATACATTTTATCACATCATCGTCACACAAAAAATAATAAAATTAAGTTTATGCTATTTTGAGTATTGCCAAGCCTCCGCAACACAGGTACCTAATGGGTGGCATGGCAACCCTTCGCTAGGAGATGTCAGAGGTCAGATGAGCTCCTCTGTGAGGCATCATAGCTAGCGTTCTAGTGCAGTATTACATTACTCAAAGAACAAGTTCTGCTTATGAAACACTGGTATCGGAGTAAACTAGACCAAAGACAACTGCATGCTATAGCTACGGATATCCCGCCTGTCCAGGAAATTTAATATGGTTGACGCTGCACAGGATATTGATACAGTTTAATTATATTTCCTACTCGATCCACACGAATTGATAGTATTGACAAACCTTTACTTGGAAAGACAAGTTGCGGTCCGTCTGCGGTTTCACATACGTACGTTTCTCTTCTACGAACACGTAGGTATAAACTGAAAATGCATTATTTTGTAGAAGGATGATTTCGAAAATGCTGTCTGGATCTCGAGACAAAATCACTATCGGTATTAAAGATATTACGAAACGCCAAAAGGATCATGTGATTTTTCACTAGTTTATGATAATCCCGCTAGATTTTTGAACATTCCGTCAGCAGTTGTCGTTGATAGGATGTCTTGTTGCCTACTAGCGGCTCTTAGCAAAGCATAAGGCATAACCACTTTGCAAACAATTTATCCTTATTTCTATCTATTATTTAATAATATTTTTATGATTTGCAAAAGAGTTTCAAAAAGTGCTTGTTACCTACAAAGTCGGCTCCCTCGCTTAGAGGTTGTCCCCCAGCAGTAGGAACATTATTGACTGTTTAACCATGTCACATAGACTTCCAGTTTTTAGTCTACTTATAGGTTTATCTGCTTTTTTGTCCCACGTGGTCCAAGTACGCCACACGTTCTCGAACTAGTGTGATAATAGGTATTATTAAGACATCTAGAGAATACAGAATACCTATTTTAACACTGAGTATCGGTAATGACAATTAAGCTAGCTTGCTGTCATCTACTAGACAATCTTTTTCAGTGAACTTGGTCACCATTCATTGAGCTTTAAAACCCTGATCATTGCATTGCAACATTTAATCCCTGCACATCATCCTCGTGGTACTTAAGTCCTAATTTCCTCGTTATCGCTCCTTATGATAATTATGATATTAGGTAGAAATTATGATATTAGGTAGAAATTATGATATTAGATAGAAATTATGATATTAGGTAGGTATTTAACTAACACATCTCTATTCATAGTGGGCAGTTTAATGTCGAGTGACAATATCTCACTAATATTCTAAGACGTTTAGTGGAAAGTCTCGGTTCTGATTCTGACTTCAAGATAGAAGTCTTGCTGAACCTGCTAGTTGACAGTTTTTTTAACTTTCTGTTAAGGTTAAGAATTAAAATTGTTTTCTAGTGATGTTTAGTATATAGGTAGTAGAAATCAAAATAGTTACTTATCTTTGAAATGTCGCAAATGCGAGAGGAGGAAGAGGAGCTCGTGGCTAAATAATAACAGCCGCATGGGTCGGCTTGCCAAGGTTGGTTTGTGGATGGGTGACCATCTTAATATACCGAGTTTCCTCCGTGCCTCGGAAAGCACGTTAAGACGTTGGTCCCGGCTGTCATTTGTAGATCTTTGGCAGTCGTTACGGATTGTCAGAAGCCAGGAAATCTGACTCCAGTCTTGCCAAGAAGTACCGTGTTACCCAGTTAATGGGTTATGGAGGTCTGGTAGGCAGCCGCTCCACGTAAAACACTAGTATTCAGCTGAATCCGGTTTGACAGGAAGCCGACCCCAATATAGTTGGGAAAAGGCTAGGCAGATGATGAAATGTCGCAAATGCCCCGATTGCCGGAGTGTTTTAATTGTGTATTGAAAATTAAGTTGGCAATCTTCCAAACCCATGATTGGACATCGATTTATGTACCCTCATCATCATCTGCCTAGCCTTTTCCCAACTATATTGGCGTCGGCTTCCAGTCAAACCGGATTCAGCTGAATACCAGTATTTTACGTGGAGCGGCTGCCTACCAAACCTCGATTTATGTACCCTAACCTCTCTATATTTCTATAATATCTTGTGTTCTTGGCTTCGCTCGTGTCCATTTAGATATAATTTAAATTTACCTACCATTTTAGTAATAAATTACTGAAATGGTATTACTTTTATTTATTTCAAAACTATGATCATGGTCACTAGAGCATAATAGTAAACAAAATAAAACTAATTATATCATCATCATCGGTAAAACTTGGTTACCTAGAATAAGTTCGAAGAATGTTTCCCTGATTATCATTCCACCTAAAACTCGTTTTTAGCCTCCGCTGTCCGTCCGTCCGTCCGTATGTCTCAAGAACCGTAATAGGTAGACAATTGAAATTTTCACAGATTGCGTATATTTATTGCCGCTATAACAACAAATAATAAAAACTAAGGTTTATGGTACGGAACCCTTCGTGTGCGAGTCCGACTCCACTTGGCCGGTTTTTTATACTACATTGAAGTCACGTCTGCCACTGTATCTGTTGACCTATTTATCAATTCGTTTTTTTTCGGTACTGGGACTTTTCATTTGGTCAAAAAACTTTTTACCGAAGTAACACTTAGCCAAAATTACATTTGTTCAAAGTATTATGTTTCCGAACAGTCATTATATACCTACCTCTGTTTTAATTACCATATTTTCATTGCTCCAAACGCCTAAAAAGTTTGTGCATGTTTAATGCAGCGTGCAAGCAGGCATGCAGCATTCAAGCAAACAAGCATGCAGCGTGTAAACAAGCATGCAACATGCAGCAAGCTTTGTTTCTGTCCCGGCACCGGCGCTGAAGAGTTGGTTTGGGCGGACCCACGCGAGCTTATCGTCGCAGATGGTTTTAAGCTGCTCCTCAGGGCCCTAAGTCTGCTATTTTTATAAATTCGTCATTCCAACACGATCCCATTGTCATCTAATTCTTTCTGTCATCTAGTCTCGTAATAGAATCGTGGTAGAAAGCAATTTCGTATTGTCATTATTATAAAACCCGTTAGTAGACATGATTTTCGAAAAATTACTACTATTTTTTTTTTTATATAAATCGGAGAAATATTGTTCGGATAATCGGAGAAATGTAGTAGTTATGATACTAATATACTTCGATAATCTAAAGATATGTCAAATAATGCATAACAGCAAAAAAGACGTCGTTCAGTAGTTTCAGTATATTGAAATTCGAATAAAAATATTTGGAAAAGTGATCGGTTCTCTTAAAACTTGTGTTTTAAGAGAACCGATCACTTTTCCAAATTAAGGTTAAGCCATTAAATTAGTATACTTAATAAGTACAAACTTATTATTCTAATTTAATGGCTTATCCTCCCCCCGAACAATCCTGCTTATCCTATAAATCCGTTAAACGCCGCCGTTGGTGCGTCAACAACACAGGCGTCTTTTTAAAAACAATCGACTTAAAAGGACTTTTTAAATCACTTTTTCAACGCTCAGCAATTCAATTCTGTAAGCACGTGAGCTGTCAACCCATACAAACAAGATGGAATGTCAGTTTACTCTATTCTCTCTCCAACTAAAACACGGTAAGATGTTTGCAGAATAAACGGGCTGGAAATTGCTGGAAGAAATCTCGACGTGGTTGGTTGCAAGGGAACACTTTGACTGTCAGTAATACAAAATACAGTAATGAACAAACTACTTAATTGACCTAGGTAGGAAGGCATTAAGGATTCTATTTGTACAAAATTTAATAAAGTTTTGTTCTTTGTTTCAGATAAAAACGAATCAAAACTTTCAAACCAAGCTATAAACCGAAGCCTTGACACAATGTCAGAAAACAATAAAAAACGGGCCGGCAGTTTTCGCAAACTATTTCCAAACCTTTTCTTTTCTCACAAATCTAAAGAGAAAAATGCAAATAAAGATTCCAATGCAAAAAAATCCACAGAATCTTCTAAAGGTAATCAATATCAAAATCCTCGTTCGATAAGATCTGATAACAATGGTCAAGGATTGGAAGATAGCGAACGTATATATGAAAATTTAACAACACATCGTGCTCAGAGTGATAACGAAACGCAAAGCAACGATATATCAAGTCATCACTCGTCCAGCAGCACTCTTGTTTCGGAGAGCACGAGAAATAAATCGATCGACACCAACGAAATATCTGAGGTAGAAAGTTTTGCGTACACGAACTACGCAGCAAGACCTCAAGTGCCGCCGAAACCGTTCAACGAAATGCCACATTCGCCGCACTCGCCCAGTCGGAATAATCAAGTAACTAATTATGATAACACACAACTTCCGGACGTTTACTATCATTCTTTGGAGAAACTGGCTGATAATATATCGCCATTTGATGAATTTGAAATTTATAGAGCATCACAAGCGCAAGTCAACCCAGCTTCAGTGGGAGCGGAGATAAAACGCGTGAGTACAAAATTTCTAATATCGCCGAAAAAAGAAGCAGAAGTACGGACAATCCAGCCTACGAGAGCTCGCAGTTTATCTTTGGATAATAATAAAGAAAATGAAGAAGACATCAAGAAACCTAATATCTACAAAAAACATGACAGTATTACAAAAGCTTACAACTATTCAGCTCCGACGTCACCAATGCCAATTAGTCACAAAATACCGAACATGCCAAAAACTGTTTCCCCTTATGAACACGTAAGAAAGACTATGATTGAGACGGAAGAGAAAAGAAATTCGTTAAGTAGGTCAAGTCTTCGCAACAAATCGACGCCTTCGCCTAGGTCAGAGTACAGCCAAAGTATGACACCAACCATTCAGGAGAATTTGAAACAAGATTCGGCTGATAAAGAAAAGACGAGGCAAAAAGTCGAAGCTTTCTACTGGCAGAAGTTAAAAGAGTTGAAACAAAAAGAAGATGAATATTTAATCAGACAGTCTCTGAACTCTTCCTTGAAAAGTCCCGTAAGACTAAAAACTTCCGCTACCTCTAATAGCAGTACCCCGAACACTTTCTCATACGTAATGGAGCCCAGGAGTTGTAGTCTGCCGCGTGGAAACGATCTTAAAAGTTATTCTATGAATCAGCCAATTTACACCTCCATGCCGTTTGCTAGAGGCGCTCCTGAGAGACGAACGGACACGTTCATTAAATCGCGGACTTCTTTTGATGATCCAGAAATCATTTACCGGCACCCAGAAAAACTTATTTCAAGGACAATGTCACCGATGTTCCAAGAACGAAAAATGCCGATTTACTATCGTGGTACTATACCTCAAGATGGTAGAAATATAGGTCAATCGAAACGCGTCAGTTTTGAAGAGCAATATGGAAAAACTGGAAGTGATGGTACAAGTGATAGTAAATTGAAAGTGAACGATTATAAAGTGCAAAATCGACCGCCACCACCGAACAATAATAAAGTTAGTGAATTATCATCACGAGTGCCTCCACGACCCCCTGTACGGACTACTAGTGTGGGTGGTGGAAAAAATATGGGACGTAACAAAAACATTATGCTAGTGACCAGTGCTGGACATTCGCTGTACTCCGAGTCGGAAAGTGGTTCTGAAGCTGGTGAAATCCAGAGGATAATGCAAGATAACACACAGAAAGGTAAGAATATTTTTAAATGTTGCTTTTGCGAAATAAAATGTGCACCTACTTAAATTGACGAAGCGAATGAGTCGGGGTTGCGAGATTGGTTGCGAACGTAAGTGTTTCGCCCTGTCCAATTACTTACCTTCCATCTGCAGTGCCATTTTATTTGCAGACTATTTTAAACCGACTTAAGTAGTGAATATCATGATTGTTATTATTTAGAAAGCTTCTAATATATTAAATAAAATAAAAGCGAAGTTCTCGTTAAAAACTCTCTTTATTGGTCTTCATAAAATAATACAGGGTAGGTAATAAGAACAGATTTTTACTGTAAAATTCACCTATTACGAAATGATTAAGTTGAAACATATTAAACCAATTAGAGTTTTGATCTTTACTGAAAATGCTTTTTTTACAAGTAATAGTGAGACATTTAAATAGTGTCGACATACCGAGCATGCAAAATGGATCTCGACGAATCGAAATAGACTGAAAAGAAAAACCCGTACTTACGAGTGGTACTCGCCCACCGAGGGTTCCATACAAAGTAGCTACAAATTACTTTAAATAAAGATTTTTTATTTTTTTATTGATTTAATTAAAAATGTATAGTTTTCAGACTTTTCCTTATACTTGTAGTATAAGACGGTATTACTTGCCAAATTTCATAGTTCCAGGTTAACGGGAATTCCCTTGTGAGAGTATCGAAATATACGTTTTTTGCGGCATTAATGACCGTATCTTTTTTACGTTAATTTAGTAATTTGATTTTATCACAGCTGCAAGGGCTGCCGTAGACCTGAGTATGTGGTTTTAATTTCAACTTGATATCTTCACGCGCTCCCGAGATAAACGGTCTTGACTGACAGACGGACGGACAACAAAGTGATCCTATAAGGGTTCCGTTTTTCCTTTTGAGGTACGTAAGGAACCTTAAAAAAGAATGGAGCGCTGAAATGGGCGAGACGCGAGGTGTCACTTTTTAATATTTACTTGACCGTTACCTTTTTTTGTGTTGTTGTTATTTTATGAAAAAACATTACTTCTTTCAACGTTTTTTTTTGATTCCGCAAAAACATGTGTTTACTGTAGTTGTATCTAATGGCTGCCATTTGGTGACTGGCAAAATTCAATCTCAAATGTATTGAATCTAAAACTGGCTGTAGGTATTGGTCAACATCAGTGTCCTTCAAGTGGAGTCAGCTCGTCCTAGAGATGCTTGGTTTACACGGATAAACGGCTTTAGATAGCTGCATAATCATCAATTTCGGTCTAACTTCTAATGAGATAATTATTAAGCTTATACGATAATGTTACTTAATAATATTCAATCAACAAAATATCAGCTTTTGGCGTACTCGGCTAATTAAGGGATGTCAAAAACTGTAGCGATGCTGAAAAGCCGACGCCACGGCTAATTAACACAAGCTCAATCAATTAGTGTATTCATAATCTATTAAGTAACCGCACTTCTTGTTTTGATCCTTTAATGAGTTAGTCTTTGACGGGCCCGCTGTTTTGGAACGGCTATTGTTCAAATTATTCCCAAAAAACTGACCAAGTGCGAGTCGGACTCGCAAGCAAAGAGTTACGAACCACTTTAATTTTAAAGAATACAATAGAATAGGCTTGGTCTTGACCACACTTACGCCTGATGGAAAGCGATAGATGAGGTCTATGATGGAGCGAGCGTGCCCAGAAGATGCCTGTTCACTCTTGCTTTGAAGGCAGACGGGTTATAAGTGGACGGGAACCCGGACGCCGTCAGAGAGTTCCACACCTTAGCTGTGAGCATAATAAATGCGTAAGAGAAGCGCTGGGTACGACTAGACGGGATATGGACCAAGTACGGATGGTACCCCATAGTACCCATACCCCAAAGTAAAGTATAGAAGACCGAGGCAAGCAACACTACGCCAGTGAGATACGCTGTGAAGCTGAGCCACCAACGTCTCGTCACCTATAAGACGTTTTGCTCTGCGTTCCACCGAGTCCAATGCAGCAAGCTGGTATTTTGCTGAGCCATCCCATAACTGGCTGCAATACTCCATACAGGATCGGACTTGTGCTTTGTACAGACTCAGAAGCTTTTCAGATGTGAAGTATCGCCTTACCCTATTTAGGATGCTCAACTTCTTGGCTGCAGTCTGAGCTTTTGACTCGATGGTTGGTTAATTTGTTAAGAAATGATGTAATCTTAGAACTTATTGAAAGATACGGTCAATGTCATAAACTGTATACCTACAGATGGATCAAAAAGCACCGAGATAGAAGCAGTCTATTACGATCCAGTTGCTAAAGGAATTGAGTGTTAAAATAGGCTCCCCAATATCTATTACTAGTTGATCCGCGCAACTTCGTCTGCGTCAGAATTTTCATTACCGTTCTGCTCCTATTGGTCTTAGCGTGATGATATATAGCCTATAGCCTTCCTCGATGAATGGGCTATCTAACACTAAAAGAATATTTCAAATCGGACCAGTAGTTGCTGAGATTAGCGCGTTCAAGTAAACAAACAAACTCTTCAGCTTTATATATTAGTATAGAGTAATAATAGATATATAGTAATAGATATAGATGACAGCAGAAATGTTATCGATTTCAGAAGTGTTGTCTTACGTTAGACACATACTTCTAATTTTGTATTTTTTACTTACAGCAAGAGTGCTCTCAAGCATTTGGCACGATGCACCTCTGGGCACAGAGGTGTAACGATTGCCTATGATGTGCTGAGAAAAGTACACTCACTTCTTTTAGATAACGTCAACAGAGTACTGCAGTGTATCCCGTCACATATTGACCAGAAGGAAAACGAGGAGGCAGAGAGGTTAGCAAAAATAGGGTCAATTTCGGTTGTAGAATGTTCTTCCATTTTATTAGAAAACTAGTTGACCCACGCAACTTCGTTTGCGTCACAATTTTCATTACTGCTCCGCTCTTATTGGTCTTAGCGTGATGATACATAGCCTATAGCATCATCATCATCATCTGCCTAGCCTTTTCCCAACTATAATATTGGGGTCGGCTTCCAGTCAAACCGGATTTAGCTGAATACCAGTATTTTACGCGGAGCGGCTGCCTACCAGACCTCCACAACCCAGTAACTGGGTAACACGGTACTTCATGGCAAGACTGGAGTCAGATTTACTGGCTTCTGACTATCCGTAACGACTACCAAAGATGTACAAATGACAGCCGGGACCAACGGCTTAACGTGCTTTCCGAGGCACGGAGAAAACTCGCTATGTTAAGATGGTCACCCATCCACAGACCAACCTTGGCAAGCGTTGCTTAACCTTGAAGATCGACCCGTGCGGCTGTTATTATTTAGCCACGAGCTCCTCACACCACATAGCCTATAGCATTCCTCGATAAGTTTGCTATCTAACACTAAAATAATTTTTCAAATCGGACCGGTAGTTCCTGAGATTAGCGCGTTCAAGTAAACAAACAAACAAACAAACAAACTCTTCAGCTTTATATATTAGTATAGATATTTAATAAGTGAATGTGGTATTTTCAAGGAAAACAGCTGACCCAGAAAGGTTTGGTGTAAAATGTAAAGATTACAGATTCCAAGAATAACAGTGCCCGAGACGGCGGCAAAAGTTGCGCTCTTGTATCAACTTTTGAACGCTTAGGAGTTTTAGTTTCTGTAATCTAGAGATCATACGGAACTAGTCAATATGCGCTTTATTATAATACTTACAGGATTACGCGAGGGGACTGACCACAAAATAAAAAAATTAACTCCTTTGGTAAAAATATGAAAATTGTTTTGATTCGGTGCTAGTATTGAATTTGTTAGTAGTATGAACATTTAATTGTTACATTAAAACTGTACCAATATTTTACTAACTATTCTTTGCATACTTATCATGTAGTAAAATAAAAAAGTGCCTACGGATTTAGCATTTTCTGAAAAACTTAGTTGGTCGTTGTTATACTACCAACTTTTAAACTTCGGGCATATAGAAAGGCAGAATTTATAGACCACTTATCTATAATATTTACTAATAGAAATAGTTAAAGCTGAAGAGTTGGTTTGTTTGTTTGCTTGAACGCGCTAATCTCATGAACTACAGGTCCGATTTGAAAAATTATTTCAGTGTTAGATAGCCCATTTATCGAGGAAGGCTATAGACTATATATCATAATGCTAAGATTAATAGGAGCGGAGCAGTAATGAAAAAGTGTCAGTGGGTAGGGCGAATTGCTCGCAGAATTGATGGTAAGTAGTTAGGGTAGCTGATGGATGCGAGAAGCACAGGACCGGTTGTTGTGGTGACACTTGGGGTAGACCTATATCCAGCAGTGCATGTCTTTCGGCTGATATCATGATGATGATGATGAGGCTTTATAGAATACCTTCGGTAATTTCATTTTTAGAGTACTTGGGAGCTAATTAGTGGAGTGCAATGATTTAAAATCTGAAAGGGTATTAACGCTAACAGTTTGACTTGCTAATTGGAACTAAAACGGAATGGAACACGGAAAAGCACTCTAATTGTGTTACTCACTCGTTATTGCTATCGTTTCCATTTTGAAGTTCCGCGGCGAGTAACTGGTGGGTAATGAATAGGCCGTGTCAGTAAACGTCTGAAAAAACTGAGCAAAATGTGGACACGAAGGGAATTTACAAAATAAGCTGAAAAACGGGATGAGAAGGCTTCCAGGGTGGAACAGGAACAAATTGGTTTATTGGCATTATTACTACTGCTCACACTCATTACTACTCCTCAAGGAACCTACATGCCAAATTTCAGCTTCCTACAACCAGTAGTTTCGGCTTTGCGTTGTCAGTCACTCAATCAATCAGTAACGTTTTATATAAATTGACTAGCTGACCCGCGCAACTTCGTCTGCATCACTATTTTTATTACTACTCCGCTGCTATTGGTCTTAGTGTAATGATATGTAGCCTTCCTCGATAAATGGTCTATCTAACACTGAAAGAATTTTTCAAATCTGACCAGTAGTTTCTGACATTAGCGCGTTCAAGCAAGCAAACAAACTCTTCAGCTTTATATATTAGGATAGATAAGATAGATATTGATTACCGGCTGTTCCAGCGCAAATCATATTAAATTCAGTCGGAAATTTAGGGTTCGCAATCTCAATTATCGTTCAGTTGTTAATGAAAACTTGCCAAGTTTCGGCTTGTTAACTTGGCACACTTCCACATTTCAGTTACCAGCTGCCAAACTACCCAAACACTTAGTCGTGACTAGAATATCACCTGCTTTTTACTACGTAGTAAGGTTTTGGTTAAATTCAATAAAAGACTTAAGTTCTTTTTGCACTTGCACTTAAAAATCACACCTATTTAAAACATTAATCTGTCTCGAACATCTTTAAACGATTAATAGAAACAGAATGCAGATGCGATACAGTGTTGTGCACGGTCTCATAAAATATTTATAATGCAAAACTTAAATGCTGTGAAAGGGTTTTTTTCTACCATAGATGTACAAGGTAGCGAGGCGGTGCAGGAGAAAAAATCCTTGGTTGGGGGGATCACTTCGTTTTCCTAGCCAGGCGTAACAAAGCCATTTTGCCATTTTTTTAAAAGCCAAATAAAAATAGAATAAAACTACGAAACGTATTTTTATGCGGTTTTATTAATAGATAGAGTGATTCTCGAGGAAGGTTTTGGTATATAATTTGCACCCGTGCGAAGCCACGGTGGGTCGCTACTACCTAATAATATGGAAAGTAAAAAAAAAACACCTGAGTTTTGGGTCGCGCGGGTGTGAAATGATTGCGGGTTTTGTTCCTCCAAGTTCGCTGGCGTATGTCGTCGTCTTAAGGTGAATGCTCCAGGGTAGCCCGCGAAATTCAAATATTTTTATGTTTTTTGCAATTTGCCGGTCAGTGTGAAGCTGTATGTGGACCAAATGCGATCCGCGACCATAACGCGTATTTATCTAAAGAATTATAACCATTTTAATCATCAATATAGCCCTCTAAGTTCATGTAGTTCGAAAGAATGATTATTTCTGAAATATTCATTCTTTCGAACTCCATGTACTTAGAGGTACGCGTTACGGTCGCGGATCGCATTTGGTCCACATACACTTTCACACTGACCGGCAAATGACAAAAAAACATAAAAATATTTGAATTTCGCGGGCTACCCTGGAGCATTCACCTTAAGGACACGGGTGGGAGTAAGAGGGATACTTGTCCCACTCCGCTCGCGCGGGTGGAGTGTTTAGATGATTTCCAATCCACAATAAGGAGCTCGTAGCTAGATGATAACAGTCGCATGGGTCGATCTTCAAGGTTAAGCAACGCTTGCCAAGGTTGGTCTGTGGATGGGTGACTATCTTAACATGCTGAGTTTCTTCCGTGTCTCGGAAAGCACGTTAAGCCGTTGGTCTCGGCTGTCGTTTGTAGATCTTTGGCAGTCGTTACGGATAGTCAGAAGCCAGTAAAACTGACTCCAGTCTTGCCATGAAGTACCGTTTTACCCAGTTAATGGGTTGTGGAGGTCTGGTAGGCAGCCGCTCCTCGTAAAATACTGGTATTCACCTAAATTGGCTTGTCTGGAAGCCGACCCCAATGTGTTCGTGGAATGTGTGCTAGAGAGGCGAGCGAAGAACGTGTGTCTGCTACTCCCGTCAGCTACACACCGTATCACAGCATCGCTACGCATCCGTGCTCTCCACGGAGCATTCATTGCAAAGCTTTGGTGGAAACAGTCAAACATTTTCACAGCTCAGCTCGCTCATCTTTGATGGCAGAGCGCTCTTATGACAAGGTTATGAGTTCGAATAGCTGTATGGAACGTTTCCTCCGGAAATTATGTCGGCCTCAGTTCATAGTTTGGAAGATCGACGTTTGTGATTTAACAGCAACGATGTTTAATCGAGTTTCTGTCTCTGAAATTGACAGGCGATGTGACGCGGCTTTTCATTTATTATCGTTTCAAATAGGCCCATGTTAAAGCAGGAATAATTACATTTTCTGGCTCGCTAAATAAACCAAGTGGAAGCAAATATTTATACAGGTTTCTCTATTTCTAAAGGAATCCTCATTATTGAATCTTTACGGTAATACAATTTTTATTAGGACAGCTTATGTACACAGGAATATTCCAATTATCTACAGCTTCCGGTAAAAAGAATTCGATGAACTTAATATATTAAATCCAGAAATTTTTATCTTTGTCGATTCATGTATTATATCATTATAGCAATATCAATCAAGCAATATAAAAGTTTTGATGGTAAATTGACAGCTCATAAAATATTATCAAAAGCTGGCCCAGAACTTTGCCGCTGCTACGAGTCCAAGACGTCGTCGGTGACATGGCAACAAAGAGATCAAATCAAGCAGCTTAACTAGCTGCTTGTTTTAAGTTACAGAAGGCAGAATAGTTTGCGACACAGCTGCAGTGCTGTATTATTATTTACTAGCTGACCATCTAAACTGTGACGCAGACGTAAGACGCAGTGTACTGCGTCTTACGTCCGCGTTACAGTTTTTATTACTGCTCCGCTCCTATTGGTCTTAGCGTGATAATATAGAGATAGCGTGATAGATAGAAAATAAAGAGATTGATTATTATTACTAGTTGAACCGCGCAACTTCGTCTGCTCCGCTCCTATGGTTGGTCTTAGCGTAATGATATAAGCCTATAGCCTTCCTCGATAAATGGGCTATCTAACATTGAAAGAATTTTTCAAATCGGACTAGCATTTCCTGAGATTAGCGCATTCAAGCAAACAAACAAACAAACTCTTTAGGGTAATATATTAGTAGGTACTAGTTGACCCGCGCAATTCGCCAGAAACTGGGCAGTAGCGTTCTCTGTTAAACACCATCCACTGCGATCGCCAACCCGCCTGCCAAGCGTGGCGATTATGGTAAACCTCCCCCCCCCTTGGGGGAGGCCGATGTCCAGCAGTGGACGTCTTTCGGCTGATATGATGATAATGAATACATTTACTAACAAATGCTAGGAATTGATAGATGTTTTTATTTGGTACGGAGTTAGTTAGCTAATATGTACATATTCTTAACGTTGTGATCAAATGTTTGTTCGGAAAATGCATTTTTAACAGCAGTGAAGGAGCACCACAGAACAGAAAAAACAGTTTGTTCTGTTCTGTGGGGAGCACCATTTGTAAACATCATCATCTGCCTAGCCTTTTCCCAACTATATTGGGGTCGGCTTCCAGTCAAACCGGATTCAGCTGAATACCAGTGTTTTACGTGGAGCGGCTGCCTACCAGACCTCCACAACCCATTATCTGGGTAACACGGTACTTCTTGGCAAGACTGGAGTCAGATTAACTGGCTAACACCATTTGTAAACATTTCTGAAAAAAAATTGTTGGTCAACAAGTTGTTACAAATAAAAGATTTATTATCATTTGTTTGTAAATGTTTATCCAGGCGACAGCAGATATGCGGAGAGACATCAAAAGTTTCAATATTTCCTGCCGATTCTTTCGTTAACCTTTACGCTTCTGAAAAATACAGAGAGACTGTCTATGAGATTAAGACATTGACATGAAAACTTAAACTCAAGTTGAAATAATTTATTTCTTATTAAACACATTTTACCGTGTATTCGTTTTGAATTAAATCATATAAACGGTCGGTCCTTTTAGTGATAAGATAATTTCTATACTAAATTGTAAACAAGAGCGCTTTTTAAACAACTTCAACAAAAAGGAGGATGTTCTCAATTCGGTTGTATTTTTTATGTTTGTTTCCTCATAACTTCGTAATTTATGAACCGATTTGAAATAATCTTGTTTAATGTAAAAGACATACTTAGATACTTACCGATTGGAAGCATTTAAATTTCATCTAAAATCGGTTTAGTATTTTAGCTTTTAAATAAAAATTGCCAGAAATCGTTTACTTAGATGACGTATTTGGTTTGTCATCCAAGTAAACGAAATTGCGTATTTTGCTTTCCTGCGAGTTTCCAGTGGTATTGAGGTGTGGGCTACCACTAAAAGGTCAAAAATAATAAAATCGGAAGTCTTTGTTAAAATACGAAGAAACAACCAAATACACCGACTTCCGAAATTAAATTTATTTTATAATTTGTAGTGTTTTTTTTTTGAAGTCAGTTGAACTTTTTATAAAAAAGTTTTTTTTTTTTATAAAGATTGATCCTTCTGACCGATTTCGGCCATCGTGGCAATCAACGGAGACAACCTATCATAATGTATGTGCTCAAACACAGATTGCACTCCTTGTTTCATCCGTCCGTATCCGGCTCTGTTTGTCGCGGGACATCAACCATCAACACGTTAGAACTGCGACGTAAATGTGCGCTGTTGATGCACTACTACTTATTACTTAACAATAAGATCGACGACGCGATGACGCTTGTTCGCTGTGCACTGTTCGCTCCGGACCGACAGCGGGTGTCGCGCGCCTGTACCTCGCGGTGTTTGTTCGCGGCTCCACCGTCACGTACCCTTACAGCTCGATATGCCCCAACGGCCCAAGCGATTAGTTTGATGAACGCCCTGATTGCTCAGGAATCGGAGATTGATATATTTACTTGGTCTCACAGTCACAGCAAAGCATATATTATTTTTTTTAGTTTATAAGATACATTTTATGTTGTTGGCTTACTTACGCTTTGGTGAAGACTGTAAGTATAAGTAGTAGAAATTATTACAAAATAAATAAATACAATAAATCACTCTCAATAAGCGAAGATGGAATAATGTGCATAAAGTTTAAAATATATTTGAATTTAAAAATCCAACTCCGACCATAGCTATCAAATTCAGAGTGGCTCGAAGGCAATTTTATTTGAAAATAGGTAATATATTTATCGCTCTAACTGTCAAACACTGACATATTAATGTGTCTTAAAAGAAATTCATACAAAGTTAAACAAGTGACGAGAAAATGCACTTAAAAAGTTAAATGCTGGAACTCAATTTCAATTTTGTACGATGTAAAAGGAAAAGTACAGAAATTGTAGAAATAAATTTAAATTGCTGAAATGATATTGTACAGAGAAAATAGTGTTGGAATGATACCGTTGGTTTCCTTTGATTTTCCAACCTTACCTTCTCTTATTTCTATTCTCTTTCTTAGTATCTTACGGCCATTTTCATCAATTCAAACTCGCGATCATTTCATGCGCGGGTCTAAAAACGCCATTTTAGCAGAATCATATTAGAATCATAATACTAACCATTCAACAATCTGTTAAATTTCACTTTCATCTTTATCGCTAACGCATTAGGTTCAAGGTTGATTGGGAAAATTTGACAGTGACAGGTAGCGTGATGTGCTTTCTGATTCTGCTAAAGTGGCCTTTTTAGACCCCCTGAACTGCGTTCAAGAGCTGTCAGTGTCAATATTCCACAGAAAATAACGACACTGACAGCTCAGCTCGTAAACGTGGTTTGTACGCTGATCGCGTAACAACGCATGATATAAAATTAATAAGCTGGTATTCCATTAAGTGACAAGAGTAACAAGGCCACTTTTTATATGTTCCCTAGGGATAATTATCGACATTCGCGCGGGCAAAGTCGACATCGGAAGCTTACATAAAACATAAATTAATCATTGTTTTAGAAGCGCTATAATTGGTCCCCTAAGTTACAAAAGAATTTTCTGCTCATTCATCGCCTTTTTGGAAAAGAGAATGAATACCCGGAGCGTTTTTTTCGTGTCTAATTAATTACAGATTGAAAATGTCGCAGCCAACTTGCTTAATTAACTATTAAATTTGCTGACTAGTCACTGAATGACGTCATTTTATCAGCGGCCTAGGAATCGATACAAATCGTTAAACTCTTGTATATTCTGGCGCAAAGACTCTTGAATCCTTTATGTCCAGCGGGTCTAAAAAGGCCACTTTAATAACGGGTTATTCAACAAGAACTTTGTTTTCTACAACAAAGAATTTAGATGAAGATGATCAAATTTTGATTGTATTACGAAGAGAAAAGTTTGGCAATTTATTATGAATAAAAAATGATATCTGGCAAATACCCACCACGATCACGCTGACAGATGTCTTCTTTCATCAAAGCTTGTCACTTTTTGGCAAAATGGCGGGCCTATTTCGGTAATCATAACACGGATTTGGAGTTTTAAGGCTGCAATCGATTCGATTGGCTCAGTATAGACTCTGTCCTTAACATAACTCCACAAAAAATAATCCAGTGGTGTTGAATCACACGATCTGACTGGCCACTTAACAGCTGAATTTCGTGAAATTATGCGATCGGAAGAATTGGTTTGCAATAAAGGTGGTCGTGGTGGACATTTGCCAGATATAATTTTTCATTCATAATTGCCAAACTTTTCTCTTCGTAATACAATAAAAAATTGAATCATCTTCATCTAAATTCCTTGTTAAATCACACAACAATATGTCAAATTTCATTTTCATCTATATCACTAACGCATTAGGTTCAAGGTTGATTGGGAAAATTTGACAGTGACGGGTAACGTGATGTGCTTTCTGATTCTGCTAAAGTAGCCTTTTTAGACCCGCAGCTGTCAACCTAGAGCCGCAATGTTCGCTAGCTTGTCGTGAGTGTCCATCGTTTGTCCTTTCAGCGTTAATTAATTTATTTCCATCTCGGCAAGATAAGTTGGTTAAGTCAGTAAGAGTCTGACAGACCCCGCCTGCCCCAGGCGAGGGACTTCCATGAGGATTTTCCACCCCGGTAACAAGAAAAAAGGATAGTTTCCCCAGGAGTATAGTTGCCTCGATTTTAATTACTCTAGTTTCGTGGATGAATTACATGTTGTTTTATTTATCACTCGAGATACTACAACTAGCACTAAGTTAACCGTTTTGCATGTGTCTGTGCAATTGCATGGGAATGCGAGGTGCGATCAAAGTTTCTTCGGGATATAAGTCCTTTTTCTCGGCGGGGCATCTATCCTATATGCAACTTACGTGTATAAGGCAACTATTCCCAATACGGAGTATTTGTCACAAAATTTAGAGGTTCGCAAAAATCGCCAATACTCTGGAAATATCAAAGATAATGTTTTTTTACTTTCTTGAGGAGCTCGTGGCTAGATAATAACAGCCGCACGGGTCGATCGTCAAGGTTAAGCAACGCTTGCCAAGGTTGGTCTGTAGATGGGTGACCATCTTAACATACCGAGTTGCCTCCGTGCCTCTTGACTGGAAGCCGACCCCAATATAGTTGGGAAAAGGCTAGGCAGATGAATGTTTTTTACTTCCACAAAGAAGATTGCAAACCAAAGTATTTTGCTTTTTGTATTATGAGATATAAAATCTAAAGTAATTTCAAAAAGTGGGTAATTTGTCCTGGTATAACCCTATTATTTTTCTGTAAAATTACCCTGTTTTTTTTAGGGTGGGTTATCATCAATTTTGGCGAGTCTGACTCTTACTGGCTAAATCCCTCTTACTGGCTAAATCCCACCCGTGTTCTTCCAAATGCACTTTGCGTTCCGCGGTTACTCTTTTGAACGTATTCAGCAACTCTGGCAAAATTGCCATGCCACGCTTCCTAATACCCGCATTAGAGACAAACTTAAAACATTTTAACGTCACTAAGTTGTCGCTTCCCCCTGGTGCCTACTTACTCGTACCGAGGTGAGTAATTTTGGAGTGCTCCATTTTCTCATTTACGTTTCAGGACTGAAGCTCTTTGAGGAAACTATGTAAAAGTAAAATATACCCACTCCCACTTGTTTGATAGATTGATGATTTGTAATAAGAACACTGTTTGCGGGGTGGGGGGTGGGGGTGTTACCAGTGGGGTGCAGATACCAGTCTCCCACAAAGGAGTATTGTATCTATTTATTAAGATTATGTTAGTTTGTAAGGCACCTTTGTGGAAGTAAAATAAATGTTTATGTTTATGTTTATAGGTATCGATTGTTTCAAGATAGGGAAATCCTCTCTTAGTGCTTCCTTACACTCTCCAAGGAAATTACAAGCCAAATTTCAGCTTTCTAAGACCAGTAGTTTCGGCTATGCGTTGTCTATCAGTCACTCAGTCAGTCAGTAATGGAACGGTTTTTTAACTGGTTTTTTATCCAATGATAATGTTCATACATTATCATTGGGTAAATATTGCATTTTGTATGAAGCAGCTGATATTTTTTTCAAGTTTCCGGGGTTGTTCACAAAGTAAAAGTTGTTTATTATCATGTGCACTTTCACTGCCTAATAGGTTGTTGGTGTTTTACAAATAACCATGTATATGTACTAGCTTCTGCCCGCGACTTCGTACGCGCATATCTCGTTTTTTCTGGTTTTTGGAATTTTGGGATATCCTCTCTTAGTGCTCTCCCCTACGGAGTGTAGAGATGCTACATGCCAAATTTTAGCTTTCTACGACCAGTTGTTTCGGCTGTGTGTTGTCTGTCAGTCAGTCACTCACCTCCGTCACTAAAAACCCATTGCTCTCTTTGGTGCTGGGTGAATTAATTGATTTCATTCTAATCGATTTGAACGAAAACAACGCTTTGAAATTTTCGCATATCCACAAAGCAAAATCCTTGTGTAGATAAAAATAATAGAAACTGCCAAAACAAAGACGATTTAGTACTTTTTTACTATTGATGACTCGCGTTTGACTCCTACTTGATTTCCTCTGCCCAGCTCTATGCACGGACAATGGTAGCATTCCCAAAACCTTATTTGCACATTTTCCAAAATCGAGCACTTTTGTCCTTTTTAACCGAAGTCAAAAAGGGTGCATGGGGTCTGTTACCATCTTAAGACCCAAGCCAACCTCACCTGCTAGCGGTGCACCCTGCTGTCCAACGGACGAGGCTCTGGCGAACCTGGTTTCCCTCTCGTAGGGTTGTGGAGGTCAGACGGCTGGTCGCCCCACGTAAAACCAACTTCAGCCAAATAAAATGGACAAGAAGTTGATAACGGGTACTCGGGCTAGGGCGTCGCCGCATAACGACGCGCAGGCACATCGCCCTAAACCTGCGATAAGTGGGCTAGGGCTACCGTGTCGAGTACGGGCACGGCTAAAGAGGATAGTACCCAAGAAGAAGTTCCGCTTTGCCACCTGGAACATTGGCTCCCTAACCGGACGTTGCCGAGAACTCGCGGACGTACTTGCGAAGTGTCGGGTCCAGTGCGCCTTCCTTCAGGAGACGCGCTGGAAGGGAAATAAGTCACGTGACATCGGGCAGGGGTACCGGCTAGTGTACACCGGATCACCAACGGGCAGGGGCGGAGTGGCCGTGGTGCTGTCTAAGGACCTCCAGGATGGACTCCTTGAAGTAGACCGATGCAGCGACCGGTTGATGCGAGTTAGGGTGCTGATCGAAGGGTCGGTAACGAACCTAATCAGCGCCTATGCTCCTCGAACTGGTTGCTGTGAGTCTGAAAAGGAGGCCTTCTGGGATGAGTTCGAGGACGTACTACGCGCTATTCCGAATTCCGAAGGTGTTTTGGTTGGGGGGGATCTCAACGGTCACGTAGGTCAGTTTGCTGGAGAGTACGGACGTGTTCACGGTGGTTTTGGATATGGCCAGCTAAATGCAGAGGGAGTCAGTATACTCAGCACCTGCGCTTTGTCTGACCTAGCCATCGCGAACACGTTCTTTCAGAAGAAGCCCCAGCATCTTATTACGTACCGTAGTGGTGCCTACTCAACCCAAATAGATTACCTGCTGGTGAGACGGTGCCACATTGGCAAGGTTACCAACTGCAAAGTCATCCCAGGTGAAAGCCTAACGGCTCAACACCGCCTCCTTGTCCTGGACTTTGCGGTTGTACCGAAAAAGAAAGTGACCGAAAAACGCAAACCCCGCACACAGTGGTGGTTGCTTGATGGTCCTAGGCAGTCGGACTTCATCGCGGAACTCGAGCATCTCGAGATCAGTGCTCCGCATGAGTCCGCTCAAGAGATCTGGAGTAGGATCCATTCAGCAATCACCGATGCGGGTAAGCGCGTCCTTGGCACTACTCGTGGTGGCCGCACCATAGAAAAGGAGACGTGGTGGTGGGATGACGGGGTGCAGGAGGCGACTCGGAAGAAGAAGGTTTTATTTAAACAGTGGCAAGGGTCCAACTCTCCGGATGACAGAGAGGCATATGGAGCGGCTAAGCGCGCTTGCAAAAAAGCTGTAGCCAGAGCCCGCAGCAAAAGTCTGGCGCCCTTGTACGACAAGCTGGAAACTGCGGAGGGGCAAAAGCTTATTTTCAAGCTGGCGCGTGCCCGGGAGAAAGCTGCACGGGACATTAGCAAATGTCTCTGTGTAAGGGACGCCCAGGGTAAGCTGCTCTACGATGCCCCCTCTGTTAAGGAGAGATGGTGTACATACTTCGCGGAGCTGTCTAACAAACAGCATCCCCATAACCTTCCTCCCGAACCGCCTCCTAACCTTGGACTTATTTCCCCTATTTCCCCCGACGAAACCCGCATTGCTCTTCGCCACATGAAGAACCGGAAAGCGGTCGGGCCTGACAATGTGCCAATTGAGGTGTGGAAGGCGATGGGCCCACATGGCGTGGACATTCTGACGGATCTTTTTAACCGCATCCTGATCACCAAGGAAATGCCGAACCAGTGGCGATTTAGCCTGATTATCCCTGTATACAAAGGCAAAGGTAGCGTACAGGATTGTAGTAGCTACCGCGGTATCAAGATCATGTGCCACACCATGAAGCTCTTCGAGCGCATCGTTGACACACGGCTCCGTAGCGAGTGTACTGTCTCTGAGTGTCAATATGGCTTCCGGGCGGGTAACAGCACCATGGACGCAGTATTCGCCTTACGGAATCTGGCTGAGGCTTACAGAGAGAGAAGGAGAGCTTTGCAAATGGCCTTTTTAGACCTGCAGAAGGCCTTCGACTGTATACCTCGGCAGTCCATCTGGTGGGCACTGCGCTTCAAAGGCGTTCCCGAGGCCTATATTGACATTATCAGAGACATGTACCGCGATTCCGTGTCCTCTGTCCAGACCGCTGTTGGCGAATCGAATGGCTTCCCAATATCTGTTGGCGTTCACCAAGGCTCGGCTCTTAGCCCGTTCTTGTTTAACGTAGTGCTCGATGTAGTTACGGCAAACATCCAAGATAAGCCCCCATGGCTAATGATGTATGCCGATGACATCGCCCTCGTTAACCAGAACAAAGCCCATCTTGAGCGCAAAGTCAACATTTGGAAGGACACGCTTGAAAACGGTGGTCTGAGACTAAATGTGGCGAAGACTGAGTACATGTCCTGTGGCGGCACGGATTCAAATAGGTTCATCCGAATAGGTTCGGACCTGATCAGAAAGTCCGATACGTTCAGGTACCTTGGATCCGTGCTGCACGAGTCTGGCAACGTGGACGACGATGTCCAAGCACGTATAGGCGCGGCTTGGGCGAAGTGGCGCGAGGTAACGGGCGTTGTATGCGACCGCAAAATGCCTCCTAAGCTCAAGGGGCAGATATATAAATGCATCATACGGCCTGTCCTACTGTACGGCGGTGAATGTTGGCCAGCACTAAGCAGACACACCCAGGAGCTTCGCGTCACGGAGATGAAGATGCTGAGGTGGATGAGTGGCGTAACGCGATCCGATCGCATACGCAACTCTTTCATCAGAGGTAGTCTTGGTGTCCGTGACGTGGGGGAAAAACTGCAAGAGTGTCGTCTGCGATGGTATGGCCACATCATGCGCCGCCCTATGGAGTACGTTGGTCGGGGATGCATGAATATGGCTGTTCTTGGGGCTAGGTCCCGTGGTCGCCCTCGCAAGCGCTGGTTGGACGTCGTTAAGTCCGACATGAGAGCCAATGGCCTAACTGAGAAGGATGTTCAAGATCGGGCAAAGTGGAGGAAGCTAAGTAGGAAGGCGGACCCTGGCAATAGCCAGGGTCCGCCTAACGCATAACGCCAGGTAGAAGAGAAGAGAGAACCGAAGTCAAAAAGAAACAAGGTTCCGACGAATAGAGAACCTCCTTTCTCTATTCGTCGGAACCTTGTTTCTTTTTTAGGGTTCCGAATAAAAAACGGAACCCTTTTAGGGTAACTCTGGTGTTCGTCTGTCACAGCCAGTTTTCTCCGGATCCACTGGACCAATTCTGTTGAAATTCGGTACACATATAGACTTCTGTAACCCAAATACGGCCGTGTTACGTAAATTATTAAATTTTTAGTATGGGGTTCACTTTTGGAGTTCAAACTAGAAAATCAATAAGTTTTTTTGAATAATACCGTGTGTCATATCAAATGTCACAGGATATTGCATAATCAGCCTATATGGTAATGAAATAATTTTCACAAAGGAAAGCGCCTGTCTGGGTTTGAACCTACGGACCTACAACTCGTAAGTCGCAGCCATTACCACCGGGCCACCACTGCACTCACACGATATAGTTCTAAATTTTTTTTTCATAATTTTAAAATATATGGTTTTCAAGTTATTCAAGAAATTTTCAAATCGGACCACGAGTTCCTGAGATAAGCGCATTCAAGCAAACAAACAAACTCTTCAGCTTTATATATTAGTATAGATACCTATGTAATGGCGTATAATTTGCATCATTTTCAAATTCTGAATAAATGCGCCTGTTGCTTGATGATGTGGTAAGTCTGCATTTACCAACAAATACATTTTTTGTTCAGGCGCTTACGCATGTACTTCATTTTGGGGGCTAATCGATAAGCAAATGGCTTCAACTAAAGCAATAAACTGTTAAAATCAGTAGCTTCATCTTTACAATACGTTATTTAAGCAGAAGTAGGTACGAGTATATCCACTCACAACCCGTAAGTCCCTTTCGGAACAAGGCTACAATCGCGCGATTATTTGTAGACGTCTTGTGTTTTTTTTCACTTGGCCCAGTAGGGACTTACGGGTTCTAACGGTTGAAAACGATTTTGCCCCCATTTTGCAAGGGGGGAGGGGCTGACAAATGCTGAGTGGATATAAGACAAAATAAGAAAAAAGACTGTTTTAATTTTAAAAATATAAATGTTCACGAGAAAGAACATCATTCTTTATTAGATTTTATTATTTTCTAACCTTTAAATTTATTTGTAGGTAGTGTGTTTTATATACTCTTAGTATGGGAGCTGGCGTTGCATTTTAGGTAGTGTTTAAGCCGGTCGACAGCCATCATATTACTCAACTAGTTGACTCGCGCAACCTCGTTTGCTCCGCTCCTATTGGTCTTAGCGTGGTGATATATAGCCTATAGCCTTCCTCGATAAATGGGCTATCTATCACTGAAATAATTTTTCAAATCGGACCAGTGGTTCTTGAGATTAGCGCGTTCAAGTAAACAAACAAAAAAACAAACTCTTCAGCTTTATAAATTAGTATAGATAACAAATGTATAGTTTTCAGAGGTTTCCCTGTAGTATAATATGGCATTACTTGCCAAATTTCATAGCTCTAGGTCAACGGAAAATACCCTATAAACTTTGATTCCCTTGAGATTGTTGAAATATACGGTTTTTGCGGCATAAACCGAGGTATCTTTTTTGTACGTTAACTTAGAAGTTTGATTTTTCATTTTCAAGGGACTGTAGACCTGAGTATATGGCGAGTATAAGTTCAACACGATACCTCCACGCGTTTCAGAGATAAAGGGTATTGACAGACAGACGGACGGACCGGCGGCCAAAAAAGTGATCCTATAAGGGTTCAAGTTTTTTCTTTTGAGGTACGGAACCCTAAAAATGCAACCGGTCCAACTTTCCTTTTGAATGATTGTACTCGTAGAAAAGTGACAGAGAAAAGTAGTCTACATATAAAAAACAGTTATTAGTAGTTAAATATATAAAAAAGTTTGAAATGAGAACACGTCGGAGCACTTTATGACCTACTAGCGTACTACAGAAACCTGTTGCTAATCAGAATACTTAACTAATATTAATTGGGTGTCTTTATCTATCAAATTATTTGTTTCAGTCAGGACTTTACTTACCTATGATCGTATGTCCCCCATCTGGGGCAGAGGGCGTCCACAGTAGATCTCCATCGCGAACGGTCTTGAGCTTTACGCTTCACCTCGCTCCACGTCATTCCGATGCCTATGCAATAACGGTGCGTCGCCAGGTTTGACGGGAACGGCCACGTTTTTTTTTCCTTTGAGGATTCCAGTCCATAGCCTGTTTGGGAATGTGATCGGGATACCTTCGGTGCGTATGACCAATCATCCTCAACTTACGGCGCTTGATTTGGCAGTCGATCGGGATTTAATGGCATTTTATTAAATGCGACGGAATTGCATAATATAATTCCGCCAAGCCCGTTCCGTCATCAGATCGCAAGACGAACGGCGATGCGCCACCGGTACATGGTGGACATCCCACCCACACGCAGAAAATGTTTTGGGAACACATTCATAATGCGTACAGCTAAGGAGTAGAATTCCCTGCCGGAGTCTGTGTATTCTGATAGCTACAACCTAGGAGTCTTTAAGTCAAGAGTGAATAGGTTACTTCTAGGCAAGCGTGCTCCATCTTCGACCATATCATCGCTTACCATCAGGCGAGATGATGTCAAGCGCGTGCCTATTCAAAATATTTAAAATAACAAATCTGGACCACCATACACAAAACCACTATTTACTTTATTATTACGGCATCTGCTTGACATCCGTATGTCGCTACTGGGATCCAGCAGAATACCAGCGTCAGGTATACGAGTATTTGCCTGGCACATGCTGAGTTGGGTTCTCATTTGGTGCAGCTAAGAGACACACACACCGCACATTGGAGTATCTATGTATTTTCTTTATGTAGGTAGGTAATCTGGTAAATTTCTTGGTTAAGTCATTGCCATATTCTGCCTATTTTTTTTTTTTTTTTTTCATTAATTTATGTGTATTTTGTTGTGTTTCTTTTCTTGTTCCTAATAAATGTTTTATCTATCTATCTATCCTGTAAAAAAAATCTCTGACAGCTCTACATTAGAGATGGTCTCGGGCCAGTAAATTCCGAGTATGCGACGGAGACATCAGTTGACTTTACACAGTTCTTATTTAAGAAATTTCACGCTAAAGGTGTCACGCTCGATCTTGTGCCACAAAGTAATATTTTGACAGATCCAGCGTAATATAAAAACTAGGTGCTTGGAGCAATACGACACGGTTGGCGCAGTGGTTGAGTGATTGACTGCTGCGCTGCGTGTCGCGGGTTCGATTCCCGAACGCAACAAATATTTGTATGGCCTACAGATAATTGTTCCGGGCCTGGTTGTTTGTGTGTGTGTATTTATATGTATGTAAATGCACCCACGATGCAGGAGTAATTCCTAGTGTGGGGCAGCTTTTAAAAATACGCTGACGGTGGGCAGCTATTGAAACTGTGGAACAGTCTATGCCTCAAGATGAATTCCCTTGCGGGCACCGTGAAACGCAGTTGTAGCCAATAAGATAACTTTTGACCACAATAAATATTAGTAACTAGTTAACCCGCGCAACTTCTTCTACTCCGCTCCTTTTGGTCTGAGCGTAATGATAATAGTCTATAGCCTTCCTCGATATCTAAATCTGAATGAATTTTTCAAATCAAACCAGTAGTTCCTGAGATTACCGCGTGCAAGCAAACAAACAAACTCTTCAGCTTTATATATTAGTATAAATGTGTCGTATGGTGAAGTTATGAAACATCTCTTCCTTGGCATTCGGGTAAAAATGAAGGCAAGAATAACGATCTTATTTTTATAAATGAAAACTATTTTACCAACTATAGTATATTTCTACAATACACTAAATGTAGCCCGATAATGGCCTTTTATAAACTGGGATGGGACATGCTGTCATTTGTCATGGACACGAGAGTAGATACGAGTGGCCGGCCAATTTTGTCCGCTCTGTTTCATCGGACAAACGATGTTACTGTTGGCACAATACTCCAGCCCACACTCCAGTGCATCTATCAACCGTACACGGGAATGCAATCAAATGATTCGGAAAATAGAAATGTGCTGCCTTTTGTTATTACGGTGAGCTTTCAGTTTTATTGGCGACTCGCTCCAGCTTCGTAGGTGTCCAATTTAAATTCCGCAATATTAATCATTTATGTAAATTGCTTCTGCTGTTAAATGTCCCTCTTCTCTAGAAGGTCTAACTAAAAAAAAAAACCGGACAAGATACCGACTTTTTCGCTATGCAAGTTATGAGGGGGAATGGTATTTTTTTTAATTTTTCGTCAAAAGTCGAAAACCATGCGGACTAAATTAAAAAGAAAACATGTTTGAGAAGGTGCAAATAGCGCTTTTTTGTATGATACTCCCTAGTAACCCCACTTCGAAAGTATTGGTGGTACATTTACATGACGAAGTAAAATACATGTAATTTAAGCATACCTTTTACTCGCAGGACGTGCGGTGAAAAACGCTGTATGCTGAATTATTTTAAAAGCAGAAAGCGCCAAGCACCACTGAAGTGATGATAATGGTGCACTTATCGATTCACTTATTATGAAAGAAGCTGGGTTTCCGGCTTAGTACGGTTTGGTTTTTACTTAGAATTATGTCGGATACGAAAATTTTTGGTAGTGTTTCGAATTCTGAGTAAATAAAAAATCGGTATGTCGCAGTGAAATCGTATTTAACACGACGTTAAACATAGGAGGCGGCCGGATTGAAAAACGCCGCTTTAATATAAAGCGGCTACCTTACGTTCAGCCGGATTTCGCCGGAATCGTGGTTTCTTATATTCGAACAATATGATATGCTCAAGAAAAATATGTAAGTAGTAGATACCTACATACCTTCCTATAAGTTCGTGTATATCCCATCACATTACAACTAGCTTTCCACTTTAAAAAAATAGGTCGGCTATTCCAATATTTCTTCGGTTAGAGACGTTTTTAAATTAAATCGTTTCATATGAGCTCGGTAGTGTGTTAGCAGTGGTGTGCAAACAAAAGCCCGCAAGGCTTCCTGAGATATATTAAACATCTCCAAGCGATCGTATTTCGCTTAAGATCCTCGAGGACGTGAGAATGGAGTTCACAATATATAAGTCAGAATCTTGATAACTCCCACAGTCATTGTGACTCATTAACCGGTGCTTGCAAAATGATGTCGATCTAAAACATATTTATTACCTTTAATAAACATTTGCACAGAAAGGGATACACAGGTTGGGCGCCAGGGCTGCGGAGTTTGTTCGAAAGAGTCACCGTGGCCCTGGAACGCGAAGGGCACCTGGAGGAACACGGATGGGTTTAGTTGGTAAGTGTCTGGCACTCCTGATACCGATTTTCATTTAAAAGGTACCTACTTGGGTCAGGCAAGCCAGTTCATAGTGGCAGATGATCAGCACAGTAGCTATAAATGCGCATGAGTATTTCGGAAGGCATCTTATGTAGTTGGGATGACCTTTCATTGCAAAATCCGGCTAAGCTAAAAGAAAAAGAAATGATTTCAAGTCAACTACATTTGCTTACGATTCGGTGAAGGAGTTTATAAATGGTGTATAAAGGTCATAAAGCAATTTACTTGTCATTCAAATTCAAATTATTAATATTTCAGAAATAATCATTCTTTCGAACTACATGAACTTAGAGGGCTATATTGATGATTAAATGGGTTATAATTCTTTAGATAAATACGCGTTACCGTCGCGGATCGCATTTGGTCCACATACAGCTTCACACTGACCGGCAAATTGCAAAAAACATAAAAATATTTGAATTTCGCGGGCTACCCTGGAGCATCCACCTTAAACACCGCCCAAAAAAGTACCTGTTTTACTACCAAAAAAGTTCTAAACGGTTACCAAAACAGATAAATGGTCACCAAATAATATTCGAGAAGTAGCGCTCGCCGGCCGCTGCCGCGGCACCGCTCGCTTCGCTCGCTCGGCTCGCGCGCGGTTGGTCACAATTCTAACCTAACCTAACCTATTTTATCCAGTTTGTAACCCCAAGCCTACATTTTATGGCAATCACAGTTGAGTTGGATAGAATTTGGTGACCGTTGATCCATTTTGGTGCCTAGGCTTAGAGTCTTAAAAATATTATTTTTGGTGACCGTCTAAATTATACTCATTCCTAAACAATTAGGTAAATTTTTATGTTTTTTTATAAACTTGAACTTTAAATCACTCTCCTGTAAAGTTTATTCAACGTCGCTTAATAAGGATTGCCTTTCAAGCGTCGATATAAAAATTAATCCCTATTTCTCTTGGTCACGGCATCACGCGTGAACGGCTGGGCGGATTTAGCAATTGTTTTGTTTGTGTTTTTTAGTCTTATGACAAAAAAATAAGCAAGTTGCAAGTTGACGGCAGCGAAGCCGCGGGGGATAGCTAGTATCTAATAAAAAAAAAACAAAGTAGTAAAAAATAAGGTTTGCATGGATATGATAATAATATTGCAGCAGATTTCATTTATATTATAAGCACACTCTCAAACTTGAAACTTACCAATTTCATAGGCTTCAGTAGGTTCATCTTGTCCGCGATCACTCATTCTTCACTTTGAAGTGGGCATGCTGCAGTGTTTGGAGGCACCACGATAATAATGTGATTCATTAACATATTATTTTCGTCGTGCCAAAAAACACCTCAGCATAATTATTTTCTTCCATATAAGTTTTCTAGGATTCAGTGTAGTTTCTTGAACCTAATTAAAAAAAAAACGAACAAGAATTTGCAAACAGAAACTCAGCCGGTTATTTCTCCACACAAGTGTAGATATTAATTCACCTTTAGATATAGTTCTCCAATCCTTACTAATATTATAAATGCGAAAGTAACTCTGTCTGTCTGTAGCGCTTTCGCGCTAAAACTACTGAACCAATTTAAATGAAATTTAAAAAAGCCTGAGAAAGGACATAGGCTACTTTTTATCCCGGGAATATGTTCCCTAAAGACCACGCGGACGAAGCCGTTGGAAGAAGCTAGTATCCAAATCCTTCATTTAAAAAAAGGCTGTTATTCCCTTCGAAAATATTGAATCCGACATTGAATTTTATTCATAATGTTACAGCTGAGCATTATACTTTTCTTTCATTTTGAGTGCAGTTGGACGGTTGTGTTAACGTCTTGCTCGTTGCGGAAGGTGTGCACCTGAATTAAGTAGTTTCCACAAAACATGACCATACTTTTAAATATGTCAACATAAAATATGAGTAACGTCCAACTCCAGCACTGTCTAAACCAAGTACCAAGCTGAAAAATGAAGGTTTAGATTCAAATAAATTGAAAAACTCACTTGCTCGAACCTCGGCCATGAGAGGCTAGGTCTTAACCATATTGGACCATCACAACATTCAAGACAGTTTTAACATGTTAGGAAACAGTATTTGATACATGTATAGCCATAAATATGATAAATATATGTATAGCAGTAAAAATTAATACAGAATAATCTCAAACATCGTAATGAAGCTTACCGATCCAATAGGCTTCAGCAGGTTCACCTTACTCATTGATCATGCGATCACACATTCATCTCGTTGATGTAGGTATGCGGCAGTGTTCAAAGACACATTGAAAGAAATGTGACTGTTTTTTCATTACACATGACTTTCAACGTGCCGAAGAACATCTGAGCATAATTCACTCCTTTCATGTTGGTAAATTTTCTTGGCTACTGTTTATTTTCATGAACCTTACCAACACAGAATATTATTTTATCTAAATTAGGCCGTTATGTCTTACTGCTGGAAAAAGCATAATTTAATTCCGCCGAGCCCGTTCCATCATCGGACCACAAGACGAAAACGGCAATGCGCCACCGGTACATGGTGAGCATCCCACCCATACGCACAAAACGTTTTGGGAACACATTCATAATGCGTACAGCTAAGGAGTGGAATTCCCTGCCGAAGTCTGTGTTTCCTGATAGCTACAACCAATCTATAAATCAAGAGTGAATAGGTTATTTTTAGGCAAGCGTGCTCCATCTTCAACCACATCATCGCTTACCATCAGGTGAGATAGTGGTCAAACGCGTGCCTATAAATAGTAAAAAAAGAAGGCCTCTCTTACTCTTCCCACACAAGTCTGTCCTCTGCGATTGCGGACCAGTCCTTCCGGTATGATATACAGTGAATGGCCAAATCTGAAACTATGAGGAATATCGAAAACACTGATAGGAGTATCGAGCCTGATTTTGATGAAAACTAAAACTGCGTCATTGGATTTTTGAAAATCGGTATATCGAGGACTCGAACTGATTGATTTTGACCAACACGTCGAACCGTTATTATGTTCTTGAAACTACATTTTAGAGAGCTACGTTATAACGACAGGGAATTTTCGAAAGAAGTTTTCGCCATCCTCGCTACTGATAAAAACATTTTGATTGTTACAACACACTTCCTAAACTCGTACCAAACTGAAACAAAACGACAGACAACAGTGCATAAATCCACAGATAACGGAGTAGAATATTAATTTATGCCGTTGGTCCCGGCTGTCATTTGTAGATCTTTGGCAGTCGTTACGGATTGTCAGAAGCCAGTAAATCTGACTCCAGTCTTTCCAAGAAATACCGTGTTACCCAGTTAATTACCCGATTCTCGAGGAAGGTTTCTAATTAAGGTATAATTGGTGTTAGAAACTTACCGATAGTAAATAAGTTTCGACAGAGGCTTCGGTCTGGCTATGCTTGTTAATTTGACTGTATTTTAATTTCTTCCTTGGTTACGCTGGAATTGATTGTTGACGCAAAAGGTGTAGATATACATCTTTTCGCAACTAAGCGGAAATTTGCGTTGTGTTAGATAAGCTAAAAGCTTTAGAAGAAAAGCAAAAACATTGCAAATAAAAACAAAACTGAAGAAACTTTAACATAACATTACCCTTTGCTGCGCCAAAAAAGTTATATTGCACTGATCAAAGCAGTGGCTGCCTATATTATGCGGCAGTACATTTCAGTTATAATACAAATATAAAATCAATCATCGTGTTCAAGCTTACCAATCCAATAGTCTTCAGTACTCGTAGGTACACCTAACTTGACTGCCATCACACATTCTTCACGTTGAAGTGTGAATGCTGCAGTGTTTGAAGTCACCGTGAGAATAATGTGACTGTTTATTCATTAACACATTATTTCCAATGTGCCAAAACACACTTGAGCATAATTATTTTCTATTTTGTTAGTAAATTTTCTCGACTTCTGTTTAATTTTTTAAACCTAATCTAAGAACAAAAAAGAAGAAAACAAAAATTTTCAGACATTAGTAGCGCAGTCGGCCATTTTTCTATTCAAGTGTAAATGTTAATGCTCTATCAGACGTTGTACTCCAACAAACATGATATATCTAATTAAAATATGCCGTTTATGACAAAACAAAATACACGAAAATGTTCTTGTAATAAAAACAATTGAATAGAAACAACTAAACTAATTATATTTGCGTTAAGTTACACAGCATACATTTTTCAATTGAAGTCAGTGCCTATAGTCTTAATTGTGATAAGCTTATCCATTTTAACTGCGGTTGGTACTCCAAAATCGTTGCAGATGACTGCAGTCCATTGATTTTATTTTCTTCCTTTGCTGCAACGAGTTTGTATGTACTTTTGCTGCACCGATCTACGGCACAAGTAATTCAAGAACTAATTCAAGTATAATTGGTGTTAGAAACTTACCTGTAGTAAATTAGTTTCGACAGAGACTCCGGTCTGGCTATGGTTTTTAATTTGACTGTATTTTAATTTCTTTCTCGGTTACACTAGAATTGATTACTGCAGCGTTAAAACGTATATTTAGGGAAACTGAACGAATTTTCCCCTGCATATTACCACTTCTTACGTTGAAATAGTTATATGGCATTGCTTAAAAACCGGCGGGGTCGGCTTCCAGTCAAGGATTTTGCTGAATACCAATATTTTGCGAGGAGCGACTGCCTACCAGACGTCCACAACCCATTAACTGGGTAATACAGTCAAGACTAGCGTCAGAGTTAGGACTGGCTTCTGACTATCCGTAACGACTGCCAAAGATCTACAAATGACAGCCGGGACCAACGGCTTAACGTGCTTTCCGAGCACGGAGGAAACTCGGTATGTTAAGATGGTCACCCATCCACAGACCAACCTTGGCAAGCGTTGCTTAACCTTGAAGATCAACCCGTGCGGCTGTTATTATCTGGCCTCGAGCTCCTGAAACTACCTATAATGTAGCAGTATATTTCTTTTATAGTACAAACATGAAATCAAATATGGTATTCAAGCTTACCAATACAATAGGCTTCAGTAGTTCACCTTACTCATCTGCGGTCACACATTCTTCACGTTGAAGTAAGTATGCGGCAGTTTTGATGGCACAATGGTAACAATGTGACTGTTAATTCAATAACACAATGTTCCAGTGCCAAAAACACCACAGCATAATTGATCCTTTTCTTAGCGGTAAATTTTCTCGGCTACTGTTATTTTCTTGAACACTATCTAAAAACATAAAAAAGATGAACGCAAGAACTTTTAAAGATGAGTGGTTCAGCTGGCCATTTTTCTATTTAAGTTTTGATATTTTTTTCCAATAAAAATATTTAATTTAATCTAAATTAGCCATTTATGACAAAAAAAAAAATACAAGAAAATGTTCTTTTACGTAAATTGTAGTGAGGCTATACGTCAAAAGGGCAGAGCTTGTAGGTCAGATGTTTTTGAGCGGTCTATTTCAAATCAATTGCCATAGTGGTAATATAAACAATTTAATAGAAAGCACCAAAGTTTTGGTTTAGTCCAACAGTTTCTTTTTATTCAAGTAAGTGTTGTCTGATTTGTGAACTTACCCATTTTCACCGCGGCTTGTACTCCAAACTCGTTGTAGATGACTGCTGCACGTTGATTCTATTTTATTCTTTTGCTGAACCGAGTTCAGAGCACCGAGTAGAAAGTACCAATCTACGGTATAGGCAGACGATAATTTTCTGTTGTATTGGTGGCTTTAACATACTTTCTTAACATGTACCAAACTGAAACAAAACGATAGTCAACAACAGTTCATTAATCCGAAGATAACGGAGTTGAATATTAATTTATGGTATCTAATCTAGGTGTAATTGGTGTTGAAAGCTTACCAATGATAAATTAGCCGCGACAGATACTCCGGACTGGCTATGGTTGTTGGCTTGACTGCATTTTAATGTCTTCCTCAGTTACACCGTATTGATTGCTGCAGTGGTATAATGTAAATATAGGGAAACTGAACAAATTTTTCCTCACATTTTTTTTGTACTATTGACGCACGCGTTTGAACACTATCTCACCTAATGGTAAGCGATGATGTGGTCGAACATATTACCGCTGCCTACGTTGAAGTAGTTATATCGGACTGATTAAAAACAGAAGCTACATGTAATGTAGCAGTACATTTTTTTATTATACAAGCATAATATCAAACATCGTATTCATGCTTACCAATACAAGGCTTCAGTAGGTTCACCTTACTCATCTGCGGTCACACGTTCTTCACGTTGAAGTGGGTATGCGGCAGTATTTGATGGCACAGTGGTCACAATGTGACTGTTTATTCATTTACACATTGTTTCCAAAGTGCCAAGAAACATCACATCAAAATTAATCTCTTTCTTGTGGGTAAACTTTCTTGGGTACTCTTAAGTTTTTTGAACCTTATCTAAAAACAAATAAAGAAATTTCACAGATGAGTGGTTAAGCTGGCCATTTTTCCATTTAAGTTTTAATATAATAACACAATAGATATTTAATTAATCTAAATTAGCCGTTTACGCCAACAAAAACAAGAAAATGTTCATTTACGTAAATTTTAGTGAGTCTATACGTCAAAACGGCAGATGTTGTGGTGTTTAGATGTAGTTGAGCGGTCTATTTCAAATCAATCGCCATAGTGGTAATAAAAACAATTTATAAAAATTTAAAATTAAAATTTACTTTAAGTCACACATGAAACCTTTTTTAATTGCAGTCAGTGGCTATACTCTCATTTGTGATAAGCTGCGCTATTTAAACTGCGGCTTGTACTCCAGACTTACTGTAGATGACTGTAGTACGTTGATTTTATTTTCTTCTTTTGCTGAACCGAGTTTGTATATACGTATGCTGCACCGCTCTGCGGTATAGGCATACGATTATGTTCATTTACCACTGCAGTAGTGAGCCTATACGTAATGACGGCAGAGAATATTCGATAGAAGTTGTCGCCATCATCGCTACTGTTCAAAACATTTGGATTGCTTTAACATACTTCTTAAACTCGTACAAAAAAAAAAAAAAAAACGAAAGACAACAGTTCATAGATCCGAAGATAACGGACTTAAATATAAATCTATGGTATCTGCGTATCATTGGTGTTAAACTTACCAATAATAAATTAGCCTCGACGGATACTAATGACTGGCTATGCTTGCTGACTTGATTGCATCTTATTTTCGTCCTTAGTTACGCTGGAATTGATTGTTGCAGCGGAAAAAGGTATTGGCAACGAAACGAAAATTCACTTTCATTAAGCGGGAAGTCAATGACAGAACAAATGTGTCAGATAAGCTAAAAGCTTAAGAAGAAAGGCAAACACTATAGTTGAAAGCTCAAGAAACATTACCGTTTCTGGCACAAAAAAAAAATTATGCCCTATCACACTAAGTTATACACTATATTTGCCGAGATTAAAAGCAGGGACTGCCTATTAAGTGGCAGTACATTTCAATTATAACACAAACATAAAATCAAATATCGTATTCAATCTTCCCAATACAATAGGCTTCAGTAGGTTCACCTTACTCATCGGCGGTCACAAATTCTTCACGTTGAAGTAGGTATGCGGCAGTTTTTGATGGCACAATGGCAACAATGTGACTGTTAATTCATTAACACAATGTTCCGAAGTGCCAAAAAACACGACAACAATTTCATTTTCTTTTTTCTCAGCTTTTGTTTGGTTTCTTGAACTTAATCTAAAAACAAAAAAAAATGTGAACACGAGAACTTCCAAAGATTAGTGGCTCAGCATGACATTTTTCCTTTAAAGCATAAATATGAATTCTCTGTAAGATATAGTTTTCCAATAAAAATAAAATATATTTACCCAACATAAATTAGCCGTTAATGTAAAAAAAAAGAAAATGTTCTCATACGTCTGTTGTAGCGAGGCCATACGTAGAAACTGCAGAACTCGTAAGTTAGAAGTGGTTGAGCGGTCTTTTTCAAATCAATCGCCATAGCGGTAATAAAAACAATTTAATAGACATCACTATTTTTTAATTCAAGTTGGTGTCTATAGTCTCATTTGTGAACTTACCTATTTTCACCGCGGGTTGTACTCCAAACTCGCTTTAGATGACTGCTGCACGTTGTCTATTTTATTCCTTTGCTGAACCGAGTTCAGAGCACCGAGTAGAGAGTACCAATCTACGGTATAGGCAGACGATAATCTTCATTTACCACTGTTGTAGCGAGCCTATCATATTGGTTGTTTTAACATACTTCCTTAACGCGAACCAAACTGAAACAAAACGAAAGTCAACAGTTCATTAATCCGAAGATAACGGAGTTGAATATTAATTTATGGTATCTAATCTAGGTGTAATTGGTGTTGAAAGCTTACCAATGTTAAATTAGCCTCGACAGATACTCCGGACTGGCTATGGTTGTTGACTTGACTGCATTTTTATGCCTTCCTCGGTTACACCGTATTGATTGCTGCAGTGGTATAATGTAAATATAGGGAATCTGAACAAATTTTTCCTCACATTTATTTTTTACTATTGATAGGCACGCGTTTGACCACTATCTCACCTGATGGTAAGCGATGATGTGGTCGAACATATTACCGCTGCCTACGTAGAAGTAGTTTTATCGGACTGATTAAAAACAGGAGCTACATGTAGCAGTACTTTTTTTTATTACACAAGCATAATATCAAACATCGCATTCAAGCTTACCAATACAAGGCTTCAGTAGGTTCACCTTACTCATCTGCGGTCACACGTTCTTCACGTTGAAGTGGGTATGCGGCAGTATTTGATGGCACAGTGGTCACAATGTGACTGTTTATTCATTTACACATTGTTTCCAAAGTGCCAAGAAACATCACAACAAAATTAATCTCTTTCTTGTGGGTAAACTTTCTTGGCTACTGTTAAGTTTTTTGAACCTTATCTAAAAACAAATAAAGAAAAACACAAGAAATTTCAAAGATGAGTGGTTAAGCTAGCCATTTTTCCATTTAAGTTTTAATATAGTAACACAATAGATATTTAATTAATCTAAATTAGCCGTTTACGCAAACAAAAACAAGGAAATGTTCTTTTACGTAAATTTTAGTGAGTCTATAGGTCAAAACGGCTGAGCTCGTAGGTTAGAAGTTGTTGAGCGGTCTATTTCAAATTAATCGCCATAGTGGTAATAAAAACAATTTAATAGACATCAGTATTTTTTAATTCAAGTTAGTGTCTATAGTCTCATTTGTGAACTTACCTATTTTCACCGCGGCTTGTACTCCAAACTCGCTTTAGATGACTGCTGCACGTTGTCTATTTTATTCCTTTGCTGAACCGAGTTCAGAGCACCGAGTAGAGAGTACCAATCTACGGTATAGGCAGACGATAATCTTCATTTACCACTGTTGTAGCGAGCCTATCATATTGGTTGTTTTAACATACTTCCTTAACGCGAACCAAACTGAAACAAAACGAAAGTCAACAGTTCATTAATCCGAAGATAACGGAGTTGAATATTAATTTATGGTATCTAATCTAGGTGTAATTGGTGTTGAAAGCTTACCAATGTTAAATTAGCCTCGACAGATACTCCGGACTGGCTATGGTTGTAGACTTGACTGCATTTTTATGCCTTCCTCGGTTACACCGTATTGATTGCTGCAGTGGTATAATGTAAATATAGGGAAGCTGAACAAATTTTTCCTCACATTTATTTTTTACTATTGATGGGCACGCGTTTGACCACTATCTCACCTGATGGTAAGCGATGATGTGGTCGAACATATTACCGCTGCCTACGTAGAAGTAGTTTTATCGGACTGATTAAAAACAGGAGCTACATGTAGCAGTACTTTTTTTTATTACACAAGCATAATATCAAACATCGCATTCAAGCTTACCAATACAAGGCTTCAGTAGGTTCACCTTACTCATCTGCGGTCACACGTTCTTCACGTTGAAGTGGGTATGCGGCAGTATTTGATGGCACAGTGGTCACAATGTGACTGTTTATTCATTTACACATTGTTTCCAAAGTGCCAAGAAACATCACAACAAAATTAATCTCTTTCTTGTGGGTAAACTTTCTTGGCTACTGTTAAGTTTTTTGAACCTTATCTAAAAACAAATAAAGAAAAACACAAGAAATTTCAAAGATGAGTGGTTAAGCTAGCCATTTTTCCATTTAAGTTTTAATATAGTAACACAATAGATATTTAATTAATCTAAATTAGCCGTTTACGCAAACAAAAACAAGGAAATGTTCTTTTACGTAAATTTTAGTGAGTCTATAGGTCAAAACGGCTGAGCTCGTAGGTAAGAAGTTGTTGAGCGGTCTATTTCAAATTAATTGCCATAGTGGTAATAAAAACAATTTAATAGACATCAGTATTTTTTAATTCAAGTTAGTGTCTATAGTCTCATTTGTGAACTTACCTATTTTCACCGCGGCTTGTACTCCAAACTCGCTTTAGATGACTGCTGCACGTTGTCTATTTTATTCCTTTGCTGAACCGAGTTCAGAGCACCGAGTAGAGAGTACCAATCTACGGTATAGGCAGACGATAATCTTCATTTACCACTGTTGTAGCGAGCCTATCATATTGGTTGTTTTAACATACTTCCTTAACGCGAACCAAACTGAAACAAAACGAAAGTCAACAGTTCATTAATCTGAAGATAACGGAGTTGAATATTAATTTATGGTATCTAATCTAGGTGTAATTGGTGTTGAAAGCTTACCAATGTTAAATTAGCCTCGACAGATACTCCGGACTGGCTATGGTTGTTGACTTGACTGCATTTTTATGCCTTCCTCGGTTACACCGTATTGATTGCTGCAGTGGTATAATGTAAATATAGGGAAGCTGAACAAATTTTTCCTCACATTTATTTTTTACTATTGATAGGCACGCGTTTGACCACTATCTCACCTGATGGTAAGCGATGATGTGGTCGAACATATTACCGCTGCCTACGTAGAAGTAGTTTTATCGGACTGATTAAAAACAGGAGCTACATGTAGCAGTACTTTTTTTTATTACACAAGCATAATATCAAACATCGCATTCAAGCTTACCAATACAAGGCTTCAGTAGGTTCACCTTACTCATCTGCGGTCACACGTTCTTCACGTTGAAGTGGGTATGCGGCAGTATTTGATGGCACAGTGGTCACAATGGGACTGTTTATTCATTTACACATTGTTTCCAAAGTGCCAAGAAACATCACAACAAAATTAATCTCTTTCTTGTGGGTAAACTTTCTTGGCTACTGTTAAGTTTTTTGAACCTTATCTAAAAACAAATAAAGAAAAACACAAGAAATTTCAAAGATGAGTGGTTAAGCTAGCCATTTTTCCATTTAAGTTTTAATATAGTAACACAATAGATATTTAATTAATCTAAATTAGCCGTTTACGCAAACAAATACAAGGAAATGTTCTTTTACGTAAATTTTAGTGAGTCTATAGGTCAAAACGGCTGAGCTCGTAGGTTAGAAGATGTGAGCGGTCTATTTCAAATTAATCGCCATAGTGGTAATAAAAACAATTTAATAGACATCAGTATTTTTTAATTCAAGTTAGTGTCTATAGTCTCATTTGTGAACTTACCTATTTTCACCGCGGCTTGTACTCCAAACTCGCTTTAGATGACTGCTGCACGTTGTCTATTTTATTCCTTTGCTGAACCGAGTTCAGAGCACCGAGTAGAGAGTACCAATCTACGGTATAGGCAGACGATAATCTTCATTTACCACTGTTGTAGCGAGCCTATCATATTGGTTGCTTTAACATACTTCCTTAACTCGAACCAAACTGAAACAAAACGAAAGTCAACAGTTCATTAATCCGAAGATAACGGAGTTAAATATTAATTTATGGTATCTAATCTAGGTGTAATTGGTGTTGAAAGCTTACCAATGTTAAATTAGCCTCGACAGATACTCCGGACTGGCTATGGTTGTTGACTTGACTGCATTTTAATGTCTTCCTCGGTTACACCGTATTGATTGCTGGAGTGGTATAATGTAAATATAGGGAAAGAGAACAAATTTTTCCTCCCATATTACCGCTGCCTACTTTGAAGTAGTTACATCGGAATGATAAAAAACAGAAGCTACATGTAATGTAGAAGTACATTTTTTTTTATTATACAAGATTAATATCAAACATCGTATTCAAGCTTACCAATACAAGGCTTCAGTAGGTTCACCTTACTCATCTGCGGTCACACGTTCTTCACGTTGAAGTAGGTATGCGGCAGTGTTTGATGGCACGGTGGTAACAATGTGACTGTTAATTCATTTACACATTGTTTCCAAAGTGCCAAAAACACCACAACAAAATTAATCTCTTTCTTGTGGGTAAACTAGAACACAAAATTTTTAAGGGTTAGTTGCGCAGCCAAACATTTTTCTATTCAAGTTTAATTATTTATTCTCTATGAGATATTAATCTCCAATAAACATGATATATATGTAATCTAATCGAAATTTGCCGTTTATGACAAAGCAAATACACAAAAATGTTCTTTTACGTAGGTACATTGTTGTGAGGCTATAAACTGAAATGTCAGAGCTTGTAAAATTTACGTTAAGTGACTCATGAAGAGCTTGTAGGTTAGATGTTTTTGAGCGATCTATTTCAAATCAGTCGCCATGATGGTAATAAAAACAACTAAATAGAAATCACAAAACTAAAATTACACTTTGCGTCAAGTCACACTGTTTACATTTTTTAATGGCAGTCAGTGCCTATAATCTCATTTGTGAGCTAACCTATTTTTACCGCGGCTGGGACTCCAGACTCGCTGTATACGTCTGTATTCCAGTCCATTGATTTTATTTCCTTCCTTTGCTGAACCGAGTTTGTTTGTACATTTGCTGCGCCGATCTACGATATAGGTATAAGACAATGTTCATTTACCACTATTGTGGCGACCTTTACGTAATAACGACAGAATTTTCGATCGAAATTGTCGCCAGCCTCGCTTCTGGTAAAAATATTTTGATTGTTTCAACACGCTTCCTAAACTCGTACCAAACTGAAACTAAACGAAAGACAACTATTCATAAATCCGAAGATAACACAGTAAAATGTTAATTTATTGTGTCTAATCTAGGTGTTATTTGTGTTAATAACGTACCAGTAATAAATTAGCTTCGACATATCCTTCGGACGGGCTATGACTTGATTGCATTATATTTTCGTCGCATACTAATTTATGTTATCTGAGTATCATTGGAGTTTTAAACTTACCAATAATAAATTAGCCCCGACAGATACTTCGAACTGGCTATGCGTGCTGACTTGATTTCATTTTATTTTCGTCCTTGGCTACTGGAATTGATTGTTGCAGCAGATAAATGCATCGGCAACTAAAGTAATATTCACCTTCATAGTAATGGGAAGTCAATGGCAGAAAATAAGTGTTAGCTTTAGAAAAATACCAAAAATTTTGTAAACAATAACAAAGCTGAAGAAACTTTAACATAAAATTACCGTTTGCTGCGCCAAAAAGTTTTATTGCACTGATTATAGAAGGGACTGCCTATTATGTACATGGCCATGCTGGCTGACTTGATTTCATTTTATTTTCGTCCTGGGCTGCTCGGTTAGATTGTTGAAGCGGAAAAATGTACAGGCAACTTAACGAATGTTCACCTTCATAGTACAAAATTCATATTACAAACATGAAATCAAATATCGTATTCTGGCTTACCAATATAATAGGCTTCAGTAGGTTCACCTTACTCATCTGCGGTCACACATTCTTCACGTTGAAGTAGATATGCGGCAGTGTTTGATGGCACAATGGTAACAATGTGACTTTTAATTCATTAAAACAATATTCCGAAGTGCCAAAAAACACCACAACAATTTTCTTTTTCATTTTTCTCAGCTTCTATTTAGTTTCTTGAACTTAATCTAAAAACAAAAAAAATATATGGACACGAGAACTTCCAAAGATTAGTGGCTCAGCTGGCCATTTTTCCATTAAAGTATAAATATTAATTCTGTTTAAGATATAATTTTCGAATAAACATAAAATATATTTAACCTAACTTAAATTAGCCGTTAATGTAAAAAAAAAGAATATGTTCTTATACGTACGTTGTAGTGAGGCTATACTTACAAACAGCAGAGCTTGTAGGTTAGAAGTTGTTGAGCGGTCTATATCAAATCAATCGCCATAGTGGTATTAAAAACAATTTAATAGACATAACTATTTTTTAATTCAAGTACTAACTTGAATTAAAAAATAGTTAAGAAAGAAAAAAAGTTAAGTGAGAAATAGGTAAGTTCACAAATGAGACTATAGACACTAGTCTATAGTCTCATTTGTGAACTTACCTATTTTCACCGCGGCTTGTACTCCAAACTCGCTTTAGATGACTGCTGCACGTTGTCTATTTTATTCCTTTGCTGAACCGAGTTCAGAGCACCGAGTAGAGAGTACCAATCTATGGTATAGGCAGACGATAATCTTCATTTACCACTGTTGTAGTGAGCCTATAAGTAATAATGACAGAGAATTTTCGACAGAAGTTGGCGCCATCCTTACTACGCTCACGTCGCTACTGGTAACATTATTTTAGTTGCTTTAACATAATTCCTTTACTCGAACCAAACTGAAACAAAACGAAAGTCAACAGTTCATTAATACGAAGAAAACGGAGTTGAATATTAATTTATGGTATCTAATCTAGGTGTAATTGGTGTTGAAAGCTTACCAATGTTAAATTAGCCTCGACAGATACTCCGGACTGGCTATGGTTGTTGACTTGACTGCATTTTAATGTCTTCTTCGGTTACACCGTTTTGTTTGCTTCAGTGGTAAAATGCACATATAGGGAAACTGAATACATTTTTCTTCACATATTGCCGCTGCCTACGTTGATGTAGTTATATCGGACTGATTAAAAACAGAAGCTACATGTAATATAGCAGTACATTTTTTTGTCATACAAACATAATATCAAACATCGTATTCAAACTTACCAATACATGGCTTCAGTAGGTTCACCTTACTCATCTGCGGTCACACATTCATCACGTTGAAGTGGCTATGCGGTAGTGTTTGATGATACTCTGGCAACAGTGTGACTGTTTATTCATTTACACATTGTTTCCAAAGTGTCAAAAAACACCACAACAAAATTAATCTCTTTCTTGTGGGTAACCTTTCTTGGCTATTGTTAAGTTGTTTGAACCTTATCTAAAAACAAAAATAAACAAAAACACAAGAAATTTCAAAGATGAGTGGTTCAACTGGCCATTTTCCCTTGTAAGTTTAAGTAAAATAACACATAAGATATTTAATTAAATCTAAATTAGCCGTTTACTTCAACAAAATACAAGATAATGTTCTTTTACGTAAATTGTAGTGAGTCTATACGTTGAAACGGCAGAGCTCGTAGGTTAGATGTTGTTGAGCGGTCTATTTCAAATCAATCGCCATAGTGGTAATAAAAACAATTTAATAGAAACCACAAAACTAAAATTGAACTTTGCGTTTAGTCCAACAGTTTCTTTTTATTCAAGTAAGTGTCTATTGTTTGATTTGTGAACTTACCCGTTTTCACCGCGGCTTGTACTCCAAACTCGTTGTAGATGACTGCTGCACGTTGATTCTATTTTATTCCTTTGCTGAACCGAGTTCAGAGCACCGAGTAGAGAGTACCAATCTGCGGTATAGGCATACGATATTCTTCATTTACCACTGTTGTAGCGAGCCTATCATTTTGATTGCTATAACATACTTTCTTAACATTTACCAAACTGAAACAAAACGAAGGTCAACAGTTCATCAATCCGAAGATAACGGAGTTGAATATTAATTTATGGTATCTAATCTAGGTGTAATTGGTGTTGAAAGCTTACCAATGTTAAATTAGCCTCGACAGATACTCTGGACTGGCTATGGTTGTTGACTTGACTGCATTTTAATGTCTTCCTCGGTTACACCGTATTGATTGCTGCAGTGGCATAAGGTACATATAGGGAAACTGATCAAATTTTTCCTCACATATTACCACAGCCTACGTTGAAGTAGTGATATCGGACTGATTAAAAACAGAAGCTACATGTAATGTAGCAGTACGTTTTTTTTATTAAAGAAGCATAATATCAAACATCGTATTCAAGCTTACCAATACAATAGGCTTCAGTAGGTTCACCTTACTCATCTACGGTCACACATTCTTTATGTTGAAGTAGGTATGCGGCAGTATTTGATGGCACAATGGTAACAATGTGACTTTTAATTCATTAACACAATGTTCCGAAGTGCCAATAAACACCACAACAATTTTCTTCTGTTTAGTTTCTTGAAATTAACCTAGAAACAAAAAAAAAAAATCGACTCGAAAACTTCCAAAGATGAGTGGTTCAGCTGGCCATTTTTCCATTAATGTATAAATATTAATTCTCCCCTAAGATGTAGTTTTCCTAGAAACATAAAATATATTTAATCTGATTTATAATTTGCCGTTTATGACAAAAAAAAGAAAATGTTCTTTTACGTATGTTGCTGTGAGGCTATACGTAGAAACGGCAGAGCTCGTAGGTTAGAAGTTGTTGAGATGTCTATTTCAAATCAATCGCCATAGTGGTAATAAAAACCAATTTAATAGACATCAGTATTTTTTAATTCAAGTTAGTGTCTATAGTCTCATTTGTGAACTTACCTATTTTCACCGCGGCTTGTACTCCAAACTCGCTTTAGATGACTGCTGCACGTTGTCTATTTTATTCCTTTGCTGAACCGAGTTCAGAGCACCGAGTAGAGAGTACCAATCTACGGTATAGGCAGACGATAATCTTCATTTACCACTGTTGTAGCGAGCCTATCATATTGGTTGCTTTAACATACTTCCTTAACTCGAACCAAACTGAAACAAAACGAAAGTCAACAGTTCATTAATCCGAAGATAACGGAGTTAAATATTAATTTATGGTATCTAATCTAGGTGTAATTGGTGTTGAAAGCTTACCAATGTTAAATTAGCCTCGACAGATACTCCGGACTGGCTATGGTTGTTGACTTGACTGCATTTTAATGTCTTCCTCGGTTACACCGTATTGATTGCTGGAGTGGTATAATGTAAATATAGGGAAAGAGAACAAATTTTTCCTCCCATATTACCGCTGCCTACTTTGAAGTAGTTACATCGGAATGATAAAAAACAGAAGCTACATGTAATGTAGAAGTACATTTTTTTTTATTATACAAGATTAATATCAAACATCGTATTCAAGCTTACCAATACAAGGCTTCAGTAGGTTCACCTTACTCATCTGCGGTCACACGTTCTTCACGTTGAAGTAGGTATGCGGCAGTGTTTGATGGCACGGTGGTAACAATGTGACTGTTAATTCATTTACACATTGTTTCCAAAGTGCCAAAAACACCACAACAAAATTAATCTCTTTCTTGTGGGTAAACTAGAACACAAAATTTTTAAGGGTTAGTTGCGCAGCCAAACATTTTTCTATTCAAGTTTAATTATTTATTCTCTATGAGATATTAATCTCCAATAAACATGATATATATGTAATCTAATCGAAATTTGCCGTTTATGACAAAGCAAATACACAAAAATGTTCTTTTACGTAGGTACATTGTTGTGAGGCTATAAACTGAAATGTCAGAGCTTGTAAAATTTACGTTAAGTGACTTATGAAGAGCTTGTAGGTTAGATGTTTTTGAGCGATCTATTTCAAATCAGTCGCCATGATGGTAATAAAAACAACTAAATAGAAATCACAAAACTAAAATTACACTTTGCGTCAAGTCACACTGTTTACATTTTTTAATGGCAGTCAGTGCCGATAATCTCATTTGTGAGCTAACCTATTTTTACCGCGGCTGGGACTCCAGACTCGCTGTATACGTCTGTATTCCAGTCCATTGATTTTATTTCCTTCCTTTGCTGAACCGAGTTTGTTTGTACATTTGCTGCGCCGATCTACGATATAGGTATAAGACAATGTTCATTTACCACTATTGTGGCGACCTTTACGTAATAACGACAGAATTTTCGATCGAAATTGTCGCCAGCCTCGCTTCTGGTAAAAATATTTTGATTGTTTCAACACGCTTCCTAAACTCGTACCAAACTGAAACTAAACGAAAGACAACTATTCATAAATCCGAAGATAACACAGTAAAATGTTAATTTATTGTGTCTAATCTAGGTGTTATTTGTGTTAATAACGTACCTGTAATAAATTAGCTTCGACATATCCTTCGGACGGGCTATGACTTGATTGCATTATATTTTCGTCGCATACTAATTTATGTTATCTGAGTATCATTGGAGTTTTAAACTTACCAATAATAAATTAGCCCCGACAGATACTTCGAACTGGCTATGCGTGCTGACTTGATTTCATTTTATTTTCGTCCTTGGCTACTGGAATTGATTGTTGCAGCAGATAAATGCATCGGCAACTAAAGTAATATTCACCTTCATAGTAATGGGAAGTCAATGGCAGAAAATAAGTGTTAGCTTTAGAAAAATACCAAAAATTTTGTAAACAATAACAAAGCTGAAGAAACTTTAACATAAAATTACCGTTTGCTGCGCCAAAAAGTTTTATTGCACTGATTATAGAAGGGACTGCCTATTATGTACATGGCCATGCTGGCTGACTTGATTTCATTTTATTTTCGTCCTGGGCTGCTCGGTTAGATTGTTGAAGCGGAAAAATGTACAAGCAACTTAACGAATGTTCACCTTCATAGTACAAAATTCATATTACAAACATGAAATCAAATATCGTATTCAAGCTTACCAATACAATAGGCTTCAGTAGGTTCACCTTACTCATCTGCGGTCACACATTCTTCACGTTGAAGTAGATATGCGGCAGTGTTTGATGGCACAATGGTAACAATGTGACTTTTAATTCATTAACACAATATTCCGAAGTGCCAAAAAACACCACAACAATTTTCTTTTTCATTTTTCTCAGCTTCTATTTAGTTTCTTGAACTTAATCTAAAAACAAAAAAAATATATGGACACGAGAACTTCCAAAGATTAGTGGCTCAGCTGGCCATTTTTCCATTAAAGTATAAATATTAATTCTGTTTAAGATATAATTTTCGAATAAACATAAAATATATTTAACCTAACTTAAATTAGCCGTTAATGTAAAAAAAAAGAATATGTTCTTATACGTACGTTGTAGTGAGGCTATACTTACAAACAGCAGAGCTTGTAGGTTAGAAGTTGTTGAGCGGTCTATTTCAAATCAATCGCCATAGTGGTAATAAAAACAATTTAATAGACATAACTATTTTTTAATTCAAGTACTAACTTGAATTAAAAAATAGTTAAGAAAGAAAAAAAGTTAAGTGAGAAATAGGTAAGTTCACAAATGAGACTATAGACACTAGTCTATAGTCTCATTTGTGAACTTACCTATTTTCACCGCGGCTTGTACTCCAAACTCGCTTTAGATGACTGCTGCACGTTGTCTATTTTATTCCTTTGCTGAACCGAGTTCAGAGCACCGAGTAGAGAGTACCAATCTATGGTATAGGCAGACGATAATCTTCATTTACCACTGTTGTAGCGAGCCTATAAGTAATAATGACAGAGAATTTTCGACAGAAGTTGGCGCCATCCTTACTAGTCGCTACTGGTAACATTATTTTAGTTGCTTTAACATAATTCCTTTACTCGAACCAAACTGAAACAAAACGAAAGTCAACAGTTCATTAATCCGAAGAAAACGGAGTTGAATATTAATTTATGGTATCTAATCTAGGTGTAATTGGTGTTGAAAGCTTACCAATGTTAAATTAGCCTCGACAGATACTCCGGACTGGCTATGGTTGTTGACTTGACTGCATTTTAATGTCTTCTTCGGTTACACCGTTTTGTTTGCTTCAGTGGTAAAATGCACATATAGGGAAACTGAATACATTTTTCTTCACATATTGCCGCTGCCTACGTTGATGTAGTTATATCGGACTGATTAAAAACAGAAGCTACATGTAATATAGCAGTACATTTTTTTGTCATACAAACATAATATCAAACATCGTATTCAAACTTACCAATACATGGCTTCAGTAGGTTCACCTTACTCATCTGCGGTCACACATTCATCACGTTGAAGTGGCTATGCGGTAGTGTTTGATGATACTCTGGCAACAGTGTGACTGTTTATTCATTTACACATTGTTTCCAAAGTGTCAAAAAACACCACAACAAAATTAATCTCTTTCTTGTGGGTAACCTTTCTTGGCTATTGTTAAGTTGTTTGAACCTTATCTAAAAACAAAAATAAACAAAAACACAAGAAATTTCAAAGATGAGTGGTTCAATTGGCCATTTTCCCTTGTAAGTTTAAGTAAAATAACACATAAGATATTTAATTACATCTAAATTAGCCGTTTACTTCAACAAAATACAAGATAATGTTCTTTTACGTAAATTGTAGTGAGTCTATACGTTGAAACGGCAGAGCTCGTAGGTTAGATGTTGTTGAGCGGTCTATTTCAAATCAATCGCCATAGTGGTAATAAAAACAATTTAATAGACATAACTATTTTTTAATTCAAGTACTAACTTGAATTAAAAAATAGTTAAGAAAGAAAAAAAGTTAAGTGAGAAATAGGTAAGTTCACAAATGAGACTATAGACACTAGTCTATAGTCTCATTTGTGAACTTACCTATTTTCACCGCGGCTTGTACTCTAAACTCGCTTTAGATGACTGCTGCACGTTGTCTATTTTATTCCTTTGCTGAACCGAGTTCAGAGCACCGAGTAGAGAGTACCAATCTATGGTATAGGCAGACGATAATCTTCATTTACCACTGTTGTAGCGAGCCTATAAGTAATAATGACAGAGAATTTTCGACAGAAGTTGGCGCTATCCTTACTAGTCGCTACTGGTAACATTATTTTAGTTGCTTTAACATAATTCCTTTACTCGAACCAAACTGAAACAAAACGAAAGTCAACAGTTCATTAATCCGAAGAAAACGGAGTTGAATATTAATTTATGGTATCTAATCTAGGTGTAATTGGTGTTGAAAGCTTACCAATGTTAAATTAGCCTCGACAGATACTCCGGACTGGCTATGGTTGTTGACTTGACTGCATTTTAATGTCTTCTTCGGTTACACCGTTTTGTTTGCTTCAGTGGTAAAATGCACATATAGGGAAACTGAATACATTTTTCTTCACATATTGCCGCTGCCTACGTTGATGTAGTTATATCGGACTGATTAAAAACAGAAGCTACATGTAATATAGCAGTACATTTTTTTGTCATACAAACATAATATCAAACATCGTATTCAAACTTACCAATACATGGCTTCAGTAGGTTCACCTTACTCATCTGCGATCACACATTCATCACGTTGAAGTGGCTATGCGGTAGTGTTTGATGATACTCTGGCAACAGTGTGACTGTTTATTCATTTACACATTGTTTCCAAAGTGTCAAAAAACACCACAACAAAATTAATCTCTTTCTTGTGGGTAACCTTTCTTGGCTATTGTTAAGTTGTTTGAACCTTATCTAAAAACAAAAATAAACAAAAACACAAGAAATTTCAAAGATGAGTGGTTCAACTGGCCATTTTCCCTTGTAAGTTTAAGTAAAATAACACATAAGATATTTAATTAAATCTAAATTAGCCGTTTACTTCAACAAAATACAAGATAATGTTCTTTTACGTAAATTGTAGTGAGTCTATACGTTGAAACGGCAGAGCTCGTAGGTTAGATGTTGTTGAGCGGTCTATTTCAAATCAATCGCCATAGTGGTAATAAAAACAATTTAATAGAAACCACAAAACTAAAATTGAACTTTGCGTTTAGTCCAACAGTTTCTTTTTATTCAAGTAAGTGTCTATTGTTTGATTTGTGAACTTACCCGTTTTCACCGCGGCTTGTACTCCAAACTCGTTGTAGATGACTGCTGCACGTTGATTCTATTTTATTCCTTTGCTGAACCGAGTTCAGAGCACCGAGTAGAGAGTACCAATCTGCGGTATAGGCATACGATATTCTTCATTTACCACTGTTGTAGCGAGCCTATCATTTTGATTGCTATAACATACTTTCTTAACATTTACCAAACTGAAACAAAACGAAGGTCAACAGTTCATCAATCCGAAGATAACGGAGTTGAATATTAATTTATGGTATCAAATCTAGGTGTAATTGGTGTTGAAAGCTTACCAATGTTAAATTAGCCTCGACAGATACTCTGGACTGGCTATGGTTGTTGACTTGACTGCATTTTAATGTCTTCCTTGGTTACACCGTATTGATTGCTGCAGTGGCATAAGGTACATATAGGGAAACTGAACAAATTTTTCCTCACATATTACCACAGCCTACGTTGAAGTAGTGATATCGGACTGATTAAAAACAGAAGCTACATGTAATGTAGCAGTACGTTTTTTTTATTAAAGAAGCATAATATCAAACATCGTATTCAAGCTTACCAATACAATAGGCTTCAGTAGGTTCACCTTACTCATCTACGGTCACACATTCTTTATGTTGAAGTAGGTATGCGGCAGTATTTGATGGCACAATGGTAACAATGTGACTTTTAATTCATTAACACAATGTTCCGAAGTGCCAATAAACACCACAACAATTTTCTTCTGTTTAGTTTCTTGAAATTAACCTAGAAACAAAAAAAAAAAAATCGACTCGAAAACTTCCAAAGATGAGTGGTTCAGCTGGCCATTTTTCCATTAATGTATAAATATTAATTCTCCCCTAAGATGTAGTTTTCCAAGAAACATAAAATATATTTAATCTGATTAATAATTTGCCGTTTATGACAAAAAAAAGAAAATGTTCTTTTACGTATGTTGCTGTGAGGCTATACGTAGAAACGGCAGAGCTCGTAGGTTAGAAGTTGTTGAGATGTCTATTTCAAATCAATCGCCATAGTGGTAATAAAAACCAATTTAATAGACATCAGTATTTTTTAATTCAAGTTAGTGTCTATAGTCTCATTTGTGAACTTACCTATTTTCACCGCGGCTTGTACTCCAAACTCGCTTTAGATGACTGCTGCACGTTGTCTATTTTATTCCTTTGCTGAACCGAGTTCAGAGCACCGAGTAGAGAGTACCAATCTACGGTATAGGCAGACGATAATCTTCATTTACCACTGTTGTAGCGAGCCTATCATATTGGTTGCTTTAACATACTTCCTTAACGCGAACCAAACTGAAACAAAACGAAAGTCAACAGTTCATTAATCCGAAGATAACGGAGTTGAATATTAATTTATGGTATCTAATCTAGGTGTAATTGGTGTTGAAAGCTTACCAATGTTAAATTAGCCTCGACAGATACTCCGGACTGGCTATGGTTGTTGACTTGACTGCATTTTTATGCCTTCCTCGGTTACACCGTATTGATTGCTGCAGTGGTATAATGTTAATATAGGGAAGCTGAACAAATTTTTCCTCACATTTATTTTTTATTAATGATAGGCACGCGTTTGACCACTATCTCACCTGATGGTAAGCGATGATGTGGTCGAACATATTACCGCTGCCTACGTAGAAGTAGTTTTATCGGACTGATTAAAAACAGGAGCTACATGTAGCAGTACTTTTTTTTATTACACAAGCATAATATCAAACATCGCATTCAAGCTTACCAATACAAGGCTTCAGTAGGTTCACCTTACTCATCTGCGGTCACACGTTCTTCACGTTGAAGTGGGTATGCGGCAGTATTTGATGGCACAGTGGTCACAATGGGACTGTTTATTCATTTACACATTGTTTCCAAAGTGCCAAGAAACATCACAAAAAAAATTAACCTCTTTCTTGTGGGTAAACTTTCTTGGCTACTGTTAAGTTTTTTGAACCTTACCTAAAAACAAATAAAGAAAAACACAAGAAATTTAAAAGATGAGTGGTTAAGCTAGCCATTTTTCCATTTAAGTTTTAATATAGTAACACAATAGATATTTAATTAATCTAAATTAGCCGTTTACGCAAACAAAAACAAGGAAATGTTCTTTTACGTAAATTTTAGTGAGTCTATAGGTCAAAACGGCTGAGCTCGTAGGTTAGAAGTTGTTGAGCGGTCTATTTCAAATTAATCGCCATAGTGGTAATAAAAACAATTTAATAGACATCAGTATTTTTCAATTCAAGTTAGTGTCTATAGTCTCATTTGTGAACTTACCTATTTTCACCGCGGCTTGTACTCCAAACTCGCTTTAGATGACTGCTGCACGTTGTCTATTTTATTCCTTTGCTGAACCGAGTTCAGAGCACCGAGTAGAGAGTACCAATCTACGGTATAGGCAGACGATAATCTTCATTTACCACTGTTGTAGCAAGCCTATCATATTGGTTGCTTTAACATACTTCCTTAACTCGAACCAAACTGAAACAAAACGAAAGTCAACAGTTCATTAATCCGAAGAAAACGGAGTTAAATATTAATTTATGGTATCTAATCTAGGTGTAATTGGTGTTGAAAGCTTACCAATGTTAAATTAGCCTCGACAGATACTCCGGACTGGCTATGGTTGTTGACTTGACTGCATTTTAATGTCTTCCTCGGTTACACCGTATTGATTGCTGGAGTGGTATAATGTAAATATAGGGAAAGAGAACAAATTTTTCCTCCCATATTACCGCTGCCTACTTTGAAGTAGTTACATCGTAATGATAAAAAACAGAAGCTACATGTAATGTAGAAGTACATTTTTTTTTATTATACAAGATTAATATCAAACATCGTATTCAAGCTTACCAATACAAGGCTTCAGTAGGTTCACCTTACTCATCTGCGGTCACACGTTCTTCACGTTGAAGTAGGTATGCGGCAGTGTTTGATGGCACGGTGGTAACAATGTGACTATTAATTCATTTACACATTGTTTCCAAAGTGCCAAAAACACCACAACAAAATTAATCTCTTTCTTGTGGGTAAACTAGAACACAAAATTTTTAAGGGTTAGTTGCGCAGCCAAACATTTTTCTATTCAAGTTTAATTATTTATTCTCTATGAGATATTAATCTGCAATAAACATGATATATATGTAATCTAATCGAAATTTGCCGTTTATGACAAAGCAAATACACAAAAATGTTCTTTTACGTAGGTACATTGTTGTGAGGCTATAAACTGAAATGTCAGAGCTTGTAAAATTTACGTTAAGTGACTCATGAAGAGCTTGTAGGTTAGATGTTTTTGAGCGATCTATTTCAAATCAGTCGCCATGATGGTAATAAAAACAACTAAATAGAAATCACAAAACTAAAATTACACTTTGCGTCAAGTCACACTGTTTACATTTTTTAATGGCAGTCAGTGCCTATAATCTCATTTGTGAGCTAACCTATTTTTACCGCGGCTGGGACTCCAGACTCGCTGTATACGTCTGTATTCCAGTCCATTGATTTTATTTCCTTCCTTTGCTGAACCGAGTTTGTTTGTACATTTGCTGCGCCGATCTACGATATAGGTATAAGACAATGTTCATTTACCACTATTGTGGCGACCTTTACGTAATAACGACAGAATTTTCGATCGAAATTGTCGCCAGCCTCGCTTCTGGTAAAAATATTTTGATTGCTTCAACACGCTTCCTAAACTCGTACCAAACTGAAACTAAACGAAAGACAACTATTCATAAATCCGAAGATAACACAGTAAAATGTTAATTTATTGTGTCTAATCTAGGTGTTATTTGTGTTAATAACGTACCAGTAATAAATTAGCTTCGACATATCCTTCGGACGGGCTATGACTTGATTGCATTATATTTTCGTCGCATACTAATTTATGTTATCTGAGTATCATTGGAGTTTTAAACTTACCAATAATAAATTAGCCCCGACAGATACTTCGAACTGGCTATGCGTGCTGACTTGATTTCATTTTATTTTCGTCCTTGGCTACTGGAATTGATTGTTGCAGCAGATAAATGCATCGGCAACTAAAGTAATATTCACCTTCATAGTAATGGGAAGTCAATGGCAGAAAATAAGTGTTAGCTTTAGAAAAATACCAAAAATTTTGTAAACAATAACAAAGCTGAAGAAACTTTAACATAAAATTACCGTTTGCTGCGCCAAAAAGTTTTATTGCACTGATTATAGAAGGGACTGCCTATTATGTACATGGCCATGCTGGCTGACTTGATTTCATTTTATTTTCGTCCTGGGCTGCTCGGTTAGATTGTTGAAGCGGAAAAATGTACAGGCAACTTAACGAATGTTCACCTTCATAGTACAAAATTCATATTACAAACATGAAATCAAATATCGTATTCAAGCTTACCAATACAATAGGCTTCAGTAGGTTCACCTTACTCATCTGCGGTCACACATTCTTCACGTTGAAGTAGATATGCGGCAGTGTTTGATGGCACAATGGTAACAATGTGACTTTTAATTCATTAACACAATATTCCGAAGTGCCAAAAAACACCACAACAATTTTCTTTTTCATTTTTCTCAGCTTCTATTTAGTTTCTTGAACTTAATCTAAAAACAAAAAAAATATATGGACACGAGAACTTCCAAAGATTAGTGGCTCAGCTGGCCATTTTTCCATTAAAGTATAAATATTAATTCTGTTTAAGATATAATTTTCGAATAAACATAAAATATATTTAACCTAACTTAAATTAGCCGTTAATGTAAAAAAAAAGAATATGTTCTTATACGTACGTTGTAGTGAGGCTATACTTACAAACAGCAGAGCTTGTAGGTTAGAAGTTGTTGAGCGGTCTATTTCAAATCAATCGCCATAGTGGTAATAAAAACAATTTAATAGACATAACTATTTTTTAATTCAAGTACTAACTTGAATTAAAAAATAGTTAAGAAAGAAAAAAAGTTAAGTGAGAAATAGGTAAGTTCACAAATGAGACTATAGACACTAGTCTATAGTCTCATTTGTGAACTTACCTATTTTCACCGCGGCTTGTACTCCAAACTCGCTTTAGATGACTGCTGCACGTTGTCTATTTTATTCCTTTGCTGAACCGAGTTCAGAGCACCGAGTAGAGAGTACCAATCTATGGTATAGGCAGACGATAATCTTCATTTACCACTGTTGTAGCGAGCCTATAAGTAATAATGACAGAGAATTTTCGACAGAAGTTGGCGCCATCCTTACTAGTCGCTACTGGTAACATTATTTTAGTTGCTTTAACATAATTCCTTTACTCGAACCAAACTGAAACAAAACGAAAGTCAACAGTTCATTAATCCGAAGAAAACGGAGTTGAATATTAATTTATGGTATCTAATCTAGGTGTAATTGGTGTTGAAAGCTTACCAATGTTAAATTAGCCTCGACAGATACTCCGGACTGGCTATGGTTGTTGACTTGACTGCATTTTAATGTCTTCTTCGGTTACACCGTTTTGTTTGCTTCAGTGGTAAAATGCACATATAGGGAAACTGAATACATTTTTCTTCACATATTGCCGCTGCCTACGTTGATGTAGTTATATCGGACTGATTAAAAACAGAAGCTACATGTAATATAGCAGTACATTTTTTTGTCATACAAACATAATATCAAACATCGTATTCAAACTTACCAATACATGGCTTCAGTAGGTTCACCTTACTCATCTGCGATCACACATTCATCACGTTGAAGTGGCTATGCGGTAGTGTTTGATGATACTCTGGCAACAGTGTGACTGTTTATTCATTTACACATTGTTTCCAAAGTGTCAAAAAACACCACAACAAAATTAATCTCTTTCTTGTGGGTAACCTTTCTTGGCTATTGTTAAGTTGTTTGAACCTTATCTAAAAACAAAAATAAACAAAAACACAAGAAATTTCAAAGATGAGTGGTTCAACTGGCCATTTTCCCTTGTAAGTTTAAGTAAAATAACACATAAGATATTTAATTAAATCTAAATTAGCCGTTTACTTCAACAAAATACAAGATAATGTTCTTTTACGTAAATTGTAGTGAGTCTATACGTTGAAACGGCAGAGCTCGTAGGTTAGATGTTGTTGAGCGGTCTATTTCAAATCAATCGCCATAGTGGTAATAAAAACAATTTAATAGAAACCACAAAACTAAAATTGAACTTTGCGTTTAGTCCAACAGTTTCTTTTTATTCAAGTAAGTGTCTATTGTTTGATTTGTGAACTTACCCGTTTTCACCGCGGCTTGTACTCCAAACTCGTTGTAGATGACTGCTGCACGTTGATTCTATTTTATTCCTTTGCTGAACCGAGTTCAGAGCACCGAGTAGAGAGTACCAATCTGCGGTATAGGCATACGATATTCTTCATTTACCACTGTTGTAGCGAGCCTATCATTTTGATTGCTATAACATACTTTCTTAACATTTACCAAACTGAAACAAAACGAAGGTCAACAGTTCATCAATCCGAAGATAACGGAGTTGAATATTAATTTATGGTATCTAATCTAGGTGTAACTGGTGTTGAAAGCTTACCAATGTTAAATTAGCCTCGACAGATACTCTGGACTGGCTATGGTGGTTGACTTGACTGCATTTTAATGTCTTCCTCGGTTACACCGTATTGATTGCTGCAGTGGCATAAGGTACATATAGGGAAACTGAACAAATTTTTCCTCACATATTACCACAGCCTACGTTGAAGTAGTGATATCGGACTGATTAAAAACAGAAGCTATATGTAATGTAGCAGTACATTTTTTTTTATTAAAGAAGCATAATATCAAACATCGTATTCAAGCTTACCAATACAATAGGCTTCAGTAGGTTCACCTTACTCATCTACGGTCACACATTCTTTATGTTGAAGTAGGTATGCGGCAGTATTTGATGGCACAATGGTAACAATGTGACTTTTAATTCATTAACACAATGTTCCGAAGTGCCAATAAACACCACAACAATTTTCTTCTGTTTAGTTTCTTGAAATTAACCTAGAAACAAAAAAAAAAAAAATCGACTCGAAAACTTCCAAAGATGAGTGGTTCAGCTGGCCATTTTTCCATTAATGTATAAATATTAATTCTCCCCTAAGATGTAGTTTTCCAAGAAACAAAATATATTTAATCTGATTTATAATTTGCCGTTTATGACAAAAAAAAAGAAAATGTTCTTTTACGTATGTTGCTGTGAGGCTATACGTAGAAACGGCAAAGCTCGTAGGTTAGAAGTTGTTGAGATGTCTATTTCAAATCAATCGCCATAGTGGTAATAAAAACCAATTTAATAGACATCACTGTTTTTTAATTCAAGTTAGTGTCTTTAATCTCATTTGTGAACTTACCCATTTTCACCGCGGCTTGTACTACAAACTCGCTGTAGATGACTGCAGTACATTGATTTTATTTTCTTCCTTTCCTGAACCGAGTTCAAAGCATCAATCTACGGTATAGGCATACGATTATTTCTGGTATCTAATCTAGGTGTGATTGGTGTTAAAAACTTACCAATTTTACATTAGCCTAGACATACTCCGGACTTGTTGACGGCTTGTTGACTTGACTGAATTGTAATTTCTTCCTCTGTTTCACCGTAATTGATTGCTGCAGCGTTAAAATGTACCCGTAGGGAAACTTATCGAAAGTTCCTGTAAATGTAAGCGACAAATTAACGAAAAATTTGTGTTAGATAAGCTGAGAAGTAAAGCAGAAAGGAAATCACTTTGCAGTTTGTAACAAAGCTAAAGAAACTAACATTCCATTACCGTTTTTGTGTTGAAATAGTTGTATAGCACTCATTATAAGTAGAAGCTGCCTGTAATGTAGCAGTAAATTTCTTTTATAATACCGGCGTAATATCACACATCGCATTAAGCTTACCAATCTAACAGGCTTCGGTAGGTTCACCAAACTTGTCTGCATTCACACATTCTTAGAGGGAATGCTGCAGTGTTTGGAGGCACCGTGAGAATAATGTGACTGTTTATTCATTTACACGTTATTTCCAAAGTGCCAAAAAATGCTGGAGCATAATCAATTTCTTCTTTGTTCTTTACATTTTCCCGTTTCTGTTTGGTTCTTGAGCCTTTTCTGAAAAAAAAAGAGACCAAGAACTTTCAAACCTTAGTTCGGTAGCCGATCACTTCTCCAATCAAGTGTAAATATTAAATCACTGTTAGATATTGTAATTCAGTTAGCATTATACATATATAGGGTGATAATTCAGTGCGTTCCTTGTAATGGGTTAAACTAGAGTTGTGTTTCTCTCTTATTTGGGTCGTTCATCTTATACAGTTCGTTGAAGTAGATTCGGAATAAGGTTGGGCCCAATATACTTCCTTGGGGAACGCCATGGGATATAATTTCCTTGTCACTCATTTACGTTCTTATCCTGACGCACTGTTTGAGGTTTGTATGGTTGCTCCGAAAGATATCTAGAGCAATACCCCGTACACTTAAGACTTCCAGTTTTGAGATAAGGTAAGAGTCAGAAACTGTATCAAAAGCCTTTGAAAGGTCCAGAAAGATTCCAAGTTATTTAATTACTGTCCAAGTTTGCAGCAACTGATTACGTGAGTTCCATTAGAGCATCGTCTATTGACAGTTTTAGCTTAAAGCCGTACTGGTTGTCGGCGATAATGTGGAATTTATTAAGGAAGCGCCTTAGTTGTTTGTTTAGAATCCTTTCTAGGACCTTATAAAGAGCTGGCAGTGCAGAAATAGTCCTGTAGTTGGTGACGCAGTGTCTGTCACCGCTCTTATACAACGTTAAAAATTTTAATAATAATAATAATAATCATAGTAGTAATAGTCATCATCATCATCATCACTGACAGGACTATTGTTGCCAATAAGCCTGATATAGTGGTGGTGGACCGAATTGTGAGGCGTGCAATGATTGTAGACATAACCGTCCCGCATGACGAGAACCTCGTGAAAGCCGAGAAAGACAAACAAATCAAGTATATTGACTTGGCTCGCGAGGTTGTCGACATGTGGGAAGTGGACTCCGCAATCATTGTACCGATAGTAGTGTCGGCCAATGGCTTAATAGCCACGAGCCTCGACCAACACCTTAGGAGGCTCTCGTTGGGCAGCTGGATCAAGGGCTTGATTCAGAAAGCGGTACTTCTGGACACGGCTCGCATTGTCAGGAGGTTCCTTTCTCTGGAGCCCTGACCACCGGTAGCTTGGACCCTGTTCCCGATATCGGTGGGCTACTATTTTTATATTTTTAAATGTTTTTTTTTATGTATATATTGTATAAAAATATTTAAAAATTTAGAAATAAGCGAAAATGATGAATAAAGGAAATAATAATAATATTCCACACAACCATCACACAACGCCATCTAGTCCCAAGCTAAGCAGAGCTTGTGTTATGGGTACTAGACAACTGATAAACATACTTATATATTTCTAAATATATACATATTATAGATAAACTACACCCAGACACAGAACAAATGATCATGCTCATCACACAAACATTTGTCCTGGGTGGGAATCGAACCCACAACCTCTGGCATAGCAGTCAGGGTCACTAACCACTAGACCAACAGGCCAGTCACTAGACCAACAGGCCAGTCAATTTAAAAAATTAGTGTGTTTGTTTTTGTGCGCGTACTTCGAAACGTTACCTAACATAAAAGCCAGTGCGAGCGGAGGCCTAAGTCGCCGGCCGCCATCCCGGCCCGGCCCCCGCCGAGCACACGAGATACCGCACACCACGCTCCGGCGCGCGCGCGACGTTGCCGCTTTGTTACCTAGCGGTATCTAAGGTCAGTGTAATTTTTTTACAAAGGGTGGTTGCGTTTTATTCGGATTTGCAAGCTATTTAGTTCGTTTGAAAAAAATATTTTCTCATTTATGGCGCTTTTTGTTTTTGTACCGTATCGAATTAATACTGAACACGTATAGTATACGTAGTTTAATTTAATGCCCCTCTGTCGTATCAACTCTGTATATATCGGGTAAATATTAGCCTTTTTAAAAGGATCAGAGAATACGCCTGTTTTGAGGGGTAGGTTATAGAGGGAAGTTATGGGTGGTACCAAAACATGTAGGGAATATTTCAAAAACACATTTTGGATTTTTTTACAACTCTCAGGAGTGTCCGTAAATTTATTTTAATTTCAGTCGAGTATATGTATTATTTAGAACACAGATAGTAAATTTATGTTTCTGTTGGTTATTAGGCGAACGATGTATGGACGCTTAGCAATATCCTTTTATCATTTTACGAGCTGTGCGTTGCCTGTCAGTCACACGGTAATGTAAGATTTATATTATATTGATTTTTTATCACTGCATACATCATGACCAGAATAAAAGCAGTCGCCAGCATCTTTAGCTTTGGAACGGTGCCTCTTTGCCAAATATTTAGAAAAACCGGCCAAGTGTGCGTCGATACGACGGTTGGTAATATATGTCAAAATCCACAAAATCTGTAATATTTACAAAATATAACAACTGAATCTATAATTTTGTTTGATATATTGATCAGAGTCGACATTTAACGACCTAAATAAATGTTAAAATATGTAGCGCCCCCTCGGACCAGTAGTTCCTGAGATTAGTGCGTTCAAGCAAGCAAACAAACTAACTCTCCAGATTTATATAATAGTACTAGTTGACCCACGCAACTTCGTCTGCGTCACAATTTTCATTTCTGCCTATAGCTTTCCTCGATAACACTGACATAATTTTTCAAATCGGACCAGTATTTCCTGAGATAGCGCGTTCAAGTAAACAAACAAACAAACTCTTCAGCTTTAAATATTAGTATAGATATAGATTTCGTTAACTTAACGCTAGATAATGGTTCCTTATTATTATTATACTTGAACTTGGGCTTACTTATTTTATGTGGGATTTGCGTTCGGAGCAGTCAAGCGTCTGATTAAAACTTCTCGTTACCGCTCCCACAGAGCAAACGAATCAAATAAGCAAAACTATGGAAACAATGGATACAATTTAGTTGGCAACATTCACACGGAACTCGGAATCTGGTATTGTAAAAGTTAATGTAGCTCAAAGTTTAAAGCGCTCTGCATCAGTTTCAGCGCTGCGGCGCACTTATCTCGAACAGTGCGGCGACTGCTGCGGAACTTTTTAAATAGTTAGTGTATACGTATCCGAAGTACTTCGTGCTTGACTTCCGCTCCAAATTAGAGAGCTACTTTCAATGTAACGAAAAATTATGTGTAATGTAATTAGGTATTAAAGGAGTTATGAAATGTTAGAGTAATAATATTATTCTGTTTTGGACTAATTCCTATTTTCACAATCACCCAGGAAAGTCTCAACGAACAGTCACATAGTGATAAAAAAAAATCCAGACACAAGGGGCTCGGGGGTCGTGCGGTCCATGGCCCGCCGGTGGGGCCGGTGTGGGCGCCTACTTTGAGGAAGCGACCTGCCCGTTACCTCAACGCGTCTCAGAGGGTCATGGTCATCCGGCTGGCCCGGGGATACCGCACGGTCTCTGGCGAAGCAGCGAGCCTCCTTGCCGGACTGCCGCCATGGGATCTAGAGGCGAAAGCCCTCGCCCTCATTTACGAATGATGCGTGGAGGCGCTACTCCGGGGCGAGACTCCTCTGCCGCGGCAAATTGCAGCATAACGGACGGAGCTCAGGCAGGATCTCATGGCAGTATGGAGACAACGACTGTCGCAACCCAGCGCTGGGCACGCCACAATTGCGACGATAAATCCCCTTTTTGAGGAGCGGCTAGAGCGGCGCCACGGCGTCCTTACCTTCCGCTTGACGCAGGTACTCACCGGGCACGGTTGTTTCGGAAGGTACTTGTTTCGCATACGGTGGGAGGATACACCCGGGTGTCAATACTGCGAGGATCGCCCGGAGGACATGTCGAGGCAAGCGGCGGCGGGGATCTCTCGCGTCCGGCCTTGGTTCAAGCCATGGTTCGGAGCGATGAGACATGGGAAGCGGTCACCTCCTTCTGCGAAGCAGTAATGCTAACAAAGGAGGAAGCCGAACGCGTGAGAGAGAGGGAAACCTCACGCCCCAGCCGCCGAAACAGAAGAAGACGCCCCGGGCGTCGGGAGTCGCAGGACGATTCTCGGCCACCGTAGACGCGGGACTGCAGACGGCGAGCATTTGGTGGCTCGCCGTCTGATCAGAACCAGGCCCGGGTCGGCGGGGTGCTGCGATCCCAACGCGCCTCTAGGACATGTCAGCTCGGAAGACGGGGCCCACTAGGGCCAGTGCCTGCTGGGGCTGCGGACTTCGTTCGAAAGAGGCACGGTACCCTGGAACGCGAAGGGCACTAGGAGAAACACGGATGGGTTTTAGTCAGTAAGAGTCTGACACTCCTTCCTGCTGTGCCCAAAGCGGGAGGAGTCATTTGATGATTTCCCACCCTAAAAAAAATAAAAAGACACAAGAGGCTCTAGCTGGAGTCTAGACAAAGTACCTGACTAATAACGATGGCGATCGTCGAACTCCCAAAATATATTTGACGTTTTGATAATTGCCTATCACCCGTATTCACAAACAATACTTTTTTCAGTAAAGTAGCAACGCTATGCGAAGTAAGGCATTTCTCACTGCGTTGCATATGGAAAGCCTTTCAATTCATAAACAACACTCAAACGACCCTTGACTAAGCAAACGCGCAGCGTTGAATAAAACTATATCTTTAGAAAACCTGTAGCGTCGTCTAATTCATTCGAACTGTAATAATCTAAAGGATTTTGGAAATCCCGTATCACTTTTCTGGTATTTATTGTGCTTCTCGCATTGATATAATTATCAAATTCTTCTTCACTACTATAATCCATTGTAAAAGGACGCTATTAAAATGGAAATGATCAGATCCGAAAAATATTCTCGTAATACATAATAGAATATAGAGAATCGAGACACTAGCTATGCGTTGCTTAAAACAGCTAGCCGGCTACCTTAGCTGTGCGTTCATTCTAAGGGACGCATAGTGCTAGCCGCCACTCAAGTATTGTCTATGAATAAGTTTTAGGGGACCTGTGCGCTCGCGCGCACTGTGAGACCACATATTAACGTTTGTGAATACGGGTGTATGCCACGTTAACGCTGTCAGAATGCCACTTGTCTAGATCATCACGTGATGATAAATCTTACATAGTCCAGTGAAATTAGCATAAAATATGGGTTAATTCTTGGAATGGGAGATAATAAGCTGGAAACACGTACACTCCTTAATTTTACATCCGATTTTTGTGACCTTTGACCTTCAATAACTTACGATGCAGACACGAAACTTTATAAGACTTTTGCACGCCAAATTGACGATGTACACGACTTTTCAGCTTGTTATATCTCATTCCGAGATGTAACGCTAATTTGACGGCACTAACAGGAAAGCGGGCATCAATCCACTAAAGACAAGCTGTAGAACATGTAAAATCGAGATATAAAAAAAATCGAGGTAGGTACCTATATATCTATGGGCCACAGTAGCCCGAAAATAAGCAACTTCGTCTGCTCCGCTCCTATAGTTGGTCTTAGCGTAATGATATAAGCCTATAGCCTTTCTCGATAAATGGGCTATCCAACACTGAAATAATTTTACAAATCGGACCAGTAGGTCCCGAGATTAGCGCGTGAAAGCAAACAAACTCTTCAGCTTTATATATTAGTATAGATTATAAACAAAACAAGAACTGTAAGATTAGGTCTAATCAAATGGTTGGTTCTGAGCTTATAAGACTTCGAGGCGTATGATGATAAAGAAACTCCATATTAATATCTGATATTAAAATACGTAGGGATTCAGTTCAGACGCATCTGATTATTCAATTTTGTTCCATTGAACATGGATTATTATGCAATAACCCTTGTACGGATTTTTGATCTTCAAGCAAATAAATCCGATTGTTTTTTTTTTATTTTCGTGCTGTTTGGTCATATCCAATGATATCGTTATAGAATTCTAAACGTAAACAATCTTCCGACTTTTACTTGCTGATTTAAGTTAATTCTTTATGATTTTCAAAGAGTTTTTAATTAATCAATGGGTATAATTTAGACGGTCACCAAAAATAATATTTTCAAGACTCTAAGCCTAGGCACCAAAATGGATCAATGGTCACCAAATTCTATCCAACTCAACTGTGATTGCCATAAAATGTAGGCTTGGGGTTACAAACTGGATAAAATAGGTTAGGTTAGGTTAGAATTGTGACCAACCGCGCGCGAGCCGAGCGAGCGAAGCGAGCGGTGCCGTGGCAGCGGCCGGCGAGCGCTACTTCTCGAATATTATTTGGTGACCATTTATCTGTTTTGGTAACCGTTTAGAACTTTTTTGGTAGTAAAATAGGTACTTTTTTGGGCGGTGTTTAAACACAAGCCTTAATCAATCTATCTATATCTATACTAATATACTCGTATAAAGCTGAAGAGTTTGTTTGTTTGTTTGTTTACTTGAACGCGCTAATCTCAGGAACTACGGGTCCTATTTGAAAAATTCTTTCAGTGTTTGATAGCCCTTTTATCGAGGAAGGCTATAGGCTATATATCCTCACGCTAAGACCAATAGGAGCGGATCAGTAATGAAAATTGTGACGCAAACGAAGTTGCGTGGGCCAACTAGTATAATTATATAACAAAACTCTTCCGTTTCTGTGTATTGACTAACAGACAACCCACAGTCAAAACTAGTGGACATAGATAGCTGAAATTAGTCATGTAGGTTCCTTGGGGAATGTAGGCGAGAGGATTTCCCAAAATAAAATTCGTGTTTCATGTGTATGCTAAATAAAATTAATTAATTATTTCTTTCTTTCCATCCGGTCTTTTACCATCATCACATACCAAGCCTTTGGGTTTTAATGATGCTCAAACGCCGATGGTGACCAGAGGTCGTCGGATGATGTCGTTTAAAACGGCCGGCACTGCGGAATTAATTTAAAACAATATCTAATGCCTTTTTTAATAATATCACTTCATTTTGGATTCGTGTCTTTGCGAACCACAGACGGTGGTTATATTTGACGGAAATTACTCTTCATCATCTGCCTAGCCTTTTCCCAACTATATTAGGGTCATCATACAGAAATCTATTCCAGTCAAGCCGGATTTAGCTGAATACCAGTATTTTACGAGGAGCGGCAGCCTATCAGACCTCCACAACCCATTAACTGGGTAACACAGTACTTCATGGCAAGACTGGAGTCAGATTTATTTGCTTCTGACTATCCGTAACGACTGCCAAAGATCTACAAATGACAGCCGGGACCAACGGCTTAAGTGCTTTCCGAGGCACGGAGGACACTCGGTGTGTTAAGATGGTCACCCATCCACAGACCAACCTTGGCAAGCGTTGCTGTACCTTGAAGATCGACCCGTGTGGCTGTTATTATCTAGCCACGAGCTCCTCTACGGAAATTGCTGTTCGATCTCAGCGAATCCCACAGAATGTGAGCACTAGAAACTGAGTCAAGGGCTTTAACTTATAATACAATTTTGATTAGTCGATCAATTTCCAAGTTTACGGTCTGGGAGGGTGCTTTCCGACCCCTGTTGTTATATTCGATTAAGTTTAAACTGACTTGTTAACTCTTTGTTTTAGTAATTCTCCTATTAATATTACTCGTAGTTTGATGAAGTTTATTTTGATGTTTGACTTTTATATAGTTTGATTTAATTGTGACATATTTAGTACTGGATAAAGCTATATCAAAACGCAGAGGAAAATTGTTTTTTATTTACTTATTTACAGTTCGATCCTGTTAACTTCACATGACTGTTTTTTCTTTTCATTTATCTCCAAGTACAGGTTTTTTTTCTTATTTCCAAATGACGTTCACTTTTATTTTTATTTATTTATTTGAGGTGTTTTTGCTCTTGACTGTAGTCTAGGTCAGAGGTGACAGACTCTAATTTTGAAGATATTAGGGTTGTAAGCGTTCGGAAACAGACGCAGGCAGAGAGCTCCACTCCTTTCACGTGCACATATAAAAGATGCTCGGAAACGCTTAGTGCGAATTGGTGGAAAAGCAACAAGGTAGGGATGGTAACTTGCTGTGCGTCTGGATGTCCGTCGGTAGAAGAGCTGGAACAGAGATGTACAAAATGCCCAGTACAAAGTATCTGGAATACAAAATGAAGATACTTTTAAATCTTTTAAATGGAGTATTTCAGATACAAAATACTGAAAATGGTATGTGAAATACTAAATACAAAATAAGTATCTTCTAAATACTTCTTAAGATGAAAATAAGTATCTTCTAAATACTTCTTAAGATGAAAATAAGTATCTTCTAAATACTTCTTAAGATGAAAATACTTTTGTAACAAGACAAAATATTAAATGTTTACGTAAAAGACTTAAGTTCTTCAAACATTTCACCGCTCATTTTTCTTCGATGAGGCCTTAGAATAATACCCCCAAAAGAAAAGAGTCGCCCCACAGGGGCAGAACTTGGCAAACAGGTGTTGTATTTCAAACATATTTTTATTGTAGGGTAAGTATTTAAGTTGTTTAAGCTATTAATATCTTTATTATTATTACTTTTTTAAGGTTGACCCGCGCAACTTCGTCTGCGTCACAATTTTCAATACTGCTCCGCTGATATTAGTCTTAGCGTGATGATATATAGCCTATAGCCTTCCTCGATAAATGGGCTATCTAACACTGAAATATTTTTTTTAATCGGACCAGTAGTTCCTGAGATTAGCGCGTTCAAGCACGCAAACAAACAAACAAACTATCAAACAAACTCTTCAGCCTTATATATTAGTATAGATAGTATAGATGTATTGCAGTGTTTCCAAGTCAGCAGTTTTGGCAGTAGATCGCCACCGTATTTTTACCACTTGCAATAGAGGAATCAGAATACTCAAAAAAATGTAATAAGATTCATCTCTTGACATTTTTTTTATATTCCCTTCAATACTGTCTAAAGACTCCGACTTTTGCTTTTCAGATCTATTAATTTTTCGTGTTTCAGTCAGGATAAGTTCTCTTACATAATTATACCCTCTGCTCTTTTGGTACCTATTGCATTTTAAATAACGGATGTGCTACTGAGGCTAAATTGCATCATTTGTTGCAGGCTCCAGCTGCAAAAACTTTTTAAAACGTTTATTTAGGTTTTCATCAATGACATCAAGGAGAGAAATGCAGTTTACAGATTTTCTGACTTAAGACCCTTAATGATATGTTGAATTATTATTAACACAGGTAACAGACATCTATAATAAGTATATTTTTTCCTTGCTGGCTTTGAATAGCTTCTGCTGAAAATTCTACATAATCACTAAAAAAGTGAATTTCATTTTCCTTTACCGGTGGTAATTTTAACATTTTCATGGTTTCACTAGACGGTTTTGCACGGCTAAAAAATCTTGAATGGAATTATAACAAGAGTTCTGGACTAATAATGACACGTTCAGTTTTACGCATTTATGTTATAATAGGCTACTAAAATATTACTAAAAATATTTTAACACAAGTAGTATTTATAAAATACTAAGACACCGAACAAAATATATTTAAAAGCAAGATACAAAATGAATTTTTAAAAAGTATTTCAGAAACAAGATGTAAATACGTATCTTGTATCCGTATTCCAGATACTTGCATCTTAGATAAGTCACATAATATCAGGTAGGATGAGATTGTGGAGCTCTTGGGCACACTCACCGAAGCACAATCTGTAGAAGACCGACAAGCAGGCAACCTTGCGGCGATGAGCCAAGCTGTGTAGCTTGGCATCCACCAGTTTTACGTCGCCAATAAGCCTCTTAGCTCTGTGTTCCACCGAATCAAACGCGGCAAGTTGGTATTTAGCTAACTCATTCCAAAGGTGGCTACAATACTCCATGCAGGATCGGACTTGTGCTTTGTATACCGATAAAAGCTGTCCAGGCGTAAAGTACTGCTTCACCGTATTTTTTTTAGCCACAGTTTGGGCTTTGTTCTTAAAGGTGGCGCTGAGATTGAGACTGGATGCCAACTCTATGTCTAGGAGTTCTAGCCGATCAGTCACAGGGACAGATGTACCCCGAAAAGTAGGAGTTTGGTCGAAACGGCTCCTTTTGCGGTAAAAAGACACGCCTGTGTTTTGGTGGCGTTAAAAGACCAGATGTCATCATCCCGCTGGGAGACAAGGCTTAATAATCAAATTTATTCGGCCTACCATTACCTCTCTCAAGGAATAAACTTCATCCCCGCTGGTTGTTGCGCTGGAAAATTATTTTTCTGAAACCGTACTGTCAGCAGGAAAAGGTTTGCAGAGAGAACTGACCCCTGAGGAACTTTGGCATCAATAGCAAGTCAGAGGATCAGCCGTCAACGATTACTCGGATCGACCGTTCACTTAAGAAGTCTGATATCCAGCTACAAAAACCAGCTGGGATATCGTAAGCAGGAAGCTTGTTGAGTCGACCTACGTGCCAGACCCTGTCAAAGGCTTTCGAGGTATCGAGGGACACGGCAAGTGCTTCGCCGTGTCTCTCGATGGCTTCGCCCCAACAGTGCGTGACATACACACAAGTTTTAGTCTCAGCGTTGTTGCAACTGCTGAGGATTTTTTGTTTTGCAAATACTTAAAGTGGGCTAATAAATAAAATATCACCAAAATTATTTACTTAAATCAAGAAATTACTGTTTATTTGTTTTCTAAATACACAAGTTTTCAGTTTCTCAAATGTTTAATATTAGGATGTTTTTCAGCTAGCCTCCCCTTAAAAAACAAACAAGGCCGTCGAAAAGAATGCTGCTAGCCATTTCTCACATTTTCACAAATATTGTAATTGCTATTATGTTTATGTTTTTTTTTTTTTAATTAATCGAGTAATTTGTCTTTGTAGCTTCTCGGCTTCCTAATGGCCTTGCCTGGTCGGTCAGGTCTATTCAGCCTCCCCGCATTGACAAAGTTTTTCTGCTTGCATAAAAATGCATCTACTATTTTATTTTCAGTCCAACCATCTGCATCGGGTAACTTTTGAATTCCCGCCATACGTATATCACGTCATTCTACTATCACGTGCTCGCTCGTAGTTCGTATTTTGAATGAAATATCGGGGGTCGCGGGGTGGCGGGTGCGAGTGGGAGTAGTGGCGGCCCGGCGGGGGTGGGGGGATGTGGCGAGACGATGACGTGTTTGCGTCGCGTCGAGTGTGCCGCTGGCCCCTGCCCAGGTCGCACGAAGCCATCTGCTTAACGCATTAACACACTAACGAGCCGGTCGACTGCGACTTTTTTACATGTTTATTACCCACGTCACACAACTGATGCTAGTTGAACATGAAACACTGATGAATTGCGCTGTTTAACTCATAAAATAATACTATTATTACTATAGCCAGAAAATGAGATTATTACTGAGAGAAATCTGAGTCGCCTTCTAATATTACTTTGCTTAGACAAGCAAGCGTAATTGAAGCTCAGCGTAATGATTGATGGGAGCTATAGCCGCGCTTGCAGCTCTTGATAAATGGGGCCTTTCACGTTTCAGTTAGTCTTCAGATGCTTGTAACAAATTGGGCACGTTTCTTACATAACGATTCTAAACATGCTTCTTCACATTTTGGAATAGAAGTCACGAAGCGACTTGAGCCGACTATGCGTTCAATATTTAAGAGCATTTCTCTCAGCGAGTTTGCTATGAGCGATTTAAAAAAAAAACCGCTCAAGCTATCTAATAAGAAGTTAAGTAAGTATGTCTAGCATTTATTTTGCGCAATTAACAATACATGAGAGTATTTTGAAAAGCTCTGCAATGGCAAGGCTACAAAGATACCAAATCAATCTTTTTAGTAAATGTGCTGCACAAATTTTTGCTATCGGAGAAAAGTTCAAAACTTCTTCGACTGAAAGTTAAGATAGTTAGTCTTCTCAAAAGATGTTTGAAAAGAATTAAAAGAGAAGCGTAAAAATGTCCTACGGAAGACTAATTGGATTTTCATAAGTCTTAATTAATTTGCAAAAAGAAAAAAAAACGTCGAGTTCAAATGGGTTAGTTTGTGCTGAAGGAAAATTTTAATTAAAAACGTCATTCGCTCGTTAAAATCATAGTAGCAATATGAACTTCAGTTTGAATACGTGCTGCAGAAACTGTAGTGCCTTCGCTACGGGCGAATGTCTAGAGTTGGCTACGGGTCCGCGTAGACACGACGTAGCAACGCTACGAGGCCGCGTAGCAACCTAACGGCGCCGCGTAGATTAATGTGTAGCACCCGTAGCACCGCATAGCGCTGCGAGGCAACCGTTTAGTGTACGCAGTTGCTTTGCCGCGCATAATCGATACAATATATAATAAATAAATTAACATAATTAATTCTGACGGGCGTTACAAAGGGGTGAGAATCAAATGATTAACAACGTACGCTATTTCTATAAGCGCTCGTATCGTTGACGAGATTCAGGCAACTTTAGTTAGCGCCGCTAGCTCGTCTTTTGTGTAGCTCGCTAGTTTTTAACTCGGAATTCAATTATCTGCTATTGTTTAGAAATTATTTAATAGTTGTTATGACAATATTTGATTATAACAAATGAAAATTATATGTTCGTTGTTATATTAAAAATAGTAATATTAGTTATACCTTATATTACACCCCCCACAGTATGATATAGTTTCATTTTTGGGCAAACAACTGACATTCTGTCAGTGTACTAGCGTGGCGCAGGCTGTCAAAATCTCACATGATAATTTCTTTATATGTTGGCTTTTCTACAATCGCACTCGCTAATATAATGACACTTTATGTAGAGTCTCAGGTTGGTGGCGTTGCAGTCGGGTTCTACATCATGAGATTTCTTTATGATAATATGATTTGTTTTGAAATCGACTACCGAAATTAAAGTTATTTTATACTTTGTAGTGTTTTTATTTGGAAATCGGTTGAATTATTTTGTATATCAATTTTAATTTTTCACTTTATATAGTGGTAATTCTCCACAATGAAATGGACATTCATATGTGCTTACCCCTTCATAGCGTACCGACGTAATGTTGTTATAAAATGAAGGCAGGAATTTTTTAAGCATCGTTCGCGTACACAGTTCAATCGCAATCTGTAATTTTTTTTTGACAGCGGGCTAAAAAGACTACTTTAGGAGAATCATATTAGAATAATAATATTAATCACGCAACTATCTGTCAAATTTCATTTTCATCTTTACGCTTACGAATTAGGTTCAAGGTTGATTGGAAAAATTTGACAGTGACGGGTTGCGTGATTTAAATTTGATTCAGCAGATTCAAATCTACGGGTCTAAACAGGCCACTTTAGCAAAAGTAGCCTGTTTAGACCCGTAGATTGCGACTGGCATCAAAATTAGAATGTTTCTTAAAAATTAGTAGAATTGGCACTCAGGTGTAAAAAAATAAACAAAAATGCGGTTTCATCAATCCGGGTCTATTTGTTATCATTTATTGAAGAGTTCGTTGCCTATTTCCGAAGTTCTCACCAGAATAGGTTCAGATCTTCACCAAATTGAAATTTGTTATAGTGTATATCATTTTACTAGTCAAGCTCTGTCATTTGATACCCATAATGAGGGAGTTGTAAAAAAAAATGTAATCCGCCATTTTGTGGTGTAGATAAGAATACTGCCGCCTAATTCACCTTTCAAACAATAAAATCAAAATCGGTCCCGTCGTTTTTGCGTCGGAGGCTAAAAATACCCGAATCACTTCAAGTGTGCCTATAAAAAAGTTGAAGAGTTCCCACTTTTTCTCCAGGATCCCATCAATCGGTCCAGGCAAAGGGTAATCGGGGAACATTCATAAAAAGAGATTCAGACGAATTAAGAACCGCCTCTTGTTTTGAAGTTGGTTAAAACCAATAAAATATTTTCCTTTAAAAAAAGTTGCCGAATTTGCATAAAAACAAAACGATGAAAGGCATCAAATAGAATGCAATAAGCTTCATACCGAATAAATGCTAGCAAAGCCAGAGCGTGGGAAACCACCGAACATCGCCGTATTTACAACTCACACACATTCACAAATGATTTCATGGCATTGGAAATTCTGCGGAAGAGCCTGAACTGAATCTATGTTTCCATTTATAAAGGAAATTTTTATCAGTTGTACATTTTGCTATATCATCAATTAAGCATTGTTACATGGTTTCTATAACAAATATATTTATTTGTTAAAATTAATTTCAGTCTTTTTCCTCGAAAAACCTACGAAGTTTTTTACTATTTGGTCAGTTTCGATGCAGAAAGATTTATCAATTCTGCAGCAAAAATACAGTAGAGTAGAGCATAAATCAAATCAAATTTAGATAGAAGCGGTCGCATTGGCTTACGTTGGCTGTACATATTTCATTGAAATAAAAGTAAATTTTGTATAAATTAGACAATTTTAATGCTTGTTGTACTATCTTGCTTATTTTCCATTTTCGAGCCGTTTTGTGTTGAAACTCTTTTACCGTGAGGTCTGGGTTTATAAGCAATATAAGCATTGCCATACAACGTGGCAATGCCGCTAATCTTTTGGGCACACTTCCAATCAATCGATGCGGATGAATTTGACGCCACATTATTAGTTTACTTAAGTTAGGAGTTTTTATTTTTAATTCTAGTGTAAAGATTGTAAATGTTTAAATAAATTAATTTATTGATTATTATCTACTGTGAGTTATGTGGTATTTAATACAGTATTATTTTGTTACAGGTAAGGCTGAGTTTAACAATGCAAAGATTGTTTTGTGATCGCTCTTCGGTAACTGATATTTTCCAGATTATTTCCAAAAATTGGACAAATTATCATATTAAAAGACACAGTCTATTTTATTCAGTCAAACTGGATTCAAGACGTCATCTGAATATAAAGGTAATGTTTTGAAATTTTAATAATGATCGAATATCCTGTTTAAATCGAGCCCTAAAATAGTATCGTAAATTGTTATCCATACTGAACCGGTTGATTTGTTTTAGCCGCTCCTTTAGACCTATATATAAACTTATTTTAATTAAAGGCTTTCAACTGCTTACAGCGACAAGCAGTGCAGTCTCCAATTCTGTTTACATTAGCAGATATTTTAGATTCAGCGGTTTATTTCCATTGAGTATGTACTTATTTCGTATTTGCATCACAGTAAGAGTTTGCTTAGGTGATTGTTTTTGCGAGAGGATTCAAGTGAAATTCTGTTTCTATTTCTGCGCTGAACCTTTCACAAAATGTCCAAAATGATGCAGTAGAACCGTTGCAAAACAATGTAGACATGGACTGTATCAAGATGATTTCTAGCGAAGAAACTTCATATTACTTTTATTTTACAGTCTATTCTGTTCATCAGGATGCCAACAGTATTTAAAAAAGAAATACACACACAATGCCAATGAACTAATATCATCACAAATGACAGTTTGTAAAAAATTCTATCCGCACGGCGGAATTCGAATGCCAGGCGATATAAACGGATTTGTGTAAACTTTCGTGTGAGCAAATACATAAATGTTTGCAACCAAACCAAATAGTTCAATGGGATAAAGGGTAACCCAGCTCGTATCGTGTTTTGTGTTATATTGGCAAAACGGTAAACTAATGGAATCATATTGCCGTCCGAAATTCTGTCTGTTTTACAAATTCGACGAATTGTTTAGCAAAGGGTTCGTGTCGTCTTCTTATCGTGTGGGCAGTGAGGTCTAACTCGTTCTAGTTTCTAAACAGCCTCAAGGGCCTCTGACATGGTTTACTTGACGACCGTCTATTGACGGCCGGGACCATCTGCTTATACATGCCTTCCTAAGCACGGAGTCATCTTTTTTTATCAGACAATCAGGGGATTCAAGCCTGCAATGTCCTAATCAAACTAGAAAAGAACTTTACAATGTATGATTTTCCATAGAAATCGAACTCACGATCACCGGGTCACAAGGCAAACGCCTGAACTACTCGACCACGGAAGCAGTTCAACAGGAGTTTCATGTATTTAGCCTATTCAGTTTCACGTGCACGTATTAAAATTAAATGTAGGGGTTATGTTCAGGGCTAAAAGTAAAACAGATACTAAAAAAGTTTGTGAAAAGTTATTGGCACCACTTGCTTATAATAATTTCTTTATGATTTGTGTTTAAACGTGATCCAAGCGCTTTCGAAACGAAATACAAATTTATTTTGAACGTTTAAAAGTATCGAGAAAGTGTTATAAGATGAAATACTTTTTGCTTTATGAAAATTCAAGGTAGTTTGAGTTAAAAAAAGAAACAAAAACGTAACTATGTAGGTAGGTAGTTTAAATCTGACTACTAGCTTCGGAAAGTTACAGCAAAAATAGTTAGCATACAAACGTTTACAAAGCAACTGAGCGATAAATAATTTTGCATTGTGCGTACCTATTGGTTCCAATTCATTGTGTTAATAAATAATCCGTTTAAAATGGCTACTTTTAAAATAATCTAAGTGGTGAAAACTTGACTAGAACATCCTCAATTTTCGATGACCTGTATCGATAAATGGATCGAGTAAATACTAGCACATGCAGATTGAAGGATTTAGCTCAACTCCAGTTGCCGCTTATCGATACGCTATTATAATGGTTCCGTGAACTCAGAGCGGCTTATCGGGATAGCCGTGATTATACGTAGAGGGAACGGTTGGCCATGTCATGTGTGTGGAAAGGGCTTACGGCTACAGTCAACCTGTACTGGCTGATCCTACAGTAACGCTTTCAATTTTAACATGCAATTTAAACGGAATTATGGGAATTCTGAAAAATAAATCCATCCATTTCAGAGATTTTACACATTACGCTGTCCGTTTGTTTTATGGAACTACTAGTTTTGTTCAGTGCTCCGCTCGTTTAATTAAAACTGTCTAGAAACAAACCTGCCAGTTAGGGTGCCAATCCGTTACAGCGGAGCGAGACAGCAGAGCGGAAAAATTTTAACCAATGGAATTGCATAAAATCTCCGTACCACACGTTAGTAACTGACATTTTGTCAGTCAAAATGTTTCTCCCTTTCTCAGCTCCGATGTAATGGACAGGCACCCTTAGGATTAAAAAAGGGTATAATTTAGACGGTCACCAAAAATAATATTTTTAAGACTCTAAGCCTAGGCACCAAAATGGATCAATGGTCACCAAATTCTATCCAACTCAACTGTGATTGCCATAAAATGTAGGCTTGGGGTTACAAACTGGATAAAATAGGTTAGGTTAGGTTAGAATTGTGACCAACCGCGCGCGAGCCGAGCGAGCGAAGCGAGCGGTGCCGCGGCAGCGGCCGGCGAGCGCTACTTCTCGAATATTATTTGGTGACCATTTATCTGTTTTGGTAACCGTTTAGAACTTTTTTGGTAGTAAAATAGGTACTTTTTTGGGCGGTGTTTAAACACAAGCCATTAAAAAATACGAATGGGTATTTCGTAACTAACTAACGAACGAAACGAACGAGTCTGTTCGTTCGTGTATGTTTATGTCATAATACCAGCCCGCTGTTCCTACCTAGGACGGATTCGCCCTCATGTAACGTAACGTCACGTGAAGCTAAATCTAATGGTTATTTCATGAAAAAAGCATTCTATAGAGTTTCATAAACTTGGAGGGCTATATTTATGATTAAAATGGTTATAATTCTTTAGATAAATACGCTTTACGGCCGCGAATCGTATTTTGTACAACACACAGCTTCACACTGACCGGAAAATTGCAAAAACACATAAAAATATTTGAATTTCGCGGTCTACCCTGGCGCGCGAAAGTAACTTTTTTATTCGCTGAGATTTCGTATTTTCTGTGAATATAATTAGTAAAAGAAAAAGTGTTCATTTGCGCCAGGGCCACAGAGATGCTAATTGTCCTCATTCATTAATCGTTGTATCTACTTGTTAATGCTTATTTTAGCGGATAAAAATACGTAACTAACCAAAATTATTTTCTTTTCCCAAATTATTAATGATACCTTGTAATTTTTTTACCGCTCAATAAATAAAATAATTAATTTGAACCAAAAACGGTGAATAGAGTAAACAGTGTTTAATCTGCAGAGTAAGCCTTGCCCATCAAATTAAGTAAGTAGCCAGGCTAGATAAATAAATCATATTTTTATGGTTATACTTCAATAAACACAAAATATTTACGGATTTGGATTTAGGATACAAAACTGTCTCCAGATTGATTTCATTGTTACGTTTTCAATATTTTATTGCTATAAAACACGTATTAATTATTTCATTCGGCAGCATTTATTTCCTTAAACACCATTTCCTGGCAAATGTTGGTTCTCCTATCTCTCCTGTGTTGCTTTACAAATACTAAACCCACGTATGCAAACAACCAACACGGAATAGCTTTCAGCAGGCTAATCAAACGTTTATTTTAATTTATTCTCTTTGAAGAGCTTTACTTTTCCATGAATATAAACAAATGTGTAGATTTTACCGTTGGTAATAGAAAAACCATTTAGGCTATTAAAAATTCAACAATCTTTCCCGAGTTTCGGGCACGAATGTGATCGCAAAAAAATATCGTAGGCACCTAACGGTCGATAATACATATATCGCTCATTTGGTGCGACTTTTTTTTTAAACAATGTTTTAAAAAAAATATTATGTAAAATATAAAATTCTGAAAACAGTGGATTGTTCTCGCTATTTATTAGAGCTTACCACAATAATAAAAAAAAAACTTATGATGTTAGGGTTATATTTTGTGTTAATAATAATAAGTTCGAATGCAAGTACCTTGTTGTACCTTGCCTACTTACTCTAGTTTGAATATAAATCAAGCAATATCGGTGTGGTAAAAACACTAGCTTTGCCTGCGACTTCGTACGCACATATCCCGTTTTTGTCCGTTTCCGTGGGAATTTCGGAAAATCCTGTCTTCGTGCTCCCCTACACTCCCAAGGAACCTACACGCCAAATTTCAGCTTTCTACGGCCAGTATTTTCAGCTGTGCGTTGTCTGTCAGCTTCTCAGTCACTCAGTAACGCAAGAGTTTTATTTACTAGTTGACCCGCGCAACTTCGTCTGCGTCACAATTTTATTACTGCTCCGCTTCTATTGATATAAATGGACTATCTAACACTGAAAGAATTTTTCAAATCGGACCAAAAGTTCCTGAGATTAGCGCGTTCAAGCAAACAAACTCTTCTGCTTTATATATTAGTATGTATTCTATCGAAACAAGCACATGTATTGCTCACAAATATTTATTTTAAATTAGAATAGAATAGAATAGAAAATATTCGACACAAACACAACACACAGCAACAAACACATATAAAAAACAACAACGGAACCATAATATAAAACGAAAACGATACAGAGATATTGTGCTGAACTCGCTCATACCGAATAATGACCAACCTGATCCGATTATAGGGTGGAAATATCGACCCGAATCACGATAAAAAGCTTAATTAGTGGCCTGATCGACGGCGAACGGCACGCAACGAAATCGCCACTCAATCACCCCTTTTTGTTAAGCTTCGTGAAAACATATTGTACGAGTACATTTGCGGGTTATGTATGGGTGGTGAAACCCCGTGAGTCATTTCGTGTACGAAGGGTTGCGTTCATAACATGCAAGGGTTAATTTTATACATGATTGCATCGCGAAGTTTATTTTATACGTTTGTCTATTGTAAAGTGACAAAGAATTTTCTAAAAAAACAGAAAATACACGGTCTGATGTCGAATTTAATTATATAGGTAAAACGAGTAAGATTGCGACCATTTCCTTGAAGAAAAATGGAAAAAATATGTACGTACCTAACGTAAATCTGAAAACATTTTAAGAACGAATATCATGAGAACCAATGAGAACAGTGAATGCAGACAGTATTCCAATATTTAAACCGGTTTATAAATAAAATATTCTCAAGCGTATTCCGTACGTATTTCAAATTCTCTTTCTTAAATAAGAAATAGAATCCCCGAGGTCGCAATGAAACAAAGGTAAAAGCTATTTGGCAAAGATTTAAGTCTACTTTACCGGTGCTTCGTGTACACAGGATAAGCTTAAGAAGGTAAACGTCTAAAATATACAGTTATTAAGGTAAAGAAAGGTCTGACTGACGAGTTAAATACCAAGAAATCTACTGCACCGGGTTATTAATAACTCCCGTAAATCGTATCGTTGGAACCAATCAAAATATTGAGAGAGTGATTAAACACTCCAGAACTTTGTGAAGTGTTTGATTGCACATGAACTCTAGGAATAGTTAATATAGTTTATAAAGTAGCTCTAGCTCTGAGGAGCTCGTGGCTAGATAATAACAGCCGCACGGGTCGATCTTCAAGGTTAAGCAACGCTTGCCAAGGTTGGTCTGTGGATGGGTGACCATCTTAACATAGCGAGTTTCCTCCGTGCCTCGGAAAGCACGTTAAGCCGTTGGTCCTGGCTGTCATTTGTAGAACTTTGGCAGTCGTTACGGATAGTCAGAAGATAGTTAATCTGACTCCAGTCTTGCCATGAAGTACCGGATTACCCAGTTAATGGGTTGTGGAGGTCTGGTAGGCAGCCGCTCCGCGTAAAATACTGGTATTCAGCTAAATCCGGTATGACTGGAAGCCGACCCCAATATAGTTGGGAAAAGGCTGGGCAGATGATGATAAAGTAGCTCCAAACAATATTTTAACACTCAATGATCCATTCACTATTCTATTTAATCGAGCAATGTGTTCACACTTTCAAACCATGACTGACTGAAAGCTTAAATCACTCAGCTTTGAATATCAAACCTAAACAAAACGAGTTTCGTGTTCCGTAAATTAATTTAGATTAATTGCGTTTATGATATTTCAAGAAATTGGTAAAACAATGGACAAAAGAACGTAATAAACTGCTCCAATACTTGCGATTTCGGGACATGCCGGTCGTTCGTTCCCTATAATATTTAGCATTACATGCCTAAATGCTTACTCGTCAGCAGTATATCCTTGATCTTGTATAAATCAAATGTAACAAATCAATCGATCAAACCAAACCAAGCTTACATCCTCAATCATTTGGGGCATTCGATGAGTCAAACATCGAGCATCGATGTGTAGATGACCACGAACAATAAGCGACAGTTGGCGCCCATTTACCCGGGAACAATAGGTGTGTAGCATAATACGGGTTAATGGGTATGAAGTTGTGCCTGTCGCCATCACTTGAAGTGAGTGGCGGCCGATCTTCCACCTGGATACTCTGTGCGCCGTCCGCATAAAGACACATGACTTGACACGACACAGAGGGACCTTGTAGTAGGGTGGTAGTGGGACATTTCAGCCTGTCAATAATTCTGTTGCGTTATACCTGCTGCTACAGTTACGATATTATTTTTGATAATCGACCACAAAAGATACTATTTATTTTACAAACTATACATACAGACTTAGAAATTACTAGACTAATAATCACGGCATTATGTACGAGTACAAACGCGTATAAAAACAACATAATAAATGATGGGGCTTCACAAAAAAACAATTGAATACAGTGAAAGATTTCAAAAACTATTTTAATTTGACATTTGATCACAATAATTTAATAAGTAAGTCTGATATTGCGCTTTGATACAAGAAATTAAAAATTAGATTTATATTTCTATAAATACTTGTATTATAGCATACATATTATAAAACAAAGTCGCTTCCGCTGTCTGTCTGTCCTTATGTATGCTTAGATCTTTAAAATTCCGCAACGGATTTTGATGCACGTTTTTTAATAGATAGTGTGGTTCTCGAGGAAGGTTTTATTATACAGAGTTGATACGACAGAGGGGCATTAAATTAAACTACGTATACTATACGTGTTCACTATTAATTCGAAACTGTACAAAAACAAAAATGGCCAAAAATGAGAATTATTTTTTTTCAAACAAACTAAATAGCTTGCAAATCCGGATAAAACGCAACCACCCTTCGTAAAAAAATGACACTGACCTTAGATACCTAGGCCGCTAGATAACAAAGCGGCAACGTAGCGCGCGCGCCCGAGCGCGGTGTGCGGTATCTCGTGTGCTCGGCGGGGGCCGGGGCGGGGGGGGCGGCCAGCGACTTAGGCCTCCGCTCGCACTGGCTTTTATGTTAGGTAACGTTTCGAAGTACGCGCACAAAAACAAATACACTACATTTTTAAATTTTCGATGTGTCCTCCATTCACATTGATGCACAAATTATACCGACGGAGAATATTGTTATTTATTTTTCTAATTAGATCACTGTCCGTCGCTAAGCACTTTAATTTGTGAAATGCTAAAATAATCCTATTTTTTAACTCATCAATTGTATTTACCTCTGAGGCATACACTTCACCCTTAATGTACCCCCACAAAAAGAAATCCATGGGAATGAGGTCCGGAGATACTAATACTAAATAATAATAATCCCAAGTTACCGTGTCCTCTCACAATAAAAGAAAGAAATTCCGTCTTAAACTTATTTAGTGTCCTACCACAATAACAAAATGAAATCACAATTGTTTGCGCGCGAATTCCACAAACCGTACGTTCCGAAAAGTCAGCGTCGGCGCACTGAAAAAACAAGTTTTTTAGAGGCCCCACTTACCGATCGCAAAAAACAAGGATGCAACAAACTGACCTATCTGAGTTTCTTTTGCTATCTCTATGTTAGTCGCTTTCGTAGTGAAAGTGCAAGTGTGTGTGTATTTATTGCTTCCTTGTTTGCATTGCCAATTTTTTGTGTATGTCCTTCGACATGCGTCAGAGCGGCAACAACGCATCGTAGATTTATCGTTGTAAGGTGCATGACCTATGCTTAGACGATAATCAGCTGTTAGAAAAGATACATCGTGTTCAAACGGTGCAAAAACTTTAAAAATCATTTGCGACTAAACTACTGCTCCTATTTAATTTATTTTTGGTACAGAGCTTGAAAATGGTACCTAGTATAGGCAGTTTAAAGGAAAGCCCCTCTATCGTAACAACGTTGTATAATTTGTACCCGTGCGAAGCCGAGGCGGGTCGCTAGTAATATATAACGTAATAAATTGTTTAATGTGTTTTTTTTTTTGTCAACGATTACCTACTAAAATGAATTCCTTTTCTTTCTTAGTTGTAACTAGGGCATGCAGTTATCCGGCCCATTTTACTATCTGGATAATTCGGATACTACCAAAACATTATCCGAATATATACGGATACTTCAGATATCACTGTCAAAAACTAAATCAAACGAATAATTATAATCTATCAACATTTTTATTTATATTTCAATTATAAAAAAAAAACATACAATTGTCATAATGTTTTCGTGAAGTTTATTTTGAAGACATTGTCAATTTGTTGAATTGTTGGAAATTAAAACTCGTAATGACTGGGGAGAGCCCCCATGATTTTCCTAGAATTTTATGGATTAAGAATGATTAGGGAATATGCATGAATAACATATGTATCATCTATACAGCTTATATAAAAATATACAAAAATATAATACTAACAGTGAAAATAGAATCAAAATTACTCGAAAAACGAAGGAGATATAAATATTTTAAACAAATATATCTGTCGCTCTCGCGAAAACGCATTTTCTATGGCAGCTGCATAGGCGTCATAGACTATGACGTCAAAGTTTACATCGGACTTCTCTTTCTAATTGTAATCTTTGAAGCTTTATAACTTCATCGCTGATGAATATATTTAAAAAATAATTTCATGATTGTAAACTAGAGCTAATAAGTATTTCATATTGAAAAAAAAAAAAATCATGCATATTCCGTACACTATGTATTACACACACATAATTTTTTCGGTTGCGGTCAAGGACCAAGTTGGGACTAAGTATCCATATTATTCGTATTATCCCTATACTTAATAGGTAGATAATTATGATAACCGAATAACACGCCCTAGTTGAAACGTATTTATTTCGGAGGGTTTTTTCTCGTTTCGAGAACGATTGCATCAATCTTTATCGCGCGTAGTGTATGCGACAAAAGCACTTTTGTAAAAAAATTGTCGTATTGTATTAGTTCGGTATCGCCACTTCATCGATGCAAGGGACGGATTTATAGACGCACTTCCGTCGTAGCATTTCAACTTGAAAATTAAGTTATTACAGCAAATTTCTGCTCTGTCTGATACCGCCGTTACACTTACGCGTCACATAATTTTGTATTAATACACATGATATGACTTGGGTACTGAGTAAAGACTCAGTACCCAAGTCGCATTAATTACTACTTAAGCCTTTGCTTAAGTAGTAATTAATGCGGCTTCAGAACACTAGCGTCTATTGCTGCGAACTTGCAAGAAAATTGCAACGTTCGCATTCTGATGTCAGACGCCATCTGTCAAAAAAACTTTTCTACAAAAAATATAACCGACTCCCAAAAAACCAGTATAAAATAACCTTACTTACGGAAGTCGGTGTTAATAAACGAAGGTATAAAACTAAAAAGTCGGTTATACTTTTTTGTAGAAAAGTTTTTTATTTTTCACTTTTAAGTGGTGATACTTGGACGATGTCTTCGTTTACGCAGAAATTATGAATATATAATTTCTATTATACAATTATAAATTATACATACATACATATGTATACCGATTACTCCCGAGGTTTCGGATCCGATTGGTCCGGAAAAGAAAAAAATAATACCCGCCTAATTGAGAACCTCCGCCTTGTATTGGAAGTCGGTGAAAAAGCCTTAATTTCCATACATGACAGATGCGAATGCGAACGTTTCCAGAAATTATAAGAATTATTGGCACTCACTAGCGACCGGGCTAACGATATAAGTGTTAAGTGCCACCCTTCCTTACCCAACTAATCTGACGTTATGCTATACAGCGGGCACGTGTATTCTCTACGTATTCAAAGTTTATGCTAACAAGGTGTCTATATTCAGTGTAATTACATCAGCAAACTGAATAATTAAGTAAACTAGAGAAACGAGACGTAGAACTTTGTACTAAGAGAAAATGTAGATATGGCGTCTAACCGAAGGGTTTTGGTCAAACAGCAAGCTAATACTGCAAATGTTTGTTTTAACTAATAATTGACGACACGGTTGGCGTAGTGGTTGTGCCACTGACTGCTGCGCTGCGTTTCGCGGGTTCGATTCTCACATGGAGCAAATATTTGTATAGCCTACAGATAGTTGTTCCAGGTCTAGCTGTTTATGTATGTGAATTTAATGTCTGTAAACGGACCCACGATAGACGAGAAATTCCTAGCGTGAGGCAAAGATTAAAAAAAAGTGATCAGCTACGAGCTGCAATCTCAATTACCTGCAACATTTTTATTATGTTGGTCATAAAAGCCGGTTCAGAAGAGTCAGAATCAATTTTGAACTTTATTGTCATACTTTCTAGAATGTATTTTCTATAAACACCGTACGTAGTTATGCCTCTTTTGTTCAGAACAGCCGCAAATAATAAATACACTCGTGGGACGTATTGCGAGCGTAGCAAGTTACGTACTTGAAGAATTACAATTAAAAGAAAAATCGTTTGCCTGTTATTATTTTTTTAAATGAACCCGCATGTTGTTATAAATACATTATTTGCGATAGGGACAAGATGACATAAAGAGAAAGCACATCACGCAACCCGTCAAATCATCCCAATCAATCCTGAACCTAATGCGTTAGCGATAAAGATGAAAATAAAATTTGAAAGATTATTGTGTGGTAAATATTATGATTCCAAATCCCCTAAAATAAAAACCAAAACCACCCCATAGCATACTACCATAAATACCAAGGAAGCACTAGAATATAAATCCGGTGTGTCGTTTCAGATTACACTCAGTCGGTTTGTTTTCTGTAGAGGTTCAGTGATCTTCTACACTCGTGCAACGCATTGAAGCCCAGTGCATTGCAAATCGTAGATCATTGCGCGTGTGATTGCGGGCTATAGGATGACAGCCGAAGTCTATTGTTGGCTCTAGCTTTCAATGGGAACGCATTCCTGCGAACCTGATCCGCTTCTATTGGCTGATTGGTTCCTATATGCGGGTAAACAGCGTCGTGAATGGAAGAGGACGCCGTATAGTTCGCAATCCTTTTATTTTCTGCAGTAAATTTTTCTATAGATATTTTTTCATCATCATCATCAACCTATAACAAACCACTGCTAGACATAGGCCTCTCCAAGTGCATGCCATTTGGCTCGATTTCCGGCAATTTTCATCCAGGTCTGCTGCTACCAGCCACCCTGCGAGGATCATCGCTCCACCTAGCCTGAGAACGTCGATATTTTTTATGAATTCTTTATAAAACACATGTAAAAATGACGCAAATTCTTCGGTTTCCAAACACTAAAACAATAATTTAATCGTTGCGTCGACGAACAAGATTTTAGAATGAGTTTTCAGGTCGACTTTAACTTGTAAGGACATCTAAACAAGCATATTTCAAAAGTACGAAATAAGTCGTTTGGCTCCGAACGGTAGCTACTCAACCAAAACTTTCTGGAATCCTATTACATAAATTGGTGAAATATTGGTAAAGTTTGCCTGCTCTTCTGATATCGCTACTATGCATAAAGTGGACTTGGTTATTTCGACACGGAACGATTTCAAATTCTTAGTAAAGCAACCTCTCTGAAATTCAGAAACAATTCAAGTTACGTATGGTTGGAAGTAAGGGTCAAATGTGAATTAACAGCCTCCGGCAGACTTAGGGTTGACGATTGCCAAATTAATTAGAATCCCTTGAACCCCGACTGTGAAACATAGCTGTAACGAAGGGATTACGAGCGTACCGTTTGTTTAATAAATAAGTGTTCCTACAAACATCGTGCGTCGCAGTCAAACAAGTTACAATTCACCCTAAGTTAATATTCTGACAGCACGGTTGGCCCAGTGGTCCAGTCCAGTGGCACGGATCACTTATTTATATGGCCTACAGATAATTGTTACGGGTCGGGCTGTTTGTGTATGTACCTATTTTTTTTTTGTTTGTAAACGCACCCATGATACAGGAGTCATGTCTAGTGTGAGTTTAACTTAAAAAAAAAAAATTACAACCAGCAGACCAATGAATGAAAACTGTGTTCAGTTTTATATGACTCCTGTTCATTCGTCGTCAACTCACACCTTGCGGGCATCGACAGATTTATTATCCGGAACACATCACAAATCAAAGACAAGTCAAGCGATTAAATTGGTTCTTTTTTTCCACAGATCATTAAAATAATGTTTTGTTTATCTGTGCTTATTTATTCTTACAAACTTTAACACATCTAACAATCAAAGTTACGTTTTGCGTTTGCAAAAATTGAGTGCAACTCGTACATAACTTTACGTACGTAAATTTTCTCAAAAAGATAAATGCACTGTGAATCTTTTGAGAAAATTTAATATTACTAGATACCTACTTCATATTTCTAAAATCTCTAATTTGTTGACTCATTTATTTTGATTTAATTTTACTGGTTTTTGGCTTTCAAGAAAAACAAGCAAGCAAGTTTTAACAAAAGTCCGATTTTATATCAACCCTGCAACTATCATAACATTAGCTGTCCCTAGTATTTTAATCCGTCTTCCGAAACACGTTCGGTAACAGGATTACTTTGTTAAATAAAAGCTCAGAAGGCCTAACCGAATGCTTGCGGCGTGTGTAATGTATGTGAAGATCAATGGAGCTTAGCCTAACCTATGCCGTTAAAATTGAACATTTCCACGAGCAAAGCAGTAATGAATAAACAGTCAGGTTTCCATTATGGTCCGGGTTCACGCTCCGTCTTGCCTGCGACCATGCATCTTTTTGTACAGTCATGACTGCACAGGCAAGATGGATTATGTAGCCGGGCCATTAAACAGCAATTGCTTGCACGGTAGCAATGTAACTTGATGAATCATTATCATCATTTCAGCCAATTTCCGGCCTAGTTGGTGGTGGGAACTAGAACTAAATACTTCAATTTGCCGCGGCATTATGTATGCGGCGTTTGAATTGTCGATGAAATGTTGTGGCATACTATAAAGTGACACGGCAATATACATTTTGCCTTCGGTATAATACATAACTGCGAGCGTATTTAAACTGACAACGCCGTATGTAAACGGCGGAATCATACAAATTGCCTGCGACACATACACACAAATTTCCGCCACACATAACGTCCGTCTGTCCGTCCGTTTGTCCGTCGTCATACATTTATTGCTTGATGTCCATACTAGGAGACTTGGCTGTAACAGAAATACAAAAAATATATTTTGCATGCAACTCCAGACTTCCAAAATCACCGTTCACATCGTTGTGAAAAATGGGGGGTCACGTACAATTTTGATTGAGCGATGTGTCTTCTTAGGCTAATTAAATCTTTCTTCAACATTGGTAAAAGTATATCGTCTCGTAATGTAAAAATATTGTTTAAATTGTACATAATTGCTTGGTCTGAAATAAATCTTAGGTACCACGCGTGTTGCCGAGATAGGCATAGTTCTCATAAAAGAATAAAAAGACATATCCGGATACCTATGATTGTTTATATCTATCGATCTATGTATAATTATGTATGTTTCAGCGTGCGTCAGAACATAGTAGAAAAAATAAAATGACTTCCATAAAAAAATCAAACGTAAGTTGTTCAAAAGTAATAAACTCGATAAATTATAGCTGTAGTACTACTACACTGTTGATAATAAAGTAGGTACGGCAATTGTTTCTTCATACATAGCCGTCAATATTTACAAATCTTCGTGAACCGGCAAGTATCAAAGACAAAAGATGGACGGCTTCTTCGATGAATCGTGTATTCGACGACGACCTGCTACCTCTGTCCGATTCTGTAAGCATGTCGAAGGCTTGGTTGAATTGATCACGAAGTGAGTTGTCAATGCAAGCAATTAATATGGAATGACAGTTCACTTCGAGATTACTTTACCCAAGCTTTCACTTCGACATGTTTGCAGAATCACGCTGCCGGTCTATTCTGTCAACATCTCACCGTGTACACAATGAATGACAAGTGAGCTGGCATTCCATCTTGTTTGTATGGTTGTATTGATATGTATTGAGTGTACGATATATTGAACGTTCGATTTATTAACCATTTGATATAATGAACGTCCGATTTATAAGTGGTCGATCAATTGATATTTGATTATTTGGCATTTCATTTGGCACAGTACACCCGATTTCAGCGCCTGCACCGCGCGGTCCCCGCATGCTTCCACGCGGAAAGTTCGAATTATCGAACGTAGCGCCAAAAAATCAAATTAATTCAAACTGCCAACTGATTCAGTGTTGTTCGCGCGCAAACTTCATGAACTTCTTCTGTCAAAATATTAACAAAAATCAGCAAACTTATAAAATAAAAAAAATAGACGTAGAATGAAATGAAATTGAAATGCTCTTTATACAATTTTATATTATAACATTTTATACTTGATAGTATAAAAAAAAACTCCCCATTATTAACACAGCTTAGGCACTAGTCTCCCACAATGTTGAAGATATTTTAATAGTATTGCTAAACAATATCTATATGTAATCCTTAAATATTGTGGTGAGAAAATAAACGATTATTATTCATTTTGAAACGATAAAGTTCGTACTTACGGTTTGGAACTGATCGCGCTTTTAGGCACTTGTCTTGTCTCACCGCCGACGATCAGTGAGAAGCGAGTAAAGCTTGAAACTCGAAACGAGTTTGCGAGCTGCAGGTAGCGAGTGTGTAATTTCGATAGTTTTGACCCTCGTCTATAAGCGAGTGCTCTTGTGCGACGGGCGATTACTCGCACCATTCGCTCCAGCCGTACTATAGGTAGAAATGACCGCTGGTTGGTCACGCTGCGTGAGTTCTGACTGCCAAGCGAGCATCGCTGAGGGAATGTCGCTGAGCGAGTACTATCTTTGATAGCTCTAGTCGCTGCGACGAAATAGTGGTAAGAGAATTCTCGCCACTCGTCGGCAGTGTGAACAGCCAGCTATCGACTATAAATGTATGTGTCTCTTTTACTCACACAGGATCTATATCTTTTGTCCGTTTTCTCAGTGAGAAAATAGTCGATAGCTGATCGCTTCCTCGTCGGCGTTAATACAAGTGTCTTAATAATCCGCGCAAAGTTTTCCTATTTGTGCAAAGTGAACTCAAACAATGAGAGCGGGAAAACGCTGGAATGAAAAAAAAATGCAAAGAAAAGAATGAACCAAGATAACGGAGTTTAGAAAGTTAGTTGAAAACGTGTTCTATCAAATTACATAGGTCTTAGAAGTACCTAATAAATAACTAGAACCAATGAAATTTTATGCTCCATCGAAAAATGTGCCACTGCTTTGAATTGGGGTAGTCTTGGCAAACAAGTCTTATTTTAAAACGAAAGTGTTTCATAACGTAGAAAATGAAAGCAGAGACACAGGTGTGCTTTCTAAGATAAATTGGTCTATAAAACATTTTAAACAAGAAGAAGTAGGTACTAACTTTTTACTGGCTCAGACACAAAACGACTTTTTAAGGACTTGGAGGGTCGTTATTTGAGTAATAATTAATCGGAAACTGAACTAAACAACGTCGAATAGGTAAGTATGTGGTTATAAAAAAACATATTTATTTACATCTGGTGGAAGTGTTAGCGGGAATCTATACTAATATATAAAGCTGAATAGTTTGTTTGTTTGTTTACTTGAACGCGCTAATCTCAGGAACTACTGGTTCGATTTGAAAAATTATTTCAGTGTTAGATAGCCCATTTATCGAGGAAGGCTATAGGCTATATATCATCACGCTAAGACCAATAGGAGCGGAGCAGTAATGAAAATTGTGACGCAGACCAAGATGCGCGGGTCAACTAGTAGTACTCGTAAATAAATGAAATAACTGTAAAATAAATATAACTCTTTTCAGTACGAATACATAAAACACGTTGATGTACCATTCGAAGTTTGTAATAACATTCATAATTTCATAGTAACCAAGGGTTTTAGTTATGCTTGGTACGAACGTGGCCTTAGTTAGTGCTAATTTGCATTTTGCACACGAGAGAATTGTGGAAAATCAGGACCGCTAACAAGGACAAATGACGTGCAAAACATATAGCGCGAAATTTGCAAATGAAACTAGGTATTCGATTTTAACATACTTAATTGATGATTTATTTTAACATACTTAATTATTCACAATCGGCGTTAATTTTATGATAAGCCGATCAGAATATAAGCAAAAAGGCAACTTTACCGCTGTCTATGAGATAACAGTACACATGGAAATGGTGGAATCAATTATATAGATTTTAATCCAGAACGACAAAATGGTACTCAATAATGGTAGGCCGCCCATAACGACACTCAATAATGGTAGGCCGCCCATAACGACACTCAATAAAGGTAGGCCGCCCATAACGACACTCAATAATGGTAGGCCGCCCATAACGACACTCAATAATGGTAGGCCGCCCATAACGACACTCAATAAAGGTAGGCCGCCCATAACGACACTCAATAATGGTAGGCCGCCCATAACGACACTCTATAATGGCAGGCCGCCCATTGTAAGTGTTTAGTTTTAAGTTTCCTTTTCGTTCATACTTTTGGTGTACAATAAAGTGTATAATAAATAAATACAAATTATAATTCACACTTACACAAATAATGCGGAGAATAAGCACGTTCCAATAAACGTGAAAAATTAAAAATAGCAAACAGTGTCGCTTTGATATTTATCACTGTATGTAAATCTTCAGTTCAATCGGCTGGCGATAACTGTTTTGATGTTCAGTTGCAAGATGTGGGATGTCACGCAATTTCATCCGCTTAGTTCCTGTTCCCGTGGGAGAAAGGGGATAAAATATAGCCAATGTTACTCGCTGGTAATGTAGCTATCCATTGCTGAAATAATTTCTCTAATCGGTCCGGTAGTTTTTAAGTTAATTCGTTACATACAAAACAATCTTTTCTCTTTATAATTTTAGTATTAAATAAATAACTAAGCAGGTTAAACAATTGCATGTAAAAAATAAGTCCCTAATTGAAAGTCGTCTTCAAAAGTTGAATTGATTTCCGCTGCCATAAAACTTTTCTAGCTGGCAGAACTTCGCTGCCGTGGTGCATACCGCTCTATTCCGGCTTTCCACGTCGAATTTCAAATAATTCCGAACGAATTCCGTGCCGGTATAGATATTACGGTTTAGAGCCGCAGTAATTTAAGCCGTCCCAACAAAATAAAAGTCTGAATAGGGTATCTGATTGGTTTTCTTTCTGAGTACATTATTTTTGTTGATTGGATGAAGCCTATGTTATTGAAAGTCATCATGCCTGCTGGTTATTGCATGTTACTTGGAGTCAGCGCAACACGTTTTTTCATCCATTCTGTCCTGTCAGCCGCCACGCTATCACTAACTCCCTTTTCGTTCATATCACGCCTCACACAATCCCTTCATCTTTACTTTGACCTTTCTCTCCCCATCCATCCATCTACACTTATATTCATAACTCTTTTAGTTACATGCGTTTCATCCCTCCTCGTCACATGACCATACCAAGACAAGCGGTTCTCGTTTAAGTTTTCCACCGCCACTTTTAAACTACTCCTAAAGTACTTTAATTTCTCACTTTATCCATTCTCGTTACTGTGTTACCTCGTAACGTCGTTAAATTCATCTCAATATTCTCATCACCGATACCTGCAATCTATGCGTATCGTTATTGCAAGTACTTACCTAACTTAAAATATAATTAGTAACAAAAAATTCTGGTTCGTGTCATTTATTTTGGCTTCACTGCTTACATTCTGACTTTAATCAATATTAGTAAAAATAAGGGTTCCGTTTTATGACCGGAACCCTAAAAAAAAATATTTCATTTAATCCATATTCAATTTATGGAGGAACTTAAAATTATCAATTTTTCTTCTTCAATTTAATTCATACAACAACATTCAAATTAATTTCAAAAGTCAAAAGTAAATGAAAAATTAAAAAAAAAGTACCAAAAACTGTTAAATGTCAAATAAACTACACGTCATAAGAAATTTTAAAATGTCAACTACAATAAATTGATAAAATAACATTATATAGAACAGTAATTAAGACCTGACACTTCCAAGACATGCCTGCTACAACAATGCCCAATGGAGGGACAATCAAATAAAAATAATATTTTGGTTAACCTGTTCAAAATTATAAACAACAAACAACATGTCGTTTACATTGGCACTTATAAAATTCGAATGCTCATTAAATATTTTATTCAGTTAATTGCCAATTGCTCATTTAAATAAAATAGCGTGAATAGTATTTGCCACTTTCCGTTTAAATATTTTCGGTAGTGGTCGTCGGTTTGATCAACCGCATTCCATTCAGGCTCCAACTTTAAATGAAGCATTAAACAGGAGCCCCGATTGAATTAAAATTTAAAATACATATTCGATTCACAGTTTCGTGTATGAAACTTAGTATTTACGGCGTTGAATAATGCATAAAGTTAACTAAGTCATCATCATCATCTGCCTAGCCTTTTCCCAAATATAATGGAGTCGGCTTTCAGTCAAACCGGATTCAGCTGAATACCAGTGTTTTATGGAGCGGCTGCCTACCAAACCTCCACACACAACCCATTAACTAGGTAACACGGTACTTATTGGCAAGACTGGAGTCAGATTTACTGGCTTCTGAAAATCCGTAACGACTGCCGACGATCTACAAATGACAGCCGGGACCCACGGCTTAACGTGCTTTCTGAGGCACGGTTAAGATGGTCATCCATCCACAGACCAACCTTGGCAAGCGTTGCTTAACCTTAAAGATCGACCCATGCGGCTGTTATTATTTAGCCACTTTAACTAAGTATTTATAGAACGTAATATGTATATACCTAGTTCCTGAGGAGCTCGTGGCTAAATAATAACAGCCGCACGGGTCGATATTAAAGGTTAAGCAACGCTGGCCAAGGTTGGTCTGTGGATGGGTGACCGTCTTAACATAACGAGTTTCCTCCGTGCCTCGGAAAGCACGTTAAGCCGTTGGTCCCGGCTGTCATTTGTAGATCTTTGGCAGTCGTTACGGATTGTCAGAGGCCAGTAAATCTGACTCCAGTCGTGCCATGATGTATCGTGTTACCCAGTTAATGGGTTGTGGAGGTCTGGTAGGCAGCCGCTCCACGTAAAACACTGGTATGTAGCTGAATCCGGTTTGACTGGAAGCCGACCCCAATGTAGTAGGAAAAAGGCTTGGCAGATGATGATGATGATGATGTATATACCAAGTTCCTATGTAGTAACAAAATGTCTCTTCTTGCTCAAAGTAGTGACTTCAGACGTCTGAACTTTGAAATATTCACGTCGGCATCCACACAGTCTTTACTAAGCCAAAATTTGGAGCTTGAATTTCGCCCTGAGCCACAAGCGAAGAGCGTAAACGGAATATCAAAAATTGCGTCAGTAAATAATTTGATTAGCGTCAGCATTGAATGCCGCCTGTCTAAAATGGTGGTAACAGTTTCAACTGTATGTATATTTCTGTACTTATCAATATTGTTATTTGTATTTTTAACTTAACTCCATAATGAACCTTGGTAACGTTACATAAATACATACTTATACATATTATTTTATCGAAACCGATATTGCCCCAAATAACATTTTGGTGTCAGTTAGAGGCTTTTTTATGACTTTAAGTAATATAACGGGGTTATAATTATCTCAGTTATAACTAAAGACGACATAGAGGAGTTAAAAAACAAGTTTTAGTCCCCATGACAGCACTAAAGCTTTAATGGACGACGTAATATAGCTTTGAGAGTTACAATGGTGCTAGTAGCAGCAAGTATACTTAATACGTTATTGCTTTAACCTTTCTGTGACACCCAAGTCTTTATAAAAGTGTTCGCCGACTCCTTTTATCACTTATTGTTGTATAGTTATTGCAATGAACTTTTTTATACCACTTATGGTGCTATATTGACTATTATTGCAGACATAGGCTATAAAATAGAGTTTGTCGAGAGTTTAGTAACACGAGAAACTATAGGTGTCAAACAACTCCTCTATCTAGGTTTAAGCTGTAAAAAAGGGTTTAACTAAAGCTTATTGTGTTAGGCAGTACTCTTTTAAAGACGTTCTAAAGGTATTGGTGTCAAACAACGCAAGTATGGGTCGTTTTTAACACTAACCTCACTTTTGTAAAGTTCGCCATTGTTTTGGTAACCTAACAATTAATATTATTTCGAGTTTGACTACAATATACAAAATTTCTTACATTATTTGAAGCGTTCCATGAATGCCACTTAATTTTACACACCACTGCTCAGGAAGCAGGAAGAATCCTAGGCACGTTAAAATTGAGATGAGAAACATGGTATACATTTACTGTGAAATCATAAGGACAGTCATTTTTCACTTCACATACTTAAATTACTTAATATTCCATAATATTATTCTGTTGTGTTGAATAATGGATGACATAACTCTTCCACTACGAACAGATTTAATTTTAGTAAGTGACGTGCACTTTTTATCACCTGTAGTGCTCACTAACGCGGTATTACAACGGTAATACCGGTTAAAGTAGTAGCTGACGATGAATAAACGCTCTTGTGCAGCTTTAATATCTTTTTAACACCTAACTATAGGATTTATACCACCTGTAGCGTGTACCAACTCTATTTTGCAACGGTAATACAGATTAAAGTAGTAGTTGACGATGAATAGGCGCTCTTGTGCAGCTTTAATATCTTTGTGACACCGTACTATAGGTTTTAATTTATAAACCGGTCAAGTGCTAGTCAGACTCGCGTGCAGAGGTTCGAACGAATCTCAATTTTCTACCATGTTACTTTGAAATCATAGACTTCCCATAGGTTTTCCTGTAATCTATAGGTAAAACAAACATAGTAACTGAATTATTTTTTTTTTTTTCATAATGTTGGTTGGTAAGAATTTATTTAAACCTTCTTTGTAAATATTGAAATGTCATGTCTTATTTAAATAATTAAAAGTACCTACTTATTGGTCAATGATGTCATTTCTGAGTATTATTAATGATGCACACTGTGAATGTATAAGTAGGTGGTTATCTTTGAGGACCGCCCGGATAACACGGTGGAGCATACGGTGGAGGTCTGCCCTGCCTGGGTGGAGAACCGCCGGGTCCTTGTTGAGGCGATCGGCGGCGGCGACCTCTCGCGACCGGCCCTGGTTCAATCTATGGTCCGGAGCGAAGAGGCATGGGAAGCGGTCACCTCTTTCTGCGAAACAGTAATGCTAGCGAAGGAGGATGCCGAACGTGTGAGAGAGAGGGAAGCCTCACGACCCAACCGCCGCAACAGAAGAAGACGCCCCAGGCGTCGAGAGTCGCAGGGCGATTTCCGGCCACCGTAGGCGTGGGCCTGCGGACGGCGAGCATTGGGTGTCTCGCGTCCGATCAGAACCAGGCCCGGGTCGGCAGCGCGCTGTCTTCCACGCACGCCTCAAGGAGCTGTCAGCATGGGAGACGGGGTCCGCTAGGGCCAGTGCCTGCCGGGGTGCGGAATCCGTTCGAAAGAGACGCCGCAGCCCTGGAACGCAAAGGGCAATAGGAGGAGCATGGATGGGTTTTAGTCAGTAAGAGTCTGACACTCCCTTCCGCCTCGCCCAGAGCGGAAGGAGTCATTTGATGATTTCACATCCTTAAAAAAAAAAGGTGGTCATCTTTAATTTTATTCCTTGAATAAAATTAAAATTATTAAGAAAAAACATAGATTTGGGACCCTCACAATCAGCCATTTTATTTAATGTCACACGTTACATCCGTGTTTCGGTCACAGAAGTGCATATTTGTATCAAAGAACAATGGCAGATGCCCATACATTATTTTATTTGATGAAAAAAGCTTGTTACATTAATGAAAACTACCTTAAAATATTCGTAATAAGTTCCTAGACTTATATTTGAAAAGATTTTCAACATAAAACTCCGTAGTAATTAAATATTGAGACTTCAGTCGTTTTGGTGGAAATTTTAAATTTAGAATAATTTTTATGTAAGTAGGTAAGCATTAAGCTTTTTGACTGTGTGTGAATTTTTGTTTTTTGAAATAAATGAAAAATAAGGAATAAATAAATAAGAAAGAAATTAAATAACTCATTTTTAATACAAACATTTATTCTTCATAATCTACTGTAATAATAACGTCGTCTAAAAATTTTTGATTCCGCGGACGACGACGTCTCTCGTTGTCTCCCATTGTGATGGTGAAGTAAAGATCCAACACCAGTCAGACAGAACCAAGTTGTGAAGCAGAATCAGAGTCCAATTAAGAAGAGCACAATGTCGCCACGCAAGGAAGATAATAACAGTCCAAAAGTACGCACGGGTCACACAGAGGAAGAATCGATCGAGAGTCCATAAAACAATCCGGGTCAAATAAAATTCAAGTAATCCAAAATAAAACACGTAACTCAAATACAACGATAAGAGCGGCTCGAGAGCATCTGTTACTGTCCTGTCAGTGTACTCAGTGTTGCTAACAACGAAAAGTCTGAGTCGCCATTTTTATCACTTTTTCGGTCAAATAAAAAAAAAAATCTTTCAAACTACAAAGTGTTAAAAATAAATAGATATGTTGTTTATGTCAACTTATTTATTTAACACACCACCATCGCCTAGTAGGTATTTCTCAGACATATAACTGCACTGTACAGCAAAAAAAAGTGCAAGATCTGGCGCGAGAAGCATTAAGTTGGCAACATTGTTGTGATTACCCGTAATAGTTCTTTTAAAATTCATATTTACCGCCAAAAAACCAAAGATTGGAAACTCTCAATATTTATTAACCACGGAGTTTTAGTAAAAATATCATTTCTGCAATATTTATAATACCTATAAATATTGCAGAAATGATATTTTTACTAAAACTCCAGTTACGAAAATTTTACAATATTTTTTATTTTTATAACAAGCCATATTTGTTCAAATAATTTGCCGCCATTGTTCTTTCAACAGAATGTATAATATAAAATAGATTCGAAATTGGCTGTGACAGAGAGACAGACACACGAGTGATCCTATAAGGATTCCGTTTTTTACGGATGTTCAGAACCCAAAAATGTTTATACATATATCCTTTCAAAAAGCTGTTCTTTTTATATTATAAACAGAAACATCAATAGGAAAGATGCAAATACAGAATTTATGAGAATGTTGTCAATAAAATGATAAAAAAGTATAAAATAAAGGCCATTACAAAGTTTTTATTTTTAACAAAAATAATGATTAAAGTAACGTGAAACGGAACGTATTTAAAAACAACAATCAGTGTTTAATGACGTATCTGCTGTTATGCCAACGAAAAGGCAACCTTATGTCTTTGAGTTGGGACAGTTATTGACCAGTGATAGACACGAGTGACGTCATCGTCCGTTTTCGCGCGAATCTTTAAACTGTCGGTTTAAAAACGCAATTTTGGCAATAAATTAAAGCGTTTTCATTTTTATTTATGTGGTGGTCTATTCTAGATGGTGTTCTTTAAAATTAAAGCAAAAATGGAAATATTGCATGTTCTCTATTGTACTTCTACTATTTGTATAGAATTTGAAAAAAAAAATGCGGTGGCTACGGGTCAACGGCCGCAAATTAAAAGATTGTTTTTATCTTTCATAGCTACGAAAAGATCAGTCATCATAGATCCACCACGTCTGCCGCATATAATTAAATAATTTAACTGACCCAATATTTTCTTTGTAATCTTATCTACTGACCCATTGATTGGTCGATTCATCTACTCACTATTTGTTTATGAATGTATTTATATACGTTGACGGCGAGGCGTAAGCGCGCCGTGCGCGGGGATGAGTCGTATCCAGGCCAGACTGAGTGGAATTGGATTCTTCCGAAAGGTATTTCCGTAGCCTCGTGTAAGTCCATTGGTCATGCGCGCTGCGCCTCACCTCTCTCCGGTCGTTTCTCATTGCCAATCCATGTCTAGACTTCAAGAGTAAAGGACAAGAGCGTAGCTGCACGTGTTTACACGCATGCGCGCACACTTTTATCTACAAAATAAAATTCAATTGTGTATATGTAACACATAGGTACGTATAATGGGGCGGTACATGGTGAGTGCTATCTGATGTCCGAAAATTCGGCTAAAGGGTTCCGAACCAATTTCATATTTGTAACATGTTACTTATAAACTACAGACTTCAAATAGGTTTTTCTGAAATATGTTGGTAAAAAACTTGCTAATAAAATTGTGGGCTCTGTCTTTTTTCATGTAATTGATGTATTTTGAACATACATCGTGACCTGAGATTTTAATACATATAATGTCTTTCTTATTTTCAAAATAGTTGAGCAAACGTCATCTAAAACTATTCCAAATTTCATGTTGTTAGCATTAGTACCTAGTTCTTGAGATATCCAGCTGTGACAGACGGACAGACTTAGTTACGCCATAATGGTTCCTTTTTACTATTTTGGTACGGGACCCTAAAAAATTTAAACATTTTTAATAACTTCTTACCTAATAAGTATTACTAATTAGTAAAAAATGGTTTGGTGTTAAAATATAAATATTAGTATTGGATTAGCTAAATATTTAATCTGGATAATTGTTTGTTATTAAAATAAGATTCGATATTTTTATAGGTATAAAGGATGCAGCTGAAAAATACATGAAGAATTTAAAAAAGTCATATGGAGTAAAAACAGGGGCTATAGATTGGCCTAGTTTCGAACTCGTGACCTTGTCTATGGGAAGCGGGGCCGCGGGGGCGATAACCCCTGCGCCGTCACTACTTTTCGCTCGTGTTTACCTCTATTTCCTCGAATTCCGGCTCGGCCCGGAGCTCATGCTAGTGCCCGCAGACGCACCCCGCCTGCAAGCTACGCGGGGTGCGTCTGCGGGCAGATGGCGCTGGCAAGCGGCGCGCAGCGGACGCGAGAGCGCGCGCGCGGCGCGCCCTTTATTTCGATCGCCAGACGGGGTTCTTCTCGTGTATTTACCTAAATTTTGGTGTGAAGATATGGTCGATAGAAGCGTTTTGGTATTCCACCGCGCAAGGTCAACGCCCCGTATCGATCCGGTTGACGAGAAGTCTGCTGTGCGCAGGTGCCCCTCCCCTCTCTGCGCAACCGGCCCAACATAACTAGCTAAGTAGGTACGTGGGTACGTACGTACGGCAAAAACACAAGCAGAATTGTCCAGAATGCTCAGTCTCAAAGAGGGCGTCCGTGGGCGCAGACGGCGCCCCCGACCTTGTACCGCCGGCATAAGAACGTCTATCGCGCTTCTGCCGCTCCAACTAACTTTTAACTGTGATAAAACAAATATCGAAGTAGGTTAGGTACACAATGCAAAAAAAAATCCCTTCCCATTATAATAGTAATAAAAACAAAACAAAACAAAGCAATATAATAGTAAAACTTTAAAGTTTATTAATATTTGAATATAGATTGCTTACGTGTCTGTTACGTGGCGGACGTCGGCCGGTCGCGCAGACTCGGCAGACTGGCGTGCGGCGGGGGGTGCCGTACTCGTGATAATATATTGCCTCGCTACGTCGCGCGCACTCCTTAGGTACTACCGCCGATCTGGATTGCAACCACGATTCTGCGCACTGCAGTTCCGCCGTTTAAGCCCTTATTCGCTTGTAACGTAACTCTAGTAGTCGACGTAGGCTGAATTCAACCTTAAAGCAAAAGCTTACGGTCGACGTTGAACTCGAGTACCTATCATGCCCTTTCATAAATCACTCGCTGCACTATCGTCCGTATACTATTATTTGTTAGACAGTTCAAATTTACTACAATTCAATTCACGGGCGCCCCACGTGCGCTCAACTTTTCATTCATGCGATACTACGGCGGGAATTATTTATAGACTATGAATGCTTTTAGGGTTTGTTTATGATTTTCAGCTAGGTGATCGCTTTACCTAGCGGTACTTGAGCCCTGGAAGTATCGTACCGCGTCTTTATGACCATACAAGGAAGCAAATTAATAAAACTGACCCTCGTACATGTTATTCACACTTTCGTTCATTCAATATAATGCTTGAAGATACTTAGCAAAACATCTTGGATGAGTGAAAATGTGAAGTAACTATAAATGAAAATTTTGTTTATTATGTTGGATTAGCGGATTTTTTTCAGGAAATGAACTTAACGTATGATACTGAAGTAGGTATGGTTACACATATTTATACACATTAATTAAGAAGGAAAATAGGTATACAAATACACATAAATGGCTTCTTGGAAAATAATAATAGAAATTAAACGAATTACATTTTCCTTAACAACTAAAATACACTTACAAAAATAACAAGCGTAGGCTTATTAAAGGCTTGGGAAAAATATTTCTTTTTACCTTTATTAAGTATTCACAGAAAGTAATCCCTCTGAAGCCCCTTGTTTTTCTTCATGCCGCCAAAATTAATAAGGAAAAGGATTTATGAAAACTCTTGACTCTTAAATAATCATGAGATAGAACAACTTTTTATAGCTACTGACCCTGAAAAGCCTTACTAATAACCTAATAAGGTTCATATTTTACAGTTTTCTTTTCGGTTGCGGGTCGGTGTTTTTTTTTCGTTTTATTTTTGCTTAGTTGTCCTTGAGAGAGGTCGTTTTGATAATGAGACTTCAATTAGGCATTTGCTACTTTGCTGTAGGTACATAGGATATCTAATACCTTTAAACGAGCAATTCTTGTATATTATACAGGGTGGCCAAAACATTGACGTCTAGAAATAAAATTAAGCTCCCTCGTATCGTGGGGGTTGAGGAGGTCGTGGCTAGATAATAACAGCTGCGCGGGTCGATTTTCAAGGTTAAGCAACACTTGCCAAGGTTGGTCTGTGGATGGGTGACCTTCTTAACATATCGAGTTTCTTCCGTGCCTCGGAAAGGACGTTAAGCCGTTGGTCCCGGCTGTCATTTGTAGATCTTTGGCAATCGTTACGGATAGTCAGAAGCCAGTGAATCTGACTCCAGTCTTGCCATGAAGTACCGTGTTACCCAGTTAATGGGTTGTGGAGGTCTGGTAGGCAGCCGCTCCTCGTAAAATACTGGTATTCAGCTAAATCCGGCTTGACTGAAAGCCGACCCCAATCATCTGCCTAGCCTTTTCCCAACTATATTGGGAAGCTGACCCCAATATAGTTGGGAAAAGGCTAGGCAGATGATGTTTACCGCAAAAAGGAGTCGTTTTGACCAAACTCCTACTTTCCGGGGTGCACCTGTTCCTGTGACAGATCGGCTCGAGCTTCTAGGCATGGAGTTGACATCCAGTCTCAACTTCGGCGCCACCATCGAGTACAAAGCCCAAACTGCAGCCAAAAAGCTGCGCATCCTAAATAGGGTGGTTCTTAAAATGTATCAGACAGATGTGTTGCTGGGGAGTTTGTTGGCCACTTCTTCTCCACAGCTAAAACACGAGAAAGTGGTGACGGGCGGGCGTTTTGGGGGCTGTCTTTTGTAAAACTTGACGTTCAGAAAGTGCTGGCTCTCAGCCTAATTTGAATAAACGACTTTTGATTTTGATTTTTGGTGAAGCGATACTTCGGGCCTGGACTGCTTTTAACCCTTTACAAAGCACAAATCCGATCCTACATGGAGTATTGTAGCCACCTTTGGGATCAGCTAAGTATCTATTAACTTGCCACGCTTGACTCGGTAGAACGCAGAGTTAAGAGGCTCATCGGTGACTTAAAACTGGTGGATACCGAGCTACATATCTTGGCACATCGTCGTAAGGTTGCCTCATTATCGGTCTTCTACAGATTGTACTTCGGTGAGTGTGCCCAAGAACTCCACGACCTCATGAAAGGGTTCTACCATCGGACATCCAGACGCACTGCATCTTACCATCCCTACCTTTTAGCTATTCCACCAATTCGCACTAATCGTTTCCAAACGTCTTTTACAATGCGCACAGCAATGGAGTGGAACTCTCTGCCTGCGTCTGTTTCCAAACGCTTACAACCCTAATCTCTTCAAAGTTAAAGTGAACAGTCTCCTTCTGGGTAAGCTCGCTCCATCGTAAACTTTGTCTCTTTCATCTCTGACATAGACTAGAGTCAGCAAACCCAAAATTAATTTAAAAAATAATGTATGTTCCGCGGTGCCACTACGGAGTAGCTGTCGACAGCCTTGGACATCATAACCTTTCCTTAGCGCAGGCCGCATAGTACTACACGCTAGCATCAATGATATTATTCGTAGAGCTTTTGTCACCGCTGGCGTACCTGCAGTATTACAACCTAGTGGCTTGGTACGTGACGACGGGAAGAGACCAGATGGTATGACGTTGGTACGGTGGAAGGTGGATAGGCCTTTGGTGTGGGACGCAACACGTGTCAACACCCTTGCGCCATCACATGTTCCAAGTACGGCGAGCTGTGCCGGCGCTGCTGCTGCGGCTGCTGAGGCCCTCAAACGGCGCTAATATTTTAACCTTATTGGTAATTACAGTTTCGAGCCGTTTGGGGTCGGAACGCTAGAGTCATGGGGTCTGAGTGCGCGTCTCCTTTTTCAGGACATTAGTTTAGGGCATTTTGCCAATCGTTTTACACGTGCAGCTTATGGGTCAAGTATACGAAAAAAGCGTATGACACCCTGCGTGTTCTCTACAATAATGCTTTCAAGGCGCTGATGAAACTGCCTCGCTACTGTAGCGCGTCAGGTATGTTTGCGGACGCAAATATTGCTGGTTTTGCGGCGATTATTCGCAAAAGAGTTGTCTCCCTACTCCCTAATGAGCCGCATACAATGCAGTTCCAACAGCTACCTTCAGCTGTTCGCATGGAAGATGGATCTGGATCTGGATAGCCCAATAATGCGGTACTGGACTAGGCTGCATGTTGAGCACTCCGGATCCAGACCTACGTATAGACTGAGATGACCATAGTGATAGTGTGTGTGTAAACTTTTTTCGTTTGTAAAATTGTAATTTATAATGTTTATTGACTTTTGTTTAATGTACTGTATGTTTGTGCTGTGTAATATTTTTAATTGTCATCTTTTAATTTTATTCTTGTTCTGAAATTAAATGATTTATTATTATTATTTCTCGCCGCGCATTCCTGGTCAGCTTCTTCAGCCTCTACCCTCAACCACATCAGCGACCTTGGCAAGAACACTACATCATCGGCCAGTCACATGAAGAGCCACGAAGATCATCTCATGGTCGACGCCAGCGACGTCATTACGTCACAACGCTCCAACTCACTCGAGTCAGCAGCATCACACACACTAAACAAATACAAATGTAAAAAAATAACTAAAGAATTACTTCTCACCCTAGATTATGAGGCAACAGAAGCACTCTGGAAACCTTAATGCAAATAATTATGTATCACATCACCCCCCTACACCCACACCCTTACATCACACTTCTCCCATTATATTACATCACACTTCACCCATTACATTACATCATACATCACACTTAACTCATAACATAACATCAGACATTACACATTACATCACACATCGCACGTCTCCCATTACATTACATCACACTTCACCCATTACATTATATTATTATTATTATATATTGTCACCCCGCCTCACTGAGGCACTGTGAACTTTGCGACTTCCGGTTCTGACTCACTGGAACCAACCTTCCACTGGCCTGGCAAGCATCTCAAGATGTATGAACGACTCATCAACTATCGACCTCTGGTATACATCAGTCCGAACATCAACTATCAGAAAGTTGCTCACACCGGACACAACAATCGTCTGGTCGGAGGATCCTACCTTTTCAACGGAGGTTGGCGGAACTTTACTCTCTATACCGCATACCTCCAATGCATGGGCATTTAAAGTTTCAAGTTATCTGATGATCTAAGAAATCTTATGTGAGAGTTTTTTGTTTTTCTATAAAAAACAAAAAAAAACTTTAAAAAATATAAAAAAAATAGAAGCCCACCGGGATCGGGAACAGGGTCTAAGCTACCAGTGGTCAGGGCCCCTGAGAGAGGAACTTCCTAACGATGCGCGCCGTGTTCAACAGGACTGCTTTCTGGATCAAGCCCTTGATCCAGCTGCCCAACGAGAGCCTCTTGAGATGTTGATCGAGGCTCTTGGCAATTATGCCAGTAGCCATCACGACTATCGGCACAATGACTGCTGTGTTCACATCCCACATGTTGACAATCTCGCAAGCCAAGTCAAGATACTTCGTTTGTTTATCTTTCTCAGACTTCACGAGTTTCTCGTCATGAGGGACTGCAACAACAACAACAATAATCTTTGCGCGACGCTCTAGTCGGTCTATCACCACTATATCAGGCTTATTGGCAACAAAAGTCCTGTCAGAGATGATAGACTGATCCCAATACAATGTGCAATTGCCACTTTCGAGAACTGGATCGGGCATACATACCTATGTACGGTACTTCGGATTCCACAAGATTGTATTTAAGAGCAAGTTGCTGATGGATAATCCTGGCTACTAGGTTGTGTCTGTGCAAATAGTCTCCGTTAGCCAGACTAGAACAACTGAAAATAATGTGGCGGATAGATTCCCCGGGCCGGTGACATGCCCGACATTTGTCAACCGTACCGTCCCTCACAATATATTTCCGGCAGTTGTTCGTCATTATAACTTCGTCCATAATCGCACAGAAAGAGGTCAATAAAACACAGCCAGGTTACGGATGCTAAGAAGTCTACATCGGGCCCGTTAAGGACCCGATAAAAGCGCCCGTGAAGCTCCTTGCTCTGCCATACCTCCCTGCGGTCATTAGTATCTAATTTTGTTGTTGCCCCAGTTATCGTTAGCCAAGGAGAGCGCGGTAAGGCCTTTGTCCACCGCTACCACATCTCGATGCATACACACGTCGGCCTCTAGGAAGTACTCCCTAATGTCTTAGCATTTAAGAAGCCACGACCCCTGCATTTCCGCGGGATATGCAGCCTCATCACCGATGACTGATGCATCCGATTCGTGGTAAGCAGTGAGCGTACCCTCCTGTCCAGGGCGTCAAGATCCGTCTGAGTCCATTTGAGTATGCCGAAAGAGTACATCAAAACCGGCATGACCTAACCGTTGAAGGCTGGCCTTGTTTCCGCCTGATAAAAGACTGTAGACAGAACTACTTTGTTTAGGTGGCCAAAGAAGCGCTCTTTCAACGGTTGTTTTATATCAACAGCATTGATGCCTAACGCCTCCGACATACCCAAATACTTGTAAGTTTCGGTTGAGGAAAGGGACCTAAGGTGTATGGAATCCGAGAGTTAGGTTTCCACGGATTCCATAATCTCCCCTCGTTTTACATGCGTGACCACACATTTGTCCAAACCAAATTCCATCCTAATGGCACTACTGAAGGTTTCTGTTTCCTTCAGTAGCTTCATCAGTTGCAAGTTGTTTGGAGCAAAGAGTTTCAAGTCATCCATGTAAAGGAGATGCGATATGACCTGACCACCTCTTCTCAACCGGTAACCTTGGCCCGAACCCTCCAGCAATGTACTGAGAGGGTTGAGAGCAAGACAAAACCACAGTGGACTCAGACTGTCACCTGAAATATGCCTCGCTCGATCCTTATCGGTTCGCTGTTTGCCTGGGTCTGTCGACATCCTAGATAGTGAAGGACCGTCCTCCACTTCGGTGCGTAGGACTGCATCAACTTTGTACAGTTCCAGCACCCTCATAAGTCATGTATGTGGTCCTGAGTCGTAGGCCTTCTTATAGTCTATCCAGCATGTTGACAGATCCCTTCGGCAACGACGAACCTGTTGGCTAATGGCTATGTCGATGAGGAGCAGCTCCTTAGTACCACGGGACCCGTTCCTACATCCATTCTGAGAAGCAGACATTATTGAATTACTATCAATATGATGGTTAATCTTTACTCTCAAAATGGTTGTAAGAACTTTATAGACCGTCGGTAAACACGTGATTGGTCTATAATTTTTAGGCTCCACGGTACTACCTGATTTATGGAGCAGGTGGGTTTTTCCTGTGATTAGAAATTGGGGCAGCGACCCTGACTCTAACGCAGACTGGATTTGAGATGCCAAGCGAGCGTGCGATTTCTTAACCGACTTCTTCAAAAAGGCTTCTTTGTTCGGCTGTATATATTTCTTTTTTTTTATGAATGTTCACCGAATTCTGGACCGATTTTAAAAATATTTTTTTTTTATTCGAAAGCCTATATCTGAGGTGGTCCCATTGTCACCAAGTTAGAATCTGATGATGGGATCCCATGAAAATCGAGGGAAACCCTCAAATTTTATAATCACTTACAATGTTTCAAATTTGGTGAAAATCTGATGAAGAACTTCGGCGGAAGGCAATGGAAGTCTTTAATAAGTTATAGCAAATGGATCGGGATTTCTGAAATCGCTTGTCTGTTGATTGTTTACACCAGTTCATAACATAACATCACGCCGGCACGCTGTGTTTGTGTTTTCACTTTTTAGTGGTACCTGCGTACCACTATAAATAAACCAAATAATGTTTTTGAACACCGATAATAACTTTAATTTCGGAAGTCGGTGTTTAAAAACAAAATAAACAAAAACACCGACTTCCGAAATTAAAGTTATATTTTACTTTGTAGTGTTTTGTTTTTAGAAGGCGATTTAATTTTGTTGTAAAAAAGTTTTTTTTTAACCATTTAATCCAAAAGTTGTGCAGTCCGTGCGGTCCTGAAGATTTCCAGTTAGGCAACGGACGGACTGCACGAGCTACATCTTGAGGGCTGATGGTAATTGCCCCATTTCTGGTATCAGATCGCACGCGCGCTCGACCTCCCGAGTCCAATCGCCCTTGGCATGACTGACAGGCACCGACCAGATGCTGCGCCAGAATGAACACATGGCGTCATCATCCGGTAGGCGCGTAACAGTCACACCTTGGTCTGGTCGCTCCCAAGCCCTATAAACCCACCCTCATTGCAATGGAATGTGCGATTCTGAGTGTATCAATCCACTCGCCGCTTGTACCGACGTATACGGTTTGCCCATGCATAGACTTTCTGCTTCAGGAAGTCGATACGTTCTGTGACGCGGGTCACTTTTATCAGTCCTAGAGAACGCCCGCCTCTCAAAGCGCATCACTCTGCGGCGAGTGTTGCCCTCCCTGAAGCAGATTAGTTTGCCGATGAGTTCTCTAGCCTCACCGATACGGCGCTCGATCTTGCATTGCCAAGCTAGTACAGCTGGTCGTGTAACTCTGTCACTACTAGGAAATTTGACATGAGCTACACGACATGCCGCTGCAGCCGCACAGTACAAGATCGAGTGGGTATCGGCAAGGTCTTCGCTGCTATCAAAATAACTTCCTAGCTGCGAATCTAGAGCACACACCAGCACCCATTTTTATTGTGCATGGGCAAACGAGGTAGTCGAGGTCTCAGCCTAGGCGGTGTGGAGCGATAGTTTCGGAAGGCATCCTCCAAAGCGCTCTTCAATCGCCCATTGCACTGGTTTACTCACAGATATAGCCTCGTCCGACCCGATATGGCTTGAGTCCATTTCATACGCTGCACACTTCCACCGATAGCGGGGACCCTGTCAGAGACCGGTGGGCCTCGAGGTTCCAAGCTGGCCGGTGGTCGGCCTCGTCCGCACCGACGCGCAGGTGGTGATGTTGTCGGCGGCGAGAAGTATTCGTCGCTCGATGCAACTGCAGCTACTGGAATCTCAGGACTCGCTGGTCCCGGCGGCTGCGAGGCGGATCTGAGCGACGAATTCGAAGATGACGGTCATGTGTTTTTGTCTCAAGCCTGGCTTCTTGTCAGAATTTCAGTTTATTATTATTATGTCATTGAGCTAGAACAGTTCTTGACCAGAATTTAAACTGCCGGTTTATAAACGAAAGTTTTGGCATAACATTGAAGCGTTTTCATTTCTTATTTATGTGGTGGTCTATTCTAGATGGAGTTCTATAAAATAAATAAAAAATGGAAATATTGCATGTTCTCTATTGGGTGCTGATTGCAACGTGAGCGTCAATGGATCTAATATTAGAGATGGGACACAGCACAGCCTTCGATTAATACATATTTTTATGGACTTATCGATCGTGAGAGTAATTTATTACGTAGAAGTAAAATAAAATCACTCCCAGTTATTTGTATTATGCTTCATTTTTGAGCAAGTAATAGAATATAGCTGAAAGGTTATCTGAAAAATATTTTCAGTCAAGTTGCAAGCTATAAATTTGTGGCTAGCGTACTTGTAAAGTTATTGCGCATGACTGTCAGATCAGTGAGCTTTAAGTAAGGATATACTAACAACTTATCCGTAAAACTAGTACATTTGAGCAAGTATCTTGTCGCACACTAGTTTTACAAGCTGTGCTACCCAACTAACACTAAAGCGTTAAAAAAACCTATATAAGACTCGTATATCAGTTCCATTTGAGTATAAAAGTGTTAACGCATACCTGTGCAACTGAGTTAGAGCATGCTCTAACTCTCTTATAACCACGAAAGAGGCCCACAGTTTTACAGGTAAAAGTTATAGAAAGCCTATAGTACGGTGTCACAAAGATATTAAAGCTGCACAAGAGCGCTTATTCATCGTCAGCTACTACTTTAATCTGTATTACCGCTGTAAAATAGAGTTGAAAACGCCACAGGTGGTGTAAATCCTATATAAGGTGTTAAAAAGATATTAAAGCAGCACAAGAGCGTTTATTCATCATCAGCTACTACTTTAACCGGTATTACCGCGTTAGTGAGCACTACAGGTGGTAAAAAGCGCTCGTCAAGATTGAAAAAGCCTGTAACCTTACTAAAATTAAATCTGTTCGTAGTGAAAGAGTTATGACATCCATTGTTCAACACAACAGAATAATATTATGGAATATTAAGTTATTTAAGTAAGTGAAGTGAAAAATGCCTGCCCTTATGATTTCACGGTAAATGTATACCATGTTTCTCATCTCAATTTTAACGCGCCTAGGATTTATTAAAGATTTAAAAGAAAAGTGTTGATAATAAAATAGGTACTTCAAGCTAAACATTATTATTCTTTCCTGCTTCCTGAGCAGTGGTGTGTAAAATTAAGTGGCATTCATGGAACGCTTCAAATAATGTAATAAATTTTGTATATTGTATTCAAATGTTGAATAACTCGAAATAATATTAATTGTTAGGATACTAAAACATTGGCGAACTTTACAAAAGTGAGTGTAGTGTTAAAAACGACCCATACTTGCGTTGTTCGACACCAATACCTTTAGAACGTCTTTAAAAGAGTACTGCCTAACACAATAAGCTTTAGTTAAACACTTTATTACAGGCTAAACCTAGATAGAGGAGTTGTTTGACACCTTTAGTTTCTCGTGTTATTAAACTCTCGACAAACTCTATTTTATAGCCTATGTCTGCAATAATAGTCAATATAGCACCTTCAGTGGTATAAAACAATTCATTGCAATAACTATACAACAATAAGTGATAAAAGGAGTCGGCGAACACTTTTATAAAGAATTGGGGGTTACAGAAAGGTTAAAGCTATAACGTATTAAGTATACTTGCTGCTACTAGCACCATTATAACTCTCAAAGCGATATTACGTCGTCCATTAAAGCTTTAGTGCTGCGATGGGAGCTAAAACTTGTTTGTTAACTCCTCTATATCGTCTTTAGTTATAACTGAGATAATTATGACCCTGTTATATTACTTAAAGTCATAAAAATGCCTGTAACTGACACCAAAATATTATTTGGGTAATGAGCTATTATAATGCAAATAGCTCACGAAGAATAAAACTGTTGTGTTTTTTTTTCTTAATTAGGTAGATATAACCAAAGAAGGAAAAAAAACACAATAAACTTATATTTAGAAACATTGGCGAGCCCAAATCATATTAAATCGTGATAATAAAAATCCGCACTTTATCAACAATTTACGAGTTTAGAGCGAGTCATTTTTGGTAGCTGCTGCGTACAGTCTAGATTTATGTACTTAGTGAAAATTTGTTTTGTAAGAGTATATGAAACTGGCTTTCAAAACTGTCCAACAGTAAAATTTCTATAAAATGGTCCTGTAAATCTGGAAACTAATTTCTGGTAGCCGCCGCTGCCGCCGCCCCGCTGCCCGCAAAACCCGAGGCAGAGGCCTAAGGGACCGTCTCCACGAGCTAGAGAATCGCGGCGAGTTGACATTTTTTCGCTCATTGAATCGCCGGGATAATGTCGCCGTTTATAGAGTTTCTATAGAAATACGTGACTCGACGATAATATCGCCACAGTTCTCGCGCTTATGGAGACGGCCCCTATTTCACATAAAAGTGAGTGGTTACATATAGAACGGGTTATATTAGCTGAAGTGAACAGTAGTACGGTCCCAAGCATCAGCACTGCGGGTCTATTAAGGTTACTTTAGCAGAATCATATTAGTATCACAATATTAATAATACAACATCATCTGCCTAGCCTTTTCCCAACTATATTGGGATCGGCTCCCAGTCAAACCGAATTCAGCTGAATAAATATCAGTGTTCCTGACCTCCACAACCCATTAACTGGGTAACACGGTACTTGTTGGCAAGACTGCAGTCAGATTTACTGGCTTCCGACAATCCGTAACGACTGCCAATGATCTACAAATGACAGCCAGGACCATCGGCTTAACGTGCTTTCCGAGGCACGGAGGAATCTCGGAATGTTAGGATGGTCACCCATCCCTGTGGATGGGTGACCATCCATCATCCATTTATAAGCAACTCTTGCCAAGGTTGGTCTGTACCAACATTGGCAAGAGTTGCTTAACCTTAAAGATCGACCCGTGCGGCTATATACAACAATCTGTGAATGAATATTAATTATACAACAATTTGTCAAATTTAATTTTCATCGTTATCGCTAAAGTATTAGGTTCAAGGTTGTTGGGAAAATATGACTGTGACGGGTAGCTTGATGTACTGGCTAATTCGGCTAAAGTGGCCTTTTTAGACCCGTTGATTCACAGTGAATAGACGTTGACGTGTGTGTAGATGATCCGTGCTTGTAAATGTGATTTCTCTGTTCCGTATCGTTTTTTCTCTCGATCTCGACTGGATCGTAAAATACACAGTACATCGAGTTTGAAAAAAAACCGGCCAAGTGCGAGACGGACTGGTACCGTAAACCGAAAAAATACGTTTCTTAAATGGGAGCCCCTTTATTTTTTTATTATTTGTGTTATAGCGGTAAAAGAAATACACAATCTGTGAAAATTTCAACTGTCTACTTATTACGGTTCTTAAAATACAGCCCGCTGAGAGGCAGATGGATGGACGGTGACTTAGTAATATGGTTCCGTTGAGTTCGAAACCCTAAAAAGGACTTTGTAATGTCGCTATTTAGAAACTAAAAAAAAACATACAGCCGAACATAGAACCTCTTCCTTTTAGAAGAAGTCGGTTAAAAATTGTTTTATCTACAATTAATTATTGTCTGATCTTTATCGAATTAAAGTTTTTTTTTTTACTTTTGATAGGCACGCGTTTGCCCACTGTCTGCCTGTTGGTAAGCGATGAAGAAAGTTACCTAGTGAGTTCTGGATAAAACGTAAGAAATAGCGTAGGTAAAAGGGGTATAATATTTTAATGTTTTTAATTTACAGAAGCGTACGTCAGTGATACAGCTATGAATAAAAAGCGTGTCCAGAAACGAAAACTGACTTTGAAACAAGGAACCTTGACAACAACACAGTCTTGTTTTTAATGATTAGTTGACCCGCGCAACTTCGTCTGCTCCGCTCCTATTGGTCTTAGCGTGATAATATATAGCCTATAACCTTCTTCGATAAATCGGCTATCTAACACTGAAAGAAGTTTTCAAATCGGACCGTAGTTCCTGAGATTAGCGCGTTCAAGCAAACAAACAAACTCTTCAATTTAATATATTAAGTACTAGATATATAGCCTATAGCCTTTCTCGATAAATGGGCTATCTAACACTGAAATATTTTTTCAAATCGGACCAGTAGTTCCTGAGATTAGCGCGTTCAAACAAACAAACAAATAAACAAACTCTTCAGCTTTATATATTAGTATAGATAGATAGATTAGTATAAATGAAAGTCGTGGTTCAGAATTTGATAAAAGTAATCAGAAAGTTTGCAAAAAATAGTCAATATAGGAACAGTTTCAAAAACTTCAACTGAACCAAGTTTTAATTGCTGTCGTGCAATGAAAACTTGGTCCAGTTGAAGTTTTTGATGAACAAGGAAATACCAAGGAAGGTCATGCAAGTAATTGCGTTAAAAAACGCGCTCAATATTCCGTACCAACAACACTACACACACACACTTTGATGGCTGAGGCTAGACTGAATATAATGCAAAGAAAAATAAGTAACTCTAATTTCCAGTAAAATGCATAGTTGCAATACGACGCACGTCACGACAGTCACTGCATACTCAGCGTAAATTACTGTTATGATGAGTTAACTCTTGACACGTATTTTAAATGAGCAGGACCGGTCGTTGTGGCGACGCTTGGGGGAGGCTAATGTCCAGCAGTGGACGTCTTTCGGCTGATATGATGATGATAATGACGTATTTTTAGATTTAGCTATTTATTTTATCACTGCGTTAAAGTTAAAATTAATATACTTATTAATTTAGATTGTAAAATCACAATAGTATGTACCCCTATTTTAATTTACGAGTTTGGACATGAAGTTTTAGAGTTTGCTATTAATTTTATTACTGCGTTTAATTTTAGATTACCCAAAGTATTTTTTTAGGTTTTAGAGTATTGATATAGATTATTGCCATATTTATAAGTTTTAAATAAAATAAAATAAACTTTCTTTTTCTTTATTTCATCAATAACTGGTGGCCTGCCCCGGTTTTGCCTGGTTTTTTTTTAATTAGTCTTTTCTGCAAACCTTGCCCTGATAATTAGGTACGAACACAACAAAAAAAGAACTATCCAATCTCTTTACTTTTGAAAGGCACGCGTTTGTAGTAAGCGATGATGTGGTTAAAGATAGAGCACGCTTGCCTAGAAGCAACCTATTCACTCTTGACTTACTCGTAAAGACTGGTTCTTGATCTTCCAGTCTTGGTCCAAATTGGGGTCAGTCGTTAAAAAGATATGCGCGTTTCGATTTTTTCCTTCAAAGATGTAGTAATTAAAATCTCTCGAAGCAATGCTACCGCCAGGGTGGCCCTATATTTTTTTAAAGATTAACATACGTCATTACAAGCTTTATTTTTAGAGTATGTAGGTACTGCCCGGTAGTTAATATTCGGGCTTATGTCTATGTTCAAATCGCACGGTAAACTTTGCTTGCGCGATGCAGGATTTTAGTTCGCTGCTAGTTGGATAGATGGCGTTGCGGTTCTTTTTGCTGCGATGTAGATTTGCTCCGTTGGTTTTTCTTATGATGCCGCTACATCATTAAAACTTTCACTACTTAATAAGCTGTGTGAGTTATTGGTTAATTGGGTGAGGTTTTGTTGGTTATACTCAGATGAAAAAATCTTGACAGACATCTGCACTATTGTCAGCTATTTTATTATCTAGGTTATTTTTTTCCGGGATGGTACTTTTATTTTTACGCTTTAGTTTTAAATATGTCCAAAATAATTATCTGGAATCGGTATTAAATCTAGTTTCGATTTTCTTAATATAGTCTATGTAACATGATTTATTTATTGTGATTTAATTCTCCTTCAGTAGTGATAAACTAAGTTTATCCATGGCGTTATTTTACTCTCATTTTAAGGTTTTAAGTCCGTTTGAGTAGTTCAGCAAGGAGGCTAGATAATAACAAGCCGCACGGGTCGATCTTCAAGGTTAAGCAACGCTTGCCAAGGCTGGTCTGTGGCTGGGTGACCATTTTTTTTTCTATTGATAGGCACGCGCTTGACCACCATCTGACCTGATGGTAAGCGATGATGTGGTCGAAGATGGAGCACACTTGCCTAGAAGTAACTTATTCACTCTTGACTTAAAGACTTCTAGGTTGTAGTATACTCGTAAGCTAGCTCCACTCCTTAGCTGTACGCATTATGAATACATATGTTCCCAAAACGTTTTGGGCGCATCGCCGTTCGTCTTGTGCCTCGGAAAGCACGTTAAGCCGTTGGTCCCGGCTGTCATTTGTAGATCTTTGGCAGTCGTTACGAATAGTTACAAGCCAGTAAATCTGACTCCAGTCTTGCCATGAAGTACCGTTATACCCAGTTAATGGGTTGTAGAGGTCTGGTAGGCAGCCGCTCCTCGTAAAATACTGGTATTCAGCTAAATCCGGCTTGACTGGAAGCCGACCTCAATATAGTTGGGAAAAGGCTCGGCAGATGATGACTAATGACTTTGCCTTCAGTATTAACCACTTTGTGATAGAATTTCATGTAAAGATTACAAGAAAAATAAAACGATGTCTCTAAATAGCAGTTTTTCAGAAATCATCAACAAAAATAACCTTAGTTCCAATATCGGTCAAGAGATGGCGGTGAACTAAAACTGCAATATTCTATACCGCAGTTTTAAAATCTTCTGAGGAATGAGTGAAAAAACGTGAAACGATTTTAAATTTTAAAAACATTTCTCATTTTATATGAGGATACGGAACCTTCTTGACCGGTTTTGCTTACCCGACTGCGAAAGGAGGGAGGGTTATTTTTTTCGGGTGTATGTATGTATGTATATTTCTTTGGCACGCCGTAGAGCCTAAACGGCTTGTTTTTATGTGAGTGGTGTCGTTAGATTCGTCTAAGTAGTGAGAGTGACACTAGGTACAAGAAAATAAAACAAAATAGCCGATTTTTGGCGCCATATTATGCCTTCAAAATTTTTTTAGTTTTCAAAACCTATCAAAATAAAGGGCTCGTAGAGACAATTCCAAAAATATAACTTACTAAAATGTAGGAAATAAAAAAAACAAGCAGTCTGATGCAGTTCAATCACTGATCTGATGACACCAACTGCATCAGACTGCTTGAAAAGCGACTTGTTTCGAACTTTTTAATCGTTTCTTGCTATCGGGTTTTTTTTTTAATCCAAAGTAAAATTTAAGTTTTCATGATGAATCTGAAAATTACCTGTTTAATACGATGGGTTAGCAGAAGTGCGCTTGAATAGACATTTTCGAATTTAAATTTTAATTATGCTTTAATTTATTCCAAAACTGTTTGTTACTCGCGACTCCGTTCGCGTGTCATTCGAAAAAAAAAAATATGTCACTAAATAAGATCGCTAAGATAACATATAGGTACGAAAATTGAATATCCAGACAGACTCAGACTCAGGAATTTGGAAGAGAGTAATTCAAGGCACACTCTGAATTGCATTCTGGAACTACCCCGCTGGTCTGCGTGGGGTCCTGGGTTATCGAACATAGGACCCCACGTAAACCAGCGACTTTTGGCCGACCTAGAAATCGTCCCCGACCGGCCAAAAAGTTTGGGGATTTTCATTAGGAATTTCTCAATTACAGCGCGGAGCTTGGATGCTGGTGGTGTGACACCTCCATGCCTCGGAAAACACGTTCACACATAGCTCTTGGTCCTGCGTCTGATCTCTCCCCGGCCATATCGGTTTACCGTTCTATCGGACTATGAGAGTGACGGAACAGAGAGAGAACTTGTGTTTGGTCACACACTTACACACCCACAGGATATTATAGTGCACTAGTCTTGTGTACTATAATATCCTGCTACTTTGCTAATCTCCGTTGAGCTTAGCCACCATGATAGAAATTTGGTCAGGAGATTATTGATTTATTTATTTATTTATTAAAATTTTATGCACTAGTGAAACACTGTACAAAGGCGGACTTAAAGCCGTAGGCATTTTCTACCAGTCGATCTTAGGGTGGTGCAGAGACAGCATGTCAGGTGCAACATAAGGAAAAGACAAACAGAGAGAAGAAAAATAAATGCAATCTATAATAAATACATAGATACATACATACTAATAAACAAAACTAACAACGTTATTAAGAAAACACGTAAACAACGAATTATCGATGTAGTGATTCTTCCAACATCTTGTGAATATGCTCACGAGCCTTCACCTTAAACGAAAACCGACTTTTTGTAGAAGGAGATTATTGGTAGAACGAAGATTTTTACTGTGGGCGGAGCAAAGGAATTGAATTTGAGAAGTTAGATAAGAGGGACAAGAAGGATTGTTAAGAAAAGAAAACAGACTAGTCAAGGCCCTCAGCGCTCTGCGCTGGCGAATGGGTAACTATTTTAATAGTTATCGATGCGCGGATATGTGATCATACTTACGAAGATTGAAGACGAATCGAATGCAGTTATTTAGAAGGCGGTCAAGTTTATTGAGGAGATCTGCATTCAGGTTATAGTAGCACACATCACCATAGTCAATTATGGGGAAAATTAGGGACTATGCAAGCATTGTTTTTATGTGAGCTGGGAGAAGATTTTTCAGTCGATACAGTGACCGCAACGTTCCGGTAACTTTTCGACTGACACTCGAGACTTGCTTGCGCCAGTCAAGACCGGTGTCGACAAGCAAACCAAGATCCTTAACCTCGGAGCCAAACGGAATGACTGTATTGTCAAAGATTACGGGCGGTACAGTTAAGCCAGTCAGTTTTCTCAAGCTATGAGGACTCCCAACTATTATAGCCTGACATTTTAAAGGGTTAACTGCCACCCTGAATCGGTCTGACCAGTCCTTAATCACACCCAAATCCTGGTTGAGCTCCTCGATCGCATTCGATAAGTTGTCAACACCCGCCTGGCAATATAGCTGTAAGTCGTCAGCATAGAGATGATACGCACACTGAAGCAGTTATAAGATTAATAAAAATTGAGAACAAAAGAGGAGATAAAATACCGCCTTGAAGGACGCCAGCTGCAAGGTCACACCACCCAGACGAAGAGTCTCCAGCAAGAACTGACTGCTGACGCCCCCGAAGATAAGAGGAAAACCATTTCAGTACCTCGGGAGAGACCATTAGATAATATGTCAGGATAGATAAGAGGACTTCGTGACTGACGGTATTAAACGCGTTGGAGAAGTCAATCAACACTAAAACAGTAACTTTAGTGTCTTCCATTCCCCGCCTAATAGCGTCAGTCACTTTAAGGAGAGCTGTCACGGTACTGTGCCCGGGCCTGAAACCAGATTGAAATGGGCTTATATGGGAGTTACAGTAAATATGACTTGTAAACTGTTTATGAACACAGGCCTCGAGCACTTTGGACAGAAAGGGCAGGATGGAAATAGGACGAAAGTGATTGGGAAGAGTGGGATTGGGAATCTTAGGCAGGGGCCTGACATGAGCTTTACGCCACAGGGAAGGAAACTTAACAGAGGAAAGAGAAAAGTTAGCAATGTGAGAAATGGCAGGAAGAAGTTGATCCAAAGCCGAAACGATCATATGACGACTGATGTTATCGCACCCCACGGCTTTGGATTTAATGGCTAGGATGATCCTTTTGATCTCTCCCGGATCAACTGGGGTGAAAACAAAGGGGGCAATATCATTATGCTAGACACTGGCTATGTCACCTCTTCTATTCAAAATGCCGACCAGTTAGCGGCAGAATCACCTGGAGCGTACACAAAAAAGTTGTTAGGATTGTTAACACAGTTACATAAACTTGGCCACTGGAAAAACCTCCCGAAGACAAATCTACCCCCGCAACGCTCGTCTACAAGTCCCCGGACGTCATGACGTATCGTATGAGCTCACTGGGAATTAAAGCGTTTTTAAATAAAACAGAAAATTACTGGGAATGGGGATCTGGAGAATCCAAACAACGTCATCCCACCTCTTCGGATTTCGGCTCGATGAATTTTTTTTGAAAATATGTGATTTTCATAAATTTGTTCATTGCAAAGTTTTAGAGGAATTAAATACATCGAAATTAAATAGTATTAAGTAGAAATCATAAAACTTAACCGGAAGATGTGTATAGTTTTCTTTCATGACCTTGTCCGTGAACATAATAATAGTCCTGGATACTTTCCCAGAAACATCTAAATATTAATATATGGTTGTACCCTTATTTCGTAGACAGAAATTTCATAGAATATCATTCGCAGAAAATGTTTCACAGAAAATATTTGGTTGCTGTAATTTTATGTCAAAAAATATTATTATTTCAAAGACTATTTACTTGAATGAAACCTATTTCACAGAAACACAATTCAATGAATTTATGATCACATTTTTTTATTTAACAATCGTATCAAACAGTAGAATTATTTTTTAACGAATATTGTTTGTCCGGTGTTTTTTCCAAAGTATTTTTTACTTCAGTGAAATGTAATTATAATTAAATATGTTTGGTTTTATAATATGTCCATGGCATACTTATAAGGTAATTTTATTCGGAATAATTTAACTACACATATTGCCATTTTAATAAAATAGCATTTAACCAAAATAAAATATGATTTTAAAAAATTAACATGTGTGCTAAAAAGAATTGTGACAGAAATGAATCGCTGTAAAACGGACCAAGCCGAAGCTGCGGTGGTGAGCGTTATAACCATAGATATAAGAAACAAGGAAATATGCCCGTTAGGCGAAAATAAATCGGAACCCTGTGTCCCCAGTATATCCCTTCCACACGAAAACTACTACACATGCACTTCTGTAAAAGCAATAGATACGCAGTCGCGCACACACCCGCATTTCTTAAATCAGAGTGTACTACACAATCAATTATAAACCTTATCCCATCAAACACAGCGTCTATTTACTGTTCACCGTACAACTCACGCACACTGAAACAACGGTCGCTATCTTTGTGCTGTGCAAAAGCAATTTATTTCTCATATACGATAGTGATTGACTAAACCGGAAAGTTAACGAATCTTCAATTTTATTATTGTAGAAACATTTTTGGTGTCACGAAAAAAATAAAAATAATAAAACAGCATGTACAGAAAATAAAAGAATAAAAATAAACAAATGTAACTAAAAAACTATCTTCTTTATTATCTATACTAATATATAAAGCTGAAGAGCTTGTTCGCTTGAACGCGCTAATCTCAGGAACTACTGGTCCGATTTGAAAAAATATTTCAGTGTTAGATAGTCTATTTATCGAGAAAGGCTATACAATATCATCACGCTCAGTCCAATAGGAGCGGAGCGCAGACGAAGTTGCGCGGGTCAACTAGTAATAATATAAAACAACGTCGCCTCTTCCGTTTGTATCTTTTAAACTACTCATCGGATTTTAATGCGGTTTTTGTAAGGGTACCGAACATCCAGTACTAGTTTTTGTAGGAAACCAATTAGGTGGCCTCGCTGTGGCATCAATCCATTCCTTTTTTAAATTCGCATCTTTGGGGAAGCTGAAAAGGTATAAACAACTTATTTATATTTACATCTATCCTAAACTACTTCTAAACCTCACCATGAGGCAGCACCCTAATTGCGTAACACACTTTCGATCTAGATCTGAACGATTTTGAAACATATTGCTCAATGTGTGCGAAAAATTGGTCTGCTCAACAAAGTAAATAACGTAATGAATGTTCTTGAACTGACTTAATAAAATTGATTCCTACTGTAAGTTTGTTACGCAATTACCCCGCATGTTTTTGTTATAAAACAACCCCTAGTTAGTAAAGAAATTTGTATAATTACATGTCAAAAAAACACACACACCCATGCATAACAAGCAAATAACATGAATATGTTAACTTATAAAAAGCAAAAGTTGATATTATATTATCTGAATCATGCCCACTACTACTGCATTCGAAGCTTTAACGGAAGTCAAATACAAAAACCAAAAAAAGTACGGCACTAGGAAAAGGCATAATATACGATACTTCAAAGCCAAAAAAACACTTCACTGATTATTAACTTAAGATTTAATTAACTTACTTTACGAAAGTTGGTTACACATTTCTGTACTCCACTGTAAAAAATCAAAATCGATCTTCCAACCGGGTTAAAACGGTTGATAAATAAACTATAATACCAAAATTTCATTCGTCAATCGACTTTATTGTCGATAGCCTACGTTAGTGCACACATTGCTGGTCCAGTCATTTAGCGACAAACTTAGGTAGTGGTTAAAGAGCAATCAATGTATTTGTTGCAAAAATAATACAGTCGCTTTGATATTTGGAAACAAAAATAAGAAATGATTTACGATTTGTTGTTGTTAAAGACAAATATAGTAAAATATCTACTTGTACTTACATATGATAAGTGATTCCATGACTAACAAAGTTTTGGTTTGTGCTTCGGTTTTTACAGGAAACCACTGAACAACACGGCATTCTTATAAATTTTCACGATCACGGTCGAAAGCGCACTAGTTCGCGGAGACGGCCATTTGCGTATTAAATGATCAACTTTCGCATATCGCGCGGACACCGTCACGCCACCTTGCCACTTCTCCTGTTTTTTATATTTCTGTGGTTATAACCATCTGCGACGATAAGTTCGCGTGGGATGCTTGCATTCTGCAAGTTGCCAGCTCGTTTGCGTGCTGCATGCTTGCTTGCTTGCATGCTGCATGTTGCAACCCGCATGCTTGTTGCATGTTGCATGCCACATGCTTGCTGCATGTTGCACGCCGCATGCTTGCTGTTTCTGCATGTTGCATGCCGCCTGATTGCTGCACGCTTGCTGCATTCATGTTGCATGCTCGCCTGCATACTGTTTGCTTGCTTGCATTCTGCATATTGCATGGTCGCTTGCATACTGCATGCTTGCTTGCATTGCTTGTTCGCGGGTCAACTAGTCTTCATATAAAGCAAGACTGTGTTGTTGTCAAGGTTCCTTGTTTCAAAGTCAGTTTTCGTTTCTGAACACGCTTCTTATTCGTAGCTGTTGCACTGACGTACGCTTCTGTAAATTATTATTCTTTCAGTGTTAGATAGCACATTTATCGAGGAAGGCTATAGGCTATATATCATCACGCTAATACCAATAGGAGCGGAGCAGTAATGAAAATAGTGACGCAGACAAAGTTGCGCGTTGTCTGTATTCAACTAAAACCGGTTTGACTGGAAGCCGATCCCAATATAGTTGGGAAAAGCTAAGCAGATGATGATGATTGTTGTTGCTTGGTCGTTGCGAGGGGCCAAAACAGTTCATTGGTATGGCTAAGAAACATCAAAGTTACCGTGCTCGGTGGGACCACCGTACAGAGAAAAAATGAATTTCTGCGGTGGATCAACGGTACAACACAGGCTCTCTAATTAAGTAACCTATTCATCTTATTGAATTAGTGTGTGAGACGGAAGATCAGGTTGGTGGGTGGGGTGTATTAAAGAACTTCTCAGGTTTAAACACTTACCGTTTAAGTCTCAACAAACAATCAAATCAATCTCTTTGGTTCCAACATTATCCTCAGAAAGATTGTTTTAAATTTTGTGTAATCATTTAGTTGCCAATGTTTAAAACTTCTTTGGTAAAAAAATATTAAACAAAAGGCCTTGTTTTACGTGATTTACGTAAAAATGAATTATGTTTGTGCGTTGTCACTACTATTAAGCGTAGACAGTTTACAATGTTGTCACTGACGCACGGTAATTTTTGTATCAAAATACTCAATCTATAGTAAGTTTCAGAAGACGTGCTGCTTAAGGGTACCTGTCCATTTGCGCGAAGCGAGGCAGTGGAGCGGAGAAACGGCGAAATATTAAACAATCATGTCAGTAAAAAAATGTCAGTGACTCATGTGGTGCGGAGATTTTAAACAATTTAATTGGTTTAAATTTCTCCGTTTCTCCGCTCCGCTGCAATGGACAGCAACACTTAAGCTAAGACAAATGTATTAGCTGTGTAATGTTTCGTAAATAAGTCATAGTTGTGAATAAACCAACGCCATCTAGTTTGATATTCGAAAACTTGAACTCAAAACGTTCACGGCAAAATAGACACTAATGCATGGCGCTAGTGCCCCTTAGTTTCACGAGCTGCAAATGAAGATAAAAACGTATTTCAAACTTTATTTTTTCAGGACTCCGTAGCCAACAAGGAACCATCACAGTTTCGCCATGTCCGTCTGTCTGTTCGCGGTTTAGTTCAGAGAGGCCTAGCAATTTAAAGTTGGAATTTGGTATGGGTATGAATCACGCCGATAAAGTGATAAAATAAAATTTTGAAAACAAAAGTATGTGCGAAAACCATTTTTCCATCAAGGGATTCGTTTGCAAAATATGAAACTGCAAATTTTTGCTCTGCACGTGGCGCGACACGCATTTGGCCGTTTTTTTTTAACTCTTGTATGTCGATCGAATGGATTTTTGATTCGACTTTCTTTCTTCACCCCAAAATTAGTGATCGTTCTTTGGTTGGTTTATTTTTATAAATCTGCATCTTGTCTTCCACAATTTGATTTCATTAAATAATTAAAAAAAAAAATCTTATGCGTAGGATCTTCCGTCCACTTAAATTTTTTTAATATTGAAAGAACCACGAATAATTTCGAACAAAACGTCGCTTTGTTAAGTAAGTATGTACTCGTAGGTAGGTGACATAATGTCACTTTCACACCAGTGTTGCTTTATGTAATCGTTGTATATGTGATAAATCCCGCCCACCAACTTAACCGAAAAAATAGACAAATTCCTAACTTATTTGTTTAGTTGTTAACTAAATTTTAACTTACTAAATTGTAGGTTTAAATGTATTAACTCACTTAAATTAAGTTAAAATTTCATTATCTACTTAACAACTTAATACGTGTAAACCAGCCATCAGTTGTTAACAAAATTTTAAGTTGAAATTTTTGATATCTGGGTTTGAATTTCTGTAGTCATTTGTCTGACGGTAATGTCATTAAGAAAAATTTCACATTTGATGTGGATGAGGTCAAGGCCGATGAATTGGAACTGTTTCTTCAGGAATTCGAAATCTTTCAAAATTGTCCACGTCAACCTCTAAATACCAGACGTTAAATTTTAAATTAAGTTTTTGGATGATCTATCCCGGATTGCCAAGCTGAAAATGACTAGTCCGAGAGGGTCACCTTGTTGGCAGCTAACTACAGATTCCAAAACGTTGTCCATGTTTAATAATTTTGAAGGGTACCTGTAACATTGCCACAAAAAGCCGCAAATTTCCGATAATTCTTCTTTTACTTCCGCCAACAAGGTGTCCCTGTTTTGGTGAATTTAAATTGTTAGGTATTCTAAATAGATTATTTTCTTTTTTAGAAACTATACGCTTTCATGAATATAGTGATGGTTTCTTGTTGAGCAGCGTAGCGCGAAGTACCATAATCGCGTAGCACTTCGGGTGTTCCCTCGAAATTCGATCGATATAACCCAAACATTTCAAGGCAAAATTCTTTAGGGGCGGGCGGGCATTCACGCTTTCGACCAAAGTTGTACGAACCTATGTCTGTGTAAAAGTAGGCCAGTATTTTAAACGCCACGGATGTACGTATAGTTGTAGCTCTTTATTATTGAATTTACAGTGACACAGGTTGATAGTAGAATAAAACATCGGTCAAGAGCGACTCGGACTCTCGCACCGAGGGTCCCAACCATAATAAAACGTGAAATGTTTTTTAATTTTTATCGAACGGCCCTATATAATTATATTGTATTTTGCAGTTTTAGATCAGCGCCACCTCTTGACCGATAGTGGAACTTATGTAATTTTTGTTGATGATTTCTGAAAAATGTGCTGTTTAGAGACATCGTTTTATTTTTCCTGTAATCTTAACATAAAATTTCTGAAATTATTCTATTACATAGAATAACATCTGAAATTTTATATGATAGGAAAGAGCTAACAAATTTCAGAGATAAGGCACTTGTTTCACCGCCGGCGATCAGGTAGACGCGAGTATTGTTTGAAACTAGAAACAAGTTGGCCTGCAGCGAGTAGCGAGTGAGTAGTTTCGATAGTTTTCGCGTCACTCGCTCCGGTCCGCACTATTAGGTAGAAATTACCGCTGGTTGGTGAATTCTGACCGCCAAGCGAGCATCGGCGAGCGAGTATCGCTGAGCGATTATTATCTTTGATAGCTCTTACACTGCGACCAAATAGTGGTAAGATCCGACTCGCCGGCTGTGTGAACCGCCAACTATCGACTATAAATGAATGTGTCTATTTTAATCATACGAAATCTACAAAAAAATACAAATCAAAAATTTTTGTTACTTTCATATCTACAAAATAATTCAGCAAACGTCATCTAAAACTATACCAGATTTCAAGTTGTTAGTATTAGTATTGAGATATCCAGCTGTGTCAGACGGAAATACTTAATCCACCTTAAGGCACCTTCAAATTAGTCGCTAAGCGCCGCGCGGCAGCAGTGCGACTGTCGCGCTGCTTTGTAATCCATACAAACAAAATGCAAAGTGCCGCGCGGCTGCAGCGCGACAGCAGCGCGGCTATCGCGCTGCTTTGTTAATCTATAAAATCAATAAACACAAAAAGCCGCGCGGCTGCCGTTCGTTTGTTTTTTGTTCTTAGGGTTCCTTTTTACCATTTTGGTACGGAACCCTGATTATATATTTTCTGTTATTATTTCATCACAGAATTTTGGTTATTCTCTAATAATCGGAGCAATGTGGGACTTTTTCTGAGAATGGTTTGTTATGAATGTAGGTATAATAATAGATAGAGATCAAATACCTGAACAAAAAGAGAGTGAACTCAGCGATGGCGGCTGAAAAAAAATTTTAATTGAAGAAGAATTATTCAAGGTCGCTACCATGAAATAAGTTGAGATAATAATAAGGACTATAAAAAAAAAGAATATCCAAAGTTGACAAACTAAAATAGTTATCTTATTTACTACTAGTATGAATTGTGAGATATAACTTTACTAGCTCATGTACGATTGGGTTCCAAATAGTTCTAGATAGATAAAAGTGGAAAGAGAGTAGGAAGTCCCTGCTTGCAACAACTAATCGTAGAAAAAAACAAAACTAAAATTTTAATGTCTTAAGTGATGAGATCTTGAGTTTTCTTTTTAGCGCGCAATGTATGGTGAACAATGCTGATAACCGGGCCTCGATCACAGCAGTCCGCGATAAATCTTCGCGCCGAAAACACGAGTAGGCGGCGCCGCGAGAAATAACAATATTAAAAAAAAGCAATGCGACAATTTTAAAACTAGGAAACAGTGCGCACGAAATAATAAAATAAATAGGTAAAAATAAATTGTAAAAAAAAAAGTTTAAAAAAATTACCTAAATTAAATATCTTGGGTTTGGTGCTTGGCTAGTGTTACGGTCATTTGGGTAAGTAACGTGTGCAGCAATGAATTAAATTCAATAGAAAAATAAAATAATGAACATTTTTAATTTGTGACAATTGTGTCACAAAATAAAAATGTTCATGATCCTTAGAAAAAAGTATTTAGTGCTTGGACCTTTCACTATTTTTATTCGTCAGTTAATTCTAAAATTACAATTATGAGTTCAAACAGTTCACATAAATGGTTCATATGTCAAAAGTTAGGGAAACGAATTTAGTGTTAATACTAATACATAACATTTTCTGATAATTCATATCAATGAAATACTCGTAACACATCAAAGATGAAACTCACGAGTAGGCGTCTCCCATTAACTACTTATACTAATACCTAAAACGTTCCTCAATTCGCAGAACCTACTATCTAGTTCACTGTCTAGACTCGCGACAATTAATCGTAGTATCGATTACATATTGGGTACTGCATAATACCTTTAATAGACTTGTCTGAGAACAGATTAATTTCTCCAACCACTTAAAATTTACCTAACACACCAGTGCTGACTACAATAATGATTTGATATTAGACGTAATTTTGCTAACGCAGACTTTTCAAAATGGCGGCCAATCGAACCACGTGTATTGGTTGCCACTGGGGCACTGTGTACTGTATACATTTGTACAGTCAACAGTAATCGCTGATGTATTTTTTTCAATCTAAATACAAATTATGAATATATCTATTGTCTTAATATTTGAAGAGTTAATTCTGTTTCATTTAAATATTATAACGACAAAAACAAACAACAATGATACATGGTTGAATTGTAAGGAATCTTCTGAAATTCGGTCGCGTTAATCTACTTTCAGCGTAGACTGTACAACGCCAGAGTTAAACAGAAACAAGTTAAATAAAATCGTGAACAGTTTGTGTCCCGTTTCGGTTAGCGTTAGTCCGTGGACAGGAAGTCCACAGATTAAATAAATATACTGCAGTATTTATAATTGGTTTGCGTTTTAATCCTCGAAAGTCCGGAAAAATGCTCTAGTTTGCGACTGAAAGGTAGAGGTGGTTGGTTTACAAGGGAACAAAAGCGCTACCATTTGGAACTTAGTCTGTTGGCCAGTTCCAGGCCAAAAAAATCAAAGGAATCTTTCCACTGACTAAAATGAGATAATATTACTGTAGTCTCCTGATATATGACATAATATTGACGTAGTTTAACTACAAATACTGTGTCCATAGTAAGCAATCAGTGGTAAATTGGTTTCGCTTGATTTTGTGGCTACATTTTGGACCAATCACCGACATTGGCACGCTTACCTTTCAGCATTCCAGCACAGTGCTGAAGGCCCATTTACACGAGTAGAATTCATGTCATGGAATAGTTTATTTAAAGAAAGTCCAGTTAAAATTTGCCACGTATAAAACTATATTACGCCTACTACTGACTGACCCAACAGTCGTCGTTCATCTTAATTTTCCGCAAATATTTTCTGTAAACCTTATTCGGACTTATGACGAATAATTTTAAACAAATATTAACCAAATCTGACCAGCTGTTGTTTGTATTCTCGAGCTAAGGTATTAGGTCCTTAGAAAGAGAAACAAGACAGGTATAACAAAAATGTAAATAATTTCGTATACCTATCGTTGGCGAGTAACTGTCTTCGTGTAAACGAGCCCACACTTATCTAGAATTTATATTTTGTCCTTTCCTAGCGTTTGTGCGAAGGGCTTAGGAACGGAAACTTTTGAACGGCACCAACGTTTTGAGCGCTGCATTTCTTGTGAACGGGCCAGAAATACCTCTATGTGTGATTCAAGCGCTGGATTTCAGTATACGAATATCAGATGGCTCTTTTTTGACGATCACTTTATGACGTTTGCGGGCTCTTTTTCAATCACTTCATATCGTTTTGTGTGATGAAAATTCGAAGTGGCCGTTTTGCATTTCTGTATCATCTGTACACTTCGATATTTCTAAGAAGACTAAATCTTATCATAACTAAATTTTATAGGCGATTTAGACGTCACTTAAAAATATGTAGCAGTCGTTCAATTTAATGGACCAGCATAATTTTGGTACATAATATCAACTACGTTGAAATGTTTTCAGTTTGTCATTCAGAGTTCAAACGTAAAAAAAAAGATTTAATAAAAATAATGCATACTGACTGGACATAAGTAGATTTTCCCAGACGTTATAAATACCTAATTACGTGTCTGTTGCATAGCGCTCTTTGCGTGGGCGTTCCCCGTGGTAGCTTTGAGAGAGCGGGATGGCAACAATGCAGCGTGGGGGCTGACCTTGCTCGTGAATTTTCATGAACAGCTGATCGAGAGCACTTTAATAAACACTGCAGGTTGTGGAAATAAATAGTATCAGATCGCGGTCGGAGAAACTAACTACTACTTTTTGAATAAATGCTTATCATTATATTCACAAGGAATTTACCTACTGCTTATGACATCTAAATTTGTTAAAGACATTCATGGTAGCTTTATCGAAAACATATATGCAAAGAAAGAATTTTTTGTGTATATTTGGTAGGTCTGAGAATAGGTCGTAGGCTATTTTTTTATTTGGCAAAACAATTTTGCCGGGTCAGCTGTAGGTTATACAAACTAATTTTGTCTGGAAGCTCAGCCATTGGGACAATTAGTAAAGAAAACCAAATTTGACGGCTAACTTAAGAATACCGTTAATTTCGTGAGTCGGTGTTTTTGTTTTTATGCACCGAATTGTGAAATCAAAGTTATATTATACTGTGTAGTGTTGTTTTATCTAGAAGTCAGTTTAATTATTTTGTTAAAAAAAAAATATTTAAGAATTTTCAGTGGTGATCAAAACAATTAAATTTAAATATTTCCCATACTGATTTGTTGCGCTGTTTGCCCTTAAGGGTTACTTTGAGAGCCTTCGCAGTATGTACAGCTCATAGTTAAAGATCTACTTTGCTTTGGGGTAGACATAAACCTGAAAATTTGTCAGTTTACGAGATTTGATGGATTTTAAGTTCAGGAGGCCACTGGTTTATCTTTGAAATTCTATGTCCAATATAAATCTTCTTCTTCTCGTGTAGCCAGTAACACACCCACTTAACACATACTTCACGAAAATAATATCTAACTCGCTTCTAGTACCGTTTACACACACATAGACATGATTGAAAGTATGATTTGAAGTATGGCGAATCAGAAGGGTTTTTATGCCGTATTTTGACTAATTTCGATAAAGTGGAATATCCGATTGTCGCACCATTATTTCTGCGACTTAATATTGTTCCAATTACACTCGAAACAAAATAAAACTGAAAATGTTGACTTCAGCGCCATCTCGCGGGAAAATGGCAATGAGCAACCCGTAACATTCACCTTAAGCAATCCCTGAAGATTTGCTGTAATTTCTTGAAGAGTTCTGTTGCCTAACTCCAAATTTCTACATCAGATTTTCACCAAATTGAAATAGGACCATTCCGGGAAAATAATCTTCCTAACAAAAATTAATTGTTGGTGTCTTAGTGTAAGTTATGAGTTACAAAAGAAAATTACGAAATATGGGTTGCCCTCTGTGCAACTATAGGGTTGCCAAGGTATAAACAGGTAGGTAAATGTTGATAATATACCCTCATAAGTTATTTAATCGAAATACGTATCAAATGAAAGCTTGATTTATTCACGCACATCCAACGTATCAACCTAAACATTATTTAGCATTTATTCTATATTAGAATTAAATAACATGTGAGGGTATATAATTCTTAGACCGGATCTTAGACCATCTTGTGAATTATAAAATTCTCTACAGTTACAAACTAGAACTGGAGAAAGGTAGTGCTTCCTAACACAGGCAAACTATTTGCTTGAAATGATGCTGTATATTGTAATTAGAATAAGAATTTCAGTTGATGCAATAATAAACATTTTATTTTATTTTTATTGCCACCTCTTCATTCAAATGTCCTTCAATGCAATCACAGCATTTTCAACTGTATAATTGCTTAGCGATCCTGGAATCCTTAAGAGAGACTATCAAGTCGCTAGTTTCTTCTCGGTAAGATTTTCAATGAATTAATTGTTCTTCATGTGTTTTTTACCCGACTGCGAAAGAAGGAGGGTTATGTTTTTCGAGTGTATGTATGTATGTATATTTCTTTGGCATGCCCTAGAGCCTAAACGGCTCGATGAATTTTAGCTTGAGAGGTGTCGTTAGATTCGTATTTATTGTGAGAGTGACACCGGATATATATCAATATGAAAAAAAAAAACAAAATAGTGGATTTTTGGCGCCAAATTATGCCTTAAAAATATATATATTTTCAAAACCTATCGAGTGGGGTATCATGATAAAGGGCTCGAGGAGACGATTCCAAAAAAATAACTCATTAAAATGTAGGAAATAAAAAAAATTACTTTGTCAAAAAATCCGACCGCTAAATACAACTAAAAAGTTCAATCACTGATCCAATGCCCCCAACTGCATCAGACTGCTTGAAGAGCGACTTGTTTCGAACCTTTCAGTTGGTTTCACGGCACGTAAAGCCATTTTTATATAAAGGTTCTTTTTGTTATTTTCTATCTTCTTCCTTCTATGTCTCATTAAATATTTTGTTTCAAACTTTTTAGTCGTATTTAGCAGTCGGGATTTTTGACAAAGTAATTTTTTTTTTATTTGTTTATCAATAAAATGCATCATATTTTTTGGAGCTTGAGTTTAAATAAAAAAAATCCAGATACATCACAGAACGAATTCAGGTGATTTAGACATTTTCGAAGGACACTTTCTTCAGGAGTTTTTAAAAAGAAAAAACTCAGTAATTCTACACGTAAACAATTGAATAAGTTTAAGAACCACTGATTTATAGGCACACAGTTAGTAATTAATAAATAAATCTGTAGTAATGTTAGTTTGTTAATGCCCCTTATTATAATACTGTGAATGAAAATATTATTGACACAAAAATCTAAGGATCGTGATGTTTTAGATACCAATCTTTGAACTATTTGGTAATAATGAATCAGATAATTCATTACACATAACATGTATTGAATAATTTCATTATAACCAAAATTATTATATACAAGCACTTCAACCGCGACTTCGTTCGCGCTGTTTCAGTAGGTTTTCCTTAATCTTCATCTCATATACCTCCCTCTTTTCAATCCCTCTCACAATTTTCATTTCTGCTCCGCTCCTATTGGTCATAGCGTGTTTATATATATAGCGAGGAAGACTATCGGCTGTATATAAAGCCGATAGTCTTCCTCGATAAATGGGCTATCTAAAACTGAACGAATTTTTTCAAATCGGATCAGTAGTTCCTGAGATTAGCGCGTTCAAGCAAACAAACAAACTCTTCAGCTTTATATATTACTATAGATATGTTAATTACTTATTACTAGACTCAACGTAAGACAGTTTGCTCTTACCACAACATTTTTCTTACTTTAAGCATTTTATACCCGTCGTAACTTTTATACGAAAGGTTAAATTTGAATAATTTTAAGTGTAATTTACATGTGCATAATCCACCTTAATTATCAAACCATTTAAATGGATAAGGATCAATATCATCATCATCATCTGCCTATCCTTGTCCCAACTATATTGGGGTCAGCTTCCAGTCAAACCGGATTTACCTGAATACCAGTATTTTACGCGGAGCGGCTGCCTACCAGACCTCCATAACCCATTAACTGGGTATCACGGTACTTCATGGCAAGACTGGAGTCAGATTAACTGACTCCTGACTATCCGTAACGACTGCCAAAGATCTACAAATGACAGCCGGGACCAACGGCTTGAAAGTGCTTTCCGAGGCACGGAAGAAACTCGCTATGTTAAGATGGTCACCCATCCACAGACCCACCTTGGCAAGCGTTGCTTAACCTTGAAATCGACTCGTGCGGCTGTAATTATCTAGCCACGAGCTCCTCTAGGATAAGGATCAATATCATGATGCCAAAATCACCACTTTTCCTTTCCGCCCGAGTTCTGATTGAATTATTTTAACTAAAAGCGGTCATTGCGATTTTACCATAATAGTAACACATATACTCGTACCCTCCCGGACCTTTTTACACGTAATAATAAGTACTTCAATTATGTAGTACATTATTTTTATGTATCATCAATAGTTTTCTCAGCACACGCCAAATAATGAATTTTAAAGGCAAAATTTTGCTACTTTAGGTTACATTGTTGCAAATTTCTTAAGAATCTCTATTTTTATGTAAATATAATGTAGCCTATATTCATCAGGGATAATGTAGAATTCTAATGGTAAAGGAATTTTTCAAATCGGTCCAGAAGTTTTGGAGCCTATTCAATTCAAACAAACAAGCAAACAAAATCTTATTTAAAATAAATTAAAAATATTATTTATTTCTATTATATAAATATAGTGTAGATTATGTGCTAGAATAATCGTGCCACAGTTGTCATAATTTTATTAGCTTTAAACTTATTATTTTACAACTAGCTGGCCCGTGCCTACTTCGATGGGCGGTATTTTTCGGGATTTATATACAGCAAATGACACTCAAAAATAGCGTGACTTTCTATTGGTAAAATAATTTTCAAAATCGGTTCAGTAGATCCAGAGATTACCCCTATATCCTTACAAACTAGCTATTTATAATATTAGTATAGATTATAAAATATTTGAGACCTGAGTTTTGTTATGAGTAACAAAACTTTTAATTTGCTGTATCGCTCGACACAATTTAAAACATGTTATTTGTTTTTCTATTTTTACCCAAAAAGTGATACCAAATTCTTATTAGTGTTGAGTACATTCCGCTTTTTGGACCTCAGCAGTTTGCATGACTGTGTAACAAAGTTAAACGGTAATAAAATAAAAGGATTAACTATAAGCCCGTGGTTTACTGAAGTTAATGCATTTATAAAATATTAATAAAACAACTGTTTTAAGACTGCAAGGCTCGAAAATCTGAATAAATCTTTCTTTTAGTACTCCATCACCCTGCGACTCAAGCAATTCTTCGTGTTATCTCGCGACCCATCTCATGAGGAGCTCCTCATCTGAGGAGCTCGTGGCTATGTAATAACAGCCGCACAGGTCGATCTTCAAGTTTAAGCAACGCTTGCCAAGGTTGGTCTGTGGATGGGTGACCATCTTAATATACCGAGTTTCCTCCGTGCCTCGGAAAGCACGTTAAGCCGTTGGTCCCGGCTGTCATTTGTAGATCTTTGGCAGTCGTTACGGATAGTCAGAAGTCAGTAAATCTGACTTCAGTATTGCCATGAAGTACCGTGTTACCCAGTTAATGGGTTGTGGAGGTCTGGTAGGCAGCCGCTCCTCGTAAAATACTGGTATTCAGCTGAATTCAGCTTGACTGGAAGCCGACCCCAATATAGTTGGGAAAAGGCTAGGCAGATGATGAAAATGATGATGATCTCGCGACCCATCTCAATACCGCCCGTGATCCGAGGTTAAAAAACGCTGCTATGAGGTCCAAAACCCTATGGACGTAACTTAAATAAACTCTATAAATAAGAAAATCTCTCATTAATTATTTACCTCATGTTACAATCTTGATCTATGGCCTGCAAACCATAACATTTTAATGCAAGTCTAAGTACCTACATATATCCATCTCTCTCATTTTCTAAAGTGACGTAAATAAAACAAAGTACTTAAGACAGTGTTGATATCGAGCAAAAACACATTTTGAGTAATCAACTCGGAACACTAATTAATGTACAAGGCTTCAAGTATTACGGACACCTCAGCTACGAGCTGCTGCAAATTAATTAACGAACTCGTGCTTTATGTTTCATAAACAAGAATATTAAAGTGAAACATGTTTCAGTACTGGATACGGAGGATTAATTAGAAAGTGCAAACGGAAATGTTTTACTTTGAATTCATGATATCTAACAAGCTTTGAGTTACGTTTTAACAGTAATATTAAATGGAATCATGAAAACGTTTCCAACTTTATTTACACAAGCTCGTAGCTCGTAGTCGCGTAGCGGCGTAGCCTCGTAGCACGCTTGTAGCGCGTAGGCCCGTAACCGAATGTCAATATTGAACTAGGAAATTTCCGCATGCCCACGGCGTTGACCTGACAGTTTAAATGTCGAAACCGGTTAATCGTATTAATCCGGATCTGGAATTCTGTTCGTTCACGTAACTGTTGTGAAACTGTATAATTATTGGCGTCATGTTTTTTATTTGGTATTTCACCGATTGACGTGATTTTACTCCGAAATAGGTAGAAAGGACATGTTATTTTTAATATGATTGAACAGGCAACTTGAGAGTAAATTATATTTTTAGATTTCATTGAGTGGTGATTAACAACCGCCTTAAAAATTGTTTCAAAGCTTAGGTATATCTGTATGTTGCGGAAGTTACTACTGACAGTATCTTCTATCTATCTTTTGTATACAAAAAATCCCTATTTCCATTGGTCACGGCTTCACGCGTAAACGGCTGGACCGATTTCGCTAATTATTTCATTGTTGTGTTTGTTATTGTCAGAAGAAGGTTGTTATGAAAGACAAAATAAGAAAATTTGCGGGGTAGGTAGGTAGAGTAGATAGATAGGCAGCCAGTTGAGTCTATTTGGGAAAATAAAATACCAAACAATATTAAGAAAAGGTTTATAAACTGAAACTTTGGAAATCCTTTTTCTCTTATTCATATTATGAAATCAAACAAGTGAGTTCGTCCGAGATATTGTTTGAGTGCAGACTATTTTCCTAGCATATTACAGAAACGTTCCTGTTAGCGAGACGTGATTTTACTACATTAGTCTGCGTTCACGGCACGGGGCCGACAAAGCAAGCAATAACTAAAGTTATCCTTTCATGCAAGAAATACTGCAGTGTTTCCACATTATTTTGTCAGAACGTGTAACGCTAACCTAATTTTTCGTGTTTGTGGAGCGCTCCTTGTCACAGATTTATAAATAAACTTACGCTACAGCTTATAACAATACTTTTATTTATAAATTTGCTATCTTTTCTTCGTTACTTTCGAAGTATATTAAAAGCGCCAATTAATAACGGCTACAAATAAAACACAAGCCAGTGTAAACCTGAAGTGACATCTGAAATTAGAACTGTAAACTTCAAGATTCTAATTTTAGATGAAACCTGATTTTAACAATGTGGATACTAATAATAAGTTCTAAACGTTTAAACTTCTTGCATATACGTAGAATACCATTGTAAACCTACAAATAATACAATACGACGGATGATACAAAAAAAAAACATTTCGTCGAGTCAAAGCATGAAAATAAACAGTTCCTTTCTTTACACACAAACACAAAAGCTAATTAACAAATAATAATATCTTTGTAAGATTCCAACTACATCCCTTTGCGGCTCTTGTGCGCTTACTTGCAGTGAAAAGGCTACAATGAACATTGTATTCAAGCTTTAAAACGTTGTAAATAAAAATACAGTGTAAGGAATAGGTTCTGACGCCGCCGCCACTGCCGTACAAAGGAACCACGACATTCTTCGCCTTCCGACCGTAAAAGGGAATGTTAAGCCGGACCAACTCGATTTACGCGAACATTTTATAAGATTCAGTGCTTGTAGACCTCGAATGTATACTAAGTCAAATTCTTTATTCTCGTCGTATCTTTTAAGTTAAAATAAAAGTCTATTTTGAATTTCATTTGCATATCAAAAATATAATTGATATTAATATTTTATTCTAGAGAATTATATTATTGATGAACAGTGCGGTTGTTCTGTTTATCTCTTTCTGTTTTCATGATACCGAAAAACATAGCTCCATTCAATATTTATGCTACAATTTAACGTTAATATGATGGTTGGGTATTATAGATATAATAAACATGTTTTTTTAGGTATTTTAGTCTGCTGATATTAAGTAATGAGGTTTTGGTAGCAGTATTGGTAATAAATAGGCGCTGGAAATTACTTACCTACTTACATGACTGTCCGATTAGAAAGTAAGGAACTCTTTTTATTGTAAATATGTTTTACATTTTGTAAGTTAAACACTTTCATATATGATACCTTACTTGACCTAGCCTACTTTATTTCAAACCCCCGTCTTGGAACCTATTCAAATAGGTATATCATTTGATTTAATTTTTTTGACTCGCGTGTAAAGGGTTCTGAACGAATTTCATTGTTTTCACTATATTTTAACACTATAGAATTCTTATAGCAATCTATAGGTTATCTTTAAATTTTTTGGCTTAATACTTTCAGAGATAAGGGGGGGGAATGGTAATTTTCGTCTAATTTCTTGAATAACTTCAAAACTATTTATTCTAAAATTATGAAAAAAGTATAATTAAAACCCTCACAGTAAGCCCTTTCATTTGAAATGTCACACAATACAGTTTGAAGAACTTTTTTTAAATTATCTAGTTTGACCCCTAAAAGTGACCCTCATACTAAAAATGTATTTATTTACGTAACGCGCCCGTGTTTGGCTCACAGAAGTACATATGAATACCAAATTTCAACAGAATCGTTCCGGTAAACCCGGAGAAAACTAGCTGCGACAGACGGACAGACAGACAGGCAGACAGACAGACACCCGAGTGATCCTATAAGGGTTTCGTTTTTACGGATGTTCGGACCCTAAAAAATAGCATAAAAACGTTTTATGTAAGTGAGTTATTCGTGGTTCAAATTGATAGCGAACATTTTCCTCAGTTTACCTTTTGCATTTTATTTGACGTGTCAGCAATAATTCAGCAGACTCGGGAAATAGGTATTGCTCCAACAATTTATTACCTCAAGCCAACTGCCTAGGTAATAAAGGCCTGTAGCTAGGTCCAGAGCAATATCTCAAAGAAATGTCGCATACGAAGCACTCTCTTTTCGCCCGAATTCGAGATAATTTTTGTAGGTACCTACCTAGTCTTATCTACCAAGCGTTACAGGTCCTAAGGCAGGTCGAGGCTAAATTTTGAAATTCCTTGTGAAAATCTTTCGCCATTGAGAGATCGGCACGGCAGTGCCCCCGCCAAGTCGAGCGCGAAGCAAACACTGCCGTACCATCCTTTACTGGAACCATTTTGCTGCATTTTCAGGCCCCTATTTGAGAACCTCTGGATAAGACCAGAACGCAGAAATTTTCTTCATCCAGTAAGCTATAATCACATACTTAAAATCCAAAAATTCAAGTCTATATGTCATTTAGTTCCGAAGTTAAGCGAAAGCAAAGTTTCGCATTTATGACACTCACTGACTCACTCACTCATGATCATCAGAATAGAACTAGTACTTCCCATAATCTCAGAGAGCTGAAATTTGGTACAGAGTTAGGGTTTAATGGCCACATAAAAGGAAAACTATAAAAACTAGGATAATGGAAGATCTGGAGTACCTGGTGACCCTGATTAGAAAACACAAGAGCCCAACCAAACCATTAGAGACCGACATACCGCCTTTACAAAAAATATTCAACGTGGTGGGCTGCTTCATTTGAAGTAAAAAATCGAAGGTCTGAAGTATCTGATGAAGAACCCTCAGCTGGTCTCAGCTGTATTAGAGATATGTTGATGCTCCCTTCTACTATTGGTACATAAAAAAATCGACTGTCATCGTTTTTACAAAAAAAAGTGAAACCCCACCAAAACCATTCTGTAAAAAACTAGCCAAGTCTCGATGGAGCTGCTTGTTTATCTGTAAAAAGTAATGAAATCTAGACAAAGTCGTGCCAAGTCTAAGGTTCCTTACTGCGATTTCTTTATTATTATAGTTAATGTTGTGTGACTTGGCCGTTGAAGGGTTACACAAGGGTACAAAACCCGATGCTCCATGACACCATTACACCAATCTGTCGCCAGAACCGCTACCCATTGACGATGGAAAATTGCCACTTGAAAAACGTTGATTCAATAACCAGTCAATTGTAGGCTTGATAAAGCTGCGTATTTAAATAATACTTATGTATAAGCGAGCCTGAAACAAACAGATTTTTTTCCAGTACAGACGGACTTCTGATCATTGATAGAAGTCCGTCAGTACGTCTATTTTATGTTAGATCGGTGGTCGATTTGACGCTCTAAAAAGAAGAGTGCAGAAGACAGCATTGTCAATGTTGAATGCATGTGTTGCAATAACAGTGTGTTGGTCCAATTACCAATAACAGTATGGGCTATTATCTCGCTTAACAAACATAGGCAGTTACGACAGATATAACATTACGTGTAAACAAAATTGACTTGTACCCACTGACGTATAAAGAATGTTCAACGGCCAAGTCACACAACATTAACTATAATAATGAAGAAATCGCAGTAAGGCCTTAGACTTGGCACGACTTTGTCTAGATTTCATTACTTTTAAGAGATAAACAAGCAGCTCCATCGAGACTTGGCTAGTTTTTTACAGAATGTTTTTGGTGGGATTGAGTTTACACCGTCGCTTGCCAATTCTGATATGTGTTTTAAACCAAGTTGACAAGGTAGACAATAATCTGTTTTATTTAATGTCTATTTAACCCGCGCAACTTTGTTTGGTCTTAGCGTGATGATAAATAGCCTATAGCCTTCCTCGATTTGGGCTATCTAACACTGAAAGATTTTTTCAAATCGGACCAGTAGTTCCTGAGATTACCGCGTTCAAGCAAACAAACTCTTCAGCTTTACATATTAGTATATATTAATTGACTAATTCATAATTTCATAATGCCATATGAACTGAGTGAAAATGATAAAATGTACTGTTATTGTACTTGATTGTCGTTTGTGCTATTGTACGTCTATGCTATTTCCCCATACTTATCTTATGGGGAAATAGCACAGACGCCTACACTATTCACTTTACAGAAAAAAATGATAAGAATATTAATTAATATCCAAGATTCCCGATCCTGTAAACCCTACTTCAAAGAGCTAAACATATTAACTGTACCCTGTCTTTATATACTGGAAATTTGCAAATTTGTTCGAAAATATTCACAATTCTATACAAAAAGAGAGGACATTCAAACTAAAATCACACTTAGACATAAAAATAGGCTTAACATACCCACTTCACGATTGAAAATTCTTTCTTCTAGTGCATTTGTTATGTCTATTAAAATATATAATAAGTTACCAGAATTCATCAAAAATGCAGACAGTAATAATAGGTATGTTTATCAATAAACTTAAACAATTTTTAATAGACAAATCCTACTATACTATAGACGAATACTATAACGATAATTATAAACTACAATAAAAACTATTAATTATATACTGTATCACTGTAAAAATTTATCTACTTACAATAGTGAATAACATATAAATTTAATTTACACAAAATTAATTTGAATAAATACATAATTTAAAAATGATGACGATACAAATACTTGACATTTAATTTACTATACAAAGTCTTTACATACATAAATTAATTTAAGTAATAACATAATTTCATAATAATGATGACAGAAACAAATTGAAATATCTGACATCATTTATCAAGACTACACACAGACATAATTATAATATGTATACATAATTAATTTAAATAAATAAACAATTTAATAATGGTGACGATAAAAATAAATAAAGTATCTGATATAATTTATCAATACATAGACATAACAATATAATAACATAATAACATGCATAAATAATTTAATTAAAATAAAGATAATATAAAAATAACGATGACAAAAATAAATTAAGGTATGGAACATAATTCACCACACAATAATATACATATAAATCTATTAACATTTTAACCATCTAATTACTCGTACCTGTAATAATAATTAATGAATTCCATGAATTGTTACTTAGTCTTCGTCCTCTCTCCTAACTTTGCTGTGCCCGACAGGGTCCATATTGATCTTGGCAATATTTATACCACCTATATGTACATAATATGGAATGCAATAAAATATTGAGTATTGATTTTAAGGTGAATGCTCCAGGGTAGCCCGCGAAATTCAAATATTTTTATGTTTTTTGCAATTTGCCGGTCAGTGTGAAGCTGTATGTGGACCAAATGCGATCTGCGACCGTAACGCGTATTTATCTAAAGAATTATAACCATTTTAATCATCAATATAGCCCTCTAAGTTCATGTAGTTCGAAAGAATGAATATTTCAGAAATAATCATTTTTTCGAACTACATGAACTTGGTCCACATACAGCTTCACACTGACCGGCAAATTGCAAAAAACATAAAATATTTGAATTTCGCGGGCTACCCTGAAGCATCCACCTTAAGGATATTAAGTAACAAGAAAATATCATAGAATTGCAAATATTAGATTAAACCTTATGAAGACCTATATTTAGCCGCTCCAAGGAAATTTAACCAAGCAAGACTTACGAATTAATTAATGCGGCAGATTCCAGATCCAGATGCTAAGAAATTATTACATAAACCTTGTTAGAATTATTAAGTTCTAATACCAATCTCACTCCGCTCATATCTTTATTTGAACAGTTATCCACTCGCAGATGAACTAGGGGTAAACCGTGTTCCCGGTAATGGAATATTTGCTAGCAATCATGAATTAATTGAAACTTAGATTTCACATATGAGTACGTACAGTCTACAAAGCTATTTGGTATACAGGCAAAAATATTATTTTTTCCACTGCACTGTCCATAATTATTTCTAATGTGTGCATTATAACTTTTTAAGCCGATGCATACTTACGAGTGTGGTGTAAAATAATTGTCTACTCAGCACACTCACAACATTGTTTAAAATTAGTTGCAGTTAGCTGCCTGCATTCCAAATAGCTTTGTTGACTGTAAATAATTTTAGACGCACGTACTTTTATTGTTCACGTTTAAACGGAATCGGACAAAGCAAATTCAGGTAGATAGTTACTGAGATGTGAACGCGAACATCATCTGCCTAGCCTTTTCCTTACAATATTGGGGACGGCTTCATTCAGCTGAATACCAGTATTTTTACGTGGAGCGGCTACCTACCAGACCTCTACAACCCATTAACTGGGTAAAACGGTACTTCTTGGCAAGACTGGAGTCAGTTATACTGGCTTCTGACAATGCGTAACGACTGCCAAAGATCTACTAATGTCAGCCAGGACCAACGGCTTAACGTGCTTTCCGAGGCGCGGAGGAAACTCGGTATGATAAGATGGTCACCCATCCACCGACCTACCTTGGCAAGCATTGCTTATCGTTAAAGACCGTGAAAGCGCGACAGACAAACATACAGATAGAGTTACTTTCGCATTATTTTATAATATTAGTAAGGATTGTTTTAGGTTTGTCAGTTTATTTTCACAATATTGTACAACTCCAACAGCATTGTGTGAAGTTGTGTCGACCGATACAATACCAACAATTTTAACTCAAAAGCGTACAGTTTTGTAGTTGTTTCAAATTGTATCACCAATGCTTTTATTGTTTGTGACGTGACAGCGGCGCTTTTGTACACCGGTAAAATAGGTAACAGAAACAGGAAAATGAAACAACGTGGTAAAATAAAGTGGGTCAACTGAATAAATATTTGATTGTTATCCAGCGCGGCTGCCGTACAATGTCACTGCGGATCACCTCTTCTTCTGCTCCCTTTTGTAGGTTCGTAAATTATACAAAAGCGACGACGGGACAGTATCGAGTTTAGTAGATCCATCTTTCATACATTTCGTTTTCGGTGGGTTTTCACGTCCCCGCTCCTCATCCCCGTACCTTAATATATTTATACCCAAGCGAAGCGAACATTTTTTTAAATGTTCTGTATTTTTATAACTGATAGGAAAAGTATATATATTTATCAATATTTATTTATACTGTGTGCTATGTTAATTGTTAACTCAAACATTCAATATTTATTAACTGTTTTCATATTTTTGTTTCTGAGTGGCGCTTTATTAATTTTGGATTTAACCCGCAGGTAGAAACAAGATACCCGCGCTTTTCATATCTTTTTATTTTCGTTTTTAGTACAGTCACAATTCATTCCAAAAAAATCTAACTTACTAACATGTTATTAAATGCTGAAAAGAAAAGCGGAATATATGCCGAATGTATAATTTTTTTATTATATTGTATGAACCTAAAAAATAAATAACTATTTAAGTAACATTATTATTAATCATTGCTAAATCCGTCAATGTAGGTTCGAGTCGCATAATAAACCGTTCCACAATTGCTAACGTATCAATGATCCTGAAGCCTTCCTTAAATAAAAATAAAAATGTAATGCAATTTTTCGCCCTCGTGTTTTATTGGATTCTTGGATATTTTGCGCTCTAGCTCTGACGTAAAAGCGACCAATACTGCGGCATTCCGCTGCTATGAACGAATTGTTCCACGAGTCCCTTTGTCTTTTTGGACGTTAGTGGTTCTACTGGAATTCTATTAAACCTGTCTCAGTGGCTTAGCATTTATTTTATTTATTATGTTTGGGTGGCTTACAGCTATTCACAGTAAGCTAATTCACAACAAGCCATTTACAAACCTCCTCAGTTAACAATAGAGTAGGTTTTGTTGTACAGTTGCAAAATTCGTTAATTACTGCTACAGTTTAAAATAAAATCAAGTACCTGCGTAGGTAGAAATGTGCAACCACTATTAGAAAAAAAAAATGGCGCTACATTGTAAGTAGTTTATTTTTTTTTTTATTCAAATCTATTAAGCAGCGTATCAAAATGAAGGAAAATAGGTGATTATAATTGTTTCGTTCTTTTTAGTATATTGTTTAGAAGTTGATTTTTTGTTTTTTAATTTTTGTTCTTGTTTTATGTCGGTCAGTGCCCAATTTTGCTATGCTTAAACGAATCTATCATGTAGTTTCCTCACTGAATCAGTGCGAACCACTGCAAGAAGTAAAAATCTTCCAGAAATATATATATTTTACGAGCACAATGTGTGCTCGTAAAATATATATTTCTGCCGCATTATTAAAAGCCAACTTAAAGAACTTTTTAAAATGAACGACATAAAATAAATTATACTTCTATTCAAAAGCTTTTCAAAACGTTTGGCTGACGGTCGCTGTTTGATTAATTCAGGCCAAGTATTACGGAAAGCGCATTGGTAACTTACAAGGCAGATTTTGTTTTAAAATTCGAAAGCTCGTTTTACAATTACTCCTTTAATAAATCATATAACCGTGTATAATTCATATTTAAGACATAAACATATACATATTTAAAAACGGTAGCTACAAGAAAAGCACCCATAATTATGTGCCAATAGGTACTTAGTTACGGTTCCGTGAAAGCCGAACCATTATTTTTCTATGTACTAAAATATCCTATTGAGACCAAAAATCCTCTAAAAGTGCATTAAAAAAATCGCAAAATAAGTAGGTAATTGCAGGTTCCAGGCAGTTAATGTGCCAATAGAAGAAAATTATCAAATAATATTTTCAATCTATTTATCATTTTAAATAACAAGGCCTACTTTTTCAGTCACAAATGTTTTATCCACTGAAAATATCAATAGCTACTAATATTATTATTTCACCGACAGACATTAGGTTCAATGGACATTCAAATAACTTGGCAACACTGGCAGCGATTATTGATCGCGCGGCCGCAAACCACGCCGCGAGTCGTGTCGCTCGTGTATTAGGGCTTTATTCGTTGCGGAATTTGTTCGAAAGAGCCACTGCGGCCCTGGGGGAGCAGAATACGCCCGCAACTAAGCCCGAAGGCCGTACTTTAGGGCTTAGTTGCGGGTGTATTCTACTCCGTATCACTTAGGTGATACGGAGAACTAAAAATGAATGACAACATGATTTGAAAGTAACTGTTAAATCGTGTTGTCATTAATTTATCCTGTCTCCTGTTGTCATAATTTGTAGAGTGGTTGAAGTATGTCACATTGTGAGAGTTTAAAACAACACGTTTACTATTATGTGTTCGTAATCACTTGGCTTTTAATTAGGTCTGGAGCAGCGCAGGTTTGAAGTAAATAATGGACGTTATGGTTCAGATTAAAATGTCGACATTTTAATCAGAACCGCAACTCCGTGGTTTAACATACTAGCTAATATTAAGAGTTTATTGTACTCTTTTGTTTTACATAACAAATTGAACGTTCAAGTAACATTTTAACAGGTGAGATAGTGGTCAAACGCGTGCCTATTAATAGTAAAAAAAATGTAAAGTATTGTTTTAGATTTGTTCAGAATTTGTAATTTTTTAATGACATCAAAAGTTATGGTTTTCAACATTTTCGTATTTGTTCGGAAATTTCCAGAAAACTCGATGCAATAGTAAAATAGTGTTATATGAATCGCGCAAATAATAGGCCTCGCAACAAATGACAGTAAATAAGTTTTGTAGATATCAGTTACCATTTTTCTAAACAAGTCTTCATCATCGTCCCCCGCCCCGACAAAACACTAACAATATTTACAATATTATTTTATTAGTATTTTCATATGATTTATTTGTTGTACACCTTCTACAGTGTAGTATGTTTAAACCCAAAGGTTAGCTGGTATACAAAGCCTTGTTGCTTTAGGACCGCCTATGTATTACTACTGTACATAAGATCAGATAAATAAACGTGGAAATGGTTTCAATATGAACAAAATTTTTTAGGGATAGCAAAGCTAAATGGACAAAGTTCGCACGTGTCCTGTGGCCAACGTCCCACGCTCCCCAACTCGATTAAGTATTCCAAGAGCGGCAACGCTCCGTTTTATAACGCTCTGTTTGCATTGCGCAGCTCGCTCCCAATTAGGACAGGGGATAAAACGCTGACGGTACGGAAAGTAGGACCGCCCAACGTTACGTCATCCGTCTGATGCAAGTCTAGACACACGAAATAGCGCTATAGGTTCATTTATACGCCGCGCTACGACGACACATGTACGAATATAAACGGATAGTAACTGTCGAATGGTCTCAATTATAGAATTCCTCGGGGATCGGTTTTGGTTTGACACTAAAGTACCAACGACACGCCTACATGGCGGTCAGGTATTGATCCGAGTGCCACGTAGGCGCTCGGAGCGTCCGCGGCGCTTGACTAAGAATTGTCTGAGGCCGCGGACACGAACTCAGCGGCGGCGGCGGCGGCGCGGTAAGTTCCGAATTAATCTGTGCATTTGAACTCGCCGCTGATCGTGTCATATGCATAGATTCTTTGACCGCCGGGTTCGCGTCCGCGGCCTTAGTCAGGTGCCGCTAACACTGCTAGCGTATTTTTTCAATTAGCAAGCTATCATTTAATGTAGGCAATTTAGCATTTCATGAACCGAAATACTGTACTTTCAATTTTCCGCTGTATACCATAACAACAAAACAAAGTGTCCAAAAAAGAAATTTTATCCGTAAAAACATTGACCCGTTTTCTAGGGCTAATATGTCCCAATCGATCGTCACGTTAATTTTTGCGACAAACCCTATCGCGGCGAAGCGAACGCGCCGTCAGAAGACGCCATGTAGTTTTTCCGAACTAACGAGCAAAGAAAACGTGTTAAAAAAAACGTGACGTGTATCCGTGACTTTAAACTACTAATTAAATTTTTAGGTAATTAATTTCTAGGTATCTGTCTCAATGCAGATGGGTGAATACCCGTAGTAAAAGAACTCATTTTAAAAGTCAATGAGTTCATCCTACAGCACAACTTTATTGCAGTGAGCATTGAACGGTGCAAAATAAGCTCATGCTTATCACACATTGCAATATTACAATTTCAGTGGCAAATAAATGCCCGTTACGAAAATTGATGTTTGCCATTGACATATCCCGGAAACTATTGTGGAAGGATATTGTGGCTATTTCTGCCTAATGTAGTTAAAGTGCAAAGATTAAAAAAAAAAAAAGTATTTAATTTATTCCAAAACAATAAAAAAAACATTTTGATAACTGGAAGCTTCTATACCAGACCGCGGCAAAGAAGTCAGTTTTTGCTTTCATCAACCACACTGTAACGTCGGCAAACTTTATCGTAATAATTTAATATCGTATCCACAGAAAACAATTTAACCTAAAACCACTCGGAACACGTAAACCGTAAACAACCCCGAAATTCAAAAGCAAACTGTGTGTTAAACTTTAACTTAATTAAGAAAAGTTTTTGGTGGTAAACCGGTACCTGCAATGGAGTTCTGATTTTGCAGAGCACGAAAACTACTTCCAGTTGGCCTGGCCTGCGTGACCTTATTACATGGCTGCAAACATTCAACTTTACGCCAACAAACATACATACAAACATTGGAAGTTAAATAAAGGCTTGTAAAAAGTAATGATTTCACGACCAAATCTCATTAGGTACAGTTTTGATGTTCGTGACTGTACATACGCTATAAACAAAATTCTCCCTGATGATCGATGTAATTGAGTTCTGATTTCGAAGAGCACGGATACTACTTCCAGTTGGCCTCGCCTGAGAGTCTGAGTGACCTAATTACGTGGCAGCCTCTCGTTATCTGTAGAGGCAGCCGTGTCAATTGTGCTGCTTCCCGCTATCTCCGGCGCAGCTCTTAAGAGGAAATGCTGGCGGCGAGACTTGGTATGTAAAAAGTCATAATTCGAGGTTTGGCTCTCTACTGTTTCCTCCTCTAATATTGGACCAATTTAAGAGATATTTCAAAAACTGAATAAGAAGAATATATACTGTGTCCCTATGTTTATGTTCTTTTTTGATGATTTATACACCGTATAAGCACTAAAACTCTCACAAAATGCTCACAAAATTCTCCGATAAATTGCCGTCAACAGAGCCCCAGTGTAAAAATTTGCCAACTATTAATCAAAAAAGGAAAACATAGAGACACAGTGGACATGCTTCTTATTCAGTTTGTGAAATATCTCGTATATCGGTCCAATACTGGAGGAGAAAACAGTCGAGAGCCGAACTTCGAATTATGACTTTTTACACACAAAGTCTCGCCGCCAGCATTTCCTTAAACCGAAGTCTATACAGGGTGTTCCACTAGAGCGTTTTTAAGGGTGGCGATCTGATGCTGCTGTACAGTAGGTAAAAAACAACATCAAAAAATAATATTGACTTTAAAAAAAACCCTGCCTCGAAAAACGACTAACAGAATACACTTTTCAAACTGTCTGATGCAGTTGCTGACATCGAATCTGTGGTTTAACTAAAATAGACGCCACTAATTGCATCAGACTTGAAAAGGGATTTTGGAAGTGAAAACGTCTATAGCGGGGTTGTGCACTTTTTTGTGATGGGTAAAAATGTTAAACTCGCGTCAGGACATTTTATTTTGATGTTGTGACTTTACTTTGTAACAGCTACAGAACACCATCCACTTTAAATATGTCCACGCACTTCTAGAATACCGTGTATTTTTGTTCGAAAGAATATTATACCGAAATAGTTCCATTTGAATTTCGTAAAGATGGTGAAAAACTTCGGAAATAGAAGAATTAAATTGATATGGAATGGTGGGAATGTTTGGAATGAAATGGTGTTGTGCCAAAAATATACAAACGTTTTCCGAATAAAAACCAATACAAATTACTTCAATTTTGTAAGTCAGTGCTTCTGGTGTGGTTTCTTCGTTTTATGACACCGACTTCCAGTCCATGTCTATTTAGAAATTTCAGGATTTAATTTAAATATAGCCACCTTCACTATATTATTTTTCATTATTTTTAGAGAAAATGATTATTGGATGATAATCCGATCCCTATTCATTATCTCTCTTGTAGTTAGTTTTACTAAGAACCAAGGCCCTGTTAGATACGTCTAGCTCCTAGCTAGACCCTGGTTCTGAGCCCTCAGCTACGGCAGACTGCTGCCTTACATAAGTATTCCCTCCCCCGCTACTCCTAAAATACATTAGGTATGAATCGAATGGGACAAATATTTTCTACGCTAAACAGGACCCATGCCTTTCATGTTCTTTTAGAGAAATGCATGTCTAAGGAATCGTTAAGTATTTCAAAAATTCTACGACAGTTATGTTATCAAAATGAAAAAGTATTTTCGTATATCTTCAATATTCATGCTATGTGATACAGAATATGCGAAATACCTTAATGGAGTACTTTTACAATGGACCCAAAATTGTAATAAAAAAATAATTAAAAGAGTATTCAATTCTCTTCTATTTCTGTGCGCATAACTCGACAAAATGTACTGAACAGTTGATTTTCTTTTTCGCAATTCGGGTTTAGTCTCATTGTAAAAGTTTTTCGAGTACAATAACCCCTTTTATTCTGTTACAAACATGTTGTAGACAACTTGCATATCAGATAAATTGATATTTTGAGAAACTGTTATTTCGTTAATCAACATTAGGTACAGATGGTGTTTGGCAGCCGAAACTATTCTGATATGTGAAATTGCAATCAAATCTCACGTCTGCTGCAGTGATTGGAGTCGGAAATCACTTGAAGTGTAATTGGCAGCCTGAAATCGAGGCTAAGCCCGCATCCGTCTATCTAAACTGATTTAAACTTGTTAATTGAAGTCGAATAAACTTTGTTAACCTGATTCACACACAAACATTAAATTTACCTACCAACCGCGTCGGAGTAAGCGCTAACCAACGCTAAATCTCAAAATAAAAGAAGACATCTATCTGATGATGGAAAAACACAGACAGTCTATGCATGAAACGGTATGGCATCTGTCGAAAGATGCTTGTGGATCAATATGAGTGCAACCTGTCATAACATTCAGCGCTTATTTTGTGGATTGTAATGGATTAAATTATATAGCTACGTTGATGCGCTCGGCATTCCTGACCAGTAACACTAACAAGTACTTAATAATTCGATACTCCAATAATTGCGACATTTGATGACGTTAGTATTGTTGTGTTTGTATTGTGAGAGTAATAAATAGTGATTAGTAACTACCATTATGTGCGAATTCGACGGTTGTTTTGGTAAATGATCTAGTGAAACTACACGGAGTCGTGTTATATGTACGTCGTACACTCATCTAATATGAAGTCTCGTGCGATTTGGTGTTTACGCTTAAAAATATGACATAATTTATTACCTTTTTATTTTTAACATATCTCAGGTGAGTCTCAGTTACTCTGCGTTTCTTTAATTAAATTAGTACATACTTATGTAAATTTTATCATTAAACAAATACAGAAACGTTAAACCTTGGTTGCTGCAGAACCAACCGACAAACGAATTTCACTTTACACATACAATCTTGCACTTGCCAATTCGTAGGAAAACTAAAAAGGCTGTGAATAAAAATTTGTATATTTTAATTCTTAAAAATAATGTTCATGTTTACTTTCTTTTATTAAACATAGGTGATTGAGGAAGATTTTTTTCAAAGTTCGTCCCCTGGGGGGGTAAATTGGCAAGTTGAGAAAGTTTGTATGTACAAGTTTGTCATTATACAGACTGATGTTGAATAATTAATTCATTGTAGCATTTCCAACTACGCTTGCTCATCCCAACAACGTTAGCGACCTCTCGAAGTTTAGTAATTAGTCAGGCTATGCACTGCACACTTTATTTATTCATCAACTGAGGATGGACCATCTCGATGTATTATGCATGCTGGTAATACGTGTGGAACTACGTCATGGTTTCTAAGAGGGTGGGAATTTCCCACCTACCTACGGAACGGGCACGATACCCACGGTGTTTACATTTAAGCGGATTATGTCGATTGTTGCAAGTTATCTGCAAATCGCAGAGGACGGTAGGTCAGTTGTGAGTTTATGTTAAGGTAAGGTTTAACCGGAATTATTTATTTATAGTGCAAGATGCTCTTTTATCGAATTGTGTAAGTTTACTTCGAAGGGACTTAGAATTTAGATTATAGCACCACACTTTCCGGGTATAGAACTTTAAAGTGGTAGTCTCTAAATATTGCTGTAATTGAAGCTCGCTTTTATAAACGAGCGAGTATTTTTTTGCCTGTGGTTACAAAAAAAATAATACTTAGCCTTTCTTATCCAGGCTATATAGTCTCATCTGCCTAGCCTTTTCCCAACTATATTGGGGTCGGCTTCCAGTCAAACCAGATGCAGCTGAATACCAGTGTTTTACGTGAAGCGGCTGCCTACCAGACCTCCACAACCCATTAACTGGGTAACACGGTATTTTTTGGCAAGACGAGTTAGATTTACTGGTTTCCGACAATCCGTAACGACTGCCTAAGATCTAGAAATGACAGCTGGGACCAACGGCTTTACGTGCTTTCTGAGGCACGGAGAAAACTCGGTATGTTAAAATGGTCACCCATCCACAGACCAACCTTGGCAAGCGTTGCTTAACCTTGATGAATGAACCGTACGGCTGTTATTATTTAGCCACGAGCTCCTCAATACAATTTCTCATCACGAACAGCAGCAGCAACTTTATCGATGGACGATAAAGTTCAATAAGACTTGTATTCTTTCTGGCTCGAAACTTGACACTCAACTGAGCACGGCCAGCGGTGAGTCAGCCAGGCTATGTAGTCTATGCCCCCAAATTTACCCCAACCGTTCAGCCGTTGAGGCAAGATTTAGTAAATGTGAAAATGTAGAGGTTTAATTACCTCTACATTTTCAATTTTTTTATATTAGGTATACACACTTATTTTTTAAACTGTAGAAAGAAGTACTTACATAAAGTATTCCGCCAACCAAACCTGACTTTTTTAGAAATCTTTGAAGATTTCATAGCTTTCATCAAAATTTAATCAATCTGAAAAATTGGTTCAGGCCGCTTAGTTTTTAATTAAAGTTACTACTTTTACACAAAATAAGCTTAGATATAGCGAGGCGTGCAACGGTGCTGTACAAAAAGCAACCTTAATCCATGGACAGAAAAAATTAGAGCGCGGTTTTCATTAAGAATTTTATATTAAAGTTGGGTATTCTCTCCATTTAACATTTTCCTGCTGTTTGTTACCTTGTATGTTAGAATTAACTTTAATAACGAAGTAAATAAGTAAGTATTGAAGAGATACCTGTCATTTCCAAAATAATTCTCTTTATTTTATGGTTCGTGTCTTATTGTGTATTATAATTCTACTGTACGTGTGTATATCACTGAACTCCTAAACGGTTGGACCGATTTAAATGCGTTTGGGTGGCGCCCTGGATGGTTTAGATTCAAAAATCAGCCCGGCAGATGGCGCTGCTCATGCAGGTCAACGTCTGTCGGATCCGCTAGTATAACTGTATTTATATACAACATTTAGTTGTATATATTTCAGTTTAGTAAAAAAACAAAAACATCAAAAAAAAAGAAAAGCTGCTGTTCTCTGTGGGTGAGAACTTAGAAAGAATAAATAATACTAACATATTTTTGATTTGTTAATTATGAAAAATAGTATTAAAACAATATCGAACCGTTACAAAGACCAAAGTTTGTAAATTAGTAACCAACCCGTCAAGTACCCAAAATTAAAAGACAATAGAGTTAATAAATGAAAAATGTGGTTAGTAGAAAATTCTGCAATGACTTATTTTCGCAACGCTCACTGAACACGTGCCACCGTAGTGTAGGGAGCTATTCAGTTGTGACTTATTCCCCTGACACATGTCAGGTACACGCTGCTGACATCCCGCTGTACAAAGATAGGGGACTCACAAGTTTATCTCGCATGGAGGGGCAACCTGTGCAATTTTTGAAGTGAAAAATTATTTAGCGGCACTGTGCACATTTTGTGATGGGTAAAAAATGTTAAACTCGCGTCAGGACACGTAACCTAATCGAAAATTCGTAAGACATCAGTACACATTACCTGATCGAAAATTCGTAAGACGGAGGGAGAGAAGCACGTATTCAAGTTTTCACTTCTGCCGGCACTTCCGGAGTCAAACAAAAGTTTTTTTAAACCATTTTATAGTTCGGCAGTTGTAAGTTACAGCAAATTACCAAAAGACGGAAGGAAGGCCGTTGGCATTTTGCGGATCTTTTCAGTCGAGATTCTGGTATTTTCATTCAAAATAATGTTTTTAACGTCTACGCGTTAGTCTCGGGCAACTTGTGTTAGAATTTCTTAATATTTGTAGATTCTTTAATTTATGAAGTTGTAGCGGCAATAAAACTAAAGATGTGAAAAGACATTTTAAAAAGTGGCCTATGACTCCAACACGTATGAAACCTTTACCTACTAGTTTATTTTTATAATTTATATTTTAATTAAGAATTACAATAGAACGGACACTTTATTATTACGAAAATTATTTTATGGAGGAAACTCGGTATGTTAAGATGGTCACCCATCCACAGACCAACTTTGGCAAGCGTCGCTTGACCTTGGAGATTGACCCGTGCGGCTGTTCTTTAGCCACGAGCAAGAGAACACTACTCGATTCCATACATTTTGTTAGTGAGAAAACCTTTTTCCAAAAAAAAACATCGGTCTTTCCCTCCGTCTCACGCATTTTCGGTCAGGGTCACGCGAGTTTAACATGTTATACCCATCACAAAAAAGTGCACAACGCCGCTAAAGAAGTTTTCACTTCAAAAATACAACCGGCTTTCAAATAAATAAAAAAAACACTACAAAGTATAAAATAACAAAAAATTTATTTGGAAGTCGGTTGCATTTTTTTTGTAAAAAAGTTCATTATTTTCTCTTTTTGGTGGTACCCCACACCTAACAACACCACTGGAAAGTCTCAGGAAAGCAAAATGCTCTCTTTCGTTTACTTTTTTTTTTTTTTTTTTTTTTTTTTACTATTGATAGGCACGCGTTTGACCACTATCTCACCTGATGGTAAGCGAAGATGTGGTCGAAGATGGAGCACGCTTGCCTAGAAATAACCTATTCACTCTTGATTTAAAGACTCCCAGGTTGTAGCTATCAGGAAACACAGACTCCGGCAGGGAATTCCACTCCTTAGCTGTACGCACTATGAATGTGTTCCCAAAACGTTTTGTGCGCATGGGTGGGATGTCCACCATGTACCGGTGGCGCATCGCCGTTCGTCTTGTGGTCCGATGATGGAACGGGCTTGGCGGAATTAAATTATGCAATTCCTTACTCCTTACTTAGATGACAAACAAAGTACGTTATCTAAGTAAACGAATTCCAGCTATTTTGATTTCAAAACCAAACTGCTGAACTGATTTTGATGAAATTTAAATGGGACCAAAAGGATAGTATATATACCCTTTCACATGAAGGAAGAATTTTTCAAATCGGTTCATAAATGACGAAGTTATGAGGTAACACACAAAAAAAAATACAACCGACTTCCAAATAAAATTTTAGTTATTAGGAGGTTCTCACCTCCTTCTTTTTTGAAGTCGGTTAAAAATAAGAGAGGTCTAGCAGCTCTCTCAACGTTAATATCTGACGCGATCGCCATAAAACCACTAACGCCATCTATAAGAACTACTCTTAACTACGACGTTGGTTGGCGTAGTCTGACCGTAGACGTAACTATGTTAGAGTGGCGCGGCGGGGTGGTGTTTTACGAGGTTTAGAGAAATAAAAAAACTTTTATTTTGCAGGAAATAAAATCAATTTTAATTGCTTCATTTCGCACGGAATCAGTAGGAAATCTGAAAATTAAATACCTACTTACGTATTTTCACTGTACTTACCTGCTGGCAGATTTTATACCAGTACCTACCTAGCTAATTTTTATTTCTTATAAAATAATATTAATAATTAGTTTTGTTTACTAAGCTTAATAATATATTTAAACAATCTTTTCATTTCACCGACTACTACGCGCGCCGCGTGAATGTTATGTTGCACAGCCGTACGGAACGCGTGGGTTGCGTGGCTTGAGTCATCTATCCTGGTCAATACATTTACGAAAACATTATGTATGTTCAGAAATATCATTATCAATCATTTATTTAATCTCTTTGGTGTAAGAACTTAATCGTTCGTTTTATTAATTTATTTTTAATTATTTGGGCACTAACAGCCATAGTTTTGTGTAAAGTAGGAGCATATTTTTCAAATTTTGTAAATGTAAGTACCATGAAGCTTACATATTACAAGTAAAACTGTAACTAATTAGTTATAGTTTTACTTGTTAGACATGAACGAGCATGGTGGTTGAGAGCATGTCATGCTCACTCAATATCTCGCTGATGGCGGCGCGTGGGTTGGATCATTCGGTACCCTTCGAAATGGTTGAGCTGAAAGTTGCCGATACACGCGTCATGTTCGTGAACGGGCGCCGTCGGTTGAGACTGTTCATCTCTTAACTGCCATTGGCTTATTTTAATCTTTATACATATTTTAAATTCTTATAATAAGCTTTTTTTCCTTTGCATTGTCCTCACATGCAGAAGCAGCAAGTATATCTAACTTAGAATTTTGTAAAACAGAACATGATTTCAAAGAGCATCTGTGGATATTCTTGCACGTTCTTCTCCATAGAGATCTACGCTTTGGAACATGCTCCCATGTTTTTGACTGACCGACCTTTGACGTTTCATAAGTGCCTCACTATGGTTTATTTGAAATAAAATGCTTTTTGAAACATTGAGTCTTTGATGCAAAAAAAATGTTAAAAAATATGTTAGAAGTTGATTGTTAAAGTGTAAAAATTTTGTCGTAGTTGCGCAACCCTTCACGACACATCTTGGCGTTTTTGCTATTATTTAAATTAGAGTAAGTATTATGTGTTATTGCTTACATTAACGAACAGAGTGAACAGGCTCCTTCTGGGTAGGCTCGTTCCATCGTAGACTTTGTCTCTGTCATCTCTGACATAGACTAGAGTCAAGTGCAAACCCATTACAAATAAAAAAGAAAACATTGTCAATGTGGGTTGGCCTGTACTTGGAAACTGTGTTAGAATGAGGCTTGTATGACTTATCCTAAGAAATTCTAAACCTGTTTTAATAAATAAATAAACAACATATAGTGGCTAGCATGAACACAAGCAGCACACCGACCTGTCTTGTTACAATTGCCGTTGTTTTATCGTTTTACGAGCTTCCCTACAATTGAGGTCAAGGGGGGAACCGAGTTGCTCGGGCGAACCCCGCAAGTAGGTTCCTATATTTGTATATGTGTATACGAACCCTATAGAGCGAAACAGATTGTTTCCGGAAGAAACCGTTCGCATTAAAACTTTCTGCTTTTATGCTGATACAAACAGTTGATTAAAATTGTTTTGTTTCTGACAACTCAATTTATGCAGAATTACTATAAAAGGAGCGTTAATTTTAAACCTATCTAACACTAAGTTTGATGGATGAATTTATTATTCAGCCGGTCGATTCTGTAACCAGGTTCGGGTAAAGAGGTCACGAACTAAAGTGTGCTGTCAATTCATGCAGTCAAGATGGAATGACAGCCCAGTTCGTGATCAGTTCGACATGTTTACAGAATCGACCATCTGTACTAGAATCCGAGATATCTGAGGTATTGAGTATACTCTATAACACATGGTAGAGAAATTGAATGAGGAATCTGCGAGTTTTATGAACTACATACAACAGTTCACAGAATACTTTATGATCATGTGAAGCAGTAGTTATGCCAACTATAGATCAACTCTTGCATCATTATACCGTCCAACTATTTCCAACCAGTCCGTATCGTAGTGAGGTAAAGATGCTCTGAATAAAGATAGTGGCAAAGGTTCGGTACGATTGAAATGCTTGAAAGTCTTCTCAAGCAGGGAGAACTTATCAGATAGCAGCTCTCTTTACAAGGCTGTAAACAGAAGGCAAGATAGTGTGAACTTATTTAACAAAATAAGCGAATGAATTTCGGAGGGTAAATATCTTAATTAGGTATTTCTTAAATTTATTTTATTCTTCCGAACGTCACACAGAATTAGCGCCGCTGAGTCTACATTTTATACACGACAAAAATCACTTGTTCACATTGTTAAAGATTTTTTGTATGAATACTTTGATTTTCAAACCTACTATAGAAATTGAATCAAAATGAAACAGATTTAATTTTGCTTCTTTATTGGCTAATGAATTCCGTTAAATTCGTTGGTCCCGGCTGTCATTTGTAGATCTTTGGCAGTCGTTACGGATAGTCAGAAGCCAGTTAATCTGACTCCAGTCTTGCCATGAAGTACCGTGTTACCCAGTTCATGGGTTGTGGAGGTCTGGTAGGCAGCCGCTCCATGTAAAATACTGGTATTCAGCTTAATCCGGCTTGACTGGAAGCCGACCCCAATATAATTGGGATAAGGCTAGGCAGATGATGATTGGCTAATGAATTCCGCAACTTTTTAAGTAGTTTTGTAATAATGACAGAAGAAAACCTGGTACCTATGATTTTTATTTATTTTATTGTAAAAAAATGTATTTATTTTATTGTATAAAAAAATGTATTTATTTTATTGTAAACAAACAGGTCACTATAAAAACCAGTGTCCGACAAATTCCGAAACAAGCAAAAGAAAACAATCCAATGCCTTCAGTGCTATCTTTTTGAGTGGAAAATTCAATTGTGATAATTGGTACATCGATAGCGGGGCCAGTAAACACATGACAGCAAGAAAAGAATACGTTGTGAATCCATCTTATGAACATAAAACCAAGGAGATCATAGTTGCGAACAAAACGTGTGTTCCGGTGCTGTGTTCGGGTGATGTGAACATAATTACAGTCGTGAAGGATGAAGAATACAACATCACAGTTTCCAATGTATTGTGCATACCCAGTTTAACGACAAACTTGCTTTCCGTGAGTAGATTGATTGAGAACGGAAATAATGTAATTTTCAAAGAGAAATTTTGCTACATTTACAATCAACAAGGTACTCTAGTCGGAAAAGCAGAACAAGTTGGTGGTGTGTACAGATTATACACTAAGAATGTGGAACAGATATTGGCAGCGACAGCCAAAACACTCAGTGAAACTTGGCATCGACGTTTGGGGCACATCAACAGTGCTAGTATGAACAAAATGAAAAATGGAGCTGCAGAAGGTATCTCATACACAGATATGGCAAACATAAACAAATCTAAGTGTACAGTGTGTTGTAAGGGGAAGCAGACGAGGCAACCTTTTCAGCCTAGCTCATCCAACACAGAAAATGTACTAGATTTGATACACTCAGACGTGTGCGGTCCTATGGAAAATGTATCCATTGGAGGATCCAGATACTATGTATTGTTCGTGGATGACTACAGCAAAATGGCTTTCATTTATTTCATGAAGACGAAGTCTGAGGTATTTAAGTTTTTTAAAGAATTTCAGTCCATGGTTGAGAACCAGAAAAACAGGAAAATTAAAGTTTTTCGGACAGATAACGGCGGTGAGTACTGCAATCAAGACTTTGATAGATATCTGAAACAGCAAGGCATAATTCATCAAAGGACCAACCCTTACACACCAGAACAAAACGGTGTATGCGAGAGAATGAATAGATCTTTGGTGGAAAAGGCTAGATGTCTAATTTTCGATGCCAGTTTAGACAAAAAGTTTTGGGCAGAAGCCGTGCATACCTCTGTTTATTTAAGAAATCGGTCAGTTGGTCGGGTTGAATAATATGACTCCATATGAAGTTTGGACAGGGAACAAGCCCAACTTAAGTCATGTTCGTATTTTCGGAAGTAAAGCTATGATCCATATACCCAAAGAGAAGAGGTTGAAATGGGATGAGAAGGCCAAGGAACTCATTTTGGTCGGTTACTCAGAGAATGTGAAGGGCTATAGGGTTTATGACCCAGAAAATAACTCAGTCACAACAAGCAGAGATATCATAATTATGGAGAAAGCTGAGAATACAGTTGACATTCCCATTGAATGCAAGGATTCAGCGGAGGATCAGGAACATGAGGAAGGAGAGGAGGAAAGTAGTATCAATGACACAGATATTGATGATGAGAAGGATACCACGTATATACCAGATGCTTCTTCGATAAATGACACATACAATAGCTGTGATACTTTTAGTACAGCATCAGAATCAGATGAGTCAATCATAAACATGAATCAAGAAGTTGGAATCACAAACAAACGAGTGAGAAAAATACCTGATAGATTTGGCTATAACCATTTGTGTATTACAGAGCCAGAAGATCACAATGTAACGGATATTACACTCGAGGAAGCCTTAAATGGACCTGAAAGCAAACATTGGAGAAAGAGTATGGAGGAGGAGTTGGAATCATTCAGGGAGAATGATGCGTGGGAACTCGTTGACAAACCTCATGACTCTACAGTAGTGCAGTGCAAGTGAGTATTTAAAAAGAAATATGATAGTGTTGGTGAAGTACGTTACCGTGCGAGACTTGTGGCAAAAGGTTTTTCACAAAAGGCGGGAATCGACTACCATGAGACTTTTTCCCCAGTGCTACGTTATACTACTTTAAGATTGTTGTTTTCATTGTCAGTAAAATTAAATTTAGATATACGTCATCTCGATGTAACTACAGCTTTTCTCAACGGTTACTTAAATGAATGTGTGTATATGGAAAAACCTATAAATTATAGAGATAGTAATGATAAGAATAAAGTGTTGAAGCTTAAACGTGCCATTTATGGACTCAAACAATCATCGAGAGCTTGGTATCAAAGAGTAAATCATTATTTGATGACTTTAGGGTATTCAAAGTCTAAATATGAACCTTGTTTGTTTACAAAATTTGATGGAAATGTTAAAGTAATAATTGCTCTATTTGTGGATGATTTTTTTGTTTTTTCTAACTGTAAAATTGCAACTAATGTATTAGTTCAAGATTTGAGTTGCAAATTTAAAATAAAAGATTTGGGTCAAATAAAGCAATGCTTAGGTTTAAGAGTAAACTTGTATAAAAATGTAATAACAGTTGATCAGGAAAAATATGTAGAAACTTTGTTAAAAAAATACAATATGTCACATTGTAAGACTGCTGAAACTCCTATGGAGATTAATTTAAGTTTAGAGAAAACTCAGAATAAAAGTTGTAATAAAAATATTCCGTATAGGCAACTGATAGGCAATTTAATGTACTTAGCTGTGCTAACCAGGCCAGATATTGCTTATAGCGTTTGTTACCTTAGCCAATTTAACAATTCATATGATGAAACCCATTGGAAGCACTTAAAAAGAATTTTAAGATATTTAAAAGGAACTAAAAATCATGGTCTTGTATTTTCTAAAGATGAATCTTGTATCGAAGGGTTTGCTGATGCAGATTGGGGTTCAGATGTAAATGTTAGAAAATCTTTTTCAGGGTTTTGTTTTAAATTGTCAGGATCTGTTATATCTTTTGAATGTCGGAAGCAAAGAAATGTTGCATTGTCCTCAACAGAGGCAGAATACATTGCCATGTCAGAAGCTAGCAAAGAAGCTATTTATTTAAAGAATATTTTGTTTGAAATTTTAGGCGATTCAGAAATTATCACTTTGTATAATGATAGCCAAAGCGCACAAAAGTTAATTTCGAATCCAGTGTACCATAGAAGGTCAAAACACATAGATATAAGATATCATTTTATTAGGGAGGCAGTTGCAAACATGTTTATAAAGGTAGACTATTTGGAAACAAACAATATGCCAGCTGATATTTTTACAAAGAGCTTGGGTTCTGTAAAGCATAAATATTTCACTAAAATGCTTGGTGTATTGCCTGTTAATAATATGTAATAATGTATACATGATTTTGTTAAGCGGAGGTGATAATATTGTAACAAAATTATCATAATAATTGTAGCCGCTTGCTACTACTAGCGCCATCTATATTTCCTAAACTGTATGTTAAGTAAATAAATGAGTCTGTTGAACGAATCACTGCGTATTACTTACATTTTATTGTATCAAAAATGTATTTATTTTATTTTTCTATTTAAATATACCATCTGCCTCCGTGGTCGAGTGGTTTAGGCGTTTGCCTTGGGACCCGGTGGTCGTGGGTTCGATTCTCACGGAAAGCATACTTTGTAAAGTTGTTTCCGGTTTGGCTAGGACGTTGCAGGCTTGAATCGCCTGATTGTGGCGGTGGTCAAATAAACCATGTCAGAGGCCCTTAAGGCGCGGGGTTAGAAACTCTGACACTAGAGAGTATTTTGTGGTTGTTAGACTTTGACTGCCCACACGATAAGAAGAATAAATATACCTATAGAAAAGACCCAGCAGATACTGCGAAAATAAGTAGGTATCTGTAATTTGATTTCTTCCTTATTCTCTGTTTGTGTACCCAATTACTTGAATTAACTGAGTTCAGTTCTCTATTGTGAGATTGTTGTATTTATTTTTATTTTGTATTTTGAGATTAAAAACAGCAGGAAAAAGAGATCTTAAAAACATGCACACAAAAATTGGCATTTTTTCATTCATCTCCTATGAATAAAAAAAATGCCAAATTCTAGTCGGACAACGTATTTCACAGAATTAAAACGAACTAATGAAATGAATAATATTCTTTAATTTTGTTACTCAATAGAAACTTCAAACTATTAGTCGCCGAATTATAAAAAGCCAAGCATTCGACCTTTTTCAGTCTTTTTTGCCGTCACATAAAATTGTATATCTACGGTCCTTCTAACGGTGGTTTTAATGGATCTGTCTAACGCCTTTAACATCAGTCTGTCAAATCCGTTTTTCTGTATAAAACGAATTTAAACAGGGATTTAAAAAAAAAAAAAACGGCCATAAGTGAGTCGGGCTCGCACACGGAAGGTTCCGTACGATAAATCTTAAATATTATATTTTTATAGCGGCTATAGAAATACACAATTTGTGAAAATTTGAACTGTCTAACTATACGGTTCTTGAGATACAGCCCGCTTACAGATAGACAGCGTGCGGACGGACGGACAGACGGACAGTGGAGGCTTAGTAATAGGGTTTCGTTGGTTACCCTTTGGGTACGGAACCCTAAAAACGGGTAAGAGTGAGTCGTCGTAGTTCCAAACTTGTATGAGCGGTTATTCCGATTTCTTTTAAGGTGAGAATTAGTTAAATTCATAGGTATTTGAGAATTACAAACCTTAAATAGTGACTTAAAAAATGGCGAAAAAAAAAATGCAATTTTGAGAGGAAAAACTAAATCAGCTCTGTCACAAAAATTATCAAATATTTATTTTATTTTATTGTATTTCTTTGTAAAGATCGGATATTTGAATGTAAATTTACCTAAAGTTACTACTACTTTTAATTGTTTGTAAATACTTATTCATTGGAATTTTCGATACGTATTCATGAATTATGTAAAAGCTGTACTTTATTACTACGCCAATATTTTCGATTCGAATACAAAAATTAATAAATATCAGCTTACATTTTATTTTATTTGATATAAGCCTTAAATTGAATTTAATATAAATATCGTCAGTACAGGTGGACTAACAAGATAACCGATTTAATACTTACTCAATATTGCGAAATGAAATATTATATCAATTTTGTACGGAGCAGCAGAACGCTAATAAATAGTCGAGCAGACATTTATTAAACTGGGGTTCCGGGCACAGACAAAAAAAAAAACGTTATTTATAGTTAATTGCATCTAATATATAAAAATCTCGTGTCACAGTGTTTGTTATCGAACTCCCCCGAAACGGCTTAACCGATTTTTTTTTTATGTAATGGGTTTGCTCTTGACTCTAGTCTATGTCAGAGATGACAGAGACAAAGTTTAATAGCGTCTAGAGATTTTTATAATTTTTTTTTGTGTAGGTATATTTGGTAGGTCTGAGAATAGGTCGTAGGCTATTTTTAATTATATGGCAAGATATAGTTTGCTCGGGCAGCTAGTCTAATATATAAATGTCTCGTGTCACAGTGTTTGTTATCGAACACTGTGACACGATTTTTATGTATTTTATTATGTGTATTTTTGGTAGGTCTGAGAATAGGTCGTAGACTATTTTTTTTTTGGCAATACAACGTTTTCCAGGTCAGCTAGTAACATAAATTAATTTAACTTCAACTCTATTTATTCAACTTGAATTCAGCCTGTTTCCTCTATTTTTCGTGGGGTCTTTTAGGAATATCTTTTAGAAATTTCTAGGAATATTGAACGGACGAATATCAAAGTCCATAGTGGTATTGTGTTCTCATTCCTTACAAAGAATTTCGCTTTGTTAAGTTTCGGGAAAAAGCAGCAAAAATTTAGTTTATTTTTGTACTAAGTACAAACGTGCACTTCACCTACAGTTTTTATTTATTCTTAAAACTCTAGCCATAAAAGAATTCTAGTAACGTGTACTGACGCGGACGTAACTGTTATGAAACTAAATCAACGCGCTGTCTGTGAATCGAACAGCTTGTCAAGTCCCCGGGAGCGTACAGGACAATTTCCAATGACTGTTCAGTTAGATAACGTAACTTTTGAAATTCTCTTAGGTACATCGCGAATCGAAAATGTTTTCTTTTTTATTTGTGAAATTAAAAACTTATTTTTTGTAAACGGTCGTCATAACATCCTAGTTTAATCGATAGTGTAGGTGCCAATTATAAAAATAATTTTTAATAAACTTGATTGCGTGATTATTGTATTGGGGGCCCTTGGTTATCTGCATAATTATATATTATATAATTATATGACTTAGTCCAGATTCCCTTAATGAGACTCACCTACTACTGTTTTGTGTTCCCGAGAAGGCTTGTGATACAACTTGGAGCATGGCGGCCATGCTTATGAATTGTAATTAAGAAATTATTTGAAATCTTTCTTTAATAGCAAGATTAGAAAAGTTTTGGGGCTCAGTAGACTTGACTAATATTCTACTTCCAATTCTTACATTCTTGGGGTGAGTGTAGACATATTACAGCTTAACGAAAGCCGGGTTAAAAGAGCAAACAAGTCAAAAATACCTGCGCTTGAGAGGTTAACGCTTTGCATGTCTGGCAAATCGTATTAAAAATTAAAATCTGGCTCTTAAAGTTTCATTTAAATTACAAAATCTTAGACAGGGTAATTTACTCGTGCTGCGAAATAGTTAATGATGCTATCCAGATCGAAACTAGGAGCGTTCGAAAATACGACGAAACGATTGCAGATAAGGTAGAGTAGAGTTCTTTTGGAATATCTTAGCGGTGGCACTGCTGCGCTCACAGATAAATGCCTGGCACCAGATGCTTCTTTGGAGACTATCTATTAATAATGACTTTAATTTTTGTGAAAAGTTTCTAATAACAATGAGAGTCGTTTTGTCAGCTGCAGTAGAGTTGTAATGAATAGGGATTGGGAGCAGGTGGTAGATTCCCAACGGGCAATTCAGCAAGTGGGACAAAGTTTTCGGGGCCCTGCACTCGCCAGCTCCTAGGGTGTATGATCGATCAATGGCTACCCGCAATTCTCCCCTCGGCATTGGCAAGACTATCTCCATGGCGACTAAATAGCGCTTTCACGCGACTCGTCGTTTAAGGCGGAGACACCTTAGAGTAGTTGATTTTAAAATGAGAACCTCTAAACGGCTTGTTGTATTTTTTTGGAAAAAATACAATTCATGAAATTTTTTATTTTTATTCCTTTAACACAGTGTAATTAATTTGTAAAGTTATGTCTAATATAGACATAAAAACGACAATCGGACCAAAACTGTCGCGCGTATTTTAATGGAATTCACACTATCATAAAAACAATTAAGTTATGATCTACGTTTTGATATACCGCTTTTTTTTAAATTTTAGAATAATAAGGTAAGTACAAAAAACAACAGAATTTTCGGTCGAGCGGGTGTTAAACGAGTGAGCGTTTTGTTCCCTCAAGGCCGCTGGCGTATGTCGTTGCCTTAACTTGTGTAATGCACCATAAATTTATGTAAGTAATAAGTACTTACATAAGTTTCAGGAGCTCAAAATATTTTGATATGTATTTTTATTCCAAAGATATGTGTGTAACACACCGTTATGTGTGTAAGACACCGTGCGTTATGTGTGTAAGACACCGTGCGTTATGTGTGTAAGACACCGTGCGTTATGTGTGTAAGACACCGTGCGTTATGTGTGTAAGACACCGTGCGTTATGTGTGTAAGACACCGTGCGTTATGTGTGTAAGAGACCGTGCGTTATGTGTGTAAGACACCGTGCGTTATGTGTGTAAGACACCGTGCGTTATGTGTGTAAGACACCGTGCGTTATGTGTGTAAGACACAGTTATAGGACGAATAGTAAGTGTTTTGCTTGTGGCAACCATTTCATCAAATACCTCTATATTCTTGAAGCAGCGAGAATAAGACTCTGGTCGGAAATTAGATCAAGTTCGGCTTCAGCAAATCCTACTAAAAATCAAAATCAAGATGTTACTTAATGTGCTTTTAAGAACAACTATAATTAAATATTTACAAAGTAAGTAATCAAACGGTCATAAAGTCTGTAGTAAGTAAGGCTGTGAATGTTTAAAAATACCTCTCAAGCTGACACTTCACTTGGCCTAATTGCCTTACCCGCTCCCTACTTTAATTAGTTAAAAAGCGAACTTTATAATAAAGGGTTGAGGGTATATTTTTGTCCAAGTAACGCAAAAACACCAAGTGAAGTTTTATAAACGGCTCACTGAATGAAGAATTTCAATATATGTGAAATATAATTAGTTGGAATTTCATGATTTTTATTGAAACTCACCAATCAGCGAACCCACTCAAGAATGATATTTTTTAATTCATCAGCTTGCAGTTTGTAGTTAAGTATCGATGCAAAAATATGAGCTCGTGGAATCATTCAAGTTAATTGAGTTTTCATTTACGTACAATTTTCGAAGAACGGAGGAATTATCATTGGTTGTTAGGGTTCCGCACCCAAATGGTAACCAACGGAATCCTATTGCTAAGTCTGCGCTGTCCGTCCGTCCGTCCTTCCGTCTGTCAGCGGGCTGTATCTCAAGAAACGTAATAGGTAGACAGTTGAAATTTTCAGATTGTGTATTTCTATTGCCGCTATAAAGATTAAGGGTTTATGGTACGGGACAACGTTGAATGGTGTATAGCACTTGTCGTTCAAATTACAGGGAGAACTTCCTTGTTAAATAAGCATTCTAAAATGGTATACTACTATAGTACACCATTTACTCGTGCTAAAAGTGGGTAGGTATAGATACTATATCCACATAATTCACCTAGCCTTTTCCCAAACATATTGTGGTCAGCTTCCAGTCAAGCCGGATTTAGCTGAATACCATTATTTTACGCAGAGCGGCTGCCTAACAGACCTCCACAACCCATTAACTGGGTAACACGGTACTTCATGGCAAGACTGGAGTCAGAATTACTGGCTTCTGACTATCTGTAACAACTGCTTTTAAGCACGAATGCTCGCTTAACGAGCCACGTCCCCAGACAGTGCCAGAGCTCAGGGAAGCCGCTATTCAAGAATGGGACTCGTTACCCCAAGAAATGCTGGATAACTTGATCCTCAGCATGCCCAGGAGGATCTCCACATGTGTTGGAGTCATATTTACATTGAATATGAACGCTTTATTAATAAATTGTTGTTTAAGTTTCGTTAAACAGTCTTTTTCAAATAGTTTTACTTTTTCATTTCTAACAAGGTTTTTCTATTTAAAGAAAAATCACTGATTTTTTCTTGATAAAGTTAAATAAAAAAAAATAAGAGCTTATGCTAGCGATCGCAAACATTTTTTGATTTGTGTACCTACCCACTTTTAGCACGAGTTTGAATAATAACCTCGATTTTTTCTGACACATTTTCACATTTCCGATATACGATTTGCTTGTTATGTTGCGGATTTTTTTCAATACTGTTTATTTACTTTTAGCAATAAATTAGTAGCCAATATGCTCGAAATAAAAAAAAAAATGTTTAATGTAATGCTGTAAGACAACTTGATCTCCTTCATAATACAAACAAGGTACGCGAAAATAATTTTGCATGTTATACTTAAATCACTTCCCACAAATATTATGTAACAAAATAATATTATACGATATTATTTTATGTTTTTCGTGTGTTTAAAAACATCGTTTGATTCATGTGCCTCGTCTTCGGATTGGGCTTTTACAATAACAAAGTTTGCTCCCTTGCATCAAAAGGTACTATTTCAGTTTGTATAGTTAACGAATTTAATTATTTTGTTGCTCATTACTCACTTTTATTCAGTTCTATTCAGCTTATGCCCATAATAAATAACGATTTTGTATGGAGAGGCGTACGTAGCATTCTGTTTTGCGTTTTAATTTTTTATCTATTTCTTCTGCAAGAAGCCAAACGATAAAAATGTCGTTCTTAGAACTGTCCATGTTAAGAGCAATGAGTAAAGAGCGTGACTACCGCCAGACCACCTTCAAAGCCGATTTTCTCGAAAACTACGAAGGTACTTATTTTTTTGTTCGAGTACTAATTGGTACCAATTGAGTTACCAAATGTGAAAACGATTGGCGTCGGTGCCCCTGCGGTAGTCACGGACATCTTACCGTCTTCGCAGCGTATTCAGCGCCTCTCATTCTTACGACGCTGTACGCGGCTGATAAAAGCAGAATTAAAGTGTGACCAAAATCGTAGGTAAGAATCGTTCAGAAAAACGCGAATGGAGCTGAATAAGTGTGACTAGTCCCTAAATATCACTTTAAATATTCACTTAGATACTTCACATAGGTACGTTTATTATAATTTAGATACTGGAACTATACAACACTGTTCTTGTCTAGTAGTTATGGTAGTCTAACAATGACTGTTCGACATCGACAGCGGTTTCAATCTTATTTCGTAGCAGCAAGGGTGGTTTTCGTAGTTATATTTTCTTTTACTACTACACGACGCCTCGTTAAGTCGAGCGTACACCGAAGTATAGTGTTACAAGAAATACAAAAATGTTCTGTTTGCGGAGCTAGCATTCAACCTATTTGTTTTTTTAAAGGAAATTGCTATGCGTCCATACATCGTTCGCCTAAGAGCCAACAGAAACGTGAATTAACTTTCGGTGTTCTAAACCTGTTATATCTATACTAATATATAAAGCTAAAAAGATTGTGTGTTTGTTTACTTGAACGCGCTAATCTCAGGAATTACTGGTCATTCAGTGTTAGATAGTTCATTTATCGAGGAAGGCTATAGGCTATATATCATCACGCTAAAACCAATAGGAGCGGAGCTGTAATGAAAATTGTGACGCAGACGAAGTTGCGCGGGTCTACTAGTATAGTGTATATATATGGATATAAATGAATTGCTGTTCGTTAGTCTCGCTAAAACTCGAGAACGGCGGGGCCAATTTAAATTAAATTAAAATTCGTTTATTTCGGACTACGATGATCCATATTTTGTTAGTATTTCAAACAGCTTACATTCTAGTGTTAGTAAAACATTGAAATAAAAATTATATCATTAAAATAAAGGATGACCAGGCAGGAAAGTTCCTACCTAATCAACCTCCTTACCAAAAACCTTATATTTGGCGTCTAGCTCTCCGCCACAGCTCTCAGGATATAGTTGCGACTACTCCGCACTCTACAGCAGCGAAGCAGATTTTTGCGTATTATGGCTTTATTGCCGACTGTGTGGGTCTCGGCAAACATTTCTGAGGCGCTACATAAACGGGGCAGTCGCATCAACATCCTGAAATAATTATTATATTGAACGCGCAGAACATCGAGCGATCTTTTAGTGTAGTTGACCCATAGATTTCTCGTGTAAAAACTCACAGTAGGCTTTAAAAAGAGTAATTTTAACTAGGTCAGAGCACCGAGCAAATCTACGTTACCTCTGACCACCAGTGCCCTACGCTCCCTCTCGATATCTGTATCATCGTTAAGATCGTCGGTGATGAAATGTCCAAGGTGCTTAAATTTGGACACTATTTAAATGGAGGCCATTCAGCCTAATAATTTCTGGTACAGTCTGGACATTGGCCTGTGGCCTTAAAGAGCATATATTCATTTTTGGTGACATTATAAATAATTCCATGTGAGGTAGCATACGTCTCACAGACTTTGAGCAATTCCCTAATTGCCCCAGGGGCCCAGCAGCTCCATGTCGTCCGCGTAGCTGATTATTATTAACGCTCACTCCGTTTATTTAACATCCAACATTCATGCTGCTGAGCTCGGAGATGAGGCCATCAACATACAGATTGAAGAGCCTAGGGGATGTCAAACCCCCCTGTCTCACACCTCATTCCAATCTGTATGCTGTAGGGAGAGTGTTTGACCACTTCACCTGGTTTTTTTTATTGGCATACCAGTACTGAAAAATTTTCAGTATTTCAGCCGGGGTACCCCTGTTCCTCAACTTGTCCCAAAGCATATCGTAGGACACCAGATCGAAGGCCTTAGAGAGGTCAAGGAAACAGGCGTACACGTCTTACGATCAGTATAATATTGAAGAGTATGCTTGAGGCTCAAGATAGCAAAATTTTCAAATATGAGTCAAGCATATTGTCCAATACTTTAGCCATTATCGTTGCCAGAGAAATTGGACGATAATTCCCCTTACTTGATATGTCCCCTAAGCTGTTCTTATCACTGGGAACCACAAAGGCTTTCATAAAATTTTCCGGAAGTACGAATGGCGTAAGCACGTGTCGTATAGAACAGCAACAAGACCCTCGGCATGTGAACCCCAGCATATTTCAAGATTAAACTAATTAAAAAGATTTGAATAATTATTTTTTTGTTAGTTCCGCCAGAATACAGGATAGATAAAAGGGTAAGTAGAGTAGGTAGGGTAGGTAGGGAAGGTAGGGCCTACCCTACCTATAGGGTAGGTAGGGAAGGTAGGGCCTACCCTACCTATAGGGTAGGTAGGGGAGCCAATTGACGGGAGCGAAGCCACGCGGGTCAGTTAGTAATATATTCGACTGAACTAAATTAAAATCACAAATTGTAAAAACAGTTGTGCATCCTCCCAAATCCTGTTAGACTTTAGCTTTCATCATTTCAACCTAGTACATGAACTATGTAAACAAATTACAGCCCAATGATGTATCTCACTTGTACTGTAAAATTACATAAAAATCAGTAGGTATTCAGACTTAAAAAAGTGATTTAATGGCTTTGACACCTGATACCTGGAAATCGGCCGTCGGTCTAAGTTACCACGTTTGCGTATGTTAAAAAAACACCCTAGCACTACTTTAAGCCACACATTTTGTTGGAGAGATGAGAGTGAGAGAGGTCTGGCAGCTCTGGGATCTCAGTCTAAAAGTGTTATTGCAAATTGCCAAGTGTCATCTGTCAATTCATCGACTGTCAGTGTCGATTTTGCTCGTTTCACACAGCGCTTTCAATCGCTTTATTCTTTTTGTAACTAAAAATCGTACTCATAGTTAAAGCCGTGACAATGCTTCGTTTCAATTTGACGTTTTGAATAGGCAAATGCAGAAAATAATGGCGCCGGGGAATTGAAGACCGAAGTGAATTTTTAAAATGTTTTCGTTATTATGAAGTGTCCGTTCTATTTTATAATTAAAAGGTGAATTATTAAAAAAAAGAACTGGGAATTATCGTAAAGGCATGTATTCATAGTGCACTTTTTACAATGTCCTTTTTTTATTATACATCCGTGGTCATAATTGATAATACCTGTATATATAATATAACAATGATGAACTGATAGATTGATTAAGGTACTTAGTTATGTACATATCCGGAATGTTACGAGTATGTATATGATGTTTCGAATCTGGATACGGTTACGGATCTAGGTGCATGCTCCTAACATTTATTAACAAAATATTTGTACCTATACCACAGCATATTGTAAAACATTTATTTGAAAAGAGTAACTATGTATAGGGTTTCTTGTCCATTCTTCTCCATAAGAATCTACCCTTCCGAATGGACAGTAGAGCCACTATATTATTTTAAACGTAAATGATGACATTCAAAAGTGCCATTTAATGGCCTGATTGAAATAAACGTTTTGACTTTGATTTTGGATATGAAATTATTTCGGATTATCCGTTAGTTTCAGATAGTTTCAGTTACGGATATTAGATTTTTAAGAAACTTTTAATGTAAAATACAAATAGAAATAATAAAAAAAAATCATTCAAGTGATGCATGGGGTCAGTGTGTCGGCTCGGCCGAGTAAAAACTCCTGTAATAATGTGTCTCATAATTTTCGGATAAAACAGATATAATATTAAGAAGCGTAATTAAATCATACGATATGTATGTACATACAAATTTGTAACATCATTTTATAAGTTTATCTTATACAACGTGATTTTTTCAAAGTCAAAGTCAAATCCAAAATGTAATGCGTAGCAACTTTATACATTTTGGTGAACGCTGTAGTAAGTTAGTAACGCGTTGGTCGATAACAGTTTTGTATTACAAAATCGATAACGGACACCCTCCCGTTATCTATTTTGTAATACAAAACTGTTTAAATTAAGTTATTGAGTTTGTTAATAGTGTTAGAAGGTAGTGTAGGTACATGTGAAATAATTTTTATTATGTATTTTGTGTTTAAATTAATTAAACGGCTATAATATAAGCGTCTATAATTCAAACTCCTAGTTTTCTTAAACATCATGATGATGAATAACAAGAAAACATATTTACTTAAAAACAACTACCTTCTTTTTAAGTGCCAAAACTGGTAAATATGTACTGTATTTTCTTCAATAATCAAAACCGTAAACGTCTCTAAAGCGAAAAGTAAAATTGAAAATTTCCTGCATATAGCGAGCAGATTTCCCATATAAAGTGCCTTACATTTTTCGCGCGTTGTGGTAAGTTGTTAATATTGGAAGAAGTTTCTACATACAAGCTTAAACTCTTCCACATGCACACACACTTTCTGGGGTCTGCGGGCGGGTGGTGGGGGTTCTTTTTCATTCCGCTTGCCCATTCGCCTCTGAGAATAATCCGCATGGTATCAGTACGGATTTGTCCCCGATCCGGGCGGTACTGGGGAGCAAGTTACGTTTGTCAAAGTTCTTCATAACTTTGTGACAGAAAAATAAACCGTGCCGTTGTGAATGTCCTTGAATTCAGTGCGGGCTTTTTTTCGTTTTTCTTTCGTGTTGTGTAGTGGAGTGGGTTTCCTCGTAAATGTAGCCATACGAGCTAGTTGTCGCAGTGTGTTGATACACGTAGACAGTTTTCTTAACATGTCTACTCTTATTAATTCTACTTTTTGTGTAATATTATTAGTGAATATTGCTTACAGGCAAAAGTTTAACTTTGTTAATTCTAGGTTATGATGACGTTACGGTAGGTAAACATACCAAAATATTATTTCCCCTGAAGGGTTCAGAAAATTAAACAAAAACACGTAATAATTAATTGTAAACACAACATTTTAAATAAATTAAAAGACAATAAACAAAAAAGACGATTCACGGTTCCAAGAAATGTATGAGTTCATTAATTCTGTTTCTATTAAATTCGTTTTTTTTTTCTTTTCGTATCCTGGTGTTTCAATCTCGAGATTTACGGGCAGGTTAATTTAAACAAAGAAAATATTACTTATGTGCTTCCATTCAATATTACTGTATTGAATGGAAGCACATATTATGGTTACACAAAATTAGTGTTACCATGAAAACGTAGTTAATAATATTATTGCGTAAGTGGGTATTTTATTTTCTCATAGACTGAAATTCTATATTAGTTACCATTTATATGGAGAATTATTTAAGGTTATGTGATAAAAGAACACGTATTTATCGATTAGTTTTAGTAGAGTTCGGATAGATAGCTCTTTGAGTGACAAATTATAGTAAATTTCAATTTTCCACTTACTTGATTAAGCTCCACCAGGTGACTTTGATCTAGTTCGTGCCTCGCACACTGCAATCGATGCGGGGCTTGGGTTCAATTCTCGGTTCAAGCTGTTAAACAAATTTTCATTTTAGGACCATAATCTGTCTTATTAGTTTAGTAAAGTCAGCACGTTAACAACCCTTATACTAACTCGGAAATCGTTATTAATAAAAATAATATGAGTATGTTATGTTCGATTTATTAGATTAAATATAAATTCTTAAATTAGGTACCAATCAATGGTCGACAGAAACGAACTTAATGAAAGTTAAATTAAATTGAATTGGTGATTTTAAATCTATAATAACGATGTAACTAATTTGTTTTTTAGTTTTGTAGAACAGTGGTGAAAATGTAGTAAATATTGTTTTCAAAGAAGAAAAATAACTTGCCATATTGAAATAAATAGGACGTTCGGGAAAATTTACCATGAGGTACATTTGCTTTCACTGCTCAAGAGCATCATGCTCAGCTATCAGTTTTGGGCTGCACTTGTCTTTGCACCATTTCTCATGTTGGTTGGTTGGAACCTCTGGGTATTTTTCTCTATTGTTGTCAGAATTTTCAGAAAATAGAACCAATTGCGAGAATAGCACAGCTCGTATGCTGTTATGAAGTTGCTCGTCAACTTTTCATATTTTGCGTCTTTTAAGTTTCCAAAAAAATTACGAACAAAATTTTTGAAACAGTTTCGAACAAAATTAACAAGTTTAATAATGAGAGTAAACGATTTTGAGTTCCTGTCTTAAATATTAAATATATTTAAAACAGGAACTCAAAATTATTGTTCATTAGAATTATTTACTGGGAAAAAATAAATAGATAATTTATTATTATTATTTCATATACAAAGCAAAATAAACAAATGTTTTTAAACTTCTTAATAATGATCTTTAAAAACATTTGCTTACTACTAATTTGACGACACCGTTGGCGCAGTGGTTGAGCGATTGGGTGATGCTCCGCGTGTCGCGGTTTCGATTCCCGCACGGAATAAATATTTGTATGGCCTACAGATAGTTGTTCCGGATCTGGCTGTGTGTGTAAGTGACATTGTATGTTTAACCGCACCCACGATACAGAAGAAATTCTTAGTGTGGGGCAACGAGTTTTTAAGAAAAAAAAAATAGTATCGGCAGTTTAGGGTTTTTTTTTATTTAAACTTTTTCGATTTTTTTATAATACTTAGTATTCATACCTAACCTGGAGTCGAGTTCGTGTTTCGTGCCGAGTTTCGACTGCATTGACCCAATTACATAGAGGGCACTCATATAAATAATCTGGCGCATTTTATTCCACACTTACGACTTCTTTTTGAAGGGAAACTTTCGTGACGTAATTTTGTAATTTGTTTGTGTTTAATATCAACACAGTTATGTCAATAATATATTGTTTTCTCTTAGGTGGCTGCGCAAATATTTCTGCAGTGAGGTTCATTTTCTCGACGCAACGCGAAGCTCGACGCTCTTTTTGTTGCATCATTTTTCGTTTTATAAAAAAAAAATACAACCTAATTGAGAACCTCCTCCTTTTTTTTAAGTCGGTTAAAAAGGACATGAAAGAAAATATCCCACAGATAATTTCAGTCCTTTATTTTATATGCAATGTAATTTTGTTACACATATTTTTAAATCTGACTGTTACATATCATTAAGCTTATTTTTAACCGACTTCTAAAAGGAGGAGGTTCTCAATTCATCGGAACGTATTTTTTTTATCTTTTTTTTTATCTATGTTCCCCGATTACTCGCAGACGCCAGGACCGATTTGAAAAATTCTTTTTTTGTTTAAAAGGGTAGACTTCTGAGGTGGTCCCATGCTAACCAGGTCAGGATCTGATCTGGAGAAATTGAGGGAACTCATCAAATTTTATAGACACACTTGAAGCGATTTGCGTAGCTTTAGGAACAGTATTTTCTCGGAGTAATCCCATTTCAATTTTGTGAAGATCTGATGAATAACTTCGGAGATAGGCAACAGAACTCCTCAATAAATGATAGCAAATGGACCGGGTTTGCTAAAATCGCATGTTTGTCAATTGTTTACACCAGTTCATAATATAACGTCTCGTACGCTGTGAAGGGGTATCACCCACATGTGAATGACAATTTAGCTGTGGAGATCATCATTAAAAGTGCGAGTCGGACTTATTTATTATTTGTTGTTATAGCGGCAATAGAAATACACAACCAGTGAACATTTCAACTGTTTACCTGTTACGGTTCTTGAGATACAGCCCGCTGACAGACATACGGACGGACGGACGGACAGCGGAGGCTTAGTAATAGGGTTCCTTTGGTTACTCTTTGGATACGGAACCCTAAAAAGTGAAAATCTTCTGGACACGCTCGCTCCATCATAGACCTCCTCTATAGCTTTTCATCAGGCGTGATTGTGGTAAAAAAATTAACTTTAATTTCGGAAGTCGGTGTCAAAAACGAAGAAAAAACAAAAAACACCGACTTCCGAAATTGAAGCGGTTGCCCATCGCACCCGACTCTCCTGACTAATGTACCAGTACCTACCGCAGAAGTGAGACGAGCTCCAGCGGCACCGCGGTGTCAAATAATTTACTTATTATATGTATTTGTTATTTTGATTGTTTAGACGTAATGTTCACTGAGAATATTGAAATAGTCATCAGACAGAATACAAAAGAATTGAAGACAGTTGTCTTTTTTAATGTACAGACTAAAAATATGAGAGCAAAAAGAGACCAAGAAAATTTTCAACATAAATAAGTAGCAACCCTGAATAATCTCTAACACTGAAATCATTCAAATTACAGCCGCACGATCGAGATCGTCGCGCCATCGGCGCGTGGAGATAGCTCCCTATTTTAGGTGTAATTAAACCGACTCGTCGCCGGGGGGGGGGGAGACTAGGGGGAGATTCAATCCCCCCCGTTCAAGGACGCAGCTTCGCATGTCTACAGACGCTCACCGCAGACCGTGTGCTCAGTTGAGTGTCAAGTTTCGAGCCAGAATACAAGTCTTATTGAACTTTATCGCTGGAATGTTCGTAATGAGAAATTGTATTGAGGAGCTCGTGGCTAGATAATAACAGCCGCACGGGTCGATCTTCAAGTTTAAGCAACGCTTGCCAAGGTTGTTTTGTGAATTTGGTGACCATCTTAACATACCGAGTTTCCTCCGTGTCTCGGAAAGCAGGTTAAGCCGTTGGTCCCGGTTGTCATTTGTAGATCTTTGGCAGGCGTTACGGATAGTCAGAAGCCAGTAAAAATCTGACTCCAGTCTTGCCATGAAGTACCGTGTTACCCAGTTAGTGAGTTGTGGAGGTCTGGTAGGCAGCCGTCGTCTTCGTAAAATACTGGTATTCAGCTAAATCCGGCTTGACTGGAAGCCGACCCCAACATAGTTGGAAAAAGGCTATATGCCTAGCCTTTTCCAAACTATGTTGGATGATGATGTTCGTGATGAGAAATAGGGGTGCCTGAGAAAAATTAAAAATCTATCGCTGTGTACAGGACGTTAGGGAGAAATTATGTGCATATTGTAATGGAGAGGGACAAATTTTACTTCAAGGCCAACTCTGAACAAAAATCAGCTGTTTTCTACATTTTGTTGAACTATGCAAACTCTTGGCATTTTTTTATTAATTGAATGGCTGTATGGAAGCTTGCCTCTGCTTCAACAAAACGATCACGGTACATGAATAAAAATCGCGGTCCATAAGGCCTTTTCTCGCAATTATTTTGCAACTAAATATTCAGCCCTATTCATAAACACATTTTAACCATTGCTTAGTTTAAAAACTGAGCAATTTCTTTATTAAAATGTTTCTTAATATAATTTAAATTTAGCATAATTATATTTAGATTTTTTTTTTAATAAGCCTGATTATGATTATGTAATTTTATTTATAGGCATTTGTCATTGAAGTTTCTGGGCTCCAGAATATATATTTTTTGTCTTACGAACACTGCACCTATTTATTAAAAACCACAACGTTTTATAAATCCTGAATTCTACACCGTAGCTTTAATCATTTTCCTCATAACTTTGTATTTAACTCTTTTAACGATATTAATATTAGCATACTGCGGTTTTCTGCGCAAAATTGCTTTCCTGCAATATTGCCGACCGCGCATTTCATTAGCTTTTATTCCAACCCGCAGAGCAGACTTTATGTAAGAATAGAAAATAGCATATCAAGTTATCCACAGCTATGCCACATGGAGAGAAAGTACCTTGAATATTGTAGATGGAACATTTAACTGAAAGAAGACATTATTTTATTAAAAAAAAACAATTTAAATTGCATTCATAGATTTTTAAATAATTAAAATGGTTGAACCGCGAATCGAACCCGCTACACGAGAAAAAAAATACCCTGTAGCTTTATACCGATCGAATAAGGCTTCACCATAGGATTATTTTTTGCTAGATAACATAGTATCAGAAACAAAAGGAAGACCATGAATTTTAATATTTTTAATACAAATTTAATTTAATTATTGACCATTTTTACAGTTTTTCTTAATAATACTTTATATTAATTTAATTAACTGTAACTACTTTGCATTAACTTAAATTACACAGTGGTCCCCGAACTAGGCAGCGCCTGTATCTCGGGATCGGAGTTGCTTTAACGTTTATTTTAGTTTTAGTACAATTTGTAAACACACTTGTCAAATTATCTATAAGAATATAAAAGACCAATTTTGAAAAAATACATTGCAACCAAAATAAACGCTCGAACCGAAGGCGAGACCGTATGGCGCCGAGAGACCTCCATGGAAAACTCTCGTGTATCAAACGACATATTTCAACAGACTTAGGTACTCCAAAAAGAAAATTGGCTGTCTGTAAAGTCAGTTTACTGACGATAATTTTACGTGATAACGTCATACAAAAACAATAATTGAATTCTTAACAAACAAGCCGAACGCTTAGGCCGATCGTGCCTCTCTATAGCTTGTTCAGCGCTCTCACTTGCACACTCGACTCAGGCGGACTCTTTTCGTGCGTGCCGCCGCCGCCGGCTGCCGGCGTTCATCGATTTATAAGACGTTATCACGTCAAAAAACGTGAATGTAATATCTTGTATCAAAAAAAACGGCCGTATGGATCGCGTATTATTTTCGTGCGCCGTCGTTGTCGTTTTTGAAGAAGAGGTTTCCAAACAATGAATGATTTTGCGTTTAGAATACAGATTAACGTGAATTTGTTTATGATAGCGTAGGTATGTAATACGTTGATGAAATATTATAAATAGTAGCCCAGTTTAATTATACGTAGACAATGCCACTAAAAAACCATAAGAATTGAAAAAAAAAGCACTGGAGATACAGAAAAAAATGTCTAAAATAGTGTCAGCTACTTACAGTCTACCTGTTTGTCTGATAGAGATTATGTAGTGTGTGCTGTGAGCTTATTAGTGTGTACAGAGTAAAAAATATCTGCTTCGTTTTAGTGCGGTTATAAACTAATTATATTATATGTAAAATATTTTCCATTGATTGACCATTTTCCGCTGTCGTTTTATTTACCTGGGTCAATCAGAAATCATTTTTTTTTTGCTAACATGGATATACTTTTGTACATTGATGTTATCTTTTTTATAAGTAAGTAATAATGTGCTCCATGTTTAACCATCACGTGGGTATACAATTATTGTAATGTAATTACTAAACACAACATAAAATATATCCGTCTTGTCAGTCACAGTTCTGATACAATTATAATAATATTATTAATTATAATACGATATTATTATAAAATATTACACTAAATTAAAATAATAAAAGTCAATAACAAATTAAATTACAAAAAAAAATATAAATTAAGTTGCTAACAAATACAAATCATTTATAAAATATTAATTATAATCTTTAAAATTTAATAATTCTTTTATTTTTATTGAGAAGATTGACGTGATAAAAAGGAGAAAAAATGTGTACTTTATAAGGCAACTCGTATCTAACTTAACACACAACTTAACCATGTCCTGGAATAGCACAAAGTATACTTTTCATCCCAGCTAATATGGGGACAATTTTCGACTTTCACAGGAGCGACGCAGTGGGCTGCAGGTAGTTGTTTATATTTAAAATAAAGTCATGTAAATAAAAAGCCATGCAAATAAAAATTCTAATTCACAAACAAATTCAGTTGGACGACGAGTGCCCATCCGTCGTCCGCCGCGCCTCGTTTGTTTTTACTCGTTTCAGGCATAAAAACGTGGTTGACTGTAATGGGATTAACGCTCGAATAAATCCAGTTTGTCAGCTCCACACTTTTATGTTTTTCTCTGACATTGAAAAAAAACACGTATGGATCTACGTTTTTGTTGCAAAGTTTTCCTTATCATAATGATTCTTCTATTAGTGCAATGATTTATAAATAGTCAGACTATTTCCGTAAATGTGTACTTGGATTCTAAAACAGCTAGTAAGTAGCCAATTTACCTATGGTATATAGGCACATCAATTTTTTTTTTAAAAGTTAGGTACTCCATAATTTTCTAAAAAAAAAACTGTATTGTATATCTATATACAATAATAATTCTACGTTGTTTGCAAAAATAAACTGAATAAACCTTTATTTTTAAAAGATGTAAATACTAAAGTATTTCACTCCCCTTTAAGGAAGCAAAAAGATTTTGTAAGGATCGTAGCAGACGACGTTCTATAGAAGTAGTTTCCACCCACCCCCAAGGGAAAAGGCGGAAGTTTTATGTACATGTGCTGGGAGAGGTCGCGCAAGTTGTACCCCCTAAGCGCTCCTATGCACTCGTTTCGTAACTCTATGGATCACCTTGAGCGACTACGTCAAAGACTTTCAAGTCGCTATCCGCCAGCGACTGAATAATAAATATTTCCATTGCCAATCCACTGTAGGCCCTATAAAGGAATATTGCTAGAATACAGAACACAAGACAAAACCTTACTCAAAATCCTAGGTTTTTTGAGAACGATTAAATTTTGAAAGTTTTAATTTAGTATAAGCGTTCCAAAATTAAATATATTTTTTTAAGTTCCAAAATTAAATATATTTTTCTAAATAAAGAAAAAAAAATTCGATTAGCGAAAGCAACTGTCGAAATGTTTGGTACTGACAACGTGACATTTCCGCGTGATAATTCCATACGTAATGGAGTTTTTGCTGAGATTTTATCGCTGATGGAAGGTTTCTTTGGCTAGGTTTGACTTGGTTTTTCATTTAAATTAGCTCCTATAAACTCAGCGTTACCTACTGGTGCGATTTTTTAAATAACTACCAAGGCCCTTTAGCTAATCATAAAAAAACAAATCGATACATGGTACTAACATTATAGATCCAAAGCCGTGAAAATAAAAAAAAAAAAAGGCTTTTCTATGGCGGCCAATTGTACAAAATTTTATACTTTGTAGTGTTTATATTTTTTTGTGAAAAAGTTCTTTTTTTTCACTTTAAAGTTACACTTTAAAGGACGAAGTCTTCGTCTAAGTAGAAATTGAAATAAGCAAAAATGCTCATAATATAAAAACTACTGAGCCAAACTGAATGAAATTTTTACGGAACCAAATGACAAGTATGTCGGACTAAAAAATAATCACAGAAATCTGATCAGAAACCTCGGAAGTGATCGGTGTATATACATAAAAAACTAACCGAATTGAGAATGAGAACCTCCTCCTTTTTTGGAGGTCGGTTAAAGATCTGAGCTGACAAAACACAAAGCAGTGTAAGAATATAAAATTATTATTAAAGAAACTACGAGTACATGCCGAATTTCTGCTGTCTACGACCAATGGTTTCGGCTGTACGTTGTCTGTCAGTCACTCCGTTCAGTCAGTAACGGAAGAATTGTATATACTTATTAGGATATTGACTTGACACGTTGCCGTGAGTTAGTGCCTTCACGATATTTACTGTCTAAAGTTACCTATAGTCTGTTTTTTAATCTCGTACACTAAATTGACAACTGCAAATGGCAAACTGGTATAGTACAGTAGGATTTAAGTCAGTTTTGACATTTGCACTTGTCAATTTAGTCTCCGGGATTAAAAAACAGACTATACTCACATCTGCCACTAACTGCATACTACTGAAATGTTATTTAAACAAATATTATAAACAGGTAAGATTTTATTTTTGGTTTGTTTGTTACGATTTAACTCTATTTACGATAAAACTACACGGCCGATTTTAAAACTCTTTCACCATTAGAAAGCTAAATTATCAGAAAGTAATATAGACTATAATTTATTTTAAAACAATTGAGAGAGAGTAAATTACAATACCGTAACCCAAATTTGCAAAATTATGCCTATGAAATTCATTAATAGAGAAAACTATTCATGATAAACAAAAATAATGTACAACATGTTTAAAGTACTTGTTTAAGTCTTTAAAAAATTCCGCGAGGGTATATATCTAACTATTATGGTTAGGTCACAATGGCCGCTTTTTGTTCAAATCATTCAATTAAAAACCGACTTCCAAGAACAAAACACTACAAAGTAAAAAATAACTTTAATTTCGGAAGTCGGTGTTTTGATTATTTTGTTTTTGAACATCGACTTCCGAAATTAAAGTTATTTTTTACTTTGTAGTGGTACGCAAAACTACAAACACAGCGTGCCGGCGTGATGTTATGTTTCGAACTGGTGTAAACAATCAACAGACATGCTATTTCAGAAATCCCGATCCAGTTGCTATCATTTATTGAAGAGTTCCGTTGCCTACCTCCAAAGTTCTTCATCAGATCCTCACCAAATTTAAATAGGACCAGTCCGAGAAAGTATTCTTACAAACAAAAAAAGAAACATCCAAATCGGTTAACAATTGGCAAAAATATCGCTGAACAAACATTTTGCATAGGATCCCATCATCAGAACCTGACTTATACCTTCCATCATCAGTTTAGCAACATGATAATTATGATGATCACCAGGCACAAATATCTGAATTACGTTAGAAATTTTATGAAAAACATTGTATGTGCCTATAAAATTTGAGGGTTTCCCTCGATTTTCATTGGATCCCATCATCAGATTCTGACATGGTGACAATGGGACCACCTCAGGAGTATAGGCTTTCGAATAAAAAGAAACAATTTTTAAAATCGGTCCAGTATTGGCGGAGAAATCGGTGAACATACATAAAAAAACTCACACATACAGCCGAACATAGAACCTCCTCCTTTTTGAAGAAGTCGGTTAAAAACTCGGGTGGAATGGAATAGTCGTGATTTTAGTATCATGATATTAAACCTGATCCATTTAATTTTTTTGATAATTTACGTTGGTTATGTACATATGAATTACACTAAATTACTCAAAACGGACCTTTCGTTTAAAAGATATGACGGGTATAAAAACAACAAAAATGTTACGGTTTGAGCACATTACCCTGTAAAGAACCCTAGAGGGGAGAGGAGGGGAGATGAGAAGTTCTTGGAGTATCAATTAAACCTGCGCGAACGAAGTCGCAGGCGAAGTGCTAGTGCTAGTACCAAATGAAGCGTCATTTGCCAGAGAAAGAAAAGAAAGAAAGAAAAAGCGTTTAAGAAAAAAAGGCGAAAAAAAAAAGGGAAAAAGCAAGAAGGGAAGGGAAGGGAAAAAGGCGTTGCAGAGAAAATAATAACTGAAACCAACTGGATGTATGTATGATTATGTCTGAAAATGGATGTGTAGAAAAAACCCAACACAAAACTAAAACATTGTTTTCTAAAACGCGCGTATTCTACCATCCATCAATTCATTGTATCCGAAGATAATTGCGAAAAATCATACAAAACAAAACATTGAAGTATTGATGGATACGATCATTTACCGCACCTAGTGGATTTTTCGATAAATTTTTGTTGATGTAAGTTTTTTTTTTTGCTTGTTTATCTATTTCCATGAGCTCGTGGCTAAATAATAAAGCCCAATGATAGCCGCACGGGTCAAACTTCGAGGTTAAACTAAGCTTGTTGAGGTCGGTTCAAGGATGGGTGAATAAACTCGGAATGTAAATACCGAGTTCGCCTGTGCCCCGGTAAGCACGTAAAGAATTTTTCATTTGAACATTGGTTACGGGAAGTCAGAACCCGAAAAATCATCATGCAGTATTGCCATGGGCCATGGGGCACCTTGCTACCTACCTAGTTCCGGTTGTCCGAAAAACTGGAAACCGATCCCAACATTGGTGGGAAAAGTTAGACAGTTTTTTTTAACGCTAACTCATAAAAAAATATTAGCCAATTCATTCACGGTCGGGTAAACCATAAATATGCTTTTACGAAAATAAAATAATAAGAAAGTACTTACATCACTTCCGAAAAGATTTTCAGGTGACGTCTACTATCCGTGAAATACCTGCTGAAAAAATATTTCGATTATTTATACAGTAAAGTATTTATACTTTAGGTAGGTATTGTTTCTAAAAAATAATATATACACCGTGTTCTTCACGTTATCCATAAACTTTAGCAAATACCTCTATAGTATTAACAAATAAAACCAAAAAACGGAATTAGTACTTAAAAAGGCTTCGTTACAAAGATATTTGTAATTTAATAACTGAGCTATGAGAAGTCGCGCAGCGCATTTCGTCTATCCAATGACTACTACACTACACATTTATAAACAAAATAAAATAAAAGTAAAAAAAAACTTTTTAAATAAACGCTTTTATTTACTAAAAAAGAAAAATTTCCCATTAAAATTGATCATAAAAGTTTTATTTTTGCTTTTAGTTTTTAGTTATTTCGAGTTACTCTCAACAAGCCCTTTCATTTGATATCCATATTGTACAAGTGCATAAAAAATAACTATTCCGCCATCTTGGATGTTCCGCAATTTTGAATTTTGAATGACGTCACACAGCTTATCGTGTATTGTCATCCAAACTAAACGTGTGTACAAAATTTCAGCTCAATCGGTTGAAGATATCTGCTTCAAAATTGAGTAGCAAGGTTCCACCCGAACAAACATACATACATACATTGCAAGTTATTTTTTTTATATGATATGTATGAACATTTGAATTATTTAAAAAATGACAATCATAATATTTATAATCCGTGACCCATGACGTAACTCGAAACAACCCGGAGCGAACGCAGTCTGAGCCTTGTGTTCCAAGGACGGCGCGGAATGGCACGTGTGACATTATTTTGATACGTAAACATCAAAATTAACAGGGCGTTTCTTAATTTTGATGCATTATTTATTTTTATTATACCTATCATCTTAAGGTGAATGCTCCAGGGTAGCCCGCGAAATTCAAATATTTTTATGTTTTTTGCAATTTGCCGGTCAGTGTGAAGCTGTATGTGGACCAAATGCGTTCCGCGACCGTAACGCGTATTTATCTAAAGAATTATAACCATTTTAATCATCAATATAGCCCTCTAAGTTCATGTAGTCCGAAAGAATGATTATTTCTGAAATATTAATGTATCCACATACAGCTTCACACTGACCGGCAAATTACAAAAAACATAAAAATATTTGAATTTCGCGGGCTACCCTGGAGCATCCCCCTTAATGAATTATTTAAAAAAGTGATTACTTGAGTGTTTTCTTTGGAGGTAATATATGTCGAGTATATTACGTGTGTGGGCCGCTTTTGTAAGACGACTAAAAAAGGCACCGTGTAAATTATGGTTTTTTAAAATTAAATTACATTAAATTAAATAGAACTTCATTTCAGACTATACAGTCCATACAGTAGTATTTATTTAATATTTTTTAGTTAGTATTGGTGTTAGTAACAATGGGGCTTACTTAAGTAGGTTAGTATTGTTAGTTTATAAAAAAACATTTATTTATTTAAGTATACCTATGAGTGTCCCCACCCAGTGTTCCAGAAAGGGACAGTCCGGTCTGGCAGCTATCATTTTCAGGATGCTGTTGTCACAACCATGCAAGCGCTGTAGTAAGTAGACCGCTTTCTTTCGCATGATGTCATGGAAACCATCTGTGCGAGCCTCCGCGAACATTCCTGAAGCACTACAACGCCATGGCAGTCCCAACAGCATCCTAAAAGCATTATTAAATTGAACACGCATTACGTTGTAGGCTCGGCGCGTGTATGATACCCACAGGCCACCCGTATAAAACGATTAACAGAACGCCTTAAACAAAGTTACTTATCCACACCCAAGAAATTAAGCTCAAAAATCGTCGATCAGACCGAATTATTCGTGTTGTTTTGAAAATTAGTACAGTATTCTTTGAGGTGTCCAGATGGTTCATACGAAAAGCCCGAGCCGGCCGGTATGGGGAAAGGAATCTTTTTCCAGTTTTTTTGCTTGTATCTCGAAAACCATTTAAAACATCTCTTTGTCCATCTCTTTCTCTCTGTTACCCTGGTCCTCGCGCCACTTAGTAACTGGTGACGTAACGCTCATGCGCCACACTACGCCCCTCCCCCGTCAGCCTCGGCGTTATCGCACCCCGCGAGCCACAAGCATCATTTTTCAAGCTTTTTTTTAATCTAAATCCATTTATAAAGAAAATAGCAACTGAAGACAGTCATAAAGGATTATGACCCCACATGCCATAGCAGAAACGGGAGAATATAGGAATAAAAAGGATATGTACTATGCCCCTATTTTTTCTCTTTTGATGACATATTAACCGTATAAGCACTAGAACCCTCAAAATAGGGTATTTTATAAAAAAAATCTAATTAGTACGTCTGTTAGATTTAAAAAAATATTGCACACGTATTTTTTATTTTTTCACGTAAACAAAAAGTAATGAGGATAAGCGAGTTGAAGATACGCGCAACGTTATCTGGCTTGTTAAAATTGTACCAAATTTATCAGAGCTTTAGTGTTCAAATAAAAATCATAGGGACACAGTACACAATCTTCTTAATCAGTTTGTGAAATATCTTTAAATCGGTCTAATATCGGAGGAAACAGGCGAGAGCCAAACCTCGAATTATTTATTTATTTATTATTATTATTTACACACAGTCTATCCGGCCGCATTTCCTCTTAACTGCAGTCTGTCTGTATCGGTTGCTAAGGAGCTTGACGTCGATGATGAAAGACACTTTGATACATAAGACCGTGTAATTTCAAAGTTTGTAGATTATTTAATTTTTTATTTTATAAATTTAGATACCCTCCATCTCCTTAATGTATTGATCCTACACTAAAAATGCACTAATGAAAATTTTTATGTAGGTAGACAGTTAATAACTTATTAAAGAAGTTGCTAAAAGAGATATTTGTAATAAATTTCGAGATACAATCGAAAAACTGAACAAAGATACCTTTCTCCCCCTCCCCTACTGCCGGCCCGTCTCCCAGGCTCGGGGACTTTTAGTATGTTCATCTCGACACTTTTTAGTTTTTTGTGGGGAAATCCTTATGGATATACTCCGTCTGGGGAGAGGGATTATTATGTCGGACTTCTACTGACTAAAACTCCACAGTTCCTACCGTTACTATGAGTCAGGTGCCTGGGATACAATAAAATTTACGCAATAAAATTCAAAACTGGTATCAGACCGTCATTGCAAGCGCGCTCCAAAATGACTATCAATTTTCAAATCAAAACGAATTATTTGTTCTGATTTCCTTAACGTTACAAGGCTAATTCATAAATAGCGAAAATAAACAAAACATTGAAATCGACTTAAGATGCTAAATTAAAATCCAGTTTGTGTGCCTTAAACGGATGGGATTTTTTTAATACAGTGTGAGTCTCGCACATATAAAAATGACGGAAACTATGGTTAATTTTATCGTAGATATTAAAACAAAACTATTTTTTTTTATATTTCTATGAATTCTTTAAAAAAATATTCCTGACTGTGAGTGACCCCAGTGTACATAAAACTGAGTAACTTTTACTATTGGGTAGCTAATATGATTAAGAATAACTTAAGTAAAAAAAAATCGTCTTGTTATGGGGGCTTCTTTTTGAGAAATTTAACGATTATTGCAAAAATTGATAAAAAAAAACAATAAAATAGTGGAACAAAAACTACCTTGAATTGGAAATAAACATGTTTTTTTTGCACGAATCTTTTTTTTTAGATAAAATGAAGCATAGTTTCCCTCATTTTCACATGAACACATTATACAGACTCACACTGTATATTACCTACCTACTTATCCTATGACCGCAAGGCGCAATCGACCGGAATATGCGAACGTCGCGGTAATTTGCATTAATTGTTCGGAAACCCTCCGTCGCGGCGTCGGCGTCACTGCGGTAAAGTGGGTTCATCGACCACATAGAGTGCGGAATAGCTGCGCACAGCGGCAACATCGACAGATGGCATTCTTAAACATAGGGGCACAGTATACATTTTTATCTTCCTTATTCCGTTTATGAAGTATCTTTTAAATCGGCCCAATACAGGAGGAGTAAACAGGCGAGAGCCATACTTCGAATTATGACTTTTAACTCAAAAGTCTGTCCGCCCTCATTTCCTCTTAAGATAGCGCTATTCAGTCATAGTTCTTTTTGATGTACCTAGTAGTTTTGCGATTACTCTACTGATAGAAGAAAATGTAAAAAAAAAACGTGTTATGAGCGTCGAGATTTAAAAATTTTATGGAACTTTGGGCGTTAATAAATCACTTAATGCAGTGTGAAACATAGAATATTTCATAAAAATTCAATTAAAAAATATATATTAGATAAATGTCAATTTGATACCTACTGTGCGTGAGATCGCCCATCTCTACATCCAAGCCTCGCCGCACGCGGCTCGCATCTCCGCACAGCTTAGATGTATTCACCCGATGACCCGAGCTGCTAAACATCTCTCCACATTCCGCTTTGGTGGAGTCTGCATCTGGTTTCTAGGGTCAGTTCTCTAGGATTTTAAACAATAAAAAAATCGGCAAAGTGCGAATCGGACTCGCGTGCAAACAATACTATTTTAAAACCATAGACTTTATAAGTTTTTCTGTAATCTAAAGTTTTTTGGAACTGCGTTTTTCAATGTTTAGGCTCAGTATTTTCGGAAATAGGATGGATCCCAAAAATTCCTAAAAAGGCTGGCATTTTATAAAATTTAGTTTTTGAAGTTCTTCCAATAATTAATCAGATATTTAGTGCAGCCAACAGGTTAAAAAGTATGCAATCAACATAATAATAATAATAATAACAGTGCGAAGGCTTTATCACCATGTGAATATTTGCTAACGGTATGTACACAAAAGTATAATTTATTGATAATCACGCCTACCACACTGGATTCCCCTTGGGTGCGGAACCCTAAATAAAATCATTAACTCCATTTACGTTGCGGCATAACCTAGAATCATGTCGAGACTTCGAGAGTTAGCTTCATAAATAGTAATAGGTTACACCGTTAGATGGCGCTAAACACGCACCCCTTAACTTAGTACCCTTAGAACATAAAGCGCTTGCCTGGAAAAACAATAGTTTGTCAAGGAACCACCTTAGTTTATAAAAAGTGCCACAGGAACAAAAATTTTAAAGGCAAGCATTGTATTATTGTCAAGCTGAATGTTTTCAAAAGAGTGGGAGTAGCGCCACCTAGCCATCTTTCGGCTAACAATTGAGCTTACAACCGGCTGAAACTCTTAGTGCACTTACCCTTCCTTAGATGGAGCTGCATAAAATAATAAAAACTTGTTGTATATTGCAATCAAATTTTATAGGATTAACCTTACACAAGAAACACTTGAACTTTAATTAACTCTTAAAGTAAAAAGGATATATTACAAATAAACAGCCCTATTCATAATAACTCTTAAAATAGTCGACCCAACAAAGAAAAATAGGGAAAATAATTCGCGTTTATGCGAATGTTGGTATAGTTGTACCTAGGTAAAGGTGCCTTAGACTACATACTAAAAGTAACTAGGTACTGATGGATGGGGTGAAGCTAACGGGCAGGGGGGCTGTAAAGGCCTCTTTTTTAGATTTTCGTAAATAGCTTGTAAACGGTAGCCGTAAAAAGTGTTGTAGGTACATAAGTAATCTAAATAAAATTTTCTACTAAAAGATTCCGTGCACTTTTTTGATACGAACAATATATGAGATATGGGGGTAAGAAGATAGGCAATAACAAAAATAACCTTTCTTAAGAATGACTTTACGTGCCAATATCATCCTAAAAATTAATTTATTAAAATTAATAATTTGAGACACTAAATAAATGAGTATATGTATAGAAATACAAGATACAAAATGGGCCAAGTGCAAGTCGGACACGCATTTTTGTTACATATTATTTTAACACAAAAAACTTTTTATAATATATCTTTGCTGTAATCAGCTAAAGAACTATTATCTGCCTTTTTATCAAAACTTTAAGCTCAGTATTTTCGGACATAAGGGGGGGAACGGTCATTTTAGTCTAACTTCTAAATTATGCAACAAATGTATTTTAATTACTCATACTCAGAGAGTAGGCTTAAAGTTACCTGAGGAAAGGGTTGAAAGTATTACTTTTCAGCCCCAGGGAGAATCGTTTTCAACTGACAGCCGTCAAATTATAAAGAAAAAACTTGCTGAACATTTATATTGAACCATGTCCCAACTTTTTATACAGTCAGTCAATTACATGACTTTATCAACTATTTCTATAAAATAACAATCATTTGGGCAAAAGACTTGTGAAGTTTCTAAACTTTTTAAGTAAATATAGCAGAGATATGTATTATTAACACGTCGATGAGTTCATCAGATACAGATATAGTTTTTTTTCTTTAGCTAGTTCGTGTTTTTATTTTTACTGTCCTTGTGTTCGTAATTAAAAGCAGTTTTACCTCGGGTGAAAGACTTATTTAGTCCTTAGAATTATTGCCGCCCACGCTACGTTCGGGTGCCAAACCCGTCTCGGGACTAAATCAGTTACTTTCAGCCCTAAGAAGTTACTAAAACCCTCACAAAAAGCCCTTTCATTTGATATGTCACACGACACGGCAGAGTTTGAAAAACCTCGCCCCCTCCGCTAGCTTCACCGCCACCCATACTGATGGGAACAATATACTACAAGTACCAAGACAAGTACTGACTTATCTTGGTACTTGTAGTATTTTATTTAAAACAGTATTTCCTACAACTGTGCCAAAATTCGCTCATACACGAATTATTTCCGCTATTTGGTAATTTTGGTTTTCGTTTGGTGGACTTTTTTATAATGTTTTTATTTTGAAAATGAACACGAAGCATAGGGTAAATAAATTCTGCCAAACTGCATAGTAGTTTGTCGGCAGCTTTTATGTACCCTACTAAACCATTGCTTTGCTAAATAAAATACTAATCTATGGATAATTTTAATTTACAATCTCACAGCATTTCAACGAAGCAACGGTTATTTTTTATGAACAAGCCTATTTGTTTATCTATGGGCAACATTGCTAAAGCGCCCTCTACAAATTTTTCGTGCAAAGTGTTCGTGCATCATGCATTTTCATAGTTCTCAAGCAGCCCGTGAGATGGCGCACAAATAAAACCATCCCCTTGAATGATCACAGCACTTTACTTTCTAACTACAACATTATTACAAAGAAAGCAACATTGAAACTATCAAACAATATGCTTCACAGTATAGCAGAAGAATTTAATGTTTCACAACACGAACGATTAGTTAGTATATATACACAAGATTTGCATAAAGCATTAGAAAACAATATAAAAAATGTAGTTTGGCTTTTGGTAAATAATTGTGTACGTAGCACAATTATTTTCCAAAAGCTACATTCTGCAATAACACCATTCTGCAGAATATTCTACATACAGAATTATTTTGCACACTTGTGTACTTATTTTGTTTGTTTATTTGGTGAAAAAAAAAAACAAAACAAATAAAACAGTTTTGATTTTGCAATAAATTAGTTAATTGAATTAAGTTGAGAATTTTCAATGAATGAATCATCATCATCTGCCTAGCCTTTTCCCAACTATATTGGGGTCGGCTTCCAGTCAAGCTGGATTTAGCTGAATATCAGTATTAGGCATAAATTTCCTTTTTTTGGCAGATCTGTGTTGTCTTTTGTGTAACACAAGCTTTGAATGAAATTAATCTATCTTCTCACCATTTTGATTTTTGTAAATATGCTAAGCCACGAATCAATAAGGTGATGGGGTGACTCTGCCAACCTATATTCTAAAATGTTCAGTTTGAAATTTTTAGGAGCATACAAGCTGTGATTATTTCTGATGAAATCGGTTTTAAAGACTTCAGTATTTAATTCATTCATGACTGAGCTATAAAACCATTTTAAGATATGCGTTGTGAGTTGAGTTGGTAATTTTTTTATCTTAAACAGTTTTAGGTTAAAAGCAAAAAAATGGGAAGTGGTGTATAATTCAAAATCACTCTCATTTCGTCTCTATAGTTTTGAGCTCTATGTTGCATATTTAGCTTTAATTTCATCTATTTTATGGAATGCAATGCTTTGCTTATATTTAATAGCTAGGTATTCCTTCAAATCGGTTATAAATTCAATTAATGTTAAAAAAAGCATTCAGAGAGGATAACTTGGATTTAACTATTACTACTAGGTGCTTGCAAACGTTTTAAGTTTTTACTATTAAAAAGTTAATACACTAATTAAATACAAATGAGATATTAATGACTGCAGAATAATGAGCAGGGTTAATAATTAAATCCAAGATAACGTGGAATGCATGGACATAGTCTAAAAGCTGAAATTGTTTAATGAAAAAATGTAGTAGCGCAACCTAGCCTTCTTTCGGCTAACAATTGAGCTTACAACCGGCTGAATCTCTTAGTGCACTTACCCTTCCTTTGATGGAGCTGCATAAAATAGTAAAAACATGTTTTATATTGCAATAAAATTTTATTGGATTAAACTTAAATGAGAAATACTTGTGCTCTTAAAGTAATAAGTATTTAATACAAATAAACAGCCTTATTCATAAAAATTCTTTATTTAGTCCACCCACCGAAGGCAAACTAGGGGAAATAATTCGTGTATAACCGAATTTTGTAGTTGTAGGTAAAGGTGCCTTAATAACATACTAAAAGTACTAATGGAAGGGGTGAAGCTAACGGGCAGGGGGTCTTTAAAGATCCCTTTTTAGTTTTTCGTAAATAGCTCGTAAATGGTAGCCCATTACAAAAAATGTATTAAGTATACACTCTAATCAAAATAAAATGTTCTACAAAAAAGATTCTGTACTTACACTTTTTCGATAGAATCAATATTTAATGAGACATAGAAGGAAGAAGATAGACATCTTAACATACCGAGTTTCCTCCGTGTGTGACCGCTAAAACCAACTAAAAACTTCGAAACAAGTCGCTTATCAAGCAGTCTGATGCAGTTGGCGGTATCAGATCAGTGATTGAACTGCATCAGACTGCTTTAAAAGCGACTTGTTTCGAACTTTATAGTTGGTTTTAGCGGTCGAGTTTTTTGACAAAGTCAAAATTTTATTTTCCTACATTTTGGTTAGTTACATTTTTGGAATCGTCTCCTCGAGCCCTTTATCTTGATATCCCACTCGATAGGTTTTGAAAATCAAAAATTTATTGTAGCTTTAATATGGCGCCAAAAATCCGCCATTTTTTTTTTAAATTTTGATATACCCAGTGTCACTCGCACAGTAAATACGAATCTAATGACACCTCTCAAGCTAAAATCCATCGAGCCGTTTAGGCTCTAGGGCGTGCCAAAGGAATATATGTATATTTCTTTATGTTTTTCGAGTGTATGTATGTACATACACTCGAAAAACATAACTCTCCTTAGTCGGGTAAAAAACGGGCCAATTGCGAATTTGACTCGCGTACAAATTTAATTTTTGTTACATATTATTTTAACACTACAAACTTCCTATTGGTGTTCTTGTAATCTATATGCAAAGAACTGTTATCTACATTTTTATCAAAATTTTAAGCTCAGTAGTTTCGAAGTTAAGGTAAGGGGGGAATTGTCATTTTTCGTCTAATTTCTTGATTAACTTTATTTTAAACAAACAAAACCATTTATTTTAAAATTATGAAACAAATAAATTTAAAACCCTCACTTTGATTTGATTTTCACACGGCACAGTTTGAAAAACCATCACACTTCCCCCCGCCCCCTCCACTAGTATGTTATTTAAAACACCATTTTCTACTCGTACAACTGTGCCAAAATTCGCTTATGCACGAATTATGTCCCCCTATATGGCAATTTTGGTTTTCGTTTGATGGACTAAACCATTGCTTAGCTAAACAAATAATAATAAACAGATTTTTTATAAAAAAAACTCTTCTTTTAGTTTGAATTTGAATTTAGAATCTCACAGTATTTAAACGAAGCAATGGTTATTTTTTTATGAACAAGCCTGTTTGTTTATCTATGGGCAACATTGCTTAAGCGCCCTCTACAAATCTGTCGTGCAAAGTGTTCGTGCAGCATGCATTTTCATAGTTCTCAAGCAGCCCGTGAGGTGGCGCTCAAATAAAACCATCCCCTTGAATGATCACACCACTTTATTTTCTAACTACAACATCATTACAAAAAAAGCAACATTGAAACTATCAAACAATAAGCTTCACATTATAGGTACCTAAGAGGAATTAAATGTTACACAACACAAACGATTAGTTAGTATAGGTACACAAGATTTGCATAAAGCATTAGAAAACAATATAAAAAACCTAGAGTTTGGCTTTTGGAAAATAATTGTGTATGCAGCAAAATTTGGCAAGATTATTGCAGAATGTTCGACATACAGTATTATTTTGCACACTTGCTCACTTATTTGGTTTGTTTATGGAAAAAAAACAAACAAAACAGTTTAAATTTTGCAATAGATAAATTAGTTAATTGTTAAGTTTATAACTTTCAATTAATGAATAGGTATCAAATATAAATTAAAATAATCAATTGTCATGCTTGGTCTAGCAACAGATAGATATTTTAAAGCAGAAAACATGTTACCTAGTGCTAAAAGTGCTTGCAGATACCTACATAGGCACAGAAAATAAAGCAGATTTTTTTTTGTAATTCTATTGTTTTTTTTAATATTGTGTATTTGTAATGATGGATAGAAATACCTCTTCAGTTACTTTAATAAGAGAAACTATTTTGTTTCGATAAGGTTCTTATTGTATTAATAATAAGAAGATTCAAAAGAATTGGAAGGTCTAAGAGTAACAACTTTAATAATAGAAACTATTTTGTTTCGATAAGGTTCTTATAGTATTATAAATAAGATAATACAAAATAATTGGAAAGTCTAAGAGAAAGTAAACAGATCAATTTGCTTTTACAATTTGGCACATATTTGTTTTAGTACCTATCTATTTTTGTTGAACATAAATTTGTAAGTACCTACTTAAATTTTTTTTACAATCTCATTTTTGACTTTACATTGTTTTTTAACACAAACTTTGAATGAAATTGATTTATCCCATCACCATTTTGATTTTTGTAAATATGCTAAGCCACAAATCAACAAGGTGATGAGATGAATCTGCCAACCTATATTCTAATATGTTCAGTTTGAAATTTTTAGGAGCAAACAAGCTGTGATTATTTCTGATGAATTCGGTTTTAAAGACTTCAGTATTTAATTCGTTCATGACAGAGCTATAAAACCATTTTAAGATATGCGTTGAGAGTTGAGTAGGTACATATTTTGTCTTAAACAGTTTTAGGTTAAAAGGCAAAAAAAATGGGAAGTGGTGTATAATTCGATATTGCTCTCATTTCGTCCCTATATTTTTGAGCTCTTTGTTGCATATTTAGCTTTAGTTTCATCTCTTTTATGGAATGTAATGCTTTGCTTAAAATTAATAGCTAGGTATTCCTTCATATCTGTTATAAATTCAATTAATGCTAAAAAAATATTCAGAAGTGATAACTTGGATTTAACTATTACTACTAGGTGCTTGCAAACATTTTCAGTTATTATTATTGAAACGCAGAATTTTTTTTTAACCATTACACTTCCCCCGCCCCTTCCGCTAGATTCACCCCCACCCATCAGTATAAGTTGTAGTATGTTATTTAAAACATCATTTCCTACAACAGTTCCAAAATTCGCTTATACACGAATTATGTCCCTTACTTGGCAATTTTGGTTTTCGTTTGGTGGACTAAACCATAGCTTAGCTAAACAAAACAGATTCTTTATTAAAAAAAACTTCGTTTTGGTTTGAATTTAGAATCTCACAGTATTTAAACTAAGCAATGGTTTTTTTTTTATGAACAAGCCTGTTTGTTTATCTATGGGCAACATTGCTAAAGCGCCCTCTACAAATTTGTCGTGCAAAGTGTTCGTGCAGCATGCATTTTCATAGTTCTCAAGCAGCCCGTGAGGTGGCGCTCAAATAAAACCATCCCCTTGAATGATCACACCACTTTATTTTCTAACTACAACATCATTACAAAGAAAGCAACATTGAAACTATCAAACAATAAGCTTCACATTATAGATACCTAAGAAGAATTTAATGTTACACAACACAAACGATTAGTTAGTATAGGTACACAAGATTTGCTTAAAGCATTAGAAAACAATATAAAAAAATCTAGAGTGTGGCTTTTGGAAAATAATTATATATGTATGTAGCTAGAAAATTTGGCAAAATTATTGCAGAATGTTCTACATACAGAATTATTTTGCACACTTGCGCACTTATTTGGTAAAAAAAACACAAACAAAACAGTTTTAATTCAAAACTGTTTTGTTTGTTTAAATTAGTTAATTGAATTAAGTTTATAATTTTCAATGAATGAATATCAAGTAGAAATTAAATCAATCAGTTGTCATGCTTGGTTTAGCAACAGATAGACATTTTAAAGCAGAAAACATTGTATCTAGTGCGAATAGTGTTTGCAGATATAGATAAGCACAGATAATAAAGCAGAACATTTTTTTGTATTTCTTTTGTTATTTTTAATATTGTGTATTTGTAATAATGGGTGCAAATACCTACACAGTTAGTTATAGTATCATTAATAAGTAGGTACAAAAGCCGTGGAAAGTCTATGAGAAAGTTAACAGAATAATTTAATTGTGTTTCTTTCACAATTTGGCACATAATTTTTTTTGAACATAAAATTGTACCTACCTACAATTTTTTTCACAATCACATGTTTTTCTCCTTACAGTATTTTTGTTGCTTTTGCCTTAAAAGGTACAAGAGATAGTTTGTAATATAAGAGCCCAATAACTCAAGGCCGAAATTTGTTTTTTTTTTTTGATCTGCGTGTCTTTTGTATAACATAAGCTTTGAATGACATTTGTCTAACCTATCACCATTCTTAGATTTGTAAACATGCTAAGCCATATATCAGTAAGGTGATGGGGTGACTTTGCCAAATTACATTCTAAAATGTTAATTTTGAACTATTTAGGAGCATACAAGCTGTGGTTATTTTGATGTATTCAGTTTTAAAGACTTCAGTATTTAATTCATTCATGACTGAGCTATAAAACATTTTTAAGATGTTCGTTTAGAGTTGAGTAGGTACATTTTTTTTTATCTTAAACAGTTTGAGGTTAAAAGGCAAAAATTGGGAAGTTCTCATTTCGTCCCTACATTATTGAGCTCTTTGTTGCATATTAACTTTAATTTCATCTCTTTTAAGGAATGCAACGCTTTACTTACAGCTATCCCTTTATAAATATCAATTTAAATAATAGATATTATCTGTTTCTTTTTCAATTAATATTTAAAAAAATGTTCTTGTTTGCTTGGATTTTACTATTACAACTAGGTTCTCGAAAACATTTTCAATTATTGTTATTGAAAAGTGAAAACACTAATTAAATTAAAATAAAATATCGATACTGTAGAAAAAGTTTGCAAGTGTATTTATTAAATTCAAGATAACATGGAATGCAGGACATAATCTAAAAGCTGAAATTGTTTAATGATAATTGTAGACATTACAATGTAGGTACCTACCTATAGTTAACAGCAGAATTGAACCATGTATTTTACACTTCAAAGAAAATGAAAAACAAACATTCTCCACAAAAGTATTTAGTAAAATTATTGTTGGCCTCCTAATTCAAATTATTTTATTTCAAATAAACCATTCACAGGCACTTTTGAAACTCCAAGGTCGGTCAGTCAAAAACATGAAAACCATTTGCACGTTCCAAAGCGTAGATCTCTATGGAGAAGAACGTGCAAGAAACTATGCATCAACATCATAAATGAATAACCATTGTCTATGTGTGTGCCCAAGTTTAACTTACTAGCTTTGTCCGCGACTTCCTACGCGCAAATCCCGTTTTTCCCGTTACCTAAAGAATTTCGGGAAACCCTCCCTTATTGCTTCCCTATACACTCTCCAAGGAACCTACATGCCAAGTCACCTACAAAGTCAGCTTTCTCCGACCAGTAGTTTCTGCTGTGCGTTGTCTGTCAGTCACTCACTCACTCAATAACGGAAGTGTTTTATATAAAAGCTCATTTTCACGAACATCTTTGTGTACAAACGCGTGTTATAAAAACAAAATAAATAATTGGCGATCAAACAAATCAAATAGCAACCTTTAATAAGAATGTATTTCTCTCGCTAATGTTACAATTGTTCGCAATGATGTAAGACCGCTCAGCCAGCGCTGCCAGGAGCAGTTCGTGTTATTATCGGTTGTCTAAGTTTTATTATTAATTCGTTAGTACCTACAAAAAAACTTTTCATCCTGGGATTAATTTTCCTGCGAAGAAGAAAAAATAATTATTTGCTCCTATTATTTTCAAAGGCGTTAACCTAACCTGACAAAATCGATGGTTGGAAAAAATTCAAATCTTAGAAATTCCTCGTTTAATTAAATTTTTTTTGTAAGTAACTTGCTGGATGCTTTGAACTGTTTAGGTTTCAGTTAGTGAGTGAATCAGTCAGTCATTCATAAAATGCCGGTTCCTGTTTGTAAAATAGGGGCCCAATTTCATGTATGTAGGTTAAATAGGTTTTGAGTTGTGGACGGGTCAAAAGTAGCTCGAAATAGTTCCTGTAAAATTACAAGCGGCTGCTGCGTCGCCTGTTCCTTTTTCTTTGAACTTGGCTGGACTCGCTGGCGCGTCTAGTTATCTAATACCTTAAACCAGCAATTCTTGTATAATCATTTTATTTTGACACATGTTTGAAAACACAATCCGATTTTATTCAGGTTTTGCTCACGTGAAAGCTTGGTGCAATGCAAATTCTGTTTAAAATTTGAATGTTTTGTTTTTATTTTAATTTAATTTGTTGTGTATAATAATATAGTTTTCTTTTAGTCGGTCTTAGAAAATTAATCGCAATTTTCTTATATGAAAAATTTGCCTGTGTTTATTTTAAAAAACGAGAGCAGTGTTGCTTAAAATCAATGGGAAATTAATAAACCATACTATTGTATCAATAGTGGGGTAGTGGGGCATGGCGCATGCCTTTTCCGTGCGCTTTCTTATTTGTTGTACGGCACACAAGAACGCTCAATCGATATTCGTAAAGAAATTGTGTCATGTGACGAAAAATTGGGACGAATTTGCTGTTATGTCTCATGACCGTCATGGGACAAAAGAAGAGTATACATTATAGATATACACCACATTCTACATACGAGTACCACAAGTTCTGCAAGTTAATTGCAGTCGGTGAAATATACCCATTTGTATTTCAAGTGTATAGAAATGGCAACCTGTAGACAGGCACGATTATTATTATTATCCTACCTATTAACATACCTATTATTCTTATTTATTTATTATATACTTTATTGTACACCAAATAATATAAAAAAAAGAAAACTACAAACTAAAACACATAAGTACAATGGGCGGCCTTATCGCATTCCGCGATCTCTTCCAGGCAACCTGGAATGGAGAGTAATTGCTTGGACATAAAATGGGGTAATTTAAAAAAAAATCTTCAGTTACCTACTGAGCGACATGCGCAGCCGTATTTTCGGCTGGTTGTAGAAAACTAAAATTCGGCATGTAACTTCCCTACACCTCGTAGGGGAGCACTAAGAGAGGATTTCCCGAAATTCTTACGGAAACGGGAAAAAACGGGATATGCGCGTTCGAAGTTGCGGGCAAAAGCTAGTCTTATATATCTATATATAAATGAATCCCTATTTTACTTGGTCATCGTACCACGCGTGATCGGCTGGTCTGATTTCGCTAATTAGTGTTATGTTGTGTCTGTTATTGGAAGGGAAAAGGTTCATAAGAAAGAAAATATAAGAAAGTTGCCAGTTGATTTGAGCGAAGGCACGAGGGAAAGCTAGTATGTATAATAAAAATGAATCCCTATTTTACTTGGTCATCGTACCACGTTTGATCGGCTGGACTGATTTCGCTAATTAGTTTTTTGTTGTGACTGTTATTGGAAGGGAAAAGGTTCATAAGAAAGAAAAATATAAGAAAGTTGCCAGTTGATTTGAGCGAAGGCACGAGGGACAGCTAGTATATATAATAAAAATGAATCCCTATTTTACTTGGTCATCGTACCACGCGTGATCGGCTGGTCTGATTTCGCTAATTAGTGTTTTGTTGTGTCTGTTATTGGAAGGGAAAAGGTTCATAAGAAAGAAAAATATAAGAAAGTTGCCAGTTGATGGGAGCGAAGGCACGAGGGACAGCTAGTATATATAATAAAAATGAATCCCTATTTTACTTGGTCATCGTACCACGTTTGATTGGCTGGACTGATTTCGCTAATTAGTTTTTTGTTGTGTCTATTATTGGAAGGGAAAAGGTTCATAAGAAAGAAAAATATAAGAAAGTTGCCAGTTGATGGGAGCGAAGGCGCGAGGGACAGCTAGTATATATAATAAAAATGAATCCCTATTTTACTTGGTCATCGTACCACGCGTGATCGGCTGGTCTGATTTCGCTAATTAGTGTTTTGTTGTGTCTGTTATTGGAAGGGAAAAGGTTCATAAGAAAGAAAAATATAAGAAAGTTGCCAGTTGATGGGAGCGAAGGCGCGAGGGACAGCTAGTATATAATGAATCCCTATTTTCCTTGGTCACGGCATCACGCGTGAACGGCTGGGCCGATTTCGTTAATTCTTTTTGTGTTTTTTATTGTCAGGATAAGATACTTATGAAAGAAAAAAATAAGAAAGTTGATAGAGCGAAGCCGCGGGAGACAGCTAGTAAAATATACTTATAAATAGAAAGGGACATTTTGATAAACATAAACTAAACATCAGTTAGAACTTGCTAAAATATTTCACTAAACACATAAAGTATAACATAAAACTTAAAATCACATCAAGAAATGTAAGTATACATGTATCTACAGATATTGCCCCCATTTTTAATTTCAAGTATTTATTTATGATAGAAATGAAATTGTATTGGATTTTCATTAAATATCGCCTCACTTCGCTAAATGCGAAGTTAGAAGATTGATTAATGAACAAAACCTTAATTTTATTGTTGAATGTAATGCGAAGACAAAGGAAATTAGATATCTACTTATTTATTTGTTCCCTAATCTCAAACTATGGTAACTTAATTATATTATTTACCTGATTCATATGATTTTTTCACTTTATACATGAAAACGATTCACTAATAAATTAGATTAAATGTTTGTGGCTCAGGAAAACTCCACGGTTTGCGGCACTTGTCAGCCAATCCATAAGGGGCAATAACTATAAATCAATACTTAGCGAGACGAAGCTACAGGGGGGAGGGGGAAGGCGAAAAATATTTACATGCTTTTGCTTATACATACACCTAGGACAATTAAGATAAGAGCCAGCGAAATTATTAAAGATTGTCGCGACATAATATCTAAATATCTAAAGCAAGATAAATGACTAACAATGAAATGCAGTAATGTTTCCTAAACGGGCGACTCCATTTTACAATCCGATCACAAAAACCACGTCACTGATATTTCACAAATTTCCTTCCACTCGCACATATGTCATGTTTGGCACAAACCTCATGTTTATTTAGCACACAAATTGTAATTAGGTACTGAAAATCACTAATGTCTTTCATTTATCAAAATATTTAGATTACCGCAGTACATAGGCGAAACCCAGGCGATCACAGATTATGTAAAATCAACGTAGCTTTTATCTATGCCACGGCACTGCCCACACGCGAAAATTGAAACATTTTGATATCCGGTTTTAATTAATACTTTTGAGATTTGTGAAAAACAAAAAAAAACTTAAATTTTTTAGACATTATATACTTTGAAAATGTCGAGTTATTAATTAGTTTCAATTTGGAAAGTCCAGTGCCGCCCCACTGCGAAGAGTACAACAACCCCTACAGGTAGGGGATGAACTACCGACTACGTTTGCATTCACCTGGCTCGCTATGAGATAGTCTAGATGGCGCTCTAAACTGCATCCTGGACGGTGAATTGTACGTTGAAATAACTTAGTACTAGTTCGCTTCACAGGATGACGCTTTTTGTAGGGGTAGACTTGTTGAGCGTTGAGAATGTTGCATTGCTCGTTTTGATCACATCTACTATGTACTTGTGACATATTTTCATGACTTATAATGCTGAATTTGACTATTTCTCGATTCAGAGATCCGATTACGATTCGTAATACTAAGCTTTAAAGTTATAAGTTTTTTAGTGCTTTAATTATTTGTTAGAGTCCCCTGCCAATTAATCCGGTGTTTACATCAAAATCTCTACATTATTTGGTTGTTAAGATTGAAAGCCCTACAACTCTGGAAGGCTAAACAGTTAGCCTGCATATGTGTTATGATGTAGGGTTTTTTATACAGATACTTAAACCACAAAAATCTTAATAAATAATAAAAACCGGCCAAATGCGAGTCAGACTAGCACACGAAGGGTTCCGTATCATAAACCTCAATTTTTATTATTTGTTCTTATAGCCGCAATAGAAATGCACAATCTGTGAAAATTTCAACAGTCTACCTATTACGGTTCTCGAGACAGCCCGCTGACAGACAGACAGACGGACGGACAGCGGACGTAGTAATAGGGTTCCGTTGGTTACCCTAAAAAGTATTTTGTGGGACTTAGCGATAGTGGAAGTTTTCGCTTAACGAAAGAAATCGCATAATCAGACTAGTTCCATGTCTTTAAAGGTGAACCTTTACAAACTTGCCGTAATCGTATCTGTTACATTAGCTGCGTCTACATAGCTAATGTGACGTATAGAAAAGTACACCTAAACATTCTCTATGAAATACTAAATCAGGTCGCGTAAATTTGATTAAAATCCATTCAAAAGTTTAAAATAAAATATTAGTAAACTTTCAGACAGAGAGAAGTAATGACTGACTGATTGTAATGGGTGTTTTTTTAGAGGTGGAGAACTTTAAATAGAAAGAAAAAAATCAGAAAAATGTTTATGATACGCATGAAGTTATGAAGTTGGCTGTTTTTGTGACATGATTTTATGACATTAACGTTTGAAAATAATTTCTGTCAAGTGTCCGCCGTAGCTCGCGCGTACATGGCGTAATCCGGATGTCTAATTTTCACATACTCTTCTCGGTAAATCGAGCTGTAATTCAGCAGTGATGCGTCGAATATTGGCTTCTGAGTGCTCAATTGTTTCTGGTTTGTCGGCGTAGACATGCGATTTTACACATACCCAGAGAAAATGTAATCTAAAGGCGTCAAATCGCATGAACGAGGGGGCTAGTTAACCGATCCATTTCGTGAAATTAATCGTTCATCAAACGTTTCTTTCAGTAAATTAATGGTATCGTGCGCTGAAACCACATGTTAATGTCATACAATAATCTCTTAAATAAAGTCAATTTCATGCATATTATAAGCATTTTATTGTTCTTTATTTCAGTTTAAAGTTCTCCGCCTCTAAAAAACACCTTGTACTATAAAATGCTGGAACTAATTTTGCGACTTTGCTTACATAGCCTGCGGCAGTTCAGTTAATTATACAATGTACCTGTATGTGTATAATGTAAATGTTCTCTACAAATTCGTGAAAATATGGAGAAAATCCATTCAGTACTTTTTGTGATTAGTAATTCTGATCTGTGAGCAGTCGTAGTTTAAGAAATTCAGAACTTTTTTATTGGAATAGACAATAAAGTCATCATTTTCAGCTAATTTTCGTCTACTGCTAAACGTAAGCCTCCCCCCAAACAGCGCCAACCATCCCGGTCTTGAGCAGTTCGCATCCATCCGCTGCCAGCCACCTTCTTTAAATCACCGCAGGGCGTCCCACACTACGTTTGCCCATACACGGTCTCCACTCTAACACATGTCTGCTCCATTGACCGTCGGTCCGTCTGCAGACATGGCCGGCCCACTTCCACTTCACTTTGGCGAATAACTTCGTGACGTGGCAAATTCCCCTCAATGACATTAAAGTCCAAGACAATAAATAACTTCAAAAACGGATTTTTTTCCTTTTTTGTTCGGTGAAAGGTTTAAGACTAATACCGATTCAACGATTAAGAGCGTTCAAGGCTTTTCTTACGAAAAACTCTTATAAATCTGTTTTAAATATTTAGAAACACAGCTATATTTTGCGGTTAAAAATTTTTAACAGCAAAATATTGAACTCATCAATATACCTCTCCAGGACCGTAAGCCCCAATTGGGTCTTTCAGTTGAGTTGTGTGTTCGGTGCCTCACGGGCTTATTTTATTCGCTCATTAGAACTTTAATATTGTAGGTAGGTACAGGACATTGAAAAAAATATCGAACGATTTTATTGTGTGTCTCTTTTACTGATCTCAGAAAAAACTTGATGGATTTTCTTGATTCTTTCAAGAAAAGATAGGATGTTTCTCGAGGAATATTAAAGCGTGTATCACAAACTTGTAAGTTGTGAAGTAACTGAGTTAACGCAGGTTTTGTGGGCAAAGCCGCGGAATCCGTTCGAGTGATATAAAATAAAGACTGCGTTTCCATCTTTATAAAAGTAGTACTTTTCCTTTCCTTGACAAATACTTACTTATCGAATCATTTGAATAAAAATAAGTACTCACGAATAATATATAACTAAGTATGACGTCGAAACAGAATAAATAAAAATTATTGAATTGCAATAAATTGTCTGTACAACTTCACTGGACGGAACTGTATGTTGTAACCGTAGGCCATGCAAAATTAAAAGACAATAAATAGTAAGACAATAGCCGCTGTCTCACAAATGGGACGGCGGGACCTGACGGGTATTGTGTTAAAAGTAAAACCTATACATGCGATAGCCAGACTATCTCTTAACGACGTATCGTCACTTAGGAAAATAACGCGTTATTTTTCTAAGCTTCTTCATTATAATAGTTCACATTTAGAGTAAAATTATTGTAGTAAATGTCGTTAGTCTGATGTTTGTTGGTTTTCCATTCGCTATCACATACATTCACGGGTATTATGGATCTGAAAAAAACTATGCTCAGATTGTAAGGGTGCGGAGTTTTAGAGTAAAATTTCTCCGTTTCTCCGCTCCGCTGCCTAGCCCCGCTGTAATATTTTAAAGGTTGTCATTTTTTTTAATGGAAACCGATTTTACGATTTCCTTTACGCAACCTTTCTTAGTTTTCGTATTTAGTCATTCTATTTTTTATTGTTGACAATAATGGTAGTTTTCATCTAAAGAGTGTTTTTTTTAGTAATAAACAAAAAAAATAACTTTGATTCGAAAAACAAAAAATCAACCATAATCTTTAAATTAGAATTTTTAAGAATAGGTACCTAGGTACGGGAAATTTAAAACCGATGAATTTTCAGAAAGACGTGGCGAGTCGCAGTCTCTTAAAGTACTGGACGTATTTTCTTGATACTTTTATTTGATGTTACACAGTTAATGGGTAACATGGTACCGGCTTGACTAGAAGCCAACCCCAATATAGTTGGGAAAAACCTGGGCAGATGACTCGATACCACACATTTAGTTACTGAGAAATTAAGTAAGGACTTGGCTCTGAGGTCCATTAGAAGTTATGTCAATTTGACTTAACGGTTTTGAAGAGGCTAGTGAAATAACAAAAAAAAAATGCAGTTTTAGCCAGGGCGAGCTCCGTGTCAAGACCATTTTGCTTTGGAAGGCAGCCTTGGAATATACCATTATAGCCCCCAGTGCCATTATAGTAATTATTTTAGGCCTACCTACTTGCGCTGCTTCGCTTAGACAGCGCAAGCAGTAAACCCAAAATAATTTGTCATCATTATGAAGTTCTGAAGACTTCAAAACTTAATGATGATGACTAATTATTTTACCGTAGAACTGATCAATGGCTAACTACAACATTATGTTTTCCTTTTTCCAGGCATAGTGTGAGAAACAATAAATCTTTAAATAAATCAGCTTTAAAACTGTGAAAAAGTGTAGTAATACGTAATTAAAAAAAAAACCTAGAAGTAATTTCAAACAAATCAAAGACTAATTTTTATAATATTACAGCAAACCTCAATTACCTAGATTATAAAACTGGAATTGAAATTTACAAATACATACATATCTTCTTAAAACCCTTAGTAAACTAATACTGAAAGTGTACCTAATTTAGTGAGTTTTGGAGCATTTTATGAAGATGTGCGGATTAACTCTACAGTGTGGTGAAGTGAGTGAGAAACTAATTCATAAACTAAAATGTGTTTCGAGTTATAGTGCGTAGATAGAAAAATGTGTCGTGTAAGATGTGATGTGCTCCATATTGTGAATAAGTAACCATGTTAAGTCGTTGGAAAAGTAAAGATAAGTCTGACAAGACAAAGTCATCTAGTTCTAGTGGAAAGAAGAAACGAAAAGGACGGGATAATGGTAAGCAGTTGTTTATTACATTCCTGCGTTAGAGCGATACTCGCTGCAAGTGAAAATTCTGCGTGCTAATTGCTTTGGCACACTTCATAAACTGTCGCATCTACACAGCGATACAAGTTTTGTAACTTTTTTGTGGTTGGGAAATAATCAAATGACTCCTCCCGCCCTGGGTAAAGCAGAAGGGAGTGTCTGATAATAACAGCCGCACGGGTCGATCTTCAAGGCTAAGCAACGCTTGCCAAGGTTGGTCTGTGGATGGGTGACTATCTTAACATACCGAGTTTCCTCCGTGCCTCGGAAAGCACGTTAAGCCGTTGGTCTCGGCTGTCATTTGTAGATCTTTGGCAGTCGTTACGGATTGTCAGAAGCCAGTAAATCTGACTCCAGTCTTGCCATGAAGTACCGTGTTACCTGGTTAATGGGTTGTGGAGGTCTGGTAGGCAGCCGCTTCTCGTAAAATACTGGTATTCAGCTAAATCCGGCTTGACTGGAAGCTGACCCCAATATAGTTGGAAAAAGGCTAGGCAGATGATATATCAAGATATATAAAGTTCTTCCGTTACTGACTGATTGAGTGACTGACCGACAACGTACAGCCGAGACTACTGGTCGTAGAAACCGAAATCTGACGCGTAGTCTCTTTCGGGAGTGTAAAGAGCACCACGAAAGAATTTCCCGAAATTCTTACCAAACATGAAAAAGCGGGAAAGGTATGAGCGTACAAAGTTGGGAGTAAAAGCTTGTTAGAACTAAATGAAAGAACACAATTTGTAAACAAGCATAATTATTATAAACTAGCTGACCCGCGCGGCTTCGCTCCCGTCAACTGGTTACTCTACCTACCCTACCTACCCTACTCTTTTTTGTTTTTAAACTTTCCTTGTATTCTGGCGAAACTAACGAAAAAATAATTATTTAAATCGGCCCCGCCGTTCTCGAGTTTTAGCGAGACTAACGAACAGCAATTCGATTTTTATATAATGTAGATTAGTAGGTTAAAAGTCAGGGTAACAATGCTTGGAAACATGCATGTGTGGCTGAGTCACAATTAGCAGTTATTGGTAATTGATTATTGTGACTTGGGATAGGTAACTCATGCAGTTGGTGATTGAATAAATCACTCGACTATTAAAAAAAAATCATTATTAGTACGAAAATAATTTGTCAAATAGTGTGTAATTATCATTCAAGCTTTGAAATTTTCTTAAAACTTCTCCTGTTTATTCAAGCGTTTTACTTAAAATAAGTACACTTGAAGTACAAATTACAGAAGAAACTTCCTTGTTTTTAGAAAGCGCTGTAAAAATATACAAATACCCAATTTAATCACATGTTGCAAGAAAAGCTCAGTTGTTCCCGACACGGTGGTGCCTGGGGGGCTACTCTCTAAGCACGAAGTCCGTAGTTTCGAGCTTAGTTGCGGGCGTATTATACTTCGCACCATCTACGGACGAATAGTCCCGAACCCGAACTAAAAATGAATAACAACACGATTTGACAGTAACTGTCAAATCGTGTTGTCATTAATTATTAGTGGTTAGATGATACGGAGTAGAATACGCCCCCAACTAAACCCGAAACTACGGACTTCGGACTTATAGAGTAGCCCCCTGATCTGATTGACCGGTAGTCGGTACATGTAAAACTGTGCAGATTGGCTTCCGATAAGGGAAATAGGCTATCTATGATGATGATATTTTCAATATGCATTATAATTATTGTCATATAAGAATATTATGTACTAAAACAACGAAAATTTGTTTCAGAAGAAGACTGGCATGGCGACGGACGAATGGATGGTAAGTGGTAGCAACTAATATAACCTCAAACCTATCATAACGTGATAAGTGGCACCTGATAGATACAAGTCTGTCAATTAAAATTAACATGTTATAACGAAACTACAGTAATAGTGGCGCGTTCAGTCGCCCTTTTTTTAAACTAGTTTTTGTTCGGGCACAAAAGTTACAAACTCCTTTTAGATGCTCTTTTATCACCCGACTCTCCCACTGATGCGTGTAAAGTGTTTCTAGTAAATGATGTGCGTGACATGCATGTATTTCCTGGGCACATCCTATAGCCTAAATTTTCGTGGATTTTAAAGATATCGAAATATTAGTGTTGGTACCGTTTTGAAAACAAGGTGGACCCAGACTTTTCATGTTTTATTAGGGCTGCACTGTATGCTGTGAACCCAACTACGAATTGAATGTGTTTTGTTTAACTGTTATATTTGTTGGAATACACAAAACTACTTTGTGCGACGCGTTAATTATTTTTATTGAGCACAGACACAAGTTGATTGAATCCTATTAACCTAGGAGACCTTTTAATCATTTAAATTATTGTGCAATTCTTAGCCCAATCTTCTCAATTAAAACGTAACAAAGCTCTTCTAAGTTTAAAATAGCCAATTGCGAGTCGTATTTTTCGCAGTTTACATACTTATCGAAAGGGGATACTTTCGATGCAAACCCTGAGCAATTACAAAAAAAAAAAGAACTTCTATCATTGAATACTATATCCAGCGGTTGACACCCAAGAATAACCTAAAATAAATAAATAGTTTGCTTGAACCGACAAGGTCCTGATCAAGATTCAACTGTCCAGCTAGTCTATTTTGTAAATAACCATTTCTATATCGAGATTAACCTGAGTGACAAGAGCTTTATAACGCACAACATAAAGCTGTTTATAGAAATTTGATACTCACCTCGGATTCCGCTGTCTGACTTCCGAAATTAAAGTTATTTTATACTTTGTAGTGATTTTTGGAAAAGGTGTTTTTTATTTTTGCAGTTAAGAGCATAGGTTAATCATTTCTGACACTTCGAAAGACGTGATTTAGCCATTTAGGAAAATCCCTCTCTCCCCGAGCGCACCGCACACTCTCCCCGCTCTCCCTCATCAAAAGTTCAAAAAATCGAATATAGCGACACCCCGTCAACTAATTCATACCGCCAAATGATACAGGGTTGCTTGCAAGCAAATTACATTAACATATATCGATACTTTTGTTAACAACCTTTTTATAGATAGAATAAAATTGATTGGCTTCTGACTGCCAAAGATCTACAAATGACAGCTGGGACCAACGGCTTAACGTGTTTTCCGGGGCATGGAGGAAACTCGGTGTGTCAAGATGGTCACCCAACCACAGAACAACCTTGGCAAGCGTTGCTTTACCTTGAAGATCGACCCGATGCGGCTGTTATGCTTTAGCCACGAGCTCCTCCGTTCGTTATATATAAGGTGGTCAAATCGGATGTTAAACTTTATTTTGCCACCAAGCTAAGGGCAAAGATTGCAGTTTAAAGGCCGCTATTTTGTTTTCGGAAGTTTTCAAGACATTGATCATTGCATTAACTTCATTCGAAAGTTCTAGTACAATTGAAGAACATCCAAATCGTATTCATCGCTGATGGTATGTAATAATGTAAGAGCCTATGGACACGGCGTATTTTTACCGCGCTGACGACGCACGTTTTGCGAACGCGGGATCACGGCACTATAGATGAAAGGACCAAAAAGCGGATTGTCGCATTTGTATCGATTCAAACGCGCGTAAAAAGCGATAAAAACCAGAACAAATTTCCATGCGTTCAAGCGATTTTGCCATACCTATTACTGGAATAGCTCACAATGAAGGGTATCGCTTTTGGATTCGCCGCTAGAGGTGCTAGTGTAGCGTGAGGTTTTCGAAAGGTCCAATTTCACTGTTGATCTTCTTTTGACGACATTTATTCACTTATTTGTTTTGATTTTTGTGAATTTTACTAAAATGTCCCAACTATGGCAGATAAAGTTATGGTTCTACTGACCATTGCTTTGAGTTTTTTTTGTGTCGAAAATAATATGTATTATGTCCTTTTTTTTCTGAACAAAATGTGTCTGCGTAACACTGCGGCACTATCTATGTTGCATTATTATTATCTTAGCTCTAACTTTGCTCATGCGCGCATAATATTATCCTAATATTATTCTCTGCATCACCCAAAGGTTGACTGGTAGAAAATGCCTCAGGCATTAAGTCCGCCTCTGTACATTTGTGTGCGTAAAGTATTAAATAATAACATATTTTTCCTCACTCGCCATTGGCAGCAACTGGTGATTAGTTTAAGGGTAAGATATAATCCGTGGTGCTTGGAAACTGGGCTTATTGGCCTATTGGCCTAGTTCTATTCTGTCTCCTGCTTGATAGGGAGGGAAGTGGAATTTATATTTTTTTTCCTACTCCTCCACTGTACTTTTCTGATTAATTTCGTTGCATGATCAGAGGCAGTTGAAACGTTTCTCCGGGACTCGTCGGGTTGCACTGGCTCCTCCGGTGGTCGCCACTGTTAGTTCTGACTTTCAGAAGTTGCAGTGGATGGGAATGTGTGGCGGGCTTGTCCCAAAAAAAAAAGATAGAAAGATACTGATAAGCTGAAAATCGCGAAAAACACGTTTTTGTGACCTTAGAACACCAAGTAACTTTTTTTCCAGGTATCGGATCGATGAAGTCTTTTTACATTTCATTTATGATAGTGTTTTGAACAATCCTACCAATTTTGAGATGTGTGCGAGTTATTGTAACTTCACTCCTATTTTTTGGTCTAATTTGATCGGACTAATATCTATTGATTGGTTTTACATTTTACATCAAGTAATATACATCAAATCATCGAAATAAAGGCTTCAATGTCTGAATCACTAATAATTATCTTTGGGGCTAGAATTATGACCAAGAAACTACAAGGAGGTCAGAAACATTAAGGAGTAAAATTTTTGGGACTGACAACTATTAATTTATTCTTCATCTTTTGAAGTAGGTGTTGAGGCCTCTGACGTCATTACCCTCTTTATGATTATGGTAATACTTTTTTAATTATTCTCATTTCTCTCTTGACCTAGTTCTAAAATTCACGCAGATGAAGTCGCAAGAAGAAGCCCGTTTCTAAACTTAATTTTTTTTTCGTAAAATGGCAATTTTAGGTATTTGACATATTGATGTTTGACGTACATCAAAGCATGATTTAGATAAATTTATTTTAGCCAGTTTCTTGAGATAAAATGTGAGATTAAATCTATAAAAAAAGGACACACTAGTCTAAAAAGATGCTATTGCCATATTAGTTTATGTGAGAGAAAAATAATGTTTGTGGACGTTTTATAGACAGAAGTGAAAAATGATGATTTAATCATGATTAGCCACTATTAATTTCCTGTGATATAAATCCTTTGTTGCGTTAAGCACTTTTAGTCTTTTATTTCATAAAATTTTTATCAATAATTTTAATGTTGGTACGAATACAAAATGACTACGAATATATACAGTCAAAAGTCGCAAAAATACATACTCACACGGTGGAAATAATTTTATATCACTAATTTTAACAAATAATAACTTTAAGCTGCTGATCTATGTAAAATATGGTTAAAAAATACGAAAATCTGACAGCTCTGATCTACAAAAAAAGTGACATAGTGAAATTCAAATTCAGATGGTTCGTGGGCCTTTTCTAGGTAATCCTAGGAAAAGCCCACGAACCATCTGAATTTATCTGAATAGACAGTGATGCAAATACTTTTAAAAGGCAAAAAAAGAGATAGCGATAGAATGAGGGCAGCTCGAAATAAATAACGTAAGTGCCAAAAGTAAATTTCGGATTTTATAACATAAAAGTATTATGAATTCAAAATCTGTTGTGAATTTAGCTAGATAAGGTTATTTTATATGTTTAAAAGCAGTTTTCATAACATCAATCTAATGCATTACGTCATAAAAATGAAAATGGCATAAAGATAGATCGAACTTTGTAATTTTTTTCTATAGAGGAAATTTCATCGCATCGTGTATTTCTTTAGATTTTAGGTAGATCATTTAGTCAAAAAACATAAACCAAAATATCAAATCCTTATTACGGTTACTTTACGAGAAAAAACAATTCTCAAAACGGCCTTATTATTCACTTATCGCCTTAAACCCCCGACTACATTAACTCATAAGTAGGTATCCATTATCATCATCATCATCTGCCTAGCCTTTTCCCAAATATATTGGGCTCGGCTTCCAGTCAAACCGAATTTAGCTGAATACCAGTATTTTACGCGGAGCGGCTGCCTACAAGGCCTCCACAACCCATTAACTAGGCAACACGGTACTTCATTGCAAGACTGGAGTCAGATTAACTAGCTTCTGACTATCCGTAACGACTGCCAAAGATCTACAAATGACAGCTGGCTTAACGTGCTTTCCGAGGCTCGAAAGAAACTCGGTATGTTAAGATGGTCACCCAACCACAGACCAACCTTGGCAAGCGTTGCTTAAACTTTAAGATCGACCCGTGCAGCTGTTATTATCTAGCCTCGAGCTCTTCATTATGAGGCAGCGTAATTACTCATTTGAGCTACATATTTGCCGTTAAGGTGTTACAATATATGCCTTCGCAGTCGAAATAACTTTGACTTTCCGAATTTTTACTAATTTTTATTTGAGGAATTCACTAATGCAATATAAAAAGAATCATCAAGATCGGTCCATAAACAATAAACTTATGCCCAAAAACATGGAAAACGAACATGAATGGTGAGGTAAAGGTGTATCAGGGTGAACTGTAGACATCTGCGTGCCTTCTCACAGGGTACCGCGTACCGGCGGCATGATGTTATTATTTATTTATTTATGTACACACAATATACTTAAAACACGAAAATTTATACAGTGAGAAGAGCACAAAGGTACTGCTTATTTCATAAGAAATTTCTTCCAGCAGACCTGCGACAGGAGAGAGGGATAAGATACGTAGACACAGTGTGTAAAGAGACAAAGAAGGAAACTTAAAATAGACTAAGCTAACTTAACTTAAACATACAGCTATTAATAAATATAAATCAAAATACAATAAACATACTAACTAATATACACAAATACATTTACCTAAATACATAATTATAATAAAATAATACATAGATACCTATAAGATACTAGCTGACCCGCGCGGCTTCGCTCCCGTCAACTGGCTACCCTACCTACCCTACCTACCCTACCTACCCTACCTACCCTACCTACCCTACCTACCCCACCTACCCCACCTACCCTACCTACCCTACCTACCCTACCTACCCTACCTACCCTACCTACCCTACCTACCCTACCTACCCTACCTACCCTACCTACCCTACCTACCCTACCTACCCTACCTACCCTACCTACCCTACCTACCCTACCTACCCTACCTACCCTACCTACCCTACCTACCCTACCTACCCTACCTACCCTACCTACCCTACCTACCCTACCTACCCTACCTACCCTACCTACCCTACCCGCTGTCAAATAATATGAGATTTAAACTATCCTATCTCTCAAGTTGGATCGAACTGCACATGGTGTGCGAATTTTATTATAATCGGTTAAGTGGTTTAGGAGTCCATTGAGGACAAACATTGTGACACGAGATTTATATATATTAAGATTACAGTATAGAAGAGAGATAGTGCTCTTTGACGGCTTTTTGAACAGAGAAATATTTTTACTTTCTCGTATTTTAAATGGGAGTGAGTTCCACAATCGTACCGCAAGAAATGAGAAGGAGTGGGAGTAAGAATGAGTTTTATGGGATGGGAAGTTGAGATGGAGTTTGAGGTGGGATCTACACAGCGCATCGGCAGGGCGAGTAAACGAAAACCGATCACGCAGGTAACCACGGTATGCAGGATTAAAGAGAATGTTGTAAAGGAGACATAATATTCGAGTGTTCCTGCGAAGACGGATAGGGAGCCACTTGAGATCCTTGCGAAACTGAGAGATGTGGTCGTATTTCCTCAAACCAAAAACAAATCGAATGCACAAATTTTGCAAGCGCTCAAGCTTGTTTAAGAGCTCCTCCGTGGCATCCAGGTAGCAGGCATCAGCGTAATCAATGATCGGCTGAATTAACGTTTGAGCCAAATAAATTTTAGTTTTAAAAGGCAAGAAAGTTTGAAGAGTTTTTAAAGAGTGAAAGGAAAAGTGCACCTTACGACTAACCTCACTTACTTGCGCTCGCCAGGAAAGATTGCTGTCAATTAAGACACCGAGATTCTTCGCTGTGTCCGTGTACGCAATGGTCGATCCATTAAGGGATAAAGGCGTCAAAGTGGAAGTGTCAAGCGCATTGTTGTCAGCGTTATGTTATGAACCGGTGCAAAAAATAAACAGACCTGCGAGAGATTTGCTATCATTGAGTTCTTTTGCCTATCTCCGAAGTTCTTCATCAGATCTTAACCAAATTGAAATGAGATTACTCTGGATCAATACTCTTCGGTTGACAATTGGAGAAAATATCGATGATATAACATACAAAGTAACTATCACTCAGCCGTGTTAGAACCTCCTTCTGATTGAAGTCTGTTAAAAATGAAGTTTATAAAATTGACCCAGCCGCACAACATCTGAGTAGCGTTCGGCAAAATAGCGAAGAGCTGTAAGCAAAGCTCTTTAAAGCACAGATCTTGAATTGATATAGAATGAACACGAAACGTGACTAAGACTTGTAAAGGAAGTAGACTATCACTAATATAAAGATATAAATTACAGATGTACACTGTAAACGCCAGCTATCACAACTTGACGTATTAGTAAACATGAGACATTCAAAAAATTTAAGACCGAAAATGTCATGGAAATAATAAAAATATTATCAATATAATCTTAAGCGTCTACATAATTTTAATTCACAATTTTCAGTGCGGCCGGTTAAAGGAACTGACTTTTATCAGTGACTAGGGACGCCCGACTCTTGACACCATTGCGTTTGGTTGGGAAGTTATTTTTAGCTATTCGTGTTGATTTCTAGCTACGCACTGCCGTACATCTGGGTTTGTTTTACGGGCGGTACAATCAGCGCGGTTCTTTCAGCCGTTGCTTGATCTTAACACGACGAATCGTAGTTTTCGTCAAACTCTGCTCGTGCTACGTCGTCATCTTTGACACATGTTCATGTTATTCCACATTAAGCTACAATAGTACCGATAGTGCCGTGTTTCTACTTTTAATCGAGTTCAAGTGAGATTTTGCTGAGAAAAATAGTCACAAGTGCGTTGTGTATACAAATTGTGATGTGTTACTTCATTTGTTTTCCATGTTAGTGCACGAGTGATTTCATAAATACCAAAACGGAATGTGAGCCTGAATTGTACGGGGGTTTGGAGAACAAGACTTTTGTTGATGATACCGTTGCAGGTAAAATATCAAACAAATTTAAAACAATATGAGAATCGAAAGAGGCTTTTTAATTTGACGATTTTAATGAATTCAATTTGTGTGCAAAATTTTGTTCTTCTTTAACACCGTAAATAGGGTTTCGCCAATGCGGTTCCCTAGACAACACCCTATTATATACGTATCCGTCATATATAACTATTATTAAAATGTACATACTTTGAAACACATTGTTGAAATTGTACGATTTTTAAAAAATAAAAAACAATGGATTCAGTGAGAAACTTGATTAGTTATACATGCTTCTATTGAAGTCTTCTATCCACGTAACGGCTTCTCGTCATTCAGCATAAAAGACAAAGTTATGGTACTATTGCATTACTTGTGCCTGACGTCGGATGCAAATAGTGCTGTCTCTCGTTTGTCTCGTTTGCCTTGACGGTCTGTGTTCGTCAGAATCTTTGAAATGTTTACAACTTTGTAATTTTTTAACACACTTACCATATTTCATTTTGCTGCTTTTGCATCTTTCCCATACGCATACGTTTTGAGACCACTTATAAAAAAACCAGCCAGATACCGCCTTCGATTTTTTATCAAATTTGGCAGTTCCTTTCGTTATTGTCACTTTTTAGTACTTGTTGTAGTCACAACACACCTTCGATATTGTGTGACCATAATTTCACTTCGTCGGTTGTCTAAATCCAATCCATCCAATGTATGAATTTATACAACTGCAAGTTTCTCCCCATTGACTAAAGCAGTAGTTTCGTGAACGATAGAAGTAATAATAGTTTTAATACTGTCCCAAGTAAGATTCATTGCCAGTATGACAGCGGTTTCACTAAGCACGATTTGCGAAATTTGTGATGAACCTAATGATAATGATGATGATGATAATGTTCTGAATTCAATAGAAATAAAAACGGTGTTATTCTCTTCTTTAGTGACAAATTTTGACGAATTAGGCTTTTCAGGCAATTAATAAAAAAATGTTAAACAAAACAAGAGCGAACAGGCATCTTCTGGGCACCCTTGCTCCATCATAGACCTCATCTATTGCTTTCCATCAGGCGTGATTGTGGTCAGGAGCAAGCCCATTATCAAATAAAATAAAAAATAAATTGTTTATTTTAGCATGACTAACTTATTAATAGCAATTTATGTAGGTAGTCCAGATGAATACGAATTAAAATAACTTGGTTGAGAATATCATAGACGGATAAGGCTCAAGTTCAGATTCCTAATTTAGAATCTGAGGGTTGGTTTTGAAGATCAAATGAGTCAAGGTGCTCATTACTATTAAAATTATTGTAATGACAATGCATAGATATTAGAAGTGAAGAGACACTTAGTACCTAGTAGAGAAGTGAACGATATTACACTTCTCTACTACTAAGTAGAGAAGTGAAATATCGTTTCAAAGTATGCGCCAGTCTTATAAAAACCTGTTTGGGAATGGCTTCCATTGAAAATATGCTATTTTTATGAATCACAAAAGCCTGTTCACTATAACTTTACATAGCTTGGCTTATCGCCGCAAGGTTGCCTACTTGTCGGTCTTCTACAGATTGTACTTCGGTGAGTGTGCCCCAGAACTCCACGACCTCATCCCACCAGTCCCCTTCTACCATCGGTCATCCAGACGCAATGCAAGTCACCGTTCCTACCTTGTTGGTATTTCACTAATTCGCGTTTCCAAACGTCTTTTACAATGCGCACAGCAAAGTAGTGGAACTGTCTGCCTGCGTCTGTGTTTCCGAAAACTCATCTCTTTAAAGTCAGAGTAAACAGGCCTTCTGTGTAAGCTCGCTCCATCGTAAAATTTGTCTCTGTCATCTCTGACCTAGACTAGAGTCAAGAGCACACCCACCTCGAAACAAATTTTACTCCGTTGTTGTGCTTATCTAGACAATGCTGCGTGTATTTTTCAAGTAGGTATTTCATAGACTTTATTATATCTATGGTTGGTTAGTGCAAAATTACTCCGTGTAGTGGTACAAAACTGGTCAAGTGCGAGTCGGACTCGCGTGCAAAGGGTTCTGAAACAAACTCATTTTCTTCATTCATTTAATTTCATTTTCAAACTAGACTTCTTATAGGTTTTCGTTTAATCTTTAGGTATCCGTTTCTTAATTACATGGTTATTTTTTAATTTTAGGCTCAGTAGTTACGGAGATAACAACCATTGCCTCAATGGTCATTTTTGGTCTCATTTCTTGAATAAATTCCTCTTCATCCATTTACTTTCAAAATATGAAAAAAAAAATATACTTAAAACCCTCACAGTAAGCCCTTTCATTTAATATGTCACAAGATACAGTTAAAATATTTTTTTTTAATTTTCTAGTTGGAACTCCAAAAGTTGTTGTGACCTCCAACTATCGTAGTGAATAAACGTACAACTTTTTCTTGATAATTTAAATAACTTATAGTAAAAGCTTCTAGCATACGTGTACGTCTTCTAGTAATTTTGCTAAATGTCAAAACTCAGTGATCAACCTCAACATCTTTTGCACGTTGTAAGCCACGGTTAAACGAAAGATTCGACAGTTGTATACCTGTTCACTCACAGCGACAGTAATTATTACTACGTCATCGCACCGACAAGGATTAAGGATGAGCACACAACGAACACCGGCTAGCGGGTTCACCATAAGCGGCAGCGAAAGCAGTTCTTCGCCTCATCTTCATGCACATCATACAGAAGATCTGTGACTAACAGGTATAAAAGGAAGCAACCTTAATTGGAGTTAGGAATCAGGGAGGAAATAATATTATGAAATTCTTGAAAGTCTTGGTTAGAAACAGTGAGAATTTGAACAAACTATGTCAAGAAATTACCGAAGTCAAAAACGAATTAAAAACTATCAATTTGATTTTTTTTTTCAGAGTTTAAACTCTAAACAAAATAAACTGAAAATTGAATTGCGAAACCTGAAAACTCTAAATTCCAAGTTTCGAGCCCAAACAAAAGTTTTAGAAGGTGACTTGAACAACTTTAAAACACAGCAAAATTCCACGCTTACAAAGCCGCTACCTCGTGAAGTTGAGGCCGTGGCCTTGTAGTTCCAAAAACGGGTAGCGAGAGCATAACCTAATAAGTTTAGGAATACCCGAAAATAACAATAAAAAACTTTTATTACAAAAAACACAACCGACTTCCAAAATTAAAACACTACAAGGTACAAAATAACTTCGGAAGAAAGAAAGGTGTTTTTGGTTATTTTTCCGTTTTTTGACACCGACTTCCGAAATTAAAGCTCTTTTCTTTCTTCCGAGGTTATTTTGTACCTTGTTTTTGGAAGTCGGTTGTATTTTTTGTAAAAAGTTTTTATTTTTCACTTTTTAGTGGTACCCACCTGCGTACCTATTAACAGCGTACCGGCGCAATGTTATGTTAAGATCTGGTGTAAACACTAAAAAAACATGCAATTTCAGCAATCCCGATCCATTTGCTATCATATATTGAAGAGTTCCGTCCGTATCTTGTTCTTCGTCAGATCTTCACCAAATTGAAAATACTCTTCTAAACAAAAAAAGAATGATCCACATCGGCTGACAATTGGCGAAAATATCGCTGAACAAACATATTTCATGGGTTCTCATCATCAGATCCTAATTTATACCTTCCATCATCAGTTCAGCAACATGAGATGATGATTACCAGCCACAAATATATGAATTGCGTTAGAAACTTATGAAAAACATTGTATGTGCCTATTAAATTTGAGGGTTGCCCTCGATTTTCATAGGATCCCATCATCAGATTCTGACTTGGTGACAATGGGACCAATCGAGAAGTATAGGTACCATTTCAGATGAAACAAGAATTTTTCAAATCGGTTCATAAATAACGGAGTAATGAGGTAACAAACATACAACCGAATTGAGAACTTCCTCCTTTTTTTTGAAGTCGGTTAAAAACTCAAAATTATGTCATGCTCGTGTCTAAAGTCTGAGTTTTTGATTATAAGGAATGACCCAGTCCTGTAATACTCGTATGTTTGCGGCTCGGCAAATATAACTATGATAAAAACAGGCAATTGAATGTGTGCTTCGAAAAAAAAGACACTTGTTTACAATTTTTTACGGAACAAATCAAAACTCATTGTTAACGGTATACGCATATACCAAACATCGATGCAAGTGAAACTTTTAAAAGATCTCCGTGATAAGTTATCGCGTCGTAAGAAAAGCTAGACTTGATAAATATGATACGGAAACGCCCAAAATTACTAAAATAACGCCAAAAAACTAACCGCAAGTCATACTCTCCAGTGAGACTATTATATTTATGGCAATGTTCGAAGCTTCGTTCAAATTGAAACGGTAAAACTGGACGAGTTAACTTATTTTTATTAATATTATTTAACTTACCGAGACGCGGATAAAAACAAAACAGAAGCTGGACTACTCGAAATACCGAACTATATACACAGTAACCGCAACGTTGCCGAACGAGCCGACCTCAGAGGGCCTAGCACGATTATTTTTGACGTATAGTAACGTAACGTGTTTTACCATAACTATAATACTCGTTTTGCACATAATATTTATTATAATTGGTTTTATATATAATAAGTTACTAAAACTAACAAATACACTAAACTAAAAACAAACTAAAATATAGCATCTAAAAATTCATGCCCAACGCTGTCAGCTGGTAATGTGCCCAAGAGACTGGCGGCATTGCCACGTTGAATGTTCGTGCTTAATCTTTGCCCAAAGTAAAAGCCAGCTCTTGGGTCACGGGAAGTGTCAACCAGCCGTTTCGAAATTTCTTTGAAAAGGCTGTGAGCACAAGGGCCCCACGGCCCGAGGGTTTCAACCCCAAACGGCTCGAAAATATAATTACCAATAAGGTAATTAAAGGTAAGGTATTTCCGCCGCTTGAGGTTTTCCGCAGCCGGAGCGGCAGCGCCAGCACAACTCGATGAACTAGGAAGGGATGGCGCAAGAGTATCGACACAGGTTGCATCCCAAACTAAAGGCCTACCCATATTCCAAGGAAACAAAGACATGCCGTCCGGTCTTTTGCCATCGTCTCGTGCCAAGCCATTGGGTTCTAAAACGGCTGGAACGCCGACAATGACGAGAGCTCGTCGGATTATGTCGTTTAAATTAGCGTGTCGTGCAAAACGGCCTGCACTGCGGCTACAAGAAAGGCCGTGGTGCCCGAGGCTGTTGACAACTTCACCACAGTGACAGCGATGAGGAGAACAACAAGGGGCTCCTAAACGCAAAGAAGCAGCGAGGCGAAAAGTGGTGTCGTCGAACAAAGTGCCTAGGTTCGACGATGGTAGTGCATGAAGCCAAAGACCCGACTCCCATTTTCCCACAGCCAGCAGGCGTGCACGCTCAGCAGTAGTAGCAGACGTGGACAGTAAGTAAGTTATTCTGAACTACTCTGCAGAGCGGCTCGTCCCACCGCCTCTGGGAAAATGGTTTGTCAGGTAGGTCTGTATTCGGACAAGCGAGTTTCCAGGCATTGATAGCATCGGTGAAGCACGGCACATCAAAATTAACCAGTGTGGAAGCCAGGATATTCCTGATTAATTCCTCAGTGCCGTGAACCGAAGATTTAAAAGCCGGTAAACTTATACTAGAAATTTTGCGAACGCCGAGTCCTCCCATGCGGATGGGAAGGGAAGCTTGTGCCCAAGCTCGGTCGTCCAAGCCCACATTCAAAATTAATGACAAAGTGCGTCGAATAATTTGATCCATTTGGTCTAAAAGATGAGTGTGCTTCCATAAATGGGAAGCACGAAGAAAATATGTCAATTTAGGGCCGAAACAGCAGAAACGAATTATGGTGATAGCCGAATGCATGTTGATTTGGAGCAATCTTTCCGAAATGTCATCGAATTTTTGGATATTTTCTGCAATAAAATCGGGAAACGAAGTATCAAAGATTGGAGATCCCAGGAGACGAAGAGAGCTTTTTTCAATCATTTGGATTCCAGGTGCTACTGTTTTAAATTTTGAAAGTGTCAGTTGTCTGTCAGTATGGTCCGCTAAGAATAATTCACATTTCGAGAGGTTGAGATCAAGGCCAATGGAATGGAGTTCATTTTTTAACAAAATTAGGTCATCTAAAACTGAATCTACTTCGTCAAGATACCAAACGTTAAATTTAGAATTTAGCTTACAAACAATTGGGTGAATGGCTAAACTAAAAATCACTGGCCCGAGGGGGTCACCTTGTTGACAGCCAACAGCAGATTCCAGTAAGTAGTCCCGATACAGTAATTTAGATGGGTGTCTGTAGCATTGCCAAAGGAAACTATAAATATGAAAATAAGAATATTTATTTGAATTAGATACTATATTCATATTTTAAAATTATATAAATTGTGTATGTCCAATAAAATTAAACCATAATACTATGGGGTTGTAGTTTTTCACATTCTAAATTCATTTACTTTAACGTTAATAAACGTCAAAATATTCGTGCTAGGCCCTCAGTATACCGGCCCCAGCTGTTGGAGGACGTGGTGAGCGCTCTGTTGCCTTCGCAAGGGGAGCATACTCCCCCGCCTATGGCTCCACCACCTGCGGTGCCCGACGCGGACTACACCGACGACGATGATGATGATGCTCCTGAGGTGACTGAGGTGGACCTGAGAGTGGCGGTTAATAGGCTAAAGGCCAAAAATACCGCCCCAGAACCCGACGGCTTACCTGGAAAAGCCTGGGTGCTGGCCTTGGAGGCTCTTTGGCCTCGACTAAGAGGGTTCCTAAGCGCATGTTCGGAGAGGGGCCAGTTTCCACTTCGTTGGAAGATGGGGAAACTGGTCCTCATTAAGAAGCCGGGGTGCCCTGCGGACTCTTCGTCCGCTTACCGGCCATCGTGCTGCTCGACGAGGTGGGCAAGCTCTTTGACAGAGTAATTGTGCCTCGTCGAGCACCTAGTGAGGGTAGGACCGTATCTGGCGGAGAACCAGTTCGGTTTCCGCATGGGCCGAGGCTTACTTGAAGGTTAGAGCCATTATCTACCCCGGTCACCTGAGGCTTACTTGACGAATAGAGCCGTCATCTACACCGGTCACCTAGAAGAGTGGAACCGGTGAGAGACTCTACTTCCGCGGCAAATCGCAGCACGGAGGACAGAGCTCCGGCAGGATCTCATGGCAGTATGGAGACAACGACTATCGCAACCCAGCGCTGGGCACGCCACAATCCAGGCGATAAGTCCTCTCTTTGAGGAGTGGCTAGAGCGGCGCCACGGCGTCCTTACCATTCCGAGTCCGATTGACGCAGGTACTCACCGGACACGGTTGTTTCGAGAGGTACCTATTTCAAATTCAGTGGGAGGATACGCCCGGGTGACAACACTGCGAGAATCGCCCGGAGGACACGGTGGAGCATAAGGTGGAGGTCTGCCCTGTTTGGGCGGAGCACCACCGTGTCCTCGTCGAGGCGATCGGCGGCGGCGACCTCTCGCGTCAAGCCCAGGTTTAAGCCATGGTCCGAAGCGAGGAGACATGGGAAGCGGTCACCTCCTTCTGCGAAGCAGTAATGCTAGGAAAGGAGAAAGCCAAACGCGTGAGAAGGAGGGAACCTCACGCCCCAGCCGCTGCAACAGAAGAAGACGCCCCGGGCGTTGGGAATCGCAGGGCGATTCACAGCCACTGTAGGTGCGGGCCTGCGGACGGCGAGCATTGGGTGGCTCGCTGTCTGATCAGAACCAGGCCCGGGTCGACGGCGCGCTGTGTTTCTCGCGGGCCTCAAATAGCTGTCAGCATAGGAGACGGGTCCCGCTAGGGCCAGTGCCTGCTGGGGCTGCGGACTTTGTTCAAAAGAGGCACCGTAACCTGGAACGCAAGGGCACTAGGAGAAACACGGATGGGTTTTAGTAAGTAAGAGTCTGACACTCCCTTCTGCTTCACCCAAAGCGGGAGGAGTCATTTGATGATTTCGTCATTTGGCGATCTATCGTAGTACCCATTGTAACGTTATGAAATAAAATAAATATTTTGCGTCGTGTTATATACGTATAATTTTGTCAAAAGATACAAAATGAACAACGTGTAAAAATCATTATGTTATGTTATGTTATGTTGGTATTAGTTTATATCCTGCGACCAACAATGTTAACACATTCGAAAAAAAATCTACATCAATTGACTACAGCAAATCTACTCTTTAGTACAAAAATCAGACTTAAAATTTAACGTATTCTAGCTGCAGACGTAACGTGAACGTTATTAAAATAAATTATGAGTGACCTCATTAACATACTTTTGGTAGCTAAACAATGGTTAAAAAAACGACTACAATTGTAATAAAGACAACTCACAGTATCGATAAACACCTCTTACTTGCAAAAATCAAATTAACTTAATAACTATTCCTTTTGTCGAATTCAGAAAATTGAACTAACTGAAAAAGAAAACATCTCGGAGCACATTGATGGTTGAAAAATCGATAAACTAATACAACGTTTAAGGTTTCAGTAAAGTTGTAACAGTTCAGTACCGTCATAGCAATTTCAGCAAATGCTAATGGAATTGTAGCTAGAATTATGGCGTTTATAACTTGTTTATCAGCACTGCGTCTCACTCGGTTTCTTCTTGATAATATATTTTAAATCAGTTTAAATCATTATGTTTTTTTTTTTTACTATATATAGGCACGCGTTTGACCACTATCTCACCTGATGGTAAGCGATGTTGTGGTCGAAGATGGAGCACGCTTGCCTAGAAATAACCTATTCTCTCTTGACTTAAAGACTCCCAGGTTGTAGCTATCGGGAAACACAGACTATGGCAGGAAATTCCACTCCTTAGCTGTACGCATTTTGAATGTGTTACCAAAACATTTTGTGCGTATGGGTGGGATATCCACCGTGTACCAGTAGCGCTTCGCCATTCGTCTTGTGGTCCGATGATGGAACGGGCTTGGCGGAATTAAATTATGCAATTCCGTCGCACATTCCCCAAAATGCAACCGGTAAAAAACCGACAGGCTAGCAACCCGTCGTCGATGTTCAAGACTTTGGAGCTTCGTCGTATATCAAAGTTAGAAGTTTTTCCAAATTCGCTTCATACGTTGCTGTTTGGTGATGTACGTTGTAGGATTATGTCGCACCTGCAGACGCTAGAGCTAGACGTTTACTGCTTCGGGTGTATGCATCAATGAATTGTACTAATGATATCTAGCCAGTCAGAAAAGCAGAGCAGGATTCGTTTCAACACATTATTTCTTGTTTTTTTTTTCTACCACGCTACGCTATTATTTTCCTTCCAAAATCCTCATGTCTAAGAAAATCCCTCATTTGCTTTTTCAAAAGAAACTTATCTAAGGCCATTCTGACTTAAAATCCACTTAAAAAGTCTTGTAGCGTTATAACGCTACAACGTGTACATAGAAGGCGGTGGGCTGATGATACTGCTGATCGTGATCAACATGCGGCGAACACCGGCAACCTAAAAGAGCTGCACAAAGCCACTAAAACCTTGGTAAGATACAGTAGGCACATATAGAAGCCGCTTGAATGAAGGAGGTGGTGCTCATGGTGGCGACAGAAGGGCAGCTTCTTCGGTGGCGCCTCAGAAGGCCTTTGATACGTTGCAATAAACCTAGCATCCGGTCGCAGCGCAAGCGTCGTGTCGGAGACTGGAGGGTCGGAGGAGGACATCACACGCAGCTAAAACCTGTTTTGCGGTCACGGAAACTGACCCGAAGAGTTAAACTCAAAATCTTCGGGTCTAATGTCAAATCCGCGCTGCTCTTCGGGTGTGAAATGTGGAAGGTGACAAATTTCTTTTTTTTTTTTTTTTTACTAATAATAGGCACGCGCTTGACCACCATCTCACCTGAAATATGTAAGAGACCCTCAAAATTTATTTATTTAAGTAACACGTCCGTAATTGGGTTAAAGAAGTTCATATGTGTATCAAATTTCAACAGAATCGGTCCAATAGATCTGAAGAACACTGACTGTGGTAGACAGACCGACAGACACCGAGGGATCCTATAATGGTTCCATTTCTTACGGATATTCGGAACTCTAAAAACTATGGATTCCGTATTTAGCATTTTAAATGTATAGGATGTTCCTAACATGACGCAAGAAATGCAGAACACTTAAACAAATCAATTTTCACCTACCGGCCCGTTTCGCAATTGCCTGCAAAATTCGAACATAGTGTAGTCTATGTTCATCTAGAATAATATAATAATAATAATAAGTATTTATTAATTAATAATAAAATATTTACGAGTATTTCACAAAAACCTAGCACTTTGCACTGTATACATTGTTTGAAAGATAATATTTACACTATGATGCAATAGTAGACTCTATCTTTTAAACTAAGACTAGCCTGTATCTTAAAAGATAGGGTTCAGCCAATTTGATTCTGTTTATATTCACAACCATACATAACCACCTTTCAAATTGTGAAATAATTTTTCAAAAAGGTGCTTTGTTTTAGGAGATAACCTTCCACGTAAACAAAGTCGCACTAAGGCCTCTGCCTTGAGTTCTGCCGGCAGCGGGGCGGCGGCGGCTTCGACGCGGGAGCGGGGCGGACCCGTTCTCGAAACCAGCGGGCAGATCGCGCGGCACTATAGTGGCGTAGCTTTGTGTTCGTGGTTGTGTCGCCGAGATATTTGTTTGTTATTCGCGAACGAAATGTCTGAACACCGGCGACAACATCTTTTTGATTCAAATTTATTTCTAACACTCGATTTAGTATGGGCAAAAAAAGAAAATAAATTGCAAAACACTGCAATGCAACGCACGGGCGGTCACCGCTTGACTGGAGTGCACCGCTTGTTGCCTGCCCTCGCGCTGCTGTAGCGCCGCTATTTTCGAGGGCCGGTCCATTTGATTTCACACATTACATCCTGCCGCTCCCGCGCCGCCGCCGCGCCGTTGCCCCGCTGCCCGCCAAAATCGTGTTAGAGGCCTAAATTGTTTAGTAAACAGATATACAAGTTTTATTGATTTACAAATACTTAAATAACTTATGTTAATTAGTTTTAATGTAAACTTTAAAATATAATTAATACAGTGAAACATGAATAACTGGGACCTTAAGGGACCTGCAATTTTATCTCACTTAAAGAGGTATTCCACTTACCCAGTGTCTCAGATATCCAGTTATAAATAAATGCCTGTCTCATTTACAGAGGTTTCCAGTAATGGATGTGAGAACAGAGGTTATTTCAGTTATAGAGGTGCAATTATTAAATCAAATTACGTATTTTCTAAACATTTCAAATAAACATCCGGACGATAGCAAAACCAAATTAAAACTGAAGGTCACTTTTACACAATCAGCCAAGTGCCGAATTTGCGGGTATAATAAGGATTAGTAAGCAAAACGGTACACAAAATATAGTCTCAGTAAATGAGGTCAAATATAGTCGCCAGCTCAATTATAGAGGTTATTATGACGAATAAAATCGAAAGAACTAATCCCTAAAATATAGTCTCGGTAAAAACGTAAAATACACTCGCTGTCTCAAGTATGGAGGTAAATATGACGATAAAATCGAAAGAACTAATCCCTAAAATATAGTCTCGGTAAAAACGTAAAATACACTCGCTGTCTCAAGTATGGAGGTAAATATGACGATAAAATCGAAAGAAATAATCCCTAAAATTTAACTCGGTAAAAAGGTAAAATACACTCGCTGTCTCAAGTATGGAGGTAAATATGACGATAAAATCGAAAGAACTAATCCCTAAAATATAGTCTCGGTAAAAAGGTAAAATACACTCGCTGTCTCAAGTATAGAGGTAAATATGACGATAAAATCGAAAGAAATAATCCCTAAAATATAGTCTCGGTAAAAACGTAAAATACACTCGCTGTCTCAAGTATGGAGGTAAATATGACGATAAAATCGAAAGAAATAATCCCTAAAATATAGTCTCGGTAAAAACGTAAAATACACTCGCTGTCTCAAGTATGGAGGTAAATATGACGATAAAATCGAAAGAACTAATCCCTAAAATATAGTCTCGGTAAAAAGGTAAAATACACTCGCTGTCTCAAGTATAGAGGTAAATATGACGATAAAATCGAAAGAACTAATCCCTAAAATATAGTCTCGGTAAAAAGGTAAAATACACTCGCTGTCTCAAGTATAGAGGTAAATATGACGATAAAATCGAAAGAACTAATCCCTGAAATATAGTCTCGGTAAAAAGGTAAAATACACTCGCTGTCTCAAGTATAGAGGTAAATATGACGATAAAATCGAAAGAAATAATCCCAGTTTCTTTTGGCCCAGTAACAGAGGTAATTCAGTGCTAAAGTGTCGGGACCTAAGCATGAGTTCCAGCTATGGAGGTTTCTCACTTTTCCAGGTTCCACTTAACCAAGTTTTACTGTAATGAAATGTTTGTAATGTTAACAGCAGTTATACTGTAATTCTTGTTGCGTTGTACTCGCCTATCATACAGATTGCACCTTCTGCCAATTTTTTTGCTATCTGTGTTGGTAGCTCTGATTGGGAGGGAAACTCGCATTTCAGGTGGTACAGCCGAGAGTGCTGCGTGCTGCGCGGGTCCCCCGTTCTGCAACATAGTTCGTTCGGAAGTTATGGTTCATTTTTAAATTATTTTTTATTTTTAGCGTTTTTTCAAGTTCACATTAACAGTTATTAAAAATGGAGACTTTACGTAATGGTAAGTATGAAAACGTTTACTTGTATTCTTAAAAATACATCTAATTTGACACTTAGATGTATTTTTTGCTGTTGTTGAAGTGTTCAGAAGTGTTTTTTTTTAATGAATAACGTATTGACTCGCTACTATTAAAATTAAATTAAAAGTGCGATAAAAATGTGCTAAAATAAAGTTGACTAAAGTTTAACTTCGGGAAAAAGTCAATTAACCTCTGCAAACAAACACAAAGTTATTGATTTAAAAATTTTACTTAGTGGAGTGCCGTACACAAATATGTTAAAAACCTGGGAACCTGGTTCCACTGAATGGATTTTTGTGAAACTTTTTTGATTGAATTATCAAAGGCTTAATTAAATAAAAAAGTTTACCCATGGTTTGCCGATCTCGATCACAACAATTCATAACAACATTTAATTGAAGAACTATACAAATTTGTTGAAAACTAATTTTGTGGTAAAGATGTCAATTTTAATATAAAAACTTAATTCACTAAGAAACGAAAAAAAAAAAACACTTTTTTTCCCCGAGATTTGATTATTTGATTTGTAATTATCATGGTACAGATAACTTAGGACAGTTAATCAACATTTTCAGTCCCGTATATATTTAAAGATATGTTCATCTTTAATATTCACAGTTTTTCGTCGCTTTTGTCAAGTAAATATTGATTCTAGAGTGAATAAAAAATATTTTTGTTTATTTTTGCCTGTCATTGCTAAGCAGGCGTTGGTGTCTATCTAAAAAAACTAGCAGTTCTTGTATAATTTCTTGGTCGATGCGCTCATCGTCTTCATCACTCTTATCTATTCTTATAAAAAAAATTAGGCATGTGTAAAGAGTATTTTTAATTATATGTAATACCGCAATTCTTTATAGTCATTTAACAATTCATTTACTAGGCTATCATCTCAAAGCGGTAAGATTTTGCTTTAAAAACTAAGCTAAATGAAATAAAACGAAACTAAACCCGGAGTTTTAAGACAAAATCGAGACACTGTGAATGTACGACACGAATATTAACCAAACCAAGATAATATTGGGGTGGTTACCGCAAAAAAAACCATCCCCTGCATTTACTATAAAATAAGTTATAAAAAAATGCAAATTTCATGTTTTCTATACGTGATGGAAGTAAACGATTGTTTTTCTGGTAATAAGGACATCTATAAAACACAAAATTAATACTTTAGGGAATTAAGAGTGTTGTGCTTAGAATTTATATTTCTTTGGTAAAAATGAAAAAAAAAATACAAAAAATTTTTAGGAAGTTTTTTTAGTTTTACTAATAATAGGCTCGCGCTTGACCACCATCTCACCTGATAGCAAGCGATGATGTGGTCGAATATGGAGCACGCTTGCCTAGAAGTAACCTATTCACTCTTGACTTAAAGACTCCCAGGTTGTAGCTATCGGCCTGCTGGATCTAGTGGCTCGGGATGCGCGGATCAGAAGGGAGTGTTAGACTCTTACGGACTAAAACCTATGCGTGTTTCAAACTAACCTAATGCTTTGCAACTCCATATAGACTAAAAAAATCCAAATCAATAAAAATATGAGCTAAAATTAATGGGTAAACATTTTAGTGTCAAAAACACATTCCAAAAGATTTCACAAAAATCCGTTCAGTGGACTCGGGTTTTGAGGTAAAAGTCTTGAGCACTCCAGTTAGGCTGCCGGTCCATTACAGCGGAGCGAGGCAGTCGAGCGGAGAAACGGAGAAATTTCAACCAATGTAGTTGCAGAAAATCTCCGCACCACGTAAGTCACTGAGGTACTATACAATTCCATTGGTTAAGATTTCTTCGTTTCTCCTTTCCTCTGCCTCTCTTCGCTGCAATGGACAGGCACCTTAACCGTGAGGTTTAGTTCAAGTTTTACAATCATTTTCAAAACTCCCGATCGAATAAAATTTTTGATAGAGGTTTCGAAACTGAAATTTGATTTTTGAATATACATTAAAAAAAAATTGTTTCCAGCATTTTCCTGTTTATTTGGATGGTGTTACTCAAGATCCCGCAGTACGAACTCACCTCGAGAGGAGCTCGCCTATTTTAGTAAGTAATTACTGTAATTATAGATTTTGTAGCGCTACGCGAATGTGTTATTGTAAGGTATCCCATGTATGGTAGACATAGACAGGATTAAAAGTAGTTTTAAATGCACAGGTAATGGGGCCAAGATATTCTTATAAAAACAAATCCTAATCTTTAGACTTACCGCTGCTAGTTTTAATAAATATAATTCGTCTAGTTTTTTATTTGCTCGCACCGCGATTGTATTTGCTTTTTGCTAAATAATTATGCAATAGTTCGTAGGGAAATGTCAATCGAGGAAATGTTTTCCCGGCTAATTTTATATTTTATAAATGGCGTGTCGCGGGATAAAGTAGGTTGAAAAATGGGGAACAAATGAAGCTTATATGTAGCTTTCAAGTTCACCGCGGCAAATTAATAAAAAAAACTATATATAATAATGCTTTGCGCGTCATTTGAAAAATGGGCTTTAGTGGCCCCGTGCTATGCGTCATTTTCATTTCAATTTCTTTGCTGTTAATGTTCCTGGACTGTCTTCCTTAACTGTGCCTATTTTCACTAACACTACTCGAAACCTTAATTAACGCCTAAACATAACTGCAATGTTGAATTGTCATTTCTCAGTGCTCTTTAACTTAGACGTCACAGTCATTTTAATACAAGCTGGCGTAAGCGGAACTTGCACGCCCGCTTGCGGCGGGCCTCATACCATCATATGTTAAAACAACGTTTTGATCTAATATTCATTTTGTAAATCTACTATTTGATCTAACCGTCGAACAAGAAAGGGAGGGGGCAGCTCGGGAACTTAGGGCACCCCGACACGAAAAGGTTAGTTCGAAGTGAACGAGCAAAGCCAGCGAATTTAGCTTATGTGATCCCGTTTGTGTTAGGTTCCCTCTACAGACAGAAATAAGAGCCCCGCACTGCGGAGCTTCGACTTTCCTTGCTAATTTGAGCCAAATTTGCATTCGATAAAATTATTTATATTATCAAGGAAATGTTATAGAATACAAACATTATAACTTTTAATCATTACTTTAAGTGTATGTTAAATCCATTGAAGCTTATATGAAATGGAATATCTATAATATATCCATCGCGATAAGTTGTTATAACAATAGATGATTGTAAAGAATGAAAATTATACAACTCGAAATTATGTCATTTGTTGTTATATTAATAACAATTATTCCAAAAATAACGTTCCCTGTGAAATCTTGGCCTGGTTATAAATTATGATAACTATGTACATATATATTTTTTTCTCGCGGACCAAGAAAAAATTACACCTATCTGAACATATGTTTTGATGTTTTTTCTAATTTATATCAATGCTATAATCATTAAGTTTAACCTTAAGGCAGATTACGCGAAACAACACAGTGTAAGTTTATGATTTTAATAGAACGCTCACGAGATATTTTTTATCCATCATGAATATTGTAAATCAACACACTTGTTGATTCTGTAGGATTTCAATTAATCGGTTGTGCAGCCGACTGATGTGGGTGGTTAAAGCCGGCTGTGTGAAGTGTTCATGAACAGCGTACACGTACAGCGTTCACGTACAGCGATCACGTACAGCGTTCACGTACAGAGTGTAACAGTGAAGCGTATCGATTTAGCCAGTTTCCGAGAAAGAGTTCAGCGCGTTGTGTTGAGAACAAGTCTTCGAGTGAGCAGGTACCTACACCGCTGACCTGTGACATACCACTTTAAGCGGCAATAAATCTTCAGTAATGCCAATTCATATTCAGGCGTGCATGAAAAAGATTTTGAAGTACATCGAGAATGATCAGCTAAACAAAAACTGAACAGAAGATTGCTTTAACATCAAGAAAACATGGATGATTGTTTAGAAAAATGTTCTAAATCGGTGCGTGGGTAACGTAATGCATTTAATTGTTTTGTGTATCGTAATCTTATAGTTATTTAATAAGGTTAAGTTTCGAGTGATCGCTTTTTTTTTCGGGTCATCGCAAAGTTCTAGTTGACTCGTCCCGTGACCAAAGCTAGCCTATTTTTTTTTTAATCAGCGCAGGGGTCTAAAAATCCAGAATCAGAAAACACATCTCGCTACCCGTCACTGTATTTTTTTCCCAATCAACCTTGAACCTAATGCGTTAGCGATATAGATGAAAATCAAATTTGACAGATTGTTGTGTGATTAATATTGTGATTCTAATATTATTCTGCTAAAGTGGCCTTTTTAGACCCGCTGATACATTAAAATATCGCTCGTCTTTTCGGTCACGTTACCTGTTGATTGCGATACTATGCTGCGAAACAAATGCTTTTGTTGTCTGTGATTTTTTTAATAGAAGGATTTAAGCGACAGTACCTTAGTGCAGCATGCCTTAATTTCCAAGTATTTCTTAAGCTTGTTGGTGGTTTGTAGGGTTCCGGACGATCGTATTTGTACGTAACATATGAACAAATGAATTTCGAAAATGAGGTCACTTGGAGGAAATTTGAATGTTCATACTGTAGGCGTACTAGTTCTTTTCCTGCACTACAATCTGAGATATAAATCATTCAGCTCTGAAGCTTGATTAATTTGGACGCTGTCCAAAAGAATTAATAATTTTGAATTTATTTATAAAAAATAGATAAATCTTGTTTTTTTTTTTAGTCATTTCGAAGATAAGGATTGGGGCCTTATCTTCGAAATTACTGACCCTTAAATTTTGAAATAAATAAAATAATTGCCCTGTAGCCATAGATTACTGCAAAACCTATGAGAAGAATAAATAAAAAATCTTTAAACCTATGGTTGCAAAGAAACATACAATAAACATATAATTAGTTGTTAACCATTTGCGCGCGAGTCATACTCGCACTTGTGACAATGGTCATTGCAGCCGAGCCCCAAAGCAGAGTTAACAAATGCTCACGCATATTAAACGACGATATTTAACATACAAAAAATATAAAATACCTTTAATATTTTGGAACAAATATTTGTGAGAAATGGCTTGATGGCCATGCGAGTATTTTTTTTGCAATATATTAGATTTTTAAAGGAAATGCAAAACCTCTTAAAAGCTGTTTTTTTTATTAATGTAGTTTACAGTTTAAATATTCACAAAATTCTTTTTGTTTTAAATCACATAATTGAATTGAATTTAAACATAAAATGGTAGTTGTTGCCAGCGCAGTAGATAAATGTCATAATTTATAACTAGGTAGTTGCTTCCCCAAATATTACTCCTTCCCAGGCCGTTTTATGCCCGATTTTGCATTGGTCAAGACCAGTGGCAAGTGCAAGTACAGTGACGAAAGGCGAGCGCCTAAACAGTGACTGTTTACACTACAGCGAGTCAAGTGGCATTTCTCCGTCACGGCGGACGTGCAATGTCGGCAAATACGTGCGATTTTGCGATGAGTGGACAATGGCATGTGCCCAATTTATCACTTTGTCTATAACATACACTGGCTGACCCGCGCAACTTGGTCTGCGTTACATTTATCATTAATATTACGCTCCTATTGGGTGTGGCGTGATGTTATACAGCCTATAATCTTCCTCGACAAATGGGCTACATAATACTAAAATACATTTTCAATTCTAACTAGTAGTTCCTGACATTAGCGCGTTCAGCCAAACAAAGAAATTCAGCATTATAATATTATAATGCTGAACTTTGTTTGTGGAAAATACACTGCAAAACTTAAAACATAATGCTCTTCCTATTCTAATCTATACTTAGGTATATTAGTATTGATAAAGGATTAAGTTTTAAACTTTGTAGTGTATAAGCTGTACTACTTAGTAATTACTAGCTTCTGCCAGCGGCATCGCCCGCGTGGTCCCTAGCAAACATACACCCGGTATAAAAACAGCCTATGTCCTTTCTCAGGCTCTAGTCTACTACGTGTGTACCAAATTTAATTTAAATCAGTTCTGTAGTTTCGGCGTGAAAGCTCGTCAGACAAACAGACAGAGTTACTTTTGCATTTACTACATTAGTAAGGATCAAATTCTTACGCATGACGTAGGCACCATCAAATATAATATCTATTTTAGGCACTGTAAATGTAAATAAACTTGTACAAACTGTATCTATTAAAATAAACAAAAATATTAATTACTCATTCATGAAAAAAATGTTTAATTAAAAATCGTGTAAAAAATTACATAAAGTACATTGTAAAAAATGGCCTATGAACCAACACGCATGAAATATTTACTATAATTACTAGTTCTTTTAATAATATACATTACTTATATTTTAATAGAACGGACACTTTTTAATTTCGAAAACATTTTAAAAAGTATTCACTTTCGTCCTTAGCTTCCGTCATAATCCTCGGTGATAGTTCTATTATTTTTTGGTTCAATTTGAGGTTTTTAATAGGCAAAGGTATAATAGCTCATACAGCCAAGTCTTTGTAACATCACTCTTAATAGGAGTTTGACACAGACAAGCGTCAGTATTCTCAACACTTGATATACGATAATGATTTTTAGTTACAGTTCGCTATGATGTCGCGGAACCATAATAAGCCTTATCAAAAAACTCGATTGAAAGCGCTGTTTGGAACGAGCAATAATATCGACACTGACAGTTGACGAATTGACAGATGACAACATTTGACTTTTGGTAGTAATGTCACTTGGCGCGTATGTACTACATATGCTGCTATACTTTATAATCACACGAAAATGAAAAAGTAAATCCTTAAAACCCTTGCATGTCCATAAGACTCCCGACTGACTCTAGGAGTTCAATGTCAAGAAGCGCGCATCTGTCGTACTTACATTCAGTAATAAATGCTAAGTTATTGCTATATACCGAATGTTTTTATTGACGAAATTATAACCTCAAAATCCGAAAGTGTTTTGATTTTTTCAGAATTCTCAAAAGTGTCCGTTGTTTTAATTTAGTTTTAATCGAATATATACATTATCTAAAACCCAAAGAGTAAATATACCTCCCTGTTGGATCTTAGGCGAGCTATGTATGTACGACGAGCAATGTCCTTTATGTACACGCCATTTTTAATATTATCTACTTATTCAATCTTTAGCATTAGAATCTATGTTCCCGTATTTAAAACAGCAAACGCTGGAGATCGCTACAAACCAATGATACGAATACGTATACGAATTCCAGCATTACGCTGAGCCATTGTTATTGTTATTTACTAGATTTGTTTGCTTCAAATTTGATCAAAAACACACCATTTTCTTTCTTCCCACTCGCAACTAATTACTATTTCTGCGAAAAAATGTTTCAATTCGCGAAATATAATCTAGTATTTTTATTGAATTTATAAAGCTCAAGAATGATAATTTGTTTTATAATAAAATAACCTAAGCTCGTCTTTAATTGATTAATATGATACCTACCTCTGTTATTAGTTATAATCTATGAAATACCTGGCACTACTCATTTTTAATCGATTTAAGGTTATGCATTGTGCGAGTATTTATTTTCATTTATTTGCAACCGACGATTTTTCTTCAATTGCTGAGCTGGTTTTGCGGTATTGCTCTTTTATTTATTTAAATGAATTATTATTTAATACAAAAACTAAATGAATAAAACTCGTCGATTGTTTACCTAACTTTTTTTTTAAGTCGAGTTATAAAATCAAGTAAGGCAAATTAGATGTTGTATTTCCTAAATCCCCGTGTTTTTAAAGACAGCTGAAGAGCTGAAGTAAGCTTCTTGATGATTGCTCACTCACTTCCACTTTTCACTTTGTCTGAAAGCAACCCAAAAATTTTGGAATTTTGTAAATCAATGTCGCAGATAAATGTAGTTGCAGTGTCCAAGGAACTCACACAGCGCTGTTTAACCTCGTCCCAAGCTGAAACTGAAATATTATGTTGTTTCAATACTCACTGAGTTGCAATTTCTGCAGTAACTTTCAGTAGCCGCTGCGGTAGCATGCAAGTTCATGTAGTTCGAAAGAATGATTATTTCTGAAATATTCATTCTTTCGAACTACATGAACTTAGAGGGCTATATTGATGATTAAAATGGTTATAATTCTTTAGATAAATACGCGTTACGGTCGCGGATCGCATTTGGTCCACATACAGCTTCACACTGACCGGCAAATTGCAAAAAACATAAAAATTCGCGGACTACCCTGGAGCATCCACCTTAAGGCATTATCGCTTTAAAAGCTTGCTTAGTCTGAATGCCGTGGTGGGCACGGTTGTAAAGCGCTCAGTGAGTTCCTAGCCTTATGTGTTGTTATGCTTTCCTACAGCCAATGCAATCTCCTGGCATGAGGCTTAAGAACAGTTCAAATGTTTGTTTCCGTCTTTACAGTGAAAGTCAGCCCCCACCGCCAGCAACGCGGATTTCAGTTCCGCAGCACGGTGGAAACCCCGTACCCCGGCAGAATCGCGACCGCCATTGAACGCGAGGCGTTAATACAGCGCGTGAAACGGGCGGAACTGGTCATCGTGAGATAAACAGATTACTTGCAATTTATCTCATGACGATCTCTCTTTATCTATCATCTTGTTGTTATACTCACTACATATATTTCTATTTTTAAATGTTGTAGCATACATATGTTAACAATTTCAAAGTTTATTACCTATTTAAAGTACAATGAAAGATAAATTATATAAAATGCTATTTTTGATTAATCTAAATATAGTTTACAAAATATATATGTATTTTTTTATTGTTAAATCAAATTTAAAATAAATCGAAACTCTATTTTATTATATGATGTTATATATTGTTTCCGTGTTTTATTCTATTTCTTCTCTAATCTTTGTAACATACCTCTGCTTGACTCTTTTAAAATAACGAACGTATACTGTTGTTTGAACACAACAGCTTTGTTTACTGTAAAATAGATCAAGGATCTACTGAAGCATCGAGAAGCAGACAGTTCTTACCAAGCGTGAACTTAAAATCAACCATGTTACGATAAAGAAATTGCTTGCAAACGGATTTAAACTTCTTTCAAGCTTTAATCTACATACCTACTTGACGGGAATGAGAGAATATGAGAGAACAGGACTTCTCTCAATCTTAAAGTGTGATGACCATTCAAGGGAAAAGTCTTGGCGAAGACTTCTCTGACTTCAACTGCTTTTACTTCATTCTCTTATAATTATAACTTATATGAGAAAAAATTGTCTATACTGGAAGAACTCATGTGACTATGTTACTGTACTACGAGTATGTTAAGAGCATGCCCTCAGCTTTTTGAGCACATATAAGGTTCATTAATCTAGAAGCTTTCTGGAAAACCTTACACAGGGCCTAGAAGAGAGACGCACTAATGGAAGAATGCCTACAATTTGTTAACATGCCATAAAGAAAACTTTCCGACGGAACGACGATGTAGAAATCTGCTTTCTAGTTGCTTTTCAGAAGCAAAGGACTGAACGCTAACAATTTTATGGTACTCTAACGCAGCGAGTAGAAAGTATTTAAATTGTGAGGCACCATGGAAACTTGCTGTCGCAAACTTAATACATTATAATACCAAAAAAAAAAACACAAAGGAGTTAATTCTTTCGCTTTTGATGTCAATTTTCCTCGCGTAGGTATTTGCTGTATTGTAATGAAACGCATTTTGATTTGTTTCTCATGAAGTGAGAGTAATATTTTTTACCTTTCCAACAGGAAAAAGTTCATACCAGAGCACAACATTGTTCGCCGTCTCGGAAACGTTTTTAATGAAATCTGGATACAGTTTATACTACAACTTTCTGGTTTTCAGAAAATCGAAATAACTATCTATCCTACTACTATTGTAGACGTCAGATACCCGTGCAATAACGGTCATTGACAATTGACATACATTTATTGTCTTCTTAATATAAAAATAAAATATGACATAAAGCTGTCCTAAATTACTTCTATCGTGATTCTTTACGTTCCCTGTAATGAAAAACGGTTCTTAATTTATTGTTCGAGTATCTTCTTTAAAAAGCAGGATGTAGTACCTTTTTGTAATACTACGCACCGCATCGAGTCCTATTTTTAATTAGGTTTTTATGTAAACTTTTCTGGAGGAAGTAGATAAATCCCTTAATTCAACGAAATATAATACGCATTGATTTGCATTCGTCGCTATTGGGTAACCATTTTTTTTGTATATGTATTATAATAAAAAATAAGATAGTTAACGTAAACACTTGTGGAATTTACAAGTTGAACGATCGATTTCCTAATCTAAATAATTATGTAAAAACGAAAGGTCACTCACTCACTCATCACGAAATATCGAAAACCACTTGACGTATAAAGGTGAAATTTGGCACGTAGGTTGTTTATATTAGAACCTAGACGTCCGTTAAAAATAATTTTTGGAACTAACCCCGAAAAGAGGTGAAATAGTGGCTGGAAGTTCCTGTGAAAAATCTTATTCCTTGTTTCAATACAGTTGAAACCTAGTACTTAGTAACTTTTCAGAACTACCCCCAAAGGCGATTTTGGGATTGTTAAAGTTCGGAAAAATCTTTTCCTTGGGTTTATAATTTTGAAACTTGGCACATACTGACCTAGATAAACAATAAACATTGTCATGATTAGTAAGGGTTTTAGAGGGCGTTAAAGTTTGTATGGAGAAATCTTAACGCTTGGTCCTATGAAGTTAAAACTCGGCATTATATTTTGTACAAACACGAAATTCTTATTTATAAAAAATAAGAATCTCGTGTTTGTACAAAATATAACCCTCAAAAAAAAAATTAACCCTTAAATGGGTGAAAAAGGGTGATGAAGTTTTTAGCAAAGGACATTACTGCATGCTTCAATTTACTTGGAAACATGAACAAGCAATCTAGAATTAAAATAATTGAATCGTATCTAACAAATTTTTCGTTATCAAACCCCAACAAGGTGAAGAGGGCAAGTCCGATCCATTGCTCGCAGGAGCTGAAGTGGTCGGATAAATAATAAATAAAAAACATATTGATTCATTTTAAAAACAACCCGTTATTGGAGGTAGAGGGGCATTGAAGTTCGTGGAGTACCTACCTACTAAATCCGCGTGGACGAAGTCTCGGGCGAAGTGCTAGTCGAAGGCACCCCTTTAAAAAAAATATTTAGCTGTTGGGATAATATAGTGCGCTAGCTGAAGTGTGCCATTCATTTTAATTTGATGTTCTAGATATCTATCATAAAATGTGAATTCAAGTTCTTCAAACTTAACAGACAATTGTGTTGCTGGGGAGTATGTTGCGCCACTTCTTCTATCCAGCTAAAATATTAGGAAGTGGTGACGGGCGGGGCGATTTGGGAGATTGTCTTTATGTAAATTTTGACGTTCAAAAAGTGCTGATTTTCAGCCTAGTTTGAATAAATGTCTTTTGATTTTTATTTTGAATCTACCAATGTAAATTATAAAATGTCTACTTTTTGAACAATAAGCATTATAAAACAGTGGGCCCGCAAAAGACTAACTCCTTTTTGATGTCAGCACAAGTCGCGACATATATTGACTGTGAAGGTGTGAACTGGCAACTGTCCTATATTTAATTCTCTGAAGATTTCACGTTTTAATACCGATTTATACTATTTCATAAATTGAAAATGGGTCTAGGATTTAAGTTAGTAAATTATTTACTAGATACAAAACTTGACTCAAATAAAGACTTTGGTATCAGGTCGCCACATATCATGAACATTCTTGAGTATACAAATAGATTTTTTTTAAGGAGTTTCTATGTTCGGCTGTATGTAGGATGTTTTTTTTTTTATGTATGTTCACCGATTTCTCCGCAAACTGTGGACCAATTCTTTTTTTTATTCGAAAGCCTATACTCCTGAGGTGATCCTATTTTCACCAAGCCAGAATCTGATGATGGGATCCCATGAAAGTCGAGAAAAGCTATTGGCTGGACGCGCGACGTAGTAATAATTATGAAAAATGTAACTCCTTCAACTTTTAGAATTGCCATATCTTCGGAATGGTAATTTTTAAGAAAAATAAAATCTAATTTAGAAAGAAAATTTAAAAAATTGTATGTTCTAAAACATACAATTGTTAGAAAATTTTATGATCTAAAAGGAGATGTTTCAAAATGGGCAAGGTCTATGTACATTACCTCATAAAAAAGAGAAAAATCCGTAGAATTCGGAAAAAATACACTTAATTCATTTAAATGTTTACTGTTGTGGTAGTTAATTGATGTTTATAAATTACTTTTATCGATTTTCAACATGGCGTCGCACCGATTTAGTTACAGATCATAGAAAAATAACTGTCAGCTGTCATAACAATGTCACTTTAGTCACTTTCGACTCATTGCCGGAAAATAAATATGTCAGAAATAAATGTCAAACGTCATTAATCAATCAAAATGACAGCTTACCGCCATGACGGGTTTTTGTTGCGTGTTGCAATTTCAAGTGTAATTTCTTATGTTTTACCAGCAAACAAAGCCATTTTAAAGAAATAGGACAGTCGAGAACTGTTTTAAATATATTTGTCTATTTTTAAGTATAGTGTACAAGGACATGGCCCAGGGTCCATACATTTTGGAACATCTCCTTTTGTCTGAGCTATATATTGTTGATAAAACTTGCCGTTTTCGAAAAAAATCCAAGAAACCTAAAATGTTGACCTTTGACCTTGAATAACTTTTTACGTTTTTTAGTACCCATGGGATCGATGGGAACTTTGGACACTATTTCTACTGGTGTACCTACCCAAGGTCTCTACCAAAATTCAGCTCTATCGGAGTTTCTGTTATTTGATCACAATTTTTATCTAATTTACTACTGGAAGCCGACTCAGCGTTTTGACATCATTGCGAACAATTGTAACATATGTTATACCTATACGAGAGAAATACATGCGTATACAATCTTGCTACTTATAATGTCGCGGAAACGCGGAAGTACGTGTTAAAAAATGAATATAGTTTCTTTAAAAAAGTAGTGATATGCCATTAAACATAAATATAAAAAGAAACAAAGTTCAATGTTAATAAAATCCGTGATTTTCGACTTCAGTATACAACTATGAGGTTCCTGGTATAAATGTTGTTAATATACCCTCATACGTTATTTAATCGAAATACATATCAAATCAAAGCTTATTTTATTCACAATCCAACCGTTCTACAAGGTTGCCTTATCTAAAAACTGATCAAGTGCGAGTCGGACTCGTTTGCAAAGGATTCCGAACCAATTTCATTTTAACATGATATTTTAACACTACAGAAGTCTTTTAGGTTTTCCTGTAACTGCATTTGCTAAATCTGCATTTTTTTAATTTAACGCTCAGTAGATTCATAGATAAATGGGAGGAATGGACATTTTTGGGCTAATTTCTTAAATAACTTCCAAACTGTTATTTTTTTAATTACGAAAAAATATAAATAAATCTCTAACAGTAAGCTTTTTTGAAAAACGTTTTTTTATTTTTTATTTACTAGTTTGACCCATGAAACCCATGCTAAAAAAACATTTATTTACGAAACACGTTCGTGTTTGGGTCAGAAATCCATATCCATACCAAATTTTAATAGAATCGGTTCAGTAGATCGAGAGAAAACTGGCTGTGACAGACAGACAAAAAAACAGACAGCAAGCAAGACGCAAGGTAACTCCAAACACTCCTTTCAATAAGCCTTCTGATGAGGCCCATTGTGAGCGTCCACATTTCAGTTCCTGAAACAAAAAACTGCAAAGTTTAGCCAATCAAAACCACGGCAAAATTAAGTTGTAAAGATCAGATTTGGTTGCCCTGTCGACCTTCGACTCTAAATAATGATAAAAGGTGTCGACTTGACTACAAGTTTATTAGAATGGTTGTACAGAAGTATCTACGTACGACACGCAGCCGACATATATTGATGTATGTGTCGGGCAGTGTTTAAGATTTTTTGCGTTGTATAAATCGATAGGAGCTGAAGACCGTTTTGTTTCACAGGAGGGGTTTCTGACGGCGAGTCTGGACGGGGACCGGTTCGTGGGCGAAGCTCGCGTAGGGACGACCCGCGACGTCACACCCTCGCCGGCAACCAACTGCTGCTGTACCCCCATCACAACCCCGACCATGTGGCCATCGAAGTAAGTCAACTAATCTCCTTTAATACTTTAATAGTTCTAGATTTTCGATATGGAGCAGGTTGTACCCGGGTGGATACAAACTGAGATAGTGAGCTGTCATTTGAAACAGGAGTAAAGCTAGAGACAAATTACTGGTCCCACGTACGTAACGTATGCTACACATTATGATATCTGAGCTAGAGACAAATTACTGGCCCCACGTACGCAACGTATGCTACACATTATGATATCTGAACTAGAGACAAACTACTGGCCCCACGTACGCAACGTATGCTACACATTATGATATCTGAGCTAGAGACAAATTGCTGGTCTCACGTACGCAATGTATGCTACACATTATGATATCTGAGCTAGAGACAAACTACTGGTCCCACGTACGCAACGTATGCTACACATTATGATATCTGAGCTAGAGACAAACTACTGGTCCCACGTACGCAACGTGTGCAACACAGTATGATATCTGGACTCTTATACAGTAGAAACACACTTATCGTATGCAACGCAACATTCGATGCGATACAAAAGCGTTGCTTACGATGCGTACGTAGGACCAGTGTGTTTCTCGCTTTATAAACATACATCACATTACATATACAGTAAATTAAGTTTATGTAAAACATAATTTACTGAGACGTTTGATCTATTGTTGAGAAAAAGATTAATTAGTTTTGATTTTAACAATGTTTGGATTTCGTCTTGATTTTAAATAAGGTTTCTTGTTCGATATTAACAAGTTACATTTTAGTCTTCTAGCAAAAGCGGCCCACTTAATGTACCCGACATAAACTAAATCTAGGCGCACTTTTAATAAAATTAAATAAAATAATGGTACAATAAAAATAAATAATGCATTAGAATTAAAAACACCCTGTTAATAATGTTTACTTATCAAAACAATGTCACCGTTCCTTTCCGCGCCGTCCTTTGACGGAACACAAGGCTTGGACTGCGCTCACTCCTGGATGTATTATCAAACTACGCAAGACAATTAATAATATTTTAGTATACGCTTTATTGTACATACACCAAAAGTAATACAAAAGGAAACTTAAAACTAAAACACATATAATGGGCGGTCTTATCGCATTCCGCGATCTCTTCCAGACAACCTAGGATGGAAAGTATTTGTCCGGACATAAAATGGGGCTGTCATTGGTGTAAAAAAAAGAAAAACAAACTAAATTAAAACAAACAATAAATTATAATGTAATAGATATATACATATATACATAAAACGCTATTTGAAATAGATACATAAATACATACATAATACTAAGTATACAGACAGTGAAAATAAATGACGACTAAGAGCGCTTGTAGACGTCCGTTTTTTTCACCGGATAACGGACCGTGTTTTTTGCCGGATTCGCGGTGGTGTATGAATTATAATGAATGTGTGTACATGCACCGGACATCGGTCCGGCGAACAATTTACGCCGGATGCACCACCGCTTCCCCTCGGCGCGACGGACACCGGTCCGGTGTAAGAAAGGGCGGTCATCCACGCCAGTGTATTGGTGCGTGTTGACGCTGCCGGACGTTTTGCCTGTTTTCTGTTAATTGAGTGCCGTCTACCTGCGTTCTAACGCATATAGACGGCAGTCCATCCATCCGGTAAAAAAAATATGTATACAAGGATAGCCGTTTATTGACGGTCCGTTATCCGGTGAAAAAAACGGACGTCTACAAGCGCTCTTACAAGTCTTTTGAACGCAGGAAAGGACTGAGCGCGTCTACCTAGTACTGGCAATGCATTCCACAGACGAGCAGCCTGTACAGTAAAGGAGTTATCCAAGAAAGTTGTGGAATGCATTGGCATTTTCAGTCGTTTAATTTTCTTAATAATTTAAATGTTAATTATTTTTTTTATGAATGTGTAGCAATAATTGGATAGATGAAGTGAAATGCCTTTGGAAGACGACTAAGTTAGCATCGTGTGTAATTAATTCATTCTATGTAGTAGGTATACAATTAACAACAGGGTCAATCAAATGGCTCGATTTTTTTGACATGCATGTGAAATTGTGGTATATGCTTTTTGACTATATGATCTAGTATCCAACTGAAGGAATACCTACACGATACCAAAAATAATTGAGTGCTAAATGTATATAAAATAAAGTAAAACAAAGACGTGCTTGCTCTGGCAACTTCAATTACATACAGCAAATTACCTACAAAAAGTAGTTTTGTTATACTTTTGATGAACAAAAATTTTTTGTTCATGGGCTTAAACTGATCATGTTTAAGTTAAAGCTTATTAGCTACTCGCCGGGCTTTGCACGGGTCGTAGAGCGAATATAAGTCAGTTAGTATGTTTTTTTGTTTGTAATATGTATGTAAACACCACACAAAACAAAGTTGACACTAAGTCTGAATTAATTATACACATAAACCTTCTAAAGAAAACATTATCTGAAATGCCGCCCGGTACTTTTGAGTTTCTCTCGAATGTATTTTTTTTTACTACACTCTAGCCTAGAAGTAACCTATTCACTCTTGACTTAAAGACTCCCAGGTTGTAGCTATCAGGAAACACAGACTCCGGCAGGGAATTCCACTCCTTAGCTGTACGCACAATGAATGTGTTCCTAAAACGTTTTTAAATATAAAAAAATATATAATAATATAATGATGATGTTAAAGTGGTATAGAGAAAATTACTTCACATTCATTAACATTTCAATAGATAAGAAAAGCTTCATAGGCACACTTCATTTACACGTTAAGTCGCAGTGAATTGCATTGGCCTTGATTTTTGGAGTGGTTGTTAGGATAGATAGAGCCAGTGGTGTCCATCTAATTATTCAACCTCAAATGACCTGTGTTTACTACGTGGCGCTCAGAAAACTTCGTGCGTTCTACGGAGAACGTCATTCAAGAAAGAAAGAAAACATCTAAGAACACTTAAATGACTACACGACGACCGCGACGTATAAATTACTCATGTAACCTTTACCGTTGTGAAATTATGGATAATTCTTTGGCCGTGCAGAGTGAATCTAGAGGTTTGAATTCCCTCCCTGCTCAATGATGTATGCAAGTATGCACCACACTTTAACTGTAGCAAATTGTAGAAAATTTAAAACTCTACTGATTAACTTTTTACGTAGAATTCACCGTTTAGAAGATGCAACCCGAAATCTGAAAAATTAAAAAAAAATGTAGTTACCGAGCACCACGCAGTTAGCACAGTTCCTTCTAGGTTGAAAAACTGGGTCTACACTACTGGCATCTACCATTCTATCCTAATAGCATCCCAAAAAATCAGGAAATTGCAATTTATAGCGACCTAAAATAAGTATAATATGCACATATAAATTTTTTTTTAATGAGCCTTAAAAAATTCGGGTATAGTTTAAACCGGTATAGTTTGAACCTTAATTTTAATTATGTAGTTTGTTTCATTGCGATTATTTTAACACTTTTTCAGTCGATAAGATTAATTATAGTTTCCTTCAATTTCATACGTGCACATTACAAAGACTGGCCATCGGGTTTGACCGAGATAGCATTACCCACCTTAAATCTCAAATACGAGAGACAGATCAGCTATACACAAAAGTTCATGAAGAAGAAATTTATTTATTTGATTAAGGTTCATCAACAGTTGTTATACAGATAGGAACATATAAGTAATTGTGTCTTAAATCTAACTGCACAACCAATTACTGGCAAACACAACATGCAAAATGCTCTTTGTAATAATTAAATACTAATACTAATTACATTTGACAAACGTCGATATTGAGTTTGCGTGGACGTCAACCAGGTCGCTGCGTTCACACACTAACAAACCATTTTTTTGTGTGGCTTCCATTATCCCTTTTTTTACATTCGTATCATATCAAAACCCACTAGGACAATGGTCTTGAAATAGAACCTGTGTTAAATAAAATATGGGATGGCTTTGATCTTCTTCGCAGTCCATGGCCCACCTTTCGTCTTGCGCCCTATCTAAAGAAAAGAAAGAAAAATGGTTATTTGGGAATCGCACAAGACACATAAAATAAAGTAAAACAAACCGTCATAAAAATATGTTTACACAACATTGATATGCGTGAGGCCGAAAAGGTCCGTGTCTCAGCATAAATGCTGCTATCTCTCTGTGGATAGGAAATAAATATCGAATACGTAGGTCTACGGTCTCTTAAATTTCATAGTTCCCGTTGAGCTACAATCATGATATTTGGTAAGTCTTACAACATAAATAAAGGTGAAACTCCGAAAATTATTATTTTGTAGGTTTATCCCTTTTGTCTGTTTTCCATTACACATGAATTGCATTTGGTAAATTTACGGTGGACTGTGGATGGATACTACGCCGTCAATTTTCTCTTATACATCGCTATGTAAGATCCGTTCATTTGTGTTACTTCCCTAGTTTATGAACTACAATAGGTGATGAATGCTCAAGACCTGATTTCCGTTATGTTCGAACTGTCTACATACGAGTATCAAAGGAACCCCCAGTGCGCGAGTCGGACTCGCACTTATCCGATTTTCTTTTATTTTATTTTTTTATTTTTTACTAGCCCAGTCCTCCTCTCCCGATGAATACAGCAGAGTATGCCACGATCTGCAAGCTCCGCGATCAGACACCAGGCAAGATCATGAACAAGAAGGTATTATTTGTGAATTTCCGCGATTTGGTTGTTAACATCACTAATACTTCCATTTACGTGCTTTACTAATCCAAGTAGCAGAAAATGTATCAAAAGGATATAGCAGTGTTTTATAACATAGGACACATATTGAATCCTGCCACTTGCCCGCAAGCCAAACTCATAGAGACCGACGTTAAAAGTTGCGCATGCGTTAGTCAACTCTTTGAGTCGACGTGAGTACGACACCGTTCATCAATTGTTGTAACAATAATATTGTATAAAATTTGAGGCTAGTCTCTGTTTCTCAAAATTCAGGTTATTTATAACCTAGATTAAGAGGCAGGGTTCAAAAATTTTGTACAGATTTTACAACATACTTTAATAACTGTACCTATACTCTCAACCTACTATAGGTACTGGGTTTCTTCCTTAAGGCTCCGATAGCGCAGAAAGGAGGTCTAGAATTATCGTTTTAGCAGAGCAAGGACTTAAGCCTAGTATCCTGTCTGCAGCCTGAGTCAAAGACGAAAACCCTGTTGTCCCTGAAGAGAATTGTCTATTACTCTTTACATCTTCTGCGAGCTAATAAAAAGCAAATTCAATTTTCGAATGAGTTTTTTTTTGAACAGAGGGCCAGTTCTACCAATTTCATGTCTTTTCAAAAATGTATGGAACTGAGACTGAGATGCGATTGCGAACGTTGCTTAAAAATTAGAAGAATTGGCACTTTGATCTCTACCTCTATGGTTACCTCAAGTTAGGCTAATGATTTTTCAGTTGAGGTTTCATTTTCAAAAGATTCTATTGACGTGCTACCAGCCGGCTATAAAATAATAATGAAATTCAGCGCTTATGCACAAAATTGTTGCCGGGTAAGACTAGAGCTATATTTACTTTCTGTGATCCCATGTTCCCAAGCTTGCGTGGCAGTAAATTTGACAAGATCGAGCAGGTGGTGTGATAAAAAAGATAATAAAGGGGTGCACCGCACAAATAATATAAATATTACACCAAGCATTGCGTTTCTGCCACCTTGTATTTGCTTTTCTTTATAAAGGTGCCACACTCGTTTTAAAGTTCCTATTATGTATAAAAATAGCAATCAATTTCATCTTATGTATATTGTATGTTATGTTATGTATGCATGTCTAACCAAATTCCAAAGTTTAATTCCCATTACTTAAATAACTCAATGTGACACAATTTTTCTAACACGAATAATTTTAACGTGCAGATATTTCTTGATTCATTTTTACTAAAATTGCCATTTGGTTATATATCTAAAAGTAGTTTATAAAAGCTAGGTAGTTAAATAAACGTAAACATTCTGGAAGTGTCTTTTAACCTTTTTTATTTAAAAACTATGTTTAAAAATAAAATGCAACTAAATCCAATGTAAAGACAACAATAATGATTACTTAATCGATTGAACCATTAGTTTTAGCAGTTTATTTGTTTAATATTCGTTTGTGTGAAAATCACGAACTTCCAACCAAGACCTTTCTAGTTTAACACATCACGTTTCTTTGATAAAGTATAAGTATATTTGTGGAAAATATATCTCAAGGTAGATTTCCAACTCATGAGGCCATACCGGTTCCGTCGAAATCGGTCAACTGGGGATCTTCTAGCGTACGCTATTCACATCTGGAGTGAGGCCACATCGAGAAACACGGGGAAGCACTTGCAGTCTCCCTTGACATCTCGAAGGCCTTCGACGGGGTCTGGCACAACAGTGTTATAAGTAAGCTTCCTTGTTTCGGTCTGCCCGGATTGTGTGATTAGATCGCAGATTTCCAGAGATCGGTATATCCGAGTGGTCATAGATGGCTGCTCGTCTGGACATTAGTTCCTCAGGAGTCGGTGCTTTCGGCAACATTGTTCTTGCTACATATTAATGATCTGCTTAAACCTGGTACCTTTGAGTATGAGGACGACAGCTCTGTTGCTGAGAGATACGTATCCAGCGCAGAGCTGGTGGGTCTATGCAAGCTACAAGCTATGGTTGTGCGCTTAAACTTGTCTTTTCAGGCTGTCTCTGAATGAGGTAATGCCAATCTGGGCAAGTTGAGCATTGACACAAGAGTGTATTTTTCCGCTAAAAGGAGCCAATTCCGTCTTTCCGAGGTATAACTGTTCCGATAATCCACCAACTTGAGCTTCTTAGTGTTACATTAACATCTACCCTCAATTTTGGTCCTTTCATAGAGGCAAAGGCTCAAGTGGCTACCAAAAAGTTGGGGATCCTAGCAAAGGTGAGACGGTACTTGTCGCCGAAACAGCTGCTCAAACTCTATCAAGCGCAAGTTCGATCGTGTATGGAGTACTGCTCTCACCTTTGGGATGGATCTGCCAGATACCAGCTTAATGCCCTTCAGTCAATTAAAAAACTAGCCAATCTACCATATATATAACACTATGAATATGTTCCCAATACCTTTTTTAGGTGTGTGTGGGATGTCCACCATATACTGAAGGCGCATCGCCGTACGTCTTGTGGTCCGATGATGGGTATGGCTGAATTAAATTATGAAATTCCGTCGTACATTACCCAAAATGCAACCGATAGAAAACCAACAGTCCAGCAACTCGGTGTCGATGCTCAAGACTTTGGAGCTTCGACATGACGAGCCTATCATTGCCGATGATCCTCTTGGCTCGAATTCCATCCTGTTTAGAAGATATCACTATTTTAATTAACAATGGTGCAGGTAAAATAATACATAAATAAAATACCTACTTTAATATAACCCGATACTGGAAGATGAAAATCCTGCTAAACAAGCAATATAATTGTACTACGTAAGCTTTCGTCCCATTTCACTACAGTTAGTAAATTATCATTACTCTCAACTATGTCTCTTCACTATGTTATATAAATATAAATGTTTCCACACCTTTACATCTAGTAACCCAGTCCAATCATTTGAACATTTGAATTCCTCTTTAATGACAATGAAGGTATGTACCAGATTCAAACCTGCCATCGATTGTAATTTCTTGTTTTATAAAAATTCCGTGTACTGACTCTGAAACATATTGGCACATTATACTGAACTTATTTTTTGTTCCAGCCCCCGATTGGACGGTATGGCCCCCCCTCTAACAATTTGCTCTTCGACGATGACCCCGGCATCATGTCTGAGGTTGAGACATCCTCAACCGGGTTTCGGCGAGGAGGAAAACAGCGTTCTTCCCTCCCGGTGGTTCGCACACCCAGCAAAACGCTGGAGAGGCCATTAGGTACGTATCGGGGTGAACTAAATAGGCCTATCAGCCGACCTTTAACATTAACAACAGGTTGGAATTCCACATACGACTTAACCCTTCTGTAGTGCTATTCTATAAGAACATTTCGTGTCTCGACAGCGGAATCCGAGGTGAGTATTAAATTCGTATAAATATAATACCTTTGTGTTGTGTGTAATAAAGCTCACTTTGTTTGTGTCACTCGGTGAAGCTCGGTATCAAAATGGTTATTTACAGAATAGACTGGCAGATCACTGAAAACCGTCATATAGTGTGTGGGTGAACCTTTGTTGACGTTACATGGTCGGCTGGGTTTCCACGTTTTATTACCATGTTTTTTTACAAAGCTCGATTTTGATTTCAGTGGACTGAACACGAATATTTTAACGTAAATGAATTTTGAGTATAAAAAACTGCAACCCCAAAGTATTTTGGTTTTATTTTATGTGACATACGCAATGTATACCATTCAAAAATAAGAATATAGCATCCAATTCAAATAAATATTGTGCGCGAAACGAGTATTTTAACTGTGGTTAAATTTTACGTCGTCAAATATATTCGTGCAAAAGCCCTCTGATCGAAAAGTATGTTGTGGTATATCTACATAAAGAGTTCGAATATACTACAATATACTTTTTTATTTTGTTGTTTTTTATTTTATTCATAGAACTAAGACGTTGTTTAGGTACTTACATTTCACTAACATTAGAATTAAAGTAACGCTAAGAATCTTGCTGCTTGATTTTTTTAAACCATCTGAATTGCTAGTTTATTAATTTTATAACAAATCAATATAAAATTTTATTATTTTATTTCTTTTTATCAAGTTATTTGTATTTATTTTTGTTTTTTTTGTTCCACAATATCTAATATTGTGTACACAAAACATATTATGCACAAACATGAATAGAGGTCATCTACAGAGTTAGGCTTTACTCAATGGGGCTAGAAACCTTTGTGGAAAAACCACTCAAAAAATAAATAATTATGGTATTCCTGTTTCGTCCAGATCGGACTACACTCAGCGGCCGAATCGTCTACTAAGCCCCTGTTTCGACACCCTTTATTTAAACTCGTTTTTTGTAAGGTATAGCCAGATACTAAAGTTACCAAACTCCTCTACTCCTCCTCCTGACGCTCTTTTTATCACCCGACTTTCCCAGAAGTGGGTAGGTTTGATACAACGTAACCAAAAATAGGAGCCAAAATCAAAGTAAACAATATTCGTGATTTTCGACTTCAAAGACAAAATAATTAATCCCGATAATAAGATAAATTAAGGCTACAAAGGCTAGACAAATTTTTACGAGCAAATCAAATTTTTAGAAGAGCAAGGTATGTTGACCTTCTCGTGACAGATGATAAGTTAACTTCTATAAAACTTCCTCTTGAATCACACTGTCTATTGATAAAAACTGCATATTGCTTTGTATTCGTCTTTTTTGGGTTACAGTGTTTTTTTTTATAATCACTACGTAGTATAAATCAAAGTCACTTTCGATGTCTGTCTGTCCCTATGTATGCTAAAATCTTTAAAACTACGCAACGGATTTTGATGCGATAATTAACTTAAATACTTGTGGAATTTACAAGTAAAACGATTCGATTTATAGATCTAATATAATCACGTGACTGACTGTTATTAATTGAACGTCACTAATGGGGGGCTAAAAAGGCCACTTTATGAATTTTTATCTTAACGCATTAGGTACAAGGTTGATTGGGAAAGTTTGACAGTGACCGGTAGCGTGATGTGCTTTCTGATGCTGCTAAAGTGCCTTTTTACGCCATCTGTGCCTGTCGTCTAGACCCAATCTAGATGACAAGCGTAGACTACGAAGAGCTAGGATGTAACAAAAAAATGCATTTCGTTTAACGTTGATTTTTAATATTTTATGAGAGCAAAGTACTATAAAAATCGTACTTTTTTTATTTTTTTATTTGTAGTGGGTTTGCTCTTGACTCTAGTCTATGTCAGAGATGACAGAGACAAAGTCTACGATGGAGCGTGCCTATCCAGAAGGAGCCTGTTCACTCTAACTTTGAAGAGATTAGCGTTGTAAGCTAAAAAGTTTTAAGCCTACAAGAACATAAACAGATTCAAAACTGTTTTTGAGTTCTTGTTAAAACTTATTTGGTTACCCCGAACTGTAGTTAGGTAACTTTTAACGGTTGTTTCTAACCATAACTGGAAGTGAATCACAATAAATGTATCAAAACACTACTTTTAATTAAGATTTCGTGAGCCCGGTCAGCCATCATCCAAAAAATTTACCAACGAAAATGATAAAATATCTACTTGTTTATGGGCATAATTTATAGAATTGCCGAAAGAAGGAACATCCGGGGATTGACTTCTTGCTGAATACATGTTTAACATACTGCCCTGCCTATACTCGACACGTTAACTGCAAAAAAACAGTGTAAAGAATGAACGCAGTTTCCTGATTTTTAGCGTTTTTTGCCTGCACTAATAACGTAAGGTTCTATAAGAACATAGCTAATATTAAAAGCCACAGTAGTACATTGGGAGTTGAGGTTCACTTTCTACCAAATAATGTGATTTCAATTTATTGAACTCATCCCGCCTACCAACGTCGAGTACGTTAGTTTGGCATCGCTATCTGTAAACTTTCTGTCGCTAACGTTGGGTGGTATAGGCCACCTCATATCGAGCGAGGCCGAGCTCTACGGACAGGTATCAATATACTTGTTGCTTCTCAGTTTTATATATTACTCGATAAACACTTTATCTTAATAAATATACTCAAACAGTTTCTGTTGACACATTTCTCATCAATCAATGGAATTACCACAGAATTTGGTTTTGTTTGGTTTTTGTTTTTACATTAAACAATCTTTATGTGGACCTCGAAAACTTTTGAAAATGCTTGCTCTTATGTTCTGTTGCCAAAATGTTCATCATAATTTGGTTCTGATTATTCGTAGCTGTCAAAGGCATTTTCTAATTAAGAGTGGAATTCATCGGACGGTGTATTCCTACGAGTACAGCATCCGATGAACATTTATGAGCATTTACGTAGAAGCATTATATCGCATTGAATTTCTAGAAATGTAATCATGGGTTTCTACGTAAATTAATTTACTTTAATATAAAGGAGTAGACAGATTCCAGACTTTCTGCCTTCAGAGACTTACTGCCTTCCTGAAATATTTATAGCGATAAAAGATTTTTTTAGATTATTTATTTGCCTAATACAGGCAAATAAATCATCTATAAAAATCTTGGGGGAAAACTACATACTACTTGGTTAGTCTAACAATGCATTCACGTTGCAACTTTTATTTTTATAATTCTTGCCAATAAGCCTGATATAGTGGTGGTGGACCGAATTGAAAGGCGTGCAATGATTGTAGACATAACCGTTCCGCATAACGAGAACCTCGTGAAAACCAAGAAAGCTAAACAAATCAAATATCTTGACTTGGCTCGCGAGGTTGTCGACATGTGGGATCTGTATTCCTCAATCATTGTATCGATAGTCGTGTCAGCCAATGGCTTAATTAGCCACGAGCCTCGACCTCAGGAGGCTCTCGTTAGGCAGCTGGAACAAGGGCTTAATTCAGAAAGCGGTACTTCTGGACACGGTTTGCATTATTAGGATACCGGTGGGCTACTATTTTTTTTTTGTAGTTTATTAAAAAAAGTTAAAAATGTATAAATAAGGTAGAAGAATGAATAAACGAAATCTAATTTACAAAAATCCTCGTGTCATGGTGTTTGTTATCAAACGCCTCCGAAAAGGCTTGATCGATTTTTATGATTTTTTGGTGTATATTAGAGGTCTGAAAACAGGTCGTAGCCTATTTTTTTTTATTATTTATTTGCCAGGTCAGGCAGTATACTATATACTCCGTTTATTCATTCTTCACACTAGGATAATAGGATTATTCGGTTTCCCAAAAACCTATAGCAACCATTCAGGAGTAAGCCTTATTTATGATGTAGTACTTATGTGTTGCTTCAGTACTTCCTAACTGAAACACTAAGAAATGTTGACGAACCGGTGTTTTGGGGGACTGTTTTTTATGTAAACATAGGCGTTCAAAAAGTGCTGAGACCCAGCCTAATTAGATTTAATTCTCATATAAATTAGGGTATAACCACTAATGACTTGTTTTTTGTTAATAGCCTACCAGGATGCATCAACGCAGACAGAAACCGGAGTGCCAATGATGGCGCTGTCGGATAATTCATTTGAGTCTTTTTCTACCTGGACCTCTAATAGTAGGAACACTTTCGACAGCCACACCCAAACGGGGCGGCCGGTGCGAGAGTTTTATTGAACTTGTAATATTTACTAACATAATATTCAACGATTAATAGGTAGGTTAGGTTCTAATTAGATAGACAATCTTCATATAATATTATTTCCTCAAATTTCCAAGCATATTTACAAAATACATGCGAGCAGCGGCCGGCAAGTTGTATGAAAATCCATAACTGTCGTGTTTAGCGGCCAAATAAATTCCATGATAAACTCATATCTGTCGTGTAATTTAAAAATGGAACGATCTTTTACTCCGAGACATAGCAGCCAAGAAGGTAGCTTACCGAAGGATTTATATAGATTTCGAACTGGCTTGCAAATAGAAAGAAGTTTATTAAAAAAAAAAAACAAATGAACATTTAGTGTTCATTTGTTTCATGCAGGAAAACTAAAGCGAGAAACACACTGGTCCTACGTACGCAACGCTTTTATATCGTATCGTACGTTTCGTTGCGTCCGATAAGTGTGTTTCTATTGCATAGATTTTCATATAAAATCAAGAATCCAGATATTATCATGCATTGCATACGTTGCGTACATAGGACCAGTTTGTCTCTAGCTTTGTTATTGTTCATCATTGATTTTTTTAAGTAATTGTATTTTAATTTCCTCGCATTATTTGAGAAAGTACTTTACAAGTCTTGGCCACAACTAGGCATTGATCAGGACTTACGTGTGTGTGCCTCGTCTTCGCCTCGGCCCACATTTACACGTTCATCCATCAATGCCTCTTAGTAGCCGCTGCAGTAATGTACTATATCGAATATGCGTTATGAAAAGAATATTATCTAGTATTGTATTCCTTAAAAATACAATTTATTTATTTATTAATTCATTAGTACATTTATACATTTAAGTTTGATGCCTACGTTTACTCATTAGAGTTTTTGGTGCACCTACCACCTACTACCTATTTAGGTTGTTATATTTTACAATATAAAAACCTAAATAGGTAGTTAAGAAAAAATAAAAAAACAACAACATAAAAAATATAAAATTACATCGGGAGTAAGCGATAAACAGTATCAAAACACGAACGAGCGTCATCATTTACCAATCCGGCCGTCCATCCTTAGTACAAAAAGTGCTGGTATGATTTTTATTTTAAATTGATACAGCTTGTTCCTAAAAGTTATTAGTTATGTTTTTAATAAAAGTTATATTACAACTTTATTTGCGTTATGATAATATTGTGAGGTATTATTTTATGCTTTATTATCGCTTTAAAATATTTACAAATTACGAATACATATTCTTTTATTTGCTTAAAGAAGGTACAGAAAGTTTTTACGTTCATTTATTACAGATCTTTTATTCTGCCTTTAATTTCAGCGTGCAAATTAGTCATAGTAAATTATAATTAATTAAAATATATTATTATTAAATAAGAAATAATTACAACGCAAACATTGAATCAAATTAAATTATAATTAATTAAAATATATTATTATTAAATAAGAAATAATTACAACGCAAACATTAAAACTGAACATTAAATTTAAAATATCATTATTTTCCTCTACAGATTTACAACTTATAATCTAAAAACTCCAGTACACTGTAAAAGCATTTATCAATAAGGAGATTTGTCAAACTACGCTTAAATTTAAAGAATAATAATGTTTTAATGGTACTCGGAATTTTATTGTAAAGTTTGATGCACATAATATAGCTGTTGTTGGATGTTAGCGTGAGATTTGTTTTTGGTCGATGCAACTTGTAAATATTATGTGATCAAGGGGCATAATAACTTTTCGCATTCTCAAAAAGTCCCTTATGTTTGTAAAAAAAATATACATGATTCCAAAATGTAGATGAATGGTAAAGTTAATATTTTATATTTTCTAAAGAAAGGGCGACAAGATTATATTTGTTTCAACTCGAATATGGCTCTTAAACACTTTTTTTGCTTAATGAATGCTTGATCAATTTCAATACAGCGACCCCAAAGAATGATGTCATACCGCAATATGGAACAAATATAGCCGTGATACGCGGCAATAGCAGCGTTTCTAGATATTTCAAAGCTTACGTCTTAGAGGGTAAATAAAACTGTTCAATTTACTACAAACATCATTTACGTGTTTCTACCGAGAGCAAAATTTATGTCTATTGTCTTTATCCGTCACTAATTAAATAATGTATTTTATTGGTAGGTATATAATATACAATTTAAGGTATCTAAATGTTGTTCAAAATGTTCCGTAACTTGATGTTTTTCTTCGCTCTAAATTCGTGTACTTTGGAAATAACAGTTAAAATTATTATATAACAGTTAAGTGTTTTAGACACAATCTATATAATCAATGTATGTTGTCATAAAATAAAATAAAAAACGGGGCTTCTGCCTCACCAACTTGTCGTTTCAATTTTTAACTTTTTAAAAGAAAATAATTTGTCTATTTTTAAACTTTACAACTCTAAAAAAACATAAAAAATACATCTTTCTACTCAAACTTGAAAAGCGACTAGTGTGGCTCTTCAAGATTAACTAGGTACATGAATTATGTTTTAATCATATTTGCGCGTGATGTACGTATTTTCTTAGATAATAATGTTGAAGAGTCTACATCTTATCTATACTTATATATAAAGCTGAAGAGTTGGTTTGCTTGTTTGCTGGAACGCGCTAATCTCAGGAACTACTGGTCCAGTTTAAAAAAAATCTTTCAGTGTTAGATAGCCCATTTAATTTTATCGAGTAAAGCTATAGGCTATATATCATCACCAATAGGAGCGGAGCAGACGAAGTTGCGTGGGTCAACTAGTGATACAGGTAGCCTGGATAAAATTCGAAAAGTGTAAGAAGCCAGTTATAAAGCTCGCAATCTATACTTAAAAAAATGCTGGTCTAAAAATGCCACTTAAAGCTATCCGTAACTGTCAAATTCTCCCAATCAACATTGAACTCAATGCTTTAGCGATAAAGACGAAAATTCAATTTGACACATTGTTGTATGAGTAATATTATATTCCTAATATGATTGTACTAAAGTGACCTATTTAGACCCGCGAAGCTTTAGACAAGTGACATTCTATCAACTTTAGTGACGTGACGGCGATTTATAATAACTCAAAAATACCTAAATAGGATTGACAAGCGCTATCGAAATGTCACACTGATCCATCCGTTTTTTAGGGTTCCGTATCAAAAGGGTAACCAAAGAGACCCTATTACTAAACCTCCGGTGTCCGTCCGTCCGTCCATGCGTCTGTCTGTCAGCAGGCTATATCTCATGAACCGTAATAGGTAGACAGTTGAAATTTTCAGTGATATACTTTTTGTTATGGCGCCAACAGAAATTGTGTATTTCTGTTGGCACCATAACAACAAATTATAATTACACGATGGTACGGAACCCTTTATGCGCGAGTCCTACTTTCACTTCGCCGGTTTTGACTCCTTCAGCTCTGGGCAGTTAAAATAAATTAAAAAAAATTCTAATCCCAAAACAAATGTACTATTTGCATTACTGAAATAATAATATTAATATAATAATAAATGCAAGGCAAGGTAGTTTTGTGGCAAACTGTTGGGCAGTAGCGGAACTCCCGGAATAAGTCTTGTTCCTCATTTCCGGTTTGACTTTATTGGCTGGTCAGAGTGAACACTGACGAGGAACAGAGCTCCCACCTCTTTCTTGCCTTAATCGGCCGGTCTGAGTGGAGATTCGCAAGTGCTCGGAAGAAGGATATGTATAACAATGTGTGTTGTAACAACAATGTTACAAGGTGTTATAGCTACATAAAACTTCCACTATATTCTGCTGTTGCTGTTTCCAGTTTACAAATATTTAAAATTACAATTAAGTATGTTAGTAGAACCAATTACAATGATAATGAAGATGTTAAATAGTATCAACTTAAGTATGACCTAATAAAACACATTGACACATACTATGTGTCATATCAAATTATATTCAATGTCATATCAAACATTCAGGTAAATCGATGTGTAATTTAAATTAATAATAATATTGTTGGCAGAATGTTATTTTGTCTACAACTTACAAAGAATTCGTATCATCGAACCTAGGCATCGTTCTTAATACAAAGTGCTGACTTATTAGCGCGATCATCTCTTTGTATAAGGGCGATGCCTTTTTTTTTCTTGATTTGCTTTGTTTGTGATTGGTTTGCTCTTGACTCTAGTCTAGGTCAGAGGTGACAGAGACAGTGTCGACGATGGACCCAGAAGAAGCCTGTTCACTCTAACTTTGAAGGGATTAGGGTTTTATGCGTTCGGAAACACAGACGCAGGAAGAGAGTTCCACTCCTTTGCTAAGCGCATTATAAAAGACGTTTGGAAACGCTTATTGCGAATTTATTGGTGGAATAGCAACAAGTTAGGGATGGTAATTTGCTGTGCGTCTTGGTGTCCGATGGTAGCAGGGGGCCGGTTGGATGAGGTCGTGGAGTTCTTGGGCACACTCAGCAAAGTACAATAGCTGGCGGAAGGTAAATGAATCGTAAGTAATGGTGACCCAGATATAGGTAACACAAAAAGGGACGGTCTTAAATAAGGAAAGAATACAAAAATAGGATCTGAAATCTTCTTAGTTTTCAAAATCGATTAAACTTCTTTAAAGTTCATGAAAACAATACGCACTGTTGATGGTCTTTTCCCAGCTTTTAATCAGCTCTACTAAGTAATACCTCTTTAAGACTTGCTAAACAATGCATCACGAAGAGAAACAACACCTATATTTCTAACCTTATAGATGAAAATGGGATGAAGCACTGCAGTTCTAACAAAATTATAGAAATTTCCACAAACATCTATAAGAACCCATACCAGGACCCACATAAACATTTTAGACGCTTCGTTTATTACTGTCCAGACTTTGTCCAACCCATCAGACCCTATAAAGTGCAACGGGCTCTTCGCGAGATGAAATACAATAAAAGCCCACTACAGAAGTTCTGAAGTTGGGGCGAAGCATCCTTTTTCAATACCACAATTACACACAGACCAAATTCTCACTTCAACATAGATTTACTTCACAAAAAAGGAGATAAAGCTTAGATCTCAAACTATAGACATTTCACATTTATATAAACATTTTATAAAAGTTATACAGACGCGTATTGTTCCAACTCTCTACCTTCACCAACCTCCCGAACAAGCAAAATTTAGTTCGCATTTCTATACAACCAACCACCTCCATAGCATTAATCAAGTTATATAAAAATTCAATGAATTCAACGAACCGCTTCGACGCTTTCCGCTACAAAGGGCGTAAAGACCATTTTGGCCAAATTTACTGTTTGATGCCGTCTTACTTAGTTTTTCACGCTCTTTCTATCTGTATATTTAAATTTCCTCTACCTTGAAAAAAATGGTTTTTACTACCCAACATTTTCTTAACGCTTAACATCTCATTTTCCATAAACCAAAACAAACAAGCATATTTTCTTGAATGTAAAATAGTGTTAAACACCGTAACAAAACAAATTGTGACTTAAGCCCTGCAAAAAACATACTGACAACTCTTGATGTAGTCACATACAGCAGCCAGTGGTGCAAAGCGAAGAAGAGATTACCCGAGATGCCCTCAACTAAAGATCTACCGAGCGAGAGTTCATCATCAGTTCCCGTTCTCTTGCTCAGCAGATGAGAAGCGTTGGGGAGCTTTATTTACTCGTCTTACTACCACAGCCATTCACTTAGAGCTGGTGCTCTCTCTCTGTCCCGGCTCTATGATCATGGAACTCCGGCGGATCGGAGCGAGAAGCCCAAAAACTATATTCAGCGACAACGGGACCAATTTGTTGGGACAAATAAGGAATTGGAAGTGGACAGGAAGCCAAACATGGGGGGTGCAAGAGACAAGCTCGTGCGATCATTCAAGACGGCGCTGGCAGTTTATCTCAATTAAAGAAGCCTACCTGAAGAAGTGCTTCACACGAGAATAACTGAATTCGAATACATAGTAAATTCCAGACCTCTCACACCCTTCAACATGGATCCTGAAGACGAAGAAATTCTAACCCCAAGTCATTTTCTACTGGGGAGATCATGTAGAGCTATGGCGCTGGGAGGCTACGACGACACAGAGTTAATCGGAAAGGCGAACCTGATTATTGAGAATATACAACTAAATTTAAATCTGCATGTTTTAATTCCTTGAAACAATATTTTAAATTTCTCTGGATTAAGGCATATGGCACAAAAGCATTCAAGGTCAGCCATCTCGTTTTCCCTGGTTCGAGAATACTCAACTTGATAGAAATTATGTTAAATTGATATTAAGACTCCGTTCTGGGCACTATCTATCGGCGAAGTTTGCATTTCTTATAAAAAAGGCTGATTCTCCTAATTGCACAGTTTGCAACCAAATCCAGGATGTGCAACATTTACTGATGGAGTGTACTCAAAACGGAGTAGAACGCGAGTTATTCATGAAGGATTTTAAAATAAATAAATTTGATGTAGGCATAATCCAATTCATCTTATCTGTACCATCTTCGGATATTATTAAAAAGTTGTGCCATTTAATTACGGTCCTCCACGAATAACTCTAATTCACTAACCTTAAGTAAAATTATAAATTAATACTGTGTAAGTAAGCCAATTAATGTAAAAGGGTACGATGGGGCTGACATATCTTTGATAAAAGCCCCTTAATAAAAAATAGATAAAAAAAGTATTGTAAAAACCAAAAAGTTATTTCAGAAAGAGAGAAGAGCTAAAAGTATGGGATTTGGAGTTACGTCCTTTGTAGCGGAAAGCGTCGACTTTATCTGGCCTTTGTGGATTATTTCAAGGCATTCAACAGTATAGGCCATCTCTCAGTGATTAAGGCTGTAGACTCCCAAAACGACACACCACACACACACACATTTACCTCATAGATACCATTTATTGTAATAGCTTTGCGAACATCAAGTCATACATTTTTGGTCTAAACTTCAACGTAGAAAAAGGAGTTAAGCAAGGCGATCTACTGTCATCAAAGCAGCTCAGGAGGTCACGAGGCATTAATGTTAACAAAGATCAGATATTGTGTTGTTCTCCACATCACCTTCAGAACTTGAAAAAATGCTCCAAGATCTGAGCACGGCAAGTCTTGAGGCTGGACTTGTAATGAACAGATCTAAGACCCAGGGATGACCAACAGTACAAAACGTAGAAAATTTCCACAAATCGATATAGACGGGTATGTGTTGCAATATGTCGATGAGTATACGTACTTAGGTGTCCAGATAGTGTCTTTTAAAATAGACAAGATAAGAAAGTCGAAAAACGAGTCCAAAATTCTTGAAAGACCTTCTGGGCCTATGTAGGACATATCAGAAGAAACCTTCCGATAACGCTTAAAAGAAAGTATTCTTGCAGGACGCAAATGTTAATGATTGCATTAACATGTGCGTCCTGCCCGTCCTTACCTACGGAGCACAAAGTTGGTCACTTACTGAACAATAAAAATCCAGGTCAGCATAATAGGTGTTAAGCGACAACAGATCGCGTTAGAACTACCACTCTATGCTCCATAACTAAAGTTACAGATGTCGAGGTAAAAATAGATGGGAGTGGGCTGGCTATGTTGCACGAATGCACCCGGAGAGGTGGGTGCAAGTCTTCACTCACTGGACGCCTGACGGAGGACGACGTCGTAGAAAAACATGTGGTGTGACGATCTCATCATGTATGCAGGGAAAACTTGGCCAGAGATCGCGCAAGACACAGGAAATAAAATAGAATACTCTTTATCATTTACACCATACAAGTCCAGAAATTTGGAAGGAAAAGGAGAGGCTTTTGCCCAGCAGTGGGACACAAATGTAGGCAAACAAAAAAAAAGTGGTACCTATTTTCTGCTCTTGGCCTTATTTTCAACTATAGTTCTGAAACTATTAAAATTATATCTTCTATTGACATTTGGAGGAGGCCTTTGTCCAGCAGTGGACATAGGCAAGACATCTGAAAGAAACATTTGGGGGAGCCCAAATTTTTCTTTCGTATTCCAATTAAAACTATTATTACTGACCCCAAGTTCATGGCTCCGCATATGTTGGGTTTTAATACCTATAGATATTTTATATTACTGGTTAGAGGAGTGGGTTCGATACCCAAGTCTAGAAAACTGTCATTGGGCTTCCCACTGGGTATATCTCAGAAGCCGTTTAACCCGCTTACAGCGGGTAACTATAATTGACACCAACCCTTCAGAGCTTGGTCAACTATAATTTACACCCAAGTCCGACCCTTTGGAGAATTCTGGCGACATATTAGAAAAAAAGCTTGCTTATTGCTGAAAAGAATTTTATAAATATCAGAAAATTAAATCGCAGTCAATTTAGTAACGTAATCGGTCACTCATGTTCTCAAGTCTTCTCCAAAAGAGAGGGAGTGGGCCGTAATCCACCACACGACCATGGCTGATTTGAAAACCAGCATGATTATTACGGTTGGTCGCTCCGCGAATGAACCTTCATTCGCGGAGCGACCAACCCACCAACCTGCCCACCGAGAGACAACAGTGATAACGATGGCGCAGTGACTGAGCTGCCTTGCGGAGTAAGGTTCTACACAACAGGGCCCCAAGTCTGCGATATTTTATAAATTCTTCATTCCAACACGATCCCATTTTCATTTTGCTAAAAGTTCGTGTTAAATTCATAATGGTCGATCACTGGTCGGTCATTGGTCTCCTAATAGAATCGTGGTAGTCTACATATTTCGAAAAACTAATACTACATTTGAACATAAAGTTATGCCAGATTTCTTTTATATATATTTTTACATATTATTTATTAATTTGTCATTATGTATGAGATTACCATTCTATGCCATTTCTTTCAATGGAATGTCAGTAGATGACCATTGGAAAGTCATAATGACACTTTTATATTAGTAGATTACCAAACTTGTCAAAATCAACAATTATGAAATCAGTGATAGACCATTCTGACACTGTTGTAATAGCAGACTTGAGGCCCAGGCTTTGCACACACAGAGTTCCGGGGTGAAAATCTCACACTTACTGGTCTTAGAAGGTTTTCCTCAAAAAGGAATAAAGAAAAGGTATAGCTTCAAACGCACGAAAGCTGAAAGGAAAATCGAGCTACCACCTCTTAAACTCTCGCTAGCGGTAGCAAGTATCAAATTCTATTGCATCTAATTTCATCCTAGATCTAATTAAAAATCTGAATAAAATGACTACAGAATCGTGTTTGACCTGATTGGTAATAATTCCTTGACGGATTTTGGTGCAGTCCTACCAAGCTTCGCATATTATATAACCTTATAAATAAAATTTATACGAATATTCGGATCTGCAAAATAGTAACTTTTCAGAAAACCAACTTTAAGTTTCGAACACACGTGTTTCAGGAAGTCTGAAAGCTTGTTATTTTGCGGATCTGAAAATGGTATGTAGAGTGAAAGCTACTTTATGATAAGTTTGTTAGATACTTACTCGAGTTTTTAACAAGTTTGGTAGAGAATCACTCATGCCTTAGTTAAACGGTCCGACAGGTCGGGGCGTTAAATGGAGCTTGTTTACCTATCGCTCAGAAAGAATATTATAGGTTCTGATAATAAGTGATAAAAAAGTAGCTTCTGTTATTACTGACATTATCATGAGATAAGTTAACCAATAGTATATGATATATATCTCATGTTCTTTCTTTAAAATGTAAGCCTAATAATATAAAGGCGCAAACCCACCGCGGTGCAGGCTATCCACGGCCACGCGGTGCATTTTAGCTGTGTGGGTTCATTATTTTGTTTGACAACGTGGGTCTAAGTTTCCACTGCAGTACACATTACACAGCCACGAATGTGTACAGCACACAGAGAGGCAACGCACGTGTTTTTGCAAGAATATGGTTTTAACATAGTCGTGGGTTCATATAGCGTGTACCGCGTGCACTGTGTACATGGCGTTGACAGCGTTGAGCTATGTCAGTGCCATATTCGAGCAAGCCATGCGTATACCAATGACGTCAATTGATGCGTAGCGTGTCCGTGGGTTGCAGTGGAGATAATCTCATACATTTCCATGCTAGGCGAAGCTTCACATACATTCGTAGCCTCTCCGTGCGCTGCGGTGGGTTTCCGCCTTTAGGTTGCCTGTTCATTACAGCGGAGCGAAGTAGCAGCGGCCACGAGGGTAGAAACAGAGAAATTTTAACTAATGAAATTGCATTCAATCTCCGCATCACGTGAGGCACTGAAATTTAGACTGACGTGATTAGTTAATATTTCTCCGTTTATTCGCTCCGCTGCCTCGCTACGCGCAAATGGACAGGCACCCTTAACCAATGGAATTGCATAGAATCTCCGCACCACGTGAGTCACTAACATTTTGACTGACATTACTGGCTAAAATTTCCCTATTTCTCCGCTCCGCTGTAATGGATAAAAAACTGCCTGTTGATAAAACAAAATATAGCTTGCTAAATGAATGTGGTTTTATTAAAGAAACCCTCCTAAGAGAAAATACCTCTATATCGAAGTAAACAGCTATAAAGCCGAAAACAAAATAAAATCAATAAACAGTTCATTATGAATTTGAAAAAAACAAAGCGTTGTTTTTAATAGACTAAAAAATGACTTCCAACGGAAAGTATTTATTATTTTATGCGAAGGTTTTATCCGAGTACAAATAACGATGCTTGAAAAATTATGCTCGCACTTCAGTAAAAAAGTCTTCTATTTTAAACGTAACCCAGCAATAAAGTTTGAGCAGAAGCTGTGTGAATACTGTGACAGAAAATTCCAGTAAGTTGAGGAATGTAATTCAACTTTAGAAAAAACCTTTGTTTCGAGTATGTCGTCAACTAATTAGAAAACTGGGAGTTGTTTTCTAACGGTTAGTCATTCTATGCTCTAGTCCTTATATGCTCAACTCGAAAAATAGCCAGTAAAACGTGAATTGAAAGAAAAAAAGAACTAAGCAAATATAGTTTTCTTTTAATGCAATTTAATATTTAAGTCAGATGTACAGTCAGCAAAGCAATCTAGTATGCAGGCAGTTAACTTGCAACTACTTTTAAACAATGTTGTGCTGAGTAGACACTTATTGCATACTTCACTCGTAAGTATGTCATAAGCTTAAAAAGTCAAAATGCACACATTGGAAATAAATATTGGAAGTGCAGTGTAAAAGTAAATATTTTTGCCTGTATACCAAATAGCTTTGTTGTCTGTACCTACTCAAATACAAATAATTAAGTTTTCATTGCTGTATTGCAAAATAGTCAATTAATCTGCCTAGTTTTTTCCCAACCATCTTATGGTCGATTTGCAGTCTAATCGGATTCAGCTGAATACCAGTATTCTTCACGGAGTGACTTCCTGTCTTACCCCAACACCCTGTAACTGGGTAATACGACATCCCTTGGCAAGACTGGAGCTCCCAGCTTCTGAGTACCCGTAACGACTACCTAAAATGTTCTGTAGTTACTGGATGGTTACACTTCAACGGGTCAACGGACGTTGGCAATATATTTTTCTCTTTTTAGGGATCCGTACTCAAAGGGTAACCAACGGAACCCTATTACTAAGCCTCCGCTGTCCGTTCGTCTGTCTGTCAGCGGGCCGTATTTCAAGAACCATAACAAAAAAAGAGTATTGAGAGAAGTAAGTGTAGAGTATTAGCAGTAGTAAAATAAAACTATTCTATAGGTAGACAATTGAAATTTTCACAGATTTTGCAGCTATAAAAAGAAATAATAAAAAATAAAAACAAACCCGACCGCTAAAAACGACTAACGACTAAAAGTCGTTAGTCGTTGTCGTCGTGAGTGCAGTCTGATGCAGTTTGTGGCATTGGATCAGTGATTGAACTGCATCAGACTGCTAGAAAAGCGACAAGTCGCTTTTCTAGCAGTCTGATGCAGTTTGTGGCATTGGATCAGTGATTGAACTGCATCGGACTGCTTGAAAAGCGACTTGTTTCGAACTTTTTAGTCGTTGTTAGCGGTAGGGATTTTTGACAAAGTAATTTTTTTTTTATTTCCTACATTTTAGTGAGTTACTTTTTTGAATCGTCTCCTCGAGCCCTTTATCTTGATACGCCACTTGAAAGGTATTGGAAAAAACATTTTTTTTAAAGCAAAATTTGGCGCCAAAAATCCGCCATTTTGATTTTTTTTCATTTTTGTATACCCAGTGTCACTCTCACAATAAATACGAATCTACAGACACCTCTCAAGCTAAAATCCATCGAGCCGTTTAGGCTCTAGGACGTACCAAACAAATACACATACTCGAAAACATAACCCTCCTTCTTTCGCAGTCGGGTAAAAATAAGGTTTATAGTACAGAACCCTTCGTGTGCGAGTAAGACTCGTACTTGGCTGTTTTTTTTGTTGCCAGGTTTGAAAAACCCTCATGGATGTCCTTCACCTGGGGCGGGCGAAGGGGTCTGTCAGACTCTTACTGACTTAAAACTACCCCGGTGTTCCTTCCCACACTTGCTAATTAACACCGATTTCTATTTTTTTTCTTTTTTTTTTGCTTGTAGGTTCAATCTATTCTTTAAAAAACCTGCCAAGTGCAAGTCGGACTCGCACACGAAGGGTTCCGTACCATAAACCTAAATTTTTATTATTTGTTGTTATAGCGGCAATAGAAATGCACAGTCCGTAAAAATTTCAACTGTCTACCTAATAAGGTACATACAGCATAAGGTAGGAGATACAGTCCGCTGATAGACAGACGGACGAACGGACGAATGGATGGACAGACGGACGGATGGATGGACAGACGGCCGGACGGACAGCGGAGGCTTAGTAATAGTAAGGGTTCCGTTGGCTACCCTAAAAAAAGGAACGCAGACAAAAATGTTTGCTTTAAATATTACATGCCTAGTAATTTTGTTTCCCAGTTTTCTAGTTATAATAAAACAATATTTACGAGCAAAATGTGTAATAAGTGCAATCGTATAATATTTAGCGAGATATATTTTATTCTTTGTTTATACCCTACACATAGGCAGGAAATCATAGATAAGAAAATGAATCTCAATAAAATAAAATAAAAAAGTAATAAATCATAGTTGCACAGTTAACCTTGTTTTTGGCGTCAGTTTCTTGGACTAAAATATAGGAACACATACGAACGTGCTAGTTAAATAAATCTGGTAATAACTGCGTATTAATTGGGGTCGCAAGGCCAGTAAACCGATAGCAAACAACGTGAATTTCATCACCATGCCTTATCTTCCACCTGGCGTTAATCCCGGCTGTTGCCAGGGTCCACCTTCCTACTTAGCTTCCTCCATTTTGCCCGATCTTGAATATCCTTCTCAGTCAGGCCATTGGTTCTCATGTCGGACTTGACGACGTCCAGCCAGCGCTTTCGAGGGCGACCACGGGACCTAGCCCCAAGAACAGCCATATTCATGCATCTCCGAACAACGTACTCCATAGGGCGGCGCATGATGTGGCCATACCATCGCAGACGACACTCTTGCAGTTAGAGTGAACAGGCTCCTTCTGGGTAGGCTCGCTCCATCGTAGACTTTGTCTCTGTCATCTCTGACATAGACTAGAGTCAAGAGCAAACCTATTACAAATAAAGAAAAAATAAGAAATAAAAGTTTTGCCCCCACGTCACGGACACCAAGACTACCTCGGATGAAAGAGTTGCATATGCGATCGGATCGCGTTACGCCACTCATCCACCTCAGCATCCTAATCTCTGTGACGCGAAGCTCCTGGGTGTGTCTGCTTAGTGCTGGCCAACACTCTCCCCCGTACAGTAGGACAGGCCGTATCATCATACGGCCTGTCCTACTGTACGGGGGCGAGGCATTTACATATCTGCCCCTTGAGCTTCAGAGGCATTTTGCGGTCGCATACAACGCCCGTTACCTCGCGCCACTTCGCCCAAGCCGCGCCTATACGCCATATCACCATGCCTTATATTACATAATTATCATCATCATATCAGCCGAAAGACGTCCACTGCTGGACATAGGCCTCCCCCAAGCGTCGCCACCTTGCATTACGAGTCATAAAAAAGGAACCAGCTGCTCAGTACATTTTCGCGGTTTCAGGATTGGTTCTGAAGAAAAATTTTCGTAAATTATCTTTACCTCAAAGTTTTGCGTTACTAATTTTGAAGTTTTTATCGGTCGTTTATATGTCCATTAACGCTATTTGTCATAACGCCATTGGTTGGTTAATGGTTAACAGGTTTACGGCCGATAACACAGGTAACTCAGAAACCGGGCATTAAAGGCGAAATAAAAACAATACCGGGTTGAATTGCTTTTTATTTTGCCTACCAAACAAACCATAAACACCTGTTTTATTACATACTACTTAGTTGACCCGCGCAACGTCGTTTGCTACGCTCCTTTTGGCCTTAACGTGATAATATATCACCCTTCCTCAATAAATAGGCTATCTAACACTGAAATAATTTTTCAAATCGGTCCAGTAGTTCCTGAGATTAGCGCGTTAAAACAAATAAACAAATTCCATTACTGCTCCGCTCTTATTGGGCTTAGCGTGATGATATATATATATAGCCTATAGCTTTCCTCGATAAATGGGTTATCTAACACTGAAAGATTTTTTCAAATCGGACCAGGAGTTCCTGAAATTAGCGCGTTCAAGCAAACAAACAAACAAACTCTTCATATTCATATATTAGTATAGATAAATACAATCTATTTGTTTGCACAGATTTATCTACATATTAATACTTTACTCATCGCACTTCGTATTTAGATGTTAAAATTATTATACCTAGAGTTAGTTGTTTTCATGCTCGTGTTCATTAACAACCTTTGAACCTACATTTACCACAACCTACATATTTCCATTAACAAAAGTTCACCAGATTTTTCACCCAGTTTATCGCCGGGGGTGAATACCGTTGCGTTTTGGTTGGAAAAAATTACAGTGAAAACGGGCACTACTGTGTTAATTTTAAGATCTATCTAAATTTTAGTTACACTTACCCCTTTGCCAAGTAACAAAAACTAAAACTAAATATTTTGTTACAGGTTTAGTATTCCTTCAGTACCGGAATGAAACAAAACGCGCCTTGCTGCCAAACGAAATAACTTCTATAGATACTGTTAAAGCATTATTTGTAAGAAGTTTTCCCAAGCAACTCACGATGCAGTACATGGACAGTCCTCTGGTCAAGATCTACATTCACGACTCTTCCAAAGATATGTTTTACGAATTAGAAGACGACAGGTTAGTGAAGATTTATTTTCCATTCTTTTAGGTCGCACGTCAGTGGTAACAAAACCAGCATAAGCTGGCCTCGCATTCCTCTGAAACTGTACGGAGTTTCAGTTACGCTAGGCCAGTTAAATGACAAAGTGTTATCAGTATCACTGTTGTGCGGTCAGTTATAATACTTTATTAAGAAGATTAATTTTGCCAAAATCGCCAATAAGCACATAACTCAAAGTCTTGAGCATCGTCGAGGAGTTGCTGGCTTGTCGGTTTTCTACCGGTTGCATTTTGGGGAATGTGCGACGGAATTGCATAATTTAATTCCGCCAAGCCCGTTCCATCATCGGACCACAAGACGAACGGCGATGCGCCACCGGTACATGGACTCTAATAATAGTGAGCACCAAGTGTCTAGATAAAACAGAATGTAATAACACAAAATACACATTGAAATAATTTCTGATAGTTCGAAAGGCGTGTCTTAGCATCGAGTTACCCGCGTGATACCACGCGGTAAATAAAAAAATCGAAAATAGTGACAAGTTTCTCCGTGAATGAATCTACAATTTTTCTACATAGGTACAAATTGTATGTGATTTTCATTCGGTGTCCGAAGCTATTTCAATAACAAGGTTAAATAGGTATCATAGCTTTTATCAGAATTTTGTACCGCATTCTGTATGCAATTCAATTATTCATGGCCTTTTTAATCACTGGAACAATTTGTGATAACGGGACTGATAGGCCTATGGGATTAAATTGGGCACATCGCATAATTTAATGCGACATTACTTCGTACACAAATCCCTCTGTTTGGTTTTTATTACAATTTGGTTAAATGATGACACGAGAATAGAATTGCTATGAAACATAAACGTTTCTAAACTTAAGTTAAATTACACTTTCGGTGTAGTATTAAGGTGGAAGCGCCAGGGTAGCCCGCGAAATTCAGATATTTTTATGTTTTTTTGCAATTTACCAGTCAGTGTGAAGCTGTATGTTGAACAAAATATGAATTCATTAAGCCCTATTGAATGACTTTTTCGTGAAACAACCTAGTAGGGCTTAATGAATTTAGAGGGTTATATTGATGATTAAAATAGTTATAATTCTTTAGTTAAATACGCGTTACGACCGTATTTTGTTCAACATACAGCTTCACATTGACCGACAAATTGAAAAAAAAAAACATCTGAATTTCGCGGGCAACCCTGGCGCTTCCACCTTAATGAAAATACTAAATATTTAACATCTGTGTAGTTCAGCTATTAGAATTGGAGAATGTGCGCTGGAAAAGCTGAAGGTAAATTAATTTGTTTATGTCTGACGAAACATTTCATTTTAGGAAACCAAGCACGATAATGAGAAGTTGTGTGTAATGCAATTAATGGAATTCGCGTTCCAATCATATTTACAGTTTTAATCAGTTTACGTATAATTGTTAACTGCCATTTTAAAAGCCGTACATGGTTTGATTGAAATGTATTTACAACGCATTCATCGATTTTAGCTTTAATAGTTTACTTGGAAGTGCTTCACGGGATTGGTATACTTATATACTTACTACTTATTTACCCCAACTTCGTCTGCGTACAGTTTATGTTGTGTAGATAAGCATACGAAGTACATAGTATAGTTTTGTATGAACAGTAACGCAGGTTTTGTATCCAAAATTGCTTCTAGTGTTAGGATTTTGATGTTTACACCACCAGCCATGTAGATGTAGCTTATGTACAAGAAGTGGAGTGTGAATAAAAAACGAGGCATCATCTGCCTAGCCTTTTCCCAACTATATTAGGGTCGGCTTCCAGTCAAACCGAATTCAGCTGAATACCATACCAATGTTTTACCTGCGTGGAGTGACTGCCTACCAGAACTCCACAAGCCATTACCTGGGTAACACGGTACTTCTTGGCAAGACTGGAGTCAGATTTACTGGCTTCTGACAATCCGTAACGACTCCCAAAGATCTAGAAATGAGTGCCGGAACACGACTTTCCGAGGCACGGAGGAAACTCGGTAAGTTAAGACGGTCATCCACAGACCAACCTTAGCAAGCGTTGCTTAACCTTAAAGATCGACCCGTGCGGCTGTTATTATTTAGCCACGAGCTCCACTTATCACTTATCATTTGCCACTAATGTATTATTATTGATTAAATCTTTACATGGGTTCGTAAATTATCTCAATCTTATTTATATAAATCTTGTGTCACGGTGTTTGTTACCGAACTCCTCCGAAACCAATTTTCATGAAATTTTGTGTGTATATTCGGTAAGTATGAGAATAGGTGGTAGGATATTTTTTTATTTGGCAAAACAACGTTTGCCGTGTCAGCTAGTGATATATATAATAATCACCTTTATTTCCCTTGATCACGGCATCACGCGTGAACGGCTGGACAGATTTCTTTGTGAATATTGTCAGGAGAAGGTTCATAAGAAAGAAAAAAACGTTTCCCGTTGACGGGAGCAAAGCCGCGGGGGACTGCTAGTCATAATTATAATTATCGCTTTCAAGAATGAGGAAGTAGTTAACAATCTCGCTTACTTTCATGTCCCCGCAATGTTCCGGGAACTAATTTAAAATAAGCACTTAACAGGTTTGATCTATCTGCCTTTTATTCTAGAAAAGAGTATTTTCTGATGAAGCGTTGGAAGTCTTCCCACAAGGTGAACTGACAACCTGGTCAAGGGCGTGAAATCTACAGGATGCCAGTCGAACAGGCCCGTTCGATGTGGTGACTCTCTCATTTTATTAAATTTATCGTTCAGCTTATTTACTACGTTATTAACTCACGAGTCTTTTGCAACTAGTGTCCCTTTACTTTTTGGTTTCCAAACTGATTGACGATTTATTATTTTTAAACTACTAAAATTTCATACATCTATAGATTTGTCACTTTTTCAAAAAAGTTTGGTGATAGAACAGGCAACAATGAAATGGACCTGTAATTGCCTGGATCTGTTTTAGCACCTTGAACTCTGGCTAACTTAAATTGGTCAGTAAAGATGCCTTCATTGATGCAGTTATTTGTTATTTCAGATATTGGGTATGGTATATCTATATTATCTTTAATTCAAGTGACTTTTTACTGTCAATGCCATGGCCATTTATAAATCTATCGGCATGACGGGATTGAAAGCCATAGACTCATCAACTCTGTCAGTGTTTTCAATTAAATTCTTCTTAGCCAGTTCTGGATTACTAGTGTTTACACTTTGTACGACCTTTACTGTTGTCAAAGTTTTCCGCAAAAATGTTAGCAATGACAAATAAAAGGTTACAAATTATTTTATTATTATGTATCAAATGTTGGTGTCCATACCTACTTTAAAAAACATTACATCATAATTATACGCAATATTATATTTGTATGTTTAATAGGTATTACGTTATCCCGTATTTATTGTACCAGCTTAGTTTGGTCACATGAGGTCTTAAAATCTTCACTTCCAATTGGATGACACGGTAATCCTGACAGGTTAATTCTCTTAGTTTATTCTCCAATCCGTACATTAAAGCCGAGAAGTCAAGATGTCAAGTTATTCACGGCCACTAAGCGCCATATTTTAGTTGACGTTTTAAATATCAAAATACGGCCTGCGAATAAATGTTTAAAACTCACAACTTTAAACCCTATTAAAGTTGTGAGTTCCTTTTGTATAATTGACATATTGAGTATTTAATCATTAATTCATAAATAACATGAAATATTAAATTGTCAATAAAACATTGCTTTCGTAAGAATTTAAGTTAGTCAGCGGTGCCTACGTGTGTGCCGATGAAAGTATTTATTTATTTAAACACTTTCAGCACAAAAATGTACAGAGGCGGACTTAATGCGGATTCGAACATTACTTGGTTTGTATAGGTCTCAATATGAACGTTTCTTGATTCTATTGATTGATTTATTGTTGTGTTTTAATTAATTTATCGTATGTTGTTTTTTGATAAAAGTACATAGAACCATTGTGGCAGCTATGCCAAAATGCTACCCCTCGGACATTTACCTGTACCATGTACCTAACATAGTTTATTCGAGACAAGCGACCCACCCCGGCTTCGCACGGGTGCAAATGATATACTAAAACCTTCCTCGAGACCCACTCTATCTATTAAAAAAACCCGAATCAAAATCCGTTGCGTAGTTTTAAAGATCTAAGCATACATAGGGACAGACAGACAGCGGACACGACTATTATACGATGTGATTGATAATCATGACCATCATTAAATCAAAATGTCCAATCCAACTATCCAAATGCGAGTCGGACTCGTGTGCAAATCGAAGTAACGTGTTAAAAAAAATATATTTTTAATATTCATATTATTATTTTTTTTTATATATTTTTTTATAATATATTTTTTTAAGGTGGATGCTCCAGCGTAGCCCGCGAAATTCAAATATTTTTATGTTTTTTGAAATTTGCCGGTCAGTGTGAAGCTGTATGTGGACCAAATGCGATCCGCGACCGTAACGCGTATTTATCTAAAGAATTATAACCATTTTAATCATCAATATAGCCCTTTAAGTTCATGTAGTTCGAAAGAATGAATATTTCAGAAATAATTATTCTTTTTAATGGGACCAGCCCGCCACTCATTTCCACCTACTGAACCTCCTGAAAGCCAGAATCAACAGTGGCGACTACCAGAAAAACGCCGAGTCAATAAAATCCGACGAGTCCCGGAGAAACGATTAAACTGTCTTGGATCCCGCAACGAAATTGATCAGAAAGGACAGCGGAGGAGTAGGTAAAATTTTTATTTTCATTTCGGTTTAGCTCAGTTGCCAAATACCACGGATTATATATTAAAACTAAAACTGATGGTTCCTAAATTGTGAGCTACTTTTAATTCCAATAATAGGTATGGTAAAATTGCTTGAACGCACGGATATTAGTTCTGGTCTCTACAAGGACCTGAATACTATCTAACATAATATTGCTGAGGAGCTCGTGGCTAAAGAATCACAGCCGCACAGATCGACTTTCAAGGTTAAGCAACGCTTGCCAAGGTTGGTCTGTGGATGGGTGACTATCTTAACATAACGAGTTTCCTCCGTGTCTCGGAAAGCACGTTAAGCCGTTGGTCCCGTCTGTCATTTGCAGATCTTTGGCAGTCGTTACGGATTGTCAGAAGCCAGTAAATCTGACTCCAGTCTTGCCAAGATGTACCGTGTTCCCAGTTAATGGGTTGTGGAGGTCTGGTAGGCAGCCGCTCCACGTAAAACACCGGTACTCAGCTGAATCCGGTTTGACTGGAAGCCGGCCCCAATATAGTTGGGAAAAAGCTAGGCAGATGATGATGGTGATGATGATAATATTGCCATGACCTGTAAGAAGTTGGGCAAAACAGTGATCCACCTCCAGCCATATCACGAATAGATGGAAAAAGCTGGTGGAGGTACCTTTGACTGAAATATCCAATCTACATTGCCATTCGTATAAAAGTTCCTCCCAGACGTCAGTCTTTAGCACAGTATTTCATGTGTAAGTTTGTATGTCGTCATTGAAAACAAGTCGAGCTAAAGGTTGTAGATAACTTACTTACTGGTATTTCTCAGTAGCTAACTAATGCATCTTCTAACAAGATGCATTAAGGCCTCTACACACCAAACCCGCCCGGGTTAGGTTTGTTTTCGTGCCGGGGTGGCGCCCGCGCGCGGTCCCCTGTTAGGCATGCCGCTAGCACTTCATGTTCGCTCGCTCAGTGGCCTCGAGCACGAAGCTCGGCAATCACTAACTGCTGAACGATACAGGCCGCAGATGCCGCGGCCCTCTTGCCGCCGGCAAAGGTCGTTCCGGCTTACAATGTTACAAACCCGTTTATTATAGAATTCGCAGTTTTTGGAATTATTGTAATAAAAAAGCGAACGTTTTATTTAATTTCAAATTAAATAAAACGTTTAGATTTTTAAATTATCTATCCTCTCCTCTTCCTATTATATATTAGTATAATTCTCAAATGATTAGAGCGTCGCCTTTAGCAACAGATACATACAATCAATAATTTTAGTACTTTTTTAATTCAATTTTAAATGTATTTATAACACTTAAAAAAAAATAGAACGTGGAATGTTATGATAAGATATCGAACATTAGAAATGTGTTTAAGATGTAGTTTATTTATCTTATCTGATGAGTTAATAGTCTCTGAAAAAACGGACTATCGCAAGGTTTTGGTCGGGGTAGCGCCTTAATAACTACGCTACACTACTCCTACAAGTATTTATACTCGTACTTACATGCTCGTCGATATCTTGGCTGATTGGCACAAACTATGTGGCGAACTTCCGTCATTAGTAAAAGGACGTCTGGACACAAAACGAAGTAATCTATTTCCTACCTTACGTCATTTTCTTACTGTCGAGAATCGGTTACTCTTTTGTTATGACAGCAGCGTCGGTGTAACATCTAGCAGCAATTACTTGCAGTCCTTTACGTGGAAAATATTAATTAGGTATTTTACAGACGGTTTAGTGGTGCAAATTAACGTATGAATCCCGTGTAAGAATTAAACGTTAATTTGCACCAATAAGGTATTTTACTGAAAATATGTAATTCATTCGTCAGACACATTAAAAAAAAATATTGGATACTTATTATGTATGTTTTCACGTAAACAAAAGATAAAGACGAAACAGTGCGTTGAAAACGCGTGACTTCACTATGATGGTACAAATTTTACCAGCGATATGACGTCACGCGTGGCTACCTCAAATACCCTATTAAATTGCCGCAATTTCCCGATAACGGAGCACTGAAAATAGAAATGTGAAACAATAAAAAATCATCTGTATAACTACTGCGCTTATAAATAAGTGAAATCAAATGGAAACTCGGAGTTTTTTAAATCACACCAGCTACGAAAATAGCCTAATCCTCCACAGCCAATCATACATTCAGTCAAAAAAGTATCGGGAATGGATGATTTGTTTATGGTTCCAAATTCAAATTTTTGTTTTTTTGTAGTTGTTAGATTGGCACAACTGTTTTCCATTTTGGCGCGGAGCTTGAGTTGCATCTGTTATTTATATTAAATACAGTGCTGGTTTTAGTAATATCATATATAGTGTGTATTGCGAATTTCATAATGGACAAAAATATCGAACAAAGAGTTTGTCTTAAATTTTGCATCGCCAATGGAATTTCGTGTTCGGAGTCACTGAAAATGTTACAGAAGGCTTACGGTGAATCGACTTTATCAAAAACTCGTGCTTATGAGTGGTTCAAAGCGTTCAAAAGCGGTCGAGATGTGTTGGAAGATTTGCCTCGCTCTGGTAGGCCGTCAACGTCTGCAACTGAAGTTAACATCGCAGAAGTGAAGGAAATAGTGACTGAAAATCCCCATTCAACTCTGAGAGAGATAGCCGCCGAACTTTCTGTATCTCACGAGTCGATCCGTACCATTTTAACTAATCATTTGGGTATGAAACATGTTGCTGCTCGGCTAGTCCCAAAAGATCTGAATTTAATTGAGGACATGCTAGAACGAGTCAGTTCGGACCCAACATTCATGAAACGCATTGTTACTGGTGACGAGACGTGGGTTTACGAGTTTGACATGTAAACTAGTCAACAAGCTTCGGAGTGGCGCCTTCCAACTGAACCGAAACCGAAAAAACCACGCCAAAGTCGATCAAAAGTCAAAGTCATGTTGACTGTTTTCTTTGACTATCGCGGTGTTGTGCACTCTGAATTCTTACCGGGTCTAACGGTAAATAAAGAATATTATTTGAGCGTTATGCGGCGTTTAAGAGAGCAAATTCGACGAAAAAGGCCAGATTTGTGGAAAGAAAATGCTTGGATTTTGCACCACGACAATGCGCCTTCGCACAAGGCTATCATTGTGAACGAATTTTTAACCAAACACTCAACAAATACCATCCAGCAACCACCATATTCACCAGATATGGCTCCTGCTGACTTTTTTCTTTTTCCTAAACTCAAATTACCACTTCGTGGCACCCGTTTTCAATCGATAGAAGACATAAAGGAGAATTCGCGGCGAGAACTGAACTCAATTCCGGAAGCAGCGTTTAAAAAATGTTTTGATGAATGGATTATTCGTTGGCGCAAGTGTATCGATTCTAAAGGAGCATACTTTGAAGGTGATAAAATAAATTTGGATGAATAACAGACATTTTGTGTATTATTGATCTTTTCCCGGTACTTTCTTGACAGAGTAGTATACTTCCTGAAAGTGGTGGGTTGGTAATATTTTGAACTTTTGACTCGTATGTTGCAAACTAGCCACACTATCATAGCTCGGATTACATTATCTCCTGGATGAAAAAAAGATTTTCATGGAAATAAGATAATATTTAGTAATTAGAAAACGGTCTTACTAGACACACGAAATGAGGGCTACTCTTTTTTGTACTCACCAGTTGGCGCCACTGTCGAGTAAGGTTCTTAGTCATAGCGATAAAGTTATTATTGCGCGCATATGTACAAAGTTAGAAAGAAAACAATAAAATCAAAACAAATTACTAAATAAACTCCCGTCAAGAGCTAACCAACAGGGAAATTTGACATTTAAACCTCACGTTACACTAGCACCTCTAGCGGAGAATTCAAACGCGTAGGTCAAATTAATTTTGGTTAATTATGTACCCCATTGAAACAACTGATTTTAAGTTCTCCCCCCCAGAACATAAAATCAGTTTTTCGCATGCGGGTCGAAATGGTTCGTCTAACATACCCGCCCTGTAACTGGTGACGAGCTGTCTGGCAGGCATTTTCGGTTTTCAAAAATAAACTTTTGTACTGTTATAATAATTCTCAATTAGAAGTAAGTTAACCGCCATTATAAGTATCTAATTAGAGAGCAAAATCTGTGACTCATTTCTAAAAGAATTTCTAAGCTTGCAAAAAGACCGTTACGTACTCAAAGGGTTCAGTTGGATAACTTCACTTTGTAACATTTTTCACCGTAAACACCGTCATAAAATGTTTATTTAAAACTAAGATAAAAGTGAGTTTCCTGGCAAAGGTGATTCTTAGAACAAGCTTGGATTCATTACGTCAACAGGAGGTGGAAGACTATAATACTCGTAACTAAGGACAATTTAATATTATTATTTAGCACCCACTGGCGAAGATTATGAAAAACTATAAAAAGCTGGCTTATATTCTATTTTCGAGTTTGGAAAGCAGGTATACACCTCCTCGATGACGTCCGTTTAAGTTTCCTTCCTTCGAATGGCACTGTTTTGTAATACTATAAGACAACGACCGCCAGGGCAATACTGTCAGCACGTAGGCGGTAGTGCGCTCCACGGAAGCTGTGGGATATTCGACCTACATATGAGCTGGTTTGTGAAGGCTTTGTTTTGATTCACTTGTTAGTTTTTTTAGTGCATTGCTGCGAGATATCTTCTTGAAAGGTTTATTTTGAAAAAAATCTTGACCTTAGTTAACCTACTCAGCAGCCTCGCAAGGTCACTTGTTGATCGGGTATGGTATCTCTATGCAAATTTTCCAAAAAATATATAATTGGCAACATGCAATATTTTCATCCTGCTTCCATTTTAAAGAATTCTATGTAAAATAGACCATACATAAATTTAAAAAATAAAGCGCTTTAATTTCTTTTCAAAATTGCGGTTATAAACTGTGCTGTTTTAATCTTCAACGCAATGTTCTCTTCTTTTTTTCTCAACAAATCAAATTCATATACGAAACGTACGAGTATACATGCTGCCCGTTTCATGGCCTAGATACTGTAACGGCCGGGACGAGGTACTTTGAAACAATGATCGGAAATTCATATTTTGTCCCACAAGCCTATCGGTTTTAGACTGCTGAACCATTTGTTCTCTATTTTTAGACCCTATTCAAATGCAAAGCATCCAATTACACTTTCTGTCAGCATGTGATAAATACTCGTAGGTATTTCATGCAACCTATAAAACATAGCACATTTTTCGTCGTTTTAAGTTTGATAAACAATTGTATTGCATTCGCCGGATTTTCATTTTCGTTTCCACGTAGTGTTCGGTTTTCATTTCGTCAAAAGGATTCATCGGAAGAGCCTTTTATGGGATCGAGGGGATTTCAGATGACTGCTTTTTGGATTTTTTATTTTGTTTTGGTAGACTGATTAATTTTTCCAGTTTTTAGGCAGTTATTTTGTTGATTATGTTACGTTGTGTTATTTTGTTAATTATGTTATGTTATGTAGATTCTTTTGCCCAGCCACTCCAAAATAAAAAATGTAATGTTGAAATATTATGGTTACTTTTAAATGTTGTTGCTAACAAGGTATCAATTTATGATAGTAGATGGATAGCTGCCTTCATAGAAAGCACTGACAACTTTAATGGCAGAAGAATTGCGTTGCAAAACTTGTGCATTTTTGTACATGTTATGTTTTTGATGGGATCTCATTCAAAGTTTGACATTGATTTAATGTTAACTACCTAGGCTGTCACTTTCGAAAGTGCTAAATACGCTTGACCGCGTGTGAATACTCCATTGTCCATTCAACATCATCATCATCGTCATCATCATTCAGCCAATATCCGTCCACTGCTGAACGTAAGCCACCCTCAAAGAGCGCCCATGTCAATAATTGAACTATTAACACTTAGCCGATACGATACGATTTAATAAAGTACGATACAATACATTATACATATTGGAAACTGCTCGCGATGAACATAACCTTTATCAATATTTTTAAATTAAGTTTTCGTACCGAGCTCGTAAACCTGTGTAAAGGACATCGTTAAAAGTGGCTTATATGAAACAACAAATATGAAAACTTTTTTATATTAGTTTTATTGTTATAATTTACATTTTAATTATTACAACAGAACGGACACCTAAAAATTTCGAAAACATTTTATAAAGTATTTCGCTTCGATATTTTTCCCGGCGCCATTATTTTTGTTTCAATTTGACATTTTGAATAGGTAGGCAAAACGTCAAATTGAAACAAAGCACTTTCAGCGCTTGCTCTATGAGTAATATTTTTAGTAACAAACAGAATTAAGTGATTGAAAGCTCTGCGTGAAGCAACATTGACACTGATAGTCGATAAATAGGGAAGATGCAAATACAGAATTTATGAGAATGTTGTCAGTCAATTGATAAAAAAGTATAAAATAAAGGCCATTATAAAGTTTTTATTTTGGTTAATAACGATTTTTAACAAAAATAATGAATTAGAGTAACGTGAAACGGAAGTATTTAAAAACAACAATCAGCGTTTAGTGACGTATCTGCTGTTATGCCTACGAAAAGACAACCTTATGTCTTGGAGTTGGGACAGTTCTTGATCAGTGATAGACACGAGTGACGCCATCGTCCGTTTTCGTGCGAACCTTTAAACTGTCGGTTTCAAAACGCAATTTTGGCAATAAATTAAAGCGTTTTCATTTTTTATATATGTGGTGGTCTATTCTAGATGGAGTTCTTTAAAAGTAAAGCAAAAATGGAAATATTACATGTTCCCTATTGTTCACCGTGAAGCAACATTGACACTGACTGTCGATGAATTGTTCTACGTGAAGCAACATTGACACTGACAGTCGATGAATTGTTCTGCGTGAAGCAACATTGACACTGACATTCGATGAATTGACAGATGACATTTCGGCAATTTGTAGAAAACACTTTTAGACTGAGATCCCAGAGCTGCCAGACCTCTCTTATTTTCTCACTAACATGTAGCATAGAGAAGGTAGTGTTAGTATGTAAGACTAATGCATAATTATGTTAAAAGAACATACTGACCATCCATCTATGCCATCGTTTTGTTAGTGAGAAAATAAGAGAGGTCTGGTATCTTAGTTCATTTGGTTTGCTTTAATAAGAATGATTTAAATTATGTATATTTCCATGATCAAGGTTTAATCCTTGCACTAAGAAGCACCGTCTTCATATTTTTTAAACACTCATGAGCTCTGATTGTTAGGTTTCTATAGACCTAATAAAAAAGCTCGTATTTGTGTCAGTTACATAATAAGTTAATTTTTTAGATTGTAAATCTAGAAAACGGGACTAAAAATTCAGAATTTTATAGTTCTTCCTTGCTTTTTCACTGTGTTCAAACCCTAATTTTGATGATCGGTAAGACAGTGAGTCAGTCAGTGGCAAAATTAAGGAACTTGGACTTGCAATAATTCTTGAACTAGTCGTTCAAAATTATGTTATTTGGGAATATTTCTAGCTATGTTCCTAGGCTTTTATTTCTCCGTTTGGGTGGCAACTTAGCATAGATTTGATTTAGCGTAGTATGTGTAGTTAAGTATTCATGTAAGTATGTATGTTTAGAGATTTTGAAGTCCTTGAAACCCAACTCTTTGGTCTCATACCGAGTGATTATTCAAACACTTTTCTCAACCAAAACATACCTACATACACCGAAAACACGCTAAGTGTGTGTACCTAAATGTTTATGGCTGTGCTCCCTCAGTATTTTTAAACACTATCAGCGAAAAATCTAAATGTTATATTATGCATATAATTCAAAATTTTATACTGTGTAGTGCCACTTAAATATCACGTCGACCCCTTAATTCCAACTACATATATTGTAATATAAACTCTAACAGTATCATGGAGCGGTCAGATACGAGGACACCGCGATTAACAATTGCACTTCAGTAATGAAGTTACACAAAATTATAAACATATAATATGCCAGTAATGAGCACTTTTCGTGGAATGTGTAATTATCCATTAATTATATATCAACAGTACCTCTACCATGAGATAACATCGAAAACTTACTCGCTTGCGTTAAACCCGCTGGCGTACTAACGTGGATCGAATAGTTTTCGATAATTCTCGAGCCATGAGTTTTACGGCGTCTTACGCAAGCGTTAACGTAAACTCGATAGATCGTGTCGTCTAGCTAACCTCACTCTACTCGTTAAAATGCTACTACTTATGTTTTGTTTTTCTTTCTCACTAATAAGAAGAGAGAACGGCTCGTAAGCTCAAGATATGCTTAAAATGTGGAGTCAATATCACAAAAGAAACCGACTAAATAGGAAAGTTGACGGTTAGTGGACTAGGTACGAGTACATATGTAAGGTATTTAGTCGATTTTGGATTTTTATTTTCTTATAATATCTCACTGTCGTCTAATAAATTAGCAATTTTGTTTGCGCTGCGTTGTGTGGTTTGAAAGTTTACAATAGATTATTATTTGGTTTATTTTATACAATGAGTCATGAGCACCAGTGTCTCACAGTTTCAGTTGTTGGTGGAGTTCATGGAAAGGTATATTTCTACTTTCTATTAAATTATTTATTTTAAAACGTATAGTAAAGTTACGATATTCCCAAATAGTTGCCCCTCAACGCAGGTAGATAAGCCAAGCCTCTTGAAACTTTGAAAGTGTAATTATTCAGTTAAGTTCTAGTGTTTGAATGCAACAAATAAACATAAAATGGTCATGATTTGACTACATTTAATTGATAGGTACAGCTCACTAGTAGTTAAAATAAAATAGGCATAATATAATAATACATGCTATATATCTCTTGCAGACATTATTTTGATTTTATTACATTCAAAACCGTACATAATTTTAGTATAAACATACGAGTATGTTGTGCTAGTGAGCTACGTTACGTCTACGTCTGTTAATTTAGTGACTTATGTGACAGCTGAAAAACGTTTGTGACTATCGAATAGATTACGTTAGGTTTTTAATCTATCCAAATATATAGTGTTCCTGGTACGACTTTTAATTCTTTCTGTGACCGCTAGGAGCGCTGTAAAATTTGTCATATAAATAATTTGCGGAGACGCTAGCGAGTTTTGACTGCGTAAACTTGTGGTAGAGGTACAGGTTTACCACAAATGAGAGATTAATGTTTACCAAATACTATTTAAGTACTTTTTATTGGTTACGGTACCTATTCGTGGTGCTCAAAAACCACTTTACTTGTAACAAGCACTAAAGTGTATGGTATATTATTAGACTTGTTTTTGTTATATTGTATCTATATAGGTCTATGTAACAGGTTCGATTGTCCAGATATCACCAATACCCTATGATACATTGTACCTAGAACTGTTATGCGCCGATAGGCAGGTGTGCCCCGACTTTTCTATACTGCAAGGTGCAGAACTCACGCTGGATCACGGACGCCTCACGACGCATTGTTGATACGTATAACACCCACTTTATTGATTTGGATATTTTAGCGCTGTCACACCATAATTTCAAAAAGATGGCTAGATATTGAATCTTTAGAATAGCTATTTTATACCCATTATAAATACGTACGAGTAGTTTTTACCTTTCTGCAATATCAACACACGCATTAAAGTTATGCTTAAAACCATTATTTTATTTAAGTACCTAGTTTTGAATTTTATTCTGTCACACATAACAACAGAGGAAAAACTGAGATAGAATAAGTCGGTTTCAGATACATCTCGACCACTGAAATTTTGGGTAAATTACGAAACAACAACTATATTAAATAAATAAAAGTTTTAAAAATCACCTGATAATATAAAACACAAAATAACACTTACATTACACGATTGTCAACATTCCATACTTCCGCAGACTGAACTGAATTTTAACATGGTTTAGCGTCGGGAACATACGTAGGGTGATTTTCAAGGCGTTCCCGTGCATTATTTTGAACCGGGATGTGAGCTTTCCTCGTCATGTAATTTAGCAGTCACTGTATAATCAACTGCCGCTTCCAATAAATAGCTCATCACTATTAAGCCGCAAGACGTTCTCATCTCGGCTCAAGGTATGCATCTCACCTCCGATTCCTTTTTTATTATTTCCTTTATTCGTTTTATATAATTATATATGTTACTGTAAAAGCTCTCAGGATTTACCGACATACGTTAGTAAATGTAAAGGATTTGTGAAAATGGAATCATTTTTTTGGGCATTTTAGTACATGCTAGGTTTTACCACTGAAGGCTGGTAAATGTCGGTTTTGGGAATAAAACAACAACTTTATCGTTCATTCCTGATGTCGCCATACCATCGCAGACGACAATCTTGCAGTTTTTCCACCACGTCACGGACACCAAGACTACCTCGGATGAAAGAGTTGCGTATGCGATCGGATCGCGTTACGCCGCTCATCCACCTCAGCATCCCACATACCCATACGGAGATGAAGATCTCCGTGACGCGAAGCTCCTGGGTGTGTCTGCTTAGTGCTGGCCAACACTCGCCGCCGTACAGTAGGACAGGCTGTATGATGCATTTATATATCTGCCCCTTGAGCTTCGGAGGCGTTTTGCGGTCGCATACAACGCCCGTTACCTCGCGCCACATCTCCCAAGCCGCACCTATACGTGCTTGGACATCGACGTCCACGTTGCCAGACTCGTGCAGCACGGATCCAAGGTACTTGAACGTATCGGACTTTCTGATCAGGTCCGAACCTATTCGGATGGTGTTTGAATCCGTGCCGCCACAGGACACGTACTCAGTCTTCGCCACATTTAGTCTCAGACCACCGTTTTCAAGCGTGTCTTTCCAAATGTTGACTTTGCGCTCAAGATGGGCTTTGTTCTGGTTAACGAGGGCGATGTCATCGGCATACATCATTAGCCATGGAGGCTGAACTTGGATGTTTGGCCTAACTACATTGAGCACTTCGTAAAACAAGAACGGGCTAAGAGCCTTGGTGAACGCCAACAGATATTGGGAAGCCTTTCGATTCGCCTAAAGCGGTCTGGACAGAGGACACGGAATCGCGGTACATGTCTCTAATAATGTCAATATAGGCCTCGGGAACGCCCCTGAAGCGCAGTGCCCACCAGATGGACTGCCGAGGTATACAGTCGAAGGCCTTCTGCAGGCCTAAAAAGGCCATATGCAAAGCTCTCCTTCTCTCTGTGTAAGCCTCAGCCAGAGTCTGTAAGGCGCACACTGCGCCCATGGTGCCCGCCCGGAAGCCATTATTGACACTCAGAGACAGTACACTCGCTACGGAGCCGAGTGTCAATGATGCGCTCGAAGAGCTTCATGGTGTGGCACATGATCTTGATACTGCGCCACAGCTACTACAATCCTGTACCTTTGCCTTTGTAAACAGGGATAATCAGGCTAAATCGCCACTGGTTCGGAATTTCCTTGGTGATCAGGATGCGGTTAAAAAGATCCGTCAGAAGGTCCACACAATGTGGGCCCATCGCCTTCCACACTTCAATTGGCACATTGTCAGGCTCGACCGCTTTTCGGTTCTTCATGTGGCGAAGAGCAATGCGGGTTTCGTCGGGGGAATTAGGGGAAATAAGTAAGAAGAGTAATTAAATAACTAAATTGTCAAAACATAAACTTTTAGAAACTAGTCACCTTTATAATACTGCCTAAATAGTAAAAAATAATACAAGTGAAATTATCTTCTCACAAACAAAAAGCTTACGTTTACATCTAACTGAATCAGGTTCGAATGGGACAAGCGGAGACGGTGCGGGTAGCGGAGGTTGCAGACTGCCCACGAGTACGCGACGATGCGCCGAACACGTTATGGCATGGTCTTTTTCAACATTTACCGTTTCATTAATGTAAATCCTAAGATTTACCAAGTCAATGGTGGTAAAAGTTCGAATCTCAAAACTGTTCGGACTCTTATCATTAAGAGTTGGTAAATCTTAGGTTTTACTGGAAAATCTTAGGATTTACCGTAGTTCGAGCTTTTACAGTAACATATCTATATAAATATATTTACAAAATAATCTAAATATTTGCACGGCGGAAATGCCGAATATAGTGATACTCATCGATTTTAAGACTTATGCTACGTACATATTATTATATTCTTGCAAATAAAGATATCATTCATTCATTACATTTTTAAATACCTATTTTAAATAAAAATAAACATTAAAAAATATAAAAAAAGTAGTCCAATAGTAATCGAAATCGGGAAAAGAGTCCAAGCTGCCGGTGGTCAGGGCTCCTGAGAGAGGAACCTCCTCACTATGCGTGCCGTGTCCAAGAGTAGGTACTTATTATTATTATTACACACGCTCACGTTGGACCACTACTCACCTAGCAGTAAAACATAATTTGGTCGGCGATATTATAATTATACATAAGAGCCTCAAGTGTTAGGTTCTTTAAATTCCCTGGATTCCCTGGGTTCGAACCCAGGCAGGCGCTTTAGATACTTTGTGTAAATTATTTCATCACCACTGCTCTCAAAACGGTGAAGGAAAACATTGTGAGGAAACCGGTATGTCCTATCGAAGACATGTGACATCTACCAACCCGCACTGGGCCCGCGTGCTGGCTTACGGCCCACTCCCTCTCACCGAGAGGAGGCCTGTGTCCCATCAGTGGGAACATTATAGGCTGATTATGCTTATGCCTGTGTCGTGGGGTCCAGTATCAAAGGCAAACCATATTTTTATTTATTGGTGAAACTAAAACACTTAATATGCTTCTGTGTGAGTGAAATTTGCTAGGTTTGGTTTGAATCAGGAATTAGGTCGATGGGATCAACAGTCGACCAAATTAACATATGTAGCTTTAAGCCGATTAAATTTGCTCTTTAACCACATAATGACACGTTCTAAGTAAGCCTTTTGAACTCCATTATGGGTGAATTAGCTACCTACACATTAATTATTAATATACTGTTTGCATTCAGCAGGTTCGAGGAATGTGAAAATAAAGATGAGTTATTTATTTAAACTGCACGCAATGTAACCATGATGGTTTAATTCACGTTTTGATTACTTGCAATGCAAATATCCTATTTTCTACGAATATAAAACATTATATTGAAAATCCTGCATAAAATATACCTTTCCATTAACAACAAAAATCCGGCCGTGCGAGTCGGATTTGCGCATGAAGCATACTACCAACGCCATTTTTATAATCCACTATAATGCCCAACGTTAAAATCGAGAAAAAAAACTCCAAAAACACGTCTCTCGTATCCCAGTACAAGAAACGTGTTTTTTGGAGTTTTTAACCCCTTCTAAAAAACCATATATATTTACAATCTCTGTGATAATTTTAAGCATTAGGATCGAACAAAAATCGCCAAAAAACACGTTTCTGGTAGAGGACACCCCTTTAATCGTTCATTTAAGTACTTTTATTTTATTATTTGTTGTTATATTGGCAACAGAAATCAACACTCGTAAAAATGTTTAACTGTTTATCTATTACGGTTAATGAGATACATACCTACAGCCCGCTGGCAGACAGACGGCCGGACGGATAAGTAATAGGGTCCCGTTGGCTTTTGGTTACGGAAACGTAATAGGGCCAACTTCAAAATAAACCTTTTCAATGGCGAATTTGCAATGTTTTTTTTTTTAAATAACTTTGCCCCACACTAGGAATTTCTCCTGTATCGTGGGTGCGTTTACAAACATATAAATACACATACACAAACAGCCAGACCCGGAACAACTATCTGTAGGCCATACAAATATTTGTTCCGTGCGGGAATCGAACCCGCGACACGCAGCGCAGCAGTCAATCGCTCAACCACTGCGCCAACCGTGCCGTCAATTTGAAAATTGAAAATTTTAATTTTTAATTTGAAAATGTGTGCGTCGGTATTGGTTTAAAAACAGAATTCGTGCTCTTCGGTTTATTGAAAGTTACCCAGTGTAAAGATCTTATTCCTTTTTTATAATTGGAAGATTCACAAATACATACAATTGGGGATTACCAATTATAGACACACCTGTGGGTTGTCGTCGGCACACGTGTTTGACTCTGGGCGTCTGAAATTGACGCACAATGGCATCCCACATGCCATATCAAATAACGCGGTTTAAACTTCTTTTAATAGACTGATTGATCAATACCGAAATGAATACTGAAGTAAAATCTCTCGTCATTTCACTACTTGCAATTTTAATATGGTGAATACAACCGAGCTACAAAACTCATGCAACTAGTGCTACAATTTACGTTGTTTACGTTACATAGTTTTCTGGTCTTGTATTTAAACCTGTTTCTACTAGAAATAGAACCAGGCCGCGTAAATACAAAGGTGGATGCAACAAAGACAGTAGCTGTACTGTAGCGCAGCCGATTCCGTATATATGAATACAAACACGACTAAACCACAGACATTTGGAAACTGTCTAGAATGTGATCGGTTTCGAAACTGCGTTGCAGCTGGGTTCGGACAGACTATACCTGCTTTAAGTCATTCACAAGATAATGCAGCACAGACTATGTGTGTTTGTGTTGAATCCGCATTTTCATTAAAAAAAAAATCACGCTAAGCTTTGCCTGTTAGTTACGCTTGTAAGGTCATTGTCGATCATGTAAACTCTGGTCATATGGCCGCCATTTTAGGGATAACGATTGTCGAAATGCGAAACCTAAGGAATTGATCACGTGAAATTTCGATTGCGTTTGTCATTCCATACATTTTTGACGTTTTGAAATTCGCCTTCGCCACGCTACCTCTGTCAGAATGTTAATTATTTAGAGCCCAAGGGCAACATAGTGAAAAATGATGGACATTAAACTATTTTCAAATGAACTAATTTGGCAATTCAGATGTTTTTATTTTTTAAAAGACCTAGTTTTTAGGGTTCTTTACCCCAAGATTAACCAACGGAACCCTATTACTACGCCTCCGCCTTTAGCTCACGTACACGGTCCAACATCAGGACTAAGTGCGGTAACCATACAAAAACGTGTCATTTTTTCTTCAGTGCTTTATGGTACGGAATCCTTCGTTTGAGATTCCGACTCGCACTTAGCTGGTTCTTTTTCTCATGCAGTTATTAATTTATTCCCTATATAGTCTTATTCATACAGTTATAACATCTTAATACTCTAATCTACATAAAACAAAAAAAATGTTGTGGACGAATATCAAATCGTTTAGGATTTTAAAACTCGAACATGGAAAATAATTTTAATAGAACGCGCGTCGGCACGATATGGCTCTCTAATGCCATCTCGCCACCGTATCTTGGAACTAAACTTCAGGATGATTGTTAACAGCGCCATCTATTGATATCTCTTGTAAACGGAAATCCTCCTCTGTGAGTGAAACAGGTTGAGCGGCTGTCCAGTCTAGCTATTGTTTATTGCATTTGTTCAGTGGAAAGCTTTTTCGTAGATCAAATGAATACATGAAACATTCAATTTGTAAAGCAAATAATAACATGCCACCAATTTACCGACAAAAGCTGTCGGAAATCAGGCTTCCGGAATGCGCAGGTGCGGAAGTTGGAGCGAGATGTGAATAGGCAAACAGTAAGGCTTGTCTGAGACAGAGTTTAGGGGGTGGCGTTCCGCGCTACTCTTTTAGAACAAAGCGGACTACTGCGCAACTCTTAGGTAATTTGCAGGGTGGCCAACTTGCATGGCGCGGCGTGAACTATTCTATTAAGCGAGAGACATGCTGGTCCAACGTACGCAACGCTTTTGTATGTTGCATTGCATACGATAAGTGTGTCTCTAATGCATTGTTTTTTATACAAAATCAATAGTTCAGATATCACAATATCTCTAACTAGAAACTACTACAAGACTCGTTTGACAATCGCCAAATGTCAACCTACAGCGCCCCTTGACAATGTCATTCGTTTGAGAGATTTTGACAGGCGACGCTTACAAAGTAATTCAACATCATTTTGTACATATATCTCTGAAATTGTCTGTGGAACTGTATTGAAAAAAAGTTTTTACATCTAAAATGATACTTGTTTTCACCTACTTCAAGTTAAGTAATGAATCATAGGCAGATTGCATCACCAACCGTTTTTTAGGATCCCGGACCCTAACCGATAAACGAAGGGTAACCAACGGAACCCTATTACCTACTAAGCCTCCGCTTTCCGTCCATCCGTCCGTCTGTCTGTCTATCAGCGGCCTGTATCTCACAATACATAGACAATTGAAATGTTTACAGTGTGTATTGCTATTGCCGCAATAACAAAAAATAGTAATAATTAAACATGGATTTCAGTATTTTTTTTATAAAATGCATGCGGTCCAGGGGGGCTAGTCTCTAAGTCCGAAGTCCGTATTTTCGGGCTTAGTTGCGATCGTATTCCACTCCGTATCACCTAACCACTAAGAATTAATGACAACACAATTTGTCAGTTACTGTTAAATCGTGTTGTCATTCACTCTTAGCTGGGGATTGGGACTAATCGCAAGTCTGTACGAAACGGAGTACAATACGCCCGCAACTAAGCCCGAAACTACGGACTAGGGCTTAGAGAGTGAGAGAGGGAAACCTCACGCCCCAGCCGCCGCAACAGAAGAAGACGCCCCGGACGTCGCGAGTCGCAGGGCGATTCTCAGCCACCATAGGCGCGGGCCTGCGGACGGCGAGCTTTGGGTGGCTTGCCGTCTGATCAGAACCAGGCCCGGGTCGACGGCGCGCTGTGTTCCACGCGCGCCTCAAAGAGCTGTCAGCACAAAAGACGGGGCCCGCTAGGGCCAGTGCCTGCTGGGGTTTCGGACTTCGTTCGAAAGAGGCACCGTACCCTGGAACGCAAAGGGCACTAGGAGGAACACGGATGGGTTTTAGTCAGTAAGAGTCTGACACTCCCTCCTGCTTCACCCAAAGCAGGAGGAGTCATTTGATGATTTCCCATCCTTGAAAAAAAAAGGGCTTAGAGAGTAGCCCCACAGTACTAAAAGAAAGTGAAAATCTTAAATGTCAAATCGCTCTCGACTAAAGAAACAATCGAAAAGTGAGATTTAGAAGGAAGTGCACTTCATAGACTGAAAACATACATAACATAGAGAAAACAGTTGGGTTTCAAAATAAAAAAAAGTCATTATTTAAGTTTCATTCGTTGCTCAAGAATAATTCAGAGCTCCAATTTTGATTCAGGTGAAATTTGATTCAGTCATTAATTTCTGTGACCCATATAATGTACGCGTAACGTAAATAACGCTTAATTTTCTTTCACGAATGTATTGTTTGTAAATAAATAAAATGAGAGTTAGAAAGAAGAGAGGTAAAAATTTAAAAAAGTTTTCAGCCTATTTCGAGTCACATCTCTTTATTTTTACTAATCTATATCTATCTACTACTCTGTCAAGAAAGTACCGGGAAAAGATCAATAATACACAAAATGTCTGTTATTCATCCAAATTTATTTTATTGCCTTCAAAGTATGCTCCTTTAGAAACGATACACTTGCGCCAACGAATAATCCATTCATCAAAACATTTTTTAAACGCTGCTTCCGGAATTGAGTTCAGTTCTCGCCGCGAATTCTCCTTTATGTCTTCTATCGATTGAAAACGGGTGCCACGAATTGGTAATTTGAGTTTAGGAAAAAGAAAAAAGTCAGCAGAAGCCATATCTGGTGAATATGATGGTTGCTGGATGGTATTTGTTGAGTGTTTGGTTAAAAATTCGTTCACAATGAAAGCCTTGTGCGAAGGCGCATTGTCGTGGTGCAAAATCCAAGAATTTTCTTTCCACAAATCTGGCCTTTTTCGTCGAATTTGCTCTCTTAAACGCCGCATAACACTCAAATAATATTCTTTATTTACCGTTAGACCTTCCGGTAAGAATTCAGAGTGCACAATACCGCGATAGTCAAAGAAAACAGTTAACATGACTTTGACTTTTGATCGACTTTGGCGTGGTTTTTTCGGTTTCGGTTCAGTTGGAAGGCGCCACTCCGAAGCTTGTTGACTAGTTTGCATGTCAAACTCGTAAACCCACGTCTCGTCACCAGTAACAATGCGTTTCATGAATGTTGGGTCCGAACTGACTCGTTCTAGCATGTCCTCAGCGACTTTCATGCGATTGAGTTTTTGGAGAAAATTCAGATCTTTTGGGACTAGCCGAGCAGCAACATGTTTCATACCCAAATGATTAGTTAAAATGGTACGGATCGACTCGTGAGATACAGAAAGTTCGGCGGCTATCTCTCTCAGAGCTGAATGGGGATTTTCAGTCACTATTTCCTTCACTTTTGCGATGTTAACTTCAGTTGCAGACGTTGACGGCCTACCAGAGCGAGGCAAATCTTCCATCACATCTCGACCGCTTTTGAACGCTTTGAACCACTCATAAGCACGAGTTTTTGATAAAGTCGATTCACCGTAAGCCTTCTGTAACATTTTCAGTGACTCCGAACACGAAATTCCATTGGCGATGCAAAATTTAAGACAAACTCTTTGTTCGATATTTTTGTCCATTATGAAATTCGCAATACACACTATATATGATATTACTAAATCCAGCACTGTATTTAATATAAATAACAGATGCAACTCAAACTCCGCGCCAAAATGGAAAACGGTTGTGCCAATCTAACAACTACAAAAAAAAAAATTTGAATTTGGAACCATAAATAAATCATCCATTCCCGATACTTTTTTGACTGAATGTATACTAATATATAAAGCTGAAGAGTTTGTTTGTTTGCTTGAACGCGCTAATCTCAGGAACTACTGGTCCGATTTGAAAAATTCTTTCAGAGTTAGACAGCCAAATTATCGAGGAAGGCTATAGGCTATACATATTATATCATCACTCTAAGACCAATAGCAGTTGTGCGGGTCAACTAGTATCAAATAAAAAGGATATCAATCGTATTGTGAGAGTCGCAAATCTTTCGTTATCCATAATATTAATTTGAAATCTATCTATAAAATATCTTTTTTTTCTATCTATATACGGCGCCATTTTAGCCGTCTAACAACGGCAGCCCACTTCATCTATCCAAAGATTACTGCAAATTCATTAAAAAAAAGATATTTACGAAAACTTGTTTTATTAAAAAAAAAAAATTATTAAGTATACATTATCATGACGCTCGACGTAGTTTGAAACATCCAGGAGCGAGCGCAGTCCGAGCCTTGTGTTCCAAGGACGGTGCGGAAGGGAACGGTGACATTGTTTTGTTACGTAAACATAATAACAGTGTTTCATAATTGTAATGCATTACTTATTTTTATTTTACCTATCATCGTACTTATTATTAAATCTCGCCTAGAGGTTTTTTATGTCGGGTACGTTAAGTGGGCTACCTTTGTAATACGATTATATTAGCACCGTGTATATAACGCAGTCTAAACCACAAGAGGTAAAAACTTGAAATTTTGACAGTTGGTGCATTATATGATGAAAATATCCACTAAGGAATGAGTTTTGGAAATTCCACCCCTGAAGAGACAGAAGAGATGAACGGTTGTATGGAAAACTCTCATTTTCAAAGTTAGAAGTATGAAATTTCATACACAACCTTAAGGTTAAAAATAAATAAGTACGTATATCAGCGTTTTTTAAATCTAAGAGGGTGAAATATGGGTTTTTAAGTTTATGTGGTCCGTCATTAATTAAATGAGAATAATTTTAATGTAAAAGCTTCTGAGCAAAAAAAATTAATTACGTACTTCGTCGTTTTTTGAAATTCAACTCCTAACTGGGAGAAATGGGGTGGAAATATTAGTAAAAATGAAAAAGAAATCTTAAAAAGGCTTGACCTATGAAAATGAAATTTTCACGAAGGAAGGCTATGAGTAGGAAACATCAGTTACAAATGAATTTTTAGAAACTTCCTCCGTAAAGGGCTGAAATGGGATGGAAGTTTGTATGCATAATTTTATTTGTTGTGCCAATATATTGTAAACTCGGTATAAATACTGGCCAAAGCGAATAATAATAGCTGTCATTGTTCGTTTTTTACAACTCGCTCCATCGTAGACTTTGTCTCTGACCTAGACTAGAGTCAAAAGCAAACCCATCGCAAATAAAAAAACCCTAAAATACGATTAATGGGGTGTAAAACTTTGCATGGAAGAAAACCTATGGATGTTCGTTATTTTTTCGTTGGAAGGTTCTTGACAAGATATATCAAAATCGGTTGAGCCGTTTGAAGGTCATCAGCTCTTTTCTTCAGCTTTTACGTGTTTGATCGATGCCGAATTTGGTATTCTCTTACTTCAATGACATTGCATAAACATGGTTGTATTGACCTGATGCTGTAGCATAATCTGTGGTCTGCTGAATACCCAACTCCTCACTAAGTTACAGCCGAAGTTTCGTGTTTGAACTCACTGGAATGGTTTTAATGAACAGATTATGTTTGGATCAGTAACCTTAACCTGATGCTGATGCATGTCCTGAAATCTGCAGGATACCCAACTTCTCACTTACAGCAGACCTTCCGTTTTCATATTCATTTAAACGGTCGCAATGAATAGGTTATAGATAGATTGTGATCAGGGTCTGATGATGAAGCAGAAAAGAGAAATGAGTGAATACATTGGTGATGCAAGGCTACTTTGCAGGATGTAGTGCCGTTTAGGTGAATGTAGTAGTAGTGTAGTATACACTTCACACACACATATACATGTAGATGGATGGATTGTGTGAGGAGAAATATGAAAGAAAAGGGAGTTAGTGATAGCGTTACTGCTGATAGGACAGAGTGAAAGTTAAAAACGTGTTGCGCCGACCTCAATTAACACGGGGGAGGGCAGGAAGATGATGGGATCATAGGTTTTCTAGTAATACTTATTAGGTAAATTAATTTAAAAAAGCAGGAAATAAAAATTAAATTATAAATTAAAAAAACCCCCGACAAAAAATAACTTAAAAAAGGTCGTCGCCTTAATTTAGTAATTTCAATAATAGATAGTAGTTAATTTTTAGTTTGAAGTAAAAAAAAACAAAAATAACATTATTTAATAGAATAGGAAGCACGGAATAAAAATGATTTTTAATTAACTGACCTACTTATAAAACTCGATCCCTTCTGCAAATGCTCCAAACAAGTTTATTTGATTTGAACAAATTATATTAATTTATAATGTCGTTAAAAATAAAATAAAAATGACAATTTAAGGTTGTATCCATGTCAATTTGCCGGGATTCTCAAAGTCAAAGTCAAAGTCAAAGTCAAAACTTTTATTCCAATTAGGCCATTAAACGGCACTTTTGAACGTCATTCACATTTCAAATATATAAAAGTTCTGAAGTGACTCTACTGTCCATTCGGAAGGGTAGATTCTTATGGAGAAGAATGGACAAGAAACTCCATAGTTACTCTTTTCAATTAATCTTTTACAATATTTGGTAAGTATACAATTTTTTTTTTTTTATATGTGAGGACCATGCACCTAGGGTATGCAGAGGTAGACTTATCAATTTTCTAAATAAGTAGGTACATGATACTCACACATTTACAAATATTGGAATGACTAATTAACAGTGTGTGAGTTAACAGAAAAATACAGACACAAAAAGAGACAGAACATCAATAAAGTTAATACATAAAGCAACCAGTTTGATTTTGTCCACAACATTGACCGTCCTATGGAGCAGGACCAGCATGCTTCCAGGCATTCTTATCCTGAATGTAATCTTCTAATTTGTAATAAGCTTGTTTACAAAGTGTGCTTTTGATATATGCTTTAAATTTTCTTTCATTTAGTTCTAATATGTCACAAGGTATTTTATTGTAACATTTAACACAGTACCCCATGAAAGATGTGTGTACTTTAGCTAATCTATAAAATGGTTGATCTAACTTATCTTTATTTCTAGTATTAAAATTATGTCTATCACTAATTTTACTAAAAAGATGGCGATTTTTCCGTACATACATTATATTTTCATAAATGAATTGGCAAGGGACTGTCATAATATTAATCTTTTTAAAAAGTTCCCTTAGAGAATCGCGGCGGCACAGATTATAAAGGGCTCTGACAGCTCTCTTTTGTAAAATAAATATAGATTCAATGTCAGCAGCCCGACCCCACAACAAAATTCCGTATGACATAATGCTGTGAAAGTAGCTAAAATAGACCAAACGTGCGGTTTCTACGTCTGTTAACTGTCTTATTTTCCTAACAGCATAAGCAGCTGAGCTTAGCCGCCCCGCTAGAGATGTAATATGAGGTCCCCATTGCAACTTCTCGTCCACTGTGATTCCCAAGAAAACTGTCTGATCAATAAACTCCAGTTTTTCTCCATTCAATATTATGTCACATTCGGTACTTTTAACATTAGGCAAAGTAAATCTAATACATTTAGTTTTTTTTTCATTTAATACCAAGTTGTTTGCCGTAAACCAATTTTGGACTTGAAGAATAGAGTTATTGACGACGTCAAGATTTCGTGATCGTCGCTCTATTTTAAATATCAATGAAGTGTCATCCGCAAATAATACCATCTTTGGGTGATTTTGAAGTAATTGGGGCAAATCATTTATATAAACTAGAAAGAGGAAAGGACCTAATATTGAGCCTTGAGGAACTCCCATTGTCACTTCAGACCCTCGTGAGTTTACACCGTTTACCTGAACTTTAACCTGTCTGTCCATCAAGTATGACCTAAGCAACTCAAGGGCTGTATTTCCGATTCCATAGTGCTCAAGTTTCAACAAAAGTGTCTCATGTTCAACGCAATCAAACGCCTTCGAGAGGTCACAGAATATTCCAATGGCGTCTTGTGACTCTTCCCAGGCGTTAAAGATGTTCTTTATGAGGGTGACCCCGGCGTCAGTTGTACAACGCCCTTTGGTGAAACCGTACTGTTGTTCATGAAAGATGGAATTTTTATTAAAGTGAAGTAACATCTGATTAAGAATTAACTTTTCAAACACTTTACTGAGCACTGGCAAAATTGACACAGGTCTATAATTATTGGGTTCCTGATTATCACCCGATTTGAACAAAGGAACTACTTTACTGTGTTTCATAAGATCGGGAAATACTCCTTGGTCTACACTAGTATTAAATATAATAGCTAAGTAGGGGGCAATAGTTTCAATGACAGATTTACAGACTTTTACAGACATTCCCCAAAGATCTTCAGTTGATTTTATTTTAAGATCTTTAAAAGCTTTTATAATGGCCTGGGGGTTTGTATGTTGAAACTTAAACTCCGATGGGCATACCTTTACATTCTTCCTAAGTAAAGCAGCAGCGAGCGCAGGAGACGAGTTAAGACTTTCAGTAGTTTTAAGAGGGATGTTAGCAAAGAAATTTTCAAATTCCTGAGCTACCTCTGCATCTGAGTTTATTGGGCCATTTACAGTATTTAAATTAAATTTAGTCTCACGTTGTTTCTTCCTACCTGTTTCGTTATTTATTATTTTCCAAGTAGTTTTTATTTTATCGTCTGCTGATTTTATTTTATTGCTAATATGTAGAGCTTTTGCTGTTTTGCATACACTTTTATAAGTTTTTGAATATTTTGCAACATACTTATTAAAGCTTGTATTATTCATATATTGCTTTTGGCCATACAGTTCATATAGCTTATCCCTGCTTTTGCGAATGCCTGGAGTTGCCCAATCGCTAAATAAGAACTTGGTGTAAATACTTTTGGACTTTAGGGGAAAAGTCTCAGCAAATTGAATGTTTAATAATGAAAAGAACTCAGTGTAGAACTCATTTGGGTCATTAATATTATTAAAATTATGGGTACCTAGTCCACTATCTAAAGCATAATTAAATTCCTGCAATTTTTTATCCGTAATTGGTCTACATTTTATTTGAATTTTTTCTAAAGGTACGTAAGTGCAAAACGTTATTGATTGTCCATTGTGATCAGATGGCAACTTATTTACAATTTCTTTATGTAGGTAATCACAATTACAAAATATATTGTCTATGCAAGTTGCAGTAGAAGTTGTCACACGAGTTGGCTCAACAAAAACATTTGATAAATTAAATGATTTAAAAAGACTCAATAACCTAATACTATTGGAGTTTGTTTCTAATAAGTTAATATTAAAGTCGCCACATATTATTACTGGTTTACAAGTAGAACTAACTTTATTCAACACATCTTCCATTACTGTATCAAACACTGATAGATTCTGGTGACATGGAGGTCTGTAGACACATACCACAACATGCTTATCTAGCTCAACACAGGACAATTCAATGGTGTGTTCAACCGACAGTTTAACAATATCTTTTCTTTCTTTAGATTTAATCGAAGTTTTAATTAAAATTAATGACCCACCATGTATCATGCGTTGTCGGCTGAAGTAGCTATCATCATTATATCTCATATTTTATTTCTGCTCTACAGTATTTTATTCAATCCTACAACCCTCTCTTACCTTAAAGAACGTTTTGAGTTCCTTCATGACACACATAATAGATATCTGAGGTCATCGGAAAACTTGAGACTAGAAATGTCGATGCATTCCACCAGCTTTTACGGCAAATCTTTCACGATTCAAGCAGTGCGGTTATGGAATGCCTTGTCCGTGTCGATAAGGCGTGCTCAATATTTGTCCATTTTTTAAACTTTGGTTAAGAACCACTATCTGTCTATTTAAAGCATTTTTACTAGAGTTCTCTGGTATTGTTTCATAATTTTCATTGTATAAATGTATCTATTTAGTATGTATTGATGTTTTTGTAATAGTACACCAAAGACTACCTACGGTACTGTCTCTTTAGAATCCATCCAAAGGTTGTCTTGAAAAGATCGCTTTTAGCGATAAGTCCGCCCATTGTGTCACCCTATAGAATGTTTCTTATCTATCTTTTCTGTAACTTATATGATGTACATAATAAAGAGTATTCTATTCTATTCTATTCAATATTTAAGTTTTTACGTCGAAAATTGTAAAAATAAATATGCATTTAAAATGGCCCCTACCATTTTAAAGCGAATTAATTGTAAGTGGTCAGGCAGGGGCCAATAGTTATTCCATAGTAAACGATTATCAGTCCACTAAACAATCCAAACCCAAACGTTTCATCTTATGGTTCCAAATTCTGAAATAGTTCTGCTCCAACCGCTAATTGTCCTTGGGTATACTTTCACAGTGCATACAGGGATAATCGTCGGTTGGTGTCCAATTCCATTTGAAATGCCTAACGGGGCCTCTGTGAGTTGGCTTCGGCCCCTCGTAAGCCTATCAAAGGATCGGGTCTTCAGGGAAGCGAAAAAAAAAAATCAAAAAAAAAAATGTAATTGGATAGATTAATCAAATGTCTGGCCTGAAAGTACTTCATAAAATTTCTTTTAAAAATTTAAGACTATTGTGATTAATATCGATTTCAGCTTTGCGGCATATAGCGTTGTACAATTTTATTGCTCTAGCTAGAGGAGCGTTGTCACCTAAGTTAGTTTTGCGCCAGAACAAATTGTAGGTTTGGAAACGCGGTAATTTGCTTGGTACATTAATAATTATTTTTGACAGAAGGTCGCTATTTATTTTGGATTTCGTTAGTTTGTGCAGAAAAGAAAGATCTAGTACCTTTCTACGATTCATAATACTTTGAATTTGAAAGTGGTGAACACGGTCTTTATATGATTTTAATTGATTCGTGATTTTATTTTGACAAGAAAGTGATACAATAATCATTTTTGGACTCGCTCATTTCGTTGCTTATGAACGTTATATCGAGGTGACCATATCTGTGAACAGTATTGCAGATTGCTACAAACTAACGTCACATAAGAATTCTTTTAGTCTTAGAGTTGGTTCGGTTCTTAATACGAAGCCTAGCATTTTCTTCGCGTTACATATTATTTTATCTATATGGTCGTAGTAGTTCAACTTTCTGTCCATTGTGATTCCAGGATCTCGGTTACTATCCACTTCGGCGGGTGTTTTGCCCGAGACAGTGTAACTTGTACTGTAGACTTTCTTTTTGCAAGAAAATTTTATGTGTATACATCTATCTAAATTTAGGCTTAATCTATTAACATTGCACCACTCAAATAATCTATCCAAATCAGCTTTTAACAAATAAGAGCCTTCTATACATTTTATAGATAGAATGAACTTGAGACCGTCTGTCTACAAATAAAATATGCTTGGGCGTGGTGAAAGCAATGGATAATGGTGTCAACGAAAATATTAAAGAGTAATGGTCCTAGGTGGGAAGCTTGTGGCACGCCAGATGTCACAAAAAATCTTCTGATTTGGTCCCATTCAGAACAACAAACGACACACGAACCTTAAAGTATGACTGAAACCATTGCAATAGTGGACCATAGATTACGCAGTTCTCAAGTCTCTGTAGCAAAAGTTGGTGGTCTACTTAGTCAAAAGCTTTACTAAAATCAGTGTAAACTGTGTCAACCTGAATGCGCTGGTCAACAAACTCAATAACGCTCTCAGAAAAAGCTACCATATTAGAGTGTGTGATGAACCGCGCATGAAACCATATTGATTGCTCACAATATTATTTTTTTAAATAACTATACAGAATTATTTATTCGAAAGCTTTTGGAATAATAGATATAACCAAGATTGCTCCATAATTTTTTATATCGTTTTTGCGACTATTTTTATAAATAGGGACTATTTTAGCTTTCTTCCACGCAGACGGGAAGTGACCTGTTTCAAGTGAGTGGTTAAATAGAAAAGTCAGCGGTGTAAAGAAGGACTTAGAGCACCTAGCGAGTAGATTTGGGGGAAGTTCGCAGGACCTGAGCCTTGCGCACGCCCAAACATTTCAGTTTGCTAGCAACCATGCCTTCAGTAAGTGAAATGCAACCTAAAACTTTAAAACTTTCACTACTCAATATGCTGTGTGAGGTTTTGGTCAGCTGTGAGGGGGGGTTCTATTGGTTATACACAGATGAAAAATTCTTTGCGTACAGCTGATAAACATCTGCACTATTGTCAGCTATTTAATTATCTGGGTTAATTTTTTTCGGGATGGTAATTTTATTTTTATGCTTTTGTGTTATATATCTCCTAAAATATTTGGAATTGGTTTTAAATCTAGTTTCGATGTTTCTAATGTAGTCGATGTGAGATGATTTATTTAATGTCCGGTACCTCTCCTTCAGTAGTGATAAACTAATTCTATTCCGCCTCGCTGCTTCTCTTCGCTTAGGCGCCTCGTGTTGTTCTCCTCATCGCTGTCACTGTGGCGAAGCTGTCAACAGCCTCGGGCACCACGGCCTCTCATGCAGTCGAAGTGTGGATCGCTTTGCACTGCACGCAACATCAACGACATTATCCAACGCGCTCTTGTCGCCGTCGGCGTACCAGCCGTACTAAAACACAATGGCCTGGCACGCGACGATAGCAAGCGACCGGGCGGTATATCTTTGTTTCCATGGAAGATGGAGGCATCAATAGTAGGACGCTACTTGTGTCGATACTCTTGCGCCATCCCATCTTCCTAGCTCGTCGTGCTGTGCTGGTGCTGCCGCTGCGGCTGCGGCTGCTGAGAACCTCAAGCGGCGAAAATATAACAACCTTATTGGCAGTTATATTTTTGAGCCGTTTGGGTTTGAAAGTCTTGGACCGTGGGTTCCGAGTGTTCATGTCTTATTTAAAAATCTTTTTAAACGCTTAGTTGACACTTCGCGTGATCCAAGGGCTGGCTTTTTACCTCGGACATAGGATAAGCATTGCGTTATCCCAATCACCAGCTATACCAGGATTGTGCTGTTCTTAGCCAACTAACACCAAAGCGTTAAAAAACCTATATAAGACTCATATAACAGTTCCATTTGAGTATAAAAGTGTTAACGCATACCTGTATAATGAGTTAGAGCATGCTTTAACTCACTTATAACCACGAAAGAGGCCCACAGTTTTGCAGGTAAAATTTATAGAAAGTTTTACGGTGTTACAAAGATATAAAAGATGCACAAGAGCGTTTATTCATCGTTAGCTACTACTTTAACCGGTATTACCGTTGTAATATAGGGTTGGTAAACTTTACAGTGGTAGAAATCCTATAGTACGGTGTTAAAAAGATATTAAAGCTGCGCAAGATCTTTTATTCATCGTTAGCTACTACTTTTACCGGTATTACCATAGTAATACCGGGTTGGTAAACACTAAAAGTGGTAGGAAATCATCGGATAAGAATGCTTTGCCACTAAAAACTTCTTGAGTACATTATATATCAACTATATAACTTTTAGCGTACGTCAAGATTGAAAAAGCCTGTAACCTTACTAAAATTAAATCTGTTTGTAGTGGAAGTGTTATGTCATCCAATATTCAACACAGCAGAATAATATTATGGAATATTAAGTTATTTAAGTATGTGCAGTGATAAATGACTGACCTAATGATTTCACGGTAAATGTATACCGTGTTTCTCATCTCAATTTTAACGCGCCTAGGATTATTAAAGATTTAAAAGAAAAGTTAGGATAATATAATAGACACCTTAAGCTAAACATTATTATTAATTCCTGCTTCCTGAGCAGTGGCATGTAAATTAAGTGGCATTCATGGAACGCTTCAAATAATTCAAATAATGTAATAAATTTAGTATGTTGTAGTCAAATGTTGAATAACTTGAAATAATATTAATTGTTAGGTTACTAAAACAATGGCGAACTTTACATTGAGGTTAGTGTTAATAACGACCCATACTTACGTTGTTTGACACCAATACCTTTAGAACGTCTTTTAAAGCGTACTGCCTATTATAAGCTTTAGTTAAAAGCTTTATTACAGGTTAAACCTAGATAGAGGAGTTGTTTGACATTTTTAGCATGTGGTATTACTAAACTCTCGACAAACTCTATTATATATCCTATATCTGCAATAATAGTCAATAAAACACATAAACACATTCTTTTTCCATAGAGATCTACGCTTTGGAACGTGCAAATAGCTTCCATGTTTTTGACTGACCGACTGACGTTTCAAAAGTGCCTGTGAATGGTTTATTTGAAATAAAATGCTTTGATTTTGAATTTGAACACCTTAAGTGGTATAAAACACTTCATTGTAATAACTATACTACAATAAGTGTTAAATGGAGTCGGCGAACTCTTTTATAGACTTGGGTGTCACAAAAAAGTTAAAGCTATAACGTCTTAAGTAAACTTGCTGCTACTAGCACCATTATAACTCTCAAAGCTGTATTACGTCGCCCTTAAAGTTTTAGTGCCGCGATTGGTGGTAAAACTTGTTTGTGAACTCATCTGTATCGTCTGTAGTTATAATTGAGATAATTATAAACCTGTTATATTACTTAAAGTCATAAAAAGCCTGTAGTTGACACGAAAATGTTATTTGGGTAGTGTCAGAACGCTTTTTATTTAGCGTTTTATACTCCGGAAAGGTTTAACGTTACCACTTGACAAAGCCATATTTGCTAAATAACATCCTCCTTCTCACTGCCACATACATACATTCACACTGCCACTGATCCTACCTCCCCTACTCTACCCCCACATTTACACACATAACTGTCCACAAATAAATAGACTAAGATACCATTATTTTGGATTATATTTATATATTTTTGTTTTATAACTTTTAAAATGCTCGTTGACCCAATATTTATATTATATTATTCTGTCAAAATTTTGCTACTGACTCATATTAAAGTCATTGTTGAGCTTTTGTTTTTAATCGGAGGAATCACTGATTCTGATAGTACAGTTTTACCTAGTTTCGGAATCAGGGGTTGATTTTAGTGTGCCACACTTAGCTCTTGTTTACATTTTAAATAACGAGTCTGTATTTTGTAACACTACAAATAAGAGTATTGTATTTAATAGAATAAATAAATAAATATAACGTGGCAACGCCGCCAGTCAAAATTTAAAGGTCGCAATTAAAATACTATCTACCTAGTTCTGAACTTTGAGGTTACCATGAAAGGTCATTATTTTAGGAATGTTGCCAACGGACCAAAAAATTAGTACTGTTTCTAGACTTTTTGCCAAGCTCTATTTACCAAAGAAATTCCATGCCCATTCATGTTAGTTTTACCTTTCGAAATTGTATTCGTGTATCAGTTAGAAAATCTTCTCTCTTTTTCCACTTTACAATATTCGAATACTATCAAAATTTTGACATAAAACATTTCTTATTTGAAAGATGTTAATAAAGGTTAATTAAAATGCTCTTAGACCCACTATTTATGTTATATTATTCTGTCAAAATTTTGCTACTGACTCATATTAAAGTCATTGTTGAGCTTTTGTTTTTAATCGGAGGAATCACTGATTCTGATAGAACAGGTTTACCAAGTTTCGGAATCAGGGGTTGATTTTAGTGTGCCACAATTTGCTCTTGTTTACATTTTAAATAACGAGTGTCTGTATTTTGTAACACTACAAATAAGAGTATTGTATTTAATAGAATAAATATAACGTGGCAACACCGCCAGTCAAAATTCCAACCCAAAAGGGTTCACTTCCAGTGGACATCGAACCGGACGAATTTTTTGACGCCTTAGTTTAGTTAGTATTTTAAGTAACTTATAATGTGCAAATTTAGAATTATTTTTTTGGTCTTTGTCCTCTAAAATAAATGAATTTTAGTCTATCCATGGCGTTATTTTACTTTTAAACTCTCGTTCTAAGTGTGTTTAAGTTGTTTATTGAGATATTTCGTAAACCACGGTGGTTGTTTATTGTAATTTACTTTGTACGAAAAAGGAACGTGGTAGCTTATAGCACTCGTTACCCTTTCGTAAAATGTTTTTACATTTTTCAAAAGTTGCAGTCCAGTTGATAGAGTCAGGATTTTGAGTTATAGCTTCATAATCAGCCTTGTGCTAGTTAACACACTGCAGTTCAGAGTTTTCTCAGGAAGTTTATCCATAATAATTTGGTTTTACAAAAAAAAAAAAATGGTTTTTTCTTTCTTAACAAAATGTTAAAAAATAATTTTAAAATTCTTTTGTACATGGTTTGAGTTTGAGCAAAGATTTAATTTAATGAAGCTTCTCGAATTTATGAATAATATACGCCTTAGCATACCTAACTAAGGAAATTAATAAAAAAAACTTCAACTAATTATTGAGAGAACCGTTTGCAGAAATAACGGGAAGGCTGAGTACAGGTTGGTAGAAAGAGTAAAAGATAATACTACTACTCTACTATTCTATTAGTATAGCAACCCGTATAGAGTTCCAATCTAGTCTTGATACTAGGTGTATTTTTGCTAGACATAAATATATGTATTATTTATTTAAATCAGTAATTATTGTTTTTAATTTTACAAAGACATGTTATCGTCATGCAACTGATTACTAAGTATCTAAAAATAAATATTAAGGATGTTTTTACAACATCTTTTAGGAATTATAAATAAAATAAATGCTACAACAAATATATTCATCATCTGTCTAGCCTTTTCCCAACTATATTGGGGTCGGCTTCCAGTCAAACCGGATTCAGCTGAATAATGCTACAACAAATACATTATTATCTTGTAATCACACTCAAAGTTAAACTTAAGAATCAAATTTTCATTTACTAAAAAATTAAATCACTCAATTATCAAAATTATTAATCTAGGCGTGCTATACCAGAGTAATTCAGACAAAATGTAAAAATAACCTATGTGCTTGATGTTTATTGTTCCAAACTTCTTCTTTTTCCGTATGCAAGCCATTCAAAACAGCTTTGGGTTCGTCAATTAACACTTGATTCAACTAAAAACAACAAAACATACTCTTACATACCTTTTATATCAGCGGTTCTGTGGACAACATTGTCGAGGTCCCAAAGAATATTTTGATCCTTATTTTACAGCAGACGTCTGTACACCTTATAAATAACTTCCCGGCCAGCACTTCGAATGTTATTATTCATGTTTTACCTGTTTAATCACCATTTGAAGGTCAAAATTAAAATTCTACCTAGATTTGAACTTTTTTTACTATGAAAGGTTACTTACATTATTTTGGGAATGTTGCCAACGGACAAAAAAAATAGTACTGTTTCTAGACTTTTTGCCAAGCTGTAGCTCTATTTACCAAAGAAGTTCCATGCCCATTCATGTTAGTTTTACCTTTCGGAATAGTATGTGTGTATCGGTCAGAAAATCTTTCCTCTCTTTTCACTTTACAATATTCGAATACTATCAAAAGTTAGACATAAAATATTTCTTATGTTAATAAAGGTCTTGGCACATAATAACGGCACAGCAGCAACACGGCTACGGCTAGCCGCCAGCGCGCTATATACGCGCCGGCCTTGAGGTGCTGGTCTGAAAGGGGTGATATTATGCTCCATCATAGTTTTTCTTATGGTTGGTGCCGTTATGCTTATTCCCTGCCCTTCATTTATGTCTTGGTTGACGTTACTTAGTGCTAAACAACAAATAAAGGATTTTGAGAAAGAAGGATGATCAAGAAAGTCATCACAATAAAACTGTCATAACTACCGGTAGTACCCGTGTTGCGTTTGTTTTGAATTGGAAATCATCCTTGATGAGCGGGAGGCAGTGTCAGACTCTTACTGACATAATTCCACTCGTGTTCCTTCAAATGCCCTTTGCATTCCAGGGCCGCGGTAACACTTTAAAAATAACGCATCCCTGACAGGCCAGTGCCTGTCAGGGATGCGTTATTTTTGGGCCCGTCATCAATGCTGACGTCTTTTTGAGGCGCGCGTAGAACACAACGTACCGTCGTCGACACGGCCTTGGTCCGCGTAAAGTGGGTGATAGACGTATGATCTTAAAGTACGCGGTTTATAAGTTCGTGAATTTACTCGGCTCGACGTCGGTGACACACTTGAAGGCTTGGTCATTACTCTGTTACCGTCGGTAACATTTTATTACTCAGGAATAATATATTATTATATCCAGACAGGATACTTGTATGAGAGACGCAATTTTACATTGAATTGAAGTCGACTTTATTGCCATAATTTCGGCACATAATATTTGGTCAATTCCTGAACCTGTTACAAACGTGTTCCTAAAACAATCAAGAATTCTGTTAATAATTAGTGTGAATAGTTTCAAAAATCAGTATTTTTTTCAACACAGTAGCACTCAACGTGTCACAAAGGAAAATTATGGCTCGCCGCGATGACAGACGTGCGAGTCGAGGCAAACGACGAGCACAAACCTGTTGGATTGCCAACAAACTTACTCGGTGGTTTTAAAGTACGCGTATTTAGGGTGACACGCGAAAAACGGTCGTCGAGCTATAACTCCGCGTGCTTGCTCGTACGTCTATCACCCACTTAACAAAAGAACGCTGTCTACATAAACCTTCTGAATACTGCAGAAGACATAGACTGGTTATCAATTTATTGACTGCATTGGTGTTTACTTCTATGGCATACTGCTCCAATACCACATTTTGCGCGGCCTTCATAGTCGTTATGTCAAAAAGATGTTCAGGTAACCAATACGAGACAATTATTCAATTTTTATCGAAAAAATTGGTTGTGATAAAAGAAAATGGTTAATCAGTCATTACATTTAGTAAATGACACATGATGCACAGAATCTGGTGATCTATTGCTGACTCGTTTGCTCATGCATTCTAGTTAGCCGATGTTTTTATTGGTTTCATCGATATCACGCAATATTTTACAAAAAAAAAACACAAAATCTAAAAATTAGTTGGCTAGTCGTAATTTTTGGAAAGAATATATGTTACATTAGACTATTTTCATAATAATTTGATAAGATGAAAATTTTGAGTTTTATTCTTTCAACATAGTGTATGTCTAACACAGACATAAAAACAACAATCGGACCAAAACCGCCGCCGTATTGGCATATTTTAATGAAATTTGTACTATCTCAAAGGCAATTTAATTACACATCTACATTTTGATATACGGCTATTTTTTTAAAGTCTAAGAATAAAAAGGTAAGGACAAAAAACTACTGAATTTTGGGTCGCACGTGTTTTAAACGAGTGCGCGTTTTGTTCCCTCAAGGTCGCTGGCGTATGTCGTCGCATTAAGTCTGGTTGCTGATTTTTATGTGCTTTACAGAATATTGTTAAATAATTAGTAATTAAATAATATTTTAACAACTGATTGTAAAAGTCTAAGAGCGATCGCCACTTCGAGTGAAATCCTATTCACAAGGTTGTTTGGGCATTGTTTGTTTACTAGGTGTAAATAACGAAAGATCCCACATATTTCGTTATTGAGAAAATAAGTAAGGTCTGGACACTATCGGATCTCACTCTATTATTGTCGATTAAAACAAAATACAATTACAAAAAATATTTAACGAATAAAGCGGTAGGAGTTTATCAACAAAATAACAAGTAAATCTTCGCCGGAGCTAGGTAGTATGTGTTTACAACTGTTCAGGCGGGAGCGGAGCGGACAGTAGCGGGGAGCACACCCCTACGGAGGGAGGCTCGGAATCAGTGTCCCTCCCGACTTTGGACTATCCATACAGTCGCTCTAAGCAAAAAATTGTTTTCGCGCCTTACAATGAGACCCAGCCGAAGTTTCAGTCATGTACACGACTATCGTTGCCCGTAAGTGCCTTTTATTACTTTTTTTATTTTAATATACCGTCTGTATATTATATACCGGTTCTATTTATAACTCTCCTTATGTGTTGTTGTTGTGTATTATTTTGTTGAGATTTTTAGTTTTGCTTTACGTTAAAGTGATTTGAAAATGATTTATTGGTGATAGCGTGACGGTTATGTAGATGTTTTCAAAATAAACTATAACATGCGATTCAATGACGTCATAACGGGGTCGGCAGTATTTCAAGAATGATAACGTTCGGTTCTTGGATCATTTAAATAATATCTTTTGGGATCGGATGGTTGATTTTCAATATATGTATCAAAAGCAGTGTTACTTGATTTTGAATATTGCAAGGAAAACTTTGCCGAGATTTGAATTTGGTAAAATTGGTTTAAAATTTTGAAATGCAGTGTTTGTTTTGATTTGGTATTTCATATTTTGTGTTTTTTTTTCCATTTACTGGTTACTAGTATATTTTGATCTGGTAGTTTTTAATATAGAGGAAAGTTTAAAACGTTTCGGCCTTGAACCAATCTTCGGTCCGCCATCTTGGATTGAAGGTGCAAGCACAGTAGTTATCTCGCCAACGATGTTGACATCAAGTTCGTTAGCAAAAAATGCATTCAATATTGAGAACTACTCTACTTTGTTTAAGGAAGGTCTTTGTGTCTGGACTTGTGGGTACTTTCCTACCCTCTTGTTTTCACATAAACATAACATCACGCCTATAATCCCCGGAGCGAGCAGAGAGAGGTGTTTAGTACATGTCAATATGTAATGGGGAGGGTTGGCTCCCTATTATTAAAAATCTGACACCCGGCTCTTACTGAAAAATACTTATGAAAAAACCTACTAAAACTACCTTACCTGGGAATCCAATTGGGGAAACAGGTAAAGAAAAAAATACATTTTTTCGTGTAAATAATGTAGAGACTCGCCTTGAGACGCGCTAATCTCAGGAAGGTTTTAGATTGGCCATTTATCGAAGAAGGCTATAGACTAACATCACGCTACGACCAATAGGAGCGGAGCATTGATGAAAATGTGACGCAGACGAAGTTGCGCGGGTCAGATAGCTATGATATACAAAATAAAAGGTTCATCACGCTTATTTTATACCGATAGGTTAAGCGAAATTGAAACTACGGTTGTACGAGTATGTAATCAATATCTTTTTGCTGTCAATCAACTGCAAAGTTATCTTTCTCGGCAGCTCGCTTTTACACCGTGAAATGTTAATGGTTGTTTTAACGCAGCTAAATGACTTGGTCTTGGTCCGTAATACAATAGATTTACAAAAAAACCGGCCAAGTGCGAGTTGGACTCGCACACGAGTAGTTCCGTACCATAAACCTATATTTTTATTATTTGTTGTTATAGCCACAATAGAAATACACAACCTGTGAAAATTTCAATTTTCTACCTATTGCGGTTCTTGAGATACAGCCCGCTGACATACGGACGGACGAACAGACAGCGAAGTCTTAGTAATAGGGTTCCGTCGGCTACCCTTTGGGTACGGAACCTTAAAAATGGAAGACGCGTGCGTGCATTTATTTAATACGTGTTTATCCTTACGCATGAGAACTTATTTTGCTCTGAACATTTTATGAATCGCTATTCATTTATCGGCAGCGTGTACGTTTTGATAGAACTCATCATCATCCGCCTAGCCTTTTCCCAACTATATTGGGGTCGGCTTCCAGTCAAACCGGATTTAGCTGAATTCCAGTATATTACGCGGAGCGGCTGCCTACCAGATCTGAGATGGCAAGACTGGAGTCAGATTAACTGGCTTCTGACTATCCTTAACGACTGCCAAAGATCTACAAATGACAGCCGGGACCAACGGCATAGCGTGCTTTCCGAGGCACGGAGGAAACTCGTTACGTTAATAGGGTCACCCATCCACAGACCAACCTTGGCAAGCGTTGCTTAACCTTGAAAATCGACCCGTGCGGCTGTTATTACCTAGCCATGAGCTCCTCGCGCTTTGATAGAACTACTGATGACTAATCGTTCTGTCGCGGGAAAACAACTACTAAAACTTCACGGTGTATATTCGTACATCCGTTGGAAAAACCCCATATCGCTTATCTCTGTATCAATATCGATCTTCCCTGCCTGGAAATTTAACCCACCTGGGTTCAATTACTATTATATATTCGCTACTGCTGAGTTTGAGGACCTCCTCAAACTCAGCAGTAGCGGTAGCGACAACTAGACCGACGAGGCTGTTTTGGAGGTAGGCGGAACATAGAGTAAAGTCCCGCATATCATATTGAAAAGGAAGGATCCTCCGACCAGACAGTTGTTGTGTCTGGTGGGCAACTGCCCTATAGTCGATATTCGGGCTGATGTATATGTTCAAATCGCTCGGTAAACTTGGACGGATGGCGTTGCGGTTCTTTTTGCTGCGATGTTGATTTTGCTCCGTTGGTTTGTATCACTTTTATTTTTTTTAAACAAAACCATAATTTAATTTAACTCTTATTTTTAAATAATAACAGCCGCACGGATTGATCTTCAAAATTAAGTAACGCTTGCCAAGGTTGGTCTGTGAATGGGTGAGCATATTAACATACCGAGTTTCCTCCGTGCCTCGGAAAGCACGTTAGGCCGTTGGTCCCGGCTGTCATTTGAAGATCTTTGGCTGTTGTTACATATTGTCAAAAGTCAGTAAATCTGACTCCAGTCTTGCATTACCGTGTTACCCTGTTAATGGGTTGTGGAGGTCTGGTAGGCAGCGGCTTCACGTAAAATACTGGCCAGTATTCAGCTAATCCGGTTTGACTGGAAGCCGACCCCAATGTAGTTGGGAAAAGGCTAGGACCTGCCTAGCCTTTACTTTACCTATACCTTACTTTACGTACCTTGCTTATTGCCTACCTTAACTATAGTGGGGATGACTCTCTTAATTTTAAGAGAGATAGGGTAAAGTTAGCTCAGACTAAATAATTGAAGTGTATCCAGTTATAATAAAAAGGTGCGAGTTAATTTGTTTAAACACAGCTAGCTATAAACTGTCGTATTGAACATCAACTTTATGTTCAATCTACGGACATGCGGACAACACTCAATACATTGGTTGATTTTATTCACTGTTTTTCTTCTTACAATAATTTAATTTCGGCTCAAAAATTTCTAAGAAAAAGAAATATGAAAAACGTACCAAAACATCACTTTAAGAGTGTCTGTCCATTTTAGCGGAGCGGGCCAGCGGAACGGAGAAATATTATTTATTTTATTTTATTAATTTTAGGAAAACTTACAGCTAATATATTACAATATTAAGTTACAGTATGTAACCGCAATATGTAACCAATCATGTTAGTCAAAATGTCAGCGACTCACGTGGTGCGGAGATTTTATGCAATTCCATTGGTTAAAATTTCCGCTGTAATGGACAGGCACTCAAAGTGCTGCAATATTAATTTCCGAAATATTCAAACGGCTGAAATTCACTCCAGAAAATTTTCTATTACGCTGACTTCCTGTGTAAACAAATTGGTATTGATTGACGAATGTCTGTGCTAGTAGGATCCAGCTAAAATGATGGCTAAAGATAGAACGATAGGAAACAAATTGATTTGGCTGGTTTATCGGCGCGAACACTGGCGAGTTTTCATGTAGAATTTATGACGATTTCCTTAATAGGGACCAATTTAACGCCAGGTAGGCGCTAAAATGGTCCCTTTTAAGGAAAGCAAAACACGAATTGTTAACAAACAAGTTGTAACGGGTAACTAACTGCCTACTTTTATTGTTCCTAGGCAATCGACCTGTATTAAACAATTCGGGTGGCTAGAACTAAAAACACAATAGCTAGGTATACCATTGTCAACTGAGAGCCAATTCTAATAATTTTTAAACAACGTTTGGATTCGAATGTCAATCGTAAATTGTCGAAAAAGCCTTAATTTTCTTACATTTTTTATAGATTTCGATTGCGAACCTAATGCGAACTTTGCTTGAAAATTAGTAGAATTGGCACTCTGAATTGAGATGGATGTTTATGTAAAATTCTTTTGTTTCTCAAATAAAGAAGTATTTTGAAGAAAAATTATAAGAAACTAGTTGACCCGCGCAACTTCGTCTGTTCCGCTCCTATTGGTCTTAGTGTGATGATACCAGTTTATTAGAAGAATTTAGATACATACTAGCTGACCCGCGCGGCTTCGCTCCCGTCCATCAACCTACCCTACCTACCCTACCTACCCTACCTACCCTACCTACCCTACCTACCCTACCTACCCTACCTACCCTACCTACCCTACCTACCCTACCTACCCTACCTACCCTACCTACCCTACCTACCCTACCTACCCTACCTACCCTACCTACCCTACCTACCCTACCTACCCTACCTACCCTACCTACCCTACCTACCCTACCTACCCTACCTACCCTACCTACCCTACCTACCCTACCTACCCTACCTACCCTACCTACCCTACCTACCCTACCTACCCTACCTACCCTACCTACCCTACCTACCCTACCTACCCTACCTACCCTACCTACCCTACCTACCCTACCTACCCTACCTACCCTACCTACCCTACCTACCCTACCTACCCTACCTACCCTACCTACCCTACCTACCCTACCTACCCTACCTACCCTACCTACCCTACCTACCCTACCTACCCTACCTACCCTACCTACCCTACCTACCCTACCTACCCTACCTACCCTATCTCTCAAGTTGGATCGAACTGCACATGGTGTGCGAATTTTATTATAATCGGTTAAGTGGTTTAGGAGTCCATTGAGGACAAACATTGTGACACGAGATTTATATATATTAAGATAGATATGGTCATGTGAAGAGGAGGGATGAAACGCATATAACTAGAAGAGTTATGAACATAAATGTGGATGGATGGAGAGGGAGAGGAAGGCCAAAGAAAAGATTGATGGATTGTGTGAGGAGCGATATGAAAGAAAAGAGAGTTAGTGATAGAGTGACGACTGATAGAACAGAATGGAAGAATAAAACGTGTTGCGCCGACCCCAAGTAACATGGGATAAGGGCAGGAAGATGATGATAGATATGTAGACGATCTACAAATTTACTCGCGTGCTCCTCTTGGGAACCTGCATGAGGCCATAGTTACCATCAACCGTGATCTGTCTCGCATATGCCAATGGAACAAGCGGTATGAACTCATGGACGCAGATGTATTTTCTTCGATGACTCAGTTATTCCCTTCTCAGAAAAAGTAAAATACTTTGGGAACTTCATTCACAAAAACTTTTCTTGGACTGGCCAAATGCAAGAACTTAGCCGGAAGTCAGACATACTTTGACATTTATTATTGACATTTTAAGTTTGACATTTTTATCTATAAATGCTTGCTGAATTGTGGTGATATATAATGAATAATGTTGATGTAATAAGTACTACAAAATATCTTTAATGAATGTAATTTTGATGAATATTTTCATTATCTCTTCCTACCAATTTGTACTCCACGTTATGCGGCTGAACATGTTAGGACTTTTTCAGTACTTCTTGTTATCTTGGATCTATCATGTACACGATATTCAAACAAAAAAAAATTTACTTATTTACTACTTACTTACTTTACTAAGCTCAAGTGGTTGCCAATTCGCCTTCGCCGGAATGCTCATATTATTTCCCTATTATACAATATTCTCTTAACCCTTTCTCTGCGATTTTTACTAGATATCTGAGAGCATCTGATAACTTACGACTGAAAATGCCAAAGCATTCCACAATTTTCTTGGATAAATCTTTTACTGTACAGGTTGTCCGCCTGTGGAATGCATTGCCAGTTCCAGTAAGACGCGCTCAGTTGTTACCTGCTTTTAAAAACATGTCAAAGAACATTACCTGTCGCTATGATTATTTCGATAGTCGTCATTTATTTTCACTGCCTGTATATTTACTCGTAGTATTTATGTATCTATTATACTTATAGCGTATTATATATGTATCTGTGTGTATCGTTAAATTATAATTCCTTTTTTTCTGTCACACCAATTGCAGCCCCAATTTCATGTCCAGACAAATACTATCCATTCCAGGTTGCCTGGAAGAGAGCGCAGAATGCGATAAGGCGCCAATTGTATGTCTTTTAGAGTTAAGTTCCTTTTGAATATAATTTTTGGTGTTCAATCACTACGTCACTACAAAGCATATAAAACAAAGTCGCTTCCGCGGTCTGTCTGTCCCTATGTATGCTTAGACCTTTAAAAATACGCAACGGATTTTGATGCGGGTTTTTTAATAGATAAAGTGATTCTCGAGGAAGGTTTTAGTATATAATTTTCACCCGTGCGAAGCTGGGGCGGGTCGCTAGTTAAGTCTATAATAAATAAATTAAACTTTGTGTAAACCTGAACTAAGGCAATGAATACAATACAAATTAAATACAAAATGTATTTAAGCTATCCAACATAAACGTTTAAGCTCAGATCACAATAAAATCAGAGGGAACGCAACAGGTAGCGCCTGTCGCTGAAATGAAGCAAGAACTTTCGGTTAAACATCGGGTTGGTCCAACGCCAACTGTTGTTGTTAAAAACAGCTCAAAGTTATAACAACTATAGTTGACACTTCGCGTGACCCAAGGGCTGGCATTTACCTCGGACAGAGGATAAGCATTGCCATACAACGTGGCAATGCCGCCAGTCTTTTGGGCTCATCTCCAGTGGACAGCGATGCGGACGAATTTTTTGACGCCTTATTTTAGTTAGGATTTCTTATTTTAGTGTATATATTTTGTTTTAATAAATAACGACTATTGTAGTTAACTAATAAAAATACTTATGTTTACATTCGCGTCGTTTCACTAATTGGACTCCTGTTCACAACGGTTTTTTTGTTAAATCGAGACCTTTCTGTTTCTTGAAACACGGTGGTTCTACGATACCTGTAATAAGAATTATTATTGCATTTCAGTCAGTAAAATACGATAAAAGTAAAATAAAATTTATTCGTGATTATGACGGCTTTTTGCTTATCATCCCGAGAACATATTTTTTTCCAATCTTATTTATGTTGAAAAGTGCTTTCAGTCAATTAAATAAAAAGCTTTCGATTTTCACTCTCGACATCCATTGCAGAAAGAATTCTGGGATTATAAGATTAACATTCTTGAAGAGTTCTCGAGTCACCTTGTTAAACTGTGTAAAAATATTTCGAGAAAAATATACTATTCCGTACCTGACGACAAACGAAAACTAAACGGGTGCCTCAATCCCGCAACTATGAGCGCTTCAATGCATTAATCAAGGAATAGAAATAAACGAGAAAAACGTAACAATATGATGAATGAATGATGATAATATGTTTGACAAGTAGCCCCAGAATAGTAAGTACTTGCAAATGTTGCAAGTGGGCAAACTTTCCTAATTTATATTCAATTTTCAAACTATAAGGCCTAAATAGTTTGCATCTCTTTGCCGAGATTTTAGAATACGCTCAAGTCCGACTTTATGAGTTTCAGTCTCTCGGCTCCATAACCCTAGACTAGCTCGTGCGCCTGTTACGCCTCGGTTGTGATGGCAACGTTTTTTATTTGCATCAAAATGTACTAACATCGCTGTCAAACACCTTGTTATTTGTAGCTGTTTCCACTACATCCACAAAAAAACTTGCACTAGAACTGAAATATATTAGGTCTTTACCTATGAAATTGACGTTCTGCAGTACTGGCCATTTCAAATCAAAATAATTTTTGTTTGGCTAAGAATTCTAATTTCAAATTAATTTTATTTTAAAAACATGGTTTTTTTTTCCAAAAGTAGTCATTTGTTTATTGATTAGTGTTACATTTTCATCGCATTTCAATCTTTTTCGTCATCATGGATACGTTAAAAATTCGAGTAATTATGGAATATGAATCGGTATTCATATTCCATAATAACTCGAATTTTTAACGTGGCAGCAACGCGGCACAAGCGGCACGCAACATCAACGACGTTTACGGAGCTAAAACTACAAACCAACGCACCACCTGTTATTGGTTTGCTCGCTTCCGTTCTGGAAATTTCGACCTGATAAATAAACCTCGCGGTCGTCCGAAGACTTTGGTCGAAAATGACGAATTAAAGGCGATTGTGGAAGCTGATGATACACAATATACGGCTGAATTAGCAGCAGCTTTCGACGTTAGCGTCAAAACAATATTGGTCCATTTGCGTCAAATTGGCAAGGTAAAAAAGCTTGACAAATGGGTGCCCCACGAACTCAATGATCGCCAGCGCGAAGTACGCGTCGAGACGTGCCTTGCACTGCTCAACAGACACACAAATGAAGGAATTTTGAACCGCATTGTTACCTGCGATGAAAAATGGATTCTGTTTGATAACTGCAAGCGCTCAGCAAGTTGGTTGAATTCTGGTTCAGCACCTAAACAATGCCCTAAACGTAAACTTACCCCTAGAAAACTGATGGTCACTGTTTGGTGGTCTAGCGTCGGTGTGATTCATCACAGCTTACCAAACGGGGTGAGCATTACTGCGGATGTGTACTGTAAAGAACTGAACACAATGATGGAGAAGCTGGCACATCTCCAACCAGCATTGGTCAATCGCTCGTCTCCACTGCTCCTGCACGACAACGCGCGACCTCATACTGCAGAGCAGACGGTCTCCAAGTTGCAAGAACTGGGGTTGGAAGCTCTCCGTCATTCGCCCTACTCACCAGACCTTGCGCCTACAAACTACTACTTTTTCCAGAATTTGGATAACTTCTTGGCGGGGAAAAAATTCAATACCCGAAAGGCAGTACAAAATGCCTTTGAAGAATTTGTTGCCTCCCGTCCAGCTGATTTCTTTAAGAAGGGCATCAATAAACTGCCACTGCGTTGGCAAAGATGCATTGATTGCATGGGTGATTACTTCGATTAATACAAATAAAAAATACATGAAAAAAATTCGTTTAAATTTTTTCATACAAAACGGCAATTTCATAGGTAAAGACCTATTACTTCAGATAACCTGCTTGTCACAATCCACTATTAGGCCACATTTTCACCTAAAAGTGGTATTGAGGTATAATGTGACCACTCACTGTATCGTACTCCGAAATGTAACTTAATTGCTAGTAAACGTGACCTTTGTCGTGGCACAGGCTTTATCTGATTGAGAGTGAGTAAGCCATAATCTACCACAGGAATCTGGTGGGGTCTTATCCTTATTTTTTCTTCTGCAGAGCCCATCTCCGGGACATCCGAGACAGGTCCGTCCTGCGCCTCTTCGAGGCTACAGATATAGGGGGAGGTGCCTTCCCTGGTGCTGTGGGCGTGGGGTCCCTTGCCATGCCTCCTGCCGCCGCACCGCCGCTATGCTCCGGACCACCTAGTTGGGATCAAGTAAGTACCACCTTGCAGTTTTGATTAAAGTCCCTTTGCTGGTTAATTTTTGGCTTTTAATGTTTGGGGTACTTTGCTTCAAGTTGTTCTGTTATAGTGTGTTCTTTTTTTATTGTTTCCCCTAATTTTTAGGGTTTCAAACATCCGTAAAAAATCTAACCCTTATAGTATCACTCGAGTGTCTGTCTGTCTGTCCGTCTGTCGCACCTATAGTTATCTCCGGATCTACGGGGCCGACCCTGTTCAAATTTGGTATACATATGGACTTCTGTGACCCAAACACAGACGCGTTACGTAATTAAATATTTTTTTAGTACGGGGGTCACTTTTGGGAGTCAAATTAGAAACTTAAAAAAAATGTTTTACAAATTTTACTGTGAGGGTTTTAATAATATTATTTTAAAATAAATAGTTTTAAGGTTATTCAAGAAATTAGACCAAAAATGACCTTTTATTTCCGAAGCTACTGCGCCCAATATTTAAAAAAAAAAAACGGATAATACTTTTTAGTCTACATATTACAGGAAAACCTATAAGAAGTCTCTAGTGTCATAATAACATGTTAAAAATGACACTGAACTGAATTTTATTTATTTATTTATAATGTAATAATAATAATAATTCCGGGATTGTCCTGATAGCCGTGGTATACCTCTCCACTCCTCTAGCACCTCAGGATATGTTGCCCCCTTGGCGCTACATCACTTTGTGCTAGCGACCCTTTTCGGGGGGCCCATTTATTGAGTGTGCAAGTCACCCCCTGCTATTTTTAAGCCGTTTTAATAGTCAATGGTCAGGCAGGGGCCAATAGTTCTTCCATAGTAGTAGTTATTAGTCCACTAAACCAATAGCGTTTCATCTTTTGTTTCCATATTTTGCAATAGTTTTGCTCCAACCGGGGATTGTCCTTGGGTATACTTTCACAGTGCATACAGGGATAATCGTCGGTTGGTGTCCCATTCCATTTGAAATGTCTAAAGAGGCCTCTGCGAGTTGGCATCGGCCCCTCGTACGCCTACCAAAGGACCGGTTCTCTAGGGATCCGAGAATGTCAAAAACATAAAAAAAAAAAAAAAAAATTCTTTGTAATGTGTTAATATTAGGTATATACATTTTAATTTTAATAATAATTTAATAAATACAAAATGTGTTCGCCTATTACGTTAAACATACCGATCAACATCAAGACAGATCAGTGTTATGGAACATAGCGATCTTAACATTAGAATAAGTTCTAATGTTAGGATCGCTATGTTCCATCGTCTATCTTATTATTGTACCTATGGTTTGCATAATATATAAAGCTGAAGAGTTTGTTTATTTGTTTGCTTGAACGCGCTAATCTTAGGAATTACTGGTCCGATTTGAAAAATTATTTCAGTGTTAGATAGCCCATTTATCGAGAAAGGCTATATATTATCACGCTAAGACCAATAGGAGCGGAGCAGTAATGAAAATTGTGACGCAAACGAAGTTGCACGTGGCAACTAGTGTTTTGCATAAAATTAAATTGAATTCAATTCAAATGAATTGGTTAGGAACCCTTTGCACGCGAGTCCGACTCGCACTTGTCCAGTTTTACTTCATCAGCTTCCATGATTTCGTTCCGTTACCGTTGCCGTTTTAAATTGTTCTATTCAGGTGATAATCGAACCGATAAGTCCAATACACCGAGCGTGTCAGAAAGCTACCTCTCAAGCAGCACTAACTTGTCTACAATAACGGGCACATGTAGCCGTTGCACACTGGAGCGGACAAGACATGCCATCTGCCATTGCCTCCACGCATACTGGAAGCACGAAGCAAATGTATAAATATTCATGGAAATTCATCTGTCACTTAAATTGTCTCTTCGTTGCTGGCAGAGCAGTAAATGTTCAATTTGTGTTTGTCTATGAATGTCAACAACCATCTATTTCGTATTATCCCAGATCAATTTTTCCATTCATTCGAAAAGTAAAAAATGGCGTATTGAAATAAAATCCTAATGACTTTGGTTGAACGATGATGACTGTTTATTCGTAAATAATTAAATATTTATTGAAAAACATGCCATTGTTTTTTCTTGTTATGATTTGTTTCTGTAACACCAGTTTGTCTAGTTATTTTCACATGATTCATGTACTGTTTTTTCTTTTCATAGGATCAGAGCTATTTCAGCGAGCCAGAGATCGACTCGGAGTACCACCATCAGCATGTGCATAAGACCAAGGTAAGTGGGAGTCCCACCGGTGAACGTGTTCACCAATCAAAGGTAGGTGAGTTTTGTGACTTTCGGGAAACTTTTACAGCGGCACAGATATTTAATTTAGTTCAGGGTTGTGATTTGTTTAAAAACTTGTAAAAGATAGTTTATCAGTTTAGCACGTTCCAGATCTCTGAACTACATAAGCCGTGATAAAAAAGACATAATTATAGAGTAGTCTGTGCAGTGTGAAAATGAAACAAAAAATCCTACACTTTATACATTTATTTTTAAAAATGGTAACAAATTGGTATGCTGTTCTTAAAACTAAGGAAAAAATCAAGTAACCATTTAATGCATACTTACACCTACAATAAATAATATAAACACTCGATGTGTTTGACACCCAATGACTAATTTACACATCCAAGATCAAAATCATCTGGCAGCCTCAAATCAATTAATTGTAGTACTTTTGATAAAACTAAATATTTTATATTTTTAACACTTAAATTAAATGGCGGTTATATTAGAAAGACAATTAAAAATCAATGCTTAGTCGTAGATAAAGCTTGCCTCCTTGCCGACAAAAAGAATAAAATACAGTAACCCTATTATATGAACTTAACATTTATAAACGTTTTAAAGTATATTGTAAATAACAAGAGGGCGGGCCTACACATAATAGCATTTTATGACAGTGATGTTTCCTGAGTAAAAAAAAATGTTTATATTTTGTCTAGATTTCCGAAAAATATGGGACACATATTTTTTGTTTTATCAAATCAATAAAAATTTACGAAGGTAAAAACGCATCAAAGATCAGGAGAGGCTTGTTATGTCACTAACCGGTAAAAAGTGCATCGGAAAGTGACGTCACACGAGTTTGCAACGCTTGAAATAAGAAACAATACGTGTCTAATATTATTTGGAAATCTATCCGACAGGCTAATTCGATGTTTTAGTTAACTACCCTATTATACGATTTGACAATCGTCTTGACTGTAGTCTGTTTTTTCGTCTCGGAGACTAAATTGACAAGTGAAAATGGCAAACTGACATAGATTTCAATAGCATTTAAGTCAATTTTGACATTTGAAGTTGTCAATTTAGTCTCCGAGATTAAAAAACAGACATTATGCAGTCAACGCCAAACTTGTTTGTACTTTTGAAAATCATGTTGACAGAATGTCACTAGGTCTTGAGCTGAACATTGCGCTTGGGTCAATTTTAGTTCCAACTGTATAAAACGTTTATAAATAAGTGGGTTAGTCTTTGTACATTAAAGTTAGAATTCAAGGTAGATTAGAAGGCTCGGCAGATGGGTAATCCTTTGTAATAATGTGCGCCGCTGTAGAGTTTCTTGGGGGTGGACCGCCAGGAGATGACCAGGGCCTTCTTAAAGGGTTCCGGTGCGCAACCACTGCAGACCTGCATCACTGCCTTGACCTCTGCTTCAGCTGGCTCTCTTTCGTCCACCTGGAAATATAAATATCATGTATGACTGTGGTTTATATAAGAGAGAAGTGGAAGGAGTGTAGAGAGAGATGGTATAATTGGGGCTGTGTTTTATTTTAGCACATCGAAGGCTCGTCTAAGGTCCCATAAAACCAAGTCTCTAACATTACAAGTGAGCTAATTGGAACAGACCAATATTTTACATATAAATTATTAAGTCCACGTGGGTACTGCTATGCAATGTTTGTAGAATATTGGCATGAAATAGTTTCAAAAAAAGAATAAGTTTTGAATTTCATTGGAAAACTAGTGACCCTCTTTGGCTTCGCACGGGTGTAATTTTTTTCAAAATTTTCTTTCATAAAACCTGGCTCCTAAAAATTACAAATACAACAAAAAAATAATTAAATCGTATCATTTTTATCTATGTACCAATTGGCTACCTAGCAACTTTCTTATTTTTTTTCTTTCATATTAACCTTCTCTTAACAATAACAAACACAACAAAAAAAACTGGCCAATTGCGAGCCGGACTCGCACACGAAGGGTTCCGTACCATTAACCTTAATTTTTATGATTTGTTGTCATAGCAGCAATAGATATACACAATCTGTGAAAATTTCAACTGTCTAGCTATAATGGTTCTTGAGATACAGCCCGCTGACAGAAAGACGGACGGTCAGCGGAGGCTTAGTAATAGGGTTCCGTTGGTTACCCTTCGGGTATAGATCCCTAAAAAAGAGTTAGCGAAATGGGTCCATCCGCTCACGCGTGATGCCGTGACCAAGGGAAACAGGGATTCCTTTTTTATATGTATATAAGAAGGTAGATGTATAAATAAAATATTAATAAATTGTTTAAGTCCGTCAGACTTAATGGAGTTTTCGTTGGTATCAGATGACATAATTATGTATGTTAATTTACTCTTGCTTTGACTTTTTATTATAAAAAGTTACATACACATGGGAATTTTCACAATAACATTCCGTCATTGTGACAGTACCTTTTATTGCAAACGTCAAATTACAGTAAGAGTTACTCGAAAAATCCAATCCAATGATGCGAATTACTCGAGAGAGAATACGAAAATAAAAATATATTAAGTACTAGCTGACCCGTGCGCACTTCTTTGGGCGGTATTTTTCGGGTTAATATATAACGTGGCTTGCTATTGGTAAAAAAAATTTCAAAGTCGGTTTAAAAGATACAGATATTACCCCCTACAACCTCACAAACTCACAAATTTTACCTCTTTACAAAAGAAGTATAGATATAGTATAGATAAGCGCATTGTTTTGACGAAATGAAAATAAATAAACAAAATGACGATCTCTAGTGACCCTGACCAGCTAGATCAACCCAAGCCACTAAATAAATAATAATGTGAAAATATCACTGCTTGGCGTTACAGTTTTGGCTAAGTTTGTTCTAAAACCATGTTTAAGTTATCAAAAGTTTAAACTTAGATCGGTTATGGTCAACTTAATTGACATTATGTCCTTCTCTATAAGTAGTACTTGGCTTTTACTTACAGTCTCCTTTTGTAAATTCTGCACTGGCATGTTTCCTACAAAGCCAGCTAGACCGTTGAGCAAGGACTGCTGGAACAGCGCTTCATCCTCCTTGTTGTTCTGGTCCAGGTTCGGGCTCAACAACGCCTCGTCAACGATCGATCCGTCGGACAGAGCTACCAACCCACGCTTGTCTTTCTTTCCTGTAAATAAAATTAGATATCGATTATTTTGCGTATGTGACAATTGCTGTTTAGTTTGCGCAATTCAGTGATATTCTTATAACTCTTAAAATAATACCTTTAAGGTCTATTTGTGCCCGATTTATTCTTTTTCCGGCGGAAATCATTGAGCATTTATCTCTTGATGTTATATCTGTATCATGACGGAAGTTTTTATATTATTAGATACAGAACTGGTACTCGTCATTCAACGCCAGTTCTTTTTAAGAAGATTATTCATCGTTTACAGCAGTGAATTGAAATTCTTCTACCATAGAGGACGTTAATTAAGACCTTTGTTCAGTATAAGTCTTCTGTTTAGTATTGAATATATAATTAGTCATACTAGGAATACTCATTTAAAAATCTATAATTATGTGTATTTTCATTATTAATTAAACCATCATTAATCAAAATTTGATCTTTTTAAGTCTTTACTAATAATGTGAGGAGCTCGTGGCTAAATAATAACAGCCGCACAGGTCGATCTTCAAGATTAAGCAACGCTTGCCAAGGTTGGTCTGTGGATGGGTGACCATCTTAACATACCGAGTTTCCTCCGTGCCTCGGAAAGCAAGTTAAGCCGTTGGTCCTGGCTTTCATTTGTAGATCTTTGGCAGTCGTTACGGATTTTCAGAACCCAGTAAATCTGCCTCCAGACTGGCGAAGAAATATCGTGTTATCCCAGTTATTGGGTTACGGAGTTCTGGTAGGTAGCCGCTCCACGTAAAATACTGGTATTCAGCTGAATCTGGTTTGACTGGAAGCCGACCCCAATGTAGTTGGGAAAAGGCAGGCAGGTGATGATGATGATGATGATTAATAATGAGCAAAATTTTCATGAAGACGTCGTTTGCTACAATTTTGTATTGGCGGGAATTGAGGCCTCAATTGCGTAGTATTGCGTACGTACCAGTTGCATCACTCGTTTATTCGCCCGGTGTCAAAGAGGTTAAAATAAGAAGGTACCTGTTGAAATATAATATACTGCTGTAAATCCTGCAGCATTTCTCAAGGTAAACAACATCATATGGAAAAGTGTTTTTCTCTTTATTAATGGTGTAGTGTAGCTGCAGAATGGTAACTCATCTTGCTAGACAGTGTAAACAGATATCGAGTTGCTTGCAGTGACGTCATACATCTCATGTCAGGCCCAGTGTAAGGTATCTGACGTCTAATTTATACGAACTACCGTCCTTGTTTGTCTTAGCTTAAAAGATGAGATCAAAATACAATATTGTTTACATACTACCAGATATTATCAATGATCAAGATTATAAATTTCTCAGTTTCCTGTTTATATTTGTCCCAGTTCGGTATTACACCTACATTTCTTAAGAAATTTTATGTTAACGTCAGAATATTGTGTAATTCTTATAAATATCCTCAGGTTAGATACAATGACTCATCATTTCAATGATTCATCTGACACAGATATGAAATTTGTTTTGTTTGATAACAAACTGTGAATTCCGGCCACCGGCCACGACCGGTCTAAATAGTCCACTATTGATTTAGGTGTCGAAGTCAGATCGAACAAGTTAATTAAATTAATGTCCACCAATGTTAGATCAGTCTACCCTTGCAGTCACTTTAAAACGGGTTGAGGAGAATTCCAATGCTTCTACTTGATAGTAGCAGTATTTTAAAGTTAACTCATTGCTTGTAACTGTCGAAATCCCGTTAAGATTACCATTACACCATTACTAATAAATGAAATGCTTTTGACGAGACGTAATGAAAATTTACGCGCGTATCATCATCTGCCTAGCCTTTTCCCAACTATATTGGGGTCGGCTTTTAGTCAAGCCCGATTTAGCTGAATACCAGTATTTTACGTGGAGCGGCTACCCATTAACTGTGTAACACGGTACCTACTTCATGGCAAGACTGGAGTCAGATTTACTGGCTTCTGACTATCCGTAACGACTGCCAAAGATCTACTAATGACAGCCGGGACCAACGGCTTAACGTGCTTTCCGAGGCACGAAGGAAACTTGGTATGTTAAGATGGTCGCCCATCCACAGACCAACCTTGGCAAGCGTAGCTTAACTTTGAAGATCGACCCGTGCGGCTGTCATTATATTACGCTCGTATATACCTAGTTACTATTGTTTACTAACCTGATGCTGCCAGTTCTTCTTTCAACTCTTTTTCGGGATTGTCTCTCTTGTCACGTTTTCCGGAATTCCTCTTGAAAAGATTGTGGGACACTGTGTCGTCAATATATTTTACATTAGCTGGATTCAAAAGTGACCCAGATAGTACCACGGTTGTCCCCTTTGACGGTCCAAGAGGTGACCTTGGGAAAGCTTGATTCTGTCCAATCTGGCCCAGAGAGGATGTTACAGGAACCAGAGATATTTGTTGGCTAGGAGAGCCGCCACTTAAATAATCAGAGACAGGCTGCACGCTGTTCAGTAGTTGTTCGGATACAAGCCTGTTGGCAAGTTGCCCGTTGATGTATTCTTGTTGAAGTTGAAGACCATTAGGCAGTTGTACGGGAACCATTTGCTGGGCTCCAGCCAAGTTTAGGTTAGGCGCTCTTTGGAGTTGGCCACCGATTAAGAAGTTTCCGTTTCCAAGAGGAGTAGGCTGCGGCGCAGGCGGCTCTGTCACTGCTTCGGTGGAAGACTCTACGGGTGTTCCGTCGTGCCTGAAGTGGTGCACGTGGTGGTGCTTGTGGTCCTTGTGAGCCTTCCCGGCAGTCAGCGCCACGTGGTACAGCTGGAGCATTGTGATCTCGCCCAACAAACCGGATTGTCCTGCAAGACGGTTATGTTATTACTTTGTATACTACGAGTAGTAGGTTCAACTTTTGACATTACACACTGTGTCGTATTCCAACACTCACTTGCAACTGGTTCTATGTTGTCCTTCTTATAGAGCTGTGATTGGTCTTGGCCGGATATTGCTAAACCGCCTCCCTTTATAACGTGGCCGACGAGCTGGAAGACATTGTTTGAATGTTATGTAGACAAAATTATGTAGACTAAATATAGTCATCATCTGCCTAGCCTTTTCCCAACTATATTGGGGTCGGCTTCCAGTCAAACCAGATTTAGCTGAATACCAGTGTTTTACGTGGAGCGGCTGCCTACCAGACCTCCACAACCCAGTAACTGGGTAACACGGTACTTCATGGCAAGACTGGAGTCAGATTTACTGGCTTCTGACAACCCGTAACGACTGCTAAAGATCTACAAATGACAGCCGGGACCAACGGCTTAACGTGCTTTCCGAGGCACGGAAGAAACTCGTTATGTTAAGATGGTCACCCATCCACAGACCAACCTTGGCAAGCGTTGCTTAACCTTGAAGATCGACCCATGCGGCTATTATTATTTAGCCACGAGCTCCTAAATTATGTAGACTAAATATAGTATTCACTGTTATAATGATTTATATGATTATTGATATGGCTTACTCTGTTGTTAAATCCTCTGCCAACACGTTCACCGTTCACCCAAATTTGCCATTCTCCGGTTTTTCCGTTCCATGACTGGCACGAGTGATACCATCTGTGGAATATATGTAGTTTGATTTCATGAATTTATGCTGTGTTCAAACGTAAATTATAGATTTCAGGAAGCGACATCTATTATATTATCTGTCATGAGTTTCAATTAGTGTTCAAGCTAGTTAACTAGGTCAACCGCAGTGCTCGAATTCCTTGTATTATAATTCAAGCCAGGCTTTGGAAATCTGCAACCGTTTGTTAACAGCCCTTGTTTTGTAGGTTGTCAACAAGCGGTCTGTGAATCCTATACTATCGCCCATTGGACAAATTCCAAAACTCGCTATTTAATTTTAAAACAAAAAAGTTTGTTGTTTGTTTTTAATTAAAAAGTAATAATTTGTTTCAAATAATTACATACAAATCAATTGTATAAAATCGTTCTTAGAAATAATATTGCAGAATATTCTGAGTTTGAGTATGTTTGAGTATAACAAATAGAACACTTATGCAAGCAGTGTTCCAACCCGTTTACAATCCAGTTCTATAGCATGTTAATCATAGTTAAAATTTATTAGTTTTTGTCTCGGTTACCTAACTATGTCGTAATTAACTGCTTAGTCGAAACTGTAGTACTAACGATGTATGAGTATCCTGAAAGCATTAATCTTTGAAAATAACACTCATTGCTGCCAATTAAGCGTACGTACCTTTATTTATCTTTCCAATGTTCACTTGATCATTAGTCTATATGCCTGTTTTTTTTTTTTAATTAAGTTCAATTTCATTATAGATCTATACTGTGCCGAAAATATTTATTGTTTTAAATGAGTCTGTGAGTGCAAAACCGTGTCTGTATGTATGATGTAAAATAGTGCTTTTCCTGTCGATTCAGTCGCAATGTCCAACTACATTAAAGAAACATGTCCATTACATGTCCATCTCCGTTTTAGAAACGTCTTGCTCTTGCATAACTTTTGAGGTTTAAGAAATTCATTGAATGACGTGTTACATCTGTACATTGCAATGTTAGTGTTGTTTTTTGTGTACATACAAGCATGTGTAATGGATACAGCTATTTAAGTATGTTATCGTTAGTGTTTTGTTATAAACATTTGCTGCATATATTTCATGTATTTGCAAGCAACAGCGATATTGCAAACCATATACATACATTTTGGTCACATACACCGAACAAAAGTTAACAATTAACATGATTTTGTTGGACGCTAAAATGATGCGAGTGACGCATATAGAATAGAATAGAAAAACATTTATTCAGCACAGACACAAACGCACAGCGACAAAGAAAAACCAAAAGTAATAGTTAGCAGGTACACAAATTGAGCTGAGCGTGCCTATGCCGAAAGGGTAACCAACTCAGCATTTGCTGGGCGTCTGACACCCAGCGCTGGTTTTCAGTTGGCACCCCGCAGTGACACACGAACGAAGGTAAATACAATAAACATAATACTCAATTAAATATTCTAAAATAAAAATAAATCGCAATTAAATACAGTAATAAGTATAAAAACTTATACAGTTAAAAATAATATTTAAATATCTGTGTAGTGTGTGTAGAACAAATGTGTCTTACTGCCAACATGGCACACCAGTCGACCAATGGCAAGCCACCGGGCTGGTTGATTTTTGACGTAATAAGCACGCGGCAACTATCATTAAAAACAAAAAATTAAAATAGCAATGACTGTCGCAGAAAGAAAGGTAAAATGGTAGTAAAAAACGTGTGGATCCCGGCGATAGACGCAACTGGCTCATCATATTCAGACTACTTACCTCCATGTTAATTAGAATTAGGTACATAACATATTTGGCCTTACTTTTGGAAAAGATGGTCTAAAGAGTAACGAGATGTAACACAAGTGAACAAAAGAGATATGAGTACATTATGTCAATGTCACTGGATTGAGAGGCCGAAGAAAAGATGGAGAGCCTGTGTGAGGAAAGAATAGATCGGTTGACGGGGTAAAATAAAAGACTATCATCGTAGTATGTTGAGAACACTAAGGAACATAAGAGAAGGGCATTATGATGGTCAGTACTCTAAATGAAAATATTAATCACCAAATAAAACATACGAAGAATGAAGTGAACTCGTATCATGTAACCAGCAAAACTAATCCCTAACTTCGTCGAGTTAAAGGAAATTAAACAGTTGGCTTTACAAGTACAAAGTCTTTCAGAGAAATAGCAGGAATTAAACAAGTACACCCTCAGCTTTGAACTAGTGTGGGTGCATTACTTTGATAGAATTCCTTTCATAGGAATTTATGTTGAAATTGTTGATTTGTTTCTATTTCAATGTAAGGTGTGCTAGCTGTTGTGTTATTCTAGTATTTATGTAAGTTTCAGTGTGTAAAAGCTTTGTACTTGTTACGTTACATGAATATTTATACATAATTATCAATTTCATAATGGATTCGAGTCTTTGTCATAAGCACTAATTGAACACTAACCGCACAATATAATGGGCAAACATTTCGATGCTCCAAAATCAATGTATAACGATAGTTTGGTTAGAGCTCCGCGAATTCACATGGGTGGGTGTTCTTGAATAATAAATGTGATGAATATACACATCAACTCCAAAAGCCACTCTATGTTTATGAAAATTTTGATATAACCTATTCAGAACATTTGAGAATAGTGCGTTGAAAATGAAACACAGCCGCTCTTGTTTGTAATTACAAACATCATTGTTATTGTTTCATGTTTGGGAAGAGATTTAGGGGATTTTTTAGTAGGTGAAAGGCCAAAAATATTTGTGTAAAGATAAGATATTATAATATTATTATAATTACTGTCGAAAATGAGTGAGATGAGCAAGTGACCCAAGATTTAATTGATGTCCATGGATTGGCATGTCTCAAGGGCTGGTCTATGCAACTTAGGAATGACTCTAAGATAAGACGCACACACAGAAAACTAGGGTCAAATAATTCTTTGGCTTTTGCCTGATTTTTTTTAAAGGAAAATGTTTTTTGATCATTTAGAATAGTCGTAAAAATTTCGTTTAAATACGTTTTTTGATCAATCGTTAATTATTGACTACTAGTTTGTTAGTTGCCCATTGGTCAAGCTAGTATTGTATTGACCTAAATACTTCAACGATTGGATGAGTTAACTACAAAATAAAAAACTCTCCCTAAGTCATTATTTTATTATAAAATACTAGCTTTTCTCCGCGACTTCGTACGCGCATATCCCGTTTTTTCCCGTTCCCCTAGGAATTTCAGGAAATCCTCTCTTAGTGCTCACCTTCACTCCCCAAGGAACCTACATGCCAGTAGTTTCAGCTGTGCGTTGTCTGTCAGTCACTCAATCAGACGGTAACGAAAGAATTTTATTTATTGAATTTTAAATCAAAAGCACTAAGGAGTATTGATATTAACTTCGAAGCAAATCACCCCCAAAATAACTTTCTACCCCTTTTTAACCCCGTTGGGGGTTAAATTTCAATAAAATACGAAACACGTCTTCTCATCAATTCTGTTCAAAAAGTTCACGCAAAATTTATAGGAGATTGGGCCAAGGAATCACGTTGTCCTTTTGTCACCCCTTTAGGGGTAGAATTTCGGAAAATCCTTTCTTATCGGCCTACATCATACAAAAAACATACCCTCCAAGTTTCAGGTCTCTACGATCAGCGGTTTAGGCTGTACGTTGATCATCCAGGACAAAGCATTTTATATGTATCTATACTAATAAATAAAGCCGAAGAGTTTGTTTGCTTGAACGCGGTAATCTCAGAAACTGGTCTGATTTGAAAAAAATCTTTCAGTGTTAGATAGCCCATTTATTGAAGAACGCTATAGGCTATATATATATCATCACGCTTAGACCAATAGGAGCGGAACTGTAATGAAAATTGTGACGCAGACGAAGTTGCGCGTGTCTACTAGTACATAGATAGATACCGTAAACCAACCCTAGTAGTATTCAGTTGCCACAACGTGCAGTCACGTCAGGATTGAAACGGTCACATACTGACAGTAGATTCCTCTACAGAGCTAAATTATATGCCACGTGAATTCGCGCGGCAGTATATTATCTGTGGTGCGGCGTTCGGTTAATTTGTGGTTTGGCTTGATGCGGCTAGTCAACAATGTTCTGGTTAGAGAGACACAAAGGTCTGAAATTCTGACTTTTGGTTGGTTGGCTGTTGTTGGTGTATTGTATTGTTGTATTCTACCGATAGGACAGTATCCTTAGTTCTGGGTCAGAAAACCCTAAAAGGTGGATAGATTTGAAATGGGTTTTTCGTCAGTTAAAAGGAAAATATCTGATTCGAAAATATTTGATAAAAAATTTGAATAGAGACAAATGACTCACAGCCGACGATATTTATGAACTTTTGAATTATTAAAAATGAACTTTTGAATTATTAAAAAAATATATATTACTCATTTATATGTCGCTTGATGTAGATTGAAATATCCAGGAGCGACCGCAGTCCCACCCATCGTTCCAAGAACGGCGTGGAATGGAACGCCGTCGTTGTTTTCATATGTAAATAACCGGGTGTTTCATAATTCTTATGAATTATTTGTTTTTATTGTACCTATCACCTTAATCAATATTTTTTTTTTAATATCACTACTAGAGGTTATTTATGTCGGGTAAATTAAGTGGTCTTCCTTTGTAAGACGACTAAAATGGCACCGTATATTGATGCATGTGAACATTTGCAACCCTTGTTATACCACAAGGTGTGGTAAAATGTTGCTAAAGTTCCTGAATATATGTATAAAAAGTTTACACTACGTTAAAATTTTTATAAAAGGAATCCCAAATGGTTTAAACGTGAAATGTTTTTTTTTTTTTTTTTACTATTGATAGGCACGCGTTTGACCACTATCTCACCTGATGGTAAGCGAGGATGTGGTCGAAGATGGAGCACGCTTCCCTAGAAATAACCTATTCACTCTTGATTGTATGGGAGGAATTTCGAGACGGCTCTTCTTTCGATTTTCAATGTCACTGCTTGAAGTACAATTTAGAAACTAGGTAGGACTTCATATTAGAAACTTTTGTAGTTATAGCTGCGCATCATAATCAATATCGAAGAAACAATGACTGGGCAATCCATATTTAACACTGTCTGCTAAAAATACGAGAACCGGAGGTCGATGACTGTTAGAAAGTACTCTTACGCATATTGCGTGCGCATTGCCGTTACCGCAAGGAAAAAAAGAAATTGTCGTGCGTGGTCGCCATTGTTAATCGTCTTATGTAATACATGGATGTCAATTGAATAGAAGCGAAGAAATCCGGTAAATCACGCGTCTATGCAACATTTCTTATCTTTTTTGTGATGTTACCTAGTGTTTGGTATTTGTAATAGCAGGAACTATGGCTTCTTCCTTAGTGCAGTGACGTTACTATGTCTCCAATCTGGATGTTTAATGAAAGCTGTAATTAGTAAACAAATCTGGTTTTCTAATCTCATGTATCCAAAAAACAGCTTTGCGGGTCTAAAAAGGCCACTTTACCAGCAACAGAAAGCAAATCACGCTACCCGTCACTTTCAAATTTTCCCAATCAACCTTGAACCTAATGCGTTAGCGATAAAGATAAAAATTAAATTTGACAGATTGTTGTGTGATTAATATGATTTTCCTAGTGGCCTTTTTAGTTAAAAAAAACCTTGTATCATGCAGAGGTTTAATAGCGAAACTATTGCTGACTATTACCGCTCCTCCAAGCCAGGAGAAATCGTAAAAAAACAACTCTTTGTAAACCTGTTGTTCGCCAAACCCTTCGCACATGATCGAAGCTGTTTCGCTCCGAACTTTATTTGTGTTATACTTAGAAAAACACATTACCCTTTAACCACAAATATTATCATGGGGATCGGGATCATATCTTTACTTACAAATAATCCCTCTTCGTAAAAGGGTTGTATTCATAAAGTACTGTGTTTACCAAGTATCATTGAACTTTATACAGACAGGCAATTGTCTCACTGTCGATCAGCGAGTAGCGAGTAAAGCTTCAAACTCGAAACAAGTTGGCGAGCAGCGAGTAGCGAGTGAAAAGTTTCGATAGCTTTTAGCGAGTGTTTTTGTGCGACAGGCTTTTACTCGCAATACTGACTCTGGCCCGCACTATAGATAGAAATTACCGCTGTTTGGTGAATTCTGACCGCCAAGCTAGCATCGCCTAGAGAGTGCCGCTGAGCGAGTACAATCTTTGATAGCTCTTGTCGCTGGGATCACTCGCTGGCAGTGTGAGCAGCCAGCTATCGACTATGAATGTATGTGTCTCTTTTACTCACACAAGATCTATCTTTTTTGTATCTTTTGTTTCTTTCCTCAGCTAGCAAATGGTCGATAGCTACTCGCTTCCTCGCCGGCGGTGAGACAAGTGCTTTCATCATATGCTGTGAAGTATTTTTATGTGGAGGAATATTTCTACTTCTGTTTTTAATACTCTTAGCACACTATATCAATCAGCTTGTACCAGTCTAGTGATTTTTATCTTTTCTGGTAATTATTCAACTAGAACATTGTATGCGTCTACAATTCTTTCAGGAATGGAGGAGGTGCTTTGAACTCAAATCAAGTCGTGGATAGAATACTTCAAGGACTTAAATATTCTGACATTCAACTTGTTCAGCTGACGTGTCTATTGACCTAGTAGTGAACCAGAGCGTTACTGCGAACATATGCTTGCAAAATATAAGTGAAGATTAGTGTGCATGTCACAATACCTCTTGAACGGTTTGGCGAGCATGCAGTTCATGATAATTGCTTTGTTAGATAAATAACGAAGAAAAGTTTTTTTTTTTAAACTCTTCCACACGTCATTTTTTAACATTAATTTAAACAAGATTATGTCATTGTTTCCGAACTGAATAATTAAAGAAGGAATACGGAAGCTAACGCCTTTTTAGGGTTCCGTACCCCAAGGGTAACCAACGGAACCCTATTACTAATTTCCGTTGTCCGTCCGTCCATCCATCCGTCCGTCTGTGCGTCTGTCTGTTAGCGGGCTGTATCTCAAGAACCGTATTAGGTAGAAAGTTGAAATTTTCACAGATTGTGTATTTCTATTGCCGCTATAATAACAAATACCTAATAAAAATGAATGTTTATGGTACGGAACCCTTCGTGTGCGAGTCAGAATCGCCTTGGCAAGTTTTTTCAAAGTCCATCTGCTTCCCCAGATTTATTTTTAATGCGTCTATTCAGTATTACTTTTGTGGGACTATATTTTATGTTATAGAGTATTAAAAAAAAACTTCTTAACTTTATTTTACACAATTTCTACTAGAAATCTTAAATATAATTGAATACTTTTTACTGTATACACCATGTAAGTCCACCTTCCGGCTCAACGACTTATTTTTTAGTTTTTCCTAGATACTAGTTACAAAAAATAATTTTAACGAATCTCGCTACATAAATAAACAGACTCTGAATTCGGAACTTATATAATGGAAAAGCCTGCTCGCTGAATAGACAGATATTTAAATAATTAATTTCTTCGCCGTCTAAGCTAATGTTTGGACGAGAAACATCAGAGCTTTATCTGTGATGTGATTCAGTTTATCTCTACTTGCAATAAAAAACAGTCATTAACGGGTCCTATTATACAATAATGAACTAAGTACTTGCTTCATATGTATACTATTGCAGAGAAAGTATCAAGTCATTAAAAATACTTATGGTGTATATAACCATGTCTCTTGACCAAAACAAACCCAAGGTTTTTAAGAGCCAATGTGGCTTCGTCCTCTCCATTCAGATATTGATAAACCTTTGCATTTAGAATTATCAAATGGAAAGTTCTTGTTATTTTAAAATAGAATGGCCTATTCTTATTCGAAGCTGACCTTTACTTATCTAAAAATATAAAAGCTCAACATTTAGAGTCTTGGAAATGTAGGCTACTATTTCTCTATGACGTAACTTTGGTCACAGCCAAGCAGTGAATGAAGTGACGGTACTAAAACTCATTACCGTTCCGATATTGTCTAATACTAATAACCATCTGTTACATAAGTAACGTTGTCTCTAAGGCCGCGGACAAGAATTCGAGCGGCGCGGTGGCGGCGGCGGCGGATGCGGCGCGGCGACGCAAATCCGTTTACGAAGCCAGCGGGCAAATCGCGCGGCGCTAGAGCGACGCGCGTAGTGTTGCGTTAAGAGAAACTGCCTATCTATGACAAGTCACTACAGACGCGCGGAGACCGCTCGATTAGCGCGCGCCGCTTGTACGCCGCCGCCGCCGCACCGCTTAGTTTGTGTCCACGGCCTAAGTGTAGTAAAACTGACCCAGATTAGAACACGTTTGTATTACTTACACGGAAACGGTGATCCCAGCGGAGTTTCTCATCGAATGCATACATTAAATGCGCGATGGTGTTATAAAGTAGCGTGCACAGTGATTTTCTTTTTGTACAAACAAATCAGTATAAAAGTCTATAAGTTCTATTCTAATTGTTTTTTTTTATTTAATTATTAACTAGTTGACCCGTGTCCACTTCGTTGGGCGACATTTTTCGGGTTAATATATAGCCCATGACATTCTTAAATAACGTGGCTATCTACTGGTAAAAGATTTTTCAAAATCGGTTCCGTAGATTCAGAGATTACCCCCTACAACCTCGCAAACTCACAATAAGTACCTCTTTATAATATTAGTATAGATTTGCGGGCTCTACAGAATATGCTTTTCCGCATGAGACCTGACTTGGCTCTGCTTAAGGTGGTTGCGCCAGGGTAACCCACGAAATTCAAATCTTCTTACCTTTTTTGCAATTTGCAAGTTAGTATTACATTATATGTTGATCAAAGTATGATTTCAGAATTATAACCATAAAAATAACTCCAAGTCGGTAAAATCCTTAAATGTCAAGATTTCATGAAATAGTCATTCTTTCGGGTTACCTGGCCCTATGGAGTTTTATTGCTGGCTTAAATGGTAATAATTCTGAAAATAGATAATTTTTAGGCTCGCAAATCACACATTAATCAACATAAAACCTAATACTGACTTGCAAATTGCAAAAAGCGTAAGAAAATTTGAATTTCGCAGGGTACCCTGGCGCATCCACCTTAAGTAAGTTGGTTATCAAATTGTCTGGTCAATAATTGAAATGACCATTCCAGGTTATAATTGCATTCTATTGGCCAGTGCAAGATGGCATGCCGATTGGCATTGTTCGAAGTTTTATTGGGAAACATAAGCAAACAATTAGTAGAGCAAGCCTGTGTAGTGACTAGCAACCAATTAGGACCTGCGAGTGAATTGTTTAGCAACGTTCAGAGTGCTCCAAGGTGGTCACACCTTTATTTAGAATCGTCTTCACGTGAACGACTTCTTTATTTCGAGGGCAGATTTTTAACCTTAATTAAAGTAATTGAAAGAAAAGGCAAAACGCGTTGAAACACTAGGCCCACGGAGTCCGAGTGCGCATCAAGTCTACAAGGACATCAGCAAACAACTTGTCGACTGTTCACGTGACCAGAAGTCTGGGCTTTTCTTCGGCCAAAGAATCAGCATTGCCATTCAACGCGGCAATGCTGAAAGTGTTTAGGGCACTTTTGCCATTGACATAATTTTTTTTAATTTTTTTTATTTACAATGGGTTTGCTCTTGACTCTAGTCAATGTCAGAGATGACAGTGACAAAGTCTACGATGGAGCGAGCCTACCCAGAAGGCCTGTTCACTCTAACTTTGAAGAGATTAGGGTTGTAAGCTTTTGGAAACACAGACGCTGGCAGAGAGTTCCACTCCTTCATCATCTCAACTTCGGCGCCACCATCCGGTACAAAACTTCAACTGTGGACAAAAAGCTGGGCATCCTAAATAGGGTGAAGCGATACTTTAGGCCTAGACAGCTTTTAATCCTATACAAAAGACAAGTCCGATCCTGCATGGAGTATTGTAGCCACCTTTGGGATGGCTCAGCCAAGTATCAGCTTGCCGCGCTTGACTCGGTGGAACGCAGAGCTAAGAGGCTCATCGGTGACGTAAAACTGGTGGATGCCAAGCTACATAGCTTTGGCTCAACGCCGTATGGTTGCCAGCTTGTCGGTCTTCTACAGATTGTACTTCGGTGCGTGTCTCCAAGAACTCCACGATATCATCCCACCGGCCCCCTTCTACCCTCGGACGTCCAGACGCACTGATCTTACCATCCCTACCTTGTTGCTATTCCACCAATTCGCATTAAGCGTTTCTAAGTGTCTTTTATAATGCGCACAGCAAAGGAGTGGAACTTTCTGCCTGCGTCTGTGTTTCCAAACGCTTACATCCCTAATTTCTTCAAAGTTAGAGTGAACAGGCTTCTTCTGGGTAGGCTCGCTCCATCGTGGACTTTGTCTCTGTCATCTCTGACCTAGACTAGATTCAAGAGCAAACCTATCACAAATAAAAAAAAATGACAGTGTTTTTATACGCGTTTGTACATAATGCCGTGATTATTAGTATAGTTGTTTGTTTCAAGATTACTAAAAAAAAAAACAGTAATTTGTTAAATTTTGCGTAATTTTAATGTAAATAAACCCAGTCTGCAACTCTACTCGTAAAAGTAAATGACATAACTACCTATTCATCTTACAGGTGCTCATAACGTCGATTGCATTCCTTAGTTATTAAATTTGTAATATCCATCAATAAGGTTAATTACATAATAATTCAAGTAAAATAATATAAAATTATCTTATTAGTATTAATTATTTGCGGTTCAGTAATTGATTTACGCGCGAATGTAGTTGATTTTAATTGTTAGGTATAATATATTTTATTAACAGTTACGTTTAGTTATTCCTTGCTTAAAACGAGTAGAAATATGTTACGTAGGTTCTTCAGTGATTGCCACTTTTAAGATGCAGCTAGTCTGGTTATATTATGTACCTGGTTATATGGCAAAATAATAATATGATTGTTGTAGCTAAAATTAAATTATGCATAAATGTAAATTAATCTTTGAGTTATTAGCGAACCAAAATTAGCAAACACAACGCTTATTATTGAGTGAGCCTAAGTGAAAAATACAAATGTTTGTTAGCGCTGGTTTAACTAAACGGGTCTTTTTCAGTCCCGTTTGGTAACGCTTCATATTCTTAACAATATCGTTGTATTCATGCACCAGGTACAGTCGGTGTTTCAAGCTTAATTTTTGCCAAATATATAAAGATATGTTGTTTGAAATGTTTGAAGGTTATTTACAATTTTTAAGTGTACATTTGTTATGTACCTATCATATAAATATATATTTATTTATTAAAAAAAAACAACACACGTACAAACGTATGTTGTTGATTTTTCATGTTTTTTTTTTCTTTCTATTGCCAAACAAAGCTTGCCTATTGTATATTGTACAAACAATATACAATAGGCAAACTTGGTTTATTCATTCCAAATGTGTAAATTAATTTTTGTTGTAATTGTGACAAAAAAAAAAACCGTACCATATTTTTAATAAACAAAAAACAAAATTATGTCATTATCAACACGGTTGTTTAAAAACGTAGGAATCGAAATAAATATTAAATAAATTAGGCACAGCAGAACTTTTAACTCTGACTGTACTTTAAGGTGTGCTCAGTACGTAAACCAGACGGGAGTCACACAACTATGAAGGGAAAGCCTAAAGTTTATCGCAACAATTCACTAAGTATCTCCTATACAATACACGTAGCAATATTATGCAATATCTTTTTAATAACTGGTAATCTTGAACAGTTGCTTCCTTATTCGGTAAGTTAATAATATGCTTATTTATCGTAAAACAACAATAATTATACGATTAAAATATATTTGAATCGAAGAAAACTTTCAAGAACTTTCCTTTCTCAGTGAAAACTTAAAGGCTTTTCCTAGTTTACAAATAACACGTAGGAGAAAACGTGGTACAGCAACTTGTGACTTATGCAGCCACTTACTGACCATAAAACAGATCTACACTTCAGCAGTAATATCATACACTGCACCAACAAACGTGATTGTAAGCTTTAGCTTGCAGAATAAATCAGAATAGCACAAATATCGCTTTACAATGTAAAGCAAATTATGATTACAAATCAAAAAGAGAACGCCTAATTTTTGTAATCATTCAACACGCATGGCTTTGACGTGATAATCGCGGCCGTCAGGTGCATGCAAGTACCGAATGACTTCGCGTGTGTTGCAGCCAATCAGAGCGAAGCGATTGACGTGTGAGTATGGCGACACAAGGATGCGTACAAATCACTCGTCCCTAATTGCACTATTGTCTCAGAGGCGTGAATTAAATATTTTGACAGTTACTTTTGCTTCTAAAGAAAGTAGGACTTGGAAAGTTTTTATCTGGCATCCTAGTTTGTTGTTAGGACTTTGGTTTGTAACGGACATGGTAAACGTGAGAGGATGCCGAGAGCTTCAATTGAAAGTGGTTTAATTTCGAAAGGTCTTATTCATTTTTTTTCACGTCTATTCTAAAGCGTTGTGATACTTACGAGTTCAGCTTCAGAGGATAATTTAGCCTGAAGAAGGTCTGGCCATGTACAGCCATGCTGAAGTAACTAGCTTCCTCGGTGTTTGATATCCAAGCAGAAATTTCTCTCGGACTTTCTCCAACTGCGGAAAAATCATTTGAAAATTTATATCTTGACGCCAGTTTTAATTGCTAATGATTTAGGGTTATTTTATTATTTTATATTACCAGGATTCATTTAAAATACAAAACAAAGTGGTGGTTTCTCCAAAATCATGTATGTTTTACATTATGAAAGCTTCATCACTATTGGGTCAGGATTCTCGGAGCTCATTTAGTAAATTCCCGTACAAAATCAACATATCGTGTTAACAAGTCGAGACCTAAGGATAATACCGATAATTATCGCCATATCGAAACGGTCTGCTTTGTCACAGAATAAAACTAGCTTTTGCTCACGACTTTGCACGCGCATATCCCGTTTTTTCCCGTTCCCGAAGGAATTTCAAGAAATCGTCTCTAACCCCTACACTCTCCAAAGAACTTATATACCAAATCACAGCTTTCTACGATCCATATTTTCGGCTGTACGTTGTCTGTCAGCCACTCAGTCAGTCAGTAACGGAAGATTTTTATATATTAGGATATAGCCGCTGTTACATAATTTTTATATAATTCAACAACCACATGGATTTGTCAAAAAGATGTCCAAAGATTACAAGCAACCTGTAACATTTGTTGGCTACTTGTTCATCAGTATAGACTCTCGTCTTCAAGTGAATACCATACACACTGATTTCTGGAAATCCTTTGACAAAGTTAACCATCGATTGCATTCAATGGTATAATACTCCGTTGGCGGTCTTTTCAAATGGTTCTCTACTGACGTTTCAAATAGAACTCCGGGAGAGAACTAGGGCTATTTCTATTCATAATCTTTAGGGTTTGGTACCGAAATGGTAAAAAGGAACCATTATGGTGTGACTCAGTCTGTCCGTCTGTCACAGCTGGCTATCTCAAGAACTAGTGCTGTCAACTTGATTTTTTTTGGTCTTAAAAATTTGAAGTGGGCTACTAGATCATGTGGGGTATCATGTGAAACAGCGCACTTTGGACATTTTCAAACATATTTACTTTTTTATTTGAGTCTCATAGTTTAAGAATTTTGATGAAAAAATTAAGTAATATGACCGTTCCGGCCCTCATCTCCGAAGTTTGCATAGAGAATAATCTACTGACTGAGGTAATTAAATTAGATTGTGTTAATAAGATTAGTTACGTAGTGCCAAGAACCACCCTAAGCCATGGAGTACGCGCACTACCCTTGTTTGCCATATCTTCTAGTCGAAGTCGAACGAACGCAGGTTTGCGGGCGGGTCGCCGCTACTTCGCTACTTCAAACTGGCCTCACCTGTTTCATAACCAACTTGTGTTACTAACAAGCCACTATTTTCTTAGAAATGTTAATGTTAGTTGAATGTGAAATACGTAAATTAATGTCCTTCCTTTAATGTCTATGTATCTTTAATTTACCTTGCTTTTGATTTTGTGATTTACCTTGACACGGATAGAATCATGATAATCCGTTTGTATATTGAAATGAGATATACTGTGGTATAAAGAACAGGACTTTATTGGAAGATCTTGTATAATTGTCAATGTTATTTGTTACTAGTTTTTTGTCCGCGACTTCGTACGCGAATATCCCGTTTGTTCCCGTTCCCCTAAGAATTTCTGTTAATCCTGTTTTTGCTCCCCTATACTCCCCAAGGTACCTACAGGCCAAAATTCAGCCTTCTACGACCACTTGTTTCGGCTGTGTGTTGTCTGTCAATCACTCACTCTGTTTTTTTTTTTTGTGTATTCATTAGGATTGAATGCAAAAATTACCATTTATTATTTACTCATTTACAAAGGACATTGTAAGAAGTGGCCTATGAATCAACACGTATAAAACCTTTACCATTATTCCTATTTCTTTTTTTTATAATTTACATTTTATTTATTACAATAGAACGGACACTTCATATTTACGAAAACATTTTAAAAAGTATTTCCCATTATTTTCACAAAGCACTCTTATCTCATCGCTTGATCTATGAGTAAAAAGCTACAAAAAGAATAAAGCGATTGAAAGCGCTGTGTGAAACGAACAACATCGACACTGACAGTTGATGAAATGTTAGATGACTTTTTTGAAATTTGCAGATAACACTTTTAGACTGAGATCGGGATCTGTAGTGCTATTCTGTAACAACATTTCCGTCTCTCGACAGCGGAATCCGAGGTGAGTATAAACGTAACACCTCTATGTTGTGTGCAATAAAGTTCACTTTGTGAGCTATCTCACTCAGGTGAAGCTCGATATCGAAATGGTTACTTACAGAATAGACTAGCTGAGTCTAAAAGTATACGTGAGATAGAATAGTGATAGTATGTTCTTTTAACACACGCATACTTGCTATTTTGGGCCGACGGGTAATTCTTCTTCTTTGTGATGAATCAAAGATATTTCAGTAGTCAAGGAGGTCGTTTTGTATCCTCCCAAATCCTATCAGACTTTATTTAGCTTTCGTTATTTGCACCTAGTAAATGAACTATGCCCAAATTACAGCCTTGTGATGGATCTCACTCGTACTGTAAAACTTACATAAAAATCTTTCCCACCTGATACCTGGTAATCCGCTGTCGGCTTAAGTTACCACGTTTGCGTATGTTAAAAGAACATACTAACACTGCTCTAAACCACACATTTTGTTGGTGAGAAAATAAGAGAGGTCTGGCAGCTCTGGGATCTTAGTCTATTAAGTAAGTTTCTATTGGCCTAATTATAACTACAAAACCCGAAAGCATTTTGGATTTTATACAGTTCTCAGAAGTGCTCGTGATTTTAATTTAGTTTTAGCAGAACATATGCATAATTTAGAACACAGATAGTAAATTCACGTTTCTGTTAGTTCTTAGGCGAACGATGTATGGACACAGCAATATCCTTTACTTGTTTATGTAAAGTGACTTAAAGCACAGGCGCGCCTTATACAAATGCTAAATCTCAAAGTAACAGGCTAATGCAATTGCTTTGGGAGTAAGAAAATTGGAATTTTCCCTCTGATTGCCTTATATCATTATCATAAACGTAACTAATATAGACAAATCAGTAATTTAAAACTTTTATGAAACTAAGTTTCCAATAATGGAAATTGTGACGAAATGTTAATAGGGATGTCATAATGAAACTTTTAATGCTACGTCAAACATTTCGAAAGTTACACACACAGCTTTACGACTTGGGAAATCTATGACAGGTTTCCTCATGTCCTAATTGTTTTGCGCCATAGAAAAAGCACGCAGAAAACCATATTATGTGTATTTTATTGGCCCTGCTTATTATGTCAACCAAATTAACCAATAATAACGGTGAAACGCGTTTAAAACATTTTGCTCATAGTAAGGTGCATGCAATACAACAGAAGTCACTAACATCAAATTACAAGTCATCTAACGCAATACTCACAAATTGCCGATGTTTATAATTATAAACAGTTTAAAATAGAACATAGCTATTAAATCGTTGCCCAATTGTAATTGCAGTGTGCAAGGACCACGTAAATTGTGTTATTATTCTTGGCAATAGAATTATAACTCCTTGTAGATAAAGCAGATTCACATCTTTTACGGATGAGCGGACTAAATTAACAAATGTCCCGCCTCAGTTCACGTACCAAGTTTATTTAGGACAGATCGTTTGAGGTGAAATCCGAGGATTTCCTGAACTCAAGCAATCAAGAGGTTCAGTTCAAAGTAAATATCGAATATCGGGACATATACAAAAATTTTATGCTTTGGCCCTGATCCTTTCCATCTCCGTTTTAATAAAAAAGATAGAAAGTCTCTTGGCAATTTCCGAGCTATATTATTTCACCTATCTAACTGGCTATTTGTTTTAGTTACTAGTTTCTGTTCACGACATCGCCCGAAAGAAACTTGTCTTTTGTGATGAGGGAACGTAATACAACGAGAGAAAATAAATACCTATATTCTTAGTAGGATTTATGAGGTAAACAATAGCAAGTAAAAGCAAAATACTCACTGGAATATGAGAAAAGAGGATGGTCACTGGAATGATTGTGAAACTTGGTCCACATGCAGAGAGTAAATTCCTTGAGGTCTGGTATCTCTTTCTCGTACTCCATGTACTGGTAGAACAGCTCCTGGTTCATGGAGACCTTGTGGATGCTACAGGTGTCAGTCATCTGGCTCGAAGGATTGAACAAGCTCACTTTGTTGCCGGACGAGTATTGCGATTGGATCGGCCTTCGGTTCACGATCTTCATTTGTGGGCTGGAAAAAAAAACGAACAAAAAGACAACTCAAAATCATGCTTTCGTAGTAGATACTAACGTTGCGCTGTTGACGCTCTTTTGGGTCACTAATATTCTTGTATGTACAGTCTGTTTTATGAATCACGTTTTTTTAATAGGTAAGAGTGGTTTTCGAGGAAGGTTTTAGTATATAAATTGCACCCGTGTGAAGCCGGGGCGGGTCGCTAGTCTTCTATAAAGTGTGTGCTCTTGGATTAATACTTTATCCTGGCAGATTTTTTTCTTTAATAACAGTTTGAAAATCCAACTATGTACGAGTATGTATTTCAATTTTTATTTACACGGATAATTAAAAATAAATAAATGAAACATTTACCTAGAATCTAAAGATCTGTCCGAAGTGTGGTAAGTTGAGAACATCACGTTAGAGTCGGGCAGGATGGGGTGCCAGTCACTCTCCCTGGCCACGACAGCTCCGAAGAGCAGAACAACCATGAATAATCGCATTTTCTGTAACAACATAATAAGCTTTAGTGATTGAAATTTCCGAGAAAAGGTGTGTAAAATGGCGAGTAAGTAATGCTAATAAAGTTATTACTGAGTTGTGACATTCGCATAGCACAACCACGGGTATTTGCCGCATGCATGTTGTTATGAAGCATTAAAGCTAGAGACAAACTGGTCCCACGTCCGCAACGTATGCAACGCATTATGATATCTGCACTCTGATTTTATATGAAAAACTGTGCAGTAGAGACAAACATATCATATGCAACGCGACATACGATACGATACAAAAGCGTTGCATACGTTGCGTACTTACGTAGGACCAGTGTGTTTCTCGCTTAATCGTCGCTAGAAGCGTGTCGTTTTACTTTGTTTTAGCATAACATAATTGAAGGCATAAATTTGTTAGCGTGGCGGTTAAGTATAACATGTCGAATTATTATTAACTGTTGAATAAACCAACACCACAGCTAACAAAAAAAAAAAGAAAATCGACCTAGATACTAGTCGTAGATGGTTGTGGAAGGAAAAGTTGTATCTCATGCTGTTTCCGTGATCGCCTCTTGTTCTTGCCTGACTGCGTAGTAAATATAAGTGACACATCGCAACAGGATATTATGCCAATAGATATAAAGGCGCAAACCCACCGCGACGCATGCTGTCCACGACCACACGGCGCATTTTGGCTGCGACTTATCTCAGTCTTATCTCAAAACTGTGCTCAGATACTGTTTGATTTGAAAGAAGAAAAAAAAGACGTTTATTTCCCCAAAAGCGACGCACAAAACACAAAATAATAAGGGAATAAATAAACATGCATGCATGGTGCATGGTGTTAACAGCGTTGAGCTATGTGAGCGCCATATTCGAGCAAGCCACGCTTGTACCAATAACGTCAATTATTGACATAGCGTGGGTTACAGTGGAAACAATCACTTAATTTTTTTAGCAAAGCGAAGCTAAACACACGTACGTAGCCTCTCAGTGCGCTGCGGTGGGTCTGCGCCATAAGATTAGAAAAGTTTCACAAAGCTTTCCTACGCATTTATGCCGCACTGTGAAGAACTTCTTTAATTTTGTTTAAGAAGGAGCTTCATTTGCAACTTCGTTCACGCTTGGAAAAGCGCCGCTAATAAAGTACCTACGTTTACGCTAATTTCAAGGTATTGTTTGATTTTTAATTTCTAATATACTTACTTGTTTCTTTAATTTGCGATTATTATTTTTTTTACTTTTTGCGGAGTAGACGAGATAATACGAGAGACGATAGCATTTTATGAAAAAAAAAAAACTAATAAATAGTGATAATAAAACTAAAAATTAGAGGAGGATCTTGAAGGCTAAGCAACGCTTGCCAAGGTTGGTCTGTGGATGGGTGACCATCTTAACATTACGAGTTTCCTCCGTGCCTCGGAAAGCACGTTAAGCCGTTGGTCCTGTCATTTGTAGATCTTTGGCAGTCGTTACGGATTGTCAGAAGCCAGTAAATCTGACTCCAGTCTTGCCAAGATGTACCGTGTTACCCAGTTAATGGGTTGTGGAGGTCTGGTAGGCAGCCGCTCCACGTAAAACACTGGTATTCAGCTAAATCCGGTTTGACTGGAAGCCGACCCCAATGTAGTTGGGAAAAGGCTAGGCAGATGAGTGATAATAAAACAAACGCCCACGTTCAACATTCTCTTGGATGTTTTTCTCTTTTTATCACTTGAGCTGCTAACATAAATAGAGTGAGAATATAAATCCACTTTTGTGAAATCACTGAGGTACTTGAGTGATTTTACGAAAGTGGACAAAAATTATTTCCTCTTGGAAATAATTTTTGTCCACTTTCGTAAATATTTTATAAAAGAACCTGTCTATTATGTAGTCTCATTGATCAGCTTTGATATTATTATATTCAACATCATTAAAATCGTCTTATAGCTCCTACAGAATTACGAGTAATAACGAGTATTTCATCGAAATCGGTAAAATCCTTTTACGAAAATTCTGTGAAATCACTATATTTCACCATGTCTTTCCGTCAGTTTAATGAAATTTTGATAAGATTGATCTTCAAACGGTAGTTTCGTTTGAAGATCAAATGTGACGTTTATAATGACTTTCATCGTTAGAAAGCTGTACATGGACTTTTCAGCAACAAAAATATGGTATTTTTGCAAAGTTTCTAGATGGAAAGGCAACTAATCTATTTTTCTCTCATATTCCTATCTACGCAAGCATAGCTCGGGCCTTTCAGCCTTATGGCCGTAAACTAATCACTCCGGACTGCCGGCATTTTGCGTGCCCTAGCTAGCTGAGCTTCAGACAACTAACTAACATAGGATTCAAGGGCGTAGACACGTCACGTTACGAATGAAAGCAAATCCAATTTGGCTGGCACTTTCGAGAACGAATAAAACAGTTGGGTGGATCCCTCCACCCAATTATAACTTTGTGTAGTTGAAATTGAAGCCAGTTAAAAAAATATTGTGTAACACGAAGTATTAGGTTATGTCATAGTTAGTTACGTGTTTTGGTTAACTGTGTGTCATTACAACCACTGTCACATTTAGTGTTGAAATGACTGACACGCACGTTTTATTACTTACAGACACTTCTAAATATTGATCTACAGTGTTAAATGTGAGATATTTATTGCTATGTATATAGACTTTAATAAATTATCATATCAGGTTTTTTATCTGACCACTGTTTTGTTTTGCATTGAAATATAAATGCAAATTAATAGAGATATTATAGAAAGAAAACACTCTTTGAATCTGGAAAAGAGCTGGATTATTATTATATTATATAGCAGGATATTGATACACGCCCAAAAGGCTGCAAAATCACAGATTTTTTTGATTTTGTTGGTAGGTCTTCAGTAAAATGCAAAATTAATCAATAAACCGATACTAACATACAATGTTTTATAATCTTTTCTGGCTTTGTTATTGAATTTTCTACATTATAGTAAAAAAACTACTTTTTCTCGCCATGATGTGATATTTGCTAATTGGCGAGTCCGCGTGTCGATTAAATGAGCCTAGCCTATGAGGGGCTCGCGACATTTGGCGCATTGTGTTTGGCGGCTCCGCATCCCCGACATTTTAATTGACGGCAGATTAACTGAGAGTAGGAATTTCCGAAACAATATTCCACTGAGCGAGGTTTTGTACATAGGAAATCAAATACGTGATGGAACTAAAGTAAATATTACATTACTGTTTATCAGATACTTATAAAATATCACCCTTATATAATATATAACACGCACTTCCGAAACACCTGTAGATATGTACTATTCTGTCAAGAAAGTACCGGGAAAAGATCATTAATACACAAAATGTCTGTTATTCATCCAAATTTATTTTATCACCTTCAAAGTATGCTCCTTTAGAAACGATACACTTGCGCCAACGAATAATCCATTCATCAAAACATTTTTTAAACGCTGCTTCCGGAATTGAGTTCAGTTCTCGCCGCGAATTCTCCTTTATGTCTTCTATCGATTGAAAACGGGTGCCACGAAGTGGTAATTTGAGTTTAGGAAAAAGAAAAAAGTCAGCAGGAGCCATATCTGGTGAATATGGTGGTTGCTGGATGGTATTTGTTGAGTGTTTGGTTAAAAATTCGTTCACAATGATAGCCTTGTGCGCATTGTCGTGGTGCAAAATCCGAGAGTTTTCTTTCAGATCTTTTGGGACTAGCCGAGCAGCAACATGTTTCATACCCAAATGATTAGTTAAAATGGTACGGATCGACTCGTGAGATACAGAAAGTTCGGCGGCTATCTCTCTTTAGAGTTGAATGGGGATTTTCAGTCACTATTTACTTCACTTTTGCGATGTTAACTTCAGTTGCAGACGTTGACGGCCTATCAGAGCGAGGCAAATCTTCCATCACATCTCGACCGCTTTTGAACGCTTTGAACCACTCATAAGCACGAGTTTTTGATAAAGTCGATTCACCGTAAGCCTTCTGTAACATTTTCAGTGACTCCGAACACGAAATTCCATTGGCGGTGCAAAATTTAAGACAAACTCTTTGTTCGATATTTTTGTCCATTATGAAATTCGCAATACACACTATATATGATATTACTAAAACCAGCACTGTATTTAATATAAATAACAGATGCAACTCAAACTCCGCGCCAAAATGAAAACAGTTGTGCCAATCTAACAACTACAAAAAAACAAAAATTTTAATTTGGAACCATAAACAAATCATCCATTCCCGATACTTTTTTGACTGAATGTATAACAGAACAATGTTGTTTTTACACAAGAGGGGTGGCAAGGGAGTGAAAGAATGCAACCCTTAGGGTGCCTGTCCATTACAGCGGAGCCAGCCAGCGGAGCGGTGAAACGGAGAAATTTTAACCAATGGAATTGCATAAAATCTTTGTACCACGTGAGTCACTGACATTTTGACTGACATGGTTGGTTAAAATGTTTCGTTTCTCCGCTCCACTGCCTCGCTCCGCTGTAATGGACAGGCACCCTAATGTGTTGCATTCTTTCGTTATTGGAACTAATATTTCTAGTGGCTATGTCTGCTGTTCCCCAAGTATTAAATAATAACCAGCGTATTCCTAGTGATATGGCTGCAGTGCAGACCTTTGCTAGCAGGAATCTACCATGTCGGGTCACAAAGGATTGAACTCGTCGTATTTTTCCTGAACGCATCTTTGATATAGTCGAATGGTAACAAGAACTTTGGTATAATACACAAACTTGTTAGAAACATTGTAGTATATGGGGCAGGCAGACCCTAAGGGTCATCCCCCGAGAATCCAACTTTTCACTAGATATTCTGATGACATTCCAAAGTTGCGTCGAACAAAGTAAGTACATCGATGGATCGACTCAGATTTTTGTAAACTCTTCACTTTGAGTTGGTTTGGTTTCCTTTTTAACTTTTATCTTTGAAGGGATGTATTATGGGACCTTCTCTATTTTGATATAGTTACCTCTTTCTTGCTCATGAACTTATGACACTCTCGCTGGCATGGTACATATTATTATGTGACGCATCTTTAAAACAGTGGCGATTTAAGTTCATGGCACATTATAACGGCACAGCAGCAGTACGGCAATTTACTTGTCATTCAGATTAGAGCATTAAATCATGGACCGTAAAAATATGAAAAAGCCAACGGCGAGCAGTCAGCGCGCTGTAAACGAGCCGACCGCGAGCTTATAGCGTGCCGACCGCGTGCTTATAGCGCGCCGATACCGAATCGCTATCAAAGTCGCTGTTGTGGTCTCGTTATAATGTGCCATGACGTTTAGGGTGCTCTATGAGTGGGTGGGTTTTTCATTATTAAATTGGTAACGTTTATTTTTTTTCTGAAGTTTAGAAAACTTTGTTCAACAGTTTCAAGCATAATTTGAACCCCTCCAAGAAGTTCACAAAGAATCTTTAGTTATCTAGAGGTATAATCGTGTTTGCTTATTTCACTGCAAATTCTTGAAATTAAAAATATGGATCTTGGCAGCTTTTTATTGTAAGAGCTTATCGTTCTAACCTTCTTATTCGCTTATTGTTGGCCTATGTCTAGGAGTGGATGTCTTGCGGCTTATATAATGATGTTTCTAACAGTAATAATATCCTAGAGTATTTTTTACTTTTGCCTGTTTTATCAATATTTTGAGTTGTTTCCAGTCTTAGTTTTCTGAAAAACGTACCTACACCGGTGAATCCATTTGCAAGCTTTCACTTATGTTATCCGTTGTAAGAGTCTATTTCCAGACACAATATGACATTTCTTTTAATCAAAGTCAAAGTCAAAAACGTTTATTTCAAGGCCATTACTTTTGAACGTCATCATTATATTTAAAATAACATAGTGACTCTACTGTCCATTCGGAAGGGTAGATTCTTATGGAGAAGAACGGACAAGAAAGTCCATAGTTACTCTTTTCAAATCAATGTTTTACATGTGCTGTGGTATACAAAACTTTTGTTAATATATGTGAGGACCATGAACCTAGAGTATGCAGAGATAGACTTATTAATTTTGTAAATAAGTAAATGGTACTCACATTTCTACATAAGTACATGGTACTCACATATTTACAAAAAGGTTGAAGTGTTGTTATTTGGAAGTCGGTTGTATTATTTGTATTTTTTTTATATTTCGCTTTTTAGTGGTGATTGTCCACATCCAAATTGACATTTACATGTGCGTCCCCCTTCACAACATAGCGTGATTTTGTTTTTTGAACTGGTCTAATCAATAGACAGACATGCGATTTCAGCAATGGCCGTCTATTGTTGCCAATCCCGGTCCACTTGGTGTCGTAAATGGACCGGGATAGGCAACAGAACTCCTCAGTAAATGATAATTCACTGAGATCTTCACCAAATTGAAATGGGACCACTCCGAGAAAATACTCTTCCAAAAACTACCCAAATCGCTTCAAGTGTGCCTATAAAATTTGAAGCGTTCCTTTTTTTTTTTCTAGGATCCTATCAGATCCCACCAGGTAGTCCCTGGAAAGTTTACCCTTTCTAACAAAAAATCGTTTTTTTTTTTTTTTTTCAAATTTTCAAATCGGTTCTGGCGTCTTCGAGTAACCGGGAACACGTAAAAAAAAGATTGCGACGAATTGTGAACCTCCTCCTATTTGAAGTCGGTTATAAAGCAGAGTGAGAGCAGTGGTGGCCCGGTGGTAATGGCTGCGAATTACGAGTTGTAGGTCGTAGGTTCGAACCCAGGCAGGCTTTAATGTACTTTGTGTAAATTATTTCATCACCACTGCTCTCAAAACGGTGAAGGAAAACATCGTGAGGAAACCGGCATGTCCTAGAACCAAAAATATCGAAGACATGTGACATCTACCAACACGCACTGGGCCCGCGTGGTGGATTACGGCACACTCCCTCTCACCGAGAGGAGGCCTGTGGCTCAGTAGTGGGAACATTATAGGCTGATTATGCTATGCTTCTGCTAAAAAGCAGAGTTAGTTAAGCTATATTGCAACATGCCAAACATGTGAACATTCAGCAGTACCACTTCATATCTCTGTGGATTTCCGGATTATTTTGCGAAAGGTTTTAATCTAGTTATGCCACATTTAAATTTAGCCGAAGAAAGCAGGGAAGTGGCCAGGACGAGTGTGTAAACCCGATACTTCTCATGCCACTGCCATTACCAGTCGCGCTGCCCGGCGCTCCCCAAAATAACCATTTTTGTGCGGAAATCAAAGGACCGGATAGCGAGCGGCAGTGCGTATTTACATTCTGCTCTGTCGCTCAGTTCTCGCCGAGCCCCTGGCGGATACGTATGTTTTTTTTTTTAAGTTCGGAGAATTTTTGAAAAATACAGCTCGTATGCTGTAAATAATTCAACGTGGCAGACGTTGAATTGACGAAACTCGAAAGCGAAGTGAGTGGTAGGGCAGTCCGTAAACACAATTCTCCCGATCCTGCTGTAGCAGTATTTAGGGAATAAGTAATTGCCGGCAGCGCGAGGGGCAGCGACTGAATGTAAATGTAATAATAGACCCTTGGTTAGCTGCAATCATAACCACTAGACCGTTGCTAAATTTATTTAAATTATCATTAAGAAAGATTATTTTGGTTCGATATAGTTTATTTCAAATGATTTTCAATTTGTAGATAAGAGCGAATGTGAAGTTTTGTAGATACTCGTTCAACATGTGGAGACTGGAGAGCGAATCCGCTCATAACAAGCTATCGTACGCTGTTGATATGAATTAATAAATCTCAAAAGGCGTGCTTGTTACAACTCGAGGAGCTTTGTTTCAAATTCCGGGATTTGTCACTTCAGTTTTTATTTTCAATTCTCAATATGCAACTGTATGGAGCCGAGGACTCACCGGCGTCCGTTTTAGAATTGTTGTTTAAAACTATTTTGGCATTCGAGTAACGAGAGCTTACAATATCAAAAGCGTCGATTTATACGTCTTCTGTGAAAACTTTTAAATCCTCCTCAATTGGCACGGTTTTAGTCATCAGTCTAACTGAAGAACTCTCGCGTATTAAAACAACTAACTTGAAGAATTACAACCAATCTTCCGACTTAGATTGGTTTAGATAAAGCGGTGACTTTATGACCAAACGAACATTGATTTGCATTAACGTATTCGGATACTTGAATAAATATGCCGCAGAATTATTTATGTATGCAGACTAAGGCCTACATGAAGACATTCTTGAATATCTTGAATGCATTCATCATACAAAAATGAAAGTACATGAACCACACTAAAATAATTATCAACCGGTACTAATGCTTGTCAAGGCGAAAAATTTGACTTAAATAATAATATTGATGTAGATAATAAAATCATTGATTTCAAAGCTATTAAATAAGCATTCATCAATAGATTTTACTATATTACGATAAAAATAATTATGAAATAAAAACCGAATGATACCGTTTAAACTGTCGAAATAAATAATTTCGTAAAGCCGTGAATTTTTAGCATGTAATAAAAGTTATTTTGATTGCAAACCGGTAGTGTAAACATAGAGATAGCATCAATCAACACGCCATGTGATTGACTCGGAGAAACACGGAACATTCTCTAATTCTATGTAATTTGCGCGGAAGGGAAATAACGAACACTTTATTAGCCGTTACGAAATTATCCACTTTATGTCAGTCGTCAATCTATTACTATGATCGAGTTGCTTGTGTTAGTAGAATAGTTTACTGCTGAGGTAATTGAAGCAAGATCTTTATCAATATATTGTTAACTAGTTGACCTGCCTTCACCTGCTTCGCTCCTTTAGGTCTTAGCGTGATGATATATAGCCTATAGCCTTCCTCGATAAATGGGCTATCTAACTCTGAAATAATTTTTCAAAAGTTCCCGAGATTAGAGCGTTCAACCAAACAAACAATCTCTTCAGCTTTATAGTACGAGTTAGATTCCGCCGACTGCTCACAAGACAGTATATGCCTCTTTCTATTTTGGCGTATTAGTCTAGTAATGTGTCTCGGTTTCACATTATTTGCGGTATATTAAACTTCTAGTTCCATCAATTCCATGACCGTCATATACAATCTTCGATTGAACCCGATACAAATAGTTAATTTTCCGGTGGCGACATGAGGCCGAGCGGGCCTTCGGGAAATTCCGGAGCAATCCAAGCTCGAACATGACTTTCATTCCGTGCTTCAGTAGATACTTACTTTTCAAGCCGGATGTAGAGCTGGGCTTCTTCTAAATAAATTCGTTCGAGATATTGGGTTTACAGTTAAGGTAGATGCTCCAGGGTAGCCCGCGAAATTCAAATATTTTTATGTTTTTTGCAATTTGCCGGTCAGTGTGAAGCTGTATGTGGACCAAATGCGATCCGCGACCGTAACGCGTAATTATCTATAGAATTATAACCATTTTAATCATCAATATAGCCCTCTAAGTTCATGTAGTTCGAAAGAATGATTATTTCTGAAATATTCATTCTTTTCGCGGGCTACCCTGGAGCATTCACCTTAAAAATAGCCATTTCGTAATACTACTTCATAATGGCTGAACTTCATAATTATTCCTTCCAGAAATGTAACTAAATTGTAATGTAGTTTCATAATTTTAATTATCTGCGGTCGAAGTAAGACTAGTGAAATAGATTTTGGTGTTATGTCTGCGATAAATTATAGTTTGTCACCTTTGACCCCTGTCCCAACTAGCGATTGCTCCACAACATTGGAGCTGGTAATACTCGCTATTTACCGCTGCAGTCTATATCGGTTGGTGTATTTCTTGTAAAATCTATAATTTACGAGAATTACTCGTTCATATTAGTTTGTCATGCTTTCTGACTTGTTGCATAATTCAAGATTATATTCAAGTGAAGACATGTCATTATACAATTTGCTCGCACGTAATTTATATTTCTTTTCCATTATTTCTTGTAATCTTATATTATTTAATGTCTGTGCACATGATACATCTAAAAATAGAATGTGCTTATAACAGGTTCTTAGAGAATTAAGAAATACTACATTCGTTCAAGATGTCTCTTTCCATAACACGTTATGTTTCTTATTTTTATTTGAAAGGTTTTTTGTTATGTAGTCTAGAGTAACTCCTGAAGAGCTCGTGTCTAAATAATACAGCCGCGCAGGTCGATCTTGAAGGTTAAGCATCACTTGCCAAGGTTGTTCTGCGGATGGAAGACCATCTTAACATACCGAGTTTCCTTCTTGTCTCGGAAAGCACGTCAAACCGTTGGTCCCGGCTGTCCTTTGGAGAGGCTTTGGCAGTCGTTACGGATTGTCAGAAGCCAGTAAAACTGACTCCACTCTTGCCAAGGTGTACCGTGTTACATAGTTAATGGGTTGTGGATGTCTGGTAGGCAGCCGCTCCACGTGAAGCAATGGTATTCAGCTGAATCTGGTTTGACTGGAAGCCGACCCCAATGTAGTTTGGAAAAGGCTAGGCAGATGATGATAAGCCTGGACTAACTCCTTCGAACTACATGTGACTGTTATAAAGATTTACCCTTTTTTGTTTAAATTACAGGCCTCATGCTAGCCAAGTTTATGATTATAGTTTGACTTTTCCCAAAACACTGTATGTTTTTCATAGATAATGGTCATTATCTTGATTTAATTCTATTACTGTGTAAATTAGAAGTTTGAATCTTTTCATCATTAGATTCCCTGGCTGTCCGTTAATTATGCTTCAGATATAATGAACGTAGCCTACGTCTGGTTTAATATTCCAGGATATTTGAATACACATACCCTAGCGAACTAGTTCTCAAGGCTCCGCTTGCTTAAAATAATAAAATGGATAGGTAATGAAACATACATTGTAAATTATTGAACCACGAAGATGGACATACAGATAGACGCTACGATTTATTACTATGATATTTAGTTGTAATGATGGCCACAATGGGTGACAAATTGATAAATATTCAAGTTATTTGCAGATAATATCTAATCTGAATGTATTAACATAATTTGCTAATATTTTATCTTCAGCATGTATGTTAGACCGTCGTTTTTCTGAGAAAAAAAATATTTTATCCTTAATAATTGTCGTAAGGAACATCGGAATAGATATTGTACGGCACTTCGAGCATTGCCGATTCAGTTTCCTGGAGTTTGGAAGTTAGCTTTCCAAGATAGATATACTTAGCTAAGCTAAAATTACTATTAATCAATCGACCTTGATGCTTAACACGAAAAATAGGAAATTAGCATGGAAGATAGGAAATGTGTCTAATCAGGTGTGTATAAACACTTAATTATGCTCTTATTGATATTTCATAATATATGCTAATAAATAAAGTATCACTAATATTGACAGCTTATGTAGCGACAGTGAGTGAGGCCTATGTTCAGCAGAGAACGTCTTCCAGCTGAAATGATGATGATTAATGGCTCAATATGATAAAACTTTTTACAAAAAATACAACCGACTTCCAAAAACAAAACACTACAAGGTACAAAGATAAGAACTTTAATTTCTGAAGTCGGTGTTTTTGATTATTTTTTTCGTTTTTTGACACCGACTTCCGAAATTAAAGTTCTTTTCTTTCTACTGAAGTTATTTTGTACCTTGTAGTGTTTTGTTTTTGGAAGTCGGTTGTATTTTTTGTAAAAAGTTTTTATTTTTCACTTTTTAATGGTACCTAGGTACCTGCATACCCATTAACAGCGTACCAGCGCAATGTTATGTTAAGAACTGGTGTAAACAGTAAAAAAACATGCGATTTCAGCGATCCCGATCCCTTTGCTATCATTTATTGAAGAGTTCCGTTGCCTGCCTCCGAAGTTCTTCGTTAGATATTCACCAAATTGAAACGGGACCAGTCCAGGAAAATACTCTTTCAAACAAAAAATAATCATCCAAATCGGCTGACAATTGGCGAAAGTATCGCTGAACAAACATTTTTCATGGGATCTTATCATCAGATCCTAATTTATACCTTTCATCATCAGCTCAGCAACATGAGATGATGATTATCATGCACATATGTCTGAATTGCGTTAGAAAGTTCATGAAAAACATTGTATGTGCCTATAAAATTTGAGGGTTGCCCTCGATTTTCGTAGGATCCCATCATCAGATTCTGACATGGTGACAATGGGACCAATCGAGAAGTACATATCCTTTCAGATGAAATAAAAATTTTTCAAAGCGGTTCATAAATGACGGAGTTATGAGGTAACAAACTTAAAAAAAAAAAATACATCCGAATTGAGAACCTCCTCCTTTTTTTGAAGTCGGTTAAAAATAGAATTTATTGGTAAACTAGTTTTAACTTGCTGGTTACTACAAATATTTTGTTCTGTTAAGAACTACTGTGACACGCCCAACTTTGTGGCGGAATCGAAAAGAAAATAGTTTTGAAAGCCCCAGTATATAACCAGGCCTTGTCCTGTGACTAGCCTGGGGCCCTATTATGACGTGCTATGCGTGTTGTATAACTCCGTCTCCCTCCCACCCCGTTATCCCCGTTGTCCCTTTTCCCGTACATAATAAGACTATTAAGAATGTGGCTCGAATGTGAAGTTTATTAAGAGTAGCTACGAAATTCACACTCTAGATTATTAGAAAAACCAGAGTATATGCTTCAAAATCTTCAAAATAAACGACGACGTGCTGAATAATAGGAGGGGTCTCGGCTGGACGGGTTCTTTCAAAAGCTTACAAACCTCTCCCATCGAGCCTTAAGACATAGTTAATTTCGTAGATAACTATGTCTTAAGGCATATCCATAGTTGACAGTCACAGTCGTAGTCACGAGACTACGACTGTGACTGTCAACTATGGATTAAGAATAAGGGTGCCTGTCCATTTGCACGAAGCAAGAAAGCAGAGCGGAGAACGGAGACCAACCATATCAGTCAAAATGTAAGTGATTTTATGCAATACCATTGGTTAAAATATCTCCGATACGCCGCCTCGCTCCGCTGTAATGGACAGGCACACGAATCCACTTACACATCGGTTTTTGGAAGCTGTATCCGATAACCACACATTACTGAACACAATCATTACCTACTTTTGAAAATAAAAATACAATAATCTCAACAACCTTTTTTTAAAATATTTTTTTTAAACCATTTGTTTTAAAATTTCTGATCAAACTTTCACGTGAATTTACTTATTTTTATTGCCTCTAAAATATAAACGTTACATACACATGTATTTTGCCTCATACTGAGAAAGTAAGTAGGTACGCGCTGTTTTACATTACAATCGGTATATACCGATCACTTTCTCTCTATCCTTTGTGAATTTTAATACAATTGTGTTGTCAATCATTGTCCGTATAAGTACATACACGTATGTACGTATTCGAAACTACAGTTGTGACGCAGCTTCGTCTAGACTACAAAATATTCGGATTCCAATAAGAAACACAAATAAGTTTTTTTTTACGTAGTTTGCCTATGCGCATTGACTCAGTTTCGTGAAACGGGGAAACTCTGAGCGCTCTTTTAAAAAACCCTGCCAAGTGCTAGTCGTACTCGCACACGAAGGGTTCCATACCATAAACCTTAATTTTTATTCTTTGCTGTTATAGCGGCAATAAAAATACACAATCTGTGAAAAATTCAACTGTCTATCTATTACGGTTCTTGAGTTACAGCCCTCTGACAGACAGACAGACGGACGGACGGACGGACAGCGGAGGCTTATTAATAGGGTTTCGTTGGTTACCCTTTGGGTACGGAACCCTAAAAAGCTATCCACCGTTTATGCCTACATCCTTAAATTCATCATTTTCTATAGAGGCTACGAGAACTACCACGTAGGTACATGGCTTTTGTGACTCCATAAGCTTTTATCAGGCATCGTTAAATTAGTATGAAATAAATAAGTTAAGATCCACCTAATTTGGTATTAAATAAATATCAGCCATAAAGCTAAAGCCACGTTAAATGGATCATAAGATGCTTGCTGGTTTGACATATTTTCAATTGCTACGTTTGGTTTGCCGCAAAGGGCTGTCAACTTACCAGCGGTAACGTAAAAGCGGAGGCACCAACCAACATGTTACGTTATAAACTGTACTAATTCTACGCGAGTTCTGAAAAATACATATTGAAGTTGTCAGCTGCAGCTGCAGCTGCTTGTGGCAGCTCAGTCTGACACGTAAATACGCAATAGCAGGTCTTTCAAAAAAATAAGTCCGGGTGCTTGCATTAAGTTTCATTAATAGAGAGAAGACCTAAAAGTTCCTTAGGAATGTTTCCGTAGGTAGGTATGAACTCCACGACCTCATCCCACCGGTCCCCTTCCACCATCGGTCATCCAGACGCATTGCAAGTTACCATTCCTGCATTTTTGCCATTCCACCAATAAGCACTAAGCGTTTCCTAACGTCTTTAAAATAGCAAAGGAGTGGAACTATCTGCCTGCGCCTGTCTTTCCGAATGCTTACAACCCTAATCTCTTCAAAGTTAGAGTCAACAGGCTTCTTCTGGGTAGGCTCGCTATATCGTAGACTTTGTGTCTGTCATCTCTAACCTAAACTAAAGTCAAGAACAAACCAAAAAAGGTAGTTGAAACAGGGAAAAAAGTAGTTGTAGAAGAATCCGCCTCTAATACCACGCAAAAGGGCCTTGATTTCATTAATGTATGTACATTGATACCATTACATACAGTAACACAACTGTCATTATGTAGAACAATAGTGCTCTACTGTAGAATATAGAACGTGCTATTTCCTAATTCGTGATACTTCCAGAATCTGCATAACAACTGAAATTATTAATAAAAAGTACCTGGGCGGGTCTTGGTCTCGAAATACTTACCGATCGCCTAGCCACCGAATTCGTTAAAGTCACCCGTACACCGTCAATCTCGAACGCATTCCACAATCAAAACCAATGGTATGATCCGTGCATTGCGTTCAAAATTTACTGTATACGGGCGACCTTAGGACTTAACAACCAAATTCGGTCGCCACGCGATCGTTATCTATATCGAGACTGTAGGCCCTGGATGACCGAGCTTTTTCGGTATTTTATTTTACGACGTTTTCTGAAAATTAAACCTAGCTACTCGTAGATCAATTAATTGCTCCCGAAACCCCCTGCATACTAAATTTCATGAAAATCTTTGGAGCAGTTTCCGAGATTCAGAAACAACAAGAATTGCTCGATTAAGGTGTTAGATTATATAAACTCCCGGGAGATTTATGCGTTGCAAAGCTGGTTTATTTGTTAAGACTTAAATCTGAAAGCTTTAAAACGTTGCCTAAACGCTTATTGCACATAACCTTGTATAAAATAATGCAGTATTTCCTGTGATTCTATTCACGACACATCCCAGTTTCGGGCACACGCCCGACTGCCAGTGATGTCGAAGGCGCAAAATGAATTACCCGGGCCGCTGACTACTTGCTGATGCTTCAAATTATCTTATAAATAAACGTTACGGGGATAAAAAATGACCACGATCGATATTTTGAATCACCAACCTGAGCTACATTTATACTTCAATAAAACAATATAAGTCTACATCACTACGTTTTTTTCCATCCGGCTGTTTTTCCTTTGACAGCGTCCAGGATCTAGTAATATGATTTTAGTTACCTACTTCCTCCTTTATGAAACATTTTCATCTTTACTTTCATTTATCTGACGACATCATCATCTGCCTAGCCTTTTCCCAATTATATTGGGGACGGCTTGCAGTCAAACCGGATTCAGCTGAATACCAGTGTTTTACGTGAAGCGGCTGCCTATCAGACCTCCCCAACCCAGTAACTTGGTAATACGGTACTTCATGGCAAGACTGGAGTCAGATTTACTGGCTTCTGACAATCCTTAACGACTGCCAAAGATCTACAAATGACAGCTGGGACCAACGGCTTAACGTGTTTTCCGAGGCACGGAGGAAACTCGGTATACTATATTAAGATGGTCACCTATCCACAGACCAAACTTGGCAAGCGTACCTTATAGATCGACCCGTGCGGCTGTTATTATTCATCTGACGACAAATAATGGTAAATATTGGCTTTATTCTCAAGTTAATTAATGAAAAACAATTGTTACTGTTTCGTTTGAGATTAACGTTTTCAGTGGGTGAACAGAAAAATCACAACGTAATAAATAAAAACGATAATGGAAATGCTTTTAGTTACAGTCTGCAGTAGAATAAAAATTGAATTAAAATAACCCACAGCAAAATAAAGATGAGAGATGAAGAGATATGCGGCAGCGTGTCCAGCCAAAGTTCAAAAAAAGGGAGGCAGACGAAACTAAAGTTATGGTTGCCAACGTAATATCTTGGCTGTGTAAAGTAAGTGACCATTTTTGTTGGGAAATTGTCTCACGTACGAACGTAATATTAATAGGTATAATAATGTAGGTATATTAGCTATGTAACCTCAGTATTCGAGGGTTACATAAGACCGCAACGAACCTTCCTCACAAATAACTAAGACAAGTAAATATTGTTTGAGTTTGTCACAAGTGCGCGAGTAGTGTTGCTAGTTGCTATGTGCTCATATATTAGAAGAAACTTTGCACGGCGGTGGTTAATAGCTATCGCTTAATCGGTTTATAAGCCCTATGTCAGATACGCAAAATGTCGGACACGCATGTCGTCAGATCGGCACACTTCGTCACGAAATGTCAAATTCGCAAATCGTCAGAAACTCTCAATGACAATTACGCAAAATGCCATAAACGCTGAATGTCAAATACTCAAAATGTAAAATACGCATAGTGCCAGAATAAGGATTCCTAGAGAAATATAAATAGATTTCTGAGTGCTGATAAATTGCACTTCACTTAATTGGCCAAAATTCAAGTGGTATATACCTAAACATAGGTACTTCAAGCTATCCTTAAAAAAATATAAAATAGGATCCGTTTTTGACTTTCTGCGTATCCTGTCATTTTGAATTTCTGCCTGTATGCGTATCTGGCATTCTGCTACTTCAGACAATATGCGTGTCAGGCATATTGCGTAGGTACCTGACACACAGCGTATAAACCACTTAATCGTGTAAAGTGGTGCAGCTCATTGATACCTAACAACTATTCATGCTCACGAGAGAGGTATTAGTATTAAACTATTCTGCCAATATGTGAGGAAATCCATGTTACGATGTACTTAGTATCACGTGCCTTTGACACCGCGATCAATGTGATTTTCACGTTCGGTATCACATTTTTAGGGTTCCATATCCAAAGGGAACCAACAAATCCCTCTTACTAATCTGCCGCTGTCCGTCCGTCCGTCTGTCTGTCAGTGGGCTGTATCTCCAGAACCGTAATAAATAGACAGTGAAACAATAAAATTTACATATTGTGTATTTTTATTGGCGGTACCTATTACGGTTTATGGTGCGGAACCCTTTGCGTGAGAGTGCAACTCGCACTTGGCTTTGATTTTCTGATATAACTGATATTATGGAATATTTTATTGATACCTTACGTACGTGCTCGTACCTAATACGTGTCAGCGTGATGCTCTCGACGTATTTCAAATCAGGCTTTACATATTTTATACCTTTGCTTTTTCTGCGTTTAGTCTAGTGATATCATTCTAATGGGGGATTTAAATGCGCAAATAGGAACTTTTAAAAGGAAGACGAGTTTTTACTGGGAGAATTTGGTCACGGAATGATAAGTAGTAATGGACAATGATTAATAGATCTCCTCATAGAACATAAGCTTACTGTCGTGAACAGCATCTTCAAAAAGAATAAAAACAACAAGTGGAAATGGGTCTTCCCGGACGGAAAATACCGAAATGAGATAGATTATATTATAAGTAGCCACCCAAGATTGTTTACAGACGCAACAATGATATCTAGACTAAATTTCAATGCTGATCACCGTATAGTTAGAGCATCACTTAGAATTAAGCCACCTGAGACTCATAGATAGTACACCACCCTGTTCATTCGAACTTATACTTCAGAAACAGAATCAACATCATATCCACTAGCAATTCTGACCAATCTCCAAATTTTGAACCAGATATACTACAAAGTGAAGTAAGGAAGGCTATGCTAAGCCCAAAGCTGGAAAAGGCACCATGACAAGACAAAATCACGAATTAATTACTGAAAGGCACCCTAAACGAACTTATGCCCAATATATGTGACAAACATCTTTAATAACATCGTAACATCAGGACAGATTTCTGAACAATAGAAAACCTCGCACATAATCCATTTGTACAGAAAAGGCTCCAAAGAAGACTTGTCAAACTACAGACCAATAAGCCTTATGTCAAACATATATGACGTCTTCTCCAAGATAAAACTGGATCGGATAGGGGAAAGCATGGGGAAACAGGGAATATCTAGAGTCTACATAAACATTATTCTAAAAGTAAAGCAAGAATACAAATGAAAAAACTCGGAGAAACATTCGAAATTAAAAGAGGGGTCAGGCAGGAAGACCCACTGTATCCCAAGCTATTTTCTGCTCTGCTCAAAAACATATTCCGAAAATTTGATTGGAACGAATTTGGACTAAACATAGATGGAAGAAGTTTGCATCATCTCCGATTCGCTGTCGACATTGTATTGTTTGAGGAAAACCCTCACAAGCTTGAAGAAATGATACATGATCTAAACAAAGAAAATGAGAAGGTCGGGCTGGCAATGAACATAGGCAAAACGAAGTTATTAGCAAATTCAATCCCATAAGAAATGAACATCAATAATCAACCTTTAGAATATGTGGAGGAATACACGTACCTGGGACAAACAATCTCTCAAACTAACCTAAAGAAATAAAAAGGAGAATAGCCAATGGATGGAAAAGATACTGGTCACTAAAGGAGATTATGAAAGGAACAGATTTCAGTAACAAAATTAAGTGCAAAGTCTTTAACACCTCTACCCTACCCTGCCTTACCTATGGCTGTGAAACATGGGCACTTTCCAAATAACACAGGGACATGTTAGAATACTGTCAAAGAGCCATAGAAAGGAGCATGCTGGGAATTAAGAAAAAGAAACACATTTATATTAGAGTTAGAACAGGTGTAATGGATATTCTGACCAAGATACTCGTAGACCAAATGAAATAGAGATTGACAGGTCATATGTTACGGAACCCTCACGATATATGGAGCAAAATCGTGACGGAATGGTACCCTACAGACGGGAAACGAAACAGAGGTCGGCAACGCAAAACATGGGAAGACGAACTTAAATTAACAGTGGGTTGCAAAGGATAGAAATCTGTGGAAATTGTTGGACAAGGCCTTTGCCAGGAAGCTCACCGGACTCCGGGACATATTATAATAAAGAAAGAATACATAAAATAAATAACAAAGAAAGAGCAATATTATGCTCAAAATAAGGAGTTTCGGGATCAAAAGGCTTGATTGATTGATGTATACTATACTGTAATGATGTTAACAAATGCAGAATGAGTCCAAGTATTGATATTGAGTTACTGAATGTAATCGAGTCTCTGGCTGATTAAAAAAATCTTTGTAGGGAAGTATTTACCCTGGTCTCAGATCATGCTACTGACCCTAGGTGTACCTACAAACTACATCAGTAACCATGAACTAGATTTTCTACCATAAATCTGATTAAACAAGAAATTAATTCCATGAAAAAATATAAAAACGCGACGAAGGATGCCAGCTTCCATACAAAAAAGTTCAAACCCCTTTGAAAATATAATTATATGTACGCTTCACGGCAAAACATAGAGAATTGAAATAATATTGTGACATCTTTTTTATTTTATTTTTTACTACTGATAGGCACGCGTTTGACCACTATCTCACCTGTTGGTAAGCGATGATGTGGTCGAAGATGTAGCACGCCTGCCTAGAAGTAACCTCTCCACTCTCTCTCCACTCTTGACTTAAAGATTCCCAGGTTGTAGCTATCAGGAAACACAGACTCACAAACACCTATGTTTACAATAATAAAGATTCTTATTCGTCTTCACTCGTAGCTCATATTTTTCACAAGATAACGTTGGTAACAGCTCGTAATCTAATGGCTGCTCCACGTAATATGCCGTTGGTCCCGCGTTTGTGATAAGTGAAATTATCCAGTGCCCGCTCCGCGCATACATTGCATAACCAAGTCTTCCGGACTGACGCGATTTACTGCAAACCTTCAAGTCAATCCACTCTCATAAAAACCAAGTTAAAAAGTGGCTTAGCACTGATAATTAATTGTTACTTTTATGCAGTTAAGCTTGACGAATAAGCCAGTCACACTATTATAAAATCATTTGATTTATTATCGAATCGGAATGCGCGTGTTTCGGTAATACGCCAACTGCGTAATACTTATTTGTTTTTGTAACGTTCAAATTATGTATGGTTTCTGTAATATCTACTTAATTATTAACCATTTTGTAGGTTGCTGACTACGTAGTTTCCAAATAAATAAATACGGAATTCGTCTTATTAATAGCCGGCTTTCCATTTCTATATCGTAAAATGTCTATGGAAATGAATGAAGTTGAACTGATTATTAATGTCTGTTAACCGATAATTATGGCTGTTTACGCAATTGGGTTTCATTCATCGAATTATTAATAAGTGTGGGTTTAAACTAAAGTAGGCAGTTTATTAGTTTCCAATCGTTGCGATGTTAGCTTTAGTTAACGTTTTCCTTTAAATTAAGCAATCAAGTTGAAGGTTTTGCATCATATTTTACGTTTATCCCTATTAAGAGAATTTTAATTAAGAAGAACTCTTCTATCATGTTTTACGAAACGAAAAACGGCAACTTTGGTAGAATCAGAAAGCACATCCCATACCCGAAACTGTCCCAATCAACCTTGAACCTAATGCTTTAGCGATAAAGATAAAAATTAAATTTGACAGATTGTTGTATGATTATAAGCTTGATTTCTTACAACCTTCCTATTCTAGTTATTACTGTAACAAGTTCCTTATTATTATAATCTGCCCAGATTTTTACCAACTATATTGGGGTTGGCTTCCTGTCAAATCGGACTCAGCTGAATACTAGTATTTTACGAGGAGCGACTGCCTACCAGACCTCCAAAACCCAGTAACTGGGTAACACGGTACTTCATGGCAAGACTGGCGTCAGATTAACTGGCTTCTGACTATCTGTAACGACTGCCAAAGATCTACAAATGACAGCCGGAACCAACGGCTTAACGTGCTATCCGAGGCACGGAGGAAACTCGGTATGTTAAGATGGTCACCCATCCACAGACCAACCTTGGCAAGCGTTGCTTAACCTTGAAGATCGACCCGTGCGGCTGTTATTATCTAGCCACGAGCTTCTTTGAAATGTCACGTGATCAATTCCTTATATTTTGGCTTTTCGACAGTCGTATTTGCTGATAGAATGGCACTTTGTCTAGTGCCTCAGGATACCCAAAGGTGGAACAGTCACCATAGTCAGTAATAATCAACCCTCTCTGTTTGTGCAACGTTGCATTCTTCGTGTTGCAATTGTGAACAGGCAAACTGTTCACAATTGCAGGTACAAAGGAGACGGAGCATATGGTGGAGGTCTGCTCTGCTTGGGCGGAGAACCGCCGGGTCCTCGTTGAGGCGATCGGCGGCGGCGACCTCTCACGACCGGCCCTGGTTCAATCTATGGTCCGGAGCGAGGAGGCATGGGAAGCGGTCACTTCCTTCTGCGAAGCAGTAATGCTAGCGGATGAGGATGCCGAACGTGTGACAGAGAGAGAAACCTCACGGCCCAGCCGCCACAACAGAAGAAGACGTCCCGGGCGTCGGGGGTCGCAGAGGAGAGAAGAGGCCCGGGTTGGCGGCGCGCTGTGTTCCACGCTGGCCTCAAGGAGCTGTCAGCAAGGGAGACGGGGCCCGCTTGGGCCAGTGCCTGCCGGGGTGCGGAATCCGTTCGAAAGAGACGCCGCGGCCCTGGAACGCAAAGGGCACTGGGAGGAATACGGATGGGTTTTAATCAATAGGAGTCTGACACTCCCTTCCGCTCCGCCCAGAGCGGGAGGAGTCATTTGATGATTTCCAAATCATAAAAAAAAAAAAAATACAAAGGAGAGCAGCAACGATGCTTAATGATTGTTAATCATCGTTTTGTAGTACCTGTTATCTTGATAAGCAAACTCGATAATTGTTTGGACCGTTTATCTATTAAGTAATTTCTGTTGAAAATCGTTGTTCTGAAAGATGATTGATGTAGGAAACAGGTAGTTATCACGTGAGCATGCAATGCATTTTGGTTGTTTCAAATGCAACTTATTAAAGTTATTACAACAAGGGTGTGGTCGGTTAATTAGTTTTTATTTAGAATCGTGCGTTTGCAGTAACCGTGCATTATTTAATGTAGCTATTCCACCAATTCGCACAAAGCCTTTCCAAACGTCTTTTATAATGCGAACAGGAAAGGAGTGGAACTCTCTGCCTGCGTCTGTGTTTCCAAAAGCTTACAACCCTAATCTCTTCAAAGTTAGAGTGAACAGGCTCCTTCTGGGTAGGTTCGCTCCATCGTAGACTTTGTCTCTGTCATCTCTGACATAGACTAGAGTCAAGAGCAAACCCATTACAAATAAAAAGAATCAGGTTTATTCAAGTTTCAAGATTCTTTTTATAAGCATCTCGAAGCTAGGATTATGAAATTTTATGAAAATTTTCTCATTTATAGTATAAACGATAGAATTTTCATAATCGGATTAGTACTAGAGAGATTATCTCCTACACATTGATTTTCCTATTAGTAATATTAATTGCTAATGAAAGCTCTTCTTAGTCGTATTTTCTAATACCCATATTATTTTTACCTAGAATGCTGGCGTAAATTTAATAATCTCATAAGCTCTTTGAACTAACAATCAATATTTTCCTATTATCTTTAATTCTTCACAGGAGATGCTCTTTGTGAATATTCCGCAGCAAAAAATAAAAAATAATGTTAGTTATTTTAATACAATTAATACATTTTTATTTTTCATCTCGGTGCTTCTGTGTGTCATCGTGACAGTAATCGCGTAACCGTTATGACTATGATTGAGACAAAAATTGGAAAAACTTCCTGGAAATGGCGAAAATAGATAGTGGATTTTTTCGATGTCATTTTTGTAGGAGAGGACCACGCCGTTCAGATTCAGGTCACCTAGTTACGAAAATATTACTATTGCAATTACTATATACGAATAGGTACTAGTGATATTACCTACTAGTTAAATCCTTTTCAACTTAGTAGTAGAAAAATGTGAAGTAGATACAAAGGATTAACTAGTTTACGCTCCATTGCTTTCCGTTTTTTTTTTTTAAACAAATACCGATAACGTTTTAGAGAGCACTTTTTATTAAATGCAAAAACTGTAATTTAATTAGATTTTTTTCAGAAACACTCATTGAATTTGTGTTCTTTACCTACTACCAGATAAAGTCTCTATCTCTGCAATACCTATACTAATCATTGTTAGTTGCTACGTGTGGTATTGGGATGTAGGGATGTTGTACCTTTTCCTCTTTTCCAACACTAGTTTTTTCATCCAGCCGTAACTGCATTAACTGCCTCCGTGGTCGAATGGTTTAGGCGTTTGCCTTGTGACCCGGTGGACGTGGGTTCGATTCCCACAGGAAGCATACTTTGTAAAGTTGTTTTCAGTTTGGCTAGGACATAGCAGGCTTGAATCACCTAATTGTCCGATAAAAAGATGTTTCCGTGGTTTGGAAGGCACTTATAAGCCGGTGGGACGCCGCCAAAGGGTTGTCGTCAAATGGACCATGTCAGAGGCCCTTGAGGCGGTCTAGAAACTCCGACACTAGGGTGTGTTGGGTCATTAGACCTTACTTCCACACGATAAGAAGAAGAATCTAGCCATTCATAAGACAAAATACTCTTTTCTCTGCAGTTCTATAGTTCCCAGTGACACAACATTTGACCTCTAACAGACTTCGTAACAATTGTTCCGGTCATGGTAATTCTGGCACAATAACCCGGTGAATGTCATTGTCATTGATTCGAGCCACGTCGAAACTAATAATCTGTTACATTGATCGATATTATCTTTGATTGGATCACACTTTGAATTCGAATTTTTATTTTTAGTTACCAGTATTTGTGTAGAATTTATATTATTCGACAGACAGGTGCGTCGCTACAAAGATGCGATGACACGTTTTTTTGTGGAAACTGTTCTATATACGGGGTGAATTTTTAGTGTGCCTTCATGGCCAAATCCGAAACTATGAGGAATATCGAAAGACACTGAAAGGAGTCTCGAGCGCGATTTTGATAAAAACTAAAACTGCATCATTGGATTTTTTAAAATTTGTTGTTCTTACCCAGGAATCGAACCGGTTGATTTTGAAAAAAAAGCACATCCTTTATTATTACACCATCCGAAAGTTTAGCTAATAAGGATCAAACTCTGTGAAGTAATATCACATGACAAAAATCTAATTAATCAGTTTAAGTTTTCATCAAAATCAGGCTTGAGACTTTTTTCTTAGTGTTTTTCGATATTTCTCATAGTTTCGGATTTGGCCATGAAGGCACTCTTTAAAAATCCATCCTGTATAGTGCAATATTAGAACAACTTCTTTGAAGACACAACATTGCATAGTTGCCTTATTGTCGCATCGGAACTGGCTGCGAGACCTTTTTAAGCGTGTTTTATTAACTTATCATAGGTATCGGTAATTGAAAACAAACTTGACATACCAACTTGTACAAATATGTACCATTTATACATAAATATAAAATCAGCGTATATTTTGTTCCCACTGCTGAGATACAGGCCTCCTCTCTTTCGAGCGGGAGTGGGCTATAATCCACCACGCGGTACCGCGGATTTGTAGAGAGGTCCGCAGTATTAGGAGGTCTAGAGTTCTTTAGAGTTATTTGAGACGGTCGCAAATTAAAGAAAGAAAATACTATTTGGTACATATTTAAGTAATTCTTTTCTTTACGCAATATATTTTTCGTTACTATAAGACATTTCCGATTACCATTAAGAATACCTCCACCAAATAATGGTGGAGGTATTATTTGTGATGGTAGAAGTAGAGAAACTTAAGGAGATACGAGAGGTAAAATAAATAAGTCAGTATTCTTGTTACCTAATGTTTTGCGCAAACTACAGAGAAATAGCTAACAGTAAAATGATTTATAAAAATTATGTAGAGCTGTCATGTTTCTTTACATATAAATTAGAACTCGAATCAATTCAAATACATAATTACCTCCAATTAAGATAGTAGAAACACCACAGAGTAATCTATACTAATATTTAAAGCTTGTTTGTTTGCTTGAACGCGCTAATCTCAAGAACTACTGGTTTTCAGTGTTAGATAGCCCATTTATCTATCACCACGCTAAGGCCAGCATAGGAGCGGAGCAGTAATGAAAATTGTAACGCAGACGAAGTTGCGCGGGTCAACTGATAATAAATATTACACTGCTGCCTCGCTCCGGTATCGCAATAAACTAAGGGCCTAGCCTGAATATATTTGACGTATAGTAACGTAACGTAATATTTTACCATAGCTATATCATTACGCTAATGCCAGCATATTAGCGGAGCAGACGAAGTTGCGCAGGGCGACTAGTTAAAAATAAACTCTACTAATTTAAAAAGACGATAAAAAGTACTATCTAGAATATTCAAATACGAACGTCCAAGCCCGACTGTCAATATGTAAAGGTCACAAACAGTTTCCGTAATGGGGGAAACAGGTGCAAATATTTATTTAAACACAAAATCCTCCCGTTGACTACCTGTAAGAAGCTAGTTAACACAGCTTAGTCGCAGCATTATCGTGCAGTGCCCGTCGTTCTAACACTTAACCGGTTTACCAATGAATTGCAAATGAAATGTCACTTCGTTCAGGATGTAGTGCAAAACAAGAACCTATTATTGAAAGCTTTTTTACCCGACTGCCAAGGAAGGTATGTTTGTTTGGTTTGTTATTATTACCTCGTATCTTCCATACGGCTGAATGGATTTCGACTAGGTGTCGTTAGATTCTTTTTTAAGTGTCCTTAGAAAGGTGGTAAAAAAGGAGCTCGTGGCCAAATAATAACAGCCGCACGGGTCGATCTTCAAGGTTAAGCAACGCTTGCCAAGGTTGGTCTGTGGATGGGTGACCATCTTAACATAGCGAGTTTCCTCTGTGCCTCGGAAAGCACGTTAAGCCGTTGGTCCCGGCTGTCATTTGTAGATCTTTGGCAGTCGTTACGGATAGTCAGAAGCCAGTAAATCTGACTCCAGTCTTGCCATGAAGTACCGTGTTACCCAGTTACTGGGTTGTGGAGGTCTGGTAGGCAGCTGCTCCTCGTAAAATACTGGTATTCAGCTAAATCCGGTTTGACTGGAAGCCGACCCCAATATAGTTGGGAAAAGGCTAGGCAGATGATGAGAAAGGTGGTAAAAAAAAGCAATATGGCGGCTTTCGGGATATCTTTTTTAACCAAACCTATCGAGTAGGGTATCGAAATGAAGGAAATTAAATGGACGTAAATATACATCGGCTTTATGTTTAAATTCATTTAACAAACAGTTGTCGTTCATAAAAGTGTCCCGGTTGACTTTTTGCAGTCGGGTTTTTAGATTTTTCTAATTTGCGACTTGTCTCGTTCCAGCTTTTTTTCTCGTTGCGACTTAGTAGGATCATGAATCCTAGCTAATATTATAAATGCAAAACTGAGTTTGTTTGTTCTTTCGCACCTAAATAGCCGACCGTTTTGCTGAATTTTGGTACAAAAATAAATGGGACTTTGTTGACAATTTGAGGTTAATTTAATGCAACCTAAACTAACTGCAGGAAATGTAGCATCTAATTTAGACATCCACATAAATGCTTTAGTGTACGTTTAGTCGACAGTCACAGCATTTCGTCATGAGAATCTCACAGTTACAATGCATTTCTCATTGTGAAATTGTATAAATGATGGCAATTTAGTCTTTTCCGCGTATCTTCTAGAAACATTGTGAATAAAACATTTCGTTATTATTATAACTTAATTCGTTCACATAAGATCGTTCTCACGGAAACATTGTTACCGTTTTGTTAAAAACATTTTTATGGTGTGCTTACATGAATGTATGAATGTGCGTATTTTAATGTATTCTATAAATTACCCTTAATTTATGCCTAGTAGTAAATATCAAGGTGATAGAATCATATATTAACTCCGGTATTACGTATTGATCTTCAAAAAGCTTTTAAAATATTCCTTATGAATCTCATGATGCGTACATAAGTTGCAATGTTGGTTGAATTAAGGTTTTTTCATCGCATACCTGTGTCATTTCAATTATTGACTAACATTATTTTATTTGTATATTTAAAAAAATACGCATCTAATTACGTGTTTAAAAAAAATCTAACCTAGACAATACCAAAAATTAAAAAAAAAAAAAAATATTATGGGCAAAAAGTTTAAAATGATTGTTTGTTGGTAAATACAACACAATAGTGTTTATCTTAATAATAAGTATTCCATTAACATTTTATAAGATTATTTTGTAGAAAAATAAATAAACAACTAAAAATACAACTTTTTAAAATAGCCAAAAGTATAAAACTCGAACCTAATATAAAACTCAAACAATAATAAAGCACTATAATAAAAAAAAAATCGCAAAAGCAAAAAATCGCAATGCGAAAATCCAAAATTACCCTTATCACGCAACGGTAAACACTTAATCGCACGAGTATGTATTTATGAACACTTACGATTTAGCTGTCTTGAAATGGAATCTTGAAACGCGGGCGCACGAGATCGCGTTCTACGCACACACTGACCGTTGAGCATGCGCACACCGTTCCCCTCCTTTAAGGCTTTCTTCCGAGTACAGTCCATTTTTAGAGATCACCGATAGTGCGACAGTGGAGTTGCGTCACAATACGCTGTTGTAACTGCACTGTCCAAATTGCACGTGAGATCTTATTAAAAAAAGTATCAGTAGCATATAATAATTATGAGCTATTGCTAAAGGCGTCTCCCGCGTTTATGCCCCAAAGGAACATAACACCGGGTTGAAGGAAAATGTATTTGTCGGTAAAGGTCTAGCCATTTTTCACCCAAATTCGTAAATTATGAGGCCTGATTGATAAATAAAAATTTAAACATCTAAACAGTACGACTACACATTTAAAATTTTTGAACTTCATTAGGGGAGTACTTTTTCTTGAAAATAATTTTCAATGCATAGTTGACGAAGTGAAATTAACTTTCAAACCAGATTTCAGATCTATCTCAACTAATTGAAAGCGTCGACGTCTCCAAATGTATCATAATTATCATTATACAAACACGTTGGTCAAAAGATCCACCGAATTATCTACTTAGATGTATTTCAGTCTACATAATATATATCATATATATGTTCATTCGTTCACTGATAAATAACGCACCGCCTTAACCGCTAGTTTTAGAATCTTGAAATTTTGCACAAAGCATCCCTATATAACGACAATTACCCATAAAAAGGATTTAAAAAACCATCCCCTAAAGAGTTTAAATAGGGAATGAAAGTTTGTATAGAAGTTCGTCATTTCTGCCCATTGGAAATTTCGTCGGTCTATCTGTGTATAAAACTCCTAAAATTTACATAATTGTATTATTAACGTTCGAACAAAACAAACAAAAAGTCGGTACCTACTTTTTTAATCCAATAATTCAGACAGTGGAACAATAGAGGCCACGAATGCATCACAATGCGAATAACACAAAGCATTCACGTATAATAAATATGTGTTAAAAGGAATCGTTGAAGCGTCACTGAAGAGCTTAAAGTACGCTTGCATTGAAGTTTAAACTACACTTGGCCTTGATCTAAATTTTACTATCGACCGATCTAAAATAAATCTAAGTTTACATATCTGAGTTAGTGTTATTATTGCACCATCATAATATTATCGAATCACATCACTACATTTAAATGGCCATTTGATTCCTTGTTTAAACGGACAGTTTAATGAAACACACGTTGGTAAGGAAAATAACGATTAATTAATATAGGTACAAGGCGCACCCAAACCCCTAATCTAAATCCCAAATCTTAAGATCCTTCCAGATAAGCACTTTGATCAGCGTTCAGTCGCTATCTATCGAAATCTAAGCCCCTTAACGATTTCTGCTTCGCAATCAACCATAACCTATATTAATACACGAATATCTTGAAAATTGGACGTCAAAGTTTCGAGGAGTGTCAGAGACATTTGAACATGCGACAAGTTGCCCGAAGGCTTTGGAACTAAAAACCAAACGACCGAACGCCAGCGCCTTCGACGTATGTCACCCAAGTGATTAATTACTACAACACTTTAATTGGTTCATTTCTTAAATAGAACTGAATGACATTTTTGAACAACTTTTTACTCTACATGCAGCCAGCGAGGAATCGTTATTTGCAAGAATGATCTTTGGGTTTCTCGTTTATTGCTTTTAAATATAATTTAATTTCTCGTTCACACCGAACCGACTATACGCTTTTACGTATAGTCGAATTAATTCGCGGTCGGCGGCAGACAATACGTTTGGTGAACGATGCCTTAGTTATTCCTAGGTTTCATATTTTCCTTTTGTAACCGAAGCCAAAATTTTAACCAGATAAAGCTTTCAAATAGTGTGGCGAATATACTCGGCAAAAATGACAAACTAACTTTCATTTCTTCCTACTTAGGGGATGATTTTCCGAGATTCATGAGTAAACCCATCAGTTTATAGATTTCTCATGTACAATTGACAGCTGGCACCAAAGGTTTAATGTACTCGTACTTACCGAAGCACGGAGGAGTCACGATAATATGTAATGGATGGTAACCCGTGGATGGGTTATTACCCTCGGAATGCTTTACTTAACCTCGAAGATCGACACGTTAGGCTTTCACAATTCAGCCACGAACCCCTTTAATGATTTAGTCAACTTTAATCGTTTTCTTAATGCTTTGGAAAGAAACCAAGCCACTAGAGAAATAAAGATAGATCGGTAAGACCACCTCAGCCTTTTATTGTTCCAAGTTCAATTAAATCCTATTATATGAAGGCAATTGAAAAAGGCTTCTTTCCAACAATATTGAAACGGTATTTTTCTCGTAAAGGCCCGTTCCCACTTAAACGGACCGTCTGTTTAAAGGTAGACTGCGAAATCCGCTGGGAGGGCGGGGTAGGAGGGACTCACATGAGTGCCGTCTCAACATCATATTCATTTGTCCGTTCCAGGCGTTTAGACGGCTTTTCGCAGTGAGAAAACGTCCGTGTAAAAACCCTGTTCCGTTCTCATTCTCGGAACGGCTAAATGTGAACAGTGTCATATAAATTCTACTGCCACTAGCATATCTGTCACTTTAGGAGTTTAGACGTATCGAGAAAGCAGTCTGTCCGTTTAACTGGGAACGGGCACTAAGGTCAAGTGATACCGTGATAACTAAATGTCTTATTGATTTTTACTTTGTTGTTGTTTCAGAAGCTTTTATATACGAGTACTTAGCTAAATTGAATTAGCTTAGCTAAAAAAAGTCGAACTTCTTTAATCTTTTAAAAATATTGTTCACGTGATCTGTGAGTCAGTCTTTTAAAGGAATCCTCATTTTCATTCCTTTTACGTTCTGACTGTCATTTTTGAGCAACGTACAAACTGCGAGTTGTTTTATATTTTCCTAGTTGTTTGTCTTTTTAAATCTGATTCATTACAGCTCGAAAAGAAAACCACAAGTTCATTATATCTTATAATCACGGTTGGTAATCGTTACATTTACGGAACTTCCATACAATTTGCTTGACGCGGGCTAACGCAATAATTTCTTCTTACGTCACGATCGATCGCTAGCACGCTCTATAATTTACTTGTGAATTCTGGAATACTATCGAATTATGCATTGTTTTACTACCTATCTCTGATAATATACAGATTCCGTTGCGTTCGTTGTTAATGCCTGTAGGGTGTCTGCAACATTTAGAAGTCGGCACTTCAAATATCAGGGTTCTGATATGTATCTTTGTAAATAAGCTTCGTGAAATACGATTTATGCCTGACGGAGTGCGTCATAGTTCATTGCGATATTTTGGACCAAGAAATCGCAGCGAGAAGTACAATGATCCTTTTCATAGAAAAGAATCTTGATGTTATCGAGCTCAATGCTCCAAAGTCCGAAGGGTCAATGCCAACATTGATGGAATAGTTAAAGATCACTTATCTTTTTAAATGGAACCGGATAATTTTAAATATTAAGATCAATATTTTAGAGAAGTTTGAGCTTTAACCCGGCCGCCTCACATGTGGGGCGTAGACTATTGTCTTTTAATTTGAGGCCTGGCGGGTTATTTTTTTTTTAAGGATGGGAAATCATCAAATGACTCCTCCCGCTCTGGGTGAAGCAAGAGAGAGTGTCAGACTCTTACTGACTAAAACCCATCCGTGTTCCTCCTGGTGCCCTTTACATTCCAAGGCTACGGTACCTCTTTCGAACAGATTCCGCAGGCCTGACGGGTTGCGCTCCAACCTGGTTTAATACATAAAAAGTATTTATGAATAAAGATGATCTAAAGTTCAGCTTCGAAACTACGGATAAGTTCAAGTAGTGGACAGCGTCACCTTTCCAATAATCAGTCGATCTTGGTCTGACTTTATAAATCTGTTATCAGGTTCACAATCTTTCGGTAAAACACGGATAGATTATAAATATAGAACTTTTTTCGTTATATTGTAAATTAAATTTTCACTTCTCATTATCTTCGCATAGGTACCGAGCTTCCTCCGTGCCTCGGAAAGCGCGTTAAGCCGTTGGTTTTTGGCTGTCGTTACGGATGGTGGAGGTCTGGTAGGCATCCGCTCCACGTAAAATACTGGTATTCAGCTAAATCCGGTTCGACTGGAAGCTGACCCTAATATAGTTGGAAAAAGGCTAGGCAGATGATGATGATTATATGTACATATATATAAGTACAGTAGGTACAGTCATCAAAGCTATTAGGTGTAGGTACTGCACTGCCAATATCCATTTTTATGTAAAAATAAATATTTTTATCTGTTTTATTGCATTATAACTGTTTAAGCTTATAACATACGTACGAATATGGTGTACAATAATTGTCTACTTAACACACTCAACATTGTTTAAAAGTACATTATGTAGTTGCAAGTTAGCTGCCTGCAGACCAAATAATTATATTTGTTGACTGTACATGATAATATTGATAGTATATTTCAAAAGATATCACAGTGTATAATATGATCGGATTCCACGGTATTTAATTATATCGGCTGTGCGTTGGCAGCCGTTACACAGAAATCTAGCGAACGTATAATTATTCGTCCTCGCTATGGTTGCTTTGACTAAAGCAATACAATTTGGTTCCAGGTAATGTTGACGTAGGTAGAAATGTGGTTTCAAATTTGAACGAGATATACGAGTATATTTCAGAAGTTTAATTATTGCATCCTTTGATAAATTTTATTCCTATCAGAACGAGAATGTAATTTTGTATTTATTGCATAATTTAACGGATTTTTTTCTCCGAGCGTGTTCGAATATCATTTCTTTTATTGTAATGGGTTTGCTCTTGACTCTAGTCTATGTCAGAGATGACAGAGACAAAGTCTACGATGGAGCGAGCCTACCCAGAAGGAGCCTGTTCACTCTAACTATACTTAAAATATAAAGCTGTAGAGTTTGTTTGCTTGAACGCGCTTATCTCAGGAAGTATTGGTCCGATTTGAAAATTTATTTCAGTGTTAGATAGCCCATTTATCGAGGAAGGCTATAGGCTATTATCACACTAAAACCGATAGGAGCGAGCAGTAATGATAATTGTGACGCAGACGAAGTTGCGCGGGTCAACTAGTTTTTATTATAAAAATCAGGAAAACTACTAACACTAGCTATACAACTTGTAACAAAATAAAGGCAATGCCTCTTAAGGGGTCATTGTACTCATCATTATGAACAACTTTTACGATAGTACCAAACACGAAATTGCGAAAAAAAAAACAGTCCTTTAGTACAGTTTGTCGAGTTATGCGCACATAAATGTATGAGGGAAGCGATTTTCTTTTCGGGATTTCAATTTTAGTCCCATAGTAAAGCACGTTAAGCCGTTGGTCCCGGCTGTCATTTGTAGATCTTTGGCAGTCGTTATGGATAGTCAGAAGCCAGTAAATCTGACTCCAGTCTTGCCAAGACGTACCGTGTTACCCAGTTAATGGGTTGTGGAGGTCTGGTAGGCAGCCGCTCCACGTAAAACACTGGTATTCAGCTGAATCCGGTTTGACTGGAAGCCGACCCCAATATAGTTAGGAAAAGGCAGGCAGATGATGATGAGTAAAAGTTTTTCATATTGATGAGTACAATCTCCCCTTAAGAGGGGCGTTTATTCTGTATTTCGGTTACAAGTTCTATACATATGAATATACAAAAACAAAATATACTTAGGCGTCGAAGAATTCCTCCGCATCCCTGTCATCTGGATACGTGTCCCAAAGACTGATTGCATTGCCACGCTACCTGACTGGCAGTGCTGATTCTTTGAGCAAAGAACGAGCCAGCCCTCTGTTCACGCAAATTTTCGATCAGTCGGCGAGATATGTCCTTAAAAAGGAGACGCGCTCTTGGACCCCACGACCCCATCTTCTCTCATATACAACTAAATTAATTCCACCACATGTTCCTCAGTCCCCCGCATACATGTAATAACTTCTCGATCACGAATCAAAATGATGACGGCATTTTCTTTTCAAATGCGGCTTACTTCAGGATGCTCACTTAAATAAAGTTTTAAACACTTCTGCTTGGTTAAATTCACAAAGTAAGTTAGAGAGCCCGGCAAAGTCAACAGAAAACTTCATTAAGACTTAGATTTTACTGCCTGTGATTAAGTACACAGGGTTTATAAATTCCTAATACAAGCATTTATTTAGTTTCTATCAATAGTTTTTTTTTTTAATAAACTCGTTCCGTTTTAATAATATTTTTGTTTTGAACTGCAGCGAACCGAAAAATAATTGTTTCCTCGTAACGACGAGCAAACAATTTATTTACTATTTCAGGAAAAATGTTTGATTTAGTGTGTAGTCTACACTCAAAATCAAATATTTTGTGTAGTTTATTAAAAAATACTTCTTGTAAAACGTAGTTTTTTATTGCCTAATGTGACCATCGAAAAAAATTACTTAAATTAATCAGAAGAGCGACCTTCGTAGGGTATTGCAAACATAAAAAGAGGTTAAACTTTTTCATATTCTTATTACATAATGTTCTTTTTATACTACTATAATCTCGAACATACTTATGTGTTATTATTATTATTCATATGCCTGCCCACTATCGACCGTTATAGTAGCTGGTTGTATTATTCAACATTATAAATTATAATGCATCTTTAATTGGTTATCGTAATGATTGCTGATTCTGTTGGTCTAGCGAGCGGATTTATGTATAGCTCTATCCGCTCCGCTGCGCTTCGGCTAGTGTGCACAGTGCTTACATACCTCTACCTATCTGTCGTTACAGTAATAAAGTTCTTAAACATTCTAATACAATAATGGTTCTGTGACTAATTACGTTTCTAATTTAAGCCAATAGTTAAGCCGTGGACTATTGGGAGTCAATGGACCGTTGCTACGGCGATCAAATTGTCATGATGCGAAGTATCACTGGCTAATAGACTGATCTTCTTAAATTGTAATAAAGAAATACATATCTTAATACAAATATGCATATACATATCGCCACCGAGGCAAAAGTACTAAAGCGCCGTTTTAGCTAAAATAAGTTTTTATATATGTTTGGATTCGGATTTTTTTCTCTACACATTGAATTTGGATGGGATTTGTTTTGTACAAGACAATTTATTCATAAATATATCGAGATCATAATCTTATAAAGATTTATTTCAATCTCACGGAGTTTGCAATATTCCGGTGACGTATAATATATTAATACCAAGGTATCCATTTGTCCAGATATGAATAGTGTTAAGAAACTGTTACATAACAGGGAAGTCAATAATATGGTCATCATATTATTATCATAAATCTGTAATATATCAAAAAGGTTTCTATACGAAGATTTAAAAGGCCGAATAGACTACGTACCTAAATTGAGCCAATATCATGCATAATTTATGCTGTAAGCCTCTAAAAAGGTCGACAAATTTTGACATTATTATAGGTAGGAAAATTGTGCAAGACACAAGGTTTACAACACTATGACGTATTTCCCTTAACATCTGGGTTGCAATAGAGCCTAACCGTCAAATGTTTGCAAAGGATATTGCTGTGTCCATATAACGTTCGCCTAAGAACCAGCAGAGACGTAAATTAACTTTCTGTGTTCTAAATATTAATTCGACTGAAACTAAGAATTGTAAAAAATCCAAAATGATTTCGAATTTTGAGGTTATAATTATACCAATGGAAGCATACAAAATAGACTAAGATCCCAGAGCTGCCAGACCTCTCTTATTATCACACCAACAAAATGTGTAGTATGGAGTAGCGTTAGCATGTTCTTTTAACATACGCAAACGTGGTAACTAAGACCGACGACCGATTTCCAGGTATCAGGTGCCAAAGCCATAAATCATTTTTTTTTAATCTGAATACAAATCTTTAGGGTTCTCTACCCGAAGGGTAACTAACGGAACCCTATTACTAAGCCTTCGCTGTCCGTCCGTCCATCCGTCTGTCCAGCGGGCTGTGTCTCAAGAACCGTAATAGGTAGACAGTTGAAATTTTCACAGATTGTGTATTTCTATTGCAGCTATAACAACAAATAATACAAATTAAGGTTCATGGTACGGAACCCTTCGTGTGCGAGTCCAACACGCACTTGGCCGATTTTATGTACCTATGTTTTGCAGTACGAGTGAGATCCATCACAAGGCTGTAATTAGGGCGTTCATTTTCTAGGTGCCAATAACGAAAGCCAAAGTCTAACAGAATTTAGGAGGATGCAAAACTACCTCCTTAACTACAAAAATACCTTTGATACATCACAAATAAACAAAAATCAAACAAAACAAAGCTGTGTCGGGCCTAGCTAGCACGTATGAGTATGTTAAAAGAACATGCATATCTACTATCACTATTCTATCCCACATATTTACACACACATGTTACTGAGAAATAAGGGAGGTCTATCAGCTCTGGGATCTCAGTTTAAAAGTGTCATCTATCAATTAATCGACTGTCAGTCACTCTATTCTTTTTGTAACTAAAAATCTCACTCATCATAGCTCAAGCTTAAAATAATGGCGCCGGGGAAAAAGGCCGAAATGAATTACTTTTTAAAATGTTTTCGTAGATATGAAGTATTCGTTCTATTGTAATAATCAAAATATAAATAATAAAAAAAAACTAGGAATTATGGTAAAAGTTTCATACGTGTTGATTCATAGGCCACTTTTTATAATGTCCTTTATTTCCAACCCTGAGTCAAGGACGGCTCTATACATACTGATCATAGTCAAGAAACCTTGGGATAATAAATAACTCCTTTATTAAAAGTAATTTTGCTTCGATGCAAATGTTTTATTAAATATTTATTATTTTCGTAAAGAATGTTCCAAAGAAGCTTATTTAATTTCCCTGAACTAACTGAAGGCTTACCGGGAAGGTTACAAACGAGATTAATTCATTTCTGGGAACAAAATACGCGAATTACTCGTACATGGCCAGTATTACGTACCTCGTTTTATTACAAAATTCCCACAGCTACAACTTAAAACTTGAAATGTTTATTAGACTAAATAAATCGTACATAATTTAACACGATGCTTATTCGAACTGTATAATTGCATCGTAACTAACTAGAATAGTAACTTCATTATTACAGTACCTACAGTCAGTCATTATTGCACAACCACACAGTTTTTTAATAATAAAATGATATAATTATATCATACTTTTGCGAGTTCATATATGCAAAGTTAAAAAGAAGAAAAATCTATACGTACTTTCTCTTCCGTTGCGTTGAATGAACGCATTATTTTTTTCCTCGTGAAACCGCGTGTAGATAGTAGATTCAATTCACTGATTGTGTACTTTATCTAACACATAATTACTTTAATACCGAATCGCGAGTCGTTACGTAAGTAAGCCTTGGATGTTCCGTTGACCCGTTTTTCCAAAACATTAATTTTTTGCCAAATTTTTTTGCAACTTTTCATTACCTATGTACGATTTTAAAATCTTTCGTCGGAAAGATTCACAGCGGGAACCGCAAAGACGAAAATGTTTAAACTATGTGTTTGAGTTTGAGAAAAAAACATTGACTTTTATACATATATCAATTATTGAAAGATTGTAATTGAGTGATTTACTAAATCCGCCCAAGGTAAAACAATATAACTTTGAGATTAATGTGGCATAGAGACATATTACGTGTGATTCTCAGGCTAAACTGATCCCTCAGCTTTGATCGTTGGTAGCTGTGAGAGACGCTCTAAGTGAAATTAATCTCTTGAAGACGAGTCGCTTAGGTACTACGTTTATTTACTTATGAGGCTGGCTGAGCCTCCGCCATTTCCGGTCCGTGAAAACGAACACAATGCTGCACGGGATTCGAAAATATACCACGCGGCAAAACACTATTTACTGAATTCTGTGTTTACACGGTTCAAATCATATTTAAAGATCAGTGATTTGCTTGTTCAATTAAGTTGGAGGCATCAGATGTAAACTGACTATTTCTGTGATGTTGGTTATAAAAACCAGATGCTGCTTGAACTGCCTCGTTTTGCATAAAGTGGGTGACAGACGTGTGAGAAAGTACCTATGCGTACTTTGTAGCTGGACGAGCTTCTTCGCTCGTGTCACCGCAAGCACGCGTACATAAGAACCGCCGAGTAAGTTTGTTGTCGATCCAACAGGTTTGAAATTTTGCTCGTAGCTCGCCTCGGCTCGCACGTCTGTCAGCACCGCGAGCCGCAAGCCGCGAGCCATAACTTTGTTTTTGGAGACGTCGAGTGCTATTGTGTTACAAATGTTACTGATTTTCGAAGCTATTCACACTAACAATTAACAGTACTGTTTTCTTTGCTTCTCTCATACAAGTATTCTGTCTGGCTATAGTCAAATATTATTCCTGAATCATCATCTGCCTAGCCTTTTCCCAACTATATTGGGGTCGGCTTCCAGTCAAACCGGATTTAGCTGAATACCAGTATTTTACGTGGAGCGGCTGCCTACCAGACCAAATATTATGCCCGAATAAGAAAAAAAATCCACCATTGACGTCATCGCGGTCCTCCTGGTACCAAAGTAATGAGCAAGCTTTCACGTCGAGCCGAGTAAGCTCGCGATCTTAAAAACCGCGTACTATAAGGTCGTACGTCTATCACCCACTTAAGAAGCATACCGATGAAGTTAAGCATGATTTATTTCTTGCGAACAAAAAGGCGATACATTGAGATGTCAGTAATATTGAATACATTAGTGATTTATGGTCGCTCCGTGGTGAAGTAGATTTCCACACGGATGTGTTTCTTGCTTGTATGCTTATTCAGTAAGTGTTTAACTGGTAGTTAGATACGGCTTTTGTTATTGCAATATTATAATAGCGTTTTATATTACTTCGATATTAGAAGCAATGAGAAATTCATTCGCTCTTCTAAATTACGAGTATTATTATAGGTAATACTCCAACACAAGCTCGGTAAAAGATGAAAGAAATTGACATACTCGTATTTTCAATAGAGATTTTTTTTCTTTTTTATTTGCAATGGGCTTGCTCTTGACTCTAGTCTATGTCAGAGATGACAGAGACAAAGTCTACGATGGAGCGAGCCTACCTAGATTTCTCTTGGCAAGGATGAAGAACTGATCCAATTACCATCTTACCTAGAAGCAACCTTAATGTGGGGTCGCGGCCAGGTCTTCGAAAACGCGTGAGTATGCAATTTGCGCTTTCACGATGCGGTTCTGTGGGTTTGCACTTCGGCTGTGTTGGTACACTGAATAACTTGCGAGCGCCCGACCACATGCGGGCTTGCGAAATATAGCACTAGAAGTTTGGCTACTTAGTTTATAGAATCAAAAGGCGTAAGCAACCCGCAGCTTGCGAAACGTAGTCAAAATTCGTTTTGTTAATTTTGCACACAATCCATTAATCGTTTTTTGGGCCTCCCTTGACCCTAACAATCATCCCATTCATTTATCAATCTTCAAATTACTATATTTAGGTTTTCAGGGAGAACATTAGTTTCAAACATACAGCAAATGGATCAAATTCCACTCAAAATAATACGCGATGCACGTGACAGCGATTTACGTAGCAACGACGTTTTGTATATCAGGACACAATCTACACGTAATCGAATTCGATAATTATATTCAACCTGGACAAAGGGTGGCGATATTAATTCGTGGAAGGCGGGACATTTTCGACGTATTGTAATATTAATGTAAGCTGAAAGAGCCTCCCTTCACTCAGGAGCAGGGGGAACGTCAGCATCAGCACGATGATGATACGTTAAAAGCTTTTATACCTGTTAAAATTGATTTTAACTTTGTCCATTTTATAAAGCCTTATTTCGAGCTTAACATAATGTAATTGTTTCACAAATTATACTTTTGGAGATGAGTTACTTTTTTTTAAAGAGCCCTTTTATTACGATTTTATTATGACGTCTTTCTACTCCTGCAGTCTGTGGACTCATTATACTCAGAAATCATACGGCGCCCTTCGAGTTCAGTACAATGACGCTTTCAGGGTGCTGATGGGGTTGCCCCGATACTGTAGTGCATCGGGGATGTTTGCTGAAGCGCACGTTGACTGTTTTTATACTGTGATGCGGAAGCGGTGCGCATCCCTGGTCGGAAGGGTGCGGGGCAGCATCCTGTCCATGATAGCAAGTAGGCTGGATTGTGCGTTTATGAACCACTGCTGCTGGGTATCAGCTGGGCCTGTCGCCTTGCAGCAGTGATGTCGCAATTTTGTGTTGTTAATGTACTACTAACATAGTTTGTAAGCTTTTTGTTACTAACACTTTTGAGTCTTGGTACTTGTAATAAATGTTATTATTATTATTATTATTTATTGCTTGTATGAGTGCCTTGCGTTATTCCAGACTATAGTCTACCTCTGTGCCAAATATCATCAAGATCCTTTCAGCCAGCTTTTTTTTTTACTATTAATAGGCTCGCGCTTGACCACCATATCACCTGATGGTAAGCGATGATGTGGTCGAAGATGGAGCACGCTTGCCTAGAAGTAACCTATTCACTCTCCTCCTCTCCCCTATTAGCTCTGACGTAATTGAGTAATAAAATCCAAACATTCAAACTCGCATTTATAATATTAGTAGGTAGGTATAGATTGTCGGTAGATTCGTGAACAAAGGGTGTTTTGGAATCTACTTAGGCTTTAATTTACACGCGGCGGTTACATAATGTAAACTATTATCACAAACAAAGACTAAATCAGAAGACGTTCAAGGAACGTTAATACGATACTACAATGCAATTGGCAATTAATATGGGACGTATCGGCAACGTGTCGGAGAGAACACAGAGATAGGCGGTTTCCTGTCAAGAAGGTAGGTATAGGAGTACTTTCGATCGCATTCTTAAGCCTGATGTTTAATTGAAACCGACTGTTGATTTATTTGTAAAAAACCCATTTTTCGTGACATACTGTTTGACTATAATAATCTTTAAATGATTGATGCTTAGTTTTAGAAATAAGTCATGCTAGTGCCTATTTAATTCAAACAGCACAGGAAGATTTTTTAAACTCGTTTGGAGTATTTACCTTTTTCCTAGTTTGCTTAGTAGTAAACCAAACTAGGCGGGACCTAGCATTCCTGTGAACACAACAGGGCGCCTTTAATGTTACATCCGATTGAATTGATGATTTGATTCTATTCCACCTCCTCTTCTCATCATTTGCGTAGCCTTTCCCAACTATATTGGGGTCGGCTTCCAGTCAAACCGGATTTTGCTGAATACCAGTATTTTACGTGAAGCGGCTGCCTACCAGACCTCCACAAACCTTTAAATGGGTAACAACACGGTTTTTCTTGGCAAGACTGGAATCAGATTTACTGGCTTCTGACAATCCGTAACGACTGCCAAAGTTCTACAAATGACAGCCGGGGCCAACAGCTTAACGTGCTTTCCAAGGCACGGAGGAAACTCGGTATGTTAAGATGGTCACCCATCCACAGACCAACCTTGGCAAGAGTTGCTTAACCTTGAAGATCGTCCTGTCCGGCTGTTATTCTTTAGCCACGAGCTATTATCCTCCTCTTCTGTTTTATACTATTCTGCTCTTTTTGTTTCCAGATTTTTGCCCCTATCCTTGTTTTCACGATTGCATCGGTTTTTTATCGCGTTGTAAATGCAATTACGTAGATTCGAGTATTGGATTTTTATGAGCCTTGTGCTATTGTCAAAGTGCTTACAAATATTTGTAATTAAAATGGTATATTGCTTTTTACTTTGGAACAAATATTTTCTGTTGAACCTGTTGTTCAATATGAAATAGTTGATAATACTTGCAAAGAATGTGTCATGGCTGCATTAGTCAAAAGCCAGCACTCCAAAATAGACAGACTCAAAGTGGATATGATTTTTAACCGACTTCCAAAAATGGACGAGGAAAAAAAAATAAAAAATAACAACTGAATTCTCAATTCAGTTGGATTTATTTATGTATATACTAGCACTTCGCCCGCGACTTCGTTCGCGCGGATTTAGTTAGAACTTCATCTCCCCGTGTAAATTACTTATTAATAGACTAAACGTTCGACGACGGCAGTTCGCACAAACTGCAACATTTTTCTTACTTAGAGTATTTTTAAACTAAAGGTCTAATTTTAATAATTTAAAGTGTTATTTACTTGTATATAACCAACCTTAACTATTAAACAATTTAAATAAGATAAAAATTAATATCATGATACTAAAATCAGCACTATTCCATTTCACTCGGGTTTTAATTGAATAATTTGAACAAAAAGCGGTCATTGTGACTCATAATGACATAAATACCCTCGCGGACTTTTCTGTAGATATTGATGTTCTTTATAAAACTGTAGTACATCACATTGTTCTATTTTCAATAGTTTCCGCAGCGTACGCGATATAATGATGACAATGACAATCCGGCTAATCATTGACCTGCCGCAATACAAAAAGGCCATGTTTTTGGAAATGGCTAGCCGTAATGTAATCCGACTGCGACATAAACACCAATTAATCTGAGGTTTGTGATCCGATTACTGTGATTCTTTTTTAGTTCAATGCGGCATATTTGCCATTTGGTCCCGTAAATATATAGGTAATTCAGTTTGGCTCAGTAGCTTTTATTTTATGAACATTTTTGCTTATTTCAATTTCTGCGTAGACGATGACGTCGTCCAAGTATCACCACTTAACCTTCAAGCGGTCGCGCGGCGTCGAATCGACCGCGCTCGATAAGTTTTCGCTGATTACATCGAGATTTCTCGCCTCAAGTATTTCTCTTTACCAGTAGCTTTTCATTAATTCACTATGCACAAAAATGAATGCATTCTACTCTTCTCCGAACCTTTGTAGTTGAATAGAATGCATTTGTTTAGGTCGCGGCGCAGGCGTCGAAACGACTACACGCGCCTGGCTCTTTCTTTTACCTTAACGAGATGACTAATTTCGAAGTAAAATACCTGAGTTGATAAAATAAACACTTTGATAGTAATTATTCGATTGCATAGAACTAATAAAAAATAAAAAAATCTAAATAAAAATGAGAACACAAATCATTCTCCCAAGAGAACAAAACTTTGGTTTGGCGGGTCTGGCGAGCATTGCTGGTTTGTAATCGAACGATAGTGGGTTGTTTTAATTTTAGTTCCAAAAAATTGTTGCCTAGGTTAAAATTGATGATGTCTGAAAATAGAATATAAATAATTGTTAATTTACCAGTATTCTAAATTCCTGAAATCTCACATAGGTCTTTTAGGTTACGCGCGACCGCTGTCGCTACAAATACCCACGCGCCCGCTTGAAGGTTAAATAATTAATTAAAATCATTTTAATTTTGCAAGTCTTTGTAAAACGAAGTAAAACCAAAAACACCGACTTCCAAAAATAAAATTATTTTACACTTACTTTGTAGTGTTTTATTTGGAAATCGGTTATGTTTATTGTAAACTGATTTTATTGTTCACTTTTAACTCTGTATTGAGGTTTAATTTACTCTATAAAAGTCTATTAGCTTAATACTTACTTATTTCAGTTATCGTCCTTTGTCTTGTGTATACGCGATATTATTAATATGTAGGCGCACGTGGGTGCCGTGATGCATTACTGATTACTCGATATGGTAAGCAGCGTCGTGTCGGTGGGTGCTGTGGAGCGTATAAGGGCCTACCAAATATACAGACTAATCAATATTATGTTCACTAATTGGAGGTAATATGAGAAGACCACGACGCACGTATGGGTGCGTTTCCACCAGAGATGTGCGAGGTTGCGTTGCGATCTAACCAATAGAATGGCTTCATTTCCCTAGCCTCGCTACGGGCTAGATAAATGAAGCAATTCTGTTTGTTTTTAACAAGCATATCCCTCGCTATGCATCCTCTTTACAGCGGAGGGAGGCAGCAGAGCAAAAAAACGGAGAAATATTAACCAAAGGAATTGTATAAAACGTCAGTGACTGATGTGACAGTGAAATCCATTGTTTAATATTTCTCCGTTTCTTCGCTCCGCTACCTCGCTTTGCGTCAAAAGACAGGCAGCCTTAGGGTGCCTGTCCATTACAGCAGAGCGAGCCAGCGGAGCGGTGAAACGGGAGTTCTAACCAATGGATTTGCATAAAATCTCCGCACTGACATTTTGTCTGGCATGATTGATAAATATTTCTCCGTTTTTCCGACCCGCTGCCCTTAACCTCTCAAAAGGCTAGACGAGTGACATTCTGTAAGCAGCAGCGTGGCGAAGGCGAATGTCAAAACGTCAAAATGCTATTAACAATTGCTGTCGAAATGTCACATGATCAACATTGCCTTGAAAACCTTGTACATTTTGAACAAATACATGACTTTAGTTTCTTATAAAATAAATTCTCTTGAAAAAGTTGACATGATTTCGGCTCGTGTTTTTTCATAGTATAGTGTACCTAATACGACGAAAGCTTCGAATTGCGAACCTCACCAACGTGTTTTTAGAGTTCGCTTAATAAAATTGATCCGACGTGCATAAATAATAATTGACGTGTGAAAGTGAAACATGTTTATAGATCAAAACGTCAGCCATGCTACGTTTAATGTGTCTCTAGCAAAATTGACTACACAAACGCCTTCCGGCCAATTATGCCTTCCCCTCAAAAGCGACCAAACCTTATCTGGCATCCTTTACAGTGTTTCTCAATGTAATTTAAATACCGCTACGGCCGCTGAGAACCTCAAGCGGCGAAAATATAACAACCTTGTTGGCAATTAGATTTTTGAGCCGTTTGGGGTTGAAACTCTTGGACCGTGGGGTCCGAGTGCTCATGCCTAAATCTTTCTAAACGCTTAGTCGACACTTCGCGTGACCCAAGGGCTGTACCTCGGATAGAGGATAAGCATTGCCATACAACGTGGCAATGCCGCCAGTTTTTTGGGCTCACTTCCAGTGGACAGATGCGGACGAATTTTTTGACGCCTAAGGTTAGTTAGGATTTTCTGTTTTAATAAAAATTACCCCAAAAAAAAAAATGTGAGAATAATTTAGAAGATCTTATGGCAGTTTCAGGTAGCCCATTCCACGCTGCATCACGCCTGTACCTACCCTCTGAAAGGCTAGGTTAATATTGTACCCACGACTCATAGACTAATAGTGGGCGATCGCATTGTCTTCAGCCTGTGGCCTGCTGTTGAAAAATTCTAGATGAAAAAAAAACCCAATGGTACTTTGCTTGACATCGAATCCAGGACCATGCTTTGTGATCAGCATTCCAAAGATCAATGTGGCTGGCATTATGTGTAAATAAATATCATTCATACAAAATTATAAACAGTGATGATTCAAAGCTCACTAAATAAAAGTCGAATAAAGTCCAAATAAAAGCTAGCTTTTAATTAAATAGAAATAACTGAGATAAAATTATTTTAAAGCTTTTACCTAAGTTCCTCGTAATCGCTTAGAAGCTTTCAAAGTTAAATTGTTATTTAAAAACCAGGAGTGGTTCTTATAATAGTCGCTATTGACATAAGAGCTGTGATTCCTGGAACACCACTCGCGGGCACTTAAAAGCATTTTTTTATTCAACAAATACGAGGTACAAGCACATTGTAAATGTAAAGGACTGTGTACAGTAAAATGGCCAGTTTAAATAAGTACCGAGCTGAGTTAAAAAATGCTTATTTAAACTAAAACAAGTTTAAGAAACGTCCTTCGTAAGTAATGTACCCAGATTGATTCGCAGGACGTTCTAAGCCTAATGGTGACCTAAATAACTCGGCACCGGCGTTTCGCGATTTACACAGCTGACTGTGATGGACATTCTGTGCTTGGGCCTGTCCGGTAAACAGAGCACTTCGTGATTTAGCCAAGTATAAGATTATAAGCGACGCCAATCAGACCGAGGAGCTGCAATGTAATAAATAGTTTTTACATAAACTTGTTGCTGTAATTATTTGATCCTTTGTTTCATTTCCGGTAGGCAGATACCGCTTCAGCTGAATCTGGTTTGACTGGAAGCCGACCCCAATATAGTTGGGAAAAGGCTAGGCAGATGATGATGATGATGTTTTATTTCCTTGTCCGAGTCTTTTGGTGTTATGAAATTGTATTTCATTGTTATAACGTTTCACCCTTATTCAAGAAGCCATAGTTCTTAGCTTTAGTTTTTGCATTGTTGCTTCCGGAACGCAGATCATTTTTCTATTTAAAAACTTGCTAATTGTTTGGATAAGTACATCCATCATAATTACTGGCTCATCGTTTACTGTAACCATCTTCAAAGTTTAAAAAGTAGCTACTTAAGAAACTCCGTAAAGTCACAACGTGTGGACGACAAACTAAGTTAATATTTCGGCACGTTATGATTGAGTGCGGTTAAACTTATGTAACTAAGCGTTCTCGTTTGCAAGCCAATTGAGTAGATATCAGTCCAGAGACTAAGCTTCTAGTGCTGCGGAATCTGTTCGAAAGAGATACCGTAGGCACTAGGAGGAACACGGATGGGTTTTAGTCAGTAAGAGTCTGACACTCCCTCCTGCTTCACCCAGAACGGGAGGAGTAATTTGATGATTTCCCATCCTTAAAAAAAAGTTAAAAAAAAAGTAGGGACACAATTTTGTACGATGTAGATTATAAAGAGACTGGCCAATACAAACATGCATGATTGTTTGAAATTCGGTCTCTGTAAAACTATCTACTCCTGTCCAACTGGTTTAACTGGCTCCGTCAATGAGACACAGTTACATCTCACTAGTTTATTTCTGGGCAGACCTTGAACTAATTTTTGTTTTATAATTACAAGTTCCAAATGCTTGTCTCTTACAACATCCGCTGCTTCGGTTATAAGGAAACAATTTCGGAGTATTAACCTAAATAAACAAACTGTTTTTCATTTTAATCGATATTACTAGGTATGTACTTGTTAACATACTAAGTTTTTTTTTTCTATTGATAGGCACGCGTTTGACCACTATCTCACCTAGTCATCATCATCATCTGCCTAGCCTTTTTTCCCAATTATATTGGGGTCGGCTTCCAGTCAAACCGGATTCAGCTGAATACCAGTACATGGAGCGGCTGCCTACCAGACTTCCACAACCCATTAACTGGGTAATACGGTACTTCTTGGCAGGACTGGAGTCAGATTTACTGGCTTCTGACAATCCGTAACGACTGCCAAAAATCTACAAATGACAGCCGGGACCAACGGCTTAACGTGCTTTCCGAGGCACGGAGGAAACTCGGTATATTAAGATGGTCACCCATCCACAGACCAATCTTTGCAAGCGTTGCTTAACCTTGATGATCGACCCGTGCGGCTGTTATTATCTAGCCACGAGCTCCCCGAACAGACCACTATCTCACCTAGTGTTCTGTTATAAATAACTGGCTTTGCCCGCGACTTCGTTCGCGCACATCCATCATCTTTCAGCTTTCAGCTGTTGGTGGTATGTTAGTCACTCAGGCAGTAACAGAAGAATTTTATATATTTAATTTATTCTAATAACATACACCTCGAAGTTTGTAAAAATCTTAACTTTTCTTTGATAAATAAGTATTATTATTTCGTTAAACGCTTACTGTGATCATTTTTTAATTGAGGGAATCACCATGTTTTTATTTTTCAAAGCAGCCCTTTCAAATGTATTCTTATAGGTATTCTGAAAGTTCATCGAGTTTTTTATCGGTTCTATTTGATAATATTTCAAGGCAACCTATACATAACTATCGTGATTAATATATTGTACATGTTATGATTTAATCATAAAAAATATTGTGAGAATACAAGCGATAACTAGTGATACAAGCGTGTGGACATATATAATGTAATAAACTGTAAACCAGCAGCCTTTTACGTACATAACTGGATGCAAAATGATGAAACTTTTGCAATTGTTACACAAGCCTCACTTTTCTTTTTTTTTCTTTAAAAGTTTAGGGACTTTTATAACGCACAGCGTATGTCAGTCCCATCGTACCCTAAGACAATTATTAATTAGTAAACGAGATCAATGGTCAAGGTCATGAATTCGAACAACTTTCTTGCATCATCGGAAACAAGCCTCACTTTTGGATACAATGTGAATATTATATGGAAAACTACGTCCAAATCGGATCAGTCGTTTTTGAGAAAATCGCGGACATACAAACATACATACATACATGCGGGTCGAAGACAGAACCTCCTTTTTGAGATATGTATTTTTGTTTTTCATTTTCGTTTGTAAAGCGTTCAAATGAAAATCAGTAAGATTTTTTATTTGTATATTATGCTTTATTTACAATCTTATTTAAAAAAAAACAAGCTTATTTAAAAAGGTAAAATCAGTAATAGTACTTAAGATCTAATTTGCTATTTAAAAAAACCACACAAATCAGTCGTCGTTTTCGGATAAGAACCACCAAATAATCTAACCGGTGTTCTGCTCCAATCTATGTAAAGCATCGGATTGTTTTGTAAATCAGACTCCGCTAGCGAGCACTTTTTATAATTCTGCATCACGAACTCTATGCCGATATTCTTCAGTCTTACCGGCGACACTATGTGTGTCATGTCGATGCTCTCGTCATGTTGGACATACAACACGCGATCAAGAAGATCAACATTTTTGCAAACTCTTGGACCCAAAGACCCCGGTATTGATGAATCGATTTTATCTAAATCAGATCTGTATTTATTTATATCGGGTATGTTTTCGTTTCCGCCAACGAAACTTTGTTTATTCTGTTTTGCGTTAACACCAATTACGTGACGTTCGTTCAATGCATTCCCTATTTTTACTTGTTTATTAAAATTGATTTTTAGATGATTGCCATGGCTTTTTACTTTCATGGTCGCATGCATCTTGTCAGCCAGTTTGAGTTTCTCATTGTGTCCTGGTAAAAAGCCGTGATTATATTTTAAAATAGATATGGAATCTTTGTTGTGGTCTGATTGATTAGATACTTCCATAGCTAACGCTCGGTGTTTCACCAGAGTTGGATCTTCTCTCTGTGGGATAAAGTTACGGTCTTCATGCTTATAGTTGAGTCGAATAGACGGGTGTTTTTTGTTCGCCTCGGCGATTTTTTGCTCCAAACCGCCTTGTCCATTTTCAGGGTCAAGTTTTACCTGGCGCGGTGTATAGTCGTTACTATAGGATTTAACATTATGCCATTTGTTACCATTGCCTAAACTTCTTGTATACATTACATTTTTTTCTTTTACTGTGTCGTCGAATTGCGAGTTTTCCACAAAGTATTCCAAAGACTTCAAAAAGGGAAGAATAGAAAGCAAATTATTAGTTTGCAAAGTTAAATCCGCTGTATTTTTTGTTTTTGCTTTATAAACCGGAGTAAAAGGTTTTGGACTGCTAATAATTTCAGTGCTTCCGAAACTTTCATTGCTGTCCTGACTGTCAGCGTTTCTATAAAATCTGTGTTCTTGTTTCTTTTTCCTAGCTCCTCTATTTGTTATTTCAACGTGTACAGGGTGAGTTTGTGCATGAGCTTTTATTATGTTACTTCTTAAATCGTCTTCAAATATTTGAACATTAATTTGTGAACTTCGTTTACTCGTTTCGAACTGCTTTTCTACTAAATTTCTTCGTTGAAATTGAAACGGTGGCCTAATTTTAGTAATTTTAAAATCAGTCGCGTAAGGGAAGCTGTCTGATATTTTTTTCAACGGAATAGTTTGAGGGACCTTTTTTTTTTCTCTGGAACGTAACTGAATATTTTTCAGGTAATTTAAAACACTGCCTGCGAATTTAGAACTAGTCCATTGACCATATACTTTAGCATTCTTTTCTACAGGAGGAGGAGTTTCAATTTCAGATAATTCTTCCGAAAACTGTTTATTAACTGTAATCTTAACGGGATCTTTTGATGCCTTTAATTTAAACGCTGGGGCTGAAAAAAGATTCCCCGTACCCGGTGACGTTAATCTTGGTACAGGTGGCGGTGTTACAAACTGAGATAGTGTAAGCGGTCCTTTGGTTGGACTATTGTCTCCGAGCTGAATGGTAAATCTACCAGTGTGTTCATTATTATTTAAATTCCAAATGCTGGTGCCATCAGGTTTTTTGGGTTCATCAGTAACCGTTAATTTCCTGAACTCTTTAGTAAAGTCGTTAGTCATTTCCAGTATAGAAGGTTTCCTTGATGAAAATTCTAAACCAACAGCATGGTCAATGACACTGTGCGGTGTCCTAAATTTGATGAAACTCTTCGTTGCATTTGTCCTTGGTTTTGTTGTTGATGGAAGCTGAGTTTCAAAAGTATTTTTAAGTTCTCCGGCCTGTAAATCGTTTAAAATGATATAATTCGAGTGAGTGTTGGTACTTTTCATTTTGTTTTTATGAAATCTTTTTTGCTCGTAAAGAGGATCGGTTCGAATTGTATAATTTCTTTCGATAGTTGATGCCAATATCATATTTGTGCCGAATATTTCGCCTTCTAGGCCGTTAGAAGCACCTGTAATTTCAAAATTATGTGAGTGGTAATCAACCCAGTATCTGAATTCACTGGATAGATTTTATTTTATAAAATGCCCTACCTCCATCTGCTGTGCCGTACCCGATAATCACACTGCCGCCCCCTGGCAGCACAAAACCTTGAAGCTGAAACATTAAAATAACGCAAGTTTTAAAAGTCAGCGGATAATAATTTCTTTTTAAGGCGTAGCGGCTGATTAACCAATACTTAACATGTATCCTTGCAATAAAATTCGCTCTCGTTGCCCAATACATTATCAAGGTATTGATTAGCCGCAGGTAATCGTGATACTTTATGATGGAACTGTCTTTTTATGGATTCTCACGTCAGCCTTGTCTGGAGATCTAGTTTCATAATAACTGTCTAAGTCAATTTATCACATGTTTATCTGTATGCTTAGTCGTGGCCGAGGTGACCTCAGCGATCCGGCAAGACAAATGACCGCATAACTTTATGCGGTCATTTGTCTTTTGGCGGAGTAATTTGTTCGTGCATTCTCGTGGCTGATCACTGAACTTGTCGTAAGAAATGACTATAATAGTTGGCTATAGCAGCTTACGTTCTGTGATGCCTGACAGGACAGCAGGCGGGAGTCGACGTAGAGTGCCCACGCTCCGAAGTCCGACTGGTACGACAGACAGACGTGCCGCCACACGTCCTTGGTGATGTCCACGACCGCGCTGGACGACACCAGCCCGTTGATTGACACGTTGATATGCTTTCCTCCCGAGTCCAACCACAGCCGTACAACACGATTGTTGCCATTAGCTAAAACATTCATCAAATGCTTGAAAAACTTTATTCGGACCGTGAAGTCGCATATCGAGTGCACATAAATTATGTATGTCTCCATATTAGCCCTAATCACGCGCTGTGAATGCTGGACTATTACGAAATTATTTGAGTATCATGAACATTTTAGAATGTTTGAGCCTATTTACACAAACATATTAGATTAGAAAAATAATTAACGTTCACGGTCTGTAGAATTGACAAGGCAAATGGTTTGTAGGTACCGAAATCCAAATATAGGTTTAAGTAGACTTTTTCAATAATAGTAGGTAAAATAGTCTACACTGGAAAATAGTCATATTCTAGTAAACAAACAATAGCATAAGCACAAAAAGTACAAAATCCAAATTCAACGATTACAACTTCTTCACAAGACAAGTTATTAACAAAGTGATCAATAAATTGTATTTTAAATGATTCTGTTGCTATCCCACCGGCCACAATATGGTGTGAAACCCGTCAGTTGCCCAGCACGCATTCCTCCCAAGTCCAACTATAACTGAGAATACCTAACTAGTGAAATGAGGAGCTCGTGGCTGAAGAATAACTGCCGCACAGGTCAATCTTCAAGGTTAAACAACACTTGCCAAGGTTGGTCTGTGGATGGGTGACCATATTAACATAACGAGTTTCCTCCGTGTCTCGGAAAGCACGTCAAGCTGTTGGTCCCGGCTGCCATCAGTAGAACTTTGGCGTTACGGATTGTCAGAAGCCAGTAAATCTGACTACAGTCTTGCCAAGAAATACCGTAACCGTATTTCTTGTCTGGTCGGCAGCCGCTTCACGTAACATACTGGTATTCAGCTGAATCCGGTTTGACTGGAAGCCGACCCCAAAATAGTTTGGAAAAGGCTAGGCAGAGGATAATGACCTAACTAGTGAAATTGTATGACTGCTAACTCCATCATCCACAAACTCTCCACAAAATATATTCAATATCTTTCAATCTGACATTTATAAAACGCAATTTTATGTGAGCGGTTTATTGACACTGCTAAACAAAAAAATAAAGCGAACCATATACCAATGGTAGACGTCAGATAACGTCAATAACGGTCAGCACATACATTTATTATGAAAAACAGAAATAATGACAAAGCTGTCCTGAATCGTCTTCTATCGTGATCCTTCACGTTCTCTGGTAATGAAAAACGGTTCATAATTTATTGTTCCAGTATCTACGAAGGGATATTAACGCCCACTATACTAAAAATGCCAAAATAACGCAACACTGAACCTGCTAGCAAGTTCAGGTTTAAGGGGGTCAATTTAATTATTGTATCGCAATCTTTATTTGCTCATTACTTTGATTTTGTGGTTTCACCAGCAGCGGTTTACTTTCACGCCACGACAACTTTTATGTCGACCTTAATAAATAAAACTTTAGTTAGGACAGTTAACTCGCTTTTAAGGTACTCACCGACATATGTGAATATGCTCTGGTCCCCGATCAGGTCATAAATTCGAATCCAAGTGCAAATTGTAAACTCTCTCAGTGGCGGAGTCTCCAGGTCGTATTGCAAGAACTGGAAATTAATTTAGAACATAAATACAACCAAAACAATCCATTCTTTACGTTTGTTGTCGCTTAATTATTCGATTAATGTACCTATGTCGCGAGGTATTTGTCGGTATAAAAATAATTTGTCATAACACATGCGACACGGCGTTTTAATCACACAAAACAATGACATTCACATATTCGCTGAATTATTATCAATAAGATAAAAGTACCAGTTAATTGCGGATTTATAGAATATCAATATTGATTCAGGGCCGACTACGCCCTGAATCCAGCAATGCCATGATTTGGGCGGCTTCCGTAGCCGTTAACTATGTTATCCATATTTGTAAGAAATAAATCTCTTTTTAGGATGTCACAGAGCTTACTTAACAATCATTATTAAAAAAAATATGTATTTTTCAAAATAAATGTGATTAAATGCAAATATCCCGACGGAATACACATTATAAACAATATCTACATTCGAATTTTCATACAATAACGTATGAAAATTCGAAAATTTAAATTCAAATTTGGAATTGTTGTACACCAACATTGGGTAATCTTAACTGCCAGCTATTTATAAGCGTTTTTTTTTTAATGATATCAATAATTAAAAAACGAAAAAGAGATCACGCAACAATCTGTCAAATTTCATTTTCATCTTTATCGCTAACGCATTAGGTTCAAGGTTGATTGGGAAAATTTGACAGTGACGGGAATCGTGATTTGCTTTCTGATTCTGCTAATGTGGCCTTTTTAGCCCAAAGTCCTCCTTTTCTATTTAAAATGTCGCCTAAATAGTACTTGCAGTACTGTTTTGATTTTTTAGATGAGAAATGTAATACAAACCTGAGCATATCCTTTCTGTTTCAATACTATTTTGTAAACGGGCCTATTGATCGACAGGCCGGTTGAGGCGACACTTAAAAGCACAATTAAAATTAACCACGGCATTGTAAAAATATGAACTACTATTGTTTAAATGTAGACACGGACGAGGAAATAAATGCAGATTCAGCGGCGTTCACAGAGATCTAGCAACAAATAACAACTAATCTAAATGATTCTGTCGTTGAGCGGTTGGTAACCAAACCAACGACTTTGTGTTGACTAAATTAATCTATTTATTAGAAAGCCAACGAGTGCTTTCTTATGAAAATCAAATGATAGACTGACGACTCCTACCCGTTGCACAGGGGACTGTCTATAGTCAAACGCCACATAATGTTTGTAAACCGCGATGACATTTCTTGCAATACATTGTTGTTATGATTGCGCTTCAGTAAATAATTTCTTATTACGAACCGTCGCCGCGTCGCAGCGACCTGATGATTAGTCTTTGTATACTAGTCTTGCACAAACACATTGTTTGTATATTTGTCTGAAAATACTCGAGATTCCTATCATAATTTTCATCACGGGGCTACTAAGTTATCTTAATAGATATGTATATTGAAAGGGGAGAAATTTCTCCTTCGTGAATTTCCTACAGTTTCAGGAATAATATAAATGTTAAATTCGTGCGAACCTAATTATTTTGTTTGATTATAGAATCAATCTTGAGTCACTGATGTTTTGAACCAATACGAAACAATGTGTAATGAATGAAATATTCAACAAGAGATATATTATAAGAATGTTATTTTATAATGTTTCAACTGTTGGCAGACTATTTTGATAAACATATTTGTTCATGTTGTGTATTGTTTGTTTAGCAGGTGAAGGCTCCAGCGTACTACATCGGGGGCCAGCAGCCGAGCACGCTCCCCCGCGGGGGCTCCATGCTGCGTGCCTACTCGCCCGCCGCGCCACCCGTGCCCGCCGACCGAGTCAAACCCCACTCCACTTCAGGTGAGGGTCCACTCCTAAAAGGTTCTCAAATTTAATAAACCCTAACAAAAGATCCAACTAAAGGTGGCGAAGGCTGACACTTTTTATTAACACACAAGTTGAATCAGGAGGCGAGCAAATTGTGACCATTGCCCTTTCAATTAGATTTGGAAGAAGTCTTCCGTAGCTATGACCCTCTCAGTTAAATTTCGTCTCGTAAAAATATTTTTAAGATTTTTTTTTGGTTAAATGATAAAAGGATTCCTGTGAAGATCTGGGACAGTTTCGGGGTTATTAAGTTAGGTAAAAGCGGTGTTTGTAGGTCCTACAGCGCCGACCAAGCCGTTGCGCACGTACATCCCTGGCAGTGGGTCGGAACGCTGTTTCCCGTTCGCTGCGGCCGATTGCGCCCGGGGGCCCGAACAACTGTACACGATCCCCGGTAACAGGCTGTCGTCCTACAAACACGTTTCTTTCGCTTCTAAAACTTAATTTGCTAATGCTTTACCTTAAACTTTTAATATTGCGCTAACGAACGCACTATTGATTAATTTGATTGATCTTACATATTTAATCAACTGTCTATTTTCCCCATTGAATTGAATATCTATACTTCTTTTCAAATAATAATTTAATACTCCTATAAAACTTTATATTTTCAAAGTTTCTGCATTGTCCGCACTCCTCCTAAAGTGTTTCGTCGTTCTTTGATTCACTCTTAAAAGTGTTATTTCACAAATATTCTGTGAATACCATGTCTCCAAAAGATTTAAGTTCTATTGAATCAAAAGGTATTGTATGAGCTAATACTTTTTTTGTATTTACAAAGGCATTTTACTCACATTTATAAAAATTAGTATTATATTTTTGTACAGTCGCATGCTTTGATGATAATTGTATACTAGCTTCGATTACTCAATGTATTTGAGATTGATTTACCGGCAGTTTTAAAATAACACTAGCGCTAACGCCGATGATATTGTTGTTGGAATTTTTGTTAATGGTGTGATATGCGCAGGCCATGCCGAGGGGTACATGTCCTCCCCGGAGCGCGGGGCTGCCAGAACTCCGTACGAGGACCCATACTACACGCAGTATCTAGGCCCGGCTGCCGGAAGGCCCAACATTGCGCCCATCATCGATGAGGAAGCTGGGTAAGCTGTTGTTTAAAATACTAAGACTCGTAAATATTCCATGTTTTCTTATCCTGTTTTATATCTTGAATTAATAAAAAAAAAATACGCGGAAGTAAGACTGTACTCAACAAAATCGAAAATATGAATTAAAAATTAGAGCAAATACCTAAAACATAGTGTTGAATTCATGCATTCTTTTGTCAGCGATGCCGGGCTCATAGACGATGCATACGGAATGTACGGCAACCCCATCACCAGCGCACCGCGACCCATGCCTCGACCGCCGTACGACGCCAGGTAACTTCAAGAAACAGAGCTTTCACAATTTCAATGACTCGCAATGAAGTTTTCGGCAAATTGAAGCAATTTCCCACATTTTACAATTCAAGATTTCCCTTTTAATTAAAAGTAGCGACAATATCGAATCTAATGCTGAGCATATTGTGGCCACAATATAAAATAACTTAAAGTCAATATACGATTACTCTTTATCTCTCTTTTAAACAACAGCATTGCGATTTTGACCAATAGCGATTTTTGTGTATGTTCCAAAACAGTGAATGCCTATTTCAATGCATCGATGCAAAGATAGGATTTCTAATCATGATTTTGTAGGCCGCAATTGGATGACATGCAACGCCTGCGCGTTGAGAAGATGGAACGGCAGCTGGCCAACTTGACGGGGCTCGTGCAGAAAGCTTTGCAGGTCCCCAACCAGCCCCCCGCGCCAGCGGCGCCTGCCCCGCGACAGGACTACCCGGCCTACCATGCGCGGCCCGCGACCTCAGGTGAGACGGTAGAATTCTACACGAGACACATCATTTTAGAACTTTGTGGCTGGCCTACAAAACGTCTTAATTTAAAACTTTTAATGATAGACTAAAGTACAAAAATGCAACTGTTGTCAAATGAATATCTTACTGTTGACACAGTCTAGCAAAGTTTCAGCTAATAAGTTAACTGGAAACTTGTAACTTAGAACACGAATCTAGAATCGAAACAATACTATCTGTTTGCTCTACTGTGGATCTGCCAAACGGCTTAGTAGCTTTGAACTGAAAGCTTCGTCCGTTAATGTAGCTTGCGTTTTCCTGCACTCAGATGCGGCACGATTTACCAGCACCGAGAGACCTCCTAAATTAGGCAGAGATAAATTTCGTAAGTGTAATCGGAGGCGGTTAAAGAGTTAACGCTGATGCATTGCTAGTGTCGAGTGGAAACAAACCCATTGTAATTCAACTTCCGATACAGGCGAACATTCAGACCGTCATTCGCAACTACAAGGAAACGAGTAATTTAAGTAAAAGCTCATAATTTAAAAGGTTACGACGCTTAACTGTGGTTTCTCCGCAATTTCCAATGCTAGAAGCAGAACCTGGTCATTTGACGTCACGCTTAACAGCTGTAGTGGAGAAAAATAAAACCGCAAATTATGGGCTCTACCACATTCCATTACCTACCGAGTAAATGCGACGGCAGAGATGCTTCCGCACATCTTGCCACGTTGGACAGCGAAAGCGTCACTTTCACACCACCAATGTGTGCGACTCGTAATTTGCCAAATATCCTACAAACCTATGACATTCGCAATGCATTGAGCGATCCACATCATTATCACGCCGAACGCTTGCTTGCTACATCAAGTGGTATTGTCCTTATTTCAGCTTTCTAAAACAATTGTATTGGGCTCAAGTGCATCTGTTTTGTATTATACCTTCGTTTTGAAATTATCGTCATCTCATCAACCTACTAAAATCGTTGAATTCATTGTACATTGTGAATTTTGATCAAATAAAATTACTTTTGCTCTTATCATATGATGAATTTAGAGCAATAAGGTAGTAAAGGCTTTGTTACGTAGAAAATAATCATTGCTGGACTTGGTTATAACGTGCGCCAATTTGTTTACGTAGAGTAGCCATCGTCTCGTGGTACATGCGGAAATATCAACTTTACTCACTGATCACATCTGGTTTCGTTAATTTTGTAGAGTTCGCAAGTTTTACTAAGTTGTATTTTTTCTTGTTTGTCTTTAGTATGTAATGTTTGGATATTGAATTTATGACTATTGTACAGTGCTATGATTTAATCTAATTTTTTTGCCCCCGATTGGATACCGAATGACAAAATTTAAACTTTTTTAATTATTAACTTTCTTCCCACACATACACGATCCAGCACTTTATTTTGTATTTCTTTTCCTTATAAAACACTCAACACCACTCAAGACTACTCAACCGACCACTCATCTTCTTCAATCCCTCCACTAAATGATTTTTGAAAATTAATATTATTATGCACTTTGCTACTTACTTACGATTGGGTCTTTCATTCATTTTTGTGTACAGATTGTCTCTGTACTATTATTGTTATAGGTTTTAAAATATCAATGCATCGTGCCAGAGATATTAATAACTCTGATCTTATTATTGACTGACCAAATAAAAATTTGTCATTTCAGAAAAGTCTGTCTCTTTTGAGAAATCCGTATCATTTAGCGATGATCCTCCTGATATGAGCTCGCCCAAGCAGCACTCACCCCAGCACACAGGTACGCATACAAACCATTGTTTACTTAAGAATAAAGCCCTTGTTGCAAGTTGACTGCATTCGTAGTCTAATTAGTAGTAACGTAAGTAATGGGTGCAGAGAGTATGGTAATTGAATCGCATAAACCCTCGGTGGTGGTTATTATATTATTATAGAAGTACCTGGTATTTGTAACGACATAACGCTCGCGTACTTCTCGTGCCTGACCAAGTCTTCACGAGAGTACAGAGCAATGTATAAAGAACGTGTGTTGCCTGTATTGTATGGTTTTAATCTATTTTGACGTAAACATTGACAACCCTTTTGATGCTAGCCTTTACACACAAGTCAACTCCTCATATTTTATTTTGTTTGATAACAATACCAGCAGTCAGTCAAACCCCTTGTGTGAGATGAAATGGTTCCCCACATTATACATTATATAAATCAATGTCGGTTAATATATTTTTTTTTTTGTTTTTACCAGTTAGCGTCATTATTATCATCGACAATAGAATGGCCACATCCTCGGCTCTCACATTGATAATTTTTTGTAATAACCTCTGAGAATGAAGTGAAAGTGTATGTAATTGTTTCTTTTGCCAACGTGATCAATGTGGTCACACCATTCTTTAAGTCGATAGAATCCTCTGCTGGTTATTTTTTTTCTAATCACTGTCGTAGTTAATATCATAACCATGTTCATAATTCTTGTATTTGATTTCTTTCCGCTTACTTCTTTGCCATAACAAGCTGATTCCAAACCCACCAAACCGGCTATCAAATCTTCAACTTTGCCGAGGACGTCATCTCAAGGTAACTCTTTGATATCCATTGATATTTGAATAATCGTATTTAGTATTTAAAATAAAAACAGAGTTTTATCTACTAATGCCATTAGCTTTGGATCATGCCGGTTCTATTAAGTACTTAACAATGTAAACGTGATGGCGGAAGTAGAGGTATACTACGAGAGGAGGATCTACGGAAACCGCACGATAAGTGTGCTCAACAACAACCCATCCATTATGGATTCAAAAGCAATTGATGCGCACATTCTTGATTTCGTGTATCCTTCCTTCTTGGTGTAAACTTTAACCAATGCGGCATCGTTCTATAAAAGCTTAGCAACAGCTTTGAATGATGTTTAACTGAATAACCACTTTGCTGGAGTAAAGCTAATGCAATTAAAAAAATCACGCTTTTATTACTAGCTTTCTCCAAAAGGTTCAACCTGGTTATCGTTTGATATAAGGGAAAATGCAACATTGTATTGCAGAGCGCGATCGCCTGAAGCCAGCACCTCCGCCCAAGCCTGCTGGACTGGTCAGTCAACAACTGGCTCTTATCCCTCAGAAGACTTATACCATCAATGTAACTTCTGATTTCCACGGGCAGCTGCGCTTGCTGCAGAAGCAAGGTCGCGATCTCAGAATTGAGGTATGTTGAACAGTGTATTTGATCTCGTTGGAAATGTTAATGCTCTGACGCGAACTAATGCGAGAATTACGAAAAGCAAAGGCGAAATAACAGCAAATGCGATATTTTACTTGGAATTTGCTATACGTTTGGTGTTAAGTCATAAGTAATATTTGATTCGCAGACCCGCAATATGCGCCGCTCCACTTTGACTCATGCCATGCAGATGAGGCAGCTGATGGGTGACGCGATTGTCAAAATTGGAGCTATCGCGGAAAGCTTCTGCGAGCTTGATCCCAACTCTGTACGTATACAATTTCATACTTAGTTATGAGAAATTTCAAAAGGTTGTCTAGTGGTGTAGAGCTATTATTAACCCTACTTCAAATTTTATTGTGAACTGATGCAGTACATCCTTTCTTCAAAACGTCTGTATCAGACGTTCTTTAATTATTTACATTGTTAGCCACATCATTTTTGCACAAATCATCCACATTTACATTTACCCTCCGATTAGCTTATTAATATAAAATCTGTTTGTATGATTACTTAAAAAATATATTTACTATGTTTTTAGCAACTCTGCCGCGAAGAAGAGATCTATCGTCAGGACATGCTGCTTCTCGAGAATGATCTGTATGAGCTCGAGGCTACCGTAGAACGTCTGCGTGGCCAGGCGGCTAACAGGTATAGGTAATCTTATTTCTAACGTCGAACAGTCATGGTGTAAAGTATTTTAAGATTTTCTATTCCTGAGATCAGATATATTTAAAATTGGTTTTAAAGTAAGAGAAGTAGGTAAGTTTTCTTTTGTGCTGTCCTTAAAATATTTTACACGATTATTTTTGGTCGTTAAACCTATTGGGTGGGTATTTTGTATAATACTTCCTACCCGTTTTCTACCCCTATTTTTTTCGAGTTAGTGACTCCTCGTATACAAGGCTTAAGTAATGTATTCGCTGGAGGTGTTATACCCCGCATCGCGCGACTTTTGCGACACAACATGTCTTTAGAGACATGATACGACAGACGCGACATTTGCACCCTAGTGTTTATATGAATCCAGTTTAGTCGTCAACTTTGATCATCTTTCATTAACATAGCAGTGCATATGATTCCAGGGAGACCCGTGTGAACATGGCTGATATCGAGCGCATCGCCATGGTGCTCTCGAAGAGCAGTAAAACGGTGGCTGACTGGAAGCTCAAGTTCCCTATCCTGCAGGAGACCATGAAGGCCAAACTGGCTGCTGAGATGGAGAAGGTGAGGAAATAAGACCATTGCACAAGAACATACTGTATCTGACCGGGAGGAGCTCGTGGCTAAATAATAAAAGGCACACGGGTCGATCTTAAAGGTTAAGCAACGCTTGCCAAGGTTGGTCTGTGGATGGGTGACCATCTTAACATACCGAGTTTCCTCCGTGACTCGGAAAGCACGTTAAGCCGTTGGTCCCGGCTGTCATTTGTAGATTTTTGGCAGTCGTTAGGGATGACAGAAGCCAGTAAATCTGACACAAGTCTTGCCAAGAAATACCGTGTTGCGGAGGTTTGGTAGGCAGCCGCTCCACGTAAAACACTGGTATTCAGCTGAATCCGGTTTGACTAGAAGCCGACCACAATATAGTTAGGAAAAGGCTAGGCAGATGATGATACAGTATCTGACCGTAGATATGATACACCCAATCTGAAAAAAAAACTTTCGAACTTAAATGATGGCCAACAACGCCAAAATCTTTCTAGACGTAAGTTACCATCCCTACCTTGTTGCTATTCCACCAATTCGCACTAAGCGTCTATTATTATGCGCACAGCAAAGCAGTGGGCTCTCTGCCTGCGTCTGTGTTTCCGAATGCTTACAACCCTAATCTCTTCAAAGTTAGAGTGAACAGGCTTTTTCTGGGTAAGCTCGGTCCATCGTAGACTCTGTCTGTGTCAGCTCTGACGGAGACTAGAGTCAAGAGCAAACCCATCATAAATTAAGAAGCTTGTTCTCTGGAAAGTCGGTTTACGGACGATAATTTTACGTAATAACGTCATAAGAAATCAATTGAATTTTTAGCAAACAAGCCAAACGCTTAGGCCGATCGTGCCTCTCTATCGCTTGTTCCGCGTTCTCGTTCTCGGAACGTGACACTTTTTCGTGCGTGCAGCCGGGGCGTTCTTCAATTTATAAGACAAAAAAACTTGACGTGTGTTATAGTCATATTATTATACACGTATTCTTTAAAGCCAGAGGTGTAAAGTACACAAATATATTCCCACTAGTTGACACGCGCAACTTCGTCAGCTCCGCTCCTATTGGCCTTAGCGGTGATGACATATAGCCTATAGCCTTCCTCAATAAATGGGCTATTTAACACTGAAAGAATTTTTTAAATCGGACCAGTAGTTTTTGATATTAGCGCGTTTAAGTAAACAAACAAACAAACTCTTCAGCTTTATATATTAGTATATAACGATCATATTCCCCGAACTAACATAAGAAAAAGCACAAGCTGGAATAACACTAGATCAATTATAATAACGTAACCATTAAAAGCCAGCTATTACTAGCGTTTTGAATAAATCTCAGGCCATAAGAGCATACTGAGACTCCAGAGCTGCACGCTTCCTTTAAGGCTTGTATTCATGCCTTGTGCATATAAACGGAGCTAACTACCCCTCTACGCGCCACTCCGCTACCTGCATTTTTCATTTTTTATAATAAAAATAACACATGTTTTTAAAAAGTAACAAAACCAAATCATTTTCGTTTGTATTTCAAACCAGTAATTATTTTTTATACTCTTTTGATAAAAAATGAAGGAGTTAAATGGTTTCATCTCAACGATTTGTAGGTGATTTGTTGTTTTTTTTCTTATTATGTGATCCCGATAGACAAATTCTGGATAAATGAAATGACGTCATCATCTGCCTAGCCTTTTCCCAACTATATATTGGGGTCGGCTTCCAGTCACACCGGATTCAGCTGAATACTAGTGTTTTACGTGGAGCGGCTGCCTACCAGACCTCCACAACCCATTTACTGGGAAACACGGTACTTCTTGGCAAGACTGGAGCCAGATTTACTGGCTTCTGACAACCCGTAACGACTGCCAAAGATCTACAAATGACAGCCGGGACCAATGGCTTAACGTGCTTTCCGAGGCACGGAGGAAACTCGTTATGTTAAGATGGTCACCCATCTACAGACCAACCTTGGCAAGCGTTGCTTAACCTTAAAGATCGACCAGTGCGGCTGTTATTATTTAGCCACGAGCTCCTCGCTAAATGAAATTACGTGTCTTGTAGATTACTAACTATTTTTAAAACTGTATTGATATCTAAGTATCATGGAAATACTTCCTGAATTGAATGTCACCTCTTTTTTGTTTATGTTATTTCTTTGCTGTGGTTTACAGGTGGTACGCAAGGAAAAGATGCTGGAGGAAGAACCGGAGCGTCTGGAACTCGCCTTGCGTCGCTGCAAGAAGCTCACTGGAACTCTGGTTACGCTCAAGCGGTGAGTAAACCTTTTCAAAATTATTTATTTACTTATTCAGATTTAAGAAAGTCGTAGTTATTACAAATCCTGTGTTGTAGCCATTTCAAACTTTTTACAGCAGTTTGCTAAATAATCCTTTTCTCTGACTGTACTTTCTATTGCACTTACTTTTAATGAGATTATGTGTCTCAAATGCTTTATATGATAATAGCACTTCGCCCGCGACTCCGTTCGCACGTGTTTTGTAGGTACTCCACGAACTTCATCTCCTGTAGGTACCTCACTCTTTAAGGGTACTGAGTAAATTACTTGTTAAGAGACTCGACGTAGGGCAATTCGCTCTAACCGCAACATTTTTCTTACTTAGAGCATTTAAACCTGTCGTAACTTTTAACAGAACGGTCAGGTTTGAATAATTCTAAGTATAGTTTACATGTACCTACATAATCAGCCTTAATTATCAAACCATTTAAATGGATAAGGATTAATTTCATGATACCAAAATCACCACTATTCTATTCCACTCGGGTTTTGATTGAATTATTTGAACAAAAACCGGTCATTGCGACTTAACCAACGGTTGGGGTGGTTGCGGGCTTCTTTGAGTACTTTAATATGATTTTTATGAACCATCAATAGTTTTCTCAGCGCACGCCAAATTATGAATTTTATAGGTTAAATTTTGCTACTTTGGGTTACATTATTGCAATTTTCTTATGGTTTTTTTTTTTTAATATAATATGGCCTATGTTCATCAGGGAAAATGTAGGATTCTAATGGTGATAGAATTTTTCAAACCGGTCTCGTAGATTCGGAGCCTATTCAATTCAAACAAACATATTAACAAACAAACAAGTCTTTCCTCATTATAATATTAGTGTAGATGTAGATGAAGGACCATGTTTGTACAAATGTGTTGAATGTTTCCTGCACTGGTTCGGCAGGCTGGCTTGCGTGCAAGAGCAGCGCCTGCCGATGTCGGACGGGCGCGTATCGCCGGTCTCCTCACAAAGCTCCAGCTTTACCGCCGGCCCTTCCTCCGAGGAATGCGCCTCCGACAGCACCTGCCCCAATGCGACACACAACAAGGTATTGAAACCAATTTACTTTACAACTCAACACATTAAATTAATACTAGGTCTATTAAATGATATAAATTGTTGGTGGTTGGTTTCTCTTATTTAATTAAGTAATATTATTATGGACCCTTGTACTACAAATGCATTACAAAATCTCTTCCTGGATTCCCCTTTAAAAGTAACACGAAGTACTAAAACATCTTATTTGCAGATAGATCTAGCAGATATATTTCTATGTTACGATTATTCCAGTTCCTGATGCTCATACTTATTAATATATACCATGCGCTTAACAATTGCAGGTTTGCCAAGAGTTATAAAATTTGCATTTTTTTCCAACACTTCGATTTATTTGCGAAGTGTTATTTTTATTTATTTGCTGTTCACGTCACCCCTTAGCAGGGTATACACCCGAACTAACACAATACCAACGAAGGCTTCGTTTGTGCATGTGCCCCTATTCTGTTCTGACACGAAGAATTGGCATGTTTTGTGCACCTGTTCTTTAGCGTATCCTAACATCATCACTTACGAGCTAACTATAGTGGCTTATTTTAATTTTATTTATAGTAAAATCGTTTCCTATAGACTTTAGTCCATTACGCATTTTGGATAACCAATTAATTATTTATGAACTGTCCTGTGTATTCTGGGTGTTATCAAAATTATCGAAATTGGCCTCGAAAATTATCCTCACGCAAGTGTTGTTCATCAAAATTCAACTAAAAACGAAATTGGCATACAAAATTAAAATTCGCATCCAAAAATATTACGACACATTCTGCTTTATAAAGAAATCTGTAGTTATGTATGATACTACCGATTCAACTGTTTCAGTTTAGCAAGTTATCGTTTTGATTGGAACAAATGTTATAAAGATAGATAGGCAAATGTACACAGAATATATGTAATCAATTCTATCATGCTTCATGTCAGACGGTTGTCAATTAACGCCTTATGGGATAAGTATACAAGTAGAAAAAATCTGGTAAAGGAGATGTTTCAAAATGGGCCAGGTCTATGTATATTACCTCATAAAAAAGAGAAAAATCCGTAGAATTCGGGAAAAATACATTTAATTCATTTAAATGTTTACTGTTGTGGTAGTTAATTGATGTTTATAAATTACTTTTATCGATTTTCAACATGGCGTCGCACCGATTTAGTTACAGATCATAGAAAAATAATTGTCAGCTGTCATAACAATGTCGTTTCAGTCACTTTCATCTCATTGCCGCTAAATAAATATGTCAGAAATAAATGTCAAACGTCAATAATCAATCAAAATGACAAGTTGCCGCCATGACGGGTTTTTGTTACGTGTTGCAACTTCAAGTTTAATTTCTTTTGTTTTACCAGCAAACAAAGCCATTTTAAAGAAATTGGACAGTTGAGAACTGTTTTAAATATATTTCTCTATTTTTTAGTATAGTGTACAAGGACCTGGCCCAGGGTCCATACATTTTGGAACCTCTCCATTGCCTGCTACAGAGCTTGACTTGGGCCAAAGTGTGGGCGACGCTTTAACCAAACATTTTGATATTTTTTTTATAAAGTCTAGTAAGTAAAGGGACAGAAATACTTCATACATGCTAGCACGAATAATACCGTCTTGTCATGCCTGTTGTAAATCATTCTGAAATAAAAGTCAGTATTTATAACTGGTCTACAACCCTTATCGTTTTCCCAAAATTCTTTAACCAAAGCACTTCTCACATTCTGTCCTTCCACGCAAAATTATGAATGGTTTCAGAACTTACTTAATCTTTGAAAGCAATTTCAATTTTAACTATGACACTGCCTATCATTACCATTCATTCTGAACTTTGGTGAAGCTGTATCAATAAAGGCTTGAACTATAAATTATTCAAAATCGAATTTGTAATCAAAGTATAAATTATAGTACCTACAGGTATAGAAAAAAGATATGAGTACTCTAAGTGACGATACGAAATCGACTGTAGATAGTTTCTATTCCAAAATAAGGTATATGAGTATAGTTTCCTCGGTTTACAAGGTTCGCAGGTTCGCAGTTTCATCACCAGACGCAGAAGACTGGCTTTGCGGCTTACAACCGGTTTGCCCAGCCTGGTGCTTTTATTAGAATTTAAGGTTAGACTCAAGCATTTCAACAAGGTACAAATATGTAGAAATCAAAAACGGTAATAAAGCAATATCCATGCTGATTTCTTAATACAGCACTAGTACAAATCCTTGCACAGATTATGCACGCCCTGCTTTAAAAACCATAATTTGAATACTAATACTTTCAAGTTTAAGGTTTTAATGAAAAGGAACCGAGGTAGGTGTACAAGTTGAAATAGATACTCAACCAAAGCTCTTTACAAAATGAGCCCAAGGAAGACAGATGTCCAAATAGTTTGTCAAAAATCATACATGGTAGAAACGAGGGGTAAGATGTTAAACATATTTAATTTTAATAATAACGTTAACGAATTATTATCATTCGATATTGGTAAGTATTATAAGACAGAATGTGACGTAATTTCAGAATACAATGAATCTTGACATTCTTTTGCACACATCCCTGCAACCAATGCACCATCCGTAAACGTTGCATTTTATAATCCTTGCTTTCGGAAAATAATGCCAATTTTAACAATATATGTCAACCATATTCAACATATTTAGAAGGACCTGCCACTCACAGCCACGCCCAAAAGTGTCATCCAAACTTGATTGTACACTCCAACTAGATGTAAAAGTATTCGATGAAGTAGGTAGCCATAATCCCATTGTAAGTTTCCAGTATAATATGACCATCACTATATCGATACATGTGGTTCGACCAAGTGTATATTGACTCACATAAAATGAAATATGGGAACAGTGTGTAACCCTGAGGAACGCCTAATTATTATGATGACTGTAAGACAGTAAGAACTAACGTGTTTAAGTAATAACAACCTCACTACAGCCGCTACTGAGATAGCAAACTCGTTTACTTCTCTATTTGTGGAATCTTCACGTCTAGATCCTGTTAGCGCGAGGTCCCCTGCTTCTCCTGATGGATGCGAATCACGAGAACGAAATCCGTAATGTACTGCGTAACCTAGACGTGAACAAGGCTTCGACGGGTTACCGGCAATCGTACTGAAGACTTGTGCGCCTGAGTTTTCTCCGATCTTGACATGCCTTTTTCGTCTTTCGTTTGAGACTGGAAAAGTCCCGATGGCTTTAAAGCAAACTAATGTGCAGCCCGTACCCAAGAACTCGAGCCGAGCTTACAAGCTATAGACCCATACCGGTAAGAGAATGGAACTCTCGCTGAATAAAAAAAAGCTTTTGATATACCTAGTAGCTATCCTGCCGAAATAGGTCAACATTTCACATCTGGAGTGAGGCCATCGAGAAACACGGGGAGGCACTTGCGGTCTCCCTAGACATCTCGAAGGCCTTCGATTGGGTCTGGCGCAATAGATGATAACATGTCTAAGTGAACACTTGGGTGGACTTTACCCAAGTGAGACACATGTGTGTGCAACATATTTACAGAATCGCATTACTGGTCAAGTTCAATACTGCTTAGACCAAGGCGTGTGTTTTTCCGCTAAAAGAAGCCAATACCACCCACCCAGCTCTATATTTTCGTGCCGGTAACCAATCAATTTTCTTGAGCTTCTTGGTGTTACGTAACATCTACCCTCAATTTAGCTCCATTCATAGAAGCAAATACCCAAGTGGCTGCAAAAAAAGTTGGAGCTCCAGGAAAAGTTGAGACAGCACTTCATGCTGGAACAGCTGTTCAAACTTTACCAAGCGCAAGTTCGATCGTGTATGGAGTACTGCTCTCATCTTTGGGATGGATCTGCCTGATACCAGCTTGAAGCCCTTGGGTCAGTTGAGAAACGAGCCAAGATCGGTTGCATTTTGGGGAGTTTGCGATGGAATTGCATAGTTTAACTCCGCCAAGCCCGTCCCATCATCAGACCACAAGACGTATGGCGATGCGCCACCGGTAATAGTGGACATGCCACCACACGGTATAGGGAACACATACATTGTGCGTACAGCCATGGAGTGGAAAGCCCTGCCAGAGTCTGTATTTCCTGATAGCTACAACCTGTAAGTCTTTCAGTCAAGAGTGAATAGGTTACTTCTATGCAAGCGTGCTCTATCTTCGACCACATCATTGCTTACCGTCAGTTGAGATAGTGGTCCAACGCGTGCCTGTTAATCGTAACTAAAAATAGTTTAGTACAATTTTGCAAAGCACAGGCTTATCTAATTGCACAAAGCTTAATGAACATTTGTAATTATAAATCATTATTGAGTGATTATAATTTGCTTAACCTTGTCAAAAGCCCTCTTGGTAGACATTAGGATGAAACATTTTGTGAATAATGATGATTGCGTTTATAATCATGATTAATATTTGTTCTTACAATTGAATGCAGAAACCTATGTGAGTCAAAGAACACCTTGTCGAACGACCCCATAGTAGGTGTTTTGTATCACACGTATCTTTGCATATGAGTGTCCATCGGCAGAATCCTCGAGGTAGGCACCAGGAACAGGACAGGTGGCAGACATTTCCTCTGCCAGACGCCACGCCACACATCTCCACCTAACTCTTATACATTATGATATTTTTATGTTGTGTCATTATTATCAAATTGTTTTAACAATGGATTTCATGGTCTTTTTTCCGTGATGACCCGGCAGTTCGCCTGGAGAGAGAGTCTTAACTTCAAGGAAGCTATTGTTGTTAACGAGTAATAAAATCTCTTCATAATACTATAATTATCCATTATTATTCATAAATACGTTTAAATTATTTATTTCTATATTTTTATTCTACATCCGTACTTTTACTTTATTATATTTTACTTTCAATATTTACATCGTCTATTTTATGTAATTTTATCACATATTTTTGCTATATCTCTGTAGGCATGTTGGTGCACTGGATTTTGTAAACTACGCTTTAGAAATAAAATTTGTCCAAATTAGCTTGATTGATACGACAGATAAGTACTCGTATATTGGAAGAATTTAAAGACATTTTGCATATTTTTTCCAGTTCGAACAGTATTGAAAGAATCGGTACGCATGCTTACATTTTATTAAAAGAATAGAAAATTGATACATAAGTAACGTGAATAAAATAAATAACTCTTGAAACCCTGATTTTAAAATTCAACGATATATCTTTAAGGCCTTGATCAGTCTAAGATATCTGAAATGTCATGATTTTCAATATTTCATGAGTTCCGCTACAATGGATATTAGTTAAATTGGAACAGCTGACTTTCGGCCAATCACTTTCAACTGATCTGGCGTTGTTTGATAGTCTTCTCTCTGTGTTAAAATTAGTTGTTGGTGCTAATCTATTGAAAGTTGATTGTGCATAAGTCTTTCAAAATTATAACTAAATTTTTCAAATTTTAAATCAAGTACGAATAAAATATGGACATCTAAATTGGGCCTACTATAAAATGAAAATGTAGGGAAGACCTGGGGTAGTCACAAATCTTGAGCAACAATTATTTCATTCCGTTTGATAAGTAATAATATGATGCTAATTGTTGTCAACTTCAATAATAGAATATTTAGAATTATTGGCACACTTACAAGGCCTGTAATTTCGGGACTGTTGCAAGCACTATGATTGGCTTTGGATTAAGTCAATGTACCCCGGGACTCCCTTACAATGATTCAGTATGAATCGAAGTTTACATCGTGTTGCACGTTGCATGCGATAAGCTGTGTGTATTTTCTAATTATCTAAAAAATTGGAAGCGATGGTTCATAAACTTGTTTTTCTGCAAGACCTCAGTTATTAGTCATTCTAGCATATATATTTTATTATGATTTAGACTTTTCTCTGTATATTTTGCTATATGACGAGGTTTTGCTATCGGTGCCTTACCTAATTATATCAATAACTGATGTGGTGCTTACAACCAAGTTTAAAGTCGTACATTTAATATCACCATAATGATTAAATCTCACGATTACCGAGTGGTACAAAAGCACATAGATATTCAGACGTGTGTTCATATTTCTCTCATGTTTAATTTGTTTATTTTTGTTTCGATGATTTTCTTTGTTTTCTGTTTAATCATTAAATTAAGATCATTTATGTGTGTGTGAAATATGAAAACTACGTCAGTATCAATAGATTGAATAACAAGCATGTTGTAATTTCTAGTAGTGGCTTTTAAATCAATAGTTTGTGCATCTTGCTGTTTTCTATTCTGTTGCAGCGCATTGTCGATATCAGGAGCCGCTCACAGCCCAACACTACCGGAAATGAATGAATTGCCTTAACAAGCCTCCTTGACTTCCCTTCCTCCCTAGTACTATTAGAGTCTATCGCCCTCGACGTAACCTCGTTTTCTTTTGTTTACTTTGTTTCTAACGGACATAGTCCAATGTCTATTTTTTAGTTATTTCTAATTATTGAAGATACATTGTGCTCCTTTCAAACTCCTTCGAATAATCTATCCCTAATTAATAATATAAAAGTAAACTCTAAATAAACTAACACACACCGTCGGAGCACAGGTAATTACTCAAAAAATTGTATTTGCTTTGAAATAAGTACTGTCGTTTTGCAAGAGTACATTAACACCTTTGCACATTGACGATAATGTTTTAATCATAGTAGCGATCGCAGTAATCCACTTTGAGCTTTTCTTAGACTAGTTTTTGATTAAAATGTCACTTTGACATTAGCTTCCTTTAGTAGTATACTGTTTAAATAAAAAAGTATGGTATCTAATATTATTATATACACTTTATATTTTTTTTGACTAATGGCAAAATCATCACAATTGTTAAGAGTGAATTCGTCTCTAAAATCACAATTCTATTATTCTCTATCCATGTTAAGTCACCAAGTTAAATCGTTGCGCTATTTATCTAATATCACGAAACCCAATGTATCTATGTAACTGTCCATATGTATCTCTAATAATTATCAAAACTTACTTCTTCACCTGTACACATTACGTTATTCCACCACGTTTCGGTTGTACTTCCCACTAGACATAGGCCGCTCGTCTACACTTCCTTTTCATTTTTTGTCGTTGAATAAGCTACCTCGATAAATTTATAATGTACATAAGTTAAAAGGAATATTGATTTTTACGTTTTGTAATATTGTGTAAGCAAAATATATTCAACGACAAAAAAGAGAGGCATTCGCCTTTTTCGTTTCTATTTTATTCTTTTTGAATGATTGTGGTCGCATTCAGACATACCTAGTGTTGTCCAATTCTATGTGTCTTCAATGGACTGAATGCGGTGTTAAATGTTTTTGATAAGTGTTTATATGTTTTAAAAGCGCGGTTGCGATACTGCTTTCAAGTTTTAGTTACTAGCTGACAAAAAAAATACGGTCGAGTGTAAAGTATTAGGGGCTTACTTGCAACCGCTCTTTTATAATGTCTGTTGGAGATCGGCGAGCACAGCTAGAAGTGCGTGGAATGGTGCGCAGGGCACCGGCGACGTGTGCGCCGGGCGAGCCGCTGCGGCCCGGGGAGCGGAGCTGCGGCCAGAAAACGCCCTCGATGCGCTACTAGACGAGCTGCAGACGTTCGCGAAGCCGGCGGAGCGCGCGCGCGGCGAGCCGCCGCTGCGGCGCCTGCACTCGTACCCCAGCGGCAGCGACACGGACGCGTCGCCGCCCGTGCGCGCGCGCGGCCAGCACCCGCCCAAGCCGCCCGTGCCCGAGCGGCACCCCGAGCTGCTGGCGCTGGCCGCGCGCCGTGCGCCGCCGCCGCCGCCTCCGCGCACCACCTCGCGCTCGCCGCTCGCCTCGCCCACCTCGCCCGCCTCGCCGCCGCGCTGCCACCCCGACCCCGCCCTCACCCTCCTGTCGCACCCCTCCGACCCTTCCGACGACGACGACAAGGCCAGCAACCACGCGCACAACACGCCGCTCGAACAACGGCACCAAGAGCTGCTGAAGAAGCAGAAGGCGCTGCAGGAACAGTACGCGCGCCTGCAGATGATCCAGCGCAGCGGGCCCACGCTACCGCCCGCGGCGCAGCCGGACCTCAAGAAGACCGGCAGCGAGTCCAACTTGCTGACCAAGATGAACTTGAACCTGGCGCCCGCCGCGCTGTCGGGCAGCATGTCGCAGCTGGCCGCCGAGAACCACGTCGATGGATCTTTGAACCACGACAGAGGCAAGCTACCGGAAGCTGTGGCCACTACTAATAAGGTTTACGAGACTGACATACTGTGACCTTGTAGTCGATGCTTCATATCTGTGCGAGAGTTCACGCGCATCAGGCGCAGGCGATACATTGCAGCTCCGCAGGGCTGACACTATTTTGCAATACACACATACGTGCGGACAATGGCACCCGAGTGATCGCACACTGGCCACGCATCGGTGACCAGACAATCGCTCTACACTGACTGCCTAATGCGCGGGGGCTCCGATTTATACATAATTGTTAGTATTTAATTGAACTAGTAACCTATTGTTACGTTACAAGATAATTCGCTAATTTGATTAGGTTTGTTATCTCTTTTTGATACCTACTTCGATATTAAGTTAGTCTCCCGCATGCCTGTCCCCCCACAACGACTTTCAAGCATGTTCAACGGAAAATGAAAGAATGATATCTAAAAATATTGGTTTTTGATTGTTTAACAAAAAATACCTTACTTGTTATCGTAAGTCAAACAATATAATCATTGTAATGAATGTGTAGCCAGTAATAATATTCCAGCATAGATATATCACGTGAACAGTTTTATCTTGCATGTCAGTCTGCGATACGACTTGATGATAATCGAGACTCGTACAAACTTGTCTTATTATTATCAATGTATATAAATCACTTTTAGGTGTAACTGTACCCACTAACTTAGATCCTAACCTTTCTTATTACTGTAACGACTAACTTAAGGTACCTTTCCATACCGAGTGCCAAAATTCTTTTCTATCCTTGTCTATCCACTATATTTTCGGAAGTAAGCAACGATATTCAAAAATCGTAGAAACGTACGTGGTCCGTATTAATGGAGCACTCTCATTCCAGTGAGTTCTTATAAATCAATGAGGAATGAATGTCACAAATGGTGACAAGTGCGGAAAAGTTTGAAAAGTCACCAAAATCTAAGAAGTCCAATTTGACAGCAGGATACAACATTGCTTTACTAGTAAGTATGAAAGAGACATAAAAATAAGTCTCTTTCGCACTTAGTGGTAAAGCAATCTTCTATCCCTCTCTACTCAGCTGACAAATCGGACTTCTTAGATTTTGGTGACTTTAGTTTTAAAATAGCAATAATTTATAGAGGCAAAGAACGAACGATAAGCTGCACTCGAATGAGAGTGATCGGTTGATACGGGCCTATACTCAAAGTTCCTTGAAACGCCATCAGATACAACGAACAGTAAGTTGTATTAGAACAAATGATACAAAATTATCTGCTACTAAATTATAGGAACTACTATTTAATATTCTTGACGGCTCAATAAAAAAAATATATTAATTATAATCGGAATATATAAATCGTCTGTGATAAGAAAAACTTACCTAATTTAAATGCATAAGAATTGATCAAAATAAAATCGTGGCTACTTTTGTAACTGACTAATATCTATTTATTTATATGTCCGTAAGTTACCGTCTTCGCTGACTTTTTGACAAAATTACACAATTCGTCAAAACCGTCAACAATATTAGATATTTATAGGCACACACATACTCTAATCACGAAGTCTATCAAATATGTGCGTATGTATGTCAAAATTAGCGAATTTTTTTTTTTTTTACTTATAAATATTGTATAAAATAACCTTATTTTTAGACTCGAAATATATCTACATTAGAAAGATGGAATAGATCTAGAACATAGTCATAGATATATGTTATTCAAAGTAAATATTTGCGCTTTTTAAATGTTCGTTGCAAATCACAAATAAATTACATCATGCACTTGGAAAATAATTCTTGCAAAAAAAACAATTTTCATAAAAAGTCTCAACGTTTTGTTTACAAATTATTGTTTAAGCTTTTTTGAGCCTAAATTGCTGAAGTTTTATGGGCATTGAAATAGAAAATATGACTGTGTAGCAAAATTATATTTTCAAAAAAATAAATAAGCTTAGCCATCTAAATGTAAAATCACTAATCTAACATTAAGGAATTGTCTTTTATTTCTGTATTTTAACAATTTTCTTAATGAATTTATTTAATTGTTCATCATGTTAAATCCTCTTGTTTGATTGGTTAATTTTTGTCTAAACGTGCCAAATCAACGCTTCCTTTATATATGAGTATTTTTCTAGTATTTTTACTTAGTTCATTTACCCATTTTTGATGACGTTTAAAGCAAAACTTAAAAATAATGTTTTATAGAGCTCTTTATTGTTAATTTCGATGTTTTATCGATTTTAAATGGTTAAATATATTATTATCTGCAAATGATTTTTAGCTTAAAGCAACTTTATTATAATCAATTGTTAATATAATTATGATTAAGTACTATTTGTTTAGTTTTAATAAAAAGATCATGTTAATTGTATAATAGTTAAATCAAGATAGCTTGAAAAATGTTTTAATGTGAAATAAATAAATAAAGTTTATTGGTGTTTAATTTCAACTTTCCGCTGTAAGTATATGAATACCTAATATAGAATGATTGGTAATAGCCTCCGACATTACAGACAGCCCGCAACAGTCAGTTGGTCCAAAATGGCCACTTTAGCAGAATCAGAACGTCACTGTCAAATTTTCCCAATCAAACTTGAAATTTAACAAATTGTTATGTGGCTAATATTATGATTCTGCTAAAGTTGGCTAAAGTGGCCTTTTTAGACCCGCAGGATTATGGAGAAGTTACCTCTAAAATAGTCAGTTATGAAATCAGACAGCTTTCAATTACGTGTGGTGTTCCGAAGAGCAGAGGGCCCAGCACGAATATTTTTGACGTAGCTATGGTAACGTAACGTAAAGTTTAACTATAACTACGATACTCGTTTCGCACATAGGTAATATTAATTTGAATTAGATTTTATATTCATATTTTTGTATGATACAAATTGAAGTATAAGCAGGATGCAGGACAGAATAATGTTAGATGTGGACATATAAAAGCGAATTTAGTCTGCTGTAGCTGGATTACTGCCAGCCGCCGAGTTTTGGACGATCATCAGCTTCAAACTCGAAACAGTTGGCGATCAGCGAGTGAAAAGTTTCGATAGTTTTGACGCTCGGCTTTCAGAGAGTGTTTTAGTGCGACGGGCTCCGACCCGCACTATAGGTAGAAATTACCGCAGTTTGGTTGTTTTGACCGCCAAGCACGCATCGCCGAGCGAGTGTCGCTGAGCGAGTACAATCTTTAATAGCTCTTGTCGCTGCGAACAACTAGACGTAAGAGCCGCTCGCCGGCTGTGTGAACAACCAGCTATCGACTATGAATGTATGTGTCTCTTTTACTCACCCGAGATCTATATCTTTTGTCCCTTTCCTCAGCGAGCAAATGGTCGATAGCTACTCGCTTCCTCGCCGGCAGTGAGACAATGCCTTAGACTGCTACTTGCCCACTTTCGTAGTTGATTCGTACACTCGCGCTGACGTCTATTCCGTGGACACAATACATCAATAATCGTTCCATTTTCACCACTATTTTTCAATACTTATCGCGTCTTGAGTCGCTCAGTCTCAACGCCTCAAGATTAGCGTAGCGCGTTTAGATTTCCTTGGCAGGGTCGCCATGTAAGGTGCGGTGTTGATGGTTAATACCTATAACTAGTGAATGCCTGAGTAATACTGAAATATATTTCATAGGATAGTGCATATAAATCGTTACAGATGTGCGTAGACACCACACACAACACAGACACACACACAACAACACACACATAAACAAACAATAAAGGGTTTTAAATTAGGAACTTAACACAACCCTCACAGCGCTTAAATTTAAACCAAGATACTACGGGGTTCTAGTTTTTTAGATTAAAAAAATATTTACTCTAGAGACCTAGCATGACGTAGAAAGTCGTATTAAGATAATTTCAAGCGAAATCAATGCTGGAGATTATGTACGTACTGCTTCTTTTTCTCAACACCCCGAGTATACCAAGGTACTGTCTGTTTTCTCCAACGCCATCCAAAACTTTTACATTATTGTTTTTACATGGCGATAAAAGAAACACGATGTAGGTATGGATAAATTAAAAGCAGAACTTGTTCATACACAATTTATAGGTTTATTAAAAGTTACTTAAATCAAAATTATTATAATATAACAGACTTAAACTGACTGTACCTATCGGATCCTCCGATTATTACAACTAAATTGTTTTAATTAAGTTATAAATAAATGTTAATGATCACTTAGGTTCTTCACCGGTCGATTCACGCGTCCGAAGTACTGTATATCTGGAAGAGAAAATAAAATTGTTAAATGGGGAAAATAAGATAAAATAGAATTGATTTCAGCAAACGACAACGGGATATAGACCCGCTTAAACTCTTATTTGAGTCGAGACAACAGCCAAATAATGTATTTTCTTTGGTTCATAAAAACTTTAGGACCTTCTTATAAAACTAACTTTTAGTTGTCCTTCATTTTTGGAATGATTGTAACATTTGAAATTATTATTTCGTAGGTAGGTCAAATGATCATAATTATGCATGCAATAAAGAAACTATTCGGAGATAGTAATGAAAATTCTGACATAAAATTCAGGCTTTCTGGCGATCGCCATGAGGAAAAGCCTAAAATATTAACTGGTCTAACCTTATGATATCGGTATTTCTACCAGTTGAGTTGTTGAATGCAGACGGTCAGTTGCTCCGCATAAAATATTGACATTCACGCGCATCTGCTTGGAAAAACATAAATTATAATATACGTTCACACGAAAAAAATATGGAAAGTTAATTGTTAACTCCAGTATTGCGGAAAAACTGCTGTCTGACATCCGTACCTAAGTGTGGGCACTAAAAATATACCTCATACAAAACAAGAACAATCAGATAATTAACGTTCGGTAAGGGTCATACATTAATTTGTAATGTTAAGATTCTATATGTACTAGAAATTGTTTTTTGTAATTATTAATACTTTCAATATTTTGCAAAGCCACTGCCAACCAGAGGAGCAATTTCCGCAATTTTAGGAACGTTCATATTTTGGTCCAACGAAGAAAGTAAAAAAAAGGTTTTGATCTGATAGAACTTATTTCCCTTTGCAATTCTTATTAGGCCACCAAAGCTGTAGCACCACTGTCGGCCGGTGCAGTATGGTGCCGTAAAAGAATAATACCATCCCATCACTTCCCGTGGGTATCGTAAGAAGCGACTAAGGGACTCACCAGAGAATGGGCAGCAGCGTTCTCTTTAAAACGCAACACGCTACAATGCGATCGCCAACCCGCCTTGCGTGGCGATTATGGAAAACCCCTCCCTTCTGGGGGAGGCCTATGTCCAGCAGTGGACGACTTTCGGCTGTTATGATGATGATAGGTCGAGGTCTTAACATAATTATTTTTAGTAGTTTTCTGATGAAATATCGCAAAAAAATTAAATCCTACTTTTAAATGCGGTTAAGTGTTTTAAAAGACACAGTATAACTATTCTCTTTATTCATACATATCTGATGACCCAAACAGACTGTTCTCTATAAAATTACGTGAATTAGAAGAACAGGGCATTCAACAAGACTGCCAAGACCTGCAAAAAGGTGATGCGTTTCGTAGGGCACAGTTTGACGACATTGTTGGCAGAGTTGGGAACAAACTTGCTGCATACCCAGCTGGTAGAAAAATGCCCTGCAATGCATGTCCTGGCTAATTTGAATCGAGCCTCTGCGTCCCACAGTAGGTACCTACCACCAATGCTGAAATCCGACGGGACACTGGCCGTCACATCGCTGAGAAGTAACTAAACTTGAATGTATATTTTTTTTTGCATTTCTTTGCATATAGATTCTAGAAAATCACACTCTCCTGCATCTTCTGATGGATGCGAGACGTTTCGGACATTTGCATCCACCAAAATTACCCCGACCTTGTACGAGGCCTACTATTAAAACCTAGGTCTGGTGTGCCTCAATTGTCTCCGACCTTGACTCCTACTTCGCCTTTCGTGACTCTCGTTGAAGACTGGAAACTGCCGATTGCTTGTAAGCAAGCTAATGGACTGACCACACGGTATATACTTCCATACGGATTTCGACAAAAGAGGGGGAGTTTTAGAGGTAGCGGAACAGGGAGTAAAGTCCCGCAAACCTCTATTGAAAAGGGAGGATCCTCCGAACAGGCGCTTGTTGTGCCTGGCGGGCAACTGCCCGATATTTTTACAGTTGGGCTGACCCGGGAAACTACAGACCCATCTAAGTAATGTCCATTTTCTGTGGGAGTATGCTGCCAGCAGTTTACTGATGAAAGGCTACTCCTTAGTAAGCTTATGACATACCTATAAGCTAACAACTATTTTACTTGTGACATTACGTGTGGGATTGAGCAGTGTTAGTATGTACTTTAATCTCCAAGAGATTTCCAGGGCTGCACCACTTTTAAACCAAATGGTTCCAAAGATCACACGCTTGTTTAGCGCCCAGTCTGCCTTAGAGTTAGGGTCGCTACCCCAGTTTCTTACTAAGTATAGTAATACTCTCACTTAAGACAAAATATGTGAAAAGACAGTATTTTTGAACAGGAGTCAAACCAATGTGTAAAGTGGTACTAAATATTGGTGGCTTAGTAAGAAATGCTGGCAAGATCAGTCAGAAAACCTCAAGAACTTTCTTTTTGGCTCTTTCAAATTTAGACCTTTATGAATCACAAGCTTTTGACATACGGTTCCTAAATTGAGATGATGCTGCGACTTGAATTTGAACGTTTTTTGAATATAATTGGTATTTAGATCCCTCTTGACCTCAAAAGTGTACACACCTTTTTCCGCAACTTGATATTTCTGCCATCAATGTACTCCTGCAACGCCAGATATATGAACCTGTACTGCATTTTATTCTGCACCATGCCATGCCGCTGCGCCCTCACCAGTTTCACCGTGGAGTGGACATCAATGTCGCAATTGAATCCTGTAAAGAAAATAACATTGGTAAGACTGTGATACCTATGGTTATGTCACAGAATTATTGCAAACGCTTATATAAAATAGGAATATTTTGGTATTATATAAGATTTAAATAATTCGCTTGTAGAACAGAAAACAAATAAATTAAATATGGGAGCAAGCAAGTCGCTGATAAATCAACAGTAATCACTAAGCTATGGCAAACAATAGAGTTCACGAGCATAATTCGCTAATGGTTACAAAAACATCGTGATACTTAGGTAAGAACATACAACCAGTAAATAATACCAGTAAATATTAGGTGCAGTCTTGTCGCTTTGCACAACAACAAAAAATCGCACATGCACAGAAACTAAGTATAAGGAAAATTTTGCATAAGTCTCACCAGATGTTTTAATTTTGTCAATTAGAATGTCGAGGACTATGAAAGTGCCCGTCCTGCCGACGCCAGCTGAGCAATGTACGCACAGGATATTCTGAAACATATACTTGAATATTATAGAAGAGTAGATTCATCCTCTCATCACAAATAAGCTGGAGATCGATGAATAAGTACGCCAGACAAGGATTGGCTGGGCAAGAATGCTTAAACCAGCGGTCCCCAATTTACCTCTCATGCACCCACAATTATCTTTTCTCTTTAAACGACTCTTTAAATCTACGTGACGCCGCAGTCACAACACGCTACTATAATTAAGAGTACCAACCTGTTCAGGTGCATCTAATTCCTGTGAATTCTTTATCATCCTTCTGTTGACATCGTCTATAAAGGACAGCACTCCGTCTGGATCATCAGGTGTTCCGTGGTCGGGCCAAGCCTGGAAATTAAAACCAAATGTTCTGAGTGTTATTACCTGATAACCATTGGCGTATTGGCCTAGCCGACTGGCCCATAACCTGAGATGCGATGCTCTCACACACACACACCACAGTCGGTGATCACGATCAAAAATGGTATTTTAGGCCCGTTTTGTCGTTGCAGTCGCGGTCTACCCAGCTCCCCCGCTATATACAACTATATTGATAACAACTTTCTTTTCTTTATCTATAGAAGCAGATTTAAAGAAAACCGACAAGTTGCAGTCTCCATCGTGAGTCAATATATGGATATTGACTTACATAGGCGAAGGAAAACCATGTGGGCTGTTAGTGCCAAATACTTGAAGTATTTGGTTGCATTTTGGGGAATGTGCGACGGAATTGCATAACTTAATTCCGCCAAGCCCGTTCCATCATCGGACCACAAGACGAACGGCGATGCGCCACCGGTACATGGTGGATATCCCACCCATACGCACAAAACGTTTTGGTAACACATTCATAATGCGTACAGCTAAGGAGTGGAATTCCCTGCCGGAGTCTGTGTTTCCCGATAGCTACAACCTGGGAGTCTTTAAGTCAAGAGTGAGTAGGTTATTTCTAGGCAAGCGTGCTCCATCTTCGACCACATCATCACTTACCATCAGGTGAAATAGTGGTCAAACGCGTGCCTATCTATAGTAAAAAAAAAAGTATTTTCGGAAAATTACATTGAAACAACATTAGATGGCTCAGCCAATCAGCTAATCCTTCCTTTTTTTCCTTGTTGTTCATTTCTCATCATTAACATACTCAAATTACTAACATTATTTTGTAAACAAAAGAGGTTTCTTACCGTGAACTGATACTGGAAGACGACCCGACAGCTCTTGTCGTCACAGACATCGAACTCCCTCAGCAGGTACTCCTCATAGTGTGTCTCAGATATGGCCTTGACTGTGAGACCGTCGAACCTCTCTTCTTGACCAGAAAGGGGCCAGTAGCGTTCGCATTTTTTCTGTAAAGAGGGTAAATTTATTTTAGTTCATTATATTCTCGTCATCATCATCAGAACATTTGAAAGACGTCCACAGCTGGACATAGGCCTCCTCCAGAAGGGAGGGGAAAGCCATAATCGCCACGCTTGACAGGCGGGTTAGCGATCGCAGTGAATGGTGTTGAGTTTTACAGAGAATGCCCATTCTCTGGTGAGTCCCTTTGTCGCCTCTCACGACACCCACGGGAAGTGATGGGATGATATTATTGTTTTACGGCACCATACATAATAATTAATCTAATGATATTCAGCTACACCCGGTAAGACTGGAAAGCAACCTCAAAATTTGTAAGTGTGTAAAATTGTTTTATTAATCTTTGTAAGAAGAAGAGTATGTGAAACAGAAAATAAGTTCCAACTAAGGACCTACCTAGGTACATGCTTAGCGACCAGTCCAAAAATAACTTCTAATGACAATAAATAGAGTTTGTAAAAGTGTGCCTACGATTTTATTTCATAATTGGTACGAGCAGATTTGCCTCCGTTATAAGATGTTGTGTGTTGAGTGTTTGTCACTTTTCAAAATAATTTTGAGTAAAAAGCGACGAATCTGTACGATCTTTTATCGAGAGTACGGAATGGGTGCTCAACAGTAATATCCTAGTTTACGAAGATCCTTGTGGCATCCTTAGTAACCGTCTCTACAGCTTCCGCCAAAAATAGGGATCTTCTTGTGCATGCCATTGGAGGGAGCGCTTGCCGTCTCTCTCAACAGCTAGTGGGCTTTCAGTCTATTCGATATAAATGACGGGATCCCTCAAGGAAGTGTGCGTCGAAATTGCACTATTTAATTCCGCCTAGCTCATTCCAACATTAGACGACAACACCACCACAAAACGTTTTAAGAACACTGTAATTGTGCTAACAGCTAAGGAGTGGAATTTCCATGCCATACTCTTTGTAAACTAATAGCTTGTACCTACTTCTAAAAAAGTGTGTTTCACTGTCGACCGCCTTACTGTTTTCCAGCAGGTGAGATTGTGGTGATGTGCAAGCCTTTTAGATAGTAAATAATTTTTAAAAATTGCTTCACTCCATGTAGGTATGCTTCACGTACCTTTCCATTTTCGACTTCGTTAGTGATCATAGCGATGACTCTGACGTCTTCTTGCCAAATCATTCGCCAGAAGTCATCCTTCGTGTTTGAGAGGCAGCCTTGTGCCGCGATGTATGCTTTGTCCTTCACTGAAATTAAAAATAAAATAGTTACCTACTAGTCTTGAATAATATTAACGTTAAATAAATAAACTTTCGAAATAAGCAATAGATAACAGCAATATCTCATCTGTCTATCCATTTCCCAACTATATTGAAGTCGGCTTACAGTCAAGCCGGATTTAGCTGAATACCAGTATTTTACGAGGAGCGGCTGCCTACCAGACCTCCACAACCCATTTACTGGGTACCACGGTACTTAATGGCAAGACTGGAGTCAGATTAACTGGCTTCTGACTATTCGTAACGACTGCCAAAGATCTACAAATGACAGCCGGGACCAACGGCTTAACGTGCTTTACGAGGCACGGAGGAAACCTGGTATGTTAAGATGGTCACCCATCCACAGACCAACCTAGGCAAGCGTTGTTTAACCTTGAAGATCGACCCGTGCGGCTGTTATTATTTAGCCACGAGCTAACAGCGAGATAACAGAAATTTCTATCTACTGCTAATTTCGAGATATGAACATATTTATTTCATAACAATGATCTCACCTGTAACATCCCGGCAGAGGTTTTGATTAATTTTGTCCAGTTTAAACGATTTCTTGACTTCTCTTAATGCTTCATCTGACAGCGACTTGGTCACCAGTGGCGGAGCTTTCTTTGTTTCGCTGTTTAATATTAGAGCTGAAAATACAGAAGAAATAATTTAGAATACTGACTCAGGTTTCCCTTAGATATAATTAACAAGGAGATATGCCCGGCAGACGAAATTGTTTCGGAACCCTGTATCTCCAGTATGTCCCTTCCACCCGGCAACTACTACACATGCACTTTAGTAAAAGCAATAGATACGCAGTCGCGCACACACCCTCATTTCTCAAAACAGAACGTACTGCATAATCAATAATAAACCTTATCCCTTCACACACACGGTGTATTTACTACGTACTTTACAACTTACGCACACAAAAACAGCCCACGCTTTCGTTGTGCTGTGCCAAAGCAATTTATTTTTCATACACGATTGACTAAATCGGAAAGTTATCGAATCTTCCATTTATTATTGTACAAAAAAAGGGTATTTTCGGTCCTAAAAATAATGTTTCTAAAAACAAAAAAAAACAGAAAATAGGTATTATAAACATTCCACCGATTATTAACCTAAAATTGAATTAACTTAATTTATGAAAGCTAGTTAGCATTTTTCTACTACGCTGTGAAATAATTAAATTAAGTAAAAAACGTTAAAGTTCGATCTTCTTGAATAATAAACTATTATAGCAAGAATTACTTCGTCAATGGACATTTTTGCCGATAACCTACGTAAGTTGATGTGCAAAAGCACATCACTAACTCATCGCAAGTAGCAGCGGCCGTAATACGCGATGAATGCGCATACTAAAGTATCGTTGTGTGATTTTTACATTGCTTGTTCAGACACTTAGTGACTAACTTAGGAAGTGGTTAAGGAGCAATGTATTCATTGCAAAATTAGTACAGGCGCTATGATATTTGAACACAACAACAACAAGCTAGACATATTTTACAACTTATTGTGTTTCATGATTTTAAAGACAAATAAAGTAAAATATTTATATTTAGAAATCGTAAGTGATTCCATAATTTACAAAGTTTTGGTTAGGCTTCGGTTTTTACAAGAAACCACTAAATAACAAGGAATTCTTCTAGTTTGTCACGACCGTGGTCAAAAGCGCACTAGTTCGCCGAGACGGCCATTTGCCTATGTTATGCTCAGGGTGAGCATGTCGTGCGGACACTGACACGCCCCCTTACCAATTCTCCTCTTTTTTATATTTCTATGGGTATCTCCCAAGCCCTAACTTATTTACTTATCTTAAAGTATAACCATACATATTCAAATGAGTCAAAACCACATGCTCGTACGAGTCGTACGTGCTGATTTTTAATAGTATTCAGTCATTATACTCTATCGCCATTAGTATTCTTTTCAGTAGTAGGTATGACGGTGATTCTGCAACTACACCGTCTATTAAAATTCTTACCTAATGTACCTATTACTGCCAACTAAGGTATCTTTTTATCCACAAACAATTCAGTCATGCAATTTTTTTAACCGACTTCCAAAAAAGGAGGAGGTTCTCAATTCGGCGAGTATTTTTTTTTTGTTTTTATAGGTAGTAGGTATTCAAATACTATTGTGACTAGATTTAAATATGACAGATGAAAATCTTGCTTGTCACAATTCTAGCTGGCACGATTTTCACCAGCGATTCGTGCTCCGTGAAAATAGCAGTTTCATGAACCGCTCAACAGAATTATATACGATAGTTGACCCGAGTAACTTCGTCTGCGTCACAATTTTCATTACTGCTCCGCTTCTATTGATCTTAGCGTGATGATATGTAGCCTATAGTCTTCCTCGATAAATGGGCTATTTAACACTATACGAATTTTTCAAATCGGACCAGTAGTTCAAGCAAACAAACATACAAACAAACATGCTCACTCATGCTCAATTTATTCATTCACCGACCAAACAGATATTTTCCTTGACCGTCAGAAATTCTGGTCACGTACCAATCAGTCTGGTGTTCGGACATCGAATCGACGTACATTATTGCCCATCGACGAACAAACATGGAGTAAGGAATTTCCCAGAAATAAATGAGATGGGTTCTAATATAGCTACGGATTTCTTGCATGCTCAGAAATGAATGATTTTGAATGGACTATGTGAGGCACACAATGGAAAATTACGTAGATTTTGAGCTTCTTTTAGACGGCTCTGTTTATACATATATTTTCTGGTGGCAGAAACCTCACTAAACCCACTCATGATCTCTAATTTAGCTGCATGTCTATGATGTCCATTTTAACGTTCCTAATGCCCTTACAACGCAAGTTCGCAAACTATTACGCACCAAGGTATTCAAGCAATCATAAAATAAGAATCTTGACCGCTGAATGACGCTTAATTACTGTCTATAGTATGTTAAACTAACTAAACGATAACTGGTTAATAATGCCACTAGGTTATTGAATTTGTTACTATGAATATTAGGATTTAAAGTTGTATGATCCAGCTTGACAAGACCACTGAGACAATCTATTGGTTTCGACTGGTTTGACATTAGTTAAATGTATAATTCATAAGTCAATATCTGAACACCAGAGGTAGCAAGATTTCTGGATGTTTGTATATATTTCTCAGAATCTAAGAAAATAGATTTATTTGGAAACTTAAAATAAAGAAAAGGAATAAAACGTTTCATAAAACTTTGATGGTACGGTGATTGGGGATCTGAAATCAGTATGTAAAATTTAATAATTCGTAACCATAGCTTGAAAATCAGACAGAAGTCGGAGAAGCCTTCGCAAGGATCGATTCTTGCAACGTGGACTATGTACTCGTATGTAGTAGAATATGGAATAGGTTCGTGAGTCTTAGTGACTTATGAACCTATTCCATACCAGTTTCGATTTCTCAACTCACATTTAACACTGTCTAGGCTTTCGTTGGAGGATTGCACAGAGGAGGAGGAGTCGCTGAGTCGTGAGGACCTCACGTAACTGGCGTTGATGTAGTCGGAGTCCGGCCGGTGGTCTCGTCGGCGCAGGACCACGCGGGTCTGGTCATCTGGAACGCAGAGAGCGAGGTTTAGGAGACGATAGTGAAGACAGGCTTATTCCTGTGTAGGTATAATGAATTAAGATGATTTTCAATTTCCGTGCACTTTGTAAAGTAAAGGGAATAGGGATTTAACCTTCGTACGGTCTTCGGGTCACAAGAAGAAGTACAGTCATCATCTGCCTAGCCTTTTCCCAACTACATTGGGGTCGGCTTCCAGTCAAACCGGATTCAGCTGAATACCAGTGTTTTACGTGGAGCGGCTGCCTACCAGACCTCCACAACCCATTAACTGGGTTACACGGTACATCTTGGCAAGACTGGAGTCAGATTTCCTGGCTTCTGACAATCCGTAACGACTGCCAAAGATCTACAAATGACAGCCGGGACCAACAGCTTAACGTGCTTTCCGAGGCACGGAGGAAACTCGTTATGTTAAGATGGTCACCCATCCACAGACACCCTTGGCAAGCGTTGCTTAACCTTCAAGATCGATCCGTGCGGCTGTTTTTATTTAGCCACGAGCTCCTCAAGAAGAAGTACAGTGTTACCCTTTTAATGGGTTGTGGAGGTCTGGTAGGCCGCCGCTCCACGTAAAACACTGGTTTTGCTAAATAAAAATTGACTGGAAGCCGACCCCAATATAGTTGGGAAAAGGCTAGGCAGATGATGACGGTCTTCGGGGACAAAGTTTTCTCTATAACAAATTTATTTTGAGATTTGATCTTTCATGTCTTTTGCAAAAGTTTTGAGTTTAATATTTAGTATATCATTTTATAAAAATATCTTTAGTTTTTTGACCGATAACTTTTTCTACGTTCAAGGTCCTCGGTCAAATTTGACCATACGTATTAACATATTCGAATATCTTATTTGACTGTGGTTTTTTGGAAAGTGACTTAGTACAATTTGTCAATAGAGGTCACCCAGCTTCACTTGGTTTTGACACAATTGTGTATTCCTTCAGTTTGGCTTGAGTAATTCCTCAAGCCAAACGAAGCTTCGTAAGCTCTATTGACAAATTGTACTAAGTCACGTTAGAGTATTCATGGGAACATTTACATTCCTATCTACGCAGAAACTGAAGGTGTTGAGACACAACAGAAAATTAAACTATGGTATGCAAAGGTCGGTCGACGGGGTGATGGTAAAGGACAGAAGGGTCCATGAGTCCACCAGGGACTCCTTTTGTTCTTCACCATCTTTTTGGTCTTATCGTTATCATTGAATGTGGATGCAGCTTTTCTTCTAGCAACCTGATCAGCATTTAGTTTATTTCAACCTTTTTCGAACTAAATCGTCTCTCACAAAATTCAACCATAGTGAGGAATTTTCCTAGAGCCATATTCATCCATGGTCTGTTTTATATTGTAAAAATTTAAAAAATTAACTTACATGGTAAAATATTTCTGTAACGGTTCTTGGACGCGTTCTGAGGCTTGGTGCCCTCGAAGTTGGTGAACACGTGTCGGTCTTCCAACATCTTCAGCGACTGGAACTCTCCATCGAAGCCGTACTTATTATCCAGCTTCTGATAGTCTTCGATCTCCTGAAAGCAGGTGACAAGAGTCTCAATTATAAAGGATGCAGAAGGTTAATAGGTATCTACTGTGAGTTTATAATTTGCGTTACTAAATGCAATAACTTACCCGCTTGTCCATTAGCACTGCATTCAAACAACTGGTTAGCAGCTACTTATGTATGTAGTCAAACCTAACTTCGAGTATAATAAAATTCTAAATCTCATGAGTAAAATAAAACCAGAGCTTTATTTGTTTTCTTCATCCTTATCTCTAAACACAATGAAATAATCTCAATCTTATAGAATAAAATGTATCTTTCCCACCGATTCTTGCGTAAGATCGGCCAACATGACATGATCACATGCGCACGAATTATGCAGACACAGACGCATAGCATTTTTTTATGAAATGCCTCCTGCCCATGCGCATGCGGTCATACACGTGCCCATTTAATGGTTTATATCTTAAGCATGCCATGTTTTATTCAACTTGTCTCTAGGCATAACAATAAAGCTCTTAGTCACAGTGATATGAGGATCGTATTCGTTCATATTATTCCAAGAGAAAAGTGTCATTCGGCTATCAGAAGCGTTCGTCGAAAGTTTCCGCTGCGCTAACTCCCCGTCTTCAACGCGAGCGGCGCTATCGCAGCGTCTTCGCGGCGTAATGAATATTTCACCCAGCTTCTCTTGGCTTCACAATTAACATTTGACAGCGTCTACGCCAGCATGAATTAAACCTAGTAAAAAATGTACGACCTTTTCCAGAGTATGGTTTACCCGTGTGCCAAGATACGTCCAAATCTTTACAGCCCTTAATAGTAGTGTAGAAATAACAAACATACAGACAGATTTACATTCGTATTTATTAATTTGTATGGATATATCACTACATATTATAAGACAAAGTCCTCCGACGCGTCTGCCAATCTGTCTGTTCGCGATAAACTCAAAAAACACAGCACCGATTTTCATGCTGTTTTCAGCAAAGGATAGATTGGTTCTTGACGAAGGTTTTAGTATATAATTTATAAAGTTTTGTATAGATTGGCTATTTATACAAACTTTTATAAATTATATACTATATATTGGATATTTGTTGGAGGTGTTGGAAAATAATAAGCCGTCTGGGAACTATCGCGGAAATCCATGCGGGCGAAGCCGCGGGCATCAGCTAGTATTAATTAAAGTTAAGTCTAAGCTACCTGCATCTCCTGCACCTTGCGATCGATGTCGTGTGCGCGCAGTCTGGTGCCGCTGACCGGCTGCAGCAGGCGCAGCACATCGCCTGACGTCTCAATCATAGGGTAAGCCCTGAAGTGCTCAATCAAGCCCACCAGGTCATCGAACTGCTCGCCGCTCCCCACGTCGTATTTGTCGTGCTTTAGACAAATGAAATACCACTTAATTAAATGGTCAGGATACTGAGAAGAGAAGGCGTGTAGATGAAGACATTTTTAATCCTTTATTCGCGGAGACCCAATCTCCTTTTTCCACTCCAAGTTGTGAATCTTGGGTTGTCATTTCTAGCCATTGGACTTCGTTTATTCTTAATCTAACTCTTTATAATATAGGCCAAAGCATCATCAAACTTAAATGGCAGTGAGCAAGTGACATTGCTCGCAGAACGCTTGGGTCGAAAGGTTCAGGGAGTCTACTCTCTAAGCCCGAAGTCCGTAGGTTCAACTTTAGTTACAAGCGTATTCTACTCCGTATCACTGACTGTGACTGCGTATCAAAAGACACAGCGTTGGAAAACCTCCCACCAAGTGGACCAACGACCTGGTGAAGACCGCGGGACCCCGCTACATGCAGACGGGTAGATGTGGTGCCAATTGGAGGAAATCTATGTCCAGGAGAGGACGTCTTTCAGCTCATGAAGATGAATTATTTCTTAAAGATATTGGAAATAAAACCATAAGTAATATTATCATAAAACTTTTCTCTTTTTCACTGTGCCCAACAGCGTCCATAATAACCGACATTACTGTAAGATTTATATTTAAGTAGATTCTAGCGCTTTGGGAGCCATTAGTCCATAACATATCTACCTATTATACTTTTTAATGCCCATTATTTTATACGTGATGTGTCTTAACAAAGCTGTAAAGTAATATACTAAAAGTTATCCCTATAACAATTACATAAAACACAAGGATCTCAAATCCAACTGATGTGTGTAAAGTGCAAAATAAGACAGTGGTTGTGTAAAATCATCATCTTTTGCAGGTACATTAATATTAGCAAGATAATATTTTCAATGCTAATATTTTCCGAAATTTCTTTACTTCCGGGTCTTCTTTCGATAACCATTGTTCTGAATATAACAGAAACATGAACTTAATAAAATAATCATATTGTATTAATACGGATGTTTTGCCTGTTTCACCGATTTTGTAACTATTGCACCTCAATATTATACATCTTGCTGCGTGAGCAATTCATCCCAAATGCAGGGATGAAGTTCACTTTTCCAGAAGAACGTACGAAAAGTGCGACATTTATGTCGGGAATCCCGACAAGCACACGGCTAGTAGTAATTTAGAAATGACCATTAGACTATTAGTACCTAAGACCATCTATATTACTATACTCTTTGCCTAAGCCTAACGACCTATCCAAGGGCCTGTGCCCTTGGATAGGTCGTTAGGCTTAGGCGTTAGACAAGGAGCACGCGTCTGTACGCGTGCTCCTTGTCACGTTCAACAAGACGTCCTTGTTATTCCATGGTGTTTCCTTCTACGTTCATTACTATGCCAAACAGTTCACTCATTCGGTCACGTACAAATTCTGCTCACGTCCGACTGTTTACTATGTTTATAGGAAAATTGTGCGAATTGTGCGTTTGTGCGATCTAATAGGTACGGCGTTTTGTGTTGGCTACTTGCCAGAGAGTTTTTGATGTTTTGTTTTTTTCTGTGTTTCGGTATTTTTAAAGTAAAGTAAGACCTTTATAAGCGTGTTTCATTTTTAGGTTATGATTTCATTTTCGTAAATTTCAAGCTGACTTCATAAGTAGTTCGCTTAAGTAACCGCATAAAATTTTATTTCGAATGTTTTAAAGAGATTTACATTCTTTGCGAGTATGTTATTGAAATAAAATAAAATGTTTATTTAAAATGTTTATTTTATTTTTATGTTGTATTTCATGTTGTTAAGAATTGCATCACTGATTGAGATATTAACCATGATATTTCAAGTCATGTCCTGCGGTTAACATAAACTCAAATGAAGACTCCACGGGAAAAACAATGAATGTCACATTTTTTTTAAATGACCTTTTCACGCCATCTAGTGGCTTTTTCTTGTATAACAATAATCAGAATTGGGTAAAACCGCCGTAGTCAGCTGTAATAGTTTAATTTTCATTTGTTCATCAAACACAAGAAACAGAAATATCCGCGCGCCAAACGTCAAAATCGGTCGTTGTCAATCTGACCGTTTTCAATCAATAAATTAAAAAGGTTATTTAAATTAAGTTTAAAACAAGTTCACTAGAGAAGTTTAAACATGCTGTTTAAATGAGGATGTTATTATTTTTAAATTGCTTTATAAATTAATTTATGATAATGAATTTCAATGTGATGCAAAAACCAAGATTTTAGAGAGATTAGATTTATCTGTATAATAATAGAGTAAAATGAAAGAAATACACACTTCGATACCCAAAAAAGTAGTTTTTCTCTTAATTATAATTTTTTGACAGTCACTATTTGTCCCGAGGAGCCTTCAAAATTATAGTTCGTTGTTTTATTGACTTAAATGTGTGTGCCCTTGTCGTGGGGACTGATTCGATTGGAGGTCTTTCATAGTGACTTGGAATAAGGATGCAGAAATAAACATTCATGGAGAAAGTGCTCACTTGCGCTTAAATGATAGATGTCATAGCTTTTAAAACCTGTAGACACTAAGTAATTAAGTACACAAATTCTTTAAACAGCGCAATACAGATACTTAAGTAAATCCGTTAACTATTCTCCAAACCCAGACTAAGAACGAACACTAGCTATATCTATACTAATATACAAAGCTGAAAAGTTTGTTTGTTTGCTTGAACGCGCTATTCTCAGAAATTGCTCGTCCGATTTGAAAAATTATTTCAGTGTTAAATAGCTCATATATCGAGGAAGGCAATAGGCTGTTAGGCATATATCATCACGCTAATACCAATAAGAGTAGAGCAGACGACATGGCGCGAGTCAACTAGTTAAGAAATAATCCCACTGTTAATGAAATAAAAACTAGTTTAATGCATAAAGGTAGGTTCACATTCAGATCAATTGAGTCTACACGCGATGGTGAGGTATATTCTCGTTTCCCAAGCAGTAATGATAGTCATTATCGTCTAGGTCGGTGGGAAGGGGCCTTTTTTGTAACACGCACGTGATCGAAGACTGTGTTACCTCACAGTATTTTTACCCGATTGTGAAAGAAGGAGGGTTATATTTTTCGAGTGTATGTATGTATGTATATTTCTTTGGAACGCCCTAGAGCCTAAACGGCTCGATGGATTTTAGCTTGAGAGGTGTCATTAGATTAATATTTACTGTGAGAGTGACACTGGGTATATCAAAATGAAAAAAAAAGGTGGCGGATTTTTGGCGCCAAATTAAGCCTACAAAAAAAAATTTTTTTTTTTTCAAAACCTGTCGAGTGGGGTATCAAGATAAAGAAAAACAGTTTTTTATTCCGCCCAAACAGACGCACATTAACATTACATTATTTTAAAATACCTACTCAAATAAAAACAGCTATAAAACAAAATGAGATAAAAAAATTCGTCATTAAAACTACTGCCTGTGTTAGGGACGGGCATTATAAGAAAATTCATAACTGTCGCGGTCACATCATAGACAAACCATGGACAACAAAGCAAAAAATAAAATAAAATGACACTGACATGTGTGGCCGCGACAGCGACTGACAGTTCCTGACACAAACAAACAAACCATTAAACAAAAAAAAAAAACAAAAAAACTTTATTTAATTAAACCTAAAGCTACATATTATAATAAGTACTACCTCGCGATCTTTATTTAAACGTTACGCATACTCAAGATACAAAAGTACTAGGTTTTAAAAAAACTATTTTGAGAGAAAAAAACAGTGATTTTTCACTTTCTATCGAAAACTAAAAACATTTTTCTACCAACATCAAAAAAGTATGATATAATATTAATTTATTGCCAATTGTATATTATCCCATAGATTTTGAATTTTTGGACAGTCGTTGCTGATAGAATGTCACTGCTAAGAAGTTTAAAGCCAAGTGTAACAGGTTTTAAAGGAGTATATTAGCAGGAAAGTAAAGTTTGATAAATGGCTAACTTTAAATTAGTCATTTAAAAATCGAGAATATGAAACCTAAGCTTTCTTTATAAATCTGATGAGCTACCTATACTAAATCAGTTTATCCATTTTTCACATTTCAAGGGGAAGATTTTATAACGGGGGAACATTCTCCCCCTATCTATTTTAATGATAATTGTACATGTGTGTACATGTAGGCTAATAGGTTGCGCCAGCAGTAATGAGCTGAATATTCATCAGGAACGCAGCAATGGCTGCTAAAACATGCGAGACATATTAAGTGACTAGCTGACCCGCAAAACTTCGTCTGCTCCGCTCCTATTGGTTTTAGCGTAGTGATATATAGCCTATAGCCTTCCTCGATAAATGGGCTCTCTAACACTGAAATAATTTTTCAAATCGGACCAGGAGTTCCTGAGATTAGCGCGTTCAAGTAAACAAACTCTTTAGCTGTATATATCAGTATAGATATATAATATACTAGCTGACCCGCGCGGCTTCGCTCCCGTCAACTGGCTACCCTACCTACCCTACCTACCCTACCTACCCTACCTACCCTACCTACCCTACCTACCCCACCTACCCCACCTACCCTACCTACCCTACCTACCCTACCTACCCTACCTACCCTACCTACCCTACCTACCCTACCTACCCTACCTACCCTACCTACCCTACCTACCCTACCTACCCTACCTACCCTACCTACCCTACCTACCCTACCTACCCTACCTACCCTACCTACCCTACCTACCCTACCTACCCTACCTACCCTACCTACCCTACCTACCCTACCTACCCTACCTACCCTACCTACCCTACCTACCCTACCTACCCTACCCGCTGTCAAATAATAACAGACAAATAATTAGCAATAAATTAAAATTGCGACTATAATTTGAGATTTAAACTATCCTATCTCTCAAGTTGGATCGAACTGCACATGGTGTGCGAATTTTATTATAATCGGTTAAGTGGTTTAGGAGTCCATTGAGGACAAACATTGTGACACGAGATTTATATATATTAAGATTATATTAGTTGTGGATATAACTCACAGAATAAGCAAGCAATGGGCCAGCCATATAAGCCGTAAAACCGATGACCGTTAGGGTAGACGAGTTCTTGAGTGGAGAACGCGAATTGGCAAACGTAAGGTAGGTCGCCCTCAGGCTTGGTGGAGCGACGATCTGCGCAGGGTGGCTGGTAACAACTGAATGAGAGTTGCCGAAGTTCGAGCTAAATGGCGTGCACTTGAAGAGGCCTATAACCAGCAATGGTTTGTTATGGGCTGATGATGATGATGATATCTATATCTAAAGCTGAAGAGTTTGTTTGTTTGTTTACTTGAACGCGCTAATCCCAGGAACTAGTGGTCTGATTTGAAAAATTATTTCAGTGTTAGATAGCCCATTTATCGAGGAAGGCTATAGGCTATATACATATATCATCACGCTAAGCCCAATAGAAGCGGAGCAGTAATAAAAGTTGTGACGCAAACGAAGTTGTGTGAGTCAACTAGTACTAATATATAAAGCTGAAGAGTTTGTTTGTTTGTTTGTTTGCTTGCTTGAACCCGCTAATCTCAGGAACTACTGGTCCGGTTTCAAAAATTATTTCAGTGTTAGATAGCCCGTTTATCGAGGAAGGCTATAGGCTATATACATATATCATCACGCTAAGACCAATAGGAGCGGAGCAGTAATAAAAGTTGTGACGCAAACGAAATTGCGCGGGTCAACTAGTACTAATATATAAAGCTGAAGAGTTTGTTTGTTTGTTTGCTTGCTTGAACGCGCTAATCTCAGGAACTACTGGTCCGATTTCAAAAATTATTTCAGTGTTAGATAGCCCATTTATCTAGGAAAGCTATAGGCTATATACATATATCATCACGCTGAGACCAATAGGAGCGGAGCAGTAATAAAAATTGTGACGCAAACGAAGTTGCGTGGGTCAACTAGTTATATATAAAGAGTTTAAATAGGTCCGCTTTACCTATCTACAGTACTCATGAGTACCAAAACGTGGTTTAGGTACCTAATTACTATTAACCGCATCCAAATAATGTCAAAAGATCAAATTGCGGATATACAAAATATAATAAACTAGCTTCTGCCCGCGCAATACCATTTTTCCCGCTGTCCCGTAGGAATGTCGGGAGGAATTTTACATATAAATCTTCCTATTGAATCACACTATCTATTTATGAAAACCGCATTATTTCCGTTGCGTAGTTTAAAATATATACGGATGACATAAGGAAGGTATTAAGATTTGCGGTTCCTGAAAATTATACCAAAAAAATCTGCGGCAAAAATATTACTAGCCGACTTCCAAAAAAGGAGGAGATTCTGAATTCGGTGTTATGATTTTTTTTATGTACCTATTTACCTAGGTACTTATTTCCAAATTATTATCAGTGATGCTTTACATTACTATATTTCCTTAAAAATACCAGATTTTTTAATATTAAATTAAATTAAAAAAATAAAAATATTAAAAACTATTTTTATTTTTTCCGCCATTATCTTGCTCGACGGAAAGTACAATAAAACACTTTGTTTAGTCAAAAACAAGTAACTACGTATCACAAAACACAACAAACCTACTATCTTCTTAACACAGTAGGTAGTTGTGACGCAAACTATACCACACTGTCTTTGGTTTCACTTTTGCAATAAATTTTAATCACCAACCACGTTTTAAAGAACAAATACTCGCCAACACTATCTCTATAAAAACTGTTTGTGATATGATGTCCAGTACGCGGAACAAAAGACGATCAGTTTTAATGATTTATCAAGCTATACTGTGTTCTAAGAATGCTACGATCCTGACCACGTACAAATTATGTTGTTTACCTTATAAATAAATAAAGATTGATTGTCAAAGCACGCACGTTTCGAGTTTGCGCAGCGGCGAACTGCGCGTTGCATCTGCCGGCCTGGAACATTTTGCAGTGCACTATGGCTAGTTATGCATGGACCGCGGTATGTGTCTACCTATCACACTAATGGCCCAGTATTCCCACGCATGCCCTGTGCTCCCCTATTCCTCAATGTAGAATAGGGTTGCCATTGGGTTCTTGGCTTGTACAATGACCTTGTGCATACAAACGGAGCTAACTACACCTCTACGCGCCACTCCACGACCCGTGTTTTTAATTTTTTATAATAAAAATAGTACATATTCTTAAAAAGTACCAAAACCAAATTATTTTCGTTTGTATTGCAAAGCAGTATATTTTTTATACTCTTTTGATAAAAAATGAAGGAATAAAATGGTTTCATCTCAACTATTTGGAGGTGATTTGGTGTTGTTTTTTCTTATTATATGATACCGATACATACATTCTAGCTAAACCAAATTACGTATCATATCATGAAGATTACTACCTATTTTTTTCAAATATAATTTCTCAGTAAATGCCGACGAAAAACTGCTTCATCTGCACGCTATTTTTGTGTATGTGTGTCTGTGTGTGTGTGTTTTTAGCTTTATTCAAGAGAAAAAAAAAATTTTAACAGTTAATACTTAACGTAATAATTTCAACTTTCACAGTGTTGACACACGCGTCTATCCAATACATTACATTTTAACTGAAAAAAGGAGAACCGGCTTCAATCATCAGTATTATGTATTAACAGAATTGAATAGAACAGAATAGGTACTCTTTATCTCTCTCTTTTTTCTCTTTTTATTTTTTTTTCATTCATTATATCTAACTTTTTCACTAATTATTTATTTTTGCTTGGCTATAAGTTTTTCCCACAGCGATTCGAAATTTTCCGTCATAGTAAAAGTTGTAGAGAACAAAAAAAAATCCTTTCCAATGATACATTGCTTATCATTATTGGTCATTAGACTGGGCACCATAGATCATGCCAGTCCTCCTCCAGTACAGGTGGTCTCACACACTCTTTTATCTACACTGTAATATATTATATTATAATATATAATTATTTTAATATTATAAAGAGGAAAAATTTGTTTGTTTGTTTGAATTGAATAAGCTCCGAAACTACTAGACCGATTTGAAAAATTCTTTCACCATTAGAATTCTATCTTATTCCTGATGAACATAAGCTACTTATAGAATATTTTCAAAAAAGTTAGGTTAGGTTAGGTTAAAAAAAATACCAATAAAGATCCTTATATCGCGTACGCGGCGGAAACTATTCACAATAGAGCAAAATGATTTACTACAGTTTTGTTGAGGACATCAATATCTACAAAAAAGTCCACGAAGGTATATATTTAACTATTATGGTTAAGTCACAATAACCGCTTTTTGGTCAAATTATTCAATCGAAACCTCGGGTGAAATGGAATATTGGTGATTTTAGTATCATGATATTAATCCTTATCTATTTAAATTGCTTAATAATTAAGGTTGGTTATGTACAAGTCACACTTAGCACTTTAAAATATTCAAATCGGTCCTTTCGTTTAAAAGTTATGATGTGTATAAAAATATTCTAAGCAAGAAAAATGTTGTAGTTTGCGCGAACTGCCGTCTTCGTTTAGTCTACTTATAAGTAATTCACACGGGGAGATGAAGTTTGTGGAGTACTAACAAAAGCCGCGCGAACGAAGTCGCGGGCGAAGTGCTAGTTCAATATAAAAGCTAATTTCTAGAAGCAGATAGATATAGATCACATTACGAGGCCGCTCTCACTGATAGAAAGCTACAGGTGCTCTTAATTCCCAAAAAGTTAGGTTTCTGGAGTATAAGCACGAGACGAAAAGCTAATTTCAGATTTGTATATCCAAGATTATAGCTGTACTCTATAGATTACGGAACCCATAACCTTAAGTGGACGCCCATCCCTTTAAGGGGCAAGTATAATGGTTGCATATAAAGTAGTAACATTCCAGGTCTTGTTTTTACTCCTGGTATGTAGCCTACCAACCCTGGCAATCAGCTATGAAGCTAACTCGAAAAACTTCATTCCGATGCACGGAGCGTCCTCACGTTTGCAATGTTTTTACTCTGTGGGCCGCAACGAGCCTACTTGTTTTAATTTATGATGCCCTTAAGCTGGGAACTATGTTAAAAAGTATTTCTTAGGAAATCCGAGGAATTAGTTTTTGTAGCACAGGAGAGTTACCCCGATCGACCAAGAGCTAAATTAGTTTAATAGGGCGCTCTCACAAAAATGCTTAAGAATAGCTTCTTTGGTATTTACTGAGAAATTACATCTGATAAAAATAGGTAGTAATCTACATGATATTGCTTATGGTTAAGTCACAATAACCGCTTTTTGGTCAAATTATTCAATCGAAACCTCGGGTGAAATGGAATATTGGTGATTTTAGTATCATGATATTAATCCTTATCTATTTAAATTGCTTAATAATTAAGGTTGGTTATGTACAAGTCACACTTAGCACTTTAAAATATTCAAATCGGTCCTTTCGTTTAAAAGTTATGATGTGTATAAAAATATTCTAAGCAAGAAAAATGTTGTAGTTTGCGCGAACTGCCGTCTTCGTTTAGTCTACTTATAAGTAATTCACACGGGGAGATGAAGTTTGTGGAGTACTAACAAAAGCCGCGCGAACGAAGTCGCGGGCGAAGTGCTAGTTCAATATAAAAGCTAATTTCTAGAAGCAGATAGATATAGATCACATTACGAGGCCGCTCTCACTGATAGAAAGCTACAGGTGCTCTTAATTCCCAAAAAGTTAGGTTTCTGGAGTATAAGCACGAGACGAAAAGCTAATTTCAGATTTGTATATCCAAGATTATAGCTGTACTCTATAGATTACGGAACCCATAACCTTAAGTGGACGCCCATCCCTTTAAGGGGCAAGTATAATGGTTGCATATAAAGTAGTAACATTCCAGGTCTTGTTTTTACTCCTGGTATGTAGCCTACCAACCCTGGCAATCAGCTATGAAGCTAACTCGAAAAACTTCATTCCGATGCACGGAGCGTCCTCACGTTTGCAATGTTTTTACTCTGTGGGCCGCAACGAGCCTACTTGTTTTAATTTATGATGCCCTTAAGCTGGGAACTATGTTAAAAAGTATTTCTTAGGAAATCCGAGGAATTAGTTTTTGTAGCACAGGAGAGTTACCCCGATCGACCAAGAGCTAAATTAGTTTAATAGGGCGCTCTCACAAAAATGCTTAAGAATAGCTTCTTTGGTATTTACTGAGAAATTACATCTGATAAAAATAGGTAGTAATCTACATGATATTGCTTATGGTTAAGTCACAATAACCGCTTTTTGGTCAAATTATTCAATCGAAACCTCGGGTGAAATGGAATATTGGTGATTTTAGTATCATGATATTAATCCTTATCTATTTAAATTGCTTAATAATTAAGGTTGGTTATGTACAAGTCACACTTAGCACTTTAAAATATTCAAATCGGTCCTTTCGTTTAAAAGTTATGATGTGTATAAAAATATTCTAAGCAAGAAAAATGTTGTAGTTTGCGCGAACTGCCGTCTTCGTTTAGTCTACTTATAAGTAATTCACACGGGGAGATGAAGTTTGTGGAGTACTAACAAAAGCCGCGCGAACGAAGTCGCGGGCGAAGTGCTAGTTCAATATAAAAGCTAATTTCTAGAAGCAGATAGATATAGATCACATTACGAGGCCGCTCTCACTGATAGAAAGCTACAGGTGCTCTTAATTCCCAAAAAGTTAGGTTTCTGGAGTATAAGCACGAGACGAAAAGCTAATTTCAGATTTGTATATCCAAGATTATAGCTGTACTCTATAGATTACGGAACCCATAACCTTAAGTGGACGCCCATCCCTTTAAGGGGCAAGTATAATGGTTGCATATAAAGTAGTAACATTCCAGGTCTTGTTTTTACTCCTGGTATGTAGCCTACCAACCCTGGCAATCAGCTATGAAGCTAACTCGAAAAACTTCATTCCGATGCACGGAGCGTCCTCACGTTTGCAATGTTTTTACTCTGTGGGCCGCAACGAGCCTACTTGTTTTAATTTATGATGCCCTTAAGCTGGGAACTATGTTAAAAAGTATTTCTTAGGAAATCCGAGGAATTAGTTTTTGTAGCACAGGAGAGTTACCCCGATCGACCAAGAGCTAAATTAGTTTAATAGGGCGCTCTCACGAAAATGCTTAAGAATAGCTTCTTTGGTATTTACTGAGAAATTACATCTGATAAAAATAGGTAGTAATCTACATGATATTGCACGTAACTTGGTTTAACCAGAATTTACGTACTGGTATCACATAATAGGAAAAAAAAAACACCAAATTACCTTCAAATCGTTGAGATGAAACCATTTTACTCCTTAATTTTTTAACAAAATATTTAAAAAAAAAACTACTTCTGCAAAACAAACAACAATAAATTGGTTTTGTTACATTTAAAAAAATATGTGTTTGTTTTATTAAAAAAAAATTAAAAACACGAGTAGTGGAGTGGCGTGAAGAGGTGTAGTTAGCTCTGTTTGTTTGCACAAGGTCCTTGGCAAATATACAAGCCTTAAGATGGTTGCGCCAGAGTAGCCCGCGAAATTCAAATATTTTTATGTTTTTTGCAATTTACCGGTCAGTGTGAAGCTGTACAAACTACGATTCGCGGCCGTGACACGTGTTTATCTAAAGAATTATAACCATTTTAATCATCGATATAGCCCTCTAAGTTCATTAAGCCCTAACGAATGACTTTTTATGAAATAATCATTATTTTTGCTCCTATTGGTCTTAGCGTGATGATATATAGCCTATAGCCTTCCTCGATATTTGGGCTATCTAACACGACGTACCTACTTCCTGAGATTAGCGCGTTCAAGCTAACAAACAAACAAACTTTTGAGCTTTATATATTAGTAATAGATATAAATTGTATATGTCCCATAAAATTAAACCAAATACTATGGGGTTGTAGTTTTACACATTCAAAATTCACTTATGCTAACGTTACTATACGTCAAAATATTCGTGCTAGGCCCTCTGTTGTCAAGATTCCTCTGCTAGGCTCGCGGTGGTTCAGACAATACACAATCTATAAGCACAGAATGTACACATAAACCTTCTCCAATAAGCACTCTATCTAATGGTGAAAACATGAAGGAAATCGGTCCAGGACCCTCGGAGATTAGTGAACAAAGAGCTTCCATAGTCGGTGTCATTCAGAATTCATTCTACAGTCACAGTTCATTCACAGTAGTCAGGTAGACCTCATTTTTGAATGATGGTATTGTATATCGTCGCCCTCGAGTGAAAACCTCGGGAATGCATTTAAGCTCAAATTTATTTTATAACATTTCTAGAAAGAAAACCTCGCAACGCACATCCTGATCAGACTAATTTGTTCATTCGATACTCGTAGCGCCATCTATGACAGTAAATGAGAACCTCTTAAATACTCGCATCTGTCAGTTTGGCGTGAGTCTATTCTGCTGTAACTGTATAATTTAGTGTTAAATTTGCGAATTAAACCATATTAATTAATAAAAATACATAAAAGTCGACGTACAAAAGTATTACAGCACACAGACGTCGATATGGAAACTGTTTATTGTGAAAACCTGCTTTATGATTTTCATCATCTACCTTTAAGACAGTCATGGGTTTTCTTAAAGGTGTATAATGAACACCAGTATTGGCATGTTGCCCAGTGACTACTCCATGTACAATACTGGTATTCAGCTGCACCTGTCAGACTGGAAGCGACCCCAACACAGTTACAGAAGACTGATAAACATGAAATAACTAATAAGTACTTGCCATCATTATGAGGAAACGCCGGCGGAGAGACTTTGTATGTAAAAAGGTACCGGTTTCCTCCTTCAATATTGTATCTACTGATTTAGAAATTATTTTATGAACTAAATAAGAAATATTGTGTCCCTATGTTTTCCTTTTTGACGATATAATAACCGTATATCGTCTTTTTTGACGATAAGTATGTTTATTGTATAAGCACCAGAACCCTCAAAAAATACTCAAAACTGTCCGATAAACCGCTGTCAACAGAGCCGTATTGTACAAATTAGGCAACTATTAATACAAAAAGAAAAACATAAGGACACAGTCTGTTATTCAGTTTGTGAAATATCTTTTAAATCGGTCCAATATTGGAGGAGGAAACAGGCGAGAGCCAAACTTCGAATTATGACTTTTCCATTTAAAGTACTGGTTGACCCGCGCCACTTCGTCTGCCTCACATTTTTCATTACTGTTCCGCTCCTATTGGTCTTAGCGTGATATATATAGCCTATAGCCTTCCTCGATAAATGAGCTATCTAACACTGACATATTTTTTTCAAATTGGACCAGTAGTTCCTGAGATTAGCGCGTTCAAGCAAACAAACTCTTCAGCTTTATATATTAGTACTAGCTTACCCGCAAAACTTCGTCTGCGTTACAATTTTCATTACTGCTCCGCTCCTATTGGTCTTAGCGTGATGATATATAGTCTATAGCCTTCCTCGATAAATGGGCTACGAGTATCTAAAACTGAAAGAATTTTGCAAATCGGAGCAGTAGTTCCTGAGATTAGCGCGTTCAAGCAAACAAACAAACAAACTCTTCAGCTTTATATATTAGAATGAGATGAGATATGAGATAAAATATCCGGACCGACTCAGTTGCTGATTTTAAAATAAAATGAGCATCACGTCTAAACCGCCAGTCCAGTTTAAAAATATTTATGTTACATTAGACTAATTTGAAAAATGAAAATAATTTGTAAAGTTTTGTCTAAGACGGACATAAAAACGACCACCGAGCCAAGGCCACCCAGTGTAATAGCAATTTAATTATCTACATTTTGATATAGATAGGGCTATTTTTTTAAGTCATAGACTAGTAAGGAAAGTAAAAAAAAACGGCTAAGTGCGAGTAGGACTCGCACACGAAGGGTTCCGTACCATAAACTTTAATTTTTATTATTTGTTGTTGTAGCGGCAATAGAAATACACAATCAGTGAAAATTTCAACTGTGTACCTATTACGGTTCTTGAGATACAGTCCGCTGACAGACAGACGGACGGACGGACGGACAGCGGAGGCTTAGTAATAGGGTTCCGTTGGTCACCCTTCAGGTACGGTACCCTAAAAACTACTGAATTTAGAATGCGCGGGTGTGAAACGACTGCGCGTTTTGTTCCTTCAAAAAAACTTGTGTTCAAAAACTCAGCAAAGGATAAAATATAACATTCGTAAAACTATAACATTGAGGGCACAGCTTTTCCACTAAACTGTGTTTGTGACATCTCGTACAAATCCCGCGGTAACTCACTTAAGAGTGCTCTCTCGAAAAGGCTTAAAAATAGCGTGCAGATGAAACGGTTTTTCATCGGCATTTACTGAGAAATTACTCTGAAAAAAATAGGTAGTAATCTACATGATATTGCACGCAACTTGGTTTAGCCAGAATTTATGTATTGGTATCACATAATAGGAAAAAAAATCACCAAATCAACTCCAAATCGTTGAGATGAAACCATTTTACTCCTTCATTTTTTAACGAAAGACTAAAAAAAAATGTCTACTGCTGTGCAATACAAACGAAAATAACTTGGTTTTGTTACTTTTTAAAAATATGTATTTGTTTTATTATAAAAAAATAAAAACACGGGTAGCGGAGTGGCGCGCCGAGGTGTAGTTAGCTCCGTTTGTATGCACAAGGTCATTGGCAAATATACAAGCCTTAAAACATTATCTTTATAAATTAAATATACACGTAAACATTCCCCATGAGACACTCTAGCTAATGCAGGAAAAAATATAAAAATCCATTGACAACTTTTGGACATTAGTCGATACTTTCAAACACGCGTCGCGCAACTCTTATATGAATCTCTGCCATCATCTGCCTAGCCTTTTCCCAACTATATTGGGCTCGGCTTCCAGTCAAGCCGGATTTAGGTGAATACCAGTATTTTACGAGGAGCGGCTGCCTACCAGACCTCCACAACCCATTAACTGGGTAACACAGTACCTACTTCATGCCAAGACTGGAGTTAGATTTAGGTACTGGCTTCTGACCATCCGTAACGACTGCCAAAGATCTACAAATGACAGCCGGGACCAATGGCTTAACGTGCTTTCCGAGGCACGGAGGAAACTCGGTATGTTAAGATGGTCACATCCACAGACCAACCTTGGCAAGCGTTGCTTAACCTTGAAGGTCGACCTGTGCGGCTGTTATTATCTAGCTACGAGCTCCTCCTAATTTATGTCAATAATGTATGTGGGTTAATGACCATTATTGCACATTCATCTGGCACCTACTATAGTAAACATACTTACATATAAGCCTTCCCGAAAAACAACACATCAAATATTGAAATTATAATAAAATCAAACCAGGTCAGAACTACTATTAAAAATAATAAAAAAACGACTAAGTGCGAGTCGGACTCGCCCACCGAGGGTTCCGTACAAATTTGTAGCTACAAATTACTTTAAATAAAGACTAGTTTTTATGATTAAATTACAAATGTATAGATTTCAGACTTTCCCTATACTTGTAGTATAAGACGGTATTAGGTACTTGCCAAATTTCGTGATTCTAGATCAACGGGAACTATAATTATGTATGGTCGTGTTGACTCAGGAACTTTTTATACCCGTAATAGGGACTATAGATCTCAATATCTAGTATCTAGTATTAATATATAAAGCTGAAGAGTTTGTCTGTTTGTTTGTTTGTTTGCTTGAACGCGCTAATCTCAGGAACTACTGGTCCGATTTGAAAAATTATATCAGTGTTAGATAGCCCATTTATTGAAGAAGGCTATAGGCTATAGGTATATCATCACGCTAAGACCAATAGGAGCGGAGCAATAATGAAAATTGTGACGCAGACGAAGTTGCGCGGGTCAACTAGTCTGGTATAATTTGTGACCGCCAAAAGTGTCCCCCACACAAAAAAGATATATATATTTATTTACGTAAAACGTCCGTTTTTGAGTCACAGAAGTCCATATATATACCAAATATCAACAGAATCAGTCCAGGAGACCCGGAGAAAAGTGGCTGTGACAGACAGACAGACAGACCGAAAGACAGACAGACACTTGAGTGATCCTATAAGGGTTCCGTTTTTTACGGATGTTAGGAACCTTAAACAGGAAAAGTGTTGTCCCAATCCAAAAATTTTAAAAAATATTTAGAGCGTCGCGGTATCAAAAAAGATAAAGTGCAGAAAAAAAAACCATTATTAGGTATAACCTTCTCCAATATATTAAATAACTAACGATAGACGCACATCTCCATTAATAATTATTATTATATAATTTTGCATATATTACTCGCTATTGAACAACATTGCGAAGGCCACCGTGATGGTAAAATGTCCACATTACGACCATAGGTATAAGAAACTGGCCAAGTGCGAGTCGGTCTCGCATGCAAAGGGTTCCGAACGATTTCTTATTTTTAACATGTTATTTTAAAACTATAGTATACCTTTAGTCTATAGGTAAAGATTTTCTCGATTTTTTTTTTTATTAAAAATTTTAGGATCTGTAGTTTCAGAGATTTCTTGAATGACTTCAATACTATTTATTTTAAAATTATGAAAAAAATATATTTAAAACTCTCACAGTAAGCCCTTTCATTTGATGTGTCACACGATATTGATAAAAAAACTTTTTTTTTTTCTAATTTCACCTCCAAAAGTTACCCCATACTAAAAATTTAATCATTGACGTAACACGTTCGTGTTTGGGTCACAGAAGTCCGTATGTGTACCAAATTTCAACAGAATCGGTCCAGTGGATTCGGAGAAAACTGGCTGTGACAGACGGACAGACAGACAGACAGACACCCGAGTGATCCTATAAGAGTTACGTTTTTTGTTCGGAACTCTAAAAACTGTGTAGGTGACGTTAAGTATATACCATAAAATCAATCCGGTCTATAGAATAGTAATCCTACATGGGATGTTGTATGTTATGGATACGTAATAAGTACATATGTATCGCAATTACCGCTGTATTTAATAATCAAGCCACGCTATGCACCTATATACGTGAATATTTACTTTTATTTATAGACCGTTTTATTTGTAATTTCTTTTTAAGACGATAAGCGAATAATAAGGCCGTTTTAAGAATTCATTTTTTCTCGGAAAATACTTGTAATAGGGATTTTATATTTTGGTGTATGTTTCTTGACTTTATGATCTACCTAAATTCTAAAGGTTTACACGATGCGAAGTAATTTTTTCTATAGAAAAAAATTGCAAAATTCGATCTGGTGTTTTGCCATTTACATTTTCTTAGCGATTACGATATTAAAATTTGTCATAAAATCAACTTTATGACATATTTAGATTGATTTTCTGAAAACTGCTTCCGAACATGGAAAATAATCATATCAACTAAATACACAACAGAATTTGATTTCATTATACTTTTATGTATTTTTTTTTTGTATTCCGTAGATACTACGTTTGCAAACAAATGTTTGTTCCACGATAAAATATACTGAGAGATAAATAATTTTACTAAACATTACTTTAAAAATACTTATCCAGACAATTCCTTTATGTAACTCTATCCTCTGTAACAGGTATTGATTTTAGAGGAGCGTCTGTTGTAATTGGGTAGGGTAACCGATAGTGTTGGGCCACCCGTTTCACGTTCGAATTTATTTTGAAATTAAGACGAAAAGTTCGGTTTTTAAGAGGAAATGCGGGCGGATAGACTTTGTATGGAAAAAGTTATAATTCGAGGTTGATTTAAAATAATATTTCACAAACTGTATAACAAGAATGTAAACTGTGTCCCTATGTTTTTCTATTTACAGTAATAGTAGCCAAATTTGTCCAATACGCCTCTGTTGACAGGGGTTTATCGGACAGTTTTGAGCATTTTTTGAGGGTTCTAGTGCACAATGTAAAAAATTTACAATTAATATATCGTCAAAAAAAAAAAACACAAGGACACAGTAAATATCTTTCTTATTCATGAAATATCTTTTAAATTGGTCCAATATTGGAGGAGGAAACAGGCGAGAGTCAAACCTCGAATTATGCCTTTTTACGTACAGAGTCTTTCCGTCCGCGTTTCTTCATAAGTCGTAGGATAGATGACATTTTCTTCGGTAAAAGCGAATTCTTTATTAATTATATGACAAATCGTTATGAACAGTCAGAAACGGATCTCACACCAATCTTGCAAAGGGGTATTTTGTAATAGGTACCTATGATTTTAAGGCAGATAAACCTATCGGCATTTACATTAAATATTACACACAATTATGTGTAATATTTAATGTAAATAATCATATTAAACTAAAAAAACAAAGTTTGGATAACCTTTAAAAAATTACAAAATCTTAGGTCCTTTAGTGTCATGCAGGTAACACAACACTAAACACCTTCGTCATCGACGAACTTATAAAGCTTCAAAGATTACAATTAGAAAGAGAAGTCCGATGAAAACTTTGACGTCATCGTCTATGACACCTATACAGCTGCCATAGAAAACAGCGTTTTCGCGAGACGGACATATATTTGTTTAAAATAATTATATCTCCCTCGTTTTTCAAGTAATTTTGATTTTATTTTCACTGTTAGTATTATATTTTTGTATATTTTTAGATAAACTGTATAGATGATAAATATGTTTTTCATGCATATTCCCTATTCGGTTGAATATTCGAATGCGTAAGTATTCTTCCCAACACTAGGAACGTCTCCCCTCTTATTCACCAAGGGGTGACTAAGGACAGGGGGAGCGCGTTCGCGGCTTCGCGCTGCGTGTATACGATCGCGATGTTCAGTTTCAAGCAAAGCCGCGCACAGGACGGTTGCCGGTTGCCGCTTTGGTTAAAATCCTTCTATAAACTAAAACGCGCTTAAAAATCTAACTAAAATCGGTCAATTCAGGAATTGTGCAAATAATACAAATCGTTCGGTCCTTAAATAACATCGTTTTACGTAAATTTTGTGATCAGTGCGGTAATCTTTCTTAGCTACGTTTACGCATGCGCCGCGCGTCACTTGGGGCAAGGGGCGGGGGAGATCGGGCTGATGACGCCGTAACTCACCGCGTTCGACAAACGCGTCAGTTTTAACTAAGGTGGACCAGCTAACGGTACTCCGCCATAGTTAAAACCCTCATTAAAAACCTAAACTCTTCAAAGCTAACCCTAAAAACCGGTCGGTTTAATTAGTCAAGTACATTTTTACATTTTCCGGCCGTGAAAAATGTGAATTGAATATTTTTTCTATAATTTCGTGAATAGTTGGAATTTCTTGAGGATTCGCATGCGCCAGGAGTCACGGGGGGTGGGGAAATGTCGGGTGGCCGCCGCATAGCTCACTGCGTTTGAACAACGCGTTAGTTTTAACTAAGGGGGACCAGCGAACGGTATTCCGCCTTTGTTAAAACCCTCATTAAAAACCTGAACCAGCTTGAACTAAAAACCGGCTGTTTAATAAGAAATAGCATACTTCTCGAATGTCTATTTATTAACTACGATGAAAATTTATTTTGCAAATAAAAAAAAATGAATTTTTTTAATAATAAAAGGGAAGAAAAGGGGATTTTAACTTACTTCTACGACACCTAGCATATTCTTCCTTCACTCTGCATGTCAACTTTTTAACTTTCCTGAATAGTGGGACTGGTATGATAGGATCGCGGTTGGTGCTTTAAAAATGAAAAAAAAAAAGTTTTAAGCTGTAACACGTAAATTCCGGAAAATGTTTAGAATATTCACGTTTCTCTTACTGATGTAATGAAATTACATTGGACGGCGGTAGTTTTTTTTTTATACGGTTTGGGTGGTGCAGTGGGGCAAAAATGGGTTGGACCATTTTTTCTGAACCAGTTTTTCAAAACCAATTATGGTATTGAAGACTTGAAATAAGTTCGAACCCCTTTAATGGAGGTCATTTACGTATGTGCTGGGCGACACTTGGGGCGAGGGCCGGGGGGGAGGGGGGGTTTCGGGCTGTTGCCGATGCCGAGTGCCAAGACATCATATGGGAGTCTTTAAAATGAGCACATACGAACATGAGGGAAACTATGTTAGCGTCTATAGAATAAACTTCAAACCCCTTCCTTGTTGTCGTTTAAGCATGCGCCGGATGTCACAAAAAAACTGGACATCTAATGAAACTGTCGTCACTAAGTGAAATAGTGAAATCGAAAAATTTGTCATCGATTCAATATTTTATAATTTATTATAAAATATGTATATTATGTCGGGTGATTATTTTACTGCAACCTCGATCGGAGTAAAATGTACATGAAAATAGCCTTCATAGTTACGTGCTCAGTTGTCTAATTTTACCAAAACGGATGTCTATCGCGTGATAGTTCAACAATACGCTTCGGCTTAAACGATAATACATCGATCGCAGTACAAGTTATTTGATTTTTTCTGCAATAACAATACATTATTTTAAAGTATCATAAATTGAAAGTAGATAGTGTTACTATTGCGAGTTTTTCTATTTAATCGAACGCGTTATCTCTCCTTGTACTCACTCGTTAAGCGACTTGCGGAGTGCCAAATATGAACATTAAGGCTGAAAAGAAAGTTAACAAAGGGATTGCTAGGGGTAAAATATCGCGCAACGGTACAACAAAATTAAAAAAATTACCGCCAGCTGATGTTTTTCAATTACCGACTGCTTTTAATTGACGACGTAACGCTGAATTTTCTTTGCTATTTACGCATGCGTGACTGTCCTGTGTCATTCTTCACTTGTATAATTATTTTAACTAAAAACGTGGTTAATATAAAATTATTTGATTTTTATGTTCGGTGAGGTAAAAGTTTCGATTGTTTTTTTAATGAAACGGATACAAGTGACGAGCAATAACAGCCAGTTTTATTAGAAAATGAGATGCTTGACTTATGTGTTACCTAAAATCTCGTTTGTACGGTGCGTGGATTACCTGGAGATTTAGGGCATGCGCAGTAGGACTACTGATGGGACGAAAGGATAAAGGGGCTTCTAGGGAGTGGGGTGTGAGGAGGAAGGTCTGGCCTCTGCCTCTGAAGTTCACTGCGTCCGACGAACGCGTCAGTTTTAACCAAGGGGGACCAGCAAACGGTACTCCGCCTTAGTTAAAATCCTCATTAAAAACTTAAACTTTTCAAGACTTGCTTGCTTGAAAACCGGTCGGTTTAATTAAAAATGTGATTATTTTTCTATAATAACGGTCGAAATAAATCAAATCTGTAAAAAAGATGTGAGAAATAAGTTTCTATATCGTGCAATATTTTCACAAAAATAAATTTGTTGTCTATGGTTGGTTATGAACTAAAATATCGGTTGGAATCAAAATTAAATCTGTGAAAATTAAAACCGAGAAAAATATCCAAGTCTTAGTGCACAAAAACCGGCCAAGTTGCAAAGGGTTCCGATTTATTTATTAAACATGTTATTTTAACACTATATTTAGATTTTTAAATGTAGTTCTTATAGGTAATTTTATAATCTATATGTGCTCAGTCTACTCCAAAATTCAATTTTTTCCAATATTTTGGGCTCTGTAATTTCGGAGATAAGGGGGGAGAATGATAATTTTTCGTCTTATTTCTTAAATCCTTTCAAAACTGTTTATTTTAAAATTACGAAAAGAAACATAATTAGAACCCACACAATAAGCCCTATCGTTTGATATTTCACACGTTACAGTTTCAAAAACATTTTATAAAATTTTCTAGTTTGTCCCCCAAAAGTGACGACACCGCACATTTTAATATTAGGTACATATGACAGACGGACAGACAGATACCCGTATGACCCTATAAGGGTTCTAAACTTTAAAAAGTTGGTTATTCACTAAAACAGTTCGGTAAAACATAGGTCTATAAAATCCGATCCATCATTTCATAGTGTTTTTTCCGACAAAATTGAAATCAACGATCTGATCAAATGGTTTTGTTTCCTTGGACCTCGTCAAGGCAATTTTTAAAGGCACCATACCTCTGGGCATTTTTCTTTGTTTAAGTGCCTTTGCATATTAGTGTGTGTCGCAACTATGAAAACTTCTGCAGAAAAAAATCCGAACCCTTTTCTCCAAGTTCTTTACGCATGCGCTGGATACCGCGTCGGGCCAGGGGAGGTCGGGGTGTTGCTGCCGTAGTTCACTACGTCCGTCCATCGCGTCAGTACTGATTGCCGCGGAGCAGCGACCACTGCCCCTCAGCACTCAGTACTTCCTTAATACACATGTGCTCTGCGTCACAACAGTTGGGTAGCGCATAGGCGGTCAACTGATTATTTCAATCAATCAAAACGATTATAGCGGACAATAACAATCCAAAGTACACGTTATAATCATATAAAATCAAATCATAATTAAATCACACGACACAAGTTTATTCACAAAAACACGATTTCATTTATGAAATTCGTTTAAAAGTAAAATCAGATCAGTAAAACAAAAACAAGACATAAACAAAAACACTTTACGGTATTATTAGTAGTAGGGACTATTGCGCTATAATATTTCTAAAAGTTTGGTCGGAAAATCATTTTCGCAGTTTTGAGTTCAGTGCAGTAATTTTTATTCATCTTTGTATTTTTGTTACAAGCACTTGTGATTTTTAGTTCAGTAATATTATTCGGTTTAAACTTTAATATAATAGATGTTTGAAAACGGGATGCATTATCGTGCACTTATTTGATCAGGGTCATTTACTTAGAGCTCTGCCTCCCCCAAACACATGACAAACCTGTCATGTGTTTGGGGGGAGGCAGAGCTACTGTCGCTACGCCGCACCGTAGCTGTCTATGTCCGAACAACGCGTCATTAGCTTTGAATAACAGAACCCTTCTGTAATTAATATGGTTTTAATCATGTTTATTTTTCTAGAATAAAGGCCGTAATAAGTTAAATCCGTGAAAATTAAAACTGATAAAACGTATATCATATCGTGCAATTATGCCATAAAAATCGGTTATCCAATAAAAACGTCGTCGGTAAATAAAATCGAAAAATCTGTCGTCGATTCAATATTATAATTTAAATTGCTAGGTATTTATCGGGTCATGTTCGAACCGCCGCGACCATGTCGGGCGACAGTCCGAACATGAATAACGTACGGCAGGCAGTCGTGGAGCGCGTGAAATGTAGGGAGGGTTAGGACATGCGCAGTAAGATTTCTGAACGGGTGCGGGGATGACGAACGGTGCGTCAAGTGTGCTAGATTTTTTTGCTAGAATATAGGTAGGAATCAATCTAAGTCAAATCCGTGAAAAAACTTAGGATCACAAAAAAAACGGTTTTCAATTAAAACCGTGTAGTTTTTTTAGTTCAATATCGGTCGGAATTAATCAAAATCAAATCCGTGAAAAGAAAAACTGTGAAATTATAATCCATATAGTGCACGTTTGCAACAAAAAATCGATCATCTAATGTCATCGTTCGGTAAATATGTACTAATACGAGTACATAAAGCTTAAGAGTTTGTTTGTTTGTTTGTTTGCTTGAACGCACTAATCTCAGGAACTGCTGGTCCGATTTGAAAAATTATTTCAGTGTTAGTGTTTTATTTCAGTGGTAGAAACGGAGCAGTTGAAGTTGCGCGGGTCAACTAGTATTTCGATAAATTTGTCGTTTATTCAATATTTATTTTAAATTGCTACATATTTATCGGGTCATGTTCGAACCGCCGCGACCATGTCGGGCGGCAGTCCGAACATGAATAACGTACGGCAGGCAGACGTGGAGCGCGTGAAATATAGGTAGGGTTAGGACATGCGCAGTAGGATTCCTGAACGGGTGAGGGGATGACGAACGGTGCGTCAAGTGTGCTAGATTTTTTGCTAGAATATAGGTAGGAATCAATCTAAGTCAAATCCGTGAAAAAACTTGGGATCACAAAAAACGGTTTTTTTTCTATTAAAACCGTTTGGTTCTTTTAGTTCAATATCGGTCGAAATAAATCAAAATCAAATCCGTGAAAATAAAAAATGAGAAATAGTGCACGTATGCAACAAAACATCGGTCATCTAATGTCACCATTCGGTAAATATTTCGATAAATCTGTCGTCTATTCAATATTTATAATTTAAATTGCTAGGTATTTATCGGGTCATGTTCGAACCGCCGCGACCATGTCGGGCGACAGTCCGAACATGAATAACGTACGGCAGGCAGACGGAGAGCGCGTGAATTATATAGGGAGGGTTAGGACATGCGCCATAGGATCGCCTCTGTCGGTAGGGACGAGCGGAGAGAACCCTATATAAGCCTGACTCCGTCGGATGAGAGCTCAGTACTGAACAGGATGCTGCATGGGGCCTCTCGAGCACCCTTGCAACATCTTGTCCAGATAAAAATACCTGGCACTGGCATTAATTGCCATGAAATGTTAACGTTCTCGTTACGTTACGTTTCATTTGCGCTATAAGAGGTCCGTACCCCTTACTAGTATGGTTTATAAATTATTTACTCTTTCGCTGTACTCTTTCAAAACAAATTAGTTATTGGGAAGATAAAATAACGGAGAATACATACTTCGGTTGACTTTATTATACAACGTGAACCAGAATAAACGCAATACCTCTAAAGGGGTAATTGTACTCATCATTATGAACGACGGAACCACACTGAAATTGCGAAAAAAAAATCGATAGCCGTACCTACATTTCTGTGCGCATCACTTATCAAAATGTACTGAACAGCTGACTTTTTGCGCGGTATCGAGGTTGGTCCCGTCAAGAAGTACCGTGTTACCCAGTTAATGGCTTGTGGAGGTCTGGTAGGCAGCCGCTCCACGTAAAACACTGGTATTCAGCTGAATCCGGTTTGACTGGAAGCCGACCCCAATATAGTTGGGAAAAGGCTAGGCAGATGATGATGATCGGGGTTGTTCCCTTAGTAAAAAAAAAACATAATGATAATTGCAATGACCCCCTAAGAGGTACTTATAGCGTTTATTCTGGTACACGTTGTATACATTATGTCCTTAAAATAATTCATTATTTAAATATTTCGAAAAAATCATTTTGAATTTTAAGAACAGTGGTGAAAAGTTGTTTTATTTTCATCACGTTTCGACTTTTTTTTTCAAATTTTTCAATGCCTTTTAGTTTCATAAATTAAGTCGACCGAAGTTATATCATCTACAAAGCCTCCTAATTTACTATTTATTTTGCAAATATTCGGTTAAGATGTAACCATGATCCACGAAATAAAGGGTCACGACCCTCTTATACAGGGTGACTCTTAATCCACCGACAATCTTTTAAAAAGGTGGAAGTACTCATAAATCGAGTAAAAAAACAGTCACAACTCATTGGACAAATACACAAAAAAATGAGATGTGTCTTACGTTTTTCGAACTTGAATGCCTGATGATTTTTTGTATAACTAAGTTAATCTTGTGGTGAATGTTTATTATTATCATTCATTAATTATTTGGTACACAAACAGCAGTACATAAAAGAAACAAAAATTAAATTTTTTGATCTAGTATGCCTGCCTATGTTGGCACTATGTTGGCAATATGTTGCATACACAGCTTACACCATATTTAAAACAAATTATATTAAATAATATTATAGTCTATAATAAAAATAAAATAAAGTTAGTATCTAAAGTCAATAATTAAAACCAAAACATCAAAATATAAATCAAAACACAGGAAAAAAAAAAAATTATAAAAACCAACCGCAACTTCGTCTGCTCCGCTCCTATTGGTCTGATGATATATAGCCTATACCTTCCTTGATAAATGGGCTATCTAACACTGAAATATTTTTCAGTGTTAGATAACCCAAAGTCAAATAGGAAAATCGGACCAGTAGTTCCTGAGATTAGCGCGTTCAAGCAAGCAAACAAACAAATTCTTCAGCTTTATATATTAGTATAGATTGGTGGCTTTGTACACTCCCGTACCTCCGAGGGCGCAAATCTAAACTTATGAGGTGAGACACCGTGTATATCCGTGTCTGGTGTCTTACAAAAACTGTTGTGGGTTTTGAACATTCGGAGTAGGGGTGCGTTGAGTCCAAGGTTGGATTTGCGGAAAGGAATATAGAGCAATCTTGTGATGGTGTGTCTAGGAAGTTTTCGAGGGACTGAATGAGTATCATGAGTACTTGTACCACCTGAAAGTTCAACTTTCAGTTAAGAACCACACTGTCGACTACTAGAAGTACTACAGTTTTGTTCTTATCTTCACTAGTTAATGAAACGATAAGTAGCTAATGTTTACGTATAAAGGTAGTTGATGCTCGAGAAATGTATTTTTCTGTCATTATCGGGAAATTATCGAGGGTGTGAGTATAGGAGCTCGTGGCTAAAGAATAACAGCCGCACAGATCGATTTTCAAGGTTAAGAAACGCTTGCCAAGGTTGGTCTGTGGATGGGTGACCATCTTAACATAGCGAGTTTCCTCCGTGCCTCGGAAAGCACGTTAAGCCGTTGGTCCCGGCTGTCATTTGTAGAACTTTGGCAGTCGTTACGGATTTTCAGAAGCCAGTAAATCTGACTCCAGTCTAGCCAAGAAATACCGTGTTACCCAGTTAATGGGTTGTGGAGGTCTGGTAGGCAGCCGCTTCACGTGAAATACAGGTATTCAGCTGAATCCGCTTTGACTGGAAGCCGACGCCAATATAGTTGGGAAAAGGCTAGGCAGATGATGATGAGTATAGATTTCGCAGACGGAACGTGTAGCTTCGTTCGGAGCTTATAGGCGGCATAAACCCGTTTTCTCTTACACAAGACTCCATAATCAATGTCAACTCTCGCCTCAACACCGAGACTAGGAAATACAACAGCGTTCTTTTATTGTGGCCTTAATTTTGGTGTTGCTTAGTGTCTGCGAAACGGGCACGAAACTCTGTACAATGTGCGCATGCGTCAGGCGCGGGTGAGGGGTGTAGGTGCAGGTGAGGGAAGGGTTAATCCCCCATAACTGTTCGGAGAATAGGAAAGAGCGGGACGCGAGGCGAGGGGATTCTAGGCATGCGCAGTAGGGTCACTGAAAGCTACTCTTGCCCCCCGAGGGGCAGGAAGACACTATATAAGCCGGCGACGGAGGCTCGGAACTCACTGCAAGAAGTTGCAAGGGGCCGAGAGCTACCCTTGCAGCATCTTGCAGAGAACCCCTAAACTATTTAACACTGGCATTAATTTGCCTTGCAAAGGTAACCAATGTTTGGTTACGTTTGCCAGCTTCGCCGCGTTACTGCTTACGTTACATTACTTATAATAAGCAGTGTTCGTAATTATTAAAATATCATCAGTTTTAATTTGCGATTGAAAATATTTCAATCTTGTATTTTTGAATAATACTAGGAAATCATCTCAAGTGACATTTAATTTGTTTGTTCAAGTGGTCTTAGTGGAACATAAATTGGAAAAAAGGATCTGAATACAGAGTGAATTTTTAAAATGTGCGTAGATGGCAAAATAATAACAGAGGAGCTCGTGGCTAAATAATAACAGCCGCACGGGTCGATCTTGAAGGTTAAGCAACGCTTGCCAAGGTTGGTCTGTGGATGGGTGACTGTCTTAACATAGCGAGGTTCCTCCGTGCCTCGGAAAGCACGTTAAGCCGTTGGTCCCGGCTGTCATTTGTAGATCTTTGCCAGAAGTTACGGATTGTCAGAAGCCAGTAAATCTGACTCCAGTCTTGCCAAGATGTACCGTGTTACCCAGTTAATGGGTTGTGGAGGTCTGGTAGGCAGCCGCCCCACGTAAAACACTGGTATTCAGCTGAATCCGGTTTGACTGGAAGCCAACCCCAATGTAGTTGGGAAAAGGCTAGGCAGATGATGATGCGTTGATGGCGAAATCCGAAACAATGAGAATTAGCTAAAAACACTGAAAGGATTCTCGAGCCCAATTTTGATGAAAACTAGCTTACCTACGAGTATTGAATCGAAACGGTCGATTTTGAATAAAACACATCCTGTATTATTATACCATCCGAAAGGTTTGATAATAAGGATACAATTGAGGGAAGTAATAACACATGGAAAACTAAAAAAAAGCTCCCAATATTAACAAATAAGTTTTAAAAAATCTGAATAAATACCCACTTACCTAAACCGTATCTAACTGACATTTTTGAAAAACCCAATAGTACAGTTGTAAATTCCCGGCTCCAATGCATTGTAATGACAAAAATAAAAACAGCATTGTCGATTTTTGAAAAAAGTGTCAGCTGATTTTTATTTTTTGAAAAAAAAAAAAAAATATTTTGTTACAATGAGCTCTTTTTATCTGTTTTTTTTTCTAGAATTTGATCATTAGTAGCGACACAATACAGGTTTCTTTATTCTTTACCAAAATTTTAGTTTTCATCGAAATCGGGCTCGACACTCCTGTCAGTGTTTTTCGATATTCCTCATAGATTCGGATTTGGACATCCACGTACTTTAAAAAATCACCCTGTATACTTCAAGTTATATTCTTTTTAATGAAAGCGTCTTCGTATTTCCAATAGCTTTTGTAATTAATACCTACACTTAATTTTGAAATAATCCATACTTCTTTATTCATTTTAAAATCCTCGCTCTCAATTTATTTAATTTCTTCTAAAACAAAAATTAACTTTAAGGTACCGGTAGTACCTACCATACAAAAAGCCATAATTTTATTTTTAATTCCAGTGCAAATAAAACTTTATGTTGTTGTACGGAAGATTTTTACTAAAAACCACGTAGTTATGTTTGGAAAACAAATTGTGAACGCAGGTAGAAGGCGCGGGGCGTCTAGTAATCAGTCAGTAAGGGACACGGAGAGCTATTCCTACCCCCCGAGGGGGAGGAAGACACAACAAAGCAACTGAGAAGCTGTAGGGAGGACTGAATTTGTTTTTCTTGAGAGTGCTGGTTGGCACTCTCAAGAAAAACAAACTCAGACCGCGTTCCGTATTCAGGCCTCGAAGCCGAGGCTCATCGCGGCGACCCTGTCAAACCCCTTCCCGACCTTTGCCTGACCAGCCAGCCCGCGCCACTGAGCCATTATCAGTTTTGCAAAATGTTAAATAAAACGCTTTTTTTGGAAAGTAACTTAAAACCCAACCATGAATATAAACAGCGGTTGTCAATAACCATCAGCCACCCCAAATGGGGTGCGACCCTGGGGATGAGTCTGGACATGCGCAGTACGTCCACTGAGAGGGTAGCGGGGGGAGAGAATATATCTATCTAGGCAGCTGCCATAGCTCGGAACTCGGAACGAGGAACCAGTAAGGAGCTGAGAACTACCTGGCTAGGCCCTGGCACTTTACGAGGGGTTATTAGAGATCGAATTATCGGATACAAAAGTACTTACCCAAAATTATCAATACGCCATTAAAATAATACCTGAATAATTGGCATATAAAAATTAAAAATAGCGCAATAATATGGGAAAACGAAGTAAGAAGATTATTCGAAGGTCCATATCGCGCGATCACCTTGAAGACATAAGGTTAAATAAATAGGTAAATTATAAATAATAAAAATAGCACTTAACGCCTTGTTTATTTACAGTATGAGTGTTGCCAATGTACAAATAAACTATAACTGTGACCGCACTGAAGGTACTAAACGTATTGCGTCGTACTCGTAAAGGCTGATTAAAGTTAATGCATAATAATTATCTTAAGGTTATTTAAGGAGTATGCTGCTGTGTCATATGCTATTGGGAATGATTTTTTTTTTCAGGGGATTGAGTAAGTATGACACATACACACACACGCACACACACACACACACCTATATACCTGTGAGGCAATTCAGTTTTTCTTCTTGGATGTCAATGAAAACGCTTCTAAGATCCCTGTATGACACTGGGCTAAAGCATAGAAATATAAAAAAAACCAGCCAAGTGCGAGACAGACTCGCACACGAAGGGTTCTGTACCATAAACCTTAGCTTTTATTATTATCTTTGGGTACGGAACCCTAAAAACATCAGTTCAGTATATTTCTTTAGCATGAATAAATGTAGAGAACAGCGAGTATAAAAAGGCCACTTTAGCAGAATCAGAAAGCACATCACGCTACCTGTCACTGTCAAATTTTCCCAATCAATCTTAAACCTAATGCGTTAGCAATAAAGATGAAAATGAAATTTAACAGATTTTTGTGGTTAATATTATGTCTCTAATATGATTCTGCTAAATTGGCCTTTTGAGATGTACCGAAAGGGTAATCAACGGAACCCTATTCCATCCGTCCGTCTGTCTGTCAGCAGGCTGTATCTCAAGAACCGTAAAAGGTAGACAGTTGAAATTTTCACAGATCATGTATATTGCCGCTATAACAAAAAATAATAAAAAATAAGGTTTATGGTACGGAACCCTTCGTGTGCGAGTGCGACTGGCACTTGGCCGGTTTTTTCACTAAGTCAGGCTTGTTTACACGGTAAAAGTTGTTCGTATTCAGCACTGACACCATCAGAAAGATTGCTGTGAATTAAACCACTCCGTAACATAAGCTGTGGCAAACCCATAGGGTTTCAAGTCCGTAGCAGGATCTGTGATGATTTGAGACTGGGTCGAGTTGGAGGCCATGACTTTAATAGTAGGGATTAACATATTTGGTTCTAACAAGATTGGTTCTGAGTCCCAAATCATCAGAGATCCTGCTACGGAATTGAATACCTATGTATTTTCCACACTTATACCGAGTGGTTTAATTTACAGCAATCTTTCTGCTGGTGTCAGTGCTGAATACGAACAACTTTTGCGGGAATCTATACAAGATAGCAGTTTGAATCGATATTCGTTGCTGATCGTACTAGAATTTGGCCACGGTCCGTCACCAGTAGTCATCACTATGAAAGCATTTTTCATTTAATGCTTCGCTCCTATTGGTCGTAGCGTGATGCTATATAGCTTATAGTCATCCACGATAATTGGGCTAGCCAGCACTAAAATAATTTTTGAATTCAGTAGTTCCAGAGATAGTAGGAATAGTCTATTATTCCTTTCGTTACAATAGGTTTGATTATTAATAATTATCATGAATAGCGACAAGTCGTATGGTGCAGGCCGGTGCCGTATGATGCCGTGAAAGAATAATGCCATCCCAACACTTCCCCTGGGTGTCGTAAGAGGTGACTAAGGGACTCAACAGAGAATGCCTGCCAAGCGTGGCGATAATGGCAACGCCCCCTCCCCTCCTTTGGGGGAGGCCTATGTCCTCCTGATGATAGAGTCAAAACTCGTATGATTTGAATTTAACCCACATTATAACCAAACATGGAATCATTCTCCGACTTCAAACTTGATTCATACTGTGATGACTTCCAAGAAATAACACCTCAGCACTGATTAAAAATCTATGCACTCTGACTCATCGCTGTTTAGCGAAAATTTTCCAATAGCAGTGCGCAAAACGGTCGAAAACATCTGTATCTCGTGAACAGGTCTGCGATGCTAATGTCGCACGGATTTCATTATTAATGGGATGGACTAGATACTATAGATAGAGGAGGTACAAACTAGTCTTATGACTAAAAAGTCTAAAGCTGGAGTGAACACAATATTAGAATTTACGTCTCTGTTTCGAGAACAATATCTATTGCGTGTCAATGTTATTTATAAGTTGACAAATAACTAGAATTAGGTCTTCTTCTAGAGGAGCTCGTGGCTAAATAATTACAGCCACACGGGTCGATCTTGAAGGTTAAGCAACGCTTGCCAAGGTTGGTCTGTAGATGGGTGACCATCTTAACATAACGAGTTTCCTCCGTGCCTCGGAAACCACGTTAAGCCGTTGGTCCCGGCTGTCATTTGTAGATCTTTGGCAGTCGTTACGGATTGTCAGAAGCTAGTAAATCTGACTCCAGTCTTGCCAAGATGTATCGTGTTACCCAGTTAATGGGTTGTGGAGGTCTGGTAGGCCGCCGCTCCACGTAAAACACTGGTATTCAGCTGAATCCGGTTTGACTGGAAGCCGACCCCAATGTAGTTGGGAAAAGGCTAGGCAGATGATGAGGTCTTCCTCTTATCGTGTTGGCAGTAAGGTCTAACGACCTTACACACCCTAGAGTCAGAGTTACAGAATTAGGTATAAACATTATTTTTTCTTTTCCCGAATAGGTATAGCTATTGGGGTCGGCTACCAGTCTAAGTCTCTTGCTCGGGCGCCAATGCGGTCTCTGGACTAGATCTGTTGCCTTCTCCCTAAGATCACAATGTACCATTACAATTTCACGCAATTTTTTACCAATCTTACAGCGTTTGCAATTTTCCGGTGACATATATGTCAAAATCATTTATACCGAAATTCTTACGGGAACGGGTAAACGCGGGATTTGCGCATACGAAGTCGCGGGAGCTAGTAATAAAAATAATAACGTAGTGTTAAATTAGTTATCAGAATCGGATCAGCATCTGCACATTTTACAGACTTATGAGAAACGTCACTGCCTGCCTATCTGCCTAGCCTTTCCCTCGGCATGGAACTTAAAGCTGTTGAGTACCAGTATTTTACACAGAATGTAGCGATTGCCTATCTGATCTCCACAACCCAGGAACTGATATCTGATCTCTGGTCTTCTGGCTTCTAAAAATCCGTAAAGACAGTACTTTAGGCACTTTTCTCACCGCCGGCAATCAGCGAGTAGCGAGTAAAGCTTAAAACTCGAAACGAGTTGGCGAGCAGCGAGTAGCGAGTGAAAATTCTCGATAGTTCAAAACTATCGAGAATTTAAGCGAGCTCGGCTTTAAGCGAGTGCTTTTGTGCGGCGGTCGATTACTCGCAATACTCGCTACGGCCTGCACTGTAGGTAGAAATTACCGCTAGTTGATGAGTTCTGTTCTGACTCAAGCGAGCATTGCCAAGCGAGTGTGACTGAGCGAGTACAATCTTTGGAAGCTCTTGTCGCTGCGATCAACTTGTGGTAAGAGCCGTGCATGCCGAGCCATGTATCTAAAATACCATATAATAGATAATAGATAGATAATAGTATCTATGAATATATAATGCTGTAAAGTTTGTTTGTTTGTTTGTTTACTTGAACGCGCTAATCTCAGGAACTACTGGTCCGATTTGATTTGTCCGATAGGAGGAAAAATCTTTCAGAGTTAGATAGCCCATTTATCGAGGAAGGCTATAGGCTAGAAGTTGCGCGGATTAACTAGTAATAAATATTAATGTTTAGATCAAATACAATAAAGTATATAATAAATAAATAAATACATATTGAAATAAAAAAAGCAATCATAAATCGAAATAGTTTACGAAATATCTAAGTCAAACTATTCACGAAGAAAAATAACGTAATCTATACTAATATATAAAGATGAAGAGTTTGTTTGTTTGCTTGAACGCGCTAATCTCGGAAACTACTGGTCCGATTTGAAAAAATATTTCAGTGTTAGATAGCCCATTTATCGAGGAAGGCTATAGGCTATATAAATCATCATGCTAAGACCAATACAATTGGAGCAGTAATGAAAATTGTGTCGCAAACGAAGTTGCGCAGTTCAACTAGTTATAAAAATAAAAAGAGTACCATGCAATGTGCAATATCTTTCTGTAATGGATTTGCGCAACATTGTTATCGACTGTGTGATATATAAATAATTAACGTTTTGTTTAGAAGTGTGTCAGAGGTATGGCGGGCCAGTGCGCGGCCTTTGTGGACTGCCGACCTTTCGCGGTAGTTTGAGGCGTGAATATTTGGGCTTAACATGTTTTATTATGAAACTGGAATCATATTCAACGTGCTAAATTGTAAGCGAACGGCGAGACGTGATGTCATAAAAGGAAACCAGCGTGTGATTTACTCAAAACGTTTATTACAACTACTAGCTTCTGCCAGCAGTGGCTTCGCCCGCGGGAATGTCGAAATTCATTCCCGGAGTAAACAGTAGCCTATTCCAGACTATAGTCTATCTATGTGCCAAATTTCGTTCAAATCTGTTCAGACGTTCTGACGTGAACGATTAATAAATCCATCAAATATTTCTTTCGCAATTAAAATGATAACATATGTAGGTACTTAGTCGGAATCATACTTGTACTGCCTACGAGCAAAAAATATCGAAGGTCAACACACGACGTCCGTTAAACAAAATAAGGGCGTGACAAATTTGAAGGCGCCCTTATTTTGATTCAGCTGAAAGTGTTCATTAGCTACAATAAGACCATTTTAAACACTGAACTATCGAGGATTCGCTGAAACGTAGGTCGCTATGGAGAAGATTGTGCACGAAACGCTAAAATTAAGTTTAGAGTCATACCTTAACGATTTGTAACACAAATTCATAGGAAGTACGAGAACAATATTCAAATGGTTGCATATTATTTGAATGCATATCAGACATCAATAAAACATAGTTCTTTGAATTTAATTGTTCTATTCGTTCTGTAGAAACGCAATATGACACAGAATGAAATCTTACTGCGTATTTCGACCAATTAATTTGCAAAAATTAATCGGATTTGATTTATTATGCAAAATCAAATCTAAACTCAGAAACTGCAAAAGGCATCGAACAACATATCGATTTAATAAAAGCAAAATACGACATGAAAAATACAAAATTTACGTTACAAAAAATGCAAAGACGTCACTCAATATTGAGAAAATTGTGCAAAAACGTGTGAAAAGCGAAATTGAAACGTTTATTTGTGCAATTTTCATAGTGGAAATGACTTACATGAGTATGGTCGGAAGTAAACCACGCGCTGGAGTGCCTGCCGCGCAGTGTGCTCGCTTTGTTAACTGTATTAGCATATGTAAACATCAGACCAAGTGGTTCTGTATTGAGAGGCGCACACACAGACGCTTTGACAGACCAACATGCTTGAGATTTTATGACATATCTAGTTATTAGACAGCACTAACGACGGAAATGTTTTCATTTGAATTCAGTCACTGGGAATTCAATGGAAAGAAGACAGAGAACTGGTTGTTGTAAAAAAATACTATTGTAGCAATGGTTTAGCTATGCAGTGTAATGTTAGTGTGTTGAGTTTATTTTATTGAAATCTTTTTGATAGTTTATCCTAAATGCTGATTTTATAATATCCACAGAAAAAAAATAGTCAATAGTTTTATACTGATACATTATCTCGTTTCATTATTTTCCGGTCGTCTTTCAGTAGATACTTATACGGTCAAGATTTCTACAATATCAATTGGCGTCTTAATCTGATTGTCTTCTTTCCAAATTGGAGCAGTGCCAATTAAGTGCTTTACATCTGGCCTTGTCTAAGGTCAAGCTACATCGGTCAACCTTGACTACCAATGAATCAAAATATGACGTCACTACGTATTATTCCAATTACTGTATAAAATAGGTATCTTCGAAAACCGCTGTCCAACCTTAAGTTCAGTGTGTCACACAGTTTGATCTTGAATACAGTCATCGATACATCCCACGCGGTTCGTTTCCATTACTAAGATATTTCTGCCATAGACAAAAAATAATAATGTAATAATACAATGTCTTAAATAGTTTTATTGACCTGCTAGACTGACTGGTCGATGATACAGAAAGGAAAATGTTGATTCAAGTAGGTATTATTTTATTGTACCATCTGTTCTGGTATTTTCTTATTTCAGATTTCCGGTACAGGTGACGAGACAACCAAGACACCTATTGCAAGACCTGGTTTGAAATGGACCGGCAGGGTCATATCCGCAGTTACAGAATTTGGAGGCTCTGGAACGCAAAGGGCATTAGGAGGAACACGGAATAATTTTAGTCATTAAAAAGTCTGACATTCCCTTCCGCTTCGCCCAAAGTGTAATGTGTCATTTCATGCCCAGCAGTGGGACAGTATAAGCTGGTTAATAAAGGAAGAATCCTGCTCTTCCAATCTGCACTATAGTTCTATGTTACTTGAGACAGGCGCAGCACCTTTCCTTTTTCATTCTTCCATCTCACGTCACGCTTTCGTTTGTCGTTCTTTAGAAATAGTATTTTTATACTGAATAACAAACTATATACACTTAAAATAGAATACAAAACTCCGAACTACAATATGGTGTCAAAAAATTCGTACGCATCGCTGTCGACTGGAAGTGAGCCCCAAAGACTGGCGGCATTGCCACGATTTATGGCAATACTTAAATGTTAAATATAATAAAAAAAACCTAAAGTACTGAATATGTACAAAATCTCTATTTATCAAACTGCCTAGCCTCTTCCCAATTATGCTGAGGGAGTTTTTCAACTGAGTACCAATATTTTACATGACTTAAGATCCTGTGTCGTAGCTGGGGCAGAGGGCGTCTGCTGTAGACTTCCATCGCGAACGGTCTTGAGCTTTACGCTAGACCTCACTCCACGTTATTCCGATACTCGTCACTTCTGCCAACACGGTGCGTCACCAGGTTTCACAGGGACGGCCACGTTTCCTTTTCCCTTGAGGATTCCAATCCATAGCCTGTTTGGGAATGTGATCGGGATCCCTCCGGAGCGGGTGACAAATCCACCTCTACTTGCGGCACTTGATCTGGGTGTCGATCGGGTTCTCGTGGCATTTCTCTAACAGCTCTACGCGACGAAGACATCGGTTGACAAAGACCTGGACTTGGCGTGAGATTTCATTTGTCACCTTCTACTAATATTTTACATGGAGCGCCTGTATATCTGACCTCCACAATCCAGAAGCTGAGTGTCACGATACTCCTTGGCAGGACTACGGGTCTAAAAAGGCCACTTTAGCAGAATCAGAACGCACATCACGCTACCTGTCACTGTCAAATGAAATTTGACAGATTGTTGTATATTATTATGACAAAAGTGGCCTTCGCTGTTGTCAGATTTCTTGGTTTCTAACTGCCTATAACGACTGCCAAAGTGCTTTCCAAGGCAAGGAGAAATCTCGCTGGTTAAGATGGTATGAAGACCACCAATCCACGAACCAACCTTGGCATGCGTTGCTTAACCTTAATGTTCGACCCAAGCTGATGTCATTAAAACCTCTAAAGGTCTAATTTAAAATGTTAATTTTTGCAAATTCGTGTATCTTAATCAACAGATCATTATTACTATTATCGTATTGCATAAGGATTATTTGTTCAACACGTTCTGACATTTGCAAATAAGCATAGATACTAATTTTCTGTATTATAATGATTGCTCCACGGTATATTATACATATACTTTAACAAAGTTTAAGCATTTACCGTAAGACAATCATTAATTTTCGTACGTAATTTTAATACGAGACTAATTACAGTTTTTTTTAAAGTTCAACCCCAATTAAGTCGGTTTCACACATTTAGATTTTAAAACGGTTTAATTAATCATAAATTAGATAAAACTAATTTTTATTTTGCATGCCATCACTAAATGGCGGAATTTGTTCATGCATTGAATTTATTATTGTACCTTTACCTACCATATTTTATGCAAATAAATTATTTCTTTTTTAATAAAATCATATCTTGGTTTTTTTAATTCTCAATGTATTCCGTCCCTTTTTGGATTGGTATTTCTATCTGGAAAAATAAAATATCTGGAAGGACTTCGGGGAGGCCTTTGCCCAACAGTGGGACTGTATAGGCTTAGTAAAATATTTATATATATATATAAATTGTACGTAACATATCATGACATCACGCAGTATCTATCGATTGGTTAGGCAGAGATACATTTCATTAGAAAACTTCTGGAGTAGCGATCGCGAACTTATTAATTTCACTGTCCATCGTCATCTGCCTAGCTTTTTCCCAACTATATTGAGGTCGGCTTTCAGTAAAGCCGGGTTAAGCTGAATACCAGTATTTTACGAGGAGCGGCTGCCTACCAGACCTCCACAACCCATTAACTGGGTAACACGGTACTTCATGGCAAGACTGGAGTCAGATTTACTTGCTTCTGACTATCCTTAACTACTGCCAAATATCTACAAATGACAGCCGGGACCAACGGCTTAACGTGCTTTCCGAGGCACGGAAGAAACTCGGTATGTTAAGATGGTTACCCATCCACAGACCAACCTTGGCAAGTGTTGCTTAACCTTGAAGATCGACCCGTGCGGCTGTTATTATCTAGCCACGAGCTCCTCGTTTCACTAAACTACCTTAATTCACACTTAATACACCCATTCTTTTTTTTCGTTTTGCAGATAACACAGTTCACCCATACCTATTAGTAAGAAAAGTGAATTCTCAAATAAAATTTCCACTCGCGAAGGAAAATATGTAAACACATAATAATTATGTATCGATTACTTCTGGAACTAGTCATTACAATCCATTGTTTTAGTTACTCATTGATGGTAAATAGTACCTACAGGCGTTAAATTTACATACATTTATATGTATGTATTTAATAGAGCTGTCATCACGGTCAAGGTAGCCGTGTTAGGCTATAGAGAAACCTAGGCGGATCTACCCTGTATGACAAACCTGAATGCGTGTGCACTGTGATAAACAAGACAGCATATTGATATAGCTTCAACATTTGTGTATTAAAACAAAATATATTCACTTAAAATAAAAATCCTTACTAAAATATGGTGTCAAAAATTCGTCCGCATCTGTCCACTGGAAGTGAACCCAAAAGCCTGGCGGCATTGCCACGTTGTATGGCAATGCTTATCCTCTTCTTCTTCTTCTGCCTCGCCTTTTTCCAACTACATTGGGGTCGGCTTCCAGTTAAACCGGATTCAGCTGAATACCAATGTTTTACGTGGAGCGGCTGCATACCAGACCTCCACAACCCATTAACTGGGTAACACGGGACTTCTTGGCAAGACTGGAGTCAGATTTACTGGCTTCTGACAATCCGTAACGACTGCCAAAGATTTACAAATGACAGCCGGGACCAACGGCTTAACGTGTTTTCCGAGGCACGGAGGAAACTCGGTATATTAAGATGGTCACCCATCCACAGACCAACCTTGGCAAGCGTTGCTTAACCTTAAAGATCGACACGTGTGGCTGTTATTATCTAGCCACGAGCTCCTCTTTCAGCAGAAAAATCTATCAGAAAAATAAAAAATATTAGTAAAAAAAAAAAAAATACATAAATAATAGTTCATAATAAATATTAGTTTCAGTAACAGGATGGTAAATAGCCAGTTTTTTCCGACTACCAAATGGCGATTGTTATTGAGTCAAAAATATCCATCCAAACCTATAATATAAATAATATAATAATTATTCACGTGTTAACTTGGTATATTTTCTGCCCATTTTCAATCTGTATCAAGGCTAGTCTCGATAATCCTCTCTCTAGAGCCGTGTGACATAAAGTTCGATGACCTCGCCTCTCATGACACCAACTTTGTATACTTGCTTAATCATTCTCAATCTTAATTTATTTATTTATTAGGATCGTCAACATTGCATACACAGTACCTTAAGCTAATAAGCATTACTAAAAAATATATTTTAGTGCTGCAACACTTACAGACAACCACAACATTTATACAACTATAAAAATTAATTAAGTAAAATATAAAAGAGTGCAATTTAAAGGATGATAAAAATGAAACAGTGTGAACATGTCAGATTGAGGATAAATTAAAAATGTCAGAGGTATTGAACACAACAAAAACAGAAAATTAAATTATCACACACAGGCAACGCAATGAGTTAAATAAAAACATACAATTAAATTAAATAACATAAAATAAATACTAATAAGACATTACAAAAAATAAATAGACATTAAATTAAATAGGATTGAATTATTTTAGATAACATTAAAAATTACAATATGATTATTACAAAAAGAAAACAATAATACTCGTAATAACAGTTAAAACATTTAGTTTTGGTCAGTTATTTTTGAATGGTATGACACGATAGCTTTCTTGAAATACTCGTACATAGTCACACACTTAATACTCGTATATAGAATTCTTCCGTTACTGAGTGATAGAGTGAGTGAGTGAGTGAGTGACTGACAGACAACTCACAGCCGCAACCACTGGTCATAGAAAGCTGAAATTTGGCACTAAGAGAGGATTTTCCGAAATTCCTACAGGAACGGGAAAAATCGGGATACGCGCGTAAGAAATCGTGTGTAAAAGCTAGTATTAATATAATGCTGAAGAGTTTGTTTGGGTGAACGCGTTAATCTCAGGAACGAATCGAGAATCGTTCTAATTGGAAAATTATTTTAGTATTAGATAGCTTATTTATTGAGGACGGCTATCTATATAAATTTATAAAGAAATAAAGTTTGTGAGTTTATGAGGTTGTAGGGGGTAATCTCTGGATCAGCGGAATTTATTTAAAAAAATATTTTACCAATAGAAAACCACGTTATTTATGAGTGTCATAGGCTATATACTCGTATTAATTCATCATCATCTGCCTAGCCTTTTCCCAACTATATTGGGGTCGGCTTCCAGTCAAACCAGATTTAGCTGAATACCAGTGTTTTACGTGGAGCGGCTGCCTACCAGACCTCCACAACCCAGTAACTGGGTAACACGGTACTTCATGGCAAGACTGAAGTCAGATTTACTGGCTTCTGACCACCCGTAACGACTGCTAAAGATCTACAAATGACAGCCGGGACCAACGGCTTAACGTGCTTTCTGAGGCACGGAGGAAACTCGTTATGTTAAGATGGTCACCCATCCACAGACCAACCTTGGCAAGCGTTGCTTAACCTTGAAGATCGACCCGTGCGGCTGTTATTATTTAGCCACGAGCTCCTCTATATACTCGTATTAATTAACCCGACGTAAATACCACCCAACGAAGTGGGCACGGGTCAGCTAGTAGGCCATAAAGAATCACGCTTCGACAAATAGGAGCACCGTTACCTTTTTTTTTAAGTTTAAGCGCGTCACTTTCACGTAAATTAACAGCGGGTTTAAAAAGGCCACTTACATCATCTTATAATCATAATATTAAACACACAACAATCGGACAAATTTCATTTTCATCTTTATCGCTAACGCGTTAGGTTCAAGGTTGATTGGGAAAATTTGACAGTGACGGGTAGCGTGATGTGCTTTCTGATTCTGATTCTGCAAAAGTGGCCTTTTTAAGGTGAATGCTCCAGGGTAGCCCGCGAAATTCAAATATTTTTATGTTTTTTGCAATTTGCCGGTCAGTGTGAAGCTGTATGTGGACCAAATGCGATCCGCGACCGTAACGCGTATTTATCTAAAGAATTATAATCATTTTAATCATCAATATAGCCCTCTAAGTTCATGTAGTTCGAAAGAATGATTATTTCTGAAATATTCATTCTACGGTCGCGGATCGCATTTGGTCCACATACAGCTTCACACTGACCGCAAAAAACATAAAAATATTTGAATTTCGCGGGCTACCCTGGAGCATCCACCTTAAACCCGTTGTTTTTCTATTTTTTCTTTGCCGTACCAAAGACTTATTTTGGCTTCGTTGGGTGGGTAATTGAGCCTAAAGAAACTTGGCAATACCACCTCCAGCAGATACTTAGTCTGTGGAACCTTTTTTGTTTGGCACACAATATGTGGGCGATTTTGAGCCCAATTTTATGTTGCTAACGATCGCAAATCTTGTAACAAGCAAAAAAATCTTAATGTCCTCTGTTCGTCTTAATTTTTTTGTTCGTTAAAGTCAATTGTTTTGAAGATTACGTGTCGTTTAATTGATTAACACGAACGCCTTATTTGGCAGGGTATCATTTAGCCAGGTTAGCACAAAGGAGTTCAAAATATTATTTACGGTTCTGGAATGAGTAATGTTTGAATGGTTCCTGTTATAATTACGTCAGTATTGATTTGAATGAAGTTTTGACACTCCGACGGTACCATATCGAGCCTGCGTAGGCTTTTAGTAAGCATCGGGGTAGCCAGAGCTGTCCCACTGCTGGGCAAAGGGCTCCCTCTATTTATTCCATTGTTACCGGTATTTTTTTTTTTACTATTTCTAGGCACACGTTTGCCCACTATCTCACATGATGGTAATTTAAGCGATGATGCGGTCGAAGATGGAGCACGCTTGCCTAGAAGCAACATATTCACTCTTGACTTAAAGACCCCCAGGTTATAGCTAACAGGAAACACAAAGTTCGGCATTGAATTCCACTCCTTAACTGTTAGCACTATGAATGTGTTCCCAAAACGTTTTGTGCGTGTGGGTGGGATGTCCACCATGTACCTATGTATTGTAACTATTGTAATACAGAAATTTCTGTGTTTTCTTCAGACTTCCAACACTTTTAAAATGGAGTCCGACGAGACAGCACTGCTTACGCTGGCTTTATTACTGATTAAAAAAAAAGGAGGCAAAATAAGCGACTCAATTGGATAGGGTATATTATTGGTACGAGTAAAAGAAGAATTTAATTTTAATAATACAAAAACAAACAAAACATTTGCTTTTAAAACAATGGTCAAACATAAAAGATGAGAAAATAATCAAACTGCTATCGGATATCATGCCAGTGTCAAGTCCTCAAATGAACCGTGCAGTGCCCCTCTCCCACATGACACATCACCCGTCTCATGCAATACAAACTAAAATAACTTGGTTTTGTTACTTTTTTTAAATATTTATTTATTTATTATAAAAAATTAAAAACACTGGTAGCGGAGTGGCGCGCCGAGGTGTAGTTAGCTCCGTGTGTATGCACAAGGTCATTGGCAAATATACAAGCCTTAAGAGCCTATTTATAACATACCATCAGCGATGAATACGAGGTTAAAAGTTCTTCAATTATATTAAAACTATCGAACGAAGTTCACATTCATAGTGCGTACTGCTAAGGAGTGCGATTCCCTGCAGGAGTCTGTGTTTAATGATTGCTACAACCTGGGAGTCTTCAAGTCAAGAGTGAATAGGTTACTTCTAGGCAAGCGTGCTCCATCTTCGACCACATCATCACTTACCATCAAGTGAGATAGTGTTCAAACGCGTGCCTATCAATAGTAAAAAAAAGAAATGATAAATATCTTAAAAACTTTCCAAAACAAAATGACGGCATTTGAACTGTAATTTGCCTTTGAGTTGCCTTAGCTTGGCAAAAAAAGTTGAACATCCGATTTGACCACCTTATAATACTACTTAGACGCACGGGGCGGTCTAATGCGTTAGGTTAGGTAGGTAGCCGCTCTACGTTAAATACGTATTCAGCTGAATCCAGTTTGACTGGAAGTCAACCACAATATAGTTGGGATAAGACTAGGCCTAATGTAAAAAAACGGTGTATGGCTGGTTACAGATGCAGAGCTATGATGAAACAGAAAAACTCCTAAGGTTGTCATTTCTCTAATACGCGACCAACACAACCTCACTAAGACACTACTCCTCATTCACAACACTCACACACATAAAAGGGCTTTTTCTAAAATTATCACTAGTTCAACTTTTGACCTTCTGATGTAACTATTTATTTAATAAACTAGCGTGAGAATCCTGGTACCCATAACACAAGTTAAATCTTTCCTTGGGTACCAGAATTCAATACAAATACTACTGACACAATTGTTACTCTCTAATATGTTTTTGTTCCTACTGCATAATAGTTGTTCGTAAGTGTTTGATTGTACAACATTTTTGGTTCAATAAACAATTTATTATTAGGCCGATGACGATATAACATGAATAATTTTATTATTAGTATACTTTGGATATTAAAAGGTTGTTTAAAAGAGTATCGATATATTTATATTAATTTAATTTGCAGTTTGATTTAGTTGACGGGGTGTCGCTAGATTAGATTTTTTGAACTTTCGATGCGAGAGTACGAGGAGAGTTTGCGGTGCGCTCGGGGAGAGGGATGCTAAATCACGCCTTTCGAGCTGTCAGAATTTATTAACCTTCGCTCCTAAGCGGTATAACGTACCTTATATTTATATTTTACTTCCTGTATATACTTACAGAACAAGCCCATCTATAGTGCAACGGACGAGTACCCGGCTATTACGTAAACCCGTTATGCGAACAGAATGAAGTTTTTGGAAAACCCGAAAAGGAAGAAATCATTTATTTCACCGAACGAAAGTGACTGGATATTGGCATTCGTTGGAATCTTCCGTAATTGTTCTGACTTTCTGAGTCATGGGTTTGTGTTGACCCCTGGGCGAAGTGATCAAGGGTACACAAAAAGGCAAGTTTTTTCCTATATCCTATTAAAATAAATTAATCCTTATACATCCTTCTTCGAATTAGAAGGTAGCGGTTTCTCCAGATCGTCAAAGTGAGGGCGTTTAGTGGTCGACTTTCAGTTGTTTCGGGTTAGAATAAATAGTGGTAGGCCATCGTTTGGTGCGTCATTACTGAAACCTATCATTTAACACGGATCTGTCTACGAAATTACAATAAGTGCTGAATAATGTCAGTCGTTCATCTATCCGCTAAAACTATTTGTTATAACACCATTGGTTGGATGGTGGTTAACAGACAGATTATCGAAAAAAATAATAAGTCAGTATAGTATAGTAAATTATGATTTTCACAGGTAAGTACTTAAATAAAAATCTTTATTTCCTGACAGACATCGCGCAGCATATACCGCTGGGTAATATTGCATGATACGTTGCACAAGAGTTAAGGAAGCGAAACGAGCAGAAAGCGACAAAAGTGTACAAATTGTGTAGTGCAGTACACAATTTGTACACTGTTGTCAAATTCTCCGAAATAATTGATATGAGGTGGGAAATCTTATCAGGTTTTATAATAACATTATGGGTAAGAGAAAAGCGACCCTATACTAATAAAAGAATAGGAAACAAAACAACTTATCATAAAATCAAAGCATCATCAGAACACTAAACAACATACAAACAAACCAGGGACTTTCCAAACTTTCCACAATGCACACAAGTTACGTGTAAAATGCCTCGTAATGAATTAATTATGAGAAATTTTAAAACGTTAAGCATGTTATTAGCTGACGATGGAATTCCTCGGGCCACCATAATTGTGACGACAAAGGTAACTAGCAAGGTCAGGGTGTACGGTTAGCAACAAAAAATATAACAGCTCAGTAACTTGACAACTGAACCAATACGAGTATATCAATATATTGATTGTGCGTACACTTAAGGAGTGCCGGAGTCTGTTTCCTCATACCTGATACTTCAACGAAGATTGTATGCGTCTCTAAATCAAGATTTTGTGCGTTCCATCTAGGTAAGCGTGCTGCATCGTCCAGTCACAGAGCGGCGCGTTCTATGTGGTGAGGTTGTGGTCAAAAGCCTATTAGTCCAACTGCAAAACGCCGCTGCTATTGTGAAATTTTCAAATTGAAAACAATACATTCATTGAGCGTACACTTTAGGAGTTTAATACCCTGCCGGAGTCTGTTTCCTCATTCTGATACTTCAACGAGGATTGTATGCGTCTTTAAATCAAGATTTTATGCGTTCCATCTATGTGTTGCATCGTCCAATCACAAAACGGTGAGATTGTGGTCGAAAGGCTATCAGCCCAACTGCCAAACCCCGCTGCTATTGTGAAATTTTCAAATGAAAAACAATACATTCATTGAGCGTACACCTAAGAAGTGTAATACCCTGCCGGAGTCTGTTTCCTTATACTGATACTTCAACAATATCGAATGCGTCTCTAAATCAAGATTTTACGCGTTCCATCTAGGTAAGCGTGTTGCATCGTCCAATCACAGAGCGGTGAGATTGTGGTCGAAAGGCTATCAGCCCAACTGCCAAACCCCGCTGCTATTGTGAAATTTTCAAATGGAAAACAATACATTCATTGAGCGTACACCTTAGAAGTGTAATACCCGCCGGAGTCTGTTTCCTCATTCTGATAATTCAACGAGGATTGTATGCGTCTCTAAATTAAGATTTTACGCGTTCTATCTAGGTAAGCGTGTTGCATCGTCCAATCACAGAACGGTGAGATTGTGGTCGAAAGGCTATCAGCCCAACTGCCAAACCCCGCTGCTATTGTGAAATTTTCAAATGAAAAACAATACATTCATTGAGCGTACACCTTAGAAGTGTAATACCCTGCCGGAGTCTGTTTCCTCATTCTGATACTTCAACGAGGATTGTATGCGTCTCTAAATCAAGATTTTATGCGTTCCATCTAGGTAAGCGGCTGCATCGTCCAATCACAGAGCGGTGAGATTGTGGTCGAAAGGCTATCAGCCCAACTGCCAAACCCCGCTGCTATTGTGAAATTTTCAAATGGAAAACAATACATTCATTGAGCGTACACCTTAGAAGTGTAATACCCTGCCGGAGTCTGTTTCCTTATACTGATAATTCAACGAATATCGAATGCGTCTCTAAATCAAGATTTTATGCGTTCCATCTATGTAAGCGTGCTGCGTCGTCCAATCACAGAGCGGTGAGATTGTGGTCGAAAGGCTATCAGCCCAACTGCCAAACTCCGCTGCTATTGTGAAATTTTCAAATGGAAAACAATACATTCATTGAGCGTACACCTTAGAAGTGTAATACCCTGCCGGAGTCTGTTTCCTTATACTGATACTTCAACGAATATCGAATGCGTCTCTAAATCAAGATTTTATGCGTTCCATTTAGATATGCGTGCTGCATCGTCCAATCACAGAGCGGTGAGATTGTGGTCGAAAGGCTATCAGCCCAACTGCCAAACTCCGCTGCTATTGTGAAATTTCCAAATGGAAAACTATAAATAAGTGGTTTCTACGGAAGTAAGTACTAAAACTTACATTGTTGAAAGCTACACGTTCATGAGTGTTATTGGCTAAGCTAAGGCCGACATCTTAATCAAATGAGAGTGTTTGAATCAAGCGTAAAAGGGTGAATTGCCCAAGCAAAAAAATACACGGCAAACCTGAGAACGGTAGTGCAATGTGCTGATTATTAATTTTATATATTTTTTCTCAACAACGTAAGTATTTCTCTACCTTGGCAAAAAAAATCATTGGTATCTACCCTCTAATATACCCAAAAAAAAAATTACAAAGTGTTATTTTATCATCACGGTGACCTGTCCTGAACCCAATTCCGCTCATAACATACCTTCTCCTGCAAATACATTCGTAATATGGATTTAAATTGATTTTGTTATCATTAAATTATAATATATTCGATCAAATAAAACAATTTTTGTTTGTTTATCTTCTTTCTCATGGATTTGACAGGCAGTCAACTTTTGTCTGGAAAAAAGTTATCATTTCAGAGGACAGTAAGTTTTAGTAGAATAGCCACATCAACATTGCGTTGTTACGCCCCTTTCACCTTTTCTCACTCCGGATCAGTCCGGCTTAAGCTCTCGGCGCGAACGCACCGGTCCCAATGTCTTGCGGTTTCCCGCCAAAAAAGTAAGTTTATCATTTCAGTAATATGGGGACAAAAATAGTTTCATTTCGGTGGCTGTTATAACTCGTGCTAGATTTGTTTAATTTGTTTCAAAATTGTGTATTAAATTCGCAGTAAGTACTGTTTTGTTTGAGTAGTGTTCATATTTTTTAAATAATTTTTTTTCGGAGTTAAATGTAGAACTAACCTCTATTTTATCATCTCAGTGTTATCATTTCAGTAGATTCGGTGGACTGTTATACCAATTACAGTCCACCGGAATTAAAAGTATCTCCGAAATGATAAAAACATAAAGTTTTAGAGATCCTGGTGTCAAATACAAAGTCATAGTTTTGTAATGTACCTACTTTTACCTAGAGTGTCGATTAGATTATTTAGGTGTATTTGTTGTGTAATATTTGTGCTTAAGATATATAATATATACATATATCTATGTAGTTAGTACATGTTTACTATACTTTAGATACACATTTGTTCGGCTCAACGAAAATGTGATGAGTGTGTGGGTCACCACAGTGTAGATTATTATACCTACTAATTGTCAACAAAATAATTATTTCGAGGGTTTACCTTCAATATAAGTCACTTACCTTTATTTTTACATCATTTATTACGAGTAAATAACAATAATAAATAATATTTGATATAATTACAAAATTTCTTAATTTTACAAGATATAACAAATAAGTTAAAGAGCATTTAAACGTTATATGAAAAAAAAAGAGATATACCTATGTGATGAGAAATTGCCTGTGAGAGTGTTTGTCTGAGTCAATGCAAGAGAGCTAGTGTGTGAGCGCGTGGTGTATCTGAAGGTATAGTATTTTATAGGATCATAGTATAGTGTGTATGAATGTATGTCTGTGGATATGAGAAAGAAGAAAATTGAAAAGCGTGTATTTTGATTTTAGGATGCCGCGGCCTAAGCAACAGACTAGAGAAGAAAGGTTGGAAAAAAGGAGGTTGTATGAAAGAAGAAGAAAAGAGAGAATTGCCTACATGCCACTGTGGCGTAAAATAAGAAATATATTTTAAAATAAGATTTTTCTGGTAGTTCTAAGTACTAACACTAGTTTTTAAGTTGCGTGTAATGTGTGTACTAACAAATTATGGACTTTGTCTGAAATATAAGATTTTTATTTTTTTTTTTTTATTTATTAAGAGCAATGAAGTCTCACGCGAAGAGTTTTTGAGAAAAGACAGAGAAAGGTATGCCAGAAAAAAAGCAGCGGGATTAATTGTTTCAAGGCATCTAATGACCCCTAAAAAATTAAGAATCCTAAGAAGAAAAAACAAAATAAGTGCTGCTGCTTATTACCAAAGAAAAAAAATAGAGCAGCTCCAGCTCCTATAGCGGCTCGTGCTAACCCTCTGGATGAGACAATTGGGGATCAAAGTGATGGTCCTGGACTAAGCACTTCCTGTCACAGTTCCTTCTTGCCTACTTTACGGCGCAGCATACGATTGAACAGCAATAGTATTAGTACGAATATCCAAATCCAACGTTCTAATACTACAGAAGCTAGAAGCTTTCATCGGGTATACACAAGCAGTCCACGACAAACCCTGCTATCAACGCATCAAAATTTTGTAAATTTTGACTATAGCAATCCTGGTCCAAGCACTTCTCGTCAAGGGAATCCATCTTCGGCTCGGCGCTGCTTGCCGATGAATAGCGATAGTACAATTGGTTCCAATATTCAACATCATATTGATGACAATGTAGTAACTGGCACTCATTGTGTACAACCAAGTGGCGTACAACGAATAACATGTCCATCAAATCTAAGTAGTATCGAGTCAACATTATGCCCCAACAGCCCTGTTTCAGACTCGTCAATTACATCTGTAGAATTCAAGCGAGGACTTAAAGACAAATTTCGAAAATATCAAAAAACTAAAACTAAGCTAATAACAGAATTACAAAACAAATTATTACAGGTCACTAAGGAAAAAGAAATGTTCAAAAAAAGGTGTAACAGACTACAAAGCAATTATATGATTTTGAAGAAAAGTACCCAAAAAGGAGAAAAACCAGCAGTAGAAGTCATAAAACCTGATGAAAAAAAAAATCGAATTCTCAGGAGGGTGGTGAAATTTTTAGAAGATGATGAAAATTCAACACTGTGTCCTGGAAAAAATGACACCATATCTAGACATGGATTAAAAAAACAAAAAAGACTATTGACAGACACACTTAAAAATTTACACTTGAAATATTTGGGATCAGGAGAACCACCGATAAGCTATTCAACATTTTCAAGAATGAAGCCTTTCTGGGTCACTCAACCAAATGTGAATGCACGAAATACATGCCTATGTGAAAAGCACGAAAATATGAAACTTTTGATTGAATCTATGAAAAGAAACCGCCTTATCAAAGAAAATACAATATCCGACGTTTTAAGTAGCCTATGTTGTAGTAAAGATAACATCGATTGTCTGCAAAGAATATGCTCAAGTTGTAAAAATAGACACATTGATTATCAAGAGTTTAATAATGAAGTGAACATAGCGTATTGGGGTTGGGAGAAGAATAAAAGCATATATGTCAAAAATAATGTAGAAAAATCTGCTATTAAAGTTGAAAAAGTAAGGCGTTGGGTGAAACCACTAGATTTAATAAAAAAATTCGAAGATAGCCTGAAACCATTCCTTAAACATTGCGTCAATAATAAAAATCAAAATCAAGCTTTCAAAACGTTAAAAGAAAATATGACTACGGAAGACTGTATTATACAAATTGATTTCAGTGAAAATTATAATGCCAAATATGGATCCGAAATTCAATCCCTTCATTTTGGTGGTAGCAGACAACAGTTCACTTTGCATACTGTCGTAATATATTTCAAACTCGACAACGAAACTTGCAAAACTCAGTCATTTTGTACTGTAAGTACCTCTTTAAGGCATGATGCTGCTGCAGTATGGGCACACCTCATTCCTGTTTTGCAAGAAATTGAGATAACTGCTCCTCTGGTTCGTAAACTTTACGTTATTTCTGACTCACCATCTGCGCAATACAGGAATAAAAATATATTATATATAATAACTCAGTTATCCTCCTATTGTCCGATGCTGACCCACATAATTTGGAACTATTGTGAGTGTGGTCATGGAAAAAGCGCAGCAGATGGAGTGGGTGGAGTATTAAAGAGAACGCTAGATAAACAAGTCTCATATCAACATGATATTACCAATATTGAATCGCTGGTACAAAACCTACAGTGTTATGTTAAAGGTGTGAAAATTGAAACAGTTGAAGATTATCAGGTGACAGAAAAAGATTGGCTCTTGCCCAAAGACTTAAAGACTTTTCCGGGAACTATGAAAGTTCACCAAGTTGTTTGGTCTAAAGAGTCAGGAAACCGTTTGGCACTTCGACATCTGTCCTGTATTGAAAGAGAATGCCTAAATAAAACTATTAGGTGCCCTCACGGCAAGCATTTAGGTTTTCATGACTTCACTGGGATTCAATCAACGAATTTTGCAAATAATACAAATATAGCACATCTGCGTCCAATTCAACTGTCAGAAAAATTAGTACTACGTCCCAAGCCATTCAATGAAAAGAATCTTTCCAAAAAATTACAAAGGAATAGTTTCATACATGAACCACACACACACTCAATCACAAACATTGAAATATCAATTATTAAGCCCTCAACATCCCATTCCTTTGATGGAATGAATAATCAAAAAGGAGAGAATGAGCAGGAATCATCGATAATACCCAAATCATTGCTCGAAAAATATGAAAACTTCAATGAATTTAGCACTCCATCGTGTTCATTTTTTGAAAACAATGATACTGAAATTATTGAAAAGTATGAACGGACAAGAAATATTGACAGCGAAGAAGAAATCATGATTACAGCCAAGAAGAGAAAAGTAAGAAGATTATCTTCGTCTTCGTCCAGTTCTGATTTGAATATTTTTTGATTTTTGTTATTGTATATTTAGTTTTTTAAATATTTGCTGTCATTTAATGGCATGACTTGTTTTAGGTAGGAAGTTAAACTTATTAAAGAAGACTGATGACTATAATAATTATAGTAAAGACGTGCTGTGGTGTGATAATTAAAGAAGATTTGTTTATTAGGTACATATCTAAATTAAAAACCTATATTTATAGTCATGAAAAGAGGCTGATTAGTGAATTTGAGAAATAATTGTGTGATTTAAAGTGACATGATGAAAAATTAATCTTTAAGCTACATACTTGAACCTACTCGTAAATACGTACCCAGAAAGACTGTTTTATTGGAATAACTATAATTCGCATTAGGTATAAGAATTACTTATACATAATTGCGAATTATAGTTATAGGTAGAACAAAACTTTGTTGTTTTTTGTTCTATTTAGATATGTACGTTTCTCTATTGTTGTAGTAATTTAAGAATAAAGTGATCTCAATCTCAGGTTTCTGTTATGTTTCATACGTTTATGTAAAAGGATTAAAAGTACTAAGCTATTACTACTAAGATATTTTTATAATGTTTCTTATTCATTTATTGTATTTTAAAAATATAAGAGTTGATTTAATTTTAGAAGTTTTACTGATATACCTGTAGAAACACTATTCTCCTCTCGTTACCAATTTAACTAAATTATACCTAGCATTTTTCTCTTAGTGCAATAGGTAGACATTAGGTATTACTATTAATGGCATAACTTACAAATGCAACCATCATATTAATCAGAAACTTTAAGCTTTCTAATCGCGATACGTTGATTCTTTTGAAAATATATCAAGTAAATTAGTATTAGTACATAAACAAGCAAAAATATTTATTTAAGGTTACCAGCATTTACGATAAAGTTTTCCAACATTTTCACACAACAACAACCACAAAAATTACCAAAGGTTATAAAAGTAAAGAAACTATTCATTCATATCATAATAAACATTACATTACATTAATATCATTCTTTGAGGTTATTGTAACCTCAAAGAATGATATATGTAATAATACTAACTGTAATATCTGTATATTAATGATGATATTAAAAAAACTGTGTACTGTCCTGTCTCAGTGTTTATCTAAAATTTGTGGAAATCAAACCTAACAAAGTACGGAACCCTGGCTGGGGGCACGATTGTTCTTAGCTGTATCATTTCGGTGGATTTATCATTTCGGTGGTAATTTTTATCATTTCGGTGGACACTTTTAATTTCAGTGGACTCTTAAAACTTTATCCTTAAATATTTATGTAAGTTTTGATAATATTTGATGTCCACTCACGCACAATGTTATAAAATAGACTAAAGTATTATTTGTCACTAAAAATATATAGATTGCATTGAAATAAAAAAATCCCACCGAAATGATACATAAAAATCTCTTGTTGAAATTCACCCAAGGGTGAATTGCCCAAGCAAAAAAATACACGGCAAACCTGAGAACGGTAGTGCAATGTGCTGATTATTAATTTTATATATTTTTTCTCAACAACGTAAGTATTTCTCTACCTTGGCAAAAAAAATCATTGGTATCTACCCTCTAATATACCCAAAAAAAAAATTACAAAGTGTTATTTTATCATCACGGTGACCTGTCCTGAACCCAATTCCGCTCATAACATACCTTCTCCTGCAAATACATTCGTAATATGGATTTAAATTGATTTTGTTATCATTAAATTATAATATATTCGATCAAATAAAACAATTTTTGTTTGTTTATCTTCTTTCTCATGGATTTGACAGGCAGTCAACTTTTGTCTGGAAAAAAGTTATCATTTCAGAGGACAGTAAGTTTTAGTAGAATAGCCACATCAACATTGCGTTGTTACGCCCCTTTCACCTTTTCTCACTCCGGATCAGTCCGGCTTAAGCTCTCGGCGCGAACGCACCGGTCCCAATGTCTTGCGGTTTCCCGCCAAAAAATTAAGTTTATCATTTCAGTAATATGGGGACAAAAATAGTTTCATTTCGGTGGCTGTTATAACTCGTGCTAGATTTGTTTAATTTGTTTCAAAATTGTGTATTAAATTCGCAGTAAGTACTGTTTTGTTTGAGTAGTGTTCATATTTTTTAAATAATTTTTTTTCGGAGTTAAATGTAGAACTAACCTCTATTTTATCATCTCAGTGTTATCATTTCAGTGGATTCGGTGGACTGTTATACCAATTACAGTCCACCGGAATTAAAAGTATCTCCGAAATGATAAAAACATAAAGTTTTAGAGATCCTGGTGTCAAATACAAAGTCATAGTTTTGTAATGTACCTACTTTTACCTAGAGTGTCGATTAGATTATTTAGGTGTATTTGTTGTGTAATATTTGTGCTTAAGATATATAATATATACATATATCTATGTAGTTAGTACATGTTTACTATACTTTAGATACACATTTGTTCGGCTCAACGAAAATGTGATGAGTGTGTGGGTCACCACAGTGTAGATTATTATACCTACTAATTGTCAACAAAATAATTATTTCGAGGGTTTACCTTCAATATAAGTCACTTACCTTTATTTTTATATCATTTATTACGAGTAAATAACAATAATAAATAATATTTGATATAATTACAAAATTTCTTAATTTTACAAGATATAACAAATAAGTTAAAGAGCATTTAAACGTTATATGAAAAAAAAAGAGATATACCTATGTGATGAGAAATTGCCTGTGAGAGTGTTTGTCTGAGTCAATGCAAGAGAGCTAGTGTGTGAGCGCGTGGTGTATCTGAAGGTATAGTATTTTATAGGATCATAGTATAGTGTGTATGAATGTATGTCTGTGGATATGAGAAAGAAGAAAATTGAAAAGCGTGTATTTTGATTTTAGGATGCCGCGGCCTAAGCAACAGACTAGAGAAGAAAGGTTGGAAAAAAGGAGGTTGTATGAAAGAAGAAGAAAAGAGAGAATTAAGAGCAATGAAGTCTCACGCGAAGAGTTTTTGAGAAAAGACAGAGAAAGGTATGCCAGAAAAAAAGCAGCGGGATTAATTGTTTCAAGGCATCTAATGACCCCTAAAAAATTAAGAATCCTAAGAAGAAAAAACAAAATAAGTGCTGCTGCTTATTACCAAAGAAAAAAAATAGAGCAGCTCCAGCTCCTATAGCGGCTCGTGCTAACCCTCTGGATGAGACAATTGGGGATCAAAGTGATGGTCCTGGACTAAGCACTTCCTGTCACAGTTCCTTCTTGCCTACTTTACGGCGCAGCTTACGATTGAACAGCAATAGTATTAGTACGAATATCCAAATCCAACGTTCTAATACTACAGAAGCTAGAAGCTTTCATCGGGTATACACAAGCAGTCCACGACAAACCCTGCTATCAACGCATCAAAATTTTGTAAATTTTGACTATAGCAATCCTGGTCCAAGCACTTCTCGTCAAGGGAATCCATCTTCGGCTCGGCGCTGCTTGCCGATGAATAGCGATAGTACAATTGGTTCCAATATTCAACATCATATTGATGACAATGTAGTAACTGGCACTCATTGTGTACAACCAAGTGGCGTACAACGAATAACATGTCCATCAAATCTAAGTAGTATCGAGTCAACATTATGCCCCAACAGCCCTGTTTCAGACTCGTCAATTACATCTGTAGAATTCAAGCGAGGACTTAAAGACAAATTTCGAAAATATCAAAAAACTAAAACTAAGCTAATAACAGAATTACAAAACAAATTATTACAGGTCACTAAGGAAAAAGAAATGTTCAAAAAAAGGTGTAACAGACTACAAAGCAATTATATGATTTTGAAGAAAAGTACCCAAAAAGGAGAAAAACCAGCAGTAGAAGTCATAAAACCTGATGAAAAAAAAAATCGAATTCTCAGGAGGGTGGTGAAATTTTTAGAAGATGATGAAAATTCAACACTGTGTCCTGGAAAAAATGACACCATATCTAGACATGGATTAAAAAAACAAAAAAGACTATTGACAGACACACTTAAAAATTTACACTTGAAATATTTGGGATCAGGAGAACCACCGATAAGCTATTCAACATTTTCAAGAATGAAGCCTTTCTGGGTCACTCAACCAAATGTGAATGCACGAAATACATGCCTATGTGAAAAGCACGAAAATATGAAACTTTTGATTGAATCTATGAAAAGAAACCGCCTTATCAAAGAAAATACAATATCCGACGTTTTAAGTAGCCTATGTTGTAGTAAAGATAACATCGATTGTCTGCAAAGAATATGCTCAAGTTGTAAAAATAGACACATTGATTATCAAGAGTTTAATAATGAAGTGAACATAGCGTATTGGGGTTGGGAGAAGAATAAAAGCATATATGTCAAAAATAATGTAGAAAAATCTGCTATTAAAGTTGAAAAAGTAAGGCGTTGGGTGAAACCACTAGATTTAATAAAAAAATTCGAAGATAGCCTGAAACCATTCCTTAAACATTGCGTCAATAATAAAAATCAAAATCAAGCTTTCAAAACGTTAAAAGAAAATATGACTACGGAAGACTGTATTATACAAATTGATTTCAGTGAAAATTATAATGCCAAATATGGATCCGAAATTCAATCCCTTCATTTTGGTGGTAGCAGACAACAGTTCACTTTGCATACTGTCGTAATATATTTCAAACTCGACAACGAAACTTGCAAAACTCAGTCATTTTGTACTGTAAGTACCTCTTTAAGGCATGATGCTGCTGCAGTATGGGCACACCTCATTCCTGTTTTGCAAGAAATTGAGATAACTGCTCCTCTGGTTCGTAAACTTTACGTTATTTCTGACTCACCATCTGCGCAATACAGGAATAAAAATATATTATATATAATAACTCAGTTATCCTCCTATTGTCCGATGCTGACCCACATAATTTGGAACTATTGTGAGTGTGGTCATGGAAAAAGCGCAGCAGATGGAGTGGGTGGAGTATTAAAGAGAACGCTAGATAAACAAGTCTCATATCAACATGATATTACCAATATTGAATCGCTGGTACAAAACCTACAGTGTTATGTTAAAGGTGTGAAAATTGAAACAGTTGAAGATTATCAGGTGACAGAAAAAGATTGGCTCTTGCCCAAAGACTTAAAGACTTTTCCGGGAACTATGAAAGTTCACCAAGTTGTTTGGTCTAAAGAGTCAGGAAACCGTTTGGCACTTCGACATCTGTCCTGTATTGAAAGAGAATGCCTAAATAAAACTATTAGGTGCCCTCACGGCAAGCATTTAGGTTTTCATGACTTCACTGGGATTCAATCAACGAATTTTGCAAATAATACAAATATAGCACATCTGCGTCCAATTCAACTGTCAGAAAAATTAGTACTACGTCCCAAGCCATTCAATGAAAAGAATCTTTCCAAAAAATTACAAAGGAATAGTTTCATACATGAACCACACACACACTCAATCACAAACATTGAAATATCAATTATTAAGCCCTCAACATCCCATTCCTTTGATGGAATGAATAATCAAAAAGGAGAGAATGAGCAGGAATCATCGATAATACCCAAATCATTGCTCGAAAAATATGAAAACTTCAATGAATTTAGCACTCCATCGTGTTCATTTTTTGAAAACAATGATACTGAAATTATTGAAAAGTATGAACGGACAAGAAATATTGACAGCGAAGAAGAAATCATGATTACAGCCAAGAAGAGAAAAGTAAGAAGATTATCTTCGTCTTCGTCCAGTTCTGATTTGAATATTTTTTGATTTTTGTTATTGTATATTTAGTTTTTTAAATATTTGCTGTCATTTAATGGCATGACTTGTTTTAGGTAGGAAGTTAAACTTATTAAAGAAGACTGATGACTATAATAATTATAGTAAAGACGTGCTGTGGTGTGATAATTAAAGAAGATTTGTTTATTAGGTACATATCTAAATTAAAAACCTATATTTATAGTCATGAAAAGAGGCTGATTAGTGAATTTGAGAAATAATTGTGTGATTTAAAGTGACATGATGAAAAATTAATCTTTAAGCTACATACTTGAACCTACTCGTAAATACGTACCCAGAAAGACTGTTTTATTGGAATAACTATAATTCGCATTAGGTATAAGAATTACTTATACATAATTGCGAATTATAGTTATAGGTAGAACAAAACTTTGTTGTTTTTTGTTCTATTTAGATATGTACGTTTCTCTATTGTTGTAGTAATTTAAGAATAAAGTGATCTCAATCTCAGGTTTCTGTTATGTTTCATACGTTTATGTAAAAGGATTAAAAGTACTAAGCTATTACTACTAAGATATTTTTATAATGTTTCTTATTCATTTATTGTATTTTAAAAATATAAGAGTTGATTTAATTTTAGAAGTTTTACTGATATACCTGTAGAAACACTATTCTCCTCTCGTTACCAATTTAACTAAATTATACCTAGCATTTTTCTCTTAGTGCAATAGGTAGACATTAGGTATTACTATTAATGGCATAACTTACAAATGCAACCATCATATTAATCAGAAACTTTAAGCTTTCTAATCGCGATACGTTGATTCTTTTGAAAATATATCAAGTAAATTAGTATTAGTACATAAACAAGCAAAAATATTTATTTAAGGTTACCAGCATTTACGATAAAGTTTTCCAACATTTTCACACAACAACAACCACAAAAATTACCAAAGGTTATAAAAGTAAAGAAACTATTCATTCATATCATAATAAACATTACATTACATTAATATCATTCTTTGAGGTTATTGTAACCTCAAAGAATGATATATGTAATAATACTAACTGTAATATCTGTATATTAATGATGATATTAAAAAAACTGTGTACTGTCCTGTCTCAGTGTTTATCTAAAATTTGTGGAAATCAAACCTAACAAAGTACGGAACCCTGGCTGGGGGCACGGTTGTTCTTAGCTGTATCATTTCGGTGGATTTATCATTTCGGTGGTAATTTTTATCATTTCGGTGGACACTTTTAATTTCAGTGGACTCTTAAAACTTTATCCTTAAATATTTATGTAAGTTTTGATAATATTTGATGTCCACTCACGCACAATGTTATAAAATAGACTAAAGTATTATTTGTCACTAAAAATATATAGATTGCATTGAAATAAAAAAATCCCACCGAAATGATACATAAAAATCTCTTGTTGAAATTCACCCAAAAAATGATATTATGAAGAACATAGAATCACTCAACAACGCCCTATTAAATTTAATTGAAGATGACGCAAATATTGACTGGAGTATAATTGTCTCGTCGTTAATAGTACATAGTCCAAATGAATAAATAATAAATAGGTGCATAATTACTTTGCCAGTAGGTAAATCGAGACACGTTTAATTGGTCTGATTTAATACGAGTATATCAATTAATTTACCTTAAACCTCAAACGGCGCAAATATAACAACTTAATTGGGAGTTACATATTTGAGCCGTTTGGGGTTGAAATATTAGGGCCATGGGGTCCAAGTGCGCATCGAGTCTTTCGGGATATCAGTAAACAACTTGTCGACTGTTCACGTGACCAGAGGGCTGGACTTTTCTTCGGCCAAAGAATCAGCATTGCGATTCAACGCGGCAATGCTGCCAGTGTTTTGGGCACTTTTGCCATTGACAGCGATGTGGATTATTTTTTTGATACCCAATGATTAATTTTATTTTTTTATACACATTTGTACATAATTTCTTGTTAATTAGTGTAGTTTTTTAAGTCTGCTTGTATATATTATCTAAAGTTTGCATTAATTTACAAGATATTCAATATGTAGTGTAGTGTGTGTAGTTATCCATCTCACTTAAAAACCGTCAAAGTTTTAAGATTTATTTATTCTCAAAATCGATACAAAAATCTCGCCTTTATAAATCAAATCAAATCAAATCTGTTCATTTGCGAGAATGTAATACAATGTCAAGATCTTAAAACTATAATGGCCCCTTACATTCTACCATTACATATGGTGTGCAAATATTTTAATTAAATTATACAAAAAAAAAAGAATACAGACAGCAACATTTCTCATGCACTGGCGAGATTTAAGTTATCGTCGTCATAGTACCAACTTAAATGTCTTAAGGTCCATGTAAAGTGTAAATTAGGCTCAGTGCCAGCACTTGTTTAACGTCCAAAATCCGCCATATTGCTTTTTTTTTAAAAAACCTTTCTGAAGACACTTGGGTTTTTTAAATGAATCTAACGAATCCTAATAAATTTATCGTTTGGTACCTAGAGAACCCATCCATGTGGTCAAATTTAGTTATTTTACCTACATAAATAAAAAAAAACATTATTCTAATTTATCCAATTATTGCCAATCGCCAGCAATATTGGCAAACTGTCAGAGGTCACAATAACACACAATTACCTACGTAATTCAATTACTCAATGACCCATCCATGATATGATTGGCATTACCTTTGTGCTCTTTTATCTGTATGTAATTATCTTTTTTAAGTTTATTGTGTGTACATACATAAATAAAATCTAATAATATATTGTTATTGAAATCGGCAATTGCATCTTCTAGTTTCTAAATAAACAACAAAGTCCAATTTGTCAATTATCTCTGTTCATCATGTTTCTTTTGGGGTCGACGTAGCTTCTTTTTCTTCCATACTTTTCTATATGTATCCTCCCAATAGTCACCCTCCTACTATATTGCACCTTTCAAGACATAAGCAGCAGGATATCAGCAACAGAATCCAATTTACTGATTATTATTGTTCATATTGTTTGCGCAACATCTCTTTTCCTTGCTTACTTATCTTTTAGTCGTATATTCATCCTCCTTTTAACCACACCTTCCACACAGTCGGTCCATAGTTTCTTTGAGCTCCCCGAAAGTACTAATAACCGTTTTAGCCATGTATGTTGATGGCAAAACCAAGTTAATTTTAATCTGTGTTCAAATAATTATAATTTCAATGTCATGGCGATTCCAAAAAACCGGTTAAGTGCGAGTCAGACTAGCACACTAGCATACTTGATTTTTATTATTTGTTGTTATAGTGGCAATAGAAATACACAATCTGTGAAAATTTCAACTGTATTAAGGTTCTTGAGATACAGCCCGCTGACAGACAGACAGAAAGACGGACGGACGAACGGACGGACGGACAGCGGAGGCTTAGTAATAGTGTTCCGTTGGATACCCTTTGGGTACGGAACCCTAAAAACCAGCCAAGTGCGAGTCGGACTCGTACACGAAGGGTTCCGTACCATTAACCTTAATTTTTATAATTTGTTGTTATAGCGACAATAGAAATAATAATAATAAAGATTTATAGAATAGACCCAAAAATAATTGATTTCCTACGCCGTATTATGCTACAGTGGAAAACTACATTACAGATAAATAACAACCACCACATCGCAACAACGCGACAGATATCCATTAAAAAAGGTATATACCAAGGTGATTCTCTGAGCCCTATGTGGTTCTGTCTCGCCCTAAATCCTTTGTCCCATTTACTTCAGAGATGTCGGGCCGGATATTGTCTTAAGCACACTACAGAGGAAACAACAATATCACATCTTATATTATATGGACGACATAAAATTGTATGCAAAAACAGAAAAAGATATGAAGAAATTAGTGGACATTACAGTAGAGTTCAGCAAGGATATTAATATGCGGTTTGGTTTAGATAAATGCAAAACACTTCACATTGTAAGAGGTTAAGGTACGGCCCGGAGACTATGTAGTGAACAACAACGATACTATAGCAGCAATGGAACCAACTGATTTGTATAAATACTTAGGTTACGCGCAATTAAAAGGACTTGATGCTATAAGAATTAAAAACACACTAATTACAGAATACAAGAGAAGACTTAATGCCATCTGCAAAACCCAGCTCTCTAGTAAACATCTTATTAAAGCCATAAACACCTTTGCTATCCCTATATTAACGTACTCATTCGGAGTTATAAAATGGATCAAAACAGACACCGCACAATTAGAACGAACTACACGAACAACCCTAACAAAACATAATAACTTGCATCCTAAATCAGCCACAGAAAGATGAACCGTCAAACGACAACACGGAGGGAGAGACCTTACAGACATCCAGCACTTTTGGCGGAAACAAGTTAGTAGATTAAAACATTCTTTTACTCAAAATCTCGCACGAGTACCATACATAAAGCCATAGTAATAAACGATGTCAACTACACTCCACTTAATTTACACAGTCAAATAGAATCAGAAAGCACTACTAGTGATGACCCGCAGATACAAAAAATTGAAGATTGGAAGAAGAAAGTGCTTCACGGGCGGCATCCTCATGACCTAGAACTATCACATATTAATAAATTAGCGTCCAATAAGTGGCTGAAAATAGGTAATTTATTCCCAGAAACTGAAGGATTTATAAATAGCTATTCAAGATCAGATCATTAACACAAAAAATTACAGAAAATATATAATTAAAGACCCTACATTAACTAACGATAAATTTCGCAAGTGTCAGATCCAACCTGAAACCATTCAGCATATAACTGGCGCTTGCACAACACTCACGCAGACCGACTACACTCATAGGCATAACCAGGTAGCTAAAGTCATCCATCAAAAATTAGCCCTCAAACACGCTCTCATACAAAACACTAAGACGCCTTACTACAACTATACACCACAAACTATTCTAGAAAATACTACACATAAGCTCTACTACGACCGCGCCATTCTTACTGACAGAACCATACACTATAATAGACCGGATATATCATTACAGGATAAAATAAATAAAATTACTAACTTAATAGACATCGCAATCCCCAAGACACACAACATTCAGAAGACAATCACTGAAAAATACGCAGAACTCAAAGATGAAGTTAAGAGAATCTGGCGACAAGAAAAGGTATATGTAGTTCTAATAGTACTTTCCAGCACAGGCGTTATTCCAAATCATCTTCTCCTTAGTTTAAAGTTATTAGACCTGAAAGAAACCCTTTACATAACATTGCTAAAGGCTGCGATTCTAAATACATGCAGGATTATCAGGAAATTCATGCAGATAGACGAAAACGAAGTAGGACCTCATCAAACAGCAAATTAGAGACCACACGCTACATTTACTTGGCTTGTCCCGTAAATGTGGTCGAAACCAGTCGAAGAGCTGAGAAAAACAACTTATAACTGAAAATAATAATAATGCTTTATTTCAGACCAAGTCCATAATGAGAGCATTTTACCTATTTAATAAAAAATTAATTACATATCAAATAATAATTATGATATGGTACCACATATTACTACCCTTATCCAATGATTCTGGAAAGGGCAGTCATAACGTGCAGAAATACACAATCTGTGAAATTTTCAACTGTCTACTTATTACGGTTCTTGAGATACAGCCCGCTGACAGACAGACGGACGGACGGACAGACAACGGAGGCTTAGTAATAGGGCTCAGTTGGTTACCCTTAGGGTACGGAACCCTAAAAAGATCGCTTCTGGTCAGTCATCTAACGTTGCGTTGTATCAAAGTGCTCAGTGAATAAAATAAGTATTGAAGGCAAACGTTTTACTATACATCCAGTCCATTTACAGTCCACTACAAATGAAGCCCTTAATAATCTACATTTATACCAAAACTAGTTGTCCCGCGCAACTTCGTCTGCGTCACAATTATCATTACTGCTCCGCTCCTATTAGTCTTAGCGTGATGTTATATAGCCTATAGCCTTCCTCAATAAATGGGCTGTCGAACACAGAAAGAATTTTTCAAATCGGATCAGTAGTTCCTGAGATTAGCGCGTTCAAGCAAACAAACAAACTCTTCAGCTTTATATATTAGTATAGATATAGAAGTATAAGATTAAAATTTCCTAACATTTCATTGTAAGGTAGACAGACAAAGGTGTTCATGTCCTTCAAAAGTCCATAATAATATAAATTACAATCGTAGTGACATTTTAAAAACAAAATGCCTGCCAAAGAAGTACCTAAGGGGAAACGAATAAGAAAACAAAACGACATGTGTACAAAATTATCTGCTCAAAATACTTGGTTCCCTAAAAGAAGTGAGTGAGGTCTCCTTCGGTTACGCTATGGTCATCCTCGAGGTAGACCGATGATCTGAAAATGGCCGCGAGAATTCCTACGACAGTTGAACCATAGGACCAGACAATGTGGGGACGCTTGACAGGCCTACAAGTATCCAGCAGTCGACGCCTTCGACTGGATGAAGATTAAGAAAAACTAACTCACCTGTTTTCTAATCATGACGTGGCTGACTCTGCCGCGCACCCTGACGGAGAGCACGTACTCCCCAGGGTGGGCCTGCGACTCCCTCACGAGGAAAGAGCCGTTCTTGCCCTTCTCCATGATCAGGTGTTCCGCTTCCTTCGCTGACATCAAGCCGTGGAACCATCTGGAAAGATGACCCAGATTAAGAACTCTGATATCTTTATGAATTGCTGTTCGTTAGTCTCGCTAAAACTCGAGAACGGGGGGGCCGATTTAAATAATTCTTTTTTTGTTGGTTTCGCCAGAATACAGGAAAGGTTTAAAAACAAATATAAGTAGGTAGGGTAGGCAGGGTAGGCAGGGTAGGTAGGGTAGGCAGGGTAGGCAGGGTAGGCAGGGCAGGCAGGGTAGGCAGGGCAGGCAGGGTAGGCAGGGCAGGCAGGGTAGGCAGGGCAGGCAGGGTAGGCAGGGTAGGCAGGGCAGGCAGAGGAGGCAGGGCAGGCAGGGTAGGCAGGGCAGGCAGGGTAGGCAGGGCAGGCAGGTTAGGCAGGGCAGGCAGGGTAGGCAGGGCAGGCAGGGTAGGCAGAGGAGGCAGGGCAGGCAGGGTAGGCAGGGCAGGCAGGGTAGGCAGGGCAGGCAGGGTAGGCAGGGCAGGCAGGGTAGGCAGGGCAGGCAGGGTAGGCAGGGTAGGCAGGGCAGGCAGGGTAGGCAGGGCAGGCAGGGTAGGCAGGGCAGGCAGGGTAGGCAGGGTAGGCAGGGCAGGCAGAGGAGGCAGGGCAGGCAGGGTAGGCAGGGCAGGCAGGGTAGGCAGGGCAGGCAGGGTAGGCAGGGCAGGCAGGGTAGGCAGGGTAGGCAGGGCAGGCAGGGTAGGCAGGGCAGGCAGGGTAGGCAGGGCAGGCAGGGTAGGCAGGGCAGGCAGGGTAGGCAGGGCAGGCAGGGTAGGCAGGGCAGGCAGGGTAGGCAGGGCAGGCAGGGCAGGCAGGGTAGGCAGGGCAGGCAGGGTAGGCAGGGTAGGCAGGGTAGGCAGGGTAGGTAGGGTAGGTGGGGTAGGTAGGGTAGGCAGGGTAGGTAGGGTAGGTGGGGTACAAAATATATGCGGGTCTAAATAGGCCACTTTCGCAGAATCAGAAAAAACATCACGCGACCCGTCACCGCTGGAAAGCTCCGAAAATAGTGTGGGTTTTATAAAAAATTTTTTGATTGGCTTCTGAAGATATTAATACTACCTATGTCATCCGATATTACTGAGGTAATGCTCTCACTTTCCTATAGGTGGTGGTAGGTGGTTTTTGTAGTTCAATGGTCAACAATACCACAGTCATGTGTTGATAATATATTGAAGCAGCATGAAAAGACACCAAAAAATCTCGCAACCAAACGAAAGAGAACTATCGGTATTGCATGTAGCACAGTTAAATTTAAGACCGCATCTGCTCGACGACAACGTCTTTATTTATCGTCCTATTTATATAATAAAATAAATATCATCCTTAACTTCAACCCACTAACAAAACATAAAACAAAGATGAAACTAAATTCTTGGCTTCAAACACTAGATTATCAACAGACGGAAAACCTAATTAAAGAATAATACTCGAAAGAAACACTGTTATATTAGGAAACTTATATACCTATATATCTATTACCCATGTTAAGCTACCACTACGATTACTCATGCCACATGCCAAACACACATCCACTCATATTTATCTCACACATACACACACACACACACACTCACTCTCACACACCACACAATACGTATTTCACAAGAGCATGCATGCATTTAATAATTTTCATTTTTTTTTTTTTAATTTTTCTTTTTTATTTAACTTCTGATACTATATAATGTGAACCCTAGTACCAAAAACGGGTGAAGACACTGACTCCTGTAACACAGGTTTCACCTAGCACAGGAGCCAGGGCTTCAAATGGAATGTAATTTTTTTTCTTTGAGTCAATAAAAATATTTTATTATTATTATTATAAGCTTATCTGAAACTGTTCTTAGTTTCAGAGAAGCAAGAGGTATATAGGCGCAAAATAAATGCGCAATGACGGGTGGTGGTAAGAATTTAAATAATTAATAATAATAATAAATTTTATTTTTAGGAATTATAGCAAACTTTAGATAATATATACATGCAGACTTAAAAAACTACACTAATTGACAAGAAATTATGTACAAACGCGTATAAAAAATAAAATTAATCATTGGGCATCAAAAAAATTATCCATAATTTTATTTGATAAAAAAGGTACACAAATTTAGGGAGCAATATTATTATTAGGTACAAAAAAAAACATGGTCATTGACCCCCATGCTAGGAAAACCTGTGTTATGGGAGTCATCCATCATCCATTACCTACATGAACAATTAGGTTTAACTTGTAGGTAATGTGCACATAATCAAATAATAAACAAAAATAAAAATATACCAGGTTTTTTTTTTATCTATTTTTTATTTAGAGGCTTTTATCAAAGATATGTCAGCCCCATCGTACCCTTTTACATTTACACACAGTATTACACAGTAGTACAGTGTGTACACCGAGTAACCAATATACCGAGTTTCCTCCGTGCCTCGGAAAGCACGTTAAGCCGTTGGTCCCGGCTGTCATTTGTAGATCTTTGACAGTCGTTACGGATTGTCAGAAGCCAGTAAATCTGACTCCAGTCTTGCCAAGAAGTACCGTGTTACCCAGTTAATAGGTTGTGCAGGTCTGGTAGGCAGCCGCTCCACGTAAAATACTGGTATTCAGCTGAATCCGGTTTGACTGGAAGCCGACCCCAATATAGTTGGGAAAAGGCTAGGCAGATGATGATGATACAAATAGGTCCTGCCTGCGTCTGTGTTTCCAAAAGCTTACAACCCTAATCTCTTTAAAGTTAGAGTGAACAGGCTCCTTCTGGGTAGGCTCGCTCCATCGTAGACTTTGTCTTTGTCATCTCTGACATAGACTAGAGTCAAGAGCAAACCCATTACAAATGAATAAAAAAAAAAAGTTCCTTTGTTTTTTATGTGTGAAACGCCTATAACGTATATGCTTATGATTCTCGATTATGACTTGGAGACCATAAAATTTTGATGCGTAAAAAAGTATTCCAAATGTTCAGCTGACAATTTATCGAGACTTTACAATCTCTCAAGATTTTTTTGTAGTCTTGCATAATTTGCAATTAATTATCCGGTGACAATTCCGCCGCTAACATCGTGTAAAGTGGAGCGTTATCATTAAAACGTTTTACATTACGACAAATTACCGGGGTTAGTCGTCATTTAAACGGAAGAGATGATACAGCAAGTGCCATGCATAACACTCTTCCGAATTCCAAATTCTAAGAGGAGCCAGGTAATGCAGGATATTGACTGTTCGTTCACCTTATCTTAGCGATCTTCAGCGACATACACGCGAACGAAGACGCGGGCAACAGCTATTATATGTATATAAAGGTGGTATTATCCACGTCGTTGAAAAATGTGCCCAGATAAATACGAACAATCCTTACTAATATTATAAATGCGAAAATAACTCTGTCTGCCTGTCTGTCTGTCGCGCTTTCACGTCAAAACTACTGAACCGGTTTAAATGAAATTTGGCACACAGATCGTCCAGAGCCTGAGAAAGGACATAGGCTACTTTTTATCTCGGGAGTATGTTCCCTAGGGACTACGAGGGCGAAGCCGCTGGCAGAAGCTATTATTTAATAAAAGGTGGAATTGAAATGAACATAGTTGTAGATATGTGTAAGCACATATTGATTTTTATTTGAATTAAATAAAGCAATTCGAAAAACCTTTGAACGTTAATCAAACAGTCCCGGACTAATCTATGTGAACTGTGGGGATTTAATAAAAATACTTTTATTGCGGACATGTTACTGCCAGTCGCTGTATTTTGATTTCCTTTGAGACTCAGTCGCTTTATCTGCATAGGCTTACATAAGTGCTTACATTTTTGCAGGTGTAATCTGTAAGTGAAAGCGAGAGCGTGAGAACAACAGCTAAATATTTCTTCCTAGCAAATGAGGGCTACCGTTTTTGCACTCACCAGTTGGCGCCACTGTCGAGTAAGGTTCTTAATCATAGCGATAAAGTTGCGGCATGTGAACAAAGTTAGAAGGAAAATCTATACTACTTATCACTAAATAGTATAAAACAAATTCACTTCCGCTGTCTGTTTATGGCTTGTGTTTAAACACCGCCCAAAAAAGTACCTATTTTACTACCAAAAAAGTTCTAAACGGTTACCAAAACAGATAAATGGTCACCAAATAATATTCGAGAAGTAGCGCTCGCCGGCCGCTGCCGCGGCACCGCTCGCTTCGCTCGCTCGGCTCGCGCGCGGTTGGTCACAATTCTAACCTAACCTATTTTGTCCAGTTTGTAACCCCAAGCCTACATTTTATGGCAATCACAGTTGAGTTGGATAGAATTTGGTGACCGTTGATCCATTTTGGTGCCTAGGCTTAGTCTTAAAAATATTATTTTTGGTGACCGTCTAAATTATACCCTCTGTTTATCTCTATGCATATATATATAGATCTTCAAAACTACGCAACGAATTTTGATGCGGGACTTTTAATAGATAGAGTTGTTCTCGAGGTAGGTTTTAGTACTCGTATATAATTTGCAACCTTACGATAGCATATAAAGCTGAAGGTTGTTTGTTTGCTTGAACGCGCTAATCTCAGGAACTCCTGGTCCAATTTGAAACATTCTTTCAGTGATGGATAGCCCATTTATCGAGGAAGGCTATAGACTATAGGATATTTCATAACGCTTAGACCAATAGCAGTGGAGTCGACGAAGTTGCGCGAATCAACTAGTGATATTATAAAGAGATAAAAAATAAACTAAAAATTACTGGACCGATTTAAAAAATCTTTTAGCAATGGATAGCTACATTATCAGGGAGTTACTAGGGTATCTATATTTTATCCCTACACTCCCACGGGACGGGAACTACGCTGGTGAAATGGTAAAATAAAAATCATAACAATGAGAAATAAACCAACAGTGAAATTAGACATTAAAAACCTCACGCTCCACTAGCGCCTCTAGCGGCGAATACAAACGCGATTGCCCTCATTAAGTTAGGGTGTGTTTCCACCGGAGAAGTGCGTGGATGCGTAGTTTAGTGTTTGTTAAGAACTAAATATAAATATACGCTAACGCTGATAAATCGGTATTTTGGCTTTGCCCTCTGATCCGAAGCACGTAGGCATAATAAGCATTATATAACAGATACGCAAGCAGTCGTGGTCCAGTAGCCAGCCCTTGAAGCGCCGCGTCAGTCATGCGACAATGCGACACAAAACGATTATTTTAATAATCGAACGCGACAAAAAAGTCGCCTTGAATGAAGAAGCTATGCTGCGTGAAAATCCGAGGAAAAAAGTAAAGCGCATACCGAACTGAGTTCGATTGAGGAAGTGTAAAAACTTCTAGTTATTGAAATGAAGGCAATGGGATGACGCCTGAGTGAAAAAAATATGATTCTATTTAGTCCGTCAGTAAGATTATCGAAAATATTGGCCACGTATTTTTTGCCAGCAAATCAATAAAAGATCAAGGCTTGTGACGTCACTACTAGGTAAATAGTGCACTAAAATGTGACGTCACACGAGTTTTCAACGCACTGTATCGTCCCAATTTAATGTTTACGTGAAAAAAAGAAACAATTAGTGCCCAACATTTTTTTTAAATCCATCTGACCGACTAATGAATTTTTTTTTTTTTTTTTTTTTTTTCATCTAGTCTATTAGTGACTGATGATTTTTGTATTAAATTATCAATATATGCATAAACTAACTGAGGAATTGGTGGCCACATGGCTCGATCTTCAATGTTAAACAACGCTTGCTGAGCTCGGTCTGTGGATCGGTGACCATCTTATCGAGATTTTTCCGTGCCTCGGAAATCACTCTAAGCCGCTGGTCTCGGCTGTCATTTGTAGATCCTTAGCAGTCGCTACGGATTGCCAGAGGCCAGTAAATCTGACTCCAGTCTTGCCAAGGAGTACGTTGTTTCCAGTTAATGGGTTGTGGAGGTCTGGTAGGCAGCCACTCCACGTAAAATACTAGTGTTCAGCTGAATCCGGTTTGACTGAAAGCGGACACCAATACAGTTGGGAAATCCGACTTAAATTCAAACTGATATTTAAACCACTGATGGTCTATTTGATTAATGTGTAAAATTCACTATAAAAATTAAGTAGGATATAAATACTTGCATCTGCCAGCGGCTTCGCCCGCGTAATCCCTGGGGAACATGTTTCGGGGATGAAAAGTAGCCTATGTGCTATTCCGGACTATCTATCACTGTTCCAAATTTTATCCAGGTTCGTTGAGCCGTTTTGGCGTGATTGAGTAACAAACATCCATCCAACCAAACTTTCGCATTTATTATCTATACTCTATATACTAACATATAAAGCTGAAGATTGAGTTTGTTTGTTTCTTTGTTTACTTGAACGCGCTAATCTCAGGAACTACTGGTCAGATTTGAAAAAATATTTCAGTGATGGATAGCCCATTTATCGAGGAAGGCTATAGGCTATATATCAACACGCTAAGGCCAACAGGAGCGGAGCAGTAATTAAAATTGTGACGCAGACGAAGTTGCGTGGGTCAACTAGTATTATATATATAGTTAGAAGTTAGATTAGATTAGATAGTTAGGTACATCAAATTAGATAAACAGAAATGTTAGTGAAATCAGTCATCGCCTTCTAAAAAATGTTAGTACCAATCATCCCCATAATTTTAATATTATATTATTATTATTTTTTTTATATTTTTTTTTTATATGGCAAATAAAATACGTACGTACGTAGGTAGGTACATAGTTACAATTTCCAAAAAAGAAACAGTTGAGTATAGAATTCCAAGTCAACAATTCAAAAGATAATATTTTCAAGTTTTACGGGTCTAAAAAGACCACTTTAGCAGAATCATATTAGAATCACAATATCAAGTGGTCATTTTCATCTTTATCACTAACGAATTAGGTTCAAAGTTGATTGGGAAAATTTGACAGTGACGGGTAGCGTGATGTGCATTCTGATTCCGCTAAAGTGCCCTTTTTAGACTTGCTGATAATATTTTGAAATTAAAGGCTGATCATTTTTTGCCTCGATTGTTCGATCGCTGTGTTTTATCCTACAGTTCTAGGATAGAACACAGCAGCATAGACAGAGGAAATAGCATGTTAATTAAACACGAACTAACAACAAACAAATAAAATCACAATTAAGTACTCCAACTCAATACGACATGAAAATTTATTCAGACGAACTGCTCCAGTTTATGTCATTAACCATTTTTCAATGCCATTGAATACATTTAACAGTTAAACAGTAATTGAGTTCGTTGACCGACCTGGCTAAAAACTTGAGAGTACAAAATTAAACAATCAACAGTGAAAAACTTATGAACAAAGAACGTGTCTAATTTTCGCAAGAACTAATTGCTTTGAACGAAATCATTCAATTTTCCGTTAGTGAGAAATATGTAACAGAAAAAATAAACTGAGTTTCTGATCAAATTAAACAAAAGATCAAACTGATTTCCAGTCTAACCCTATTATAATTAATAAATTATTTATTTCGAGTAACAATGACTCATAAAGTGTTAGTAACAATAAAAACCAGCCAAGTACGAGGCGGACTCGCACACGAAGGGTTCCGTACCATAAACCTTATTTTGTTGTTATAGCGGCAATAGAAATACACAATCTGTGAAAATTTCAGCTCTCTACCTATTATGGTTCTTGAGATACAGCCCGCTGACAAACAGACGGACGGACGGACAGCGGAGGCTTAGTAATAGGATTCCGTTGGTTATCCTTCGGATACAGAACCCTAAAAACTTACACTTATGTTAGTAAGACAATTACAACAAAAACTACATGAACACATATAACAAAATAATCACTGCTTCAGCATCCCAGCTGAGATACTGGAGCAACGACTCATTATACAGTCCAGCCTGTCAGCAATCATGCCCAGGATGCTGTTGGAACTGGCTATGCACCAGGGTAGCGAAATTTATTCGAAAGAGTCACCGCGGCCCTGAAATGCACCCTTTCACCCAAGGCCGCGGTGTCTATTAGGAGGAACACGGATAGGTTTTAGTCAGTCTATCTGCCTAGCCTTTTCCCAACCATATTGGAGTCGGCTTCCAGTCAAACCGGATTCAGCTGAATACCAGTGTTTTACGTGAAGCGGCTGCCTTCCAGACCTCCACAACCCATTAACTGGGTAACACGGTACTTCTTGGCAAGACTGGAGTCAGATTTACTGGCTTCTGACAATCCGTAACGACTGCCAAAATTCTACAAATGACAGCCGGGACCAACGGCTTAACGTGCTTTCCGAGGCACGGAGGAAACTCGGTATGTTAAGATGGTCACCCATCCAAGACCAACCTTGGCAAGCGTTGCTTAACCTTGATGATTGACCCGTGCAGCTGTTATTATTAAGCCACGAGCTCCCGAGCTCACGAGCTAGCCGAGGTTTTAGTCAGTAAGATTGACAATCCTTTCTCCTTCGCCCATAGCGAGAGTAGTCATCTGATGATTGTCCATCCCTAACAATAAAAAAGGCTAACCGTATGCAGCTGAGTAGGTACCAGAGCTTTACATGAAGTGGCTGTGAATCTGACCTTCGTAACCTAGTAGGTAACTTGGTAACACGTTATCCCTTGGCGAGACTGGTGTTAGATTGTTTTTGTTTGGCTTCCGATTACCTCAAAGATTGTCTTAGATCTTCAATTGAAAAAAAACCAGAAACAATGGAAGAATTTCCCAAATTTCGAAGCCTTGGTCTAGGCGATATGTTAGCAGTGTAAATAATCGTCTTTGGAATAAGAAACAGACAGAATCTAGTTTTGAAAATATTATTTTTCTTGCCGCAATTTATCATTAAATCAATTAGAGCAGAGGTCTAATTAATACCTACATTATAACGATGCTATTATTTGACACCTAACCTCTATTAAAAGTCCGTCAGACTTCAATTCGAAGTCCGGTATTCATTAATCATAATCGCGTACAATCCGTAAGCCCGTATATACGTCCCAAAGAACATGCGCCACCCGTATTTACAGCAAAAGAGTTATTCCGAGGTAATACGGCAATCACCTTGTTGGGAAGATTAATTATCGCTTTGTGATCGGTTTTTATTGATAGCTGTCCCCCGCGGCTTCGCTTCTGTCAACTGGCTACCTAGATAGACAGCCAGGTAGGTATCCAACCGGGTAGGTATCCATCCGGGTAGGTATCCACCCGGGTAGGTATCCACCCGGCTCTAACCCGGTGATTTGGTGAACGACCAGAAAATTTAGTGTTTATTGTCGTTTAAGGTGAAGGCTCGTGAGCATATTCACAAGATGGTGGAATAATCACTACATCGCTAATTCGTTGGTTTTGTGTTTTCTTTAACGTTGTTAGTTTTGTTTATTAGTATGTACCTATGTATCTATGTATTTATTATAGATTGTATATTTTATTTTTCTTCTCTCTATTTGTCTTTTCTTTATGTTGCACCTGCCATGCTGTCACTGCACTACCCTAAGGTCGACTGGTAGAAAATGCCTACGGCATTAAGTCCGCCTTTGTACATAAACACTTGCACTTGTGCATAAAGTTTTAATAAATAAATAATAAATATTGCCCATCTTATACCCGGTTTTTGAGTTGCTTTGTGAGTCGTTAATCACTAACCAACCAATGGCGCTATAACAAATAGCGTTCAGGGACAGATGAAGTTCTTCAGAAACCGAGCATCAGAGATATAACCCAGGATACCAAACGCTCAGCAGTCGCACAGCAGTCAGTTTGACTTATGAAACCATAGCATAAGCAAGTAGTAGGAGTGGAGTAGGAGAAGAATTTTTTAAAGCATTGGCGTTGCATTGCTAGGCAAAGGGCAAACGGTTAGACAACTAAAAAAACCTGTGTAACGAGAGTTAGTACTAGTCCAGGGGGCTACTCTCCAAGCCCGAAATCCGTAGTTACGGGCTTAAATGCAGGTTTTTTCTGCTCCGTATCACCTACGGACGTACGACTAGTCTCGAACCCGAACTAGCCCCCTAGACACGACGGGAACCTCGCGGTTCTTATTCATGTACCTAAATATTTATTGGATCGCTCAGACGTAAGTAATCGCGCGGTTACCGCGCTCATTGCTCCTTCTGGAGTTATTCTGTAGCGGCATCAATGCCGCCATAAGAAAAATCCAACGGAGCAAATCTAAATTGCATCAAAAAGAACCGCAACGCCATCAATCCAACTAGCAGCGAACTAAAATACGCCATCGCGCAAGCAAAGTTTACCGTGAACATATACATCACCCGAATATTGACTTTCGGGCAGTAGCCCGCCAGGCACAACAGCCGCCTGGTTGGCGGATCCTCCTTTTCAATTGAGGTGTGCGGGACTTTACTCTCTGTATCGCATACCTGCAAACTGGTGACCCTCGACAAAGAACGTCAGCGCAGCCTTCATGCATCTACTTCAGCTTCAGTTACAGCCTTAGTTGCAGGCGTTTTCTACTCCGTATCACCTATTGACTTACGATTAGTCCCGAACCCGAACTAAGAATGTCACTGTCAAATCGTGTTGTCATCCGCAACAAAGGATATACAGGCTTAGTTGCGGTCTTACGTCTTAATTTGAGATATAATTACGAATTGACCATGAGTCGGTCACGTAATATTGGATGCATCCAATGCTGATTTTTCTTTTCTTTTTTTTATTAGTAACCACTGTTAACCATTTGAAACTAACGCTATATCGTGGTACAGCTGGCTAGATCCTCAGCAGCATCACCGGAAATAGAGTATAATATGAAAAACTGGTTGAATTCAAAGGATAATTTATATTGAGCACTTGCCCAGATCAAGCTTTTACAGTTCTGTCATTATCAAACTAATCTATTTTTACGTCGTTTAAAATTATTGTAAATTCTAAACTATATGTTTTATTAAATCCCCCAAGGCTTTATCGACTGGTCAATGTAACCAAGAAGGTGCATTACAATTTATCCGCGTTCGCGAATCCCTTAAATCGCCGCCGTCTGAACACATACACAATATTGCGGTTTCAAAACGCACTATTTGTAATCGTGCGATTCCCGCGTGTCTGAACGAACACTTAAACCGCAAATTTCTCAGTTTTGACAGAACAATGATATCGGTATCGTTTGACCTAGCCGACAATCGCTTAGCAATCAAAAATAAGTTCACAAAGGTAACATTCGGTCACAGTCTCAGCCATGGTCATGGTTTTGATTATATACTAAAAGTATTTCCATTTGTTTAAACATGCTTGAAAAGATTGCAAGTTCCTACCAAAACATTGAACTCGACTATACACAAAAAATGGCAGCAAAAAATATAGTTAGTAGCGTTATTGGGAAATGAAGAAAAGTTTCAATGATGTATCTCACCATCGTAAAACAATTTATAAATAACACTACGTTATGAACATGTATGACACAAATGAAATAAATATAGTATGTGAATTTTTGAGGTTACAGAAATTCATGAAGAAAAAAAAATATGACGCATCATTTACTTCGCGGAGTACGAGATTTTTTTATAATAAAGTAAGGAAAGGAATATTTATATTTTTTTTTTGAGCAGTGATTGGTGTGCGATAGTATAAGAAAAGGCTATTGTCAATTGATGTTGTGAAACTTCTTCTATAGTGAGCTTTTTATCCGACTTCCAAAAGGAGGAGGTTCTAAATTCGATGGAACCTTTTTTTATGTATGTTCCCCGATTACTCGGACTGATTTGGAAAATCCTTTTTTTTTTGTAAGGATTCCCATTATCATCAGTTCATGTTCTGATAATGTAATCCTGTAGAAATAGGGGGAACTCTTCAAATTTTAAAGACCCACTTGACGCAATTTGGGTAGTTTTTGGAAGAGTATTTTTAATAATAATTTAGAGACCCTTAGAGTTCTCGCTCTATGACTGTACCTACGGCTTCTAGCTTTTATTTCAAAACCTACCCACACACAATAATCTCGAACATTGGATGAGATGTTTCCGAATTACAAGCCCTTTAACAAGAAAGGGACTCGTAGCGTACCAAGTATTGACGATTTCCATCGTATCAACGCACTTTTTCTATAATAATAACAATCCCTCATTCACAAAAGGTCAAAAAAACATGATTATTGACACGATGGAATGTCCTTTCTACAGCAATTATTCTTGAGCAGGATGTGCAAAAGAATTTCTTTTAAAACCTGTCACTTCGATACAAGTATGGCACCTAGGCACTCAAGGCCGGAGAAAACTACTTTTCTTTTTGCTTTTAAATATGCCAATGTCATTCGTTGCGAAGCTTGGCAAGATTAATTAAAGGTTAGACAAAGATTACTGCTATTATTTGATAAAGCGTGCCATGCGTGTTGATATAAACGCATTGTTCACAAGGGAAAACACAGTTAAAGTAACTAATCTATACTAACATATAAAGCTGAAGAGTTTGTTTGTTTGTTTGTTTGCTTGAACGCGCTAATCTCAGGAACTACTGGTCCGATTAGAAAAATTCTTTCGGTGTTAGATGGCCCATTTATTGAGGACGGCTATAGGCTATATATCATCACGCTGGACCAAAAGGAGTGGAGCCGACGAAGTTGCGCGTATCAACTAGTAATATTATAAAGAGATAAGATTTGTGTTTTTGTAATTAACGAATAAACGAATATATCATTACGCTAAGACCAATAGGAGCGGAGCAATAATGAAAATTGTGACGCAGACGAAGTTGTGCGGTTCAACTAGTACCTTTTATATCTTCATCAATCCAAATGTCACTGACAGACAACGCACAGCCGAAATTTGGCATGTAGTTTCCTTGAAGAGTTAAGGGGAGCATATTCATATTCATTTATTTGCGTTCTACAAGGTATAAAAGATTTCAAAAAAGGCATACAGCTAAGAACCGTTGTAGACCCTGTTAGGGCACAGCAAAAGGTATTGTTCACTTAAAAATACAAATAATTAATAGTAACAACGAGATCATTTTTTCGTTTATCACAATAAGAGGTAATTACACACTCAGTAGATAAAATTCTATAATGTCAAATAATCTTCTTGACATATAACTATACAATTAAAATATTTAAGTATTAACCAAAACAAGATACATATTAAAAAATGTATGTATCTATTTATATTTATATCAGTTATAGTTTATCATTTAAGTATTCATTTATATCGGAATAGCACTTGCTTAAAAGAAATAGTTTTAATTTAATAATAAAAATATTGTACCTACTTTTTTATATTTCAAATTTCTTCTGGTAACTTATTTTATATTTTTATCGACATATCATAGGAACTTGAGGAGTGAATTTTTAATCGGGATATGGGTATGTTTTATCTATTTTTATGTCTTGATAGAAATTTGGTTTGTATAACTTCTCTTTTTTTGTGTAGAATTCCGGGTATTTACGTACAAATTTACAGAACTCAAAGATGTAGAGGCACGGTAGGGTTAAAATTTTCAATTCTGGGAAGTGTGGTTTACAGCTATCGGTTTGTAAGAAAATTGCAGCGCGGGCGAAGTGCTAGTATAATATAAAATCGACGTTTTATCACAAAATTAAAAATCGCAATGAAAGAAAATGACGGAAACTGCACTCCATCCTAAGAACAATAAATTAGTTTCTCAACACTGAAGGATTATGTGACTATGTTCTTACTTATTATGATTTGCAATGAAAAGCTTTGAAGCAGCCGTGTCCTGCACTTAAATGTCCTTCACAAAAGACGGATATTTACAAAATTCCATCCATTTTGTCAATTTCCTGTCTTTTTGAAAAGTCTTGTCCGACAGCCATGATTGAAATAATTCAGAAATATGTAGCAGGAGACCGTCAGAATTTATTCTACAAGGATTTCAGGAAAATAACTTTGGATAAAGTAATTTGGTAAGGCTCACACTTTTTATATTGTGTGTTTATACTTTCGAGCTTATGGCATTTGTGGGCTGCAGCTGAAAATCAGTGTCAGGTGGTACCACCTTGTGTTGCCAGCTGGCATTATGCTGAGCTGAGCCCTGTTGGCATTAATAGTTATAATTATTTATTTCGTTAAATTTAAGGTGTTTTTATTTGTATAGTTGGCACTATACAAATAAAAACAATTTTCTTTCTTTCTTTCTAAAGGGTAAAACAAAGCGCTCTGCTGAGAGTAAGTATTTGTGTTTCTTTAGTTTTGTATTTTTTGTGTATCTTTTCTGTGACTTATACCATATATTATGTCACCGGAAAATGGCACACTCTGTAAGATTGCAGATTGAAGCCTTAGCTTGTATACATGCCAATGACCTTGTGCATACAAACAGAGCTAACTACACCTCTTCGCGCCACTCTACTACCCGTGTTTTTAACTTATTATAATAAAACAAATACATATTTTCAAAAAGTAACAAAACCAGATTATTTTCGTTTGTATTGCACAGCAGTAGATATTTTCTTTAATCTTTTTTCAAAAAATGAAGGAGTAAAATGGTTTCATCTCAACGATTTGGAGGTGGTTTGGTGTTTTCTTTTCCTATTATGTGATACCGATACATAAATTCTGGCTAAACCAAGTTACGTGCAATATCATTTAGATTACTACCTATTTTTTACAGATGTAATTTATCGGTAAATGCCGATGAAAAACTGCTTCATCTTCACGCTATTTTTAAGCTTTTTCGAGAGACGGCCATAAGACCCAATAGAATTGCTTGCGCTGAGCGAGGCGAGGTAAATGAAGCGATTATATTGGTTCTTAACCAACACATTCCGCGCTAGGCATCCTCGCTCATCTCGCAGACTAACTAATATAAAACTAAATGAACCTTTCGCTAAATCTAATTACTATTACGTACGTTTTCGTCCCCGACCATTCTTGAATCAGATGCACAGCCAACAAGATTCTGACAAGCTTTCGCATATTCATCTTGATTGACCTTCTGTTCTGGTCTGACAGATTACATTTTTATCATTTTTCAACGCAGGCTCATTTCACACACTTAAAAGTTCAACAAAATTTAAATGATGATACGCCAATACAAGCTGATTGGTTTCAAAAGACAGATTAGCTCTTAGGTTTATTTCACTGTTTATTAAACTGACAGCAACTGTTAGATTGTTTAGGATTTCAATTAATTTGCCACTTCACTTTAAAAGTTCAGCAATATTTCAATGAGTTACCGCAAGCTCATTGTGCTAGTTTTCATCTGACAGGTTCGGACTTTGTTTTATCCTGTACGACAGTCCCGTTTGATACAGATTGTCAGAGTGCCTGGTTTCAGGGCAGCTAAACGTGTACTTGTGTAGTACCTGGAGGGAGAAACTCCACCCCTTTCACATCACAACCAACCAGGAACGTTGCATTACTAAGTTTTCGTGGTATTGGTTTTTCAGGGATCATTTTACTAAAAATCGTCGAAAAAAATTTTTCTGGCTTTTTATTAATTCATATGAATTTTTAAACGACTCCTGCTCTGGGCGGAATAGAAGCGAGCGTCAGACTATTTCTGACTAATACCCATCCGTGTGTCCATTTGCGTTCCAGGGCCACGGTGACACTTTTGAAGAAATTCCACAACCTTGGCAAATATCATCAGATACCTACCATATTATCTGGTGACAATGATGTCACAGCTAGACTTCCTTGACTCTAGTGGATGAAGGCTAGGCAAATCTATGTTATACTTAATATTATAAACAGGAAAGATTTGTTTTTTTTGTATGTAACGAATAAACTTTGAAAATACCTACAGCACCGATTTGAAAAATTCTTTCAGCGATGGGTTTTGGACATTATCAGTGAGTAACATAGGTTTGCCCAGGTTGGTCTGTAGATGGGTGACCATCTTAACATACCGAGTTTCCTCCGTGCCTCGGAAAGCACGCTAAGCCGTTGGTCCCGGCTGTCATTTGTAGATCTTTGGCAGTCATTACGGATAGTCAGAAGCCAGTAAATCTGACTCCAGTCTTGCCAAGATGTACCGTGTTACCCAGTTAATGGGTTGTGGAGCTCTGGTAGGCAGCCGCTCCACGTAAAACACTGGTATTCAGCTGAATCCGGTTTGACTGGAAGCCGACCCCAATGTAGTTGGGAAAAGGCTAGGCAGATGATATACTTATAAGGGTGGGACACCCCATCCTAATATATATAATTCTTCCGTTACTGACTGATTGAGTGACTGACAGACAACATACAGCCGAGACTACTGGACGTAGAAAGCTGTTTTTTTTTTTTTTTACTCTTGATAGGCACGCGTTTGACCACTATCTCACCTGATGGTAAGCGATGATGTGGTCGAAGATGGAGCACGCTTGCCTAGAAATAACCTATTCACTCTTGATTTAAAGACTCCCAGGTTGTAGCTATCAGGAAACACAGACTCCGGCAGGGAATTCCACTCCTTAGCTGTACGCATTATGAATGTGTTCCTAAAACGTTTTGTGCGTATGGGTGGGATGTCCACCATGTAACGGTGGCGCATCGCCGTTCGTCTTGTGATCCGATGATGGAACGGGCTTGGCGGAATTAAATTATGCAATTCCGTCGCACATTCCCCAAAATGCAACCGGTAAAAAACCGACAGGCTAGCAACTCGTCGTCGATGTTCAAGACTTTGGAGCTTCGACGCGACGTGCCTCTCATTGCCGATGATCCTCTTGGCTCGTTTCTCAATTGACTCAAGGGCATCAAGCTGGTATCTGGCAGATCCATCCCAAAGATGAGAGCAGTACCTACTCCATACACGATCGAACTTGCGCTTGATAGAGTTTGAGCAGCTGTGTGTTTGTTGTGTGTTGTGAAATTTGGCAGTCTGTACTCCGTATGAGAGCACTAAGAAAGACTTTCCCGAAATTCCTACGGGAACGGAAAAAACGTATACGCGTACGAAGTCAAAAGCTAGTTATTGTTTAAAATTCGATGAAGTCCATTTTAGCTGTCTCCATAGTTCCTTAGCGCCGACCAATGGTGATGACGTAGACTTAACGACACTGCGGCTTTGTTTACTAAATATGTTTACAACAACTGAACTCGAAAACCACTAATGTGTTAGTTCTATGGGTACAAGACCAATTACGTATTTACTTTGCCTTTAAGTCACATGGTATGCTAATTTGTGAGTCAGATCGGACAACAAGTGAGTTGTTGAACGAATATGAGCCTAAAGTGCGCCCATGCGGAAGGCCAAATAATCGTACGGCTCACTATTGTACTGTGTAGTGTTTATTGACACAAGACAATGCACTGTCCTGTCCCCGAAAGACTTGGTCAATTTGGTGTGTGCACTATATGTCAATTGAACAAGGGGTCGATTGAGACATAAAAGGCTATATTTTCTGATATTCTCTCGTCGTTTTGTTTGTGTTTCGGTTAAATAGATCCTCCATTTTTCCTCTTAAGCGCTGTTGCACTTTTGGATGAATCGAAATGTCATAGAATCTGTACCTAATAACCATAATCTGCCTAGCCTTTTCGCAAAATATATTGGGGTCCGAACCCAGTTAAACCGGATACAGCTGAATACTAGTATTAGAAAGAAAGAAAACAAGTTTATTAAAAGTGGTAATAACTGAATCTCACAATGTCTTAATCATGCTAGAAAGTTCCGCACCGTAAACCTCAATTTTTATTATTTGTTGCTGTGGCGGCAATAGCGATACTTAAACAATCTGTGAAAATTTCAACTGTCTGCCTATTACGGTTCTTGAGATAAAGCCCGCTGACAGACAGACGGACGGACAGCGGAGGCTTAGTAATAAGGTTCCGTTTGTTAACCTTTAGGTACAGAACCCCCAACAACCGGTTCGATTCCCTGTACCTGTAGCCATAATGCTGCATAAAGCTTCCCACTGTTGGGAAGCGGTCTCTTCTATGAGAGGAAGTGGGATGTGTACATATAATTTCAGACTTCTGACTCATAGATGTTGTCGGGACCAACAACTTAAAGTGCTTTCGAAGGATAGAGGATCCTCGACTAGCTTTGCTTAACCTCGTTGTTATTATTTCGCCACGAATTTGGTCATAATCAGCAAATAAAGAGAGCACAAAGTAGGTACTCTCAAAAACTTCTTCAAGTTGTTAAGGTACCGTCTTCATAAACAGTTAGACATCGAATACCTGGGCAAACCACAAGAAACCGTAGAAGCCTCTGATTTGATCAACACGTAATTACTTCTAGGAGTTACATACAAGGAAATAAAGTGAGATACTACACTGACTTATATATCATACTATCTTTTTCCCGCGACTTCGTACACATATATTCCGTTTTTTCCCGTTCCTGTAGGAATTTCGGGATATCTTCTCTTAGTGCTCCTCACACTCCCCAAGGAACCTACATGCCAAATTGCTTTCGGCTGTGCGTTGTCTGTCAGTCACTCGGTAACGGAATATTTTATATATTAGAATCAATGGTGATACCTATGTATAATTACACTAGTTGACCCACGCAACTTCGTCTGCGTCACAATTTTCATTACTGCTCCGCTCCTATTAGTCTTAGCGTGATGATATATAGCCTATAGCCTTCCTCGATAAATGGGCTACCTAACACTGAAAGAATTTTTGAAATCGGGCCAGTAGTTTCTGAGATTAGCGCGTTCATATAAACAAACAAACTCTTCAGCTTTATATCTTAATCTTAATATATATAAATCTCGTGTCACAATGTTTGTCCTCAATGGACTCCTAAACCACTTAACCGATTATAATAAAATTCGCACACCATGTGCAGTTCGATCCAACTTGAGAGATAGGATAGTTTAAATCTCAAATTATAGTAGGTAGGGTAGGTAGGGTAGGTAGGGTAGGTAGGGTAGGTAGGGTAGGTAGGGTAGGTAGGGTAGGTAGGGTAGGTAGGGTAGGTAGGGTAGGTAGGGTAGGTAGGGTAGGTAGGGTAGGTAGGGTAGGTAGGGTAGGTAGGGTAGGTAGGGTAGGTAGGGTAGGTAGGGTAGGTAGGGTAGGTAGGGTAGGTAGGGTAGGTAGGGTAGGTAGGGTAGGTAGGGTAGGTAGGGTAGGTAGGGTAGGTAGGGTAGGTAGGGTAGGTAGGGTAGGTAGGGTAGGTAGGGTAGGTAGGGTAGGTAGGGTAGGTAGGGTAGGTAGGGTAGGTAGGGTAGGTAGGGTAGGTAGGGTAGGTAGGGTAGGTAGGGTAGGTAGGGTAGGTAGGGTAGGTAGGGTAGGTAGGGTAGGTAGGGTAGGTAGGGTAGGTAGGGTAGGTAGGGTAGGTAGGGTAGGTAGGGTAGGTAGGGTAGGTAGGGTAGGTAGGGTAGGTAGGGTAGGTAGGGTAGTAGCCAGTTGACGGGAGCGAAGCCGCGTGGGTCAGCTAGTATTAGTATAGATAAGATTACACTTAGTTTGTTATCGAAATACAGATAGAAAACCCAATAAATTGAGGTAAAACCTTGAATTTAATTAAATGCTGTTTTTTTTTGCATTCGTATCGTGTTTCTTCGCAAAACGAACATATCAACAGAGAAAAGTATGAAAAAAAATTCACGAAAAAAATTTACTTGAATAAAATATAAATCAACATCATCGTCATATCAGCCGAAGTACGTCCACTGCTGGACATAGGCCTAAGAAATATAAATATCTGTTCTATATTTTTATATTAGTTCTTGTTTTTTATATAACTGACAAAAATATAAAAAATTGTACATTATTTTATGACGACATATTGTTTTTAGTTCAGAGGAGCTCGTGGCTAAATAATAACAGCCGCACGGGTCGATCTTGAAGGTTAAGCAACGCTTGCCAAGGTTGGTCTGCGAATGGGTGACCATCTTAACATAACGAGTTTCCTCCGTGTCAAGATGTACCGTATGTACCCAGTTAATGGGTTGTGGAGGTCTGGTAGGCAGCCGCTCCACGTAAAACACTGGTATTCAGCTGAATCCGGTTTGACTGGAAGCCGACCCCAATGTAGTTGGGAAAAGGCTAGGCAGATGATGATGGTTTTTAGTTCATGTTGTATAACTTTCAGACACTAACAAACACACACACGCTTTTTTTTATTATTATTTAATTATTACGTGTGTCGATGATTTGAAGATGGCTGGCAGCGGATGAATGCGGACTGCTCAAGACCGGGATGGTTGGCGCTCTTTGGGAGAGGCTTACGTTCAGCAGTGGCCGGCAATAGGGAATATGCATGAACAAAAATATTTATTATCTATTCAGTTTATCTAAAAATATAGTACGGTCTATGACCAACATTATCTAACCCACTTGACTATTAGCGAATAATAGTCAAATGGGTCAGATAATGTTGGTCACAGACTGTACTAACAGTGAAAATAGAATCAAAATTGTTCGAAAAACAAACGAGATATAATTATTCTAAACAAATATATCTGTCCCTCTCGCGAAAACGCTGTTTTCTATGGCAGCTGTATAGGCGTCATAAACTCTGACGTCAACATTCATATCGGACTTCTCTTTCTAATTGCAATCTTTGAAGCTTTATAACTTCATCGCTGATGAAGGTATTTAAAAGATAGTTTACAACAGCTAATAAGTGTTTAATATTGCAAATAAAAAAATCGTAGATATGCATATTCCCTATTGGTAATGTTGAGTAGGTACCTTTTCTTGTTATTCTTATCTTACATTAGTCCTACATATCCTACGTTCTACAATTGTGATAATCCCATTCTTGGCGAGGGGGACCAGGAATCCACAGCCCAGGGTATCCTAGCTTGCATTCCTAACTCCCACAAACTTTTGTACCTCCAATATTTGTAACACGTCCATATTGTAATACTGTACTTTGTGGGAAAGAATGAAACATCTTTAGCAACTGAAGGTCAAAATCTTTACATATCATATTTGAACTATATTTACAAGGTTCAAATTGTTGTAATGATTTGAGCAAACTATTAATTTAGGTCGGTTCACGGTCAACCGGAAACTTTTCCTTATTTTCGGTAACGGTACCCGCATAATAATAATTTTATCTTTTTTGTGACGCGAATTCAAATACGTAATAAACGTTTTCCTTTATCATTTGCATAACATGATAATCTTATGATTACGGAAAGATTAAAGGAATCACCAGATTTTGTGAGTTAACTAGTTGACCCGCGCAACTTCGTCTGCTCCGCTCTTATTGGTCTCAGCGTGATGCCTATAACCTTCCTCGATATGGGTTATCTAACACTGAAATAATTTTTCAAATCGGACCAGCAGTTCCTGAGATTAGCGCGTTCAAGCAAACAAACTAATAAATAAACAAACAAACTCTGCAGCTTTATATATTCGTATTAGAATAGATAATCTTTTTTGTCGTATGTAATTTCCGTAACTATCAACTGTGCGCTGCAGATTTTCTGCATCTCAATATTAGTGCGAGGTACCAGGAACCCACACAATGCGAGAGGTGTAACTGAACTATCGCCGTTCCTATCACAGACACAGCCAACATTGATCAATATCCCGCCAGTCTGATCACCTGTTCTGTACAGAATATGTATACATGTTCGTAGGCTGTGGTTTCATACATCATTATAGATACAACAAGCATTACCTACATTTCGTACCTGCATTTCTCTTGCACACCACTATGCTATGGAAATGTAAACTAACCGGTTACTTTAATAACGATAGCAATTACCAATAAATTATAATAATTACGTGTATTATTATTATGTTCATTTTGCATAACTATTGTAAGATTTCTGTGACCGCTAGACTATACCTCAGACCGGTTTCTTGGATTATTCAAGCACCTTGCGGATGTTGAGGGGAGCACACACCGCGGCGAATATCGTAGATTTATTTGAAAGCCAATACACATGCAACTTCATTAGGATATTATTCAGCGTATCTTATTTTTATTTAGATTTGAAGATGACAAAAAAGTGTTGGTAATGAAAATATTGATTTATCTGAATAGTTGAAGGTTGAATGAATTTGAGTTTTAGGCAAACAGTATTAAAGACTTAGCTTTGAACGATATCAGGTTCAACAGTACCTGTTTCTTACTATTATCTATTATCGTCGACAAAAAATATTTATACTTTTTCAAGGCCGTGTTAAATAAATTAGTGGCGGAAAACACAAAAAAACCTAATGTTTACTTAAATATAAGTGAGCCCATCCAAAGAAAGTGGTTTGACAATAATAATATGATGTAACCACTGCTCGCTTACACGAAAAGTCCAAAGAGCACATTTCAAATGAAATATCGCAATTAATACTCTTCGAGGCGATAGAACTTTTACTAACCATATCTCATCTGAAGATTTCTAAATCTACAAGGTAGACTTGCAAAGTATTTAAATCATACATGCCTACGAATTTTTTTACACTTGACTATTCTATTACCACAAATCTGTTCTTGTCCCTTGTCCCATGCTATTTTATGCTCCACTTTTCATTCGTTCATATCATACCTCACACAATTCATCCACCTCTTCGTCCATTCACATTCCTTACTCATTCACTCATTGAAAGTTACAAACTACACCGAAAACGACGAATCCTCGATGCGCACCTGACTTTATAAACGAAACTATTCGAACAAGTGCGAGGAAACGAAAGTGTTCCCTTTCGGGAGACCTTCGGAAGTACTCGTACCGCGAGCAATGTGACCAATGAGCTGCGTTGCCGCCGAATTCAATGAAGGCAATATCATTATTCTTATTGCTTGTTCCGATTCAGGTTTTACTAGTTTGTTTATTAAGTGCTTTGTTTGGGATCAGATTCGATTTTATGTTATGTGTGTTCTTGCAGGTGAAACTCTTGGAAGCAGCAATCATCTGCCCAGCTTTTTCCCAACTATATTGGGGTCGGCTTTCAGTCAAGCCAGATTAAGCTGAATAACAGTATTTTACGAGGAGCGGCTGCCTACCAGACCTCCACAGTACTTCATGGCAAGACTGGAGTCAGATTTACTGGCTTCTGACTATCCGTAACGACTGCCAAAGGTCTACAAATGACAGCCGGGACCAACGGCTTAACGTGCTTTCCGAGGCACGGAGAAAACTCGGTATGTTAAGATGGTCACCCATCCACAGACCAACCTTGGCAAACGTTGCTTAACCTTGAAGATCGACCCGTGCGGGTGTTATTATCTAGCCACGAGCTCCTCACGAGCTTTGAAGGAAGCAGCAATGACGTGTTATATATAAACGCGACACGCACTAATATCACAGCGCTAGCACCATCAGTAGTACTTTTTCATCATTGGCTTCTAGTCTATTAATATTTCTTTCATACTTTAGGTTCTCGGTGCAGCCACTTCATTCCGAAATCCCACCGTGTAACGTAAAGCACTGTAAGACGTTGGAGTTTCGTTCTTCATGAAAAAGGATGGTACCATAGGCCTGTAAGCTGGCATTAATACATATATTTGGGAAATGGCCAGGCAGATAGACAACCTTATCAATATTTTAGTCTTCTTCTTCTTATCGTGTGTGCAGTAAGGTCTAACGACCCCACACACCCTAGTTTCTAGACCGCCTCAAGGGCCTCTGACATGGTTTAATTGAAGACCGCCATTTGGCGGTCGGGACCATTGGCTTATAATACGTGCTTACCGAAGCACGGAATAATCTTTTTATCAGACAATCAGTTGGTTCAAGCTTGCAATGTCCTAGCCAAACTGGGAACAACTTAACAAAGTATGCTTCCTGTGGAAATCGAACTCACGACCACCGGGTCACCAGGCAAAAGACTTGACCACGGAGGCAGTTAATATTTCAGTTATTCTATTTGACCCCCGTAATTAAAAAATCCATCACCAAAATGGTGACAGTGCATCTAAGCACTCAAACTTCTTATCGAAGTGATAACATATAGGTACATATTCTGTTAGAACATTCAACGAACACCAAATCAGGAAAAGGAAACTAACATAGCACGGATGGCATATCATCAGTAAATAGTGACATGTATGTACCGACACAAAGGGACATAAATTTTCACATGAACACATATATAGCTTCGCACGATAAGACACCGGTATGCCGGAAACAATACGGTTTAAAACAAGTCTAATGATGTAAATAAAAAATTTAATTACCCACACATATAGGGTGGTATTGGTTTCATCTTTGCACGTTCGTTTCGTTCACAAAATGTGCCTCTGCTTATAAAATTTCAAAAACTCTTTCTTTTTATTTTGATATGGGTTTGCTCTTGATGCCAGGACCAAAGTCTACGATGAAACGAGCTTACCCAGAAGGAGCCGGTTCATCATCATCGTCATTATATCAGCCAATTGCCGTCTACTGCTAAACGTAAGCCTCCCCCAAAGAGCGCCAGATATCCTGGTCTAATTTTATTATTTTCAGAAGGAGCCGGTTCACTGACGTTTAAATAAAATAATATCTAAAATCTATTTCTACTTCAAACGCGCTTCAGTCGTCCTTCGTTTTGCCTGTCGTCTCAACTTCTTCAACCAACCGTCCCTCTAACATTCACTGCCCTTTCTTTCATATCAATTCTCACACACTACACTTTTGGTCTCCTTCCCCCTCCATTCACGATCATCGACAACAATAATTAACCTGTGATCGAGTTGCAATAGCCGTTCCGACGCCACAACAATTAAATTGTTTTATTGAAAAAAAATCGACGGTCGCCATGTTTTTTGGTCGATGGGGTGGGTGCATAGGATATCTACTAAATGCTGCGTTTAAAAAAAAGAAAAAGTTCAAACTGCGTGATTTGATATGGCATGTGGGCTGCCATTAAGCGTCAATTTCAGTTGACTCCCAATGGCACACACGTGTGCCGACGACAAACCACAGGTTAAACCGTCACATGTCTATGTCAAGCCTCCATATCACATACAATTTCCATTCGTATTACCATCCGGAACTTTCAGAACTCAAAAGCTAATGACAACAAGTTAGTTGGTAGGTAGTTTCATAGCCAAAGTTGGTCTGTGGATGGGTGACCATCTTAACATAGCGAGTTTCCTCCGTGCCTCGAAAAGCACGTAAAGCCGTTGGTTCCGGCTATCATTTGTAGATCTTTTGCAGTTGTTACGGTTAGTCAAAAACCAGTTAATCTGACTCCAGTGTTGCCATCAAGTACCGTGTAATCCAGTTACTGGGTTGTGGAGGTCTGGTAGGGAGCCGCTCCACGTAAAATACTGGTATTCAGCTAAATCCGGTTTGACAGGAAGCCGACCCCAATATAGTTGGGAAAAGACTAGGCAGATGATTATAATAAATGTAGTACACATAGGTATTCATACGAGTACTAGTTGCCACGCAACTGAGTCTGCTCCGCTCCTATTGGTCTTAGCGTGACGATATATAGCCTGTAGACTTTCTCGGTAAACGGGCTATCAAACAGTGAAAACATTTTTCAAATCGGACCAGTAGTACCTGAGATTAGCGCGTTCGAGCAAACATACAAACAAACTCTTCAGCTTTATATATTAGTAAATAAATTACGAGTAACTAAGTAGCATCCATTGCTACATACTATACAAAAATACCCGCATGAGCATTATTTATGAAAAACAATCGACATTGCGAGCGATTTTGCTTGAAGCGATACAAGTAATTATACTGAACTGCTATTAACTACTAAGTACATAATACCATGTACTAATGTACAAGTGGGAATTTCTTAAACATGGTTTTAAAAACGTGGGAATTTCTGCTCTTGAGAAATAATGTGTGTGTGACCCGTTTATTTTTTCTAACGATGTGTATTAAAATGCGAATTTAAGCGATGACGTACTCAACTTAAATTTTGACGGCTTTAGCAATTCATGTTTTAATTTTTCAAGCATTTTCTTTGCTCTTAAAACGCGCATTGATAATACCAGATGGAACATTGAAAACCATTTTTGATGAATACAATACATTTAATTAAAGAAGGCTTGTATCTTTTGGTGACGAATAAATTAAATATAACTATCTCTTTCCCTCAAATGTTTCCTAAAATAATGCCATCTCTGTTACTTATACTGAAAAACTAGTTATTCAATTGCACAACCGAAAATGGACTGCTATCACCGTCTCTGTCTAAAATGATTGGCACTTGTCAGGGGGGTGATGTGAAAGGGGTGTGAGGGGGTGGAAATCAATCCCCTCACAGGGTAAAAAATGATCAAATCGATGTTTTCAAACCACTGTTTACCTGCTGATAAATAATCGCGGAATCAATACTTGATTTTGATGTTAAATCATTCAATAAAGACAGCCAGAAATATCTATAGTTGTATAATCGGAGAAAAATTGAGGGTACCTATATCTTTGTCAAGAATTAATTTCGAGATGAACATAATCTTCAGACAAAGGCGCCGAGAGGGGGGTGCAAGTGGATGCATTTGCACCTACCTGACTTTCAATAATACACAAGAAAACATGAAGAAAAAGTGCCTAAAACGAAGAACAAGACTGTTGAAGAAACCACGGCGATGTTTAGGCAGCGGAGGTAAATAAAATATATATTAGGCAAGCGGAATGTAGATAGTTAAAGAAAACCTAATCTATATTATATAAAGAGGAGTTTTGAAGATGAAACCCCCATAAATAGTGCTGCCGGCGTCCATGTCTTCAGACTAATATTAAATTACGTCAAAGTCAAGGGCGATTCAAGTTACTTAAGAAGCTTACTAAATTAAAGAAACTTAAAAGAACCTTATGAGAAAAGGAAATGATAGACGCTAAGTTGTTAAACTGGCAAAAGGTCTTCCAGGAAGCCCTCAGATAAAAGGCTACCATTAAAACACCGTGTATAGGGATAGTTTTAACTTATAAGAGTCTGAATGTAGAAAGTTAAAGACACCCCTTTGTTGTTTAAAAAAACGGGAACGGCCAATGTTTGAAGAAAACTACCTGTTGTAAAGCTGAAGAATAAAATGTTATTTATGAAAGAAAGCAATTCTGGGAAACCAAAATATTGCAATAACAAGTTAAAATAATCAAGTTATCTCTCCTTCCCATTCGCAACTATGTGGGAACGTTTCTGTTATTGGTGCCACTTTTAAACAGTAATTTCTCACTTTACCCATTCTCGTCCCTCCTCAAATCCATCTCTACATTCCCTCTCTTTTTTCACCATATTTACCACATCCTAACATTTGATCCATACAGTACGACGGTCTTATTTAGAACTTGTAGATTTTCCCATTTAACTTGAGCCCCTACTTGTTACAAACTTCTCGCCATTTCATCATACTTGTGTTGGTCCGGTAAGTTAGGTACTTCTCGGTATACATCGACACCTCCCTTGACAAACAGACCGTGGTACCAGGGCCCCAAGTCTGCTATTTTTTTATAAATTCGTCATTCCAACACGATCCTATTGTCATTTTGCTAAAAGTTCGTAATCTGCTAATTCATAATGATCGATCACTGGTCGGTCAATGGTCTCGTAATAGAATCGTGGTAAATAGACATTTTCGTATTGCCATTATTAAAAACCCGTTAGTAGACATGATTTTCGAAAAACTACTACTAAATTTGAACATTAAGTTATGCCAGATTTCTTTTATTATATATTTTTTACATATTATTTATTCATTTCTCATTATGTACGAGATTACCATTCTATGACATTTCTTTCAATGGAGTGTCAGTGGTTGACCATTGGAAAGTCATAATGACGCTTTTATATTAGTAGATTAGGTACCAAACTTGTCAAAATCAACAATTATGAAATCAGTGACAGACTATTCTGATACTGTTGTACTAGCAGACTTTAGGCCCTGGTACCTCATACACGGCGAGGTATAAAGAAAAATTTATTACCCAGTATAATTCAATGAAACAATAAATTTACTAAAGCTTAGCTAAACAATGTTTGCTGAGCAATCATTTAAAATGTTAAATGGTATTCGTTAAAATTTATTATCTTCAGCTCTTTAGGCCTTATCGAGAAGTAGAGCCACGATATTTAGTTGTCACGACTCGAACGGTGTAGAAATAAATTCTTAACTTGACAATCTATGGAGGTACGAGTATTAATTCTTTTATAAACATTTCATCGACATAAAAAAATCGTTGTTTTACAAGACAGTAAGGCGTTTTGGGGAACTGTCTTCGTGTTATTTCGTGACGTCATTAAGTGCTGATTTTCAACCTAGTTTTAATAAGTTGCTTTTGATTGGATTTGAATTGTGTGACGACAACGCACAAGTCAAACCACAAAATCAAGACTTAGCTATTCGGGACTGACCACTTGTATGGAAGTTCTTTTTGAGGGTTCCGTACCCGAAGGGTAATCAACAGAACCCTTTTACTAAGCCTCCACTGTCCATCCGTCAGTCCGTCCGTCTGTCTGTCAGCGGGCTGTATCTCAAGAACCGTTATTACGGTTCTTGAGATACAGCAAAATTTCGACTCTCTACCTATTGGTAGAGAGTCGAAATTTTGACAGATTGTGAATTTCTATTGCCGCTATAACAACAAATAATAAAAATAAAGGTTTATAATAAAATTTTAGGTTCATTGTACGGAAACCATCGTGTGCGAGTCCGACTCACACTTGACCGGGTTTTTTTATTGGTGGTGGACTTCCTATTTGTCATATGGGGCACCTTTCCAAAATTGAGTATTTTACGTTAAGAATATGTCAAACCCTACTAAGTACCAATTTTTATAGATTTTAAACTAAAACAGAGTATGACAAATAGTCCGAGCATGTTTTGTTTACTGAAACGAAATACATAAATACTTATAGAAACTAAATAAAAAAGAGGATACAGAAAAAAATGGTGCTTTATTTTGTGATGCGTGTGAAGGAACAATACAGGATATAGAACAACGGTAACTCTTTTGAGTTACCGTTGTTTTTAACACCCATCGGAAGGTAACTCTCAGTATGCTTAGCACTGAGAGCTTAGTGTAAGTTTTTTAACACACTCGATCGCGTTAACGTAAACGTTCGCTTATGTCAAATTGTATGAAAAAAAAACGTCCTCCGTTATTGTCACCAGACGGCGCTTATCCAGTTTCAATACAAATTGACGTTTACGCTCACGCGATCGAAAACGTTAAAAAACTCGCACTTAGGCCACTGGTCATGACAGCCGTCTGTATGTGTTGTATGTATGGTAGGTATATCTATGAAGAATGAGGTTTCAAATTAATTACAATGACAATCATTCAAACAAAATGCGAGTACATCATTTACCGGTCGATTGACGCAAGTAACACCCGATTTGTAGTTTTTAATGTGGATATTATTTTAATGGTACAGTAAATGCGGTGATGCCGGCGACACCTTGAAACCTAATGAGTTTACTGCCAAATAAAGAGCGGTTTGAACAATAAGTAATAAAGAGTTTAAACTCAAACGAAGAATGCAGTAAGCGACTGAGCACTAAGGTATAAGTAGTACCTATACACAGTGCCATGTCAAGTTGCATAGACATTATAAACTAACCTTTACCAGCCGCGTCACGGTGACCAACCGCAACACTGTGACGCTGTAGGGGATAAAAGAACACAGCGGGTCACTAGGAAATGACGCGGCCGATGAGCTGGCGAGAGGCTCTAGTGACATTCTGTCAGCAATAGTATGGCGAAGGCGATTGCCATAATGTCAAAAATAAATGGGATTGACAACCGCTGTCGAAATGTCTCGTAATCAATCCCATATATTTTGACATTTCGACAATCGTGGAGCTCGTGGCTAGATAATAACAGCCGCAAGGGTCGATCTTCAAGGTTAAGCAACGCTTGCCAAGGTTGGTCTGTGGATGGGTGACCATCTTAACATAGCGAGTTTCCTCCGTGCCTCGGCAAGCACGTTAAGCCGTTGATCCCGGCTGTCATTTGTAGATCTTTAACAGTCGTTACGGATTGTCAGATGCCAGTTAATCTGACTCCAGTCTTGCCATGAAGTACCGTGTTACCTAGTTACTGGGTTGTGGAGGTCTGGTAGGCAGCCGCTCCGCGTAAAATACTGGTATTCAGCTAAATTCGGTTTGACTGGAAGCCGACCCCAATATAGTTGGGAAAAGGCTGGGTAGATGATGATGATGACTTCGACAATCGTCATTACTGGTAGATTGGCATTTTGTCTAGCGCTTCAAGAGGAGATTTGGTACGATGGCTGTTGGGCTCGAGTACTCGTACCCTTTCACCCAGGAACAGGGAACTACCAGGCGTCTTCTACTACTATTATGAAAAAAAATTGTACCCCTTTTGGGTTAGTCCGAAGCCGGGTAAAAAAGGGCCCCTATTTTTTGACACAGGGCCCCTTTGACCCTAGCTACGCCACTGTATCTACTTTCAGTATGAAGACGTGGGTATGGTCTCGTAGGCTTACGTCTATTAAGTTTTATGATAGGCCGTTACCCTTTCGTTGTGAATGAGGCATTGTTTTATTAAGTTCAAACAAATCCGAGCCGGGGCAGTAGGTACCCAGCGGGTAGAACTGGGGACGTGGCTTAGATATAAACTAGTTTTCCTTAATTAATACACACCTTCAAATTCTAAAAAAACCTTTAAAAAAATCCTATCTCATTAACATAGTAGGTAAGTTGAAGATACTTTGACAGCTTGAACTTTACGACGTTTCATTTTCAAAGATAATTTCTATTTTTGTTTTATATTTATTATTTTAGGGATTCATTCGTTCATGAGCTATCTATCCGAAAACTATCGAAACAATCCAATGTGGATCACAAGTTTTTGGGGTTAAATCGTTGTAAATCAGCGCTAGTAAATTGAATATCACAATTACCAGTCACCCTGTATATAATTACATATTATAAATTTACGGTAATATAACTTTTTAGTAGCGTAATGAAGTAGGTAGGTACTCACTTTAAGGTTATTTACGCTTTACTCATTATGACAAGGGTGATTTAATTTAGAGAACCATTTCAAAATCACAGTAAATAAAGGCCTTTTAGAGTGTGCAGAAAAATCTCGAACAATTTAATGTTTTAATAAAATATTATTTTCCTACCTGCTGAATTGGAAGTACATAAACAATGAAAACCCAAAACCTCCTGCCAAAACATTTACTTAAGTCCTTGCGGATCCAAATATGGCTGACGATGCAAAATACAAAGTCATTAAGAGTGACGTGTAATATTTTGCATCTGTTGCGTAATAAATTAATTAATTCAAGATCCAAAAAATATTGAAAGTTTAATTTTTCACAAATCTTGCCTCATTTGTATCTAAGTTAATTTATGCGTAGGCGCAAGCCTTGCGACATATGTGCGTTGGTCAATTCATTCACTTTTTTATCTTTACGAGGCAAACAAAGTTGTAAAATAATTTGTAAGCTAAGCTACTCTGCTTAATAATAAACTATGAAATCGGTCAGAGGAAATATTTTAGCCATACATATGTTACGGAAATATTACCGATTTTTATTTATCGATCGTTGAGGAGCTCGTGGCTAGATAATAACTGCCGCACGGCTTGCCAAGGTTGGTCAGTGGATGGGTGACCATCTTAACATATATACCGAGTTTCCTCCGTGCCCCGGAGAGAACGTTAAGCCGTTGGTCCCGGCTGTCATTTGTAGATCTTTGGCAGTCGTTACGGATAGTCAGAAGCCAGTAAATCTGACTCCAGTCTTGCCATGAAGTACCGTGTTACCCAGTTAACGCATTGTGCAGGTCTGGTAGGCAGCCGCTCCTTGTAAAATACTGGTATTCAGCTAAATTCGGTTTGACTGGAAGCCAACCCCAATATAGTTGGGAAAAGGCTAGGCAGATGATGATTATGGTTATATTTATCGATCGCGTCGAGAGATATATTTTCCAACTACTTCGTGGCTGGCTTTTTGCTTAACCGAAAGACTGACAGTATTCTACATGGCGGGCTTGTACACCTAAACAAATATTAGGTCTTTACGTATGAAATTGCCGTTCTGCAGTACTGGCCATTTCAAATCAAAATAATTTTTGTTTGGCTAAGAATTCTAATTTCAAATTAATTTTATTTTAAAAACATGTTTTTTTTTCCAAAAGTAGTCATTTGTTTATTGATTAGTGTTACATTTTCATCGCATTTCAATCTTTTTCGTCATCATGGATACGTTAAAAATTCGAGTAATTATGGAATATGAATACCGTCGTGGCAGCAACGCAGCACAAGCGGCACGCAACATCAACGACGTTTACGGAGCTAACACTACAAACCATCGCACCTCCTGTTATTGGTTTGCTCGCTTCCGTTCTGGAAATTTCGACCTGAAAAATGAACTTCGCGGTCGTCCGAAGACTTTGGTCGACAATGACGAATTAAAGGCGATTGTGGAAGCTGATGATACACAATCTACGGCTGAATTAGCAGCAGCTTTCGACGTTAGCGTCAAAACAATATTGGTCCATTTGCGTCAAATTAGCAAGGTAAAAAAGCTTGACAAATGGGTGCCCCACGACTCAATGATCGCCAGCGCGAAGTACGCGTCGAGACGTGCCTTGCACTGCTCAACAGACACACAAATGAAGAAATTTTGAACCGCATTGTTACCTGCGATGAAAAATGGATTCTGTTTGATAACCGCAAGCGCTCAGCAAGTTGTTTGGATCCTGGTTCAGCACCTAAAAAATGCCCTAAACGAAAACTTACCCCTAGAAAAGCGATGGTCACTGTTTGGTGGTCTAGCGCCGGTGTGATTCATCACAGCTTCTTACCAAACGGGGTGAGCATTACTGCAGATGTGTACTGTGAAGAACTGAACACAATGATGGAGAAGCTGGCACATCTCCAACCAGCATTGGTCAATCGCTCGTCTCCGCTGCTCCTGCACGACAACGCGCGACCTCATACTGCACAGCAGACGGTCTCCAAGTTGCAAGAACTGGGGTTGGAAGCTCTCCGTCATCCGCCCTACTCACCAGACCTTGCGCCTACAGACTACTACTTTTTCCAGAATTTGGATAACTTCTTGGCGGGAAAAAATTCAATACCCGAGAGGCAGTACAAAATGCCTTTGAAGAATTTGTTGCCTCCCGTCCAGCTGATTTCTTTAAGAAGGGCATCAATAAACTGCCACTGCGTTGGCAAAGATGCATTGTTTGCATGGGTGATTACTTCGATTAATACAAATAAAAAATACATGAAAAAAATTCGTTTAAATTTTTTCATACAAAACGGCAATTCCATAGGTAAAGACCTATTTTAAAGAAGCTTTCGGTTTATATAAAACATACAGTTTTCAGATTATTCTCAGGACTTTTCATACTTCTTTACACATCCTGTAACAGAATAAACGCAATATCTCTTAAGGGGTCATTGTACTCATCATTATGAACAACTTTTATTAAGGGACCAATCCCGAAATCGCGAAAAAAAACAGCTGTTCAGTACATTTTGTCGAGTTATGCGCTCATAAATGTTTTTTGTCCCTTGGGGTCGAGTTTTTTGTCCCGGTTTCAGTGTTGGTCCCATAGTGAAGGTTGTTCATAATTTTGTGTTCAATGACCCGTTAAGAGGTATTACGTATATTCTGTTATAGGTTGTATAATAATAATAATAATAATAATAAAGATTTATTTCTCTCAAAAAGGTACAGACATTGGTTCGTGACATATTATTTCAATCAAATTTGTAACCTTTGAGAGAGCTGGAGTCTGCAGTGGGTTCGGGACCTGTATGACAGATCTCCAGGCTCTCACCCTCTTAAAACAATACTATTAAGCACTAATTTGTAAACATCAAAGCCTTCACGTACAGAGAGGAATATTTAAAAACTAAAATAAGAAAATGTTAAAACTAAAGATGGTGTGTCTGTGGGTGTGTAGTGTATGGTGCGTGTTGAGTGTGTGTTGCGTGTTGTGTGTGTGTGTGTGTGTGTGTGTGAAAGTATATTTGTTAGAGTGAGTGTAGGTGTGTGTATTAAAATGTGGTCTACAAATTTACTATCTAATTTATTTTAAAACAGCTAAAATATTTTCTGTCTCAGAATAATCCAAATCAAGAAGCCAATTTATTATTTTTGCTTTACATTTGGATTTGCACAAGGGGTATATGTTTAAAATTTTGTTAGTTTTATTGTACACATGACTGCTAAGGAAGCGGAAAAAGCGTTGGGTCGAAACACAATTTGTACGAATCGAGGGACAGACCGAATGCTTACGCCGTTGGGAGATCAAAGAAGGATCGTAGGGAGTGTGGCCGTGAGTTGTCATTAAAAGATTGAGTATATATAATTTACGAACAGTTAGAACCTTACAAGTTTTGTAAAGGTCTGTGGTCGGAAAGCGATAGGGTAACTGCCAACCAACTTTCAACAGTGCCCTTTGGGCGCGTTCTACTTACAACATGTGGGACCTTCCTGAACCACCCCAAGTAACAATACAATATTGGATAAGGGATTGGCAGAGTGCTAGATACACAAGTTTAATCACCTTTGAGTCAGCAACGTAGCGGAGGTTCTTAAAAACATAGATTAACCTGCGCAATCGTGAAGTAAGTGTTTCAATGTGAGTACTAAAGGTTAAACAGTCGTCGATCTGCACTCCTAGATACTTAATGTAACTTACCCGATTTAGGTGGGGGCAAAAGCAGCCCATATGGTGAGTTGAAATACAGGAGTGAGCGATTAAAGCAAGAGAAGAGGAAGGAGGCTTTCCAGCGGCTGAAAGTGAGAAGGTGAGGTAATTTGTTTTATCAACGTTCAGAGTGAGCAGGTTCTGCGCCAACCAGCTGGTCACAATGCCAAGTCCAGACTGTGCGTATTGAAACACCAGATCCCATGTATCCCCGGAGAAAATTAGAGCAGTATCATCGGCATATGTAAAGATGGAAGCATTAGGAAGCTTTAGCTGGCAAAGGTCATTTATATAAATGAGAAAAAGAGTGGGACCGATAATACTGCCCTGGGGAACTCCGTATGTTATTGGGAGTTCATCACTGGTCCAATCTCCTATCCTGAGACATTGTCTTCTGCCAGTGAGGTAACTACTGAAAAGGGATAGTTGAGTGCCTCTTATACCAATTTTTTCCAGCTTGGCAATGAGGGTGGGGACAGAAATAGTGTCGAAGGCTTTCGCTAAATCTAGAAAAACGCCTATGACCTTCTGTTTTTCATCAAGTTTGGTGACAATAGTATTTGTTAGGTCTAATACAGCATTATTAGTAGAAATTCCTGAGCGAAAACCATATTGAGAAGATGAGAGAATGTGATTTTGATTTAAGAATTTGACTAATCTGTTGTTCATAAGCCTCTCAAGTAATTTCGATAGTGTAGGCAAAATTGAGATAGGTCTGTAATTGTTCAAACGATCTCTGTCCCCTCCTTTATGAATTGGGTGCACTACTGCCAGCTTGAAAGCGTTTGGAAAAGTGCCTGAACTAAAAGCAAGGTTGCATATGTAGGTTAAGTGGGGAATGAGTATATTTTTGTTATTTTTAAGAAGAGCGGCTGATATATCATCGGAACCTATCGCACAATCGCTCCTTAGAGACGTAATTAAACTACCCAATTCAGCCTCATCTGCATCTAGAAGGACAAAGGAATTATTGCACGCTTGGAGAACATCGGATTGTGGAGGAATGGTTGTAACAGTAGGTATGTTTTCAGCGAAAGTACGACCAATATTAGCAAAATAAGAGTTCACTTCATTTACGGAGTTCTCTGGATCGGAGGATGACAAAAGAGCGTCGGCGTGTGTCTTGACCTTTGCAGTGTGAGTAACTGATTTTATAGCCTCCCAGAGCTTTTTATTGTTATTTTGTGCATTATTTATTTGAGCCTTATTATAGTTAGATTTGGAAGTTTTAAGTATCATCGAACAGTAATTTCTGTACCTTTTAAAAGTGATTTGTAGAAATTCGTTATCGGGATTTTTTTTAGATTTCAACTGCAAATTGTCGCGGTTTCGCAAGCATCTAAGAAGCCCCGGGGTCATCCAGGGTTTGCTCAATCGTTTACGGTTGGAAACCACTTTAAATGTAGAATTTTGAAGTACAATTTGTTTGAGAGTAGAGATAAAAAATTCGGTGGCTTCATTAACATCTCGGGAGGAATACAAGGGGCTAAAATCTGCCTCGAGAAGGTCCAATTTAATTTTTTCGTAGTCCAATACGCGAGTAGTTCTGGTTTTTTGCCGAGAAAAACTGGAAGTGGTATAATTCTCCAAAAACAACAGAACTGTGTCATGATCCGTAATTGAAGTATTAGCGACGAAGCAGAAGGCAGGATGCCGCGTTTTTAGGATTAGGTGGTCCAAACAAGAGTTGAGATGTCGTGTAGGAAGGGTGTGTGCCGGAAGCATGCCGTGATAAGCTAAAATAGTCAAATACTCAGTTGCCCGAGAATCGTCGCTGGTTTCATGTATATTAATATTTATGTCGCCGGTTAAAATAATATTTTTATAGTTGGAGACAGATTTCAGGAGTTCATTTAGTGAATCCAGGAACGCGGTGACATTCCGAACAGCAGGCGAGCGGTAAATTGCAATTACAACGGTATCATTATTTAGTTTTAGCAATAAGCAGTTAGCATCCTGGATCAAGGGCTCAGAGACAGAAGCCTGAAGGTGGGAACGGTAAAATATCACTACGCCCTCATTTTGTGACCTATGCAAGTTAGTGGCAGCGGAAGTATACCCATGCATTGAGGGAAGAGGGGGGGAGTTGTATAGCCAACATTCGGTGAGTATAATTAAATCCCAGCATGTCCTACTTCTTTCGAGGAGTGTTGTCAGACTGTCAAAGTTCTTATTTATACTTCGTATGTTTTGACAGAGCAGGGAAATAGATTTTTTGTGTAAGCTAGCAATCCGTCTACAATCCTCAATCATACAGGTGGCAGATTGAGCTACTGAAATATTATCCAAATCTATTTGAATATCTTCTAAATTATCGAATGATATAATGAAGGTTAAGTAACGGTAGGCAAGGCGGTAAGGTTAAGTAAGTTGGGACTTGATTAAGGCGTTTCCCTGTGCATCATGCATTGGAGGGACAAAACTTTTGTTTTGGTGGGACAATATCATATTAAAAAATCTGTGAAAATAGTAGTCATTTAGTGAGTGTGACCGATGTCTATGAGGAGGAATAACGATATGAAAGCGTATTTTCAACATCATCATTCTGTAATACAGCTTGATGAAGTAATTGTAAACATAAATACTAGCTTGAGTGAGACTGTGTATGTGTGTAAGATGTGTTTCTTGTGGTTTTAGTATAAGTGTAACGTACATTGACAAATAATTGAAATAGTTAACAATATAGAAGTTAAACAGATTTATAAGATACCATCGAATACATGCATAAATGCGAACAATTTTAAGCGAAAATGAAAATAGTCATGGTTTAACTCGTGATGGGGCTGGTACTGGCACTGGAATTGCTAACATGGTAAGACATTTCTCAGATTTAATTTCAACGGGTTTTTCTGCAGGGTCTTTCTTCATAAGAATTCTTCCGTTGGAATACCAGCTGGTATAGCTCTTTGCCTTAGCAAACTGACGAGCTTCATACAGCAGTTTTTTGGTTGCGGGAGGTAAATGTTCGTCGATGTAAACTGGTTTCTTTTCACCGGCCATTCCGAGTAATTGTGTGTTTAGCTTGTTATTGACGGAGCGTTCTTTATTAAACTGCTTCACTTTAGCAAGGAATCCATTTCTCATATTAACAGAGCTAAATTCAGCAACAATTGGTCTGCATAAACCTGCTTTTCCGGGTATACGATAAACATCCCGGAAAGCAGATTGCTGGACGTCCATGTTAACAGTCTTCCCTACGCTTGAAACTGCAGAAATGAGATCTGCAGGCGTTTCTTTATCTTTAGCTGGGATGTTGCGCAGCTCGATAGTAGCTTGTCGAGACAGGAAGTTCAGATCTTGTACCTGCTTGTTTAGGCGGTTAATATGGTCTTCGTTGTCAGTTCCCTTATTTTCCAGTAACGAAACTTTAGAATTTAGGCTTTCAAATTTATCGTTAATAAAAGACATGCTGTTGTCGAATTCGACGTTGGACTTTTCAAGAGAGAGACATTTTTGTTTGAGTTCGGCAACTTCCTTGACCAGCTTGGATAAAATGGCAGCTTGTTCGTCTTTCCATGACGTGAGCAACTTTTCCTGTTCGGACTTCCAAGTTGTTAGCATGTCCATTAATTCCATCTTAAAAGCAGAGAATGCACCGGATCGTTCGGTATGCTCTACACAATTTGGGGAGTCGGCAAGGCGCTGTCGTTTGTTTCGCACGGTGATGTTACCCGCGTTTGCTTTTCCGGCTGTAGCAGCCGGGATGTCGGGCTCGGAAAGAGATTGTCCCTGACACAAACCAGTTTTAGGCGGAGTTCTTTGCATGTTGTTGCAGAGTTTTTAATTAGAATGGGGGGAAGAAAAATATAATATATAAAAATAAATTTCAAAAGGTAAAAAAAAAAAAAAAAAAAAAAAAGAAGTTTGCGCAATGTCGGATTCGAGCTTGCGACCTCTTGGCTCCGACAACGTGTTGCCCCACTGCGCCAACTATGCAGTTACACTATGGTTTGAAATACGTGTATGCTTTGCTGTGCGTTGCTTTAGTGGTCAGGATAGGTGTACGTGACTCCTTTGTTTAACTAATGAGTGCAAAGTCCAAAAAACGAACACGTTTAAAATTTTTTTAGTTCGTTGTGATATTAAAACTGTTCACACACTGAGTTTGAGACGTAATTTCACTGTTGTTTTGCACTTAATTTGTCACTGATTTACTGTAAGATATAATTATATAGTTATGTCTCATATAGAGAACGTCCGCGCTGCAATTTTCTTAAGTATTCCTATTTTTTATTTAGACAAATAACATACTAAAACGATAACCACTCTCTATCATTGGTGAAAACAGCATTAAAATCGGTGCACTAGTTTTGAGTTTATCGCGAACAGACAGACAGACGCGGCGGAGGAACCACTCTCTCCATTGGTGAAAACAGCATGAAAATCGGTGCAATAGTTTTTGAGTTTATCGCGAACAGACAGACAGACGCGGCGGAGGAACCACTCTCTCCATTGGTGAAAACGGCAAAAAAATTGGTGCAGTAGTTTTTGAGTTTATCGCGAACAGACAGACAGACGCGGCGGAGGACTATAATAATTATGTAGTGACGATATTAATCGACCCATGCGTTTTTATTTTTGCCGTGACCCTCTCAACTTTGTGGACCACGTCATCACGGCCATTTTGTATGTTACGGCAAAAGGCTACATGTAGGAGGTAGATATGACAGCGTAAGATGTTATGTTACATTTTAAAACACTTAATGTACTACTTTACTAGCAGTGACAGTGACCTACATTTTTTTTTAAACACGAGGAAAAATCACAATATTTTTCTGCCCTTGTCTTAATTTACTAAAGGATGTATTATCAGAATTGAGGATTGAGGAGCTCGTGGCTAAAGAATAACAGCCGCACAGATCGATCTTCAAGGTTATGCAATGCTTGCCAAGGTCAGTCTGTGGATGGGTGACCATCTTAACATACCGAGTTTCCTCCGTGCCTCGGAAAGCACGTTAAGCTGTTGGTCCCAGCTGTCATTTGTAGATCTTTGGCAGTCGTTACGGATTGTCAGAAGCCAGTAAATCTGACTCCAGTCTTGCCAAGAAATACCGTGTTACCTATTTCATGGGTTGCGGAGGTCTGGTAGGCAGCCGCTTCACGTAAAATACTGGTATTCAGCTGAATCCGGTTTGACTGGAAACCGACCCCAATATAGTCGGGAAAAGGCTAGGCAGATGATGGATTATCAGAATTAATCTCGTTCTAGTCATCCATACTAATATTATAAAGAGCTTTTGTGAGTTTTGAGGTTGTAGGGTTTTTGTTTTACCTACAAAAAGCCACGTTATTTGTGACTCGTGAGTGTCATAGGCTATAATCTTAGATATATATAAAATTCTCGTGTCACAGTTTTCGTTCCCGTACTCCTCCGAAACGGCTTGACCGATTTTGATGAAATCTTGTGAGCATATTGAGTAGGTCTGAGAATCGGCCAACATATATTTTTTTTTTTTTTTTGGAAGGGTAGGGTACCTAGTGTAGGTAGGGTAGGGTAGGGTAGGTAGGGTAGGGTAGGGTAGGTAGGGTAGGGTAGGGTAGGACAGGGTAGGTAGGGTAGGGTAGGGTAGGTAGGGTAGGTAGGGTAGGGTAGGGTAGGTAGGGTAGGGTAGGGTAGGGTAGGTAGGGTAGGTAGGGTAGGTAGGGTATGTAGGGTAGGCAAGGTAGGTAGAGTAACCAGTTGACGGGAGCGAAGCCGCGCGGGTCAGCTAGTACTAGTATAAACCCGAAAAATACCGGCCAACAAAGTCGGCACGGGTCAGCTAGTCCTACAATATTTTCATTGATGTCGTCTATTGTCATCCTGATCATCAGCAGAATGGCGTCCACTGCCACCTCCAAGTATCGTCATATCGACCGGTCCTGTGCGTCTCGCATCTGCAATATTCCAGCGGTCTTCACCAGGTCTCGTGGCCGTGAAGGAGGCTTTCCAATGCTTCGTGTTCCGGTGTACGGGCACCACTCAAGAACCTTTTACCCCCATCGACCACCTGCTGTGCGAGCCTCACAACTTTTCTTCATTTTTAGGGTTCCGGACCCAAAAGGTAACCAACGGAACCCTATTACTAAGCCTCCGCTGTCCGTCCGTACGTCTGTCTGTCAGCGGGCTGTATCTTAAGAACCATAATAGGTAGAAAGACGAAATTTTCACAGATTGTGTAATTCTATTGCCGCTATAACAACAAATAATAAAAATAAAGGTTTATGGTACGGAACCCTTCGTGTGCGAGTCCGACTCGCACTTAGCCGGTTGTTTTAAACGATCACGCAAGGAATCTTCTAGCATAGCCCTCTTCATTGCCCCTTGGTAGATTTTACTGAAGAGGACCATTATGAGCGGCCACGTTTCAGTTCCATATGTCAACACTACGACTGAGACTCTATGGTATATGGGACAAGAAGATACTGTGCAGCTTCCCGAACGCTGCCCAGTGGAGTCAGATTCGAGGTTGACTTCTTCCTCAAAGATAGACCTAACGAACAGAACCGTTTGTCCCTGGCAAAAACGTTATCGTCAGATTATAAGTTAACAGTTCAATCTTTTAAACCCACCTTAAAAAAAAAAGAAAAATCTCCCCACTAAATTCGGCACGGGAAACATAGAACATCTGATCAATATTCAGAGCACTATCGTAAGTAAAAGCTAACGGCGCGGGCGCAGTGAGTTTTATCCTAAACTGCGGTGCACCGGTGACATGACTGATATGGTGACGTCACGCCTTATTAGTCATCTTATCAATGCGCTTTGGATTTCAATGCGAGGAATTTGTCTATGCTGATATTTTATTTATTTGTGCCTTTGATCTGGGATAAAAGTGTTTTGCCTGGGGCTAGCTTGAATACCACGCTGAATTCAGGATACTTGTAATAACTCTAGACTTCCTCGCTGCCCTTGGGAGTTAACTTTCAAATACATCATTAGTTTCGGGATTCAATATAACGCCCGTGACATAAAACACTGCTTTATCCCGTCGGTGCATAATCTACTATTTAATATGTGAACTTACTCTTGCACCAACCCACGACCCGACCACATATATAATCTCAAACTGTCAGGTATTTTAAAATGAATAGAGCAAATAATAATATCGTAAAATATTAATCGACCTCGATACGAGGTGCCGTGACCGCCAACTTGCAAGCCAACATTGGTCAAACATTGGCGTTTCGTCACATACACCCACTGATGACAAATTCGGAAAAGTTTTGTTTGTGTTACGATTCAAGCTTATAAGTGGCAGTTTATTTTTATTTGGGGACAGTTAACAGTTTCATATATGTTATACAAATAATACTATCTTTATAAAACGGTTTTTTTTTTGTTTTTCAAAAATGGCAGCCTTCTATTAGAATTAAACCTAAATAAAAACTCATTACGAAATATAGTTAGTCTTTTTTTTTTTTTTTTTTACTATTGATAGGCACGCGTTTGACCACTATCTCACCTGATCGTAAGCGAGGATGTGGTCGAAGATGGATCACGCTTGCCTAGAAATAACCTATTCACTCTTGATTTAAAGACTCCCAGGTTGTAGCTATCAGGAAACACAGACTCCGGCAGGGAATTCCACTCCTTAGCTGTACGCACTATGAATGTGTTCCCAAAACGTTTTGTGCGTATGGGTGGGATGTCCACCATATACCGGTGGCGCATCGCCGTTCGTCTTGTGGTCCGATGATGGAACGGGCTTGGCGGAATTAAATTATGCAATTCCGTCGCACATTCCCCAAAATGCAACCGGTAAAAAACCGACAGGCTAGCAACTCGTCGTCGATGTTCAAGACTTTGGAGCTTCGACGCGACGAGCCTCTCATTGCCGATGATCCTCTTGGCTCGTTTCTCAATTGACTCAAGGGCATCAAGTTGGTATCTGGCAGATCCATCCCAAAGATGAGAGCAGTATTCCATACACGATCAAACTTGCGCTTGATAGAGTTTGAGCAGCTGTTCCGGCGTGAAGTACCGTCTCACCTTAGCCAGAATCCCCAACTTCTTTGCAGCCACTTGAGCTTTTGCCTCTATGTAAGGGCCAAAATTGAGAGTAGATGTTAATGTAACCCCAAGAAGCTCAAGATGGTCGGTTATCGGCACGGTTTCACCGCGGAAAGATGGAGCTGGGCGGAATTGGCTCCTTTTGGCGGAAAATAGACACGCTTGGGTCTTAGCAGCATTGAACTTGACCAGATTGGCATCGCCCCAATCAGAGACCGCCTGTAGGGACACGTTCAAGCGCTCAACCATTGCCTCCCGGAGAGACCGGATCTGCGACCCACCAGCTCGTGCGTCGGACACGTATCTTTCAGCAACAGTGCTGTCGTCTGCATACCCAAAGGTACCGGGTTTAAGCAGATCATTAATATGCAGCAAGAACAGTGTTGCCGAAAGCACCGACCCCTGAGGAACCCCGGCATTAATATCCAGCAGTCCAGACGAGCAGCCATCTATGACCACTCGGATAGACCGATCCCTCAGGAAATCTGCGATCCAATCACACAAACCGGCGGGCAGACCGAAGGAAGGAAGCTTACTAATAAGGCCATCGTGCCAGACCCTGTCGAAGGCCTTCGAGATGTCAAGGGAGACCGCCAGTGCCTCCCCGTGCTTCTCTATGGCCTCACTCCAGATGTGAATGGCATACGCTAGAAGATCCCCAGTTGACCGATTTCGGCGAAACCCGTATTGCCGGTCACTAAGGATATCATTCGCTTCTAGGTACGCCAGGAGCTTATGATTCAGCACGCGTTCCATAGTCTTACAGAGTATGGTCGTTACCGAGATGGGTCTATAATTCGACGGGTCAGCTCGACTACCCTTCTTGGGCACGGGCTGCACGTTAGCTTGCTTCCAAGCCTTCGGCACTTTTCCAGTCTCAAACGAAAGGCGAAATAGGCGTGTCAAGATCGGAGACAACTCAGGCGCACAAGTCTTCAGAACAATTGCCGGTATCCCTTCGGGACCACTAGCCTTGTTCACGTCTAGGTTACGCAGTACCCTACGGACGTCCTTCTGATGAATGCGAATGTTCGACATACTCGACTCGCATTCACCAGGAGAGGCGGAGGGCGTCGCGCCACCAGGATCCAGACGTGAAGATTCCGCAAACAAAGAAGCAAACAAGTTCGCTTTCTCCTCAGCGGAGTGGGCCAGCGTCCCGTCGGGTCTTAGCAGTGGTGGTAGTGAGGGGCGGCAGAAGTTCGATTCGACCGACTTAGCCAGGGACCAAAAAGCCTTACTACCTGTTGGGTATGAAGCAAGTTTGTTCCCTATTCGGCTAATGTGGTCAAACCGAGCCCTCCGCAATACCTTCTTGCAGGACTTAGCAGCCCTGTTGAAGGCTCTCTTCTTCTGACTCACGTCATTTGCTTTGCGCGTACGAGCGTCGACCCATGCTAGGTACGCCGCGTGCTTAAGCGCATCGGCGCGATTGCACTCGGCACCAAACCAAGGACGAGCTTCGCCAGATATTGCTATGTTAGAGAACGGAATGTAGTACTCCATTCCCCTCCGCAACACATCCGTCACGGCGTCCGCGCACGACGTAGCATCAGTGGAAGAAAAGCAAGTAGGCTGCCAAGGGTAACATGCGAAGAAAGATCGCATGCCATCCCAATCTGCTGACTTGTATCGCCATACCCGCCGGGTGCCTCTTGGGCTAGGATCGGGCGGAGAGTAGACAGAGTTAAGACAGTAGTCTTAAGTATTTAAAAATTAAATTACAACGGTTTAATTGTAAACATTTCTGCTTATTATCCCTTAAATCTAGAACTTTTATGATAACTGCACTTTATTTCATTTTTCTTGCGGTCCCAAAGCACCGCGGCCCCGAAATCCCTTCGACCCCATTACTTACAGAGATCTGTGCCGATGGCTAACTAATAATAGTCTCAGGGTCCATTTTTTTGCAACTTCAAAGTCAATACTGAATAGTCATTGCTCAAAACTTATAATATTTTGTCCATTACGAAGTTTGTAAGGATGTTTTATTAAGACCCCGTTAGATAATCATTATCTAATGTCACATTTCCATAAAACACACAGATAATATAATAAATTATGATAGATATTATAGGTTATAGGTACATATTTTAACCGGTCAGCTGAGTCTGACAGTTTAAAAGCACAAACCTTGGTATAACGACTTTCCTCAACTTTTCACCAATAGATAGGCTATCTCTCTCTGTCATATGTCTAGAATAAATCTACATGTAGTTTATGGTAAATTCATGTAAGTTGTAGGTACCTGCTCTAAATTAACTCCTCACTTTAGTTTAGTTCATATGAGAGGTCTTCATAATTTTTGATTTAATAAATTTTGTTTGTAGCGACAATAGTAAATACACATTTTGTGAAAATTTCAACTGTCTACATATATTACAGTTCTTGAGATACAGTCCGCTGAAAGTCAGATAAACGGCCGAACGGATGGACAGCGGAGGCTTAGTAATAGGGTTCCGTTGGTTACTTTTTGGGTACGGACCCTAAGAAAGCTCTAAATTTCACAGACTTTGAACGCATGCGGTTAAGAATAGCTAATCTCAGAAAGTACTGAATGGAATTTCTCAATATTTTCTCGACGCATTGTGCATAAGCTGAGTAAACGAAACATTTGTGGTGGAAGTCGCAAACATAACTGTAGTCGAATTTCACACCGTGTGTGTTACTATTGCCGCTATAACAACAAAACAATATTACTACTATTACCAGGGCCTCAAGTCTGCTATTACAATAGTGTCAGAATGGTCTTTCATTGATTTCAGAATTGTTGATTTTGACAAGTTTCGTAATCTACTAATATAAAAGCGTCATTATGACTTTGCAATGGTCAACCACTGACACTTCATTGAAAAAAATGGCATAGAATGGTAATCTCGTACATAATGAGAAATGAATAAATAATAATATGTAAAAATATAGGTATTTAAAAGAAAAATGGCATAACTTAATGTTTAAATTTAGTAGCAGTTTTTTCGAAAATCATATCTACTAACGGGTTTTATAATAATGGCTAAACGAAAATGTCTTTCCACCACAATTCTATTACGAGACCATTGACCGACTAGTGATCGACCATTATGAATTAGCAGATTACGAACTAAATGACAATGGGATCGTGTTGGAATGACGAATTTATAAAAAATAGCAGACTGTGCGAATGTTTCGATGGATGGATGTGTGGTTGTGTGTTTGTTACTCAATCACATCTGAACGGAAAGGCACAGAGATAGATTTGAGTCTACAATTGCACATAGGCTGGTTTTTAATAATAATAATGTTCTATTGTCAGGCGACGACGGTCCAAAGAAAAAAAAATCACAATATCATATTACAGAAAAATAAACTAATACATACTCCGAATCCAACTCGCTCTTGACCGGTTATTTTTTTAAATTATGAAAAAGGTTTTTTATTTTAGATGTTTGCTTCAGTACGATTGACGTGTGATTTCAACTTGCGCTTTGCCGGTTTTTAAAGGACACTGTAGGCCATGTTTCGAAACAAAAAACGATTTTATTTAAATAAATCCAATAGCAACAAAAGCAAGATATAATTAAATATTCAAGTCGCTACATATATATATATCACAAAAATGTACAAATTATCAATTTTATGGTGCTATATCGCTATGTGGAGTGTTACATAATTATAGGCTATTAAACATATGCGAATTTGTCCGAATTTATCGATATTGTAATGTACTTGAATTTATGAGTTCAAATTTTTGATAGACGAACTGCCTCGATGGTCTATTGGTCGTTAGTGTCACTGCCAGCCATACGTTACTGGGTTCGATTCCCAGGTTGAGCAGTGTTATTTGAATCTGGATTTGTGCCCGTTGTTTGGACACAAGCTGACCCGCGCCACTTCGTTTGCTTATTTTGTTTGTAGCGTGATGTTGTATAGCCTATAGCCTCAATAAATAGGCTACAAAAAAAAATATTCGAACCAGCAGTTCCTGAGATTAGCGCGTTCAAACAAACAAACTCTTCAGCTTTATAATACTACTAGTAAAAAATGTATAAAAAAATCCCTGGCCTCCAGCCAGGGAATTTAAGGCATCCGCCTTAAATTAATTTGAGGTCACCATACGATAGTTAAGCACTTACCAGACCCGGCGTGCTAAACAGCGAGTGGCCAAGTCAGAAAAAAAAACATCGGCAGATGTCTAGTTTCGTCGTAATAAGCAACAGGATATGGATAAACTTTGATTTTATTGTACCTACAGAACTTCCAACGAAAAATAACACTTTGACTTGGTCGTCCTCATTAATAGTTCGTTTTTATTTCGAAGAAGCAGGAAAAAAGGAGACATTTATTTTTATTATTTTTCAAACTTTTTTACTTAACCTGTATGTAGTTCTAAGGATGAATTTAAAACAGTTCGAGTGGACAAGTAAATAAAAACGTCTAGTTTCGTCGTAATAAGCAACAGAATATGGAAAAATCACACTTTGACTTGGTCGTCCTCATTAATAGTTGGTTTTTATTTCGAAGAAGCAGGAAAAATAATACTTTTATTTTTATTATATTTCAAACATTTATATTTAACCTGTAGCTCTGGATCACATCTGAATTTTAAAGCTGAAATTCTGCAAAAAAACGTTTGGTTTATTTATTTCAACTAGTGGTCGTCCAGTGGTCGAAATCCGACCATAAAATTTGGAATTGAATTTATTTTTAAGCATAATTATAAAAAAAAATAGCTTTCTGCACTCGTTCTCTATACAAACTGTAACTATGCCAAATTTCATACTCCTCCGTCCGCGTAATTTTCGGTGTTTGTTATCGAACTCCTCCGAAACGGATTGACCCATACTTATGAAATTTTTTGTGTATATTTAGTAGGTCTAAGAATAGGTCGTAGGCAATTTTTTATTTATATGGGAAAACGTCTGCCGGGTCAGCTAGTATATGTATAGATTAGGTACTGCATGTTTGGATGACAATACGCGGTTAGTGTCATCATTTAAAATCTCAAAATGGCGGATTCTCAACGAAAGGGTCTGCTGAGAGGAATACCTACGTAAAATAAGCGTATACTTATACTGGGGCTTTCAATAAGAACTTTGTTTTTAATTGGGGCAACACCAAAAACATGACAGTTTTGACATTTAGTTTTTTGACGTATCGTAGTAGATGCTTTGGCAATTGTTACAATGAATTCAATATCACTCGAAAATCGATTTAAAATAATTAAAATAACAGAGCCACATGTCACATAGCTAATGAAACGATCAATTTATTGCAAACCAAATTTCCCGATCGCATTATTTCACGAAATTCAGCTGTTAAGGATCTGGCCAGCCAGATCTTGTGTTTTAACACCACTGGAATAATTTTGTGGGGTTATGTTAAGGACAGTCTATACGGAGCCAATCGAATCGATTGCAGCCTTAAAACTCAAAATCCGTGACGTGGTTAACGAAATAGACCCGCCATTTTGCCAAAAAGTGATTAAAAACTTTGATGAAAGAATTGACATCTGTCAGCGTGGTCATGGTGTACATTTGCCAGATATCAGTTTTCATTCATAATTGCCAAACTTTTCTCTTCGTAATACAATAAAAATTTGAATTATCTTCATCTAAATTCTTTGTTTTAGAAAACAAAGTTCTTGTTGAAAAACTCGTTAAAAAAAAACACTATCCAGACCGAAAACAGATTATGAAACAGACTAATATCAAAAATATACGTGAATAAATACTTATTTGATAGATGTTATTAAGATTGGTAAAAAATAAATAAATAAAGCTGGTGGAAAAACGGAGAACTTATACGCTTTTGAAGTTATTTTTATATCCTTGTCATACAAAATTGTGTTTGTACTGGATGGCTTCAATTCAATATTGAGTTCAATTCAAACTTGTTACTGACGTCACATGCAATTTAGTGCTGTCTCTGTTTATTGCAGATTTTAAAACGCTGACAGCAGCGCCATTTTTTTTAAATTTAGGTTACTCTAGGTTTTCAGATTTGTAATTTAAAAAAGAACCAGTCTAATTGCTTATACTATTAAGTATCGAAAGTAGCATTTATATTTGAAGAAAACACGTTGCAGTGGGTCCGCACTAACGGGGGTAAGAGAATGACGACGAATATGAAGCTACCTCTGATATGCAAATATTTATTTAATTTAAATCCGCAATAAATTTAAAAATCGTCAAATTGATTAATTAACATTCTTGTTTTTTTATAAATACACAACAATCAATGAATTCTAAATTGACTATAGGTAAACACAAATGTCAAGTTATTTAAAATGGTTCGTAATCAACAACAATCACGTGATACCAAACGGGAAATCTACCAGTTGTACGAAAATAAAACTTTTGGTCTAATTTTTATACAACTGCGTAACACTGACGTGTTCTTAACTCCCAGTTTTAAAGGAAACTAAACAGGGGGGCTAAAAAGGGCACTTTAGGAGAATCATAATATTAATCACGTAAGGAGGAGCTCGTGGCTAGATAATAACAGCCGCACGGGTTGATCTTAAAGGTTAAGCAACGCTTGCCAAGGTTGGTCTGTGGATGGGTGACCATCTTAACTTACCGAGTTTCCTCCGTGCCTCGGAAAGCACGTTAAGCCGTTGGTCCCGACCGTCATTTGTAGATTTTTGGCAGTCGTTACGGATAATTAGAAGCCTTGCCATGAAATACCGTGTTACCCAGTCAAAGGGCTGTGGAGGTCTGGTAGGCAAAATACTGGTATTCAGCTGACCGATTCAGACCTCAAAAGAAAAAAACGGAACCATTATAGGATCACTTTGTTGTCCGTCCGTCTGTCTATCAAGACCCTTTGTCTCGGAAACGCGTTGGAATCCCGCGATAGATTCTTAGCTGGGAAAAGCTCGGAAGAAACTGCAGGACTTGATTCCTGATCTTTTATAATACGTATATTCCTACAAATTTGTACGGAAAACTTAGTGCGCGAGTCTGGCTCGCACTCGACGGTTTTTTTTTTTAAACCATGTATATTTTGATGAATTTTGGTTTTAAGATAGATTTAAACTTACGAGGATACTTATACACTTTTAAGGGTGCCTGTTCATTACAGCGGAGCGGAAAAACGGTGAAATTTTACCCAATTGGTTTACATAAAATCTCCGCACCACGTGAGTCACTGAAATTTTGACAATCATTATTGGTTAATATTTCTCCGTTTCTCCGTTCCGCTGCCTCGCTCCGCGCAAATGGACAGGCACCCTTATCCAGGGAGTATGTTTTCTTGGGATGATTTACTGCGTAACACTGATGTATACTAATATTGTCGGTAATTAGTAAACAAAAGGGAAAATTAATACTTATGTAGAGGAAAAATACGTATTATGAACTTTAATCTGTCTATTAGTATGTGCATCGCTATTCTCTTAACTATCTTCACGTAATCATGTGTGTGAAATGTGAATATATTGTTACCCGCCAGAATTAATGCTGGGTAGGTACGTAACGACATTTACGTGTTAGTGGCGCGTTTGTAGCGAAATTACTAAGGTCAAGATGTTTCTAGAATTTTCTGTGCTAGAACATTCTCGATGTTTCGACACCTGATCAGTCGGGACCGGTATGTACCCGAACTTTCCAGAAGTTTCCATACTAGAAGGTTCTAGAAACAACTGTCGTTGGTATATAATCGGCGGACATCCGGCGACTGAGTATTGAATTTAGCGATGAAGCGATCTTCAAGAGCGAATTAAGTGGAGTGAAGTGTTCAGTAGTGGACTGTGGGTTTTAATTAATGTGTTTTTAAGGTGTTAATTACTGTTGTAAATTAAAGTGTTATTTTTGGTGGTTTAATCGGCTGTTTTTATTGTAACGAACCCCAAGCTCGTAACAATGTTACGGCCCGGGCAAATTATACTAAGTGGGCTGAGTAAGAACTAAGAATTTTGCTAGGTCTAGAACTAATTTATATTAATTTTCAAAACAGAATCTCCGAAAAACAGAAAAATTTTAAACAATGGAATTGTTAAAAATCTCCGTGACTCACTTGGTGCGGAGATTTTCAGCAACTCCATTGGTTAAAATTTTTCCGTTTCTCCGTTCCGCTACCTCGCTCCGCGTTAATAGACAAGCACCCTTAGACTTGTGGAGTGCTTTATTTTGTCATCGATCTGCGATTGATTAATTTTATTATTATCATACACCATCGTCTCATAACATTTATACATATAACATACAATGATACAACTTGGTATTCCTATATTATATTAACTAGTAGTTGACCCGCGCAACTTTGTCTGCGTCACAATTTACATTACTGCTCCGCTCCTATTGGTCTAAGCGTGATGATATATAACCTATAGCCTTCCTCGATAAATAGGCTATCTAACACTGAAAGAATTTTTCAAATCGGACCAGTAGTTCCTGAGATTAGCGAGTTCAAGTAAACAAACAAACTCTTCAGCTTTATATATAGATAGATGATAAAATAAATGCTGCTGAGATCCTGTACCCGACCCACCAGTTATAAAAAATACCATCGGGTTTCTCATTTCAACATTCCCAGCAAGTTAATATGCTGTCTTGATTCGAGCACAGTTTATGGTACTTGATGGAATTCCATTAAATCAATATGTAAATTATAACGTCACTTGCCGAATTTGGGTGTCCAATTAGATATGAAGAATTCAGTCAGTATTAAAGAATAACAACACAAATTGGGCACCACGTGGGCTTGCTTACAAAACAACACATCAAAATACTACTAGTCGACGTTTCAAAGCGCGGGCGAAAACAACTGATAGGATAGACTTATGTAAAAAAACCGGACAAGTGCGAGTCGGATTCGCCCACCAAGGGTTCCGTACGTAGGTACATACATCTGCCTAACCTTTTCCCAACTATATTGGTGTCGGCTTCCAGTCAAACCGGTTTTAGCTGAATACGAGTATTTTACGCGGTGCGACTGCCTACCAGACCTTCTCAACCCATTAACTGGGTAACACGGTGCCTCATGGCAAGACTGGAGTCAGATTAACTGGCTTCTGACTATCCGTAACGACTGCCAAAGATCTATAAATGGCAGCTGGGACCAACGGCTTAACGTGCTTTCCGAGGCACGGAAGAAACACGGCACGTTAAGATGGTCACCCATCTACAGACCAACCTTGGCAAGCGTTGCTTAACCTTGAAGATCGACCCGCGAGCCACGAGCTCCTCTAACATCTAATTCCACTAATCAATAATATTATCTGGGTAGGCTCGCTCCATCGTAGACTTTGTCGCTGTCATCTCTGACATAGACTGGAGTCAAGAGCAAACCCAGTACAAATAAAAAATATATATTATGGTTCAGGCTGAAATAAAAAGTACAATAGACAGCCGTCAACGTCGTCTACTCTCTAAGCCCGAAGTCCGTAGTTTCAGGCGTAGTTGCGGGTATTCTACTCCCTACCACTAAGAATTAATGACAACACGATTTGACAATTACTGTGAAATCGTGTTGTCTTTCATTCTTAGTTCAGGTTCGGGATTAATCGTAAGTCCCCCTGCTCTCAGGGGGCTAACCTCTAAGCCCGTAGACCGTAGTTTCGGGCTTAGTTAGCGGGCGTATTCTACTCCGTATCACCTACAGACTTACGACTAGTCCCGAACCTGAACTGAGAACGAATGACAACACGATTTAACAGTACCTGTCAAATCGTGTTATCATTAATTCTTAGTGGTTAGTTGATGCGAGTAGAATATGCCCGCAACTAAGCCCCCTAGATGTCCCGAACGGTGGTGTTTGGGATATCTATCTCCGTTATAATTATTTGGTTGCGCGACTTTAATTTTGAGATATCTCCTAACATATTCATCCAAATTAAATGGTGTGAACGGCAATTTTGCTCTAAATTAAACACTCAAGATGATTAACATATTTATTAAGATAAGGATTTGTACTATATTGGTGAAAACACCTCTGCAAATGAAACAGTAAAATAAATATAAGATATCAAATATAAATATCATAAAAATGGATATTGTGAATTAACCATGAAAGATAGACATATGCTATTGCAGAGTTTTTCGTATGTATTGATGTGTTATCTAAAACTGTAGTACATCGTTTTGTTCAATCATCTATAGTTTTCGCAGCGCAAGCGACGTAAATATATTTTTAGATATTTTTTTTCCGACCTCTTCAGTAATAATCTTTATATATCAGTCAATTTACACAAAACCTTGACAAATTGTATATTTAAACCTTCCTCGAGAACCACTCTATCTATTAAAAAACCCCGCATGAAAATCCGTTGCCTAAGCATACACATGGACAGACAGACAGACAGACAGACAGCGGGAAGCGACTTAGTTTTATACTATGTAGTGATGATGATGTTTTAATTACAAATGTGTATAAGACGATATTATTTGCCAAAATTCATAGTTTTAAGTCAACGGAATCTACCCTATAAATTTTGATTCTTGAGAGTGTCGAAATATACGTTTTCTGCGGTATAAACGGCCGTATCTATTTTTTACATTAACTTAGAAGTTTGATTTTATCACAGCTTCAAGGGGCTGTAGACCTGAGTATATGGTTTTAATTTCAACTCGGTACCTCCACGCGTTCTCGTATAATAAAAAGCCTTGACAGACAGACGGAACGGACGGACTACAAAGTGATCCTATAAAACTTCCGTTTGAGGTACGGAACCCCAAAAAACGTCCATATACGTTGAACTGTCGTAATACTGGAGTACGAGAAACGTGTGTTCTAAGAAATTATGTCATTATTACCATTTTAAGATGATCTTTTGCATTTTAATTGTACTACTCGTTCTCATTGCGCAATGTTTGAGCACACCTGCGCGATACGTTCCATGAATCTCTACGAAATTGAGCAGATGTGCAATGAGGGCTACCGTTTTTGTACTCAACAGTTGGCGCCACTGTCGAGTAAGGTTCTTCATCACAGCATTATGAGTTATTGATTATAAGAGCACGTGAACACAAAGTTACAAAAAAATTGTTTATCTGTAAAGTTGGTTTACGGATCGTCATAAGAAAACAATTAAATTCTTAACAAACAAACCGAACGCTTAGGCCGATCGTGCCTCTCTATCGCTTATTCCGCGCTCTCGCTTGCGGCACGTGACACTTTTTCGTGCGTGTAGCCAGCGTTCATCAATCATCGGCGTTCGTAAATCTAAACAATTATGTACCTAAATAAACTGGCGTCAATAGCCAACCAAAAGTAAAATTTAATATTTAAAACCTCACGCTACATTACCGCCTCTGCCGGTGAATTCAAACGCGATATCATCGATTTATCAGATCAGATCGCATTGTGCGATCATGAACTGTGGCACCTGTTATTCCAATCTACTTATTTTTTAATAATATTTTAATAATTTAAACCCAGCATAATCTTTTGTTTCCGGACTGTCGCGATTTCTTACTAAAATTTAAAAAAAGGATAACCTTCTAAAATAAATTCATCAAATCAGCGAGGCCACCACAATTGTTGGGGAAAACATCTAAGGTGTACCTATGCGAATACGTCGTCTTTTTCAAACAATTTTAATCTATCTATCGATATGTCCTTAACATATTTATGTAGTATAATAACACTGCTTAAAGCTATAAACAATAGTCAAGATATCACAAACATATCAAGATATCGATAATTCGATATTCTGTTAACACATTCGCGGTTCATATAAAGATTAGGTAGAATATGAGTGATTAATGAATGACATACCTATTATTTAGCTAGTATTGGTACCTACTGGTATCGGTTTCGGTTTCGGTATCGTGCGTGTTATCGCCGTGCCATCCCTGGCATCCAGGCATGCAGGACTCGCAGGTGACTAAGAGGATGTCGTCACAACCGTCTTGTTCCTTTTTTGGACTCATTTTATCAAAACGAGAATCCGCTCGCGAATTCCTTGACTTTATTAGACTTGGACCAGTTATGTTTCAACTGGTTTCGTTTATTTGGAATATTTTTGTGTTTTTTTGGTATTTTATGAATGGGGATTAAACAGGAGCACGGATTATGCAACTATTTAATGTACGACGAAAAAGAGAATGTGATTTTAATGTAATTAAAAATCTTTAATTATAATGCGCATGCAGTGCCTAAGATTAATCGTAGTATATTCTTTTACGAAAACTAGTCGATGAATAATAATTGTTATTAAAATAAAAAGCAATAAAATGCAAAAAAACCTTCCAATGTAAAGACAAACGCTATGTTTATGAATAATTTAAATAATATTACTAATCAGTAAATCGCATTAATGTCAAAACTTTTATTTTCAGGGGGGCTAAAATGGCTACTTAAGGATATTAGAATCATAATATAAATCACACAACAATCTGTCAAGTTTAATTTTCATCTTTATCGCTAACGCATTAGGTTCAAGGTTGATTGGGAAAATTTGACAGTGACTAGTAGCGTGATTTGCTTCCTTCCTGATTCTGCTAAAGTGGATTTTTTAGCCCCCCAGGTCTGATAAGGTACATGCATTTATTATGTAAAGAACTTATTGCTATGAAATCGCATTCTCAAGATAAAATAAATCGGTTTTCAGATTATTTTATCTCATTCATAGAGATCTACGAATGTGATAAAAAATAAATAATCTAACAACGGATATGCGTAAATAATTAGTCTTAAAAATAGAATATCGCAAGCCATGACTATAAATAAATAAAAACAGACTTGGTGTAATATCATCATTCACAAAAATGAACATCATACGGCAAATAAAAATTATATCACTTACTTTTTCAGCATGAACGCCTTGCTGAGTTCCTTGAGGACCGTGGAGACGATGGCCCCGGCAGCTGGCACGGCCAGCACCGACGCATCCATGCAGGCAGACAGCGCGGCCGGCGCCAGCACGCTCAGCCTGAACCTCGGATTATCCTTCGACATCACTATAGTCTTTCAACCCTAAACTGTCCACTTGAACCGTCTACTAGTCGATACTCGTAAAGTTAACTACTCGTAACTCGTAAAGTTTACTACTCGTAATCCGTAAGCGCGCGACCGTCACCGCTAAGCGATCCGCTTCGCACGCAACTTGAGAACTGAATGTTGTCTTGATCACAGTGTGCGCGGGCGCAGGTTCGTGACGCTCTTACTACTACGGCCTGCCCGGCGAGTTTACAAACAAAGCCCGCGGGGGTGGGGGGGCGAGTTCTCGTTTCGTCCCTCGAAGATGACCAGTCTTGCACAGTTGATGTACTGAATGCACTGGGGTTTTACCCTCTGCGAAGATTATTATTAATAATTAGAAACAGATGATTTAACGGTCACATTAGGAATTTCTTTAGTTTTAGTCATCACATGGATGTGATATTCACTCACGTATCTATTAATGGTGTGAGTAACGATATCTTAAATTGCAGTCTTGTGATGAGTCTACAGCAAACGCCTTTAAACCTTTGTTAAAGGCTAAACGGGTAGTTCTAATGACAGTAATGGATCATGATGAGGTATCTGGACAATTTCAAATGCAACAATGACTGTCCAATTTGTAAGTTATGTAATTTGTGGACCTTGTTAGCAGAATGGCATACGTTAGAGTAATGCGCACGCGCTTCTCAAACTGTGATTGATGAGGGTAATAATAATAAATAAAAGGAGCTACCTATGCTGGACAGATTTAGGTACCAAACTATCGAAACTTTTCACTCGCTACTCGCTGATCTCTGGTGGTGACTCAAGTGCCTGACAAAAAACGGCCGCCTGGCTCGGTGACCAGCTGAGCTGCTGTAGCTAAAGGGGGTTCTTTAGCTACAGCAGCTCTAGCAAAACAACCCTGAGTAAAAGTAGCTTTAAATGAAAAGAAAGATAAAAGAAAGATAACATTCAGGATAAGAATGCTTGGAAACATGCTGGTCCTGCTCCATAGGACAATCAATGGTGGAGACAAGATCAAACTGGTTGGTTTATGTATTTACTTTATAGTTGTACCTACCTACTGTTTCATTTTTGGGTTTTTATTTTTCTGTTCACTCACACTCTGCTAATTAATGGTTCCTTTTTTTGTAAATATGTGATTACCATGTACTTATTTAGAAAATTAATAAGTCTACCTCTGAATACTCTAGGTTCATGGTCCTCACATATATTAACAAAAGTTTTGCACATGTAAAACATTTATTTGAAAAGAGTAGTTATGGTGTTTCTTGTCTGTTCTCAATCTCCGTTCTTCTCCATAAGAATCTACCCTTCCGAATGGACAGTAGAGTCACTATGTTATTTTAAATGTAATGATGACGTTCAAAAGTGCCGTTTAATGGCTTAATTGAAATAAACATTTTTGACTTTGACTTTGAAAGACATTTAACTTGCAGCATTTGATTTTTTTTATGTGCAGCTGCTGGAATCGCGCCAACATCAACATGTTTTCTGCACCTCGTCATGGAGAAGGACTTTTGGACACAGGGCGTGGTGTTCCATCGCGTCTGCGGACAGGTGCCAATAGAACGGACTATAAAACAGTGCTAAGTGAAGTGTTTACTAACGTAGGCTTAGAACTGTATTTACTATCACAAACTGTATTATTATTATTATACTTATGTTAGTCTATAAGGTATATATTTAAGGACCAAAGTAGCCTGAAATATAGAGATTATTGTTGTATTTTATTTTCTCGGGTCCCTGGCGACCCAATCCTTTGATAGGCGAGCGAGGGGCCGAAACCAACTCGCAGAGGCCCCGTGAGACATTTCAAATGGAATGGGACACCAAATATTCTTACGATATAAAGACGTCAAGAAATAAGTTGCCCAGTAAGCCCTGACTTAACAAAACTTGTGGTTCTGCCCCCAGAAAACCAGTTTATTTTAATCCATAAGAAAGAAGAATCGAGCCTCCACGGAAAGTATGACTGTGCATAACGACTAGCAATAAAAACCACACCAACAGGTATTAGCAAAGCTTATGAATGACTTTATACGGGGAATTACTTTCCTTGTATCTTTCTTGTCTCTAAAGAGCTCTGCACTTTGTACTGTATTGTACCTAGATATATTCTTCCAAATAATTTATGCATATCATCAGCACAATCGCAAAGTGCAATAAATGTGGATTGGTATGTCTTAGCAAAGAGATTGGGTCCGATTCCGGCTTACCGAGTGCAGAGAGTTCAAATCGAGTTTGGCCCAAGGCCGTGAAAATGAAGACCCGAAAACAATTCACCAACAGATATAAATTGTCATTTTATGAGTTCAAGTTCGTGTACGTGACTAGCGTCATGACTTTAACTCCTTCGAAGAATCAATGAGATCTAAAACAGGAAAGAAATTCTTTCCACAAAATTCCCCTCCGCCAATCCCCCTAACAGGAAAATCAAGCATCGAATCTCGTGCAAATGCTGTAATAATGATTGCATCTGTTTTAAAATCTTGACATTTTGTATTCGAATTAATTATCCAACTTGTTTTGTTAATGAATCAAACTTTGTTTGGAAGTTTTGGCTAGTTTATTGAAGTCCATACAATTGTACTGGTCAAATAATATGAGAATCAGTTAACAGGTTGTAAATTGGTGCTTTCCAAGGTTTATATCCGAGTGCAGTGGTGGCCCGGTGTTAATGGCTGCGACTTACGAGTTGTAGGTCGTAGGTTCAAACCCAGACTATACTTTGCGTAAATTATTTCATCACCACTGCTCTTAAAAGCGGTGAAGGAAAACATCGAGAGGAAGCCGGCATCTCCTAGAACCAAAAATTCGAAGACGTGATATCTACCAACCCGCACTGGGCCCGCGAGGTGGATTATAGCCCACTCCCGCTCGAAAGAGAGGAGGCCTGTGTCCCAGCAGTGAGAACAGCAGCAGTATTTTATGTCAGATTTATATTTGTATGTAAGGTTTATATTGGTCATCATTCACCGGACCTATATCAGCTTCTTCATACGAAGATATCCAATCTGTTTAAGTTCCTATGTTTGTTTCCTTTTTCAAAGATATACGTCATACTTACTCGGCGCAACTAATCACATTTTCCTTTTTTCTTACTGCCTTTCGTTGTTTAAATGGTCTTTTGTAATATACATATTTAGTAACATTTAGTACATCTTTGAATCTTTATATTCACTTAGACTCTTTAAAGGACACACGAGGCAAACCTTGTCAACTCACCAGATCTCTGCGTTTAGAAAACTAAGATCCAGTAGGGCCAACTTATTAACATCGAGGAGTCCCCGTACCTCAGTTCAAGTCAAGACTGCTTAACATTTGAAGTGTTATGTTCGCTTCAATATCCGCATGTACATGCACGATGGTTGTTGACTTAATAACAAGCTAGCTATTGTTTTATTATTCTATGGCCTCCCATTAAATGACGTTCTCCTTCCACACTATTTGTGCCACAAGTGAACACTACACTATTTAGTCTGTCTATCATTTTAAATACCAATCAATAACATCAAGATACCACTTGATACGACATATTTAGATACATATCTACGTTAATGATGAAATTACTTCAAAGAAATATACCTAAATTAGCATTCCTGCGCACGTCACGTCGTGTAGATTAAGATCACGTGATGATAATGTCACAGTTTCCTTAATATCCTTGTTTGAAAACATTATTTTTTATTTTACCTCAGTAGAGTTATACAGGGCTCCGCATTGTGGGCCAAGGATGTTTGTGTGTTAAGATAAATAACTATCACTGACACCAGCTATTTTCATGTTCACAATAAATTAATAGATACTCGTAATCCCGTAATGATTGCGTTTGTGCGTGTTCGCGTGATGCGCGCAGACGTCAGCGGCGCAAACCGTCTAAGAACTTACTAAGATCGTTCTAATAGGTTTTCCTGTAAATAACGCATTAAAGATGTTAAACAATCGATTCTCTTAGTAGTTCTAATCGTGATATAGGATTGTGGACTTGGCTAGGATACAAGACGGTAGATATTGCGCGAATAAATTTACATCAATCCAGTACCAAAAATTCAGCAATTTGCAACACAAACAATAAAAAAATCAAACGATGTGGATTTAGCTAGTGAAGAACCTAAAGTCACCATCATAGTTAAACCATCAGAAATACCGCTAAGTTTCTGTACATTGACAAAGCGACCGCCAAAGAGGCGTATTGTATCAATCAAATAAAAATATTAGATTAACTGTATCCGTCGGAACGGTTCATCTTACTTAACCTTACGCCTGTGGTCTTATTACGGTAAAGATGTAGATAGACGCTCTCTTTTGGTTAGACACTGATTCTGTCGGTTGAAGGATTATATAGGTTTTAGCTTCTGCTAGCGGCTTCGCCCGCTTGGTCCCTAGGGAACATAGTCCCGGGAAAGAAAAAGTAGCCTATGTCTTTTCCTTTCAGACTCTAGACTATCTGTGTACCAAATTTCATTTAAATCGGTTCAGAAGTTTTGTCGTGAAAGCGCGACAGACAGACTGACAGAGTTACTTTTGCATTTATAGTATTAGTAAGGATAAGGATTACTGGCCGGCAATCAAGCACAAGAGGCACATGGGTCCCGCTTATTTGAGGGCCCCCAAATTACATTATAGGTCTTCTCCGTAGTAAACGAACAAATTCGAAACGTGCTTCTGAAGAAGTTTTGTCGAACCTATCCTAGGTGGGATGAAAAAATTTTCAAACTCTTACGCTTGCAAATGAAATCTTCGAAATTTTAGCTAGATGGCGAATTATTTCTATCTTTTTGGAAAATAATAACAACAACAAAACAACAGCAAATTGGTTATCCTTTTTGTTTTTTTTTTCACGATATTTAAGTACGCCACTGGTTTGTACGGTTTCGTGGTCATACCTACGAAACTCAATTACCTGTGCTCGCATATATTCTTGGCCGGTTTTCAGCTTTCCAAAACTAGACTCAAGAGTACCCATGGTCCAAGGGTTTAGGTAACGGCCGTGGCTGTCGGCATTAACGTCGATAAAACAGTGAGTGATACTACTGCCAGGATATCTTTGCAACGCCAAATGTGTCGCAAGTACTTTGCCTTCCCGGAGACAAAGTTGATCTTCGTGGGTCATCATCTGCCTAACCTTTTCCCAAATACATTGGGGTCGGCTACCAGTCAAACCAGTACCACTCCACAACCCATTAACTGGGTTACCACGATACTTCTTGGCAAGACCTGGGTCAGATTTTATGGCTCCCCACAATGCGTAACAACTGCCGAGGATTTACAAACAGCCGGAACCAACAGCTTATCGTGCTTTCCGAAGCACGGAGGAGTTGCGGTATGTCATATCCCATCCACAGATCGACCCCGGCAAGCGTTGCTTAACCTAGAAGATCGATCCGCACGCCTGTTATTATTTAGCCAGGAGCTTCTCTGAAACTTTGTGGATATAAGCCTAAAATTATACAGGTGACCATACTTTTCAAACTGAAACTCAACTAAGTACGATACTTCACGATTGGGCTTTTACTTTTATTAAACTCCTAGTTAACATTTCATTTCAGTATGTGCACGATCAGATAATGTTCCCACTGCCATTACACAGGTCCCCTCAACATTTTATTCGATAGACGTCCGCTGCTATCGGCCATTTCTGTGCATCTCGCTATACTCGTAAGTGGATTCCCGCAAGCTTCATTAGATCATCGGTCTATCTTGTGAGCAGGCGCTTTCAGTACGCGGTCGCCACTCCAGATCCTTTCGGAAGCAATAGAAGATGTTAGAGGAGGCCTCTTACAAGAGGCACACTGAATTCAGAGACATTCTTTGAGCAACATCCATATTTGTAAACTACTTATTCCGTGCTTCGGAAGGCACGTATAAGCCGGTGGTCCCGGCCTCTAAATGGCGGTCGTCAAATCAACCATGTCAGAGGCCTTTGAGGCGGTTGAAAAGCTCTGACACTACGATATGTAGGGTCGTTAGACCTTACTGCTCACACAATAAGAAAAAGAAGAACAACTTACTGAATCGTTCAAGATTGGGGGCTTATTGATTGATTGATTGACTTCTGTACTAGCATAATGAGCACGCGTAGGCTTGACGTCATCATCTAGAACCCCAAATTGAGTTTTGTACTCGGCACGGTTTTCTTACCCACTTCGATTAAACTTGGTCTTTCATTAAAGTTTGTTGATACTGTTTTAAAGTAAGAAACACGCTGAACCTACGCACGCAACGCATGCAACGCTTTTGTATCGTATGTTGCGTTGCATACGATAAGTGTGTTTCTACTGCATAGTTTTTCATATAACAGAGTCTAGATGTCATAATGCGTTGCATACGTAGCGTACGTGGGACCAGTTTGTCTCTAGTCTAGCTTAAGATTTGTATTTCTTTATACAGGTCAGAATAAAATGGTAGAAACTAGAATTAACTTCAAAGCATCTTCTGGGCACGCTCACCCCATCATAGACCTCATCCATCGCTTTTCATCAGACGTGATTGTGGTCAAGAGCAAGCTCATTCCTCAGTAAAATTAACAATTTTATCAACGCGTTAACTTTGCGAAGTTGGGCTGTAGAGGTCAATTACCCTGTCTGACGTGCTCAAGTATTCAGAATAAAAGCTTATAGCCTTAGCCAGGCGCAAATCCAGACACAAGGCTTACTGACAACAAAATTTCAGCTATAGCATATTTTTAAACGACTTCAAAAAAGGAGGACTTTATCAATTCGGTTGTGTTTTTAGGGTTCCGTACCTCAAAAGGGAAAACCGGTACCCTTATAGGATTACTTTGTTGTCCGTCCGTCTGTCGTAATCAATCATCGAGCGTAATAAACCACTGATTGGATTCAGAAACCTAGTACTTAAAAAAATTAAGTGTTATCTCGAGTAACATTTAGCGTAGACTTCATTAAAATCGACCCACAAAATCAATAGGTATTGATTTTTTAAATCCGATCAGTTAGAGCGCCATCTATTAGGGAAAAATAAAATGCACGAAAGCATGAAATTACCGGCTCCGTATTTTAAATTAATTTTTAAAATAAACACCGAGTTATATGTAGTGAAAATAACTCTAAACATTAAAAACCCCGTAAGTGTGTGACAGTGTTATCTTGTGACACAACATGTAATACAACATTTTAAACTAAAATCACTAAACTAAAAAGTGACTATTGCCAATGTGACAATCAACAAATCCAATAAACAAATCAGACCGACAAGCAGTTATTTGTGCGGAAGTAACAATATCCACATCGAATTTAAAAACCTTTGAGTGTGATAATGAAAATACCGCGTTTGATGGTAATTAACTGTTGTGACGATAAAGTTCGTTAAAATTTTACCATATTAACACGCAAATTTAACAAAATAATGAGAGAAGTACCTACATCTTATAATAAATAACACGAAAACATATTTCGTCTACATTTGTCAACACGATTGGTCTAGTGGTTCAAGAGAACAGCCGAAAAATAGTAATTGTCAGGTCGATCGCTTCCCACTAGCTGCTGTACTTTTTGGATTACAACATTCAAAAATACCATAAAATGTTGAATAATCATCTCACTACAAATTCACACTAAGAATGTTACATTACGGAACAAAATTAAATAAGTTCCAAATGCAAACAGTTCGTTCGAGGTAGCAGTAGAGTCATCAGAAAAAGACGAAGAATTTACATCGCTTACTTCAACAACATCTTACGAGTTAAACCGTAGCTACCCTGACTTATTTAAAATCAAATGACGATGCAATTGAACTAAAACCAGAATTTGTCAACTCGAAGAAAAGTTAGTAATTGCTGAAACTGAAATAGAGAATTTGCTGTTAGATAATAGTACTCAAGCTAAAATAATTAAGAATTTACCAATTGACACATATAATATGTACTAACACGTTCTCAAAAAAATCTGCGGCCAAAATAAAACGTAAATGCCTAGTAAGAATAAAGCTTGGCTTTATAAATACACAACAAAGTCCTGGAAAAATTAAAACGTCGCCAGAAGAAGGTACAATCTTAGAACCTAACGTGATTCAAGACGATAAACAGTTGCGATTGACCCCGGGATCTCTTTGAACGCAACGGCCGTGACAACACAACGTCATATTAGTGTCTAAAACTCTCATCAATATTAAGTTTCATTTTGAAATACAAAATCTGCTGAAGTATTTAATATTATCGATTATTTGTTTTCGTATCAATATCCGGAATACATCTTGAGTCAAGCACCTGTCTTTCAGCCTGTTGTCAGCGTTTCTTTTGCCTCTCCGCTGGTGGCGCCCTCTATGCTTACCGTTGGTACTAAGTAGAATTCGCGTATAGTAAGGTTACTGATGACTTGTTATAAATAGTGTGTGGTCGTAAAGCCGATTTAATAAATATACATCGAGAAGCTTTGTTGCGCCAGATTTCTGAAGGCTTTCATCGCGATGCGTTACATAAAATTCCTCCTAGTACAGAGTCACTTTTTGATGACGAGGCACTTCAAACCTACCTTCAAAAATTGGGGGGGTGGATAAATTAAATGTATTAACAAAATCAGTACCTCAAACTAATTCTAAAGATAATTTTGATAAAAATCAAAAGCCTTCGACTAGTAAGCAAGCTGATGATACCTTTTTTCGTCGAGACAACTTCAATAAAAGACAAAAACATGGCTCACACGCTCCACAACAAACCAAAAACCGATCAAATAACCATCGCGCCAAACCTAGGGGAAAGAAATCGCAATCGCAGGCTTTCACTAAAAACAAGCGTCGCGAATGACTGTCGGACATTTCAAGGCGGTTGTCTAAAGCAATTTCAGTATGCTTGGAGCAATCTAGGTGCGCCAGACAAAATATGCCGGCTGTTAAACGGTGCACGCATACCCTTCATCCTGAAACCGCCGCTAATATTTCCAAGTCCCACGGTCCTAAAATGTTACAGAACCAAAACATCTCCCAATATCACCATACAGATTCAAACTTTGTTAGAGTAAGGCGTACTAGAATCTCCAGAACGGACGCCCAGCTACCTTTCCACGTTCTTTCTAGTACCGAAGTCGGATCAGACCTTCCATCCTATCTTCAATCTGAAGCAACTGAACCGGTTCGTAATAGCAAAACCAAACTATTCAGTCACTTTCGTGTTCCAAATTTTTTGCAACAACAAGATTGGATGGCCAAACTAGATCTGAGCCAAGCATATTTTCACGTGGCCATAGCACAGCAGCATCGCAGGTTCCTGAGATTAAATTACCATCAAGATTCACATTAGCATCAGCTACTTCAAATGACTTGTTTGCTGTTCGGCCTTTCATCGGCTCCCAGAACATTTGCCTCGATAACCAATTGGTTGGCGGAATTCCCGAGGAGTCACAACATCAGGTGCGTAGTGTACTTGGACGATTTTCTTCTAGCAAACCAGTCAAAATCGCAGTTGGAAGACGACATCGCATTCACGATAAAGATTCTGCATTTACTGGGCTGGACAATCAACTTCGAAAAGTCTGTACTGGCTCCGACACAATGCCTCGAGTTTCTCGGCATAACATTACATGGGACACAAAACGTAACGCAAAGTCTCTGTCGGAGCCGAAGTGCCTAACGCTACGCAATGCACTTCACCAACAGCTCCAGAGAAGCAAGTGGTCCTCAAACAGTACCAAACTCTAATGGGGAGACTCAACTTTGCAATGTTGACGACGTTTGTGACTCCGAGAGGTCGCCTTGACTGTCGCACCCTGCAATACTACAGTCGATAGCTGTCGGTGAAACACCCGTACCGGTTGATACCTGTCCCTCAACCAACTCGGTCAGAGATGGAGTGGTGGTGTCAAGCAATAGGAAAATCGATGCCGATCCACTTGAACTCGGTGACACACCTATTGACAACAGACGCATCAGACATCGGATGGGGGGCACAACTCAGCGATACAAATATTGTGGGAACCTGGACGGATTCACAAAGGGCATGGCATGCCAACAAAAAAGAGATGTTCGCTGTGTACGCAGCGATACGTCAGTACCAACAGCAACTGCGAAATGCACAGATACTGCTGCAAACCGACAATCGGACAGTGGTCTCCTATATAAACAAGGAGGGCGGCACAAAATCCAAGAAACTGCTCCAACAAACCCGACAACTTCTTACTGTTCTAGACAAGCAGAATATTCATCTGACGGCACATTATTTTCAGGGCAGATTCAATGTGGAGGTGGATGCTCTTTCTTGGCAGAAGGCTTGCCCAGAGTGGCACCTCACGAGGACAGCAACGACACAAATCTTTAGAATGTGGGGCATGCCGGAGATAGATCTCTTCGCATCGAGAACAGCGCACATAGTACCAAGGTACGCATCATTGGACGTGGGCGATCAAAGAGCACAGCATCACAACGCATTTTGTCATCAGTGGCACTACAACCTAGCTTGGTTGTTTCCTCCACCAAATTTGATTCCCAGGGTTCTCAGACACCTAAATCAAGCCAGCGGAGACCACATATTGATTGCCCCGAAGTGGAACAAGTTATTTTGGCAGGCAGATGTTCAACGGCGAGCGCGACATCCCCCTTTTCTGATTCCAGATCTAGCCCGCACTCTGATCGACACCAGAACAGGGACGCATCCGCCACAAGTGCAAGACCTACACTTAGAGGCATGGCTGATTTCGGGTGGCCAGATATTTTGACGGACTGGACTGATCAAGAACAAAAACTCCTTATGTCAAGCTGGAGAGGCTCAACAATCAATACCTACAGACCAGCGTGGCGCAGATGGAAACAATGGTGTGAGTCGCATTCTATTAATTACAAATACCCTAATGCGGATCAAGTAGCTTGATATTTAGCACATTTACACTGTGATATAGGTTTTGCTTATAAAACTATTTTGTTACATAAATCTGTTATTTCAACTTTCACACATTTAACATCAGATATTGATTGGTCGTCAAATTTCTTTATAAAACATATATTGAAAGCTATTTCTGTCGCACGAGAGAAATCTGCTAAACCACCTATTTGGAAGCCTAAAGTTTTATTGCAATACATGAATACTTACAATTTTGACGAAAATAATACTTATATTCCATGACATGTGGCTACTCTTTTACTGCTAGCATCAGGCCGCAGGGTTCACGATCTTACATTGTTGCAAATCGATAGCACTAGTTTAGTTGTTGAAGATACCTCTATTGTATTGTGGCCAGCATTTGGCTCTAAAACAGACAACCATAACCACAGGCAGTATGGATGGAGGCTTAGGGAACACCCTGATAAAAAATTAAACTTGATTGTTTGGTTAAGGCAATTATTGCATATTACTCTAAACCGCCGAGGAAATATAAAACATTTAGGGGAGACAAGCCCAAAACGGGTAAGCGTTTTAAATTTCGCGCCTTTCGCATAAGTTTCAATGTGTGCATGTAGAAGGATAGCGCGGGCGTCGTCCAATCACAGACAGTCTCCTCGTACGAATGGGACGGGCGGTTGCAAGGTAATTTGTTTTCAAATATTTTTGCTACTTTTGATAAAATTATCAAAGAATTTTCATTTCTGATTAGTCGATTGTGATATTATTTTGTTGTATTTGAAGCTTAATATCCGTGAAGTGATTTGTAACCGGCAGCTTTGGTTTTGAGGTTATGAATGTGCGAAATGAAAGTATGCGTTTGGGCAAATCGGGTATGGGTAAAACGGGTACCTGATTTGCCCTTACCCGATTTGCCCTGACAGATTTTCGGTACGTAACTTTTGCATGACATTGTTTTTCATTTTGTAGATGGTCAATAAGTATAAAAGAAAAACTACAAATGCATCATGGGACGAGAAAACAATGGAACTGGCAATGGAAGAATCCAAAAAAACATCTGTCAATGCAGCTGCCAAGAAATATGGTATTAATCTGTCAACACTGCAGAGACACATAAAAAAGGGATCTGCAAAGAAGATTTTCTTTGCAGATCCCTTTTTTATGTGTATCTCGATGCCTGGTACCTATGCAGCGAAATTTATGAAGACCCACCCACCAACATAAGACTGGATAAAATGTGGAGATTGTGAAATGTGGGCTCATGAAGCTTGCACTTCATATTCAGGCAGAGGTTCCTACTACTGTGGCATGTGTCAAGAATAATTTCTGACTAATTTGAAATAAGGCTGATTTGAAGACTGTGATAATTATAAACCTAAACTGGTATTTTAAGTTCTAACTAGATGTTCAAGGTGATTAATCACATTATTTTTGCTACTACCCGTTTTGCCCAAAAGCCTTACCCGCTTTAGGCACCCCCTTCGGGCAAAACGGGTTTTTTTAAGGTTTTAGTTTTTATATTTTTTTTTTTTGTAGTGAAGATATTTTATTGAGTTTGAGACTGATTTGTTGAAGTTCTTTAAGTAGGGAACTATGATAATTAAAATAAAAGTTGGTGGTATGTTAAAAACCTGTTTTTTTCCATCTAACCTTAGCTTACCCGTTTTGGGCTGGTCTCCCCTATTTATTACAGTTAAAGGAGATATAAAACCTGCCTCTAGAACTATTATTGGTGGATGGGTGAGGTCTCTCTTAAAAGCTAGTGGTATGCAACTCCAAGATCAGTAAGATCTGCAGTAGCTTCTCTCAATTTTGTAGAAAATTTTCCGATTGATCAAATTCTTGCAACTGGTAACTGGAAAATGATTCATACCTTCCAAAATTATTATCAAAGGGAAAGGGCAAAATGATTCGAATAGGAATGTTCCTAATGTTTCTGTATCTTTATCTAATTATTTTGATCCTGTTCATTGAAAGATTACCATTATTTTTTGTTATTCATTTATTTTGTTATTTTTGTGGCTGCAAGTAGTATGTCATACTTGATTATTTATTGTAATACATTTACATACATAAATTATCAATTTTACTAAATAACCCAAAAAAAATATTTTATATCCTTAAACACATTATAGCGTCTTTGAGTTAAGCGCACCAGGTGATAACAAACACATTACTCAAGATGGATTCCGGATATTGATACGAAACAAATAATAGAGAGTTTTACATAAAATAAAACTTACCTATTATTTTTTCATCAATATCCGGAATCCAGGTAAGGTCACCCGATGCGGCTTAAAATACTTAGTACCAACGGTAAGCATAGAGGGCGCCACCAGCGGTGAGGCAAAGGAAACGCTGACAACAGGCTGGAAGACAGGTGCTTGACTCAAGATGGATTCCGGATATCGATGAAAAAATAATAGGTAAGTTTTATTTTATGTAAAACTCTCTATTATCTACAACTTAGTTTCATACAACACAAGGTCGAACAAAAAAAAGGGAGGTAGTCTGATTTTCGCACATACAGAATATGAAACTATTGATTTCGTAAAAAAATTGGTATAAAAATATGTGGAGTTAGAGATCTTAAAACAGGGCTATATTTTTGTTGTTGCTACAGAAGCCCTTATGACAAAAATTTTAAGAGTTTTATATCTAACTTAGAAAAAATATTGGAACATTTTATCAACAAGAAGTGCATCAATGTGGTGATCATAATATTGACGTAGGTACTTGTTAAGAGTAAGAAATCTGATGATTTTGACATGTTATAATTTTCGTTATCTAATAAATACTCCTACTTTTGTTCGGAACAATGCACAATCACGTTTAGACAACATAATTACAAATCTTGCTGATGATGACATAGATCAGTGTTTTGTTGATCACAATGGCTTTGCAGACGGTCATAGTGGACTATTCTGTCAAACAACAGACAATATCAAAATTAAATCTAAAAACTCTGAGAAAACCATAATAATAAACAAAGAATTTTTAATAATGAAAATAATGTCGCATTCAAGAATTATATTCGTAATATAAATTCGACCGATATAGGAATAAATAGTTCCATAAATTGCCTTGGTAAAGCATTCCGAGATTGTTATAGAAAGAATAAATCCATTTAAAAACACAACAATAAAGTGGATTACTAGGGGTTAAAGTTTCAAGTAAGATGAAAAGAATACTATGTTCAGGTACGTTAAATAATACCAGCCGTATAAAATATAAAAACAATTACATTAGAATTTATAGAAGAGTTATTCAGCAAGCCGAAAAAGAGGCCATAATAAAATAATACTAAAAACATAATTAACAGACGTGGAAACTAGTAAACGAAAGTACAAATAAGTGACTGTGAACAATAAATTGATAACTGATCCCAGCAGGTCGCTAACCTTTTCATTGATAGCTTTGTGTTCAAGTTGTCACTAGGTAGTAATGAAAAGGAAAGAGCAATGTCTTTTCTATCGGAGAGGACAAACAGAGTAGAAAGTGATTTAACTTTCCATCCGACAACACCGTCTGAAATCGCAAAGATTGTTAGTACGATGGCCAATAAAAAATCTTGTGGTTTTGACGACTTACCAATTTCGATTCTGAAGGAGAATTTAGACTTTTTGCCATTACCTCTATCCGAGTTCTTTAAAAATGTCTTGAAGAGTCTGCTATTCCAGACCAGTTCAAATTAGCCAAAGTAATTCCAATATTCAAAAAAGGCACAAAGTCTAATGCAAAACAATACCGATCTATATCCCTTTTGCCAACCTTATCAATAAATATTTGAAAAAGTTATTAAAAATAGATTGATGTTACATTGAAATGCAAATTTATTAGTTTCTCACACAGCTGGCGGATAGCGAAAATGGCATCCGTTTATTATTTATTTTTTTATTTAACACTTTACGCATACAGATGTACTCTACCAGTCAACCTTTGGGTGATGCAGAGAATAATACTAGTCCGTTGTACCCCGACCAGGCATAAAACCGAACTGGTTCTGTGAGATTTCACTCTTTTCTCTCAACCGCCTTTCAATAACTTTTTCCCAGGCTTTCATACTATGTGAGATAAGTTTTATTCCTCTTTAGTTGTTGCACTCCAGCACATCACCTTTGTTCTTGAAGATGGGCACCAACGAACTGTTGCACCTTTCATCAGATATGGCTTCTTCCAGCAACAACTTATTGAAGAATAAAGCTAACCATGGCCATTCATCTACTCTTAATGACTTCCACACTTCAATTGGAATTCCATCTGGACCAATTGCCTTACCATTCTTCATTCCATTCACTGCTATTCTCAATTCATCCACACTGACTATTCTCACTAACCCCTCATTCACTGGATTATTCTCTAAAATACCACTCCAGATATTTTCTTCATTCATCAGTCTTTCAAAATTGCCCTTCCATCTATCCTTAATCTTTCATCCTCCGATAGAAGCATTCCAGCTTCATCCCTTACACATCTTATCTGACTAACATCCTTCGCTTTCATCTCTCTAGCTTTAGCAAGCCGGTATAGGGCTTTTTTGGCCAGCTGGACTGTCCAGTGTTACGTAAAATTGGTCCAGAGCTTTTGCTCTTGCTATTTTTACGGCTTTCTTAGCTTTTTTCTTTAAAGCATCATACTCACTCTTTTTTTCAGCTATCAAACTAACTCTCTCCAATCCCACATTCTGCCTTTCCTTGAATTTCTTCTTTTTTTCTTTCAACACTTTCTGTATTTCTGTCGGCCACCAGCACCACCATGTATCCCTCTCTATTGTGCCTCTTCCTTTTGTCTCTCCCAAAATATCCTTCGCTGCTTGCCTTATACATCCAGCTATCACATTCCAGCTTTCATTCACACTTCGATATTTCATGTCTGCCATTTTTATCATTTTATCTAGCACTCGCTCTCTAAATTCTTTCAATCATTCTTCTCTAGCATATGCCATTTTATTTTTAGGGGAGGACGCTCTTTGCTTTTCTTAAATTGTGTCTTTATCGCTAATACCATAACCTGGAGTCTGTGTTGTGAGACCAAGTCTTCTCCTGGCAGCACTTTGCAATCTTTGACTTCCTTTATCTTATTGCGCCTAACAATAAAATAGTCTATTTGGGTCTTGGTGGTTACCACTTTTGTATGTGACAAGGTGTTCATCTCTTTTCTGGAACCAAGTGTTGGCTACTGCCAGGTCAAATGCAGTAGCGGATTGCAGCAACGTCTCTCCCTCGTTATTGGAACTTCCAAAACCCCATCCCCCATGTACTCTTTCATAACAATTTTTTCATTCTACCTACATGCCCATTAAAATCACCTCCAACTATCAATTCTTTATGCATGGGGATGGTCATTATAATAGTATCAAAATCCTCCCATAACTTCTTTTTTACCCTAACATCATATGCTACCTGCGGGGCATACACACTAACTACATTCAGCATCACACTGTCCATCATAACTTTCACAACTATCAATCTGTCATTAATCCTTTTTACTTCCATCACGCTTTCTTTCAATTTATTATTTAACACTATTCCCACGCCATTTTTTTTACCGTCACTTCCGCAATAGAAAAACTTGTATCCTTCACCAATTTCCCTCGCCTTTCACTTAGTTTCCTGCAAACACGCTACATTTATTCGTCTTCTTTTTAATACGTCCGCTAACTCTCTGGCTCTTCCAGTCATAGTCCCAACATTCTAACTTGCATACCTTAATCTCACTTCTCGAGCTAGCTTCTTATGTTGCCCCCGCCCGGGGTGGTACAACAACCTTTGTCCATTTCCCACAGGGGCTGGACAAAATTTCCCTTAGTCGCCTCGTACGACGCTCATGGGATGAAATGGGGTGGAAGTATTCTTAATCCGGAGCCACACGATTTAATAAATTAATATATTACCGTTATTAATCGTAACATACATTCTTTAACGTCTTCCGCTGTCAAATACTTTGACAGTTTACGAAATGGCGCGATTTTCCGAATCACGGTGTGTGTTAATATTTTCTAATGGAGAACGTCCCTCCCTCACACGATTTTAAACAGCGCAGTGTTTAGTTCGTTAGATAGGTTCGGTTTCTAAAAGACCTTGAAAAGTATTTGCTATGGTTCAAATTCGTTAAATATCTGATTATTTCTGTTTCTTAGCTCTGAAAAAACTGCGAAACTTGATTCCTAAACTATTTATAATAGGTACCTACTTTGCACGGAACCCTCTGTGCGCGAGTCCGACTCGCTCTTTTTTTTGTTACCTCATAACTCCGTCATTTATGAACCGATTTGAAACATTTTTGTTTCATGTGAAAGGATTTTTGTTTCATGTGAAATTGGTCCCATTTAAATTTAATCAAAATCGGTTCAGTAGTTTGACTTTTAAATTAAAATAGTTGGAATTCGTTTACTTAGATGACGTACTCGTATTTGGTTTGTCATTCGAGTAAACAAAATTGGTATTTTAGGTGTGGGAGTATTTACCACTAAAAAGTAAAAAATAAAAACTTTTTACAAAAAAATACAACCGTTTTCCAAATGAAAAAACAATTTGTAGCAAACCGTCCTAATCGCCGCGTCATTAATATACCTCAACGCTTACGCGACTATGATTTGGGATCGGGATGCGTATAACGAAATACATTCAGTCAAAAAAGTATCGGGAATGGATGATTTGTTTATGGTTCCAAATTCAAATTTTTGTTTTTTTGTAGTTGTTAGATTGGCACAACTGTTTTCCATTTTGGCGCGGAGTTTGGGTTGCATCTGTTATTTATATTAAATACAGTGCTGGTTTTAGTAATATCATATATAGTGTGTATTGCGAATTTCATATTGGACAAAAATATCGAACAAAGAGTTTGTCTTAAATTTTGCATCGCCAATGGAATTTCGTGTTCGGAGTCACTGAAAATGTTACAGAAGGCTTACGGTGAATCGACTTTATAAAAAACTCGTGCTTATGAGTGGTTCAAAGCGTTCAAAAGCGGTCGAGATGTGATGTAAGATTTGCCTCGCTCTGGTAGGCCGTCAACGTCTGCAACTGAAGTTAACATCGCAAAAGTAAAGGAAATAGTGACTGAAAATCCCCATTCAACTCTGAGAGAGATAGCCGCCGAACTTTCTGTATCTCACGAGTCGATCCGTACCATTTTAACTAATCATTTGGGTATGAAACATGTTGCTGCTCGGCTAGTCCCAAAAGATCTGAATTTTCTCCAAAAACTCAATCGCATGAAAGTCGCTGAGGACATGCTAGAACGAGTCAGTTCGGACCCAACATTCATGAAACGCATTGTTACTGGTGACGAGACGTGGGTTTACGAGTTTGACATGCAAACTAGTCAACAAGCTTCGGAGTGGCGCCTTCCAACTGAACCGTTTTCAATCGATAGAAGACATAAAGGAGAATTCGCGGCGAGAACTCAACTCAATTCCGGAAGCAGCGTTTAAAAAATGTTTTGATGAATGGATTATTCGTTGGCGCAAGTGTATCGTTTCTAAAGGAGCATACTATGAAGGTGATAAAATAAATTTGGATGAATAACAGACATTTTGTGTATTATTGATCTTTTCCCGGTACTTTCTTGACAGAGTAGTACACTCGGCTCACGCGACGCTCTGATTGGTCCCCGCGGTTCGCCGCCCGACTGGACGTTTTTTATGCTTGACGTTACGGATTCACGCGCGCTTTGGATCTCTTGATGTGTGGGAGAAGTTCCGTAACTGTGTTAAAACCTTTCTGATTGTGATTCGAGTTCTAGTATCTAAATCTATGTTTTACTCTAGCCGGCCACATCGATTAACAATAAAAAAAACTCTCACTAAGATTGTTTATGTGTTTAATTCAGTGCTCAATGCGAAACATGGCGTCCCAACTCGTGGCCGTACCTACTTACAAACTCAGTGAAATCATTTAAAACAGTTCAGTGCACATCAAATACCTTGTTTTAGTGACTATTGTGGGTGTACCTATAATTTACAATGCCGAGGACCACAAGAGGACGAGCAGGAAGCCCGGTTGACAGAGATGATGCGGCGCAAATTCCCGCATTCCCTACTCCTCTGCCAACCATACGGACTCCGCCGCGGGGCCGCGCCGAAGATGAAACAAGTCCATCAATCCCGCCCGACGCCGGAACCTCCGCCTCTTTTCCGAGTGCCGACCTCACATTTTCAAATGAGAATGTCGCATCCATAATTGCGTCACTACAAAAATCACAAACAGAAGCGTTTCGAGACCTCTTATTAACAGTAAGTCACGCAAATTCATCCACTCCTGTGCAAATTCCGGGAGAAGGCACTCTGACGCGCTGTAGAGCATCATTCGCCGGCAAGCCGCACGAGTCCGTAGACGCGTTTATTGACGCCATAGAAGCGTATAGTGAGTGTGCGCAAGTCACCAGCGCTAACATTCTCCGCGGTCTCGCCTACTTACTCACCGATGAAGCAGCAACGTGGTGGCTGGGCGTGAAATCTACAATTACATCCTGGACGCAAGCGAAAGAAAACCTTATAAGCGCCTACGGTGACCGCCGCCCGCCCCACCGTATTTACATCGAATTATTCGGTAGTCCACAAACACTGTATGAAAATACAGATATGTTCGTCGCGCGCAGCCGCGCCCTTCTATCAAAAATCCCAGAAAGAGATATATCAGAAAAGGCAAGGCTCGATATGATATACGGCCTTTTACACACGAAAATAAGAAAAAGATTGCGCCGGGAGGAATTTGACTCGTTCCGTGACCTATTGCGACATGCGCGTAACATAGAAGATAGCCAGGGGGAGCCCGACGTGTCTAAGTCTACGCCGGCTACACGTGATCCGCGCGCGACCACGTCCGCCGCCCCACGAGCAGCCCCGGTTTCCGCAGTACCTCACGCACCGCGCACTCACGCCGCGCCCCGCGCGTCCCTGCCCGGGATCGCGGCGGCGCCTGCGGCCCGCGAGGCGCGCCCGCCCGCAGCCGTGCAGGCCGCTGGCGCCACCGCGCCGCCGCCTCCGCGCGAGCGTGATGACCGCACGACACCAAAACAGCGACCATTTTGCGTGTACTGCAAATACTACGGACACCAGCGTGAACAGTGCCGTAAGTTAGCAGAACGAGGTGAGTCCACACCTGACTTTAATAATTCGCGATCAGTGCCTAATCCAGTCGTATCGTGTTATAAGTGCGGGTCGAAAGGGGTAACGCGAGACACTTGTAAACAGTGTAGTGTAGGTACTCAATTCTATAGTGTAAACATTACTGACGATCAAACGTATACACGCCAAGACGTGTCATCTTGTTATGATTATTTTACAAATGAAGATTATAACTTTGACATTTCATTTTCTAATGTTTGTGATGATAACTGTTATGATTGTGCGACGAGTGATCAATCGACAAGTACCCATGAGTGCAGTACAAGTGATGACATTTTAATTTCCGAAAACAATAGGTTTTCGTCTTGTCACTCGTCGAATGATAACTCGTACGGTCGCGACAATAATATTTTGTCGAATGATAACTCGTACAGTCGCGACAATAATATTCTGTCGAATGATAACTCGTACAGTCGCGACCATAATATTCTGTCGAATGATAACTCGTACAGTCGCGACAATAATATTCTGTCGAATGATAACTCGTACAGTCGCGACAATAATATTCTGTCGAATGATAACTCGTACAGTCGCGACCATAATATTTTTTCTATTGATGACGAAAATTGTCATAATATATTTTTTAATGATTGTTTGTACAGTCGCGAAAATATTTTTTTTTCTATGAATGATGAAACATGTGAAGCGCGTGAATCCTCCGTTGATACATCTAAAAACATTTTGCGTCCGATTTTTGACATTAATGTATTAAGTTCGCCTGGTACGGCGTTAGTTGACACGGGGGCCAAACAGTGTATCGCTGGCCATACCCTCCACGCACTCCTGCGTCGAAAAGGATATCCGATGCTACCATCCCGCAGACATATCAAATTGGCGGACGGGCAAGTACGGGATGTCGCGGTACTACTCACCACGCTCGATGTTTGTCTGGCGGACAGGGTGATTGAGACGCCCTTCATCATTTTGCCAGACGCAACTAACAATGAAACCCTTCTGGGAATTGACTTTTTACGTAAAGCAAAGGTAGTTGTCGACTTTAGTGACGGATGTTGGTTTTTTGCTGACAATCGACACGATCACTACCCTCTCCGTTACGAGTCATCTTATCTACCTAAAATCTCCATCTCATCAGCACATGTGCAACTCAGGGACGACGAAGGCGCCGTGCTGTCAGTGACGGACCGCAGCCAATTGGCGCAGGTCCTGATGGTTAATGAGGACCTCTTCCGGCCAGGGGGAGACCCAACTCCCTTCGCCGAGCACCGTATCGACACCGGGGAGCATCCGCCCATTGCAGTACCTCCATACCGCCTTACACCCGCAAAGAGAGAAATTATGCAAAAAGAAATAGACAAGATGCTGAAGGATGACATCATAGAGGAATGTGAGTCTGCTTGGTGCTCACCAGCTCTCTTGGTACCCAAGTCGAATGGCAGCGTCCGGTTCTGCGTGGATTACTGACGCTTGAACTCTATCACTAAGACAGACCACTACCCCATGCCTCTCATCGACGAGCTGTTGCAGTCAACTAAGCGCAACTGTTACATGAGCACGTTGGATCTTCGGTCAGGATACTGGCAGGTGTCTGTCAATCAGCTTGACAGGGACAAAACTGCGTTCATTAGCCCGTTGGGAACTTACCGTTTTAAGCGGATGCCCTTCGGACTGAAGAATGCGCCTGCCACGTTCATGCGCCTCATCGATCGCTTGCGTTCCTGTCCGTCGCTGGCAGATGTCACCGTCCTAGCCTATCTTGACGATCTGCTCATCGTCAGCGAGGGTTTCAAGCGCCATCTCCAAGATCTCCAAGCAGTTTTTGACCGACTGCGAGAATTCAACCTGCGGATTAATAGGGAGAAGTGTGTCTTTGCCCGAGAAAACGTCAAGTATCTCGGACACATTATCACTCAGCAGGGTGTCTCTCCTGATCCTGCCAAGGTCCAAGCGGTACTGGATATGAAGGAGCCCGGAAATCTGAAACACTTACGCACATTCTTGCAAACCTGCTCGTGGTTTCGCAAATTTATACCCAACTTCTCATCGGTTGCTGAACCACTGACGAGATTGACCAAAAAGAGCCAGACCTGGACCTGGGGTAACGAACAGAAGACCGCTTTTGTTGAACTAAAACATCTACTTACCTCAGCGCCGATTCTTATCCAGGCTGACTTCAAACGTCCGTTTATTCTGCGCACGGATGCAAGCAATTACGCACTTGGAGCGGTTCTACTGCAGGGGGAGGCTAAAGAGGAACGACCCATAGAGTACGCCAGCCGTCTCCTGAGCGCCGCCGAGCGAAACTATTCCACGACGGAGCGAGAGGCCCTCGCTGTCGTGTGGGCTGTCGAGCGATTTAGATCTTACCTGGACGGACATCCTGTGATCGTAGGAAGTGATCACCAACCACTCCGTTGGTTGCTGACCTTGAAGTCTCCTACCGGACGCCTGGTGAGATGGGCTCTCAAGCTCCAGTCATTCGACATCAAATTTGAATATACACCTGGAAAGGCGAATGTAGTAGCGGATACGTTGAGCAGGCCCAGTTGCTCGGAGGAAACTCGTGACTCCTGTGGTATATGCTCCGTGATCATAGACTTACCTACTACGAGTCCTGAGACCTTGAGACAGGCACAGATTGCCGATCCAGAGGTTGAGAAGATTATGAAGCAAGTAGAAGGTCCAGACGATGTCGCTGCACGCAGATGGACGGAGCGCGGTTACCTAATGGAGAAAGGGATACTGTACCGTCTGAATCCTGATTCGGAGAGTGAATCCCCGCAGCTGGTGATACCTACCAGCATGCGCGCTGAAATCCTGAAGGAGTGTCACGACTCGCCGCTCGCAGGACATCCTGGAATAGACCGTACTTACCTGAAGGTCTCGCAGCTGTACTACTTTGCAGGTATGCGACGCATAATCACGGATTATGTAACAGCCTGTGTACACTGCCAACGCTACAAGGCGAGTAATGCTAAACCGCCAGGGCTGCTGCAAACACCTGTTTTGAATCAGCGAAACGAGGTTCTCGCCATAGACCTATTTGGTCCTCTTCCCGAGGGGGAGAATGGTGAACGATGGGTGCTACTCGTAGAAGATACCGCTACGAGATGGGTAGAGCTCTACGCCCTTCAAGAAGCTACTGCTGAAGCCTGCGCACGTACTCTTATCGAGGAATTCTTTCTCAGGTACGGTTTTCCGCGTAGAGTAACGTCCGACAATGGCGTTCAATTTGTCGGGGCTGTCATGCAACAATGTATGTTCATCTTGGGAATCAAACAGAGCTTCGTGCCACTTTACCATCCGGAAGCAAATCCAGCCGAGCGAAAGAATCGCGATTTAAAAGCCCAGCTCGCTCTTCTGGTGGAAAATGATCACACCTCATGGCCGAAGAAGCTTGCTGTTATCCGCTTCGCTATGAACAGTGCTTTTTGTCGTACCACTGGCGTAACTCCGGCTTATCTTACGTTCGCGAGGGAACTTCGAACGCCCGCCGAAGCAGGTCGCGATTTGAGAGCGGTGCTCAATAAAGAAAACTTTCTTCCCCAGATCACCCCATATCTACGATCTTTCATCGGTAACCTGTCCTCGATTCGAGAGCGCGTTGAAGCTCAACAGGACCAAAGTAAAGAGGTAGCTGATCAATCGAGACGCCCTAGTCCTGCATATAAGGAAGGCGATAAAGTACTCGTCAGGTCGCACGTTCTGAGCCAAGGAAGCAAGAACTTGACTTCCAAGTTTGTCCCAAAACGTGATGGACCCTACGTAATCTCGCGAGTGGTGAGTCCCACCACATTTATGATTGCGCCAATAGATCAACCTACTGAAATCCTAGGCAAATATCATTCCCAGGATCTCACCCCATTTGTCCCAAGAGTTGTGGAGGATGAAACGACTCCCAGACCGGTGATTCCCAAACGACGCCGCGGACGGCCGAAACAGCTAGTTGAGGAACGGGGGCGTTCTCCTCAACTAGAGGGGGAGTATGTAGCAAACCGTCCTAATCGCCGCGTCATTAATATACCTCAACGCTTACGCGACTATGATTTGGGATCGGGATGCGTATAACGAAATACACTCGGCTCACGCGACGCTCTGATTGGTCCCCGCGGTTCGCCGCCCGACTGGACGTTTTTTATGCTTGACGTTACGGATTCACGCGCGCTTTGGATCTCTTGATGTGTGGGAGAAGTTCCGTAACTGTGTTAAAACCTTTCTGATTGTGATTCGAGTTCTAGTATCTAAATCTATGTTTTACTCTAGCCGGCCACATCGATTAACAATAAAAAAAACTCTCACTGAGATTGTTTATGTGTTTAATTCAGTGCTCAATGCGAAAAATTTAAATAGATAAGGATTAATATCATGATACTAAAATTACCACTAATCCATGTCACCTGGGTTTTGATTGAATAATTTGAACTAAAAGCGGTCATTGTGACTTAACCATAATAGTTAGATATATAAACCCTCGCGGACTGTTTATAGATACCTATTGATGTCTTCTATAAAACTGTAGTACGAGTACATCACTTTGCTCTTTAGCAAAGTGATGTACTACAGTTTAACTACTGACAATAGTGTCAGTAGTTTCCGCAGACAAAACAGTTCGTCAGTAACTGTCAAATCGTGTTGCCATTAATCAGTGGTTAGGTGATAAGCACAATCGGATCTTAAGCTTTGCCCGTTTCGGTTATTTTTCTATTTACAAAAGAGTGTCCGTGGATTTTCTTGCACGTTCTTCTCCATAGAGATCTACGCTTTAGAACGTGCAAATAGCTTCCATGTTTTTGACTGACCGACCTTAACGTTTCAAAAGTGCCTGTGAATGGTTTATTTGAAATAAAATGCTTTGAATTTGAATTTGAAGTGTTGATAGCCTTCTCATAACGTCGGCGCGAATAATATACATTATTTTTACCGTCCAAATTTGTTTAAAACGCTAACTTTCTATCGCTTTTACGACTATAAATATTACAACATCATTCTGATTAAGGTTAACATTTTCCCCCTTTCCAACCTGTCAAAAGTTTTTGTAGGTATGTATAGTTTACGAAGACAAATCCAAAGATTTTCTAAATTCTAAGTGTTTTTCCATGATTAAGTACAAGCCTTGAAGATGTTCTGTGGATCAAACAACAACCAGGAGGAAACTATTACTTAGCAATATGGGCCTCTGAGGATGGAACTGAGGTTATCCTACAGCCCCGGATTTGGAATGCCGCATATAATACCAGCGGCGCTCATGTGTATCTACCCTCCGATGAAACTTTACTGAAAGGGTCATTGGGTCTTTTTAGTTGCATAATTTGTTGTTTTTGTAGTTGTTAATACTGTTTGTTTTCCTGTTACAATAAAATAAAATAAAATAAAAAAATCACATTTAGGTTCTAATATTGGTTAACTAGGTATTGAAATAAACTAATATGACAAAGAGTTAAAAATACATGTTTAGAGGACGTTCGATTTATTTTTCACTGATGTGATGCACAGTTTCTGTGGAACAGGCTACGTGAGTAAAGCCACTCGAAAAACAAACAAATTGACTACTTATCTTTTCGTTCGTTTTCATAACTTGTGCACATATTCCAATTATGATTAAAATATGATTTTTATACAACTGGTCTACTCCATACCTTTCGTATGCTTAAAAGTATCTAGTGCTATCTCAATTGCACAATTATGACCATGTTCTTAAATAGCCAACTGAATTAGTAGTTTTTACAAAAAACATGATATAAATTACTAACGACTGCAAAAATATGAGTATTAAAAAAAATCATTATTTTTCATCGCTCAATATTTTATTTTATTATATTCTATCTACGTCTAAAATCTGGTTTGTGTTAATATTTTGACAGCAGGAGGTCATGGAGTTTGAGTACGGGCAACACTGAATCAGTCGGCAGTTTGAGAGTTAATTTAATGTTGTGGCGCTAGATTCGACATTTTGCATTTTAACATTGCGCGTGGAAGCATGCGGGGACTGCGCGGTGCCGGGACGTGTAATCGGTGTTTTCAAGCTATCATTTATTTCAGAGATACGGCCTTAAGTGTATATTTTATACAAGTAGCCTGAATACTAACTGAGCTAGCTCAGGTTTTGTGAAAGAAGTTACAAAAACAGTTCAGTGGAAAACCGGCGCTATCAGTATTATACCTACTTACTTGTAGTTTAACAAATGTGATCCTAATATATAACATTCTTCCATTACTGATTCATTGAGTGACTGACAGACAACGCACAGCCGAAACTGCTGGTCGTAGAATTGGCATGTTGTTTGGCACCAAGAGAGGATTTCCCAAAAATCCTACAGGAACGGGAAAAAACTCGCTGTTTTTGGTAGTTTTTGTTTTTTGACACCGACTTCCGAAATTAAAGTTATTTTTTACTTTGTAGTGTTTTGTTTTTGGAAGACGGTTTTATTTTTTTTTATATTTCTCTTTTTGGTGGTACCTACGTACCACTAATAAGTGAAACCACAAACACAGCGTACCGGCGTGATGTTATGTTATGAACTGGTGTAAACAATCAACTGACATGCGATTTCAGAAATCCCGATCCATTTGCTATCATTGATTGAAGAGTTCCATTGCCTACCTCCGAAGATCTTCATCAGATCATCACCAAATTAAAATGGGACCAGTCTGGGATTTTTTTTTGTTTCTTCCAAACAAAAAAATAATCATCCAAATCGGTTAACAATTGGCGAAAAAATCGCTGAACAAACATTTTTCATGGGATCCCATCATCAGATCCTAACTTAAACCTTCCATCATCAGCTCAGCAACATGAGATGATGATTACCAGGCACACATATCTGAATTGCGTTAGAAATGTCATGAATAACATGGGTTTCCTTTGATTTTCATGGGATCCCATCATCAGATTCTGACTTGGTGACAATGGGACCACCTCAGAAGTATAGGCTTTTGAACAAAGAAAGAATTTTTTAAATCGGTCCAGAATTGGCGGACAAAAATAAAAAAAAGATACATACAGCCAAACATAGAAGAACCTCCTCCTTTTTGAAGAAGTCGGTTAAAAAAGCAGAGAAGTACCTGGGAAAAAGTTTTTAAGAACACAGACATTGTAACAGAAAATACATGTCTGTAGTTTGTTAAAACGACGAATTTATTCGCGCCAACGCAACGCAAACTCAGCATGGCGAAACACGATATAGGAAAATGCACTCTACTATTTCGTAATACGATTTAAATTAAACAAGCGAGCAAGCGACCTTGACCGGACTGTACAGACTGGAGCGATCGATAGTATTCCCCTCCCTACCGCGGCAAAGCGACGACACAATACTTCGAGGGATGCCGCACTGTATCCACTCGACACCTTGCTTCATCCCCGCGGCAGCCCCGCGGCATGTACAGCCTAGTCAAGTATGGCGAGCCGCGCGGCAGCCGGACAACATCCATACAGCACAGACGAACGCGCAATGCGGCGCGGCACCCCGCGGTTGACGGACGATTTTGTTTTATCGCAGCGGAACCGTCGTCCGAAATGTATGGCCAACTCAACAGCCGGCTTTCACTTTACGACTGGTGGTGACCTCACTAGTATATTACGTGCGAAAGCCGTAGGCCAGTAGATGGCGGGACTAGTCGACAAACTGTATAGTAACAACCACCCCATAGATGGCTCTTTTAAAACTCACATTATTTCCGAATGATGGCTGTCATGTCAAACTTCATTTTTTTTCTAAAATATTCGAGAAAATTGGGAAGTTGTGAACTCCTCAGTAATAATGAATGATGCGTGAGTTCTAGAAACCAACTCCCACAAAGCTAGTAACTGAGAAGATACCTACATTTTTAAGTCGAGGCACATCAGCAATACCTACAAGACTATCGTCGTAATTTCAGACCACTGCATGACGCGATGACTTCGTGAGGCGCATGCATAATAGCTGCATATACCAACAAAGGGGCAGAGCATGAGTAATACAGATGGTCCTTAACGAAGGTCAATGGAGATTGTCCATAAGAACTTGGTTGTTCTAAGTAACTCTCACATACACCTCCTTTTTTTTTGCTATTGATGGGCACGCGTTTGACCACTATCTCACTTGATGGTAAGCGATGATGTGGTCGAAGATGGAGCACGCTTGCCTAGAAGTAACCTATTCACTCTTGATTTAAAGACTCCCAGGTTGTAGCTATCAGGAAACACAGACTCCGGCAGGGAATTCCACTCCTTAGCTGTACGCATTATGAATGTGTTCCCAAAACGTTTTGTGCGTATGGGTGGGATGTCCACCATGTACCGGTGGCGCACCGCCGTTCGTCTTAAATCATAATTTAAATATATAGTCTTTATTCAGAGTATTTTGTAGCTACAAATTAGTACGGAACACTCGGTGGGCGAGTCCAACTCGCACTTGACCGGTTTTTTATTGAAATATTTAGTTTCCCGGATACAATAAAGGGCTCTAGTGAATAAAACATGTGTATCTGTTAAGTTGGGTTGTTCGGCACATCCTGGGCTACAATATCAACCTGCGAGTGTTGACTGGCTTACCTTTAACCACTATATGCAGAAGGAGACCAGGTACGGATATCGAAAATATTTTAACCCAATTTCAATAAGGCTAGATGTAGAATTCGGAATTAAAAGGAAACGGAATAAAGGAATGAGGTACAAAAAATACGCTTTTCATAGTAAACTTTTTACTAATAAAACTTTATCGATAACAAAAACTAAAACACCCACTTTATATCTAAAACATAACACAGTTCGGTAACCAGTTTCCACTTACATATAATTCTTAATAATACTGTCGGTCAATTTACTTACTAATTATTACCCTATTAGCTAACATATCATTGTCACTTTCTAGAGACGGCATCGATCCTAAAGTATAGTTGGAGTTAGTGCTGTCCAAAGTCTTCAGTTGTAAAGCGCTGGGTACCTTCGGGTTCGGGAAGGCCCAGTCCAAAGACCTAGGTCTCTTCTTGCTCTCGGCAACGCGAGTCAATTGTTTCCTGCTGACGGTGTACAACCAATCATCGGAATTAGAACGCCTTTTTCCGGCACCGGTAGTCTCTTCGTCTTTCTCTGGGATAGTTGCGGGCACATTCAAGAAACTTGGCCTGCCTGAGAGCTGTCCTAACTGCCTCCTCTGGTACCTCCTCCTCAGCTGGTTTCCCCTCTCGACCTCATCCCTCCGGGCCAGCCAGTAGTAGTGTGTGATGGGGTCCCGCGGTCCCCAGTGTCGAGACGGCTTGAACGATGACTTAAGTTTCTGCGGAAGAGTAAGTGTTTCCTCTAAGACAGGAACTAGTGATGAATTCTTAGCATGTGTGGTGCTAGACAAGGCTGTGACCTTAAAATTAAGGCAATAGGAAAAGTATATTAGATGCCGCTTAGGGAAATGGCGTCATATACGCACTGCATACTAAACGTCTTATCTACCTGCGAGTAATAAGGAACTCGGTTTAATGATTCACTAAAATGTAATTAAAAATGTAGGCGTGTCTACTTTTAAACAAGATCGGGTACTATGATAATGGAATTTGTACCACATATAAAATTGGTGTATCACATATATCTGACGTGATATCATTATCACTGGTTAGGTACGAACAAAATAATAAGGTTTGCTTGTCATGTTTATACTGCAAATTCAGGCAAATGATTAATTACTCAATGAGCAATATATTTAGTTCCTGATAAATTGTGTCATTAATTTTATCTTCGCCTGTGGGATTCTTTTTATTTCTTTATGTTGGCAAAACCAGTCGCAAGGCATTCCATAGCATTGTTGAAAAGTTCGCAATTTTAGTAGGCCGAATTTACATTAGCGTTGGCAAAAGATCACGCAATATCAAAATAAATTCGCTCACAGCTAAAACACTTAGGAAACACAATGTTAGGCAATTTCACATAATATCTTACCCCAATGAAATCATATTGAACCTGCTTCGCTACAGCCACAGAAGCAAATACAATGAAAATGAGGATTGCCAGCACAGCGGTGGATAACATGGAGATGGCTGGCCATGGAGCGGCGTACCACGTCTCATCTCGGATGAAGACCATCGTCATCCACCAGACGGTGAAGGGGGCTATGACCCCTGGGGCGGCACACCAGCCTAGCACCCAGAACTTTGGCAGTTCGCAACCCGTCAGGAATTCCACGTCTTCTACTAGAATTTTCCAACCTGGCGAAGAAACAAAATCAATCAGAATGATCATGTTACTAAATCTATCACAATACTTTGAGATTTGGGTGATCCATGGACCGTCAGAACGATGACGAGAACGTAAAATGAACGATGATAAAGAAATGAAAAAACGATGATAAAAAATGAACCATAATCGTTCATTTGGAATTGGCGAGGCATAATTATCTTTTTCTTCCATACATTAGTAGTCACCCTCCTTCTGATAATTTCGCTGGGTCTTTATTGACCTTATTATTTAAATCACTAAAGGATTGATGTAATGACAGAATCTCGACTCTATCTCGATCTCGGGCAACAGGAAGGTCTACAGAGTGCGCCGTTTTTGTTGTACAGTATTTAAAAAGGTCATCCATTGTATGGAGAAGTATCACCCTAACATTTGTGCCAGCTGCTTGGTCATCTTTTATTTATAGTTTCCCTTTTCTTAGGGCGTCTTCAAATTTGTTGCGGCAGCGCTGCAGTCGCGCTGCTCCCGCGCGGCACTTAGCGACTAATTTGAAGGCGTCAAGAGCGATCAAATAATCTTAATGACATCAATTTCAGACACAACAAAGAACAAGACTGAAAGCAAAGGATGAATGGACTATGAGAAAGATTATAGCTAAAGAAGTTACCACTATTGAGATGAAATTAAAAGAAAGTATGGAAGTAGAGGACGTCTTCCTCACACCCCAAAAAAAAATGGGATTAAATTAAAGCAGCAGAGAGGACAAGGGCTTCTACGTGTATTAGGTCATATTATTCTTGTGGGAAGAACCGATTCGAACAAATGTATTTGATCACAAAACAATACATAAACATAAAACAGGGTATTGTGAGTCACTTGTGTATGCAACCGGCATATCGTTTAAACAAAGGTTAACTCCTATAATGGTTGGATGAACAGTCAGTAACCGATTCATTGGTATTTAATATACCAATATTGTATCCATCAAAGTGATATGTAGCAGGGAAGGATTCTTGTTGTATACATCCTTAATTTTATATTTTTTCATCATAAATTATTTATGCAGTTTCCGTGATACTGAAGTCAGTGACCAACACATTAAAATATTTTTCATTCAACCTGCATGGAAACGTCAGATTGATTACATATCATGCAAACTCAACCTAAAGTAAGTCAATATTGGGTAATATTGACTTACTTTGCGGTCTATAATTAAATTCAGTACAATATTATTACCCGGAGGTCAATAATGTGATTCGAATTTGGAACTTAACTTGAAGACCGGCGAGAACCGCTCACGGCGAGGCACCTCTTTTCATGACTTGCAAACAATTTTCTCACAATAGGTGTGACAAGTAGTCTGCTTGAATCCCTCGCTGCATTAAGTAGTATTCTAGAACTTTTGAATCCTTCTTTAGATTCGGGATTCAATATGACGTCCATGACATAAGTTTCTTAAGTCACGGACGTCTCTTTGCGCATAATCTACTATTAGATACCCACATATTTACAACTATTTACTAGAATTAACTGCCTCCGTAGTCAAGTAGTTTAGGCGTGGGTGGTCGTGGGTTCGATTCCCACGGAAAGCATACTTTGTAAAGTTGATTCCAGTTTGGCTAGGACATTGCAGGCTTGAATCACCTGATTGTCTGATAAAAAGATGATTCCGTGCTTCGGAAGGCACGTATAAGTCGGTGGTCCCGGCCGCCAAATGGTGGTCGTCAAATAAACCATGTCAGAGGCCTTAGAGGCGGTTTAGAAACTCTGGCACTTGGTTGTCTGGGGTTGTTAAAGACCTTATTGCCCACACGATAAGAAGTAGAAGACTAGAATTGGCTGTGGCATCCTGTCAATTTACGTAAGGACATCTACAGTCGGCTGCTCAACTGTGGTAAAATTTTGACCTTGAACTGAACTCGCGTACGGTATTACGTATTTTCAGCAGAATAACTACTGCTATAGCTCTAGTGAAAGAACATCTTCATCTCATCTGAAAAAACGCACACATTAACCAGTTACAGTACGTACAGGTACTAGCTTTTTTACGCGACGTTGTACAACTACTCCCGAAGCCTATCACAGGATAAATTAATAGCCCATGACACTCCATGAAAGTGAAGTTACCTACTTTTGAAAAAAAAATCGTGATCGGATCAGATTTTAGAGATTACTTCCTACTTATAAACAATTTTATCTCTTAACAACAAACTTGGATACATAGATAAAGATAATGGAGATAAGATTATTGGAGATAGGTGAACCTCAAATAAGGATGAATCAGTTACCGTATATAAACACGACGGCCAAGATCTCGAGCACAGTAGCGATGCTGACAAGGAGGGGTACGGCGTAGTCTGTCAGGAGGTGGAGGATCGGCAGCCTGCCCCACAAGGCTACCAGGCTGATGAAGGCACCCGTCAGGGACCCGGCGAACGAGAGCAGACGCCATTTGACTCCGCCGATGCGACGGAAGCGGTCATATATTGGGTAGAGGAGAGAGAGCTGGAAGATAGAATAAAATAAGTAGCTGATTTTTTAAAGCACCTAAGTGTGCTTACATTTTTTATCAAAATAAGTCTAGGTTACATCGGTGTTGCTATTAAAATAATGTCTGGTTAAGAAGATCTCTAATAAGTTATACATCTATCCTTCACACTAGGGAAATCTTGAGGAACAGTTTTCTTTAGATAACGAATTCAACCTGCCGTATTCCCCGAAAACAGAGGTGTCACATTTCATGTATGTTCTTTAAGGCTTTATCTGTTTCCGTTACTAAATGTATAGCTTTGTGATTTTTATGTTCTATCGTCCCAATTAAAAAATTAAAGCAAACAGTGGCAAACCTATTGCCATGAGTGATCTGGACATAGATTTAGTCCAGGCTGCATCTGTTACTAAGGAATTATTTTCCAAGTTTTACGATAGGAAATCTCTTGCTCAGATTGCAACTCTAGCGGTTGGCTAACGAGGTATCTAAATCTTACCATAGTAATTAGTCCAGAAAGAAAAAGAGTGACGAAGATAATCACTGGCCACGCCAAGTTTGTGTTGACGTCATCTCCGAGCTGGTAAGCTTGGATCAGCACTGCAAACACGCTGGTATCCTTCACAGGTCCACTTATGGAGTACCAGAACACCACGCTCAACCACGTTGACAAAACGTTCGCTACAACGAATATTATGGCTGTCCTGAAAAGATAAGAAATGGGTTTGAAAAAACCTATGATGTTTAAAAAGGACTTAACTTCAATTAAGAGTAAAGATAGGCTGAGAATTTGACTATCTCTGTTTTATAATTAAATAAAACGTCAGTGAAGAAAGCCTTAAACAATAACTTTGTAGCGTTGGATGAGGTTAAAGCTGTTCGTACTTCATGGGCTTAATAAATGAAGTGCTGTTGAGCTCGTATAGTTTAACCAAGTACACTCATCTTTACAGACCTCAGTCTTAGAACATAGTTAATCATATCCTAGTAAAAGATCAGCACAGGTCCAGAAAGTCACTCCAATTTAACGAAGTTACTTTTAAAATAAACCAGAGAAGGAGATGAGAGAGGGAGTGGGCCAGTCAAGGGCAAATCACCCGTAACCGACCCACTACCTCTCATTGCATCACAGCAGTGGAACACTAGGTATAGCTGATAACGTTCAACAACGTTAGTTTAAAATTGAGAATTAGGTATATATTCATTATTTATCTTTCTGACTGAAGATACCATCATTTTTCTCTTGCCCTACCCCAATTTTTCTGGGACCTACAGCGCCAATATTGTCTTCGACCAGAAATCGGATATTAATATCAGATTTCCGAACTCTTTTGAATGCAGATACCTACTGATGAATTCGTAATTAATTCGGAAGACATTTACCGATAATTTTGAATGTCATAACGTTAGAAATGTAAATCTTCTTAAGAGTAGCAGCATGGACGAGCTAGCAAGTTTCTGCTATTGTCATATCTACTGACCGGGATCAGACGACCGGATGCCGTCCATTATCGCTGATCCTCAATTGATGCTGCGCTTGTGCAGTGTCACAGAGTGGAAGGTACTAGAATAAACCACGATCCTAATTGGTGTACTAAAGTATTTCTTCGAATGATTTATGCACTTTATTCTGATTGCTGTGATGATGGATCGTGGAAAGTTTTTGTTTCGAGTTTCAGTCACGGAGGCAGCCGCATGTTTTGACGGTTGGCCTGTGTTACTGATTAGGTTTTCATCATCTGCCTAGCCTTTTCCCAACTATATTGGGGTCGGCTTCCAGTCCAGCCGGAATTAGCTGAATACCAGTATTTTACGAGGAGTGGCTGCCTACTAGACCTCCACAACCCATTAACTGGGTAACACGGTACTTCATTGCAAGACTGGAGTCAGATTTACTGGCTTCTGACTATCCGTAACGACTGCCAAAGATCTACAAATGACAGCCGGGAACAACGGCTTTAACGTGCTTTCCGAGGCACGGAGGAAACTCGATATGGTAAGATGGTCACCCATCCACAAACCAACCTTGGCAAGCGTTGCTTAACCTTGAAGATCGACCCGTGCGGCTGTTATTATCTAGCCACGAGCTCCTCACTGTGTTACTGATTAGGTATATGGCTAGAAATGGGTTGACTACTAACATTTAAGATAGATATGGATGAAGATTAGCCCAAATAAATAGGGATAAGGTAAAAAACAACGAAACACTCTTTTCAGCATCGATGTTATCTTTTCAGGGCAGAACTTTCAGCAAATTATAAGAATAAAAAGTAAATTAGTCACATATACTGCTTAGTCATTCTGGAATGCTAAATAAGTAGCTTGAACTAAAAAGCTTTGTTGCTAACCAAAGACACAATGTAAACGCAGCGCGGAGTAGGTACCAATTTATAAATTGCACTATGTAAACAAGACTAATGTCACGTCGGACACAAAATTGCCTCCACGGGTACAGTATCAATCACAGGCACAGGAAATGTGTGTCACAGCATGCTGTTAACGTAGTTTCTAATAAAACTTCTGCCTATAATTATACGAACCGAGGAAAATAAATATATACTTTCAAATGAATGTCAACCATTATGTTGTTAGGATACGAGTAGGTACCTGCTTTGATGCAACTACGTGCAAGTGGTACTACGTGCAAGTATTCATGTCCATAAGCTTTTAAATCAAATGGGATCACAGACACGTGTGACGTGGAAAAGCTTTTATTTTCATAGAAAAACCGGCCAGGTGCGAGTCGGACTCTCACACGAAATGTTCCTTGCCATAAACCGAAAACAACACGATTCTTGTTTAATAAGACAAGATATTATTCATTTTTGCTTAAACATGTGTCATACGAGTACCTACAGACATGCATGCAAGATGAACATTATTACGTGCAGACAAGTAACGTGTCATGTGTGTGTATGTTCATTTAATTTAACTTTTATTATGTACTTTACTAGTTGAACCCCCAACTTCATCTACGTCACAATTTTCATTACTGCTCCGCTCCTTTTGGTCTAAGCGTGATGATATATAGCCTATAGCCTTCCTCGATAAATGGGCTATCTAACAATGAAAACATTTTTCAAATCGGTCCAGCAGTTCCTGAAATTAGCGCGTTCAAGCAAACAAACAAACTCTTTAGCTTTATATATTAAGTTTAGATTTCTTCTCCCCGCGACTAAGTACGCGCATATCCCGTTTTTGCCGTTCCCTTAGTAATTTCGGGAAATCCTCTCTTGGAACTACATGCCAAATTTCAGCTTCCTACGACCAGTAGTTTCGGCTGTGCATTGTCTGTCAGTCAGTCTCTCAGCCACTCAGTAACGGAAGAATTTCATATATTAGGACTGCTATAGCGGCACTAGAAAAATACACTCTGTGAAAGTTTTAACTGTCCCATTACGGTTTTTGAGTTACAGCCCACTGAGAGACTGACGGACGGACGGACGAACGGTCAACAGAGGCTTAGTAACAGGGTTCCGATGGTTACCCTTCGTACGGAACATATAAATATAATCTATACTAATATATAAAGCTGAAGAGTTTGTTTGTTTGCTTGACCTCGCTAATCACAGGAACCACTGGTTCGATTTGAAAAATCGATCTTTCAGTGTTAGAAAGCCTTTTTATTGAACAAGGCTATAGGCTATATCATCACGCTAAGACCAAAAGGAGTGGAGCAGGTGAAGTTGCGCGGTCAACTAGTAATTAATATGAAAATGCGTCGTCGGATTGTCGTGTCGTCTGCAAGAGCCTTTAAGCTTTACTCGTGTTTCGCATTATCTGAGCGTTCAACTGATGGATGGCCTTCACACGTGTGGAAACCAAGGTTTGCTTGATTGTGTTCTAAAGTGGGTAATGAGAGGTTTGCTGTTCGAAGATCATGCTAACGAGCTCAGAAACGCTTTGCACTAATAGAAGCGGATCGGAGAGAAGATATCTTGTAAACGAACAAAGCAAAAAGGATAGTTTAAAAAAATTCCGACATGAGTGTTATTGTGTTCTACTATATCAGAATTGTAAATGCGTCGGCTGCTCTGACTCTAAAGGTGCTGGGGCCACTTTACTGCCGAACAATACGTACAAAATTAGAAGCAAACCAAGTTATAATTAGCACAATGACAGATATTACTCCAGCTGGTACATCTGCTCTAAAAAAGTACATCTCATGAAAAGAACATAACAGTCATTAAAACCTTACCACTGCACGTTTGTACTAGAATAGACAGTGTCGCCAGAAGAAATGAGATATCCACCGGCTACTTGGGAGGCCAACAAAGCTTGCACGATCGCCCCGTGCCATATGCCAGGCTCCAGGAAACTTTTCCAGTCAACCACCTTGGAGAACGAAGTCAGGTTGTCCCCAGTACTAATGCAGGCCATGATGACCACTATGAGGGTGATGACGACCGGACCCAACACGTAGAAGATCCGCTTCATCAGTTTTACCGGATTGTAAAAACTGAAAAATACTCTGTTGATAAAATTGTTCCTGTGTATAATAACGTCTTTGTAGCTACTTCTTCAACAATAACAAAAAACCTGCCAAGTGCGAGTTGGACTCGCACACGAATGGTTCCGTACCGTAAACCTTAATTTTTATTATTTGTTGTTATAGCGACAGTAGATTTATGTAATCTGTGAAAATTTCAACAGTCTACCTATTATGGTTCTTGAGATACAGCCCGCTGACAGATAGATGGACGGACGGACGGACAGCGGAGGCTTAGTAATAGGGTTCCGTTGGTTATTATAACCTTTGGGTACGGAACCCTAATATTATGTACTATATATATATTATTATTACCCTATTTGTTTTTGGAACTGTCCCTGTTCCAAAAACAAATCCAATTCAGAAGAATGGAAGAGGAATTACATTGCAGGAACATTATTGAAAAGTTTGTTAGATTTTTTGTTTTGTGGTAACAAAAGGTAGGATACATTTTTAAAACTTATAATACTTACATAAAAGGAAACACTACCCACAGGACAACTATGATTAAAGATACAGCTAGATAATATTCGGGTCTCTCGCTCACTGGCCCCATAAACGTGTCCCTGAAAAAATTGGGAAAATCTTGAACTCTGCATCTGAAGATTTTAGTGGTCAGTCCACTATCAGAGCTTACCGTAAAGTCAAGCAACTAAATAAAATAAATTGCATGAAAACATCATGCAATTTCTTTATCATGTTATTTGGCAATGTTGACTTTCTTTTGGATATCTAGTCAAAAGTATATTTTGGGTAATTTTATAAAAAAAAAAAAAAAAATTATGAACGAATACTAACTTGAGGCAAGTAGACGCGTTCACAGTATTTACATATTCTTCCTGAAAATTAAAAGATTCTTAGTGACTGAAAATTCTAGGTTTTCAATGTACAGTCAACAAAGCTATTTGGTATGCTGGCAAAAATGTTATTTTATCTACTTCACACACTACTACACTGCCAATATTTATTTCTTATGTGTGCATTATAGCTTTTTAAGCTTATGACATACTTACGAGTGTGATATACAATAAATTGTGTACTCAGCACTGTCACAAAATTGTTTAAAAGTAGTTGCAAGTTAGCTGCCTGCATACCAAATAGCTTTATTGACTGTTCGTAACGAAAACAGAAGGCGCAAAGTAAGAGTTAGTCTATTGAGAAACAAATACAAAACTCCAAGAAATGCGTTAAAAATCATACCTGTTCGAGAACCAACTCAATACATTCCCAAAATGGCAAGGAATTACTTGTTGTGTAAAGCAAATAAGTTCCAGTCATCGCCAAGAAGATGATTGAGTATACCGAGCCCAGTAACGACACCAGTAGCCTGAGGTACCCAACACCTGCCAAATAAGAACGTATTCAAGGAGAGAATTCAAACAAACGCTTTATAAATTTTGTGAAGTCCCTCAGAATTTGTTGCATGCAGAGTACCAATAGGCTTGTCTACTGAAAAAATCTAATTAGGCCGTCGGTTATTATCACAAAATATTTGACCCGTTTTTTCTTTTTTTTTTTGTAAAACAAAGTTGACGAAGATACGACGCTATTCAAATTTACGGCGTTTCGAGCGAGACGCTACGACGTTTCGAGCCCCCTCTCCCGAGTTTTGATGCGTTTTAATACTAATATTATAAAGAGGAAAGATTTGTTTGAATTGAATAGGTTCCGAAACTGCTGGACCGAATAAAAAAATTTGTTCAGTATTAGAATCCTACATTATCTCAGATGAACATAGGCTACCTATAAAATATTTAAAAAAAGTTAGGGATCCGTATGAAAACTTCGATAATGTAACCCAAGGTGGGAAATAATACCAAAACAGATCCTTATATCGCTTACGCTGCGGAAACTATTGACAATAAAGCAAAGTGATGTACCTACTACAGTTATATAGAGGACATCAATATCTACGTTATCAAAACAAAAATTTGTTTATTCATACCTACCAAGCTGAGTGCCAGCACTTTTTGATCGTCAAAGTCAAAGTCAAAAACGTTTATTCCAAGGCCATTAAACGGCACTTTTGAACGTCATTCACATTTCAAATAATATAAAAATTCTAAAGTGACTCTACTGTCCATTCGGAAAGGTAGATTCTTATGGAGCAGAATGGACAAGAAACTCCATAGTTACTCTTTTCTAATAAATCTTTTACAATATTTGGTATACAAAATTTTGTTCTATGTGAGGACCATGCACCTAGGGTATGCAGAGGTAGACTTATTAATTTTCTAAATAAGTAGGTACATGATACTCACCGAGTATCATATTCTACCGATTTTCACTCCTACTCCGTTACTGCACATGCGGTACGGTTGTGGAATTCTCTACCGCCTGACATTAGGGATTGCCAAACTCTTGCAGTTTTTAAAAGAAGAGTGAAATTGAACACTATCTTTCCTCCTCGTCATAGTTGCAAATACGTCTTCTTCTACCTGGCGTTAATCCCGGCTATTGCCAGGGTCCGCCTTCCTACTTAGCTTCCTCCACTTTGCCCGATCTTGAACATCCTTCTCAGTTAGGCCATTGGCTCTCATGTCGGACTTAACGACGTCCAACCAGCGCTTGCGAGGGCGACCACGGGACCTAGCCCCAAGAACAGCCATATTCATGCATCCCCGATCAACGTACTCCATAGGGCGGCGCATGATGTGGCCATACCATCGCAGACGACACTCTTGCAGTTTTTCCCCCACGTCACGGACACCAAGACTACCTCTGATGAAAGAGTTGCGCATGCGATCGGATCGCGTTACGCCACTCATCCACCTCAGCATCTTCATCTCCGTGACGCGAAGCTCCTGGGTGTGTCTGCTTAGTGCTGGCCAACATTCACCGCCGTACAGTAGGACAGGCCGTATGATGCATTTATATATCTGCCCCTTGAGCTTAGGAGGCATTTTGCGGTCGCATACAACGCCCGTTACCTCGCGCCACTTCGCCCAAGCCGCACCTATACGTGCTTGGACATCGTCGTCCACGTTGCCAGACTCGTGCAGCACGGATCCAAGGTACCTGAACGTATCGGACTTTCTGATCAGGTCCGAACCTATTCGGATGAACCTATTTGAATCCGTGCCGCCACAGGACATGTACTCAGTCTTCGCCACATTTAGTCTCAGACCACCGTTTTCAAGCGTGTCCTTCCAAATGTTGACTTTGCGCTCAAGATGGGCTTTGTTCTGATTAACGAGGGCGATGTCATCGGCATACATCATTAGCCATGGGGGCTTATCTTGGATGTTTGCCGTAACTACATCGAGCACTACGTTAAACAAGAACGGGCTAAGAGCCGAGCCTTGGTGAACGCCAACAGATATTGGGAAGCCATTCGATTCGCCAACAGCGGTCTGGACAGAGGACACGGAATCGCGGTACATAATATGTCTCTGATAATGTCAATATAGGCCTCGGGAACGCCTTTGAAGCGCAGTGCCCACCAGTTATATCACATAGTTGCAAATACGTATGTATTATTATTTATCTTTATATCATATAGTATGTTATTTATGTATTGTATGTTTTCATTTTAGCTTCTTACTGTTACACACTATGTCTACATCTCTTTTTACTCTACTCTCCTTTCGCAGGTATGCTGGAAGAGATTTCTATAGAAATAAGCATCACCTTTGTACCTATTTTTCTGTTTCTTTCTTCTTATCTTATTATTAAATGTGTGTTCAAAAATCGTTAAAAAAAAATACATTTACAAATATTGGAACCACTATAAGTCTCTAGTCAACTTTTGCATAAAGATAGTCCCCCCAAGTATAATAGCTGTTAAGAAGTGATAAGATCTATGAAACTACACATACCTCTAAAAAAAGGAACAGCCCTCCAAACACCGACAGCATCTTGCTGACTTAGCTGTCCGACAGAAAGTTGCAATAGAGCCAAGGGCAGGGCCACGACCACCAGTGCCAGGGTCACTGCTACTCCGTACTGCACTCCTCCGTGGATGAAGGCTCCTCGAGGACAGTGCCAGGTGGCGTGGTAACTCACAGCCACTGTTGCCGTGCATAAGTGTGCCCGGATCAATGGCCAACTTATCCATTCCTGGTAACCATTGGCAATGTTAAGTCCTTCATGTATTTTTAGCTATGAGTATTTAAGCATGTTTGTGTACCTAAACTCTCCGATGTGACGATTATCGGAACTACAGCGGGTCTAAAAAGGCCACTTTAGCAGTACCAAAGCAAATCACGCTATCCGTCAGTGTAAAATTTTCTCAATCAACCTTGAACTTAAAGCGTTAGCGATAAAGATGAAAATTAAATTAGACAGATTGTTATGCGTTGAGGAGCTCGTGGCTAAATAATAACAGCCGCACGGGTCGATCTTTAAGGTTAAGCAACGCTTGCCAAGGTTGGTCTGTGGATGGGTGACCATATTAACATAACGAGTTTCCTCCGTGCCTCGGAAAGCACGTTAAGCCGTTGGTCCCGGCTGTCATTTGTAGATCTTTGGCAGTCGTTACGGGTTGTCAGAAACCAGTAAAATCTGACTCCAGTCTTGCCAAGAAGTACCGTGTTACCCAGTTAATGGTTTGTGGAGGTCTGGTAGGCAGCCGCTCCACGTAAAACACTGGAATTCAGCTGAATCTGGTTTGACTGGAAGCCGACCCCAATATAGTTGGGAAAAGGCTAGGCAGATGGAGATTGTTATGTGATTAATAATATTATGATTCTAATATGATAAGTACCCTTTTTAGCCCCCCAGTTGATTCTTTAGTGTCGAAGTTGTTAAGTTGTTTGGTAACCTATGACAAAATGTAATATGTCCCCAATACCCTAGATCGTTGTGATCAGTGCCTATTATAGGTACTGAAGTTTTTAAATCACTTGATGATTTTCCGATGTATCATGTACCTACGAACATTCGAGCCGTTCAGACGAATCTTCTTACACATCATCATCTGCCTAGACTTTTCCCAACTATATTGGGGTCGGCTTCCAGTCAAACCGGATTTAGCTGAATACCAGTATTTTACGCGGAGCGGCTGCCTGCCAGACCTCCACAACCCATTAACTGGGTAACACTGTTCTTCATGGTAAGACTGGAGTCAGATTAACTGGCTTCTGATTATCCGTACCGACTGCCAAAGATCTACAACTGACAACCGAGACCGACGGCTTAACGTGCTTTCCGAGGCACGGAGGAAACTCGGTATGTTAAGGTGGTCACCTATCCACAGACCAACCTTAGCAAGCGTTCCTTAACCTTGAAGATCGACCCGTGCGGCTGTTATTATCTAGCCACGAATCTTCTTACACATCGTCAATTAAATCAACGGTAGGGGTACCGCTCATCTATATCTATACTAATATTTAAAGCTGAAAATTTGTTTCTTTGTTTGTTTTACTTGAACGCGCTAATCTCAGGAACTCCTGGTCCGATTTGAAAAATTCTTTCAGTGTTAGATAGCCCATTTATCGAGGAAGGCTATAGGTTATATATCATCCCGCTAAGACCAATAGGAGCGGAGCAGTAATGAAAAATGTGACGCAGACGAAGTTGCGCGGGTCAACTTGTTTTATTATAAGAACATTCGCTCTATTTTCAAAAGCTACAAAGCTCATAACGTTTACCTCATCTAACAACACTTTACATAATTTCATTAAATATAACGTCCAGTATAACAAATTAGCTTTCGTGATCCCATTCATATTAGTTCCTTTAACCCTGCAAGCAGAAATAGTCACAATTGGTCATAACTGTAACCCGACCGTACCGATAAAATTAGTAATAATGAACGCCTCATCTTATTCAAGACGGTGAAATGGTCAGAAGTAAGCAGGACGCATGTACTTATACCCTGCATAAGTTTCAGGACTTTGCTCTCTTATATGAAAGAAAATTATATCATTCGTTGCTATAAGAATAGTTATACCTAACATTACACACCCTAAAGGGAAAATACTGATGCTGTGCTGTGGATAAGGTATTTTTTTTTATTTTTTTATTTAGGAATGGGCTTGCTCTTGACCACAATCACGCCTGATGGAAAGCGATAGATGAGGTCTATGATGGAGCGAGCGTGCCCAGAAGATGCTTGTTCACTCTTGTTTTGAAGGCAGACGGGTTATATGTGGACGGGAACACAGATGCTGGCAGAGAGTTCCACACTTTAGCTGTGCGTGTAAATGTGGAAGAGAAGCGCTGGGTACGACTAGTCGGGATATCGACCAAGTACGGATGGTACCCTGCAGTACGTCTGGTATTCCGGTGGTAAAAGGGTGATGGGGGGATCAGGTCGTGGAGTTCCTGCGCACACTCCCCAAAAAATAGTCTGTAGAAGACCACAGGCAGGCAACATTTCGCCGATGACCTAGGCTGTGAAGCTGAGCCACCAACGTCCCGTCACCTATAAGCCTTTTTGCTCTGCGTTCAGCCGAGTCCAATGCAGCAAGCTGGTATTTTGCTGAGCCATCCCATAAGTGGCTGCAATACTCTATACAGGATCGGACTTGTGCTTTGTACAGACTCAGAAGCTGTCCAGATGTGAAGTATCGTCTTACCCTATTTAGGATGCTCAGCTTCTTGGCTGCAGTCTGTGCTTTTGACTCGATTGTTGAGCCGAAGTTGAGATTGGACGTCAACTCCATGCCCAAAAGCTCCAGGCGGTAGTTAACAGGTACAGGCGTACCTCGGAATGTAGGAAATAGCTGAAATGGACTCCTTTTAGCAGTGAAGAGACACGCCTGTGTTTTCAGAGCATTGAATTTGACCAGATTGTCGTCGCCCCACTGGGAAACGAGATTTAACGTAGAATTCATTCGCTCCACCATGGCCGAGTAGCTGTTACCTCTCTGCCGGCTCCCGCACAGGAAAAGTATCTTTCTGAGACTGTTCTGTCATCTGCGTATCCGATTTCACCAAGTTGCAGCAGGTCGTTGATATGCAGCAGAAATAGAGTCGCAGAAAGAAAGACCCCTGAGGAACACCGGCATCAATAGCCATATGATCCAATGAGCAGCCGTCTATGACCACTTTGATCGAACGCTCGCTCAGTAAGTCGGAAATCCAGGTGCAAAAGTCAGCAGGGATGCCGAACGCGGGGAGCTTACCCAACAGACTAGCATGCCAGACTCTATCAAAGGCCTTTGAAATATCGAGCGACACAGCAAGAGCTTCGCCGTGTTTTTCAATGGCCTCGCCCCAACAATGCGTAACATATACAAGAAGATCCCCAGTTGACCGACCACGACGGAAGCCGTACTGGTGATCACTTTTCGCTCAAAATGACCAATGTTATTGTTTCCCAATATTTAAGGCTTGTATGCCAATGCATACAATCGGAGCTAAATACACTGCTTCACCCCACTCCGCTACCCGTGTTTTTATTTTTTTATAACAAAACAAATGAATATTTTTTAAAGTAACAAAACCAAGTTATTTTCATTTGTATAGAACAGTAGTAGATATTTAGTTTTAGTCTTTTGTTAAAAAATTAAGGAGTAAAATGGTTTCGTCTCAACGATTTGGAGGTTTGGGCTTTTGTTTCCCATTATCCAAACCAAGTTACGTGCAATATCATGTAGATTACTACCTATGTTTTTTTTTCAGATGTAATTTCTCAGTAAATGCCGACGAAAAACTTAATTTTTAAGCTTTCTCGAGAGACATTCATCGGTATCGCGGCAGACCAAGACAAAGATAGAGAGATGAACTTGACCTTTACCGGAAGGACTGGCCCGAAATTATAGTAAAAGGGGGAGGCAGGCCTTTGCCCAGCAGCGATGCATAAATGTTAGACTACAACAGTCCAGCAGTATTTTGAGTGAAATACGAGTACCCCTACTCTAAGTGAGTAAGCCTCCACTCAACTCTTTTAAATCCACACAGTTATAGCTTATAAATACCTATATCCTAATATATGAAATGCTTCCATTACTGTCTCAGTGACAGAATGACTGACAGACAACAGACAGCCAAAACTGCTGGTGAAAGCTGGAATTTGTCGTGTAGGTTTGTTCCTTGGGGAGTGTAGGGGAGCACTAAGAGAGGATTTTCCGAAATTCCTACCAGGACGAGAACAAACGGGATATGCGCCTACGAAGACGTGGGCAAAAGATAGTATAATTATTAATCTTTGGCTTATATACCAAGGGAGTATACTACCGGGATGAAAAGTATCTTATGTCCTATTCCGGGGCATGGCCTACTCGTGTGCCAAGTTTCATCCAAATATCCATCAGCCATTAATACGTGAAAAGGTGAAAAGGATGACAGACAGCAGAGTTACTTTCACATGTATAATATTAACAAGCTTCTCTCAGCGGCTTTGCCCGCGTGATCCCTGGGGAACATACTCCCGGGATAAAAAGTAGCCTCTGTGCTATTCCAGACTATAATCTACCTCTGTGTTAAATTTCATAAAGATCCATCCTCACACAAACTTTCGCATTTATAATATGAGAAGGAAGTAGGAAATGTTATAATATTAATATTCTCGTAATTTTGGATTATTCATTGACTGTTCCCAATCGATTTTAGAGGGATATTGTTATAAACTTGTTTCCAATGATTTTTCTGAACAAGGTATCATTACTTTTGTTGAGAAATTCTGCAATAACAGCTGGTATCAGTTAATAGACAGCTGTTTTGGACTGCATTGGACTCGGTGGAACGCAGAACAAAAAGGCTTACAGGTGACGAGACCTAGGTGACTCAGCTTCACAGCCAAGCTCATCGGCGTAGTGTTGCCTGCCTGTCGGTCTTCTACAGACTGCTCTTTGGTGAGTGTCCGCAGGAACTCCACGACTGATCCCACCATCGCCCTTTTACTACCGGAATACCAGACGTAGGTACTGCCAGCAGTACGTCTGGTATTCCGACGGTATATCCCGTCTAGTCGTACCCAACGCTTCTCCTGCACATTTATTATGCGCACAGCTAAAGTATGGAACTCTCTGCCAGCGTCTGTGTTCCCGTCCACATGTACTTAACCCGTCTTTTTTTTTGTAATGGGTTTGCTCTTTACTCTAGTCTATGTCAGAGATGACAGAGACAAAGTCTACGATGGAGCGAGCCTACCCAGAAGGAGCCTGTTCACTCTAACTTTGAAGAGATTAGGGTTATAAGCTTTTGGAAACACAGACACACGTCTGCCTACAAAGCAAGAGTGAACAGGCATTTTTTGGGCACGCTCGCTCCATCATAGATCAATCGCATTCCATCAGACGTGATTGTGGACAAGAGCAAGCCCATTTCTCAATTTTAAATTATACGAGGTATTGTATACTTTACTATTGTTGATGCTGCACTATCTATCAAAATTCGCAACATCTGTGATCTATGTATGTTTACAAATTTAAAGCATTGTTTGGCTTTTGCATCATCGAACGCCTTTTTATTTACCTACTATCGCATTTTCACGAGTCACAATACAAAATTTCTAAACAAGAGTCAATAGGTCACTTCTAGGCAAGCGTGCTCCATCTTCGACCACATCGTCACTTACCATCAAGTGAGATAGTGTTCAAACGCGTGCCTATCAATAGTAAAAAAAACATATTTTAAAATATAAAAGACAACTTGTGTGATTTTACTTCTTTAACTAATATGCCAAGTAGGTACTTAACGCAGCACTATTTTGCTCATAGATTTGTAGTTTTCAATAGTTGTATTCATTTCTGTATCGCAAGTACAGAGAAGGTAACTACTTTTGTCATAGTTATTAATTATATTTTCATACAAAAATGTCACATACTCGTAAATCTAAATAATCAGTGCAGATTGATAGAATAGATAAAATGCTTGGGATGTGATCTAAACTAAAACTATAATATAAAATTGAGATAAACATGACTGATAACTTAAAGCTGCAGGTTTCATCATTTCATGTTAAAACCAACGTAACTAAGCAACGCAAACCAAAACAATGAATAAAACATACCTTTAATTTGTGATTACCGACCATCTCCAACGGATTTTAGCCCAAGAACCACAATCACTAGGAACACATGACACTAACATCTATCGAAGCCACGACTGTTGACATATTAACACTGCACCAGAACTCACGAAGATTTAGCAATGTTCTAGATAACCTGGAGATAAAGCATCATATCTATTGGACGGCACAATCGATCTGTGAAGGCGGCTTATCAGTACCGCTGTTGCTCTCAAGTGTTCGTCGTTATCACGCTACAAAAGATACACCCGGGCTAGGGCATCGCGACCAAATCGTGACTCACTCGACGCTATTTTGAAAGTAAATAATAGCTATTTATGTCCGTACAATGGCTGTCAAATATTGTTTACTAACACCAGACTTATGACCGTTTTTAGTACTAAGATGCAGGTTATAGTAAAGAACGGCTGTGTTTGAATCATTGCCAAGTAATAATGACCACTAGTTTATAAGTTTACCTACATTGTTACTAACAAATTAAGAGATTCTGAAATAAATGTTTATTATTATTATCGTGAGAGTAATCTACTATTCTTATCTGGCGTGTGTTTCTCAGTCAGATTTTCCAAAATCTTATTAAGATAATGGAATAGATAGTGGTCGTGGTCTGCAGTATCTATGACCTCCTAATTGAGCGATATGGTGTTTAGGGAACGTGTCCACTTGATTGAATAATGAAATTAATTGGAAACTTATCAATGAAGCTGAATCATCGTTGCACTCCAATCTATGACTACACCAGCAGCACCTATCTACAGTTTACTACATATTTACGGGAATCCTATGATGTCATAATTGCAGAATGAATACTAACTGATAACACTATGATTAAGCTCTTGATATCAAAATGAATTTCTTAATTTAAAATGAAAACTGCAAAACTCCAAAAAGATAAAACCCGAAGATATCTCTGTTAATATTTGCTAGAATATACCCTGTGCTTTACAACGTGAAGTAAAATGTGTATCACCTATATTGGCATAAAATAAACAAGCTTAACTACGTACCTCTGTGTCCATTGTTTTTTAATGGTATTATGTGCAACGGAAGCTGCGCGAGCGCAGGCGTCGGTAGCGAGCGTGGGCCGGACACCGTCTGCGTGACACGTAGGGTGAAAAAATACATCGGCATGATTATTAATTATAAATCTAGATTCTAGGACTACAATTTTCAGAAGGTTACGTATTAAGGCCGCTAATTGGGCCACTGTTACTTTTCCCGCGGCTTGGTCTGCGAAACATTTTCTTTTTTCAGAGAACCTTAACCTTCCTTAACCTCTAAACTTTACAAGTGTTTCGGTTCGCTAAACGATCTCTTTAAACAACTTTCGTCAATTATGGCGCAGCGGGAAACTTCGTAGGTTGAATTGATTGAATACCTAATTATTCAACGCAAATTACGAGATTGTAGGTATACCTACTTTGCAATGCTTTGGTAAGTTCTATTCGAAGTTGATTTTATAAGTAAATAGTTGACCCGCGCAACTTTGTCTGTTCCGCTCCTATTGGCCTTAAGAGCGCTTTCACAATTTTTCTTGAATTTGAGCGTTTGATTCGAGTTTTGATGTCTGATTATGCTTTAGATAAAGCACAAAAAAAAAAACAAAAATACGCCTAAGAAAGTTTGATAGTTGATCTTGGGAGTGTTCTAAATAAATATGTCAATTTGTTCACGTAAATTTCTTGTCTCCGCAAAGGGTGTTTCATAAAATTACGCTTTTGGGAATCGTTTGATGCTTTGGTACACCGAAGATATAATAATTTAATCAATTTTAAAAATGTCCATGATAAAATTGTACCTTCTACTTTGGAATGATCAAATCAATTTGTTACGATTCATGCACTAATAAACCAAAAATAATTTTATTTTTGGTTTTTATTTTCCGTACGAAACTATATTTTTTATGTATGAAAGTATAATCCAAATTCAAATAAAAATTATTTAATAATTAAGGAGGTATTGTTATAATGCATGAAAAATAAATTGGTCTATTTAAAAGTAAACTCATATTTTTAAGCGTTTTTTATATACAACCCCACTATAAATCTCGGGAAACGCGGTTTGTAGCTTTAGTCCGGGGCAAGCGCTCGATTTTGTAATAGCGCCCTAGCCTATAGCCTTCCTGGATAAATGGGCTATCGAACACTGAAAGAATTTTAACGAAGCAATAGGGAATATGCATGAGAAACATATTTATCATTTATACCGTTTATCTAAAAATATACAAAAATATAATACTAACAGTAAAAATAGAATCAAAATTACTCGAAAAACGAAGGAGATATAATTATTTTAAACAAATATATCTGTCCCTCTCGCGAAAACGCTGTTTTCAATGGCAGCTGTATTGGCGTCATAGAAGATGACGTCAAAGTTTACATCTGACTTCTCTTTCTAATTGTAATCTTTGAAGCTAACTTCATCGCTGATGAAGGTATTAAAAAATAATTTCATGATTGTTTACTAGAGCTAATAAGTATTTCATTTTGGAATTTAAAAAATCGCACGCCTATTCCCTATTAATTATAGAGAAACAACGAGTGATGGATAGGGCTAAGCTGTTAGAAACAATAGGTACATCTATATATTACTAATATACACTACTCTGTCAAGAAAGTACCGGGAAAAGATCAATAATACACAAAATGTCTGTTATTCATCCAAATTTATTTTATCACCTTCAAAGTATGCTCCTTTAGAAACGATACACTTGCGCCAACGAATAATCCATTCATCAAAACATTTTTTAAACGCTGCTTCCGGAATTGAGTTCAGTTCTCGCCGCGAATTCTCCTTTATGTCTTCTATCGATTGAAAACGAGTGCCACGAAGTGGTAATTTGAGTTTAGGAAAAAGAAAAAAGTCAGCAGGAGCCATATCTGGTGAATATGGTGGTTGCTGGATGGTATTTGTTGAGTGTTTGGTTAAAAATTCGTTCACAATGATAGCCTTGTGCGAAGGCGCATTGTCGTGGTGCAAAATCCAAGAATTTTCTTTTCACAAATCTGGCCTTTTTCGTCGAATTTGCTCTCTTAAACGCCGCATAACGCTCAAATAATATTCTTTATTTACCGTTAGACCTTCCGGTAAGAATTCAGAGTGCACAACACCGCGATAGTCAAAGAAAACAGTCAACATGACTTTGACTTTTGATCGACTTTGGCGTGGTTTTTTCGGTTTCGGTTCAGTTGGAAGGCGCCACTCCGAAGCTTGTTGACTAGTTTGCATGTCAAACTCGTAAACCCACGTCTCGTCACCAGTAACAATGCGTTTCATGAATGTTGGGTCCGAACTGACTCGTTCTAGCATGTCCTCAGCGACTTTCATGCGATTGAGTTTTTGGAGAAAATTCAGATCTTTTGGGACTAGCCGAGCAGCAACATGTTTCATACCCAAATGATTAGTTAAAATGGTACGGATCGACTCGTGAGATACAGAAAGTTCGGCGTCTATCTCTCTCAGAGTTGAATGGGGATTTTCAGTCACTATTTCCTTCACTTTTGCGATGTTAACTTCAGTTGCAGACGTTGACGGCCTACCAGAGCGAGGCAAATCTTCCATCACATCTCGACCGCTTTTGAACGCTTTGAACCAGTCATAAGCACGAGTTTTTGATAAAGTCGATTCACCGTAAGCCTTCTGTAACATTTTCAGTGACTCCGAACACGAAATTCCATTGGCGATGCAAAATTTAAGACAAACTCTTTGTTCGATATTTTTGTCCATTATGAAATTCGCAATACACACTATATTTAATATAAATAACAGATGCAACTCAAACTCCGAGCCAAAATGGAAAACAGTTGTGCCAATCTAACAACTACAAAAAAACAAAAATTTGAATTTGGAACCATAAACAAATCATCATCCATCATTGGTTTAAGTGGGATGATACGAGCATATAGTCTATAGCCTTCCTCGATAAATGGTCTATCTAACACTGAAATAATTTTTCGAATCGGACCAGCAGTTCCTGAGATTAGCGCGTTCAAGTAAACAAACTCTTCAACTCTTCAGCTTTACATTCAGTCAAAAAAGTATCGGGAATGGATGATTTGTTTATGGTTCCAAATTCAAATTTTTGTTTTTTTGTAGTTGTTAGATTGGCACAACTGTTTTCCATTTTGGCGCGGAGTTTGAGTTGCATCTGTTATTTATATTAAATACAGTGCTGGTTTTAGTAATATCATATATAGTGTGTATTGCGAATTTCATAATGGACAAAAATATCGAACTAAGAGTTTGTCTTAAATTTTGCATCACCAATGGAATTTCGTGTTCGGAGTCACTGAAAATGTTACAGAAGGCTTACGGTGAATCAACTTTATCAAAAACTCGTGCTTATGAGTGGTTCAAAGCGTTCAAAAGCGGTCGAGATGTGATGGAAGATTTGCCTCGCTCTGGTAGGCCGTCAACGTCTGCAACTGAAGTTAACATCGCAAAAGTGAAGGAAATAGTGACTGAAAATCCCCATTCAACTCTGAGAGAGATAGACGCCGAACTTTCTGTATCTCACGAGTCGATCCGTACCATTTTAACTAATCATTTGGGTATGAAACATGTTGCTGCTCGGCTAGTCCCAAAAGATCTGAATTTTCTCCAAAAACTCAATCGCATGAAAGTCGCTGAGGACATGCTAGAACGAGTCAGTTCGGACCCAACATTCATGAAACGCATTGTTACTGGTGACGAGACGTGGGTTTACGAGTTTGACATGCAAACTAGTCAACAAGCTTCGGAGTGGCGCCTTCCAACTGAACCGAAACCGAAAAAACCACGCCAAAGTCGATCAAAAGTCAAAGTCATGTTGACTGTTTTCTTTGACTATCGCGGTGTTGTGCACTCTGAATTCTTACCGGAAGGTCTAACGGTAAATAAAGAATATTATTTGAGCGTTATGCGGCGTTTAAGAGAGTAAATTCGACGAAAAAGGCCAGATTTGTGGAAAGAAAATTCTTGGATTTTGCACCACGACAATGCGCCTTCGCACAAGGCTATCATTGTGAACGAATTTTTAACCAAACACTCAACAAATACCATCCAGCAACCACCATATTCACCAGATATGGCTCCTGCTGACTTTTTTCTTTTTCCTAAACTCAAATTACCACTTCGTGGCACCCGTTTTCAATCGATAGAAGACATAAAGGAGAATTCGCGGCGAGAACTGAACTCAATTCCGGAAGCAGCGTTTAAAAAATGTTTTGATGAATGGATTATTCGTTGGCGCAAGTGTATCGTTTCTAAAGGAGCATACTTTGAAGGTGATAAAATAAATTTGGATGAATAACAGACATTTTGTGTATTATTGATCTTTTCCCGGTACTTTCTTGACAGAGTAGTATTACTAGCGTAAGCCTATCAATGTTTATACTTCTACTATACCATTGTAATAGTTATTTAGGCTTTAGTTCAATAAAGATTTATTATTATTCTATTATATATTTTCATATGGCAAGTAAAGCCGATGTCGACTATTCTGCCAATGTCTAAAGTGGATTGAGAAAGCAAGTGTGTTAGAATAATGAACGGTAGCCACGGGACTTTGTTCGTCGATTAGTCGGTACAGTTGAACATCTGCTGGTTATTATGGGACTGAAACAAACACAAAAATAAAAATACATAAATATTGATATGATATTGTTAAAAAATTAAAATTATATTATATACCACATCCACATAATTCTATATGACTCATAGTTTGATGTTGTTGTGACGGATGCAGTTCTCGGGAGGAATATGTTAAAAGGCAAGGAAAGTTAATTGGGAGAGGAATTTTAAATTTGGTGAGCCGGCCATATAGATCAAGTGAGGGGATGTTTCTAGAACGTTCAAAGAATATGTGATCTAAAGTACCCTCTCCCATGCCGCATTCGCATACGGAGGAATCGCGTATACGTAATTTTTGCAGGAAAACGGGGTACAGCAGAAACCTAAACGGATTCTACAAATACCTGCTTTGGAAGCCTTTCTAAAATCAAAAACCATGGTTTTGGTTTTATTATTGGTTCGACAGCATAAAAGAACCTGCCTTTCTTTTTGCTGGACATATTCCACTGTTCCTGCCATGAACACTGGAGATCAAATTTTGGAAGGGACAACAGATCATAGCTCAGATGGGTGTTGTGCGAGAGGTCAGCCGTTACAGATGAGCAGGCATCTTTAGCCAAGGCGTCAACACGTTCATTACCCTTGATGCCACAATGACTAGGTATCCAAACTAACCGAACTTCCCTTTGACTGTTAGCACAGGATAGTAAGGAGTTTTTGATTTTTAGAATAAGGAGGCTATGTAATTTACTTTAAAATGGACTTTGTTTTAAAGCTTGGAGGCAACTTAGGGAGTCCGTTTTCCAATGTTAGTGTGTGACTCTATAAAAAGACAAGCTTCTAATATAGCCACACACTCCCCAGTGAATACAGAAGAATCCTTAGGGCATTTGAACTGAAGTATAATGCTGGAGCTTTGGTAATATACCGCGGCTCCGGTGTTATTATCATTATTTAATTTAGAAGCATCAGTGAAGAATAGTTGAAAACCTAAAGGAATTTCTTTATTTTTCTAGTAATTAGAGCTTCTGCATAAGGCGTCTAACTCAATTAATCTAGCTAAAAGGGGATGGGACAATCTAGAGACTAATCTAGACAGAAAACGGGAGGCCAGGAATTGCCGTCTTAGGGCCAGAAGTGGTCCCAGAGGACACGGTGGAGCATACGGTGGAGGTCTGTCCTGCTTGGGCGGAGCACCGCCGGGTCCTCGTCGAGGCGATCGGCGGCGGCGACCTCTCGCGACCGGCCTTGGTTCAATCTATGGTCCGGAGCGAGGAGGCATGGGAAGCGGTCACCTCCTTCTGCGAAGCAGTAATGCTAGCAAAGGAGGAGGCCGAACGGGTGAGAGAGAGGGAAACCTCACGTTCCAGTCGCCGCAACAGAAGGAGACGCCCCAGGCGTTGGGAGTCGCAGGGCGATTTCCGGCCGCCGTAGGCGCGGGCCTGCGGTCGGCGAGCAGTGGGTGGCTCGCCGTCTGATCGGAACTAGGCCCGGGTCGGCGGCGCGCTGCGATCCCAGCGCGCCTCATAGAGATGTCAGCGTGGAGGACGGGGCCCGCTAGGGCAGGTGCCTGCTGGGGCTGCGGAATCTGTTCGAAAGGGGTGCCGTAGCCTTGGAACACAAAGGGCACCAGGAGGAACACGGATGGGTTTTAGTCGGTAAGTCTGACACTCTCTCTTGCTTTACCCAGAGCGGGAGGAGTCATTTGATGATTTCCCATCCTTAAAAAAAAAAAAAAAAAAAAAAGGGGCCAGAAGTGGTTCAGCACATTCGACCTGCAACCTGCAACGCGTTAACAGGGGAAGACTTCATGCAACCAGAAATGATCCGAGGGCCCTTGGACTGTACTCTATCCAATCCCGCCAGAGCACTTTTATTGCAAGGAATCAGGAGGTATGTACCGTAGTCCAGAACGCTACGGACTAAGGCATTGTACACTAGTTTCATGGTGTAGGGGTGAGCACCCCACCAAACACCCGCAAGAACTGTCAGAATAGAAATAGTTCCTTCACATTTTTGGACCAGAAAATTTATGTGAGACTTGCCAGTTAATTTCGAATCTAAAAGAACGCCTAAAAATTTTGCTTTGCTTACTATGGGGATATTATGGCCTGAAATTCTCACTGTGATTGGGGGAATTTGTCTTTTTCACTGAACAGAAAAAACAGTAGAAGTGCAAAGTAGGCGTGGCACGCGTGCTGGTACTACGCGGAGAACTTACGCGTAGCTCACTCAACCCAATCGTGTTCTAACATCACGTCGAACCGATCGTCTCGCTCACTCTCGATATAAATTTATATTTTCTGAACCATGCCGTATTGTTCCATTTTGGAGTGCAAAAATGATAGTAGGAGAATAAATCTTAAAAATGGAGGTGTTTCATACAATCGGTAAGTACGATTTTATTTGTTTTCTATTAAAATCTTAGCAAATTTCATTTTGCCAAAAAGTTAAATTCAAGTCTAGTTAAAATCCACCTTATCCCATTAGCATAGAGTTTATTTTACATCTATTCAGTTACTTTTTCTTTCTCGAAAGTTTTTCGCTATTCAAATAGTGATGTAGTCGAGTCGGATACTGGATGGACAGATGTCGATAAAATATTTTTTTTGTAGTTCGTCTAGAAATTTTATTGAAATCACTAAACATAACTTTAAAAATATTTTTATGTTTCCCAAAGACGCTATCGTCAAAGAAAAATGGGTAGAGGCACGGGTAGAGCTAATTGGATGCCAAGCAAAACAAGCACGATATGCTCCGAGAATTTTTTAGAAAGCGATTTTTAATTTCAAAAAAAGGATATAGATACACGAAAACTTTGTCTGCGTTAATATTCTGTACGACACAATTTTTTTTATTTCTTTCGGCAGGCTATGTTATTCGGTAAGGCTTGTGGTATGAAAAAAAATCTGGCCAAGTGCGAGTCGGACTCGCGTTCAAAGGGTTCTGAACCAATTTCATTTGTGTAAGGGTTCCGTTTCTTACGGATGTTCAGAACAGTAAAAAAATTATGATGTGTGTTTTTTTATTGATTACAGTGTAATAAGGTATATTTACATAAATAAAATAAAAACCTTTAAAATAAAGTATTTTTTTATTTCTATCTACTTTTATACAATAAACTGGGAATATTTCGCTTACGCTATTTTGAAAGTAGAACTTTATTAACAAAGTATTACAAAGCAAACCCGAACTTATCCATTTTAAATGTGATAGCTTATTTCATAACGATTCCAACAAGTTTCATGCATGGCTCACATACAAAACTCCAACACCAAGCGAGTCACATTTTTTTGAATTAATTTCGAAAAAGTTATCTTATTTATCGATATCGACTATGTAAGTCAAAGTTCATGTGTCACATCCGTATATATATATACGGATGTGACATATGTATACTATCCAAACATAGAGTAATGAACCTCATTGCTAAGGAGTTTAAGTTTATAATTGCAACCATCGAAAATACCGCCATCTATGGTCGAATAGCGGAATTTACTCGTAAATTCAAATATGAATTCAGAAAACGAAACGCCGTGAGTACTTTTTGCCTTAAAGCAAAATAAATCCTACGTGTAAGGCCGAAGGTCTATTTTCAAATGTAGGTTCTTTGACTTATTCTTGTTTTGACCAAAATTGAAACAAACGACCAATCAATCGTATCCTTGATTTGTGGTCAATTATATGATTATCGATATAGTTGTGTGAGTGTGGTGACATAGGTTCCGATACAAATTTTGTCGCATAGCATTTCCACCTGTTTTTTCTGTTCCGTGGTCCTTTTCGGGAGAAAATTACTGCCCTTTCCTAAAACTAAATTGGTAGTTCGGCAGTAAATCTCTCGACTCTACGATCCATTCGAGACAGTTCTTAATTAGATGTTCTAGTAGTTTAGAAAGGACTGAAGATAGAGCAATAGGCCAAAGGCCATTCGGATCATCTGCATGTTTACCAGGTTTTAATAAAGGAATTATAATCTGTATCTTCCACTGATCTGGAACCCAACCATGACTATAACAAAAGTTTATAATGTTAAGATAAGTAGTATGTTTTAGTCTTAATGCTACATTACAGTGTGAAATAAAAGAGTATGGCACGCCATCAATACCAGGGGCTGAGTCTCGGACATGTTGTAGTACCACATTCAGTTCGTCTAAAGTAAAAGGAACATCAAAAGGATCTTCTTGTGTATTGGTCAGGCATTCAGGTAGGGTTGGGACAAAGGGTGGTGCCAATTTGTCAAAAAAAAAAGTTCAGCAGTTTCCCTAGTTATTGGTGAAGTGATTGAAGAGGTACACCCACGTCTGAACCTATTGATTTGTTGCGTTGTTATCGTATTTGCATTGTTTACAGACAATTGAGATCGGAGTAGAAGGGGATAAGGAGGAGCAGAATTTCACCCAACCCGCGCGTTTCTTTTTACGAAGAAGGCGTTTGGCTCTGGCGTTACTCTGAAGATTTGTTAAGAGGTTTGTGGTGCACATATCCATATTGTAGCGCTTCTCGGACACATTCCGCTCTCTGACTGCCGCAGTGCCTGGATCCCACCACGGGGGTGAAGGGCATTTTATTTCTGCCACTGTTTCTTAGTGGGAAAGTAGAATCAGCACTTGAGGTAACCGCTGTAATAAAGCCCTCATAGCAACTTTTGGCATGGCAGTAACCAGAAGGGTCTGGCAAACAAAAATTTACAATTTGGAAGCTCATCTATTTTATCCTCCAATAATGACGCAAACTTGGCCCAATCAGGTTTGGACAAGTTATATTCCAGAAGTGGAGGAGAAGTTTTTTCTAAATAGAATGTCTTTTAAAATATTTAAGAAGCTAGGGTGAGGGTGTGCAATATAGATGGAAAACACTGTAATGCCTTCAACCCTTCCTGCTGAAATACTCAAATTACCGTCAAGGGAGGGAAAGGATACAGGGGAAAGTGGGACCCGATTGTTTACGAAGAGGGCTGAGCCTCCGTACCCATCGGATCTATCACATCTGAGGATGTTGAAATTTGGCATACGAAAACTAAAACTTGGGGTGAGCCAAGTCTCAGCTATAGAGCAAGCCAATGGCATGTACTTATTTAAGAGAAATATGAGGTCGTATTTCTTATGCCACACGCTCCTCACATTCCACTGTAGGAATATTAGGCGGGACGCCATTTGTGAATTCTGAAAGAAGAGAAATAAATTGGTTGGCAACGTTGGACGGTGATTGGGAAGTATTGGAAGATACGGAAAGTATTGTTGGTAGGAGTTTTATCAAAAGTTCTATAAGTGAGGGGATTATATTGTTGGAGGGGGGATGTTGTTGTAATTTAGAGCACAGCCATTAGGCTGTGAGGGTTGGGGAGTACTAATTATTTGCTTTGTCATAAGATGGGGAAAGAGGGGCATGGGACTTGGGTGGGAGGGTGACAGTATTTTTATAGGAAATAGTTTTAGCTGCATTAGCATAATTCCTGGATACTACTGGAACTACTTTGCTAGAGACTGCATAAGAGATGTTTTACCCTGCCATGACAGTTTTAATAGCTTTTTGCATACCATGCTCAGAGCATGACTTGCTGTTAGCTAAGTGATTCCCCGAACAAAGTACACAAAAGGCCTCGCCCTCAGAGATGTTGCAACCATCACCGGGGTGATCATGGCCACATCTACTGCAGCGTGGTTTGGATCGACATACATTAGCAATATGTCTGAATCTACAACATTTCCGGCATTGTATTGTTGGATAAATGTATTGTTCAACGGGAAGGGATGTGTAGAAGCAAAAGATCCTTTTTGGTAACACTTGTCTATCGAATGTGACACACACAGATTTCCGTGGGTTTCCACTAAGTTATTCCTTTTTTGTGTACTTTCCTATTAATTCGACGAACTTTGAGTATTTGCCCACATCCTGAAGGCACCGACAAATATGTAATTGCCTCTGTAATGTTGACGGAACACCGGTGACAACACCCATCCTCGAGATGTTATATGTTCGAATTGACGCTGTATATCCGTGTTTTGACAACAAACTGTTAACCAAAAATGAGTTAGCATCCTGAGGGGATGTAAACTCAACAAATACGCGATTCCTTCCTACTCTATGAACGCCATCAAGAACTACGTTCGCAACATTGTTAACCCAGAGGAATTTACCAAAATTTAAGGGATGCATTGTGGTGCTTGAGTTTTCCTGGGTTTCTATGCGAGAAACGTGAACAAGGAATGGGGCCTTATTTGTAGCCGAGTACCTAATTCGGCCTATTTGGCTCTTTGCTTGTTTATTCGGGGACACCCCCGAGTAAAACTTACTTCGTGTCCAGGGCGTTTACGTGAATTTTGTGCAGAGGAAGACGTATCCATCTCTGTGTCGCTACATACCACATCCGCAAACTGAGATAGTGGGTTCGGAGACGGAGGAAAATGGTTTAACGAAGCTGGAATGTCGGGAGGGTCCGGATCAGGGGGTTTGTTCCTGTCCATTTTTCGATGAACGGTATACAAAAAACACTCACAATACAAACCTGGTTGCGAACACAAAGACAACACACTTAAACAATAATAAGTTCAAAACCCAACAACAATCGTATGAAAAAAACTCGGGACACACGTGCTTGCTAATACACCCATGGCGAGAAAAAAAAAATGTATTATTATTATCTCCTTTATTCATTTACTAAACATATATATTATATTTTTAAATATTTGAATAAAATAAATAAAAAAAACATTTAAAAATATAAAAATAGTACAGTACAATAGCCCACCGATATCGGGAACAGGTTCCAAGCTACCGGTGGTCAGGGCTCCAGAGAAAGGAACCTCCTGACAATGCGAGCCGTGACCAGAAGTACCGCTTTCTGAATCAAGCCCTTGATCCAGCTGCCCAACGAGAGCCTCCTAAGGTGTTGGTCGAGGCTCGTGGCTATTAAGCCATTGGCCGACACGACTATCGGTACAATGATAGCGGAGTTATTATTATTATTTTCTTTATTCATTTTACTATACATATAAATTATATTTTTAAATATTTGAATAAAATAAAAAAAAAAAACATTTAAAAATATAAAAATAGTAGCCCACCAATATCGGGAACAGGGTCCAAGCTACCGGTGGTCAGGGCTCCAGAGAAAGGAACCTCCTGACAATGCGAGCCGTGTCCAGAAGTACCGCTTTCTGAATCAAGCCCTTGATCCAGCTGCCCAACGAGAGCCTCCTAAGGTGTTGGTCGAGGCTCGTGGCTATTAAGCCATTGGCCGATACGACTATCGGTACAATGATTGCGGAGTCCACTTCCCACATGTCGACAACCTCGCGAGCCAAGTCAATATACTTGATTTGTTTGTCTTTCTCGGCTTTCACGAGGTTCTCGTCATGCGGGACGGTTATGTCTACAATCATTGCACGCCTCACAATTCGGTCCACCACTACTATATCAGGCTTATTGGCAACAATAGTCCTGTCAGTGATGATGGACCGATCCCAGTACAATGTGATATTGCCATTATCGAGAACTGGGTCGGGCGCATACCTATAGTATGGCACCTCCGACTCCACAAGAGAGTATTTCAGAGCAAGTTGCTGATGGATAATCCTGGCTACAAGGTTGTGCCTATGCAAGTATTCTCCGTTAGCTAGACGAGAACAACCAGAGACAATGTGGCGAATTGATTCTCCCGGACGGTGACATGCCCGACATATGTCGACCGTGCCGTCTTTCACAATAAATCTCCGGTAGTTATTCGTCATGATAACTTCGTCCATAATTGCACAAACAAAACCTTCGGTTTCTCCAAACAGATCACCGAAACGCAGCCAGGCTACGGACGCTAGTTGGTCTACGTCAGGCCCATGTAGGGCCCGGAAAAAGCGTCCGTGAAGCTCCTTACTCTGCCATACCGCCCTGCGATCGTTAGTGTCAAGCACTGCAGGTTTGCGCCAGTTCTCATTTGCCAAGGAGAGCGGGGTGAGTCCCTTGTCCACCGCCACTACATCTCGATGCATACCCACGTCGACAGCTAGGAAATATTCCCTAAGACTGCATATCTCGCGATTGTGGAGAGTCTTAGCATTTAAAAAGCCTCGACCTCCACACTTTCGCGGGATATACAGTCTCATTACCGACGACCGTGGGTGATGCATTCGATACGCAGTAAGCAGTGTACGGACCCGCCTATCCAGGGCGTCAAGTTCCGTTTGAGTCCATTTGAGTACGCTGAAAGAGTACATCAATACTGGCATGACCCAACCGTTGAAGGCGCGCACCTTGTTTCCGCCCGATAGAAAGCTATTGAATACCTTCTTCAGGCGGCCAAAGAAGCGCTCCTTCAATGATTGCTTCATGTCAGTAACATTGATACCTAACGCTTCCGACATACCCAAATACTTGTAAGTTTCAGTTAGAGAGAGGGATCTCAGGTTTATGGTTTATTATTATGTTTTTGACATTCTCGGGTCCCTAGAGACCCGGTCCTTTGGTAGGCGTACGAGGGGCCGATGCCAACTCGCAGAGGCCTCTTTAGACATTTCAAATGGAATGGGACACCAACCGACGATTATCCCTGTATGCACTGTGAAAGTATACCCAACGACAATCCCCGGTTGGAGCAAAACTATTGCAAAATATGGAAACAAAAGATGAAACGCTATGGGTTTGGCTGGTTTAGTGGACTAATAATCGTTTACTATGGAAGAACTATTGGCCCCTGCCTGACCATTGACAATTAAAACGGTTTTAAAATAGCAGGTTTAATAGTTTTAATAGTTTTTATTATTATTATTATTAAAAAGTGTGAGTACCCCCTAACCCTATTGTCAGATGACAATAAGCCGTCAACATGCCAAACGAAAAATCTTATTTTCGAAATCAATACTATGAATCAAAGATACCTATTTTTAAGAGATAATTTATCTAGGCTGTTGTTATTTAATATCTGATAAGTATGTTCTTCGCATTTTTGTATTTTATTTGAATTATTTTGAACAAAGGCGTTCGGAACGAATTTTGAAAATGTTTGACATAGGTCTGCTCCCAATCAAGTCACGCGGGACTCCGAACTGACAGAACGCAAAAATCAGGGAATTTCGGATAATAAATCCTTATAAAACCAAAATTACATTGACATGTTAAATTTCTATTGTAAAATGCTTTAGTTCATTAAATATTTAATAGCTACAAAAAAAATTTTAGTTCCCACTCAAAATTTTGAGCATTTCGCGACGAAAAATTGTAGTAAGTGTGTCTCTTGTGACGTCTTTTTTTTCAATGTTTTGGATCTTGTTTGTATAATGTACCCATAACACAAGCTCTGCTTAGCTTGGGACTAGATGGCGTTGTGTGATAGTTGTGTGGAATATTATATTATTATTCCATTTATTTATTTATATATACATACAAATTACATTTTTAAATATTTCTATAAAAATACAAAAAACATTTAAAAATGTAAAAAATAGTAACCCACCGGTATCGGGAACAGGGTCCAAGCTACCGGTGGTCAGGGCTTCTGAGAGAGGAACCTCCTAACGATGCGCGCCGTGTCCAGGAGTACTGCTTTCTGGATCAAGCCCTTGATCCAGCTGCCCAACGAGAGCCTCTTGAGATGTTGGTCGAGGCTCTTGGCAATAATGCCATTGGCCGTCACGATTATCGGCACAATAACTGCTGTGTTCACATCCCACATGTCGACAACCTCGCGAGCCAAGTCAAGATACTTCGTTTGTTTATCATTTTCTGACTTCTCGAGGTTCTCGTCATGAGGGACTGCTATATCAACAATCATTGCGCGACGCTCTAGTCGGTCTATCACCACTATATCAGGCTTATTGGCAACAATAGTCCTGTCAGTGATGATAGACCGATCCCAATACAATGTGCAACTACCATTTTCGAGAACTGGGTCGGGCACATACCTATAGTACGGTACTTCCGATTCCACAAGATTGTATTTAAGAGCAAGTTGCTGGTGGATAATCCTGGCTACAAGGTTGTGCCTGTGCAAATAGTCTCCGTTAGCCAGACTAGAACAACCGGAAATAATGTGGCGGATGGATTCCCCGGGCCGGTGACATGCCCGACATATGTCAACCGTACCGTCCTTCACAATGTATTTCCGGTAGTTATTAGTCATCATAACTTCGTCCATAATTGCACAGACAAAACCTTCGGTTTCCCCGAAGAGGTCACCAAAACGAAGCCAGGCTACGGACGCTAAGAAGTCTACATCGGGCCCATGTAGGACCCGATAAAAGCGTCCGTGAAGCTCCTTGCTCTGCCATACCTCCCTGCGGTCGTTAGTATCTAATACCACAGGTTTGCGCCAGTTCTCGTTAGCCAAGGAGAGCGCGGTAAGGCCTTTGTCCACCGCTACCACATCTCGATGCATACCCACGTCGGCCTCTAGGAAGTATTCCCTAAGGCTGCATACCTTGCGGTTGTGCAGGGTCTTAGCATTTAAGAAGCCACGACCCCCGCACTTCCGCGGGATATACAGCCTCATCACCGATGACCGTGGGTGATGCATCCGATTTGCGGTAAGCAGTGAACGTACCCTCCTATCCAGGGCGTCAAGTTCCGTCTGAGTCCATTTGAGTATGCCGAAAGAATACATCAAAACCGGCATGACCCAACCGTTGAAGGCGCGCACCTTGTTTCCGCCTGATAAAAGACTGTTAAGTACTTTGTTCAGGCGGCCAAAGAAGCGCTCCTTCAACGATTGTTTCATGTCCGTAGCACTGATGCCTAACGCTTCCGACATACCCAAATACTTGTAAGTTTCGGTTGAGGAGAGGGACCTAAGGTCTATGGAATCCGAGAGTTGTGTTCCCTCGGATTCCATAATCTCCCCTCGCTTTACATGCATGACCGCACATTTGTCCAAACCAAATTCCATCCTGATGGCGCCACTGAAGGTTTCTGTTACCTTCAGTAGCTTCATCAGTTGCAAGTTGTTAGGAGCAAAGAGTTTCAAGTCATCCATGTAAAGGAGGTGCGATATGACCTGACCACCTCTTCTCAACCGGTAGCCTTGGCCCGAACCCTCCAACAATATACTGAGAGGGTTGAGGGCCAGACAAAACCACAGTGGACTCAGACTGTCACCCTGAAATATGCCACGCTTGATCCTTATCGGTTCACTGTTCGCCTGGGTCTGTCGACACCCTGGATAGTGAAGAACCGTCCTCCACTGCCCCATACACGACATCAGGAAGGTGCGTAAAACTGCATCAACTTTGTACAGCTCCAGCACCCTCATGAGCCATGTATGTGGCACCGAGTCATAGGCCTTCTTATAATCTATCCAGCATGTCGACAGATCTCTTCGGGAACGTCGAACCTGTTGGCTAATGGCTATGTCGATGAGGAGCAGCTCCTTAGTACCGCGGGAACCGTTCCTACATCCATTCTGAGAAGAAGACATTATTGAATTACTATCAATATGATGGTTAATCTTTCCTCTCAAAATGGATGTAAGGACTTTATAGACCGTCGGTAAACACGTGATCGGTCTATAATTTTTAGGCTCCGCGGTACTACCTGATTTATGGAGCAGGTGGGTTATCCCTGTAGTTAGGAACTGGGGCAGCGACCCTGACTCTAATGCAGACTGGAATTGAGATGCCAAGCGAGCGTGCGATCTTTTGAACCATTTAATCCAAAAGTTGTGCAGCCCGTCCGGTCCCGGAGATTTCCAGTTAGGCAACGGACGGACTGCACGAGCTACGTCTTGGGGGCTGATGTTAATTGCCCCCATTTCTGGTATCGGATCGCACGCGCGCTCGACCTCTCGAATCCAATCGCCCTCGGTATGACTGACAGGCACCGACCAGATGCTGCGCCAGAATGAACACATGGCATCATCATCCGGTAGGCGCGTATCAGTCACACCTTGGTCTGGTCGCTCCCAAGCCCTATAAACCCACCTCTCATTGCTTTGGAATGTGCGATTCTGAGCGTATCGCTCCACTCGCCGCTTGTACCGACGTATACGGTTTGCCCATGCATAGACTTTCTGCTTCAGGAAGTCGATACGCTCTGTGACGCGGGTCAGATAATCCCGAGGACTAATATCAGTCCCCGAGAACGCCCACCTCACAAAGCGCATCACTTTGCGGCGAGTGTTGCCCTCCCTGAAGCAGATTAGTTGCCGATGAGTGCTCTAGCCTCACCGATACGACGCTCGATCCTGCACTGCCAAGCTGGTACAGCTGGTCGTGTAACTCTGTCATTACTAGGAAATTTGACATGAGCTACACGACATGCCGCTGCAGCCGCACAGTACAAGATCGAGTGGGTATCGGCAAGGTCTTCGCTGCTATCAAAATAACTTGTTAGCTGCGAATCTAGAGCACACACCAGCGCCCTATTTTTATTATGCATGGGCAAACGAGGTAGACGAGGTCTAAGACCAGGCGGTGTGGAGCGATACTCTCGGAAGGCATCCTCCAAAGCGCTCCTCAATCGCTCATTGCATTGGGTACTCACGGATGTGGCCCCGTCATCATCATCTTCACCGACGTAGTTGGGTCGCGGTGAAACACTTGCACTGGGTTGTATTTGCACCGCGGCCGGTAGCGAAGTAGGTGAGACGTGGTTGCTCCGTGATTCCAGACGCAGTCTATCAAGTACGGCGTCATCCAACATACGGTTACGCTGGATAACCCGCACCTGATCCGATAATCGCTGGGCTGAAACGTTGACAGCTGGCTCAAGTACCTGAAACAGAGAGAGCATCCGACCACGGTACGCAGTCAGGTTAGTTCCCCCCTCTGTAGCCCCAAAGTATGAGCGTATTACATTCTCGTTTATCGATTGCGACCATTTCATACGCTGCACACTTCCACCGGTAGCGGAGACCCTGTCAGAGGCCGGTGGGCCTCGAAGTCCTAAGCTGGCTGGTGGTCGGCCTCGTCCGCGCCGACGCGCAGGTGGCGGTGTCGTCGGCGGCGAGAAGTATTCGTCGCTCGAACTCGACGCAACTGCAGCTACCAGAATCCCTGGACTCGCGGCTGGCGCAGGTCCCGGCGGCTGCGAGGCGGAGCTGAGCGACGAACCCGAAGATGGAGTTGGTGCATTTTGTTCTCGAGCTCGGCTTCTTGTCAGCATTTTATTTTCATGTTGTCGGTCAAAAAGGGGTAATTTTTTTCGTGTTTGATTTTGCTATAACGTTACTGTTTTTTTTTCCTTGTTTTCCTGATGATTTTTGCCATTTCGATGAAAGTAATTTAATTAAATTGTATTGAAAATTGCGGATTGAGTAAAAAATATGACGTTCCAGTTGACAGCCGAGCCACAGATTATTATTATTATTATTATTTTTGGATATATGTTTTTATCTCAGCTCTTTGGCTGGTTTCAACCACATTTACGGGCCAAGCCAAGTAAATGTACCGTGTGGTGTGTTCTTTAACGTGTTGTTTGATGAGGTCCTACTTCGTTTTCTTCTATCTGCATGAATTTTCTGACAATTCTACATGTGTTTAAAATCGCAGCCTTTTGCAATGTTATGTAGAGGGTTTCTTTAAGGTCTAATAATTTAAAACTGTGAAGGAGATGGTTAGGGATAACGCCTGTGGTAGAAAGGACTATAGGAACTATATATACCTTTTCTTGTCGCCAGATTCTCGTAACTTCATCTTTGAGTTCTGCATATTTACTTATCTTTTCAGAGATTGTTTTTTGTATGTTGTGTGTGTTGGGGACTGCGATGTCTATTAAGTAAGTAATTTTATTTATTTTATCCTGTAATGTTATATCTGGTCTATTATAGTGAATGGTCTTGTCGGTGAGAATGGCGCGGTCGTAGTAAAGCTTATGTGTAGTATTTTCTAGAATGGTTTGTGGAGCATAATTGTAGTAAGGGGTGTTAGAGCTTTTTATGAGTCCGTGTTTGACAGCTAATTTTTGGTGGATTACGTTTGCTATCTGGTTATGTCTATGAGTGTAGTCGGTTTGCGTGAGTGTTGTGCAGGCGCCAGTAATATGCTGAATGGTTTCTGACTGGATGTGACATTTGCGGCATTTATCATTTGTAACTGTAGGGTCTTTAATTATGAACTTTCTGTAATTTTTTGTGTTAATTATTTGATCTTGAATAGCCATGATAAATCCTTCAGTTTCTGGGAATAAGTTACCTATTTTGAGCCATTTATTGGATGCTAATTTATTTATGTGACATTGTTCTAAATCATGAGGGTGCCGTCCGTGGAGCACTTTCTTCTTCCAATCTTCAATTTTTTGTATCTGCGGATCTTCATTGATATTGCTTTCTGATTCTATCTGACTATTTAAATTAAGTGGAGTATAGTAGAGTATTATTATTATTATCTCCTTTATTCATTTTACTATACATATAAATTATATTTTTAAATATTTGATTAAAATAAATAAAAAAAACATTTAAAAATATAAAAATAGTAGCCCACCGATATCGGGAACAGGGTCCAAGCTACCGGTGGTCAGGGCTCCAGAGAAAGGAACCTCCTGACAATGCGAGCCGTGTCCAGAAGTACCGCTTTCTGAATCAAGCCCTTGATCCAGCTGCCCAACGAGAGCCTCCTAAGGTGTTGGTCGAGGCTCGTGGCTATTAAGCCATTGGCCGATACGACTATCGGTACAATGATTGCGGAGTCCACTTCCCACATGTCGACAACCTCGCGAGCCAAGTCAATATACTTGATTTGTTTGTCTTTCTCGGCTTTCACGAGGTTCTCGTCATGCGGGACGGTTATGTCTACAATCATTGCACGCCTCACAATTCGGTCCACCACCACTATATCAGGCTTATTGGCAACAATAGTCCTGTCAGTGATGATGGACCGATCCCAGTACAATGTGATATTGCCATTATCGAGAACTGGGTCGGGCGCATACCTATAGTATGGCACCTCCGACTCCACAAGAGAGTATTTCAGAGCAAGTTGCTGATGGATAATCCTGGCTACAAGGTTGTGCCTATGCAAGTATTCTCCGTTAGCTAGACGAGAACAACCAGAGACAATGTGGCGAATTGATTCTCCCGGACGGTGACATGCCCGACATATGTCGACCGTGCCGTCTTTCACAATAAATCTCCGGTAGTTATTCGTCATGATAACTTCGTCCGTAATTGCACAAACAAAACCTTCGGTTTCTCCAAACAGATCACCGAAACGCAGCCAGGCTACGGACGCTAGTTGGTCTACGTCAGGCCCATGTAGGGCCCGGAAAAAGCGTCCGTGAAGCTCCTTACTCTACCATACCGCCCTGCGATCGTTAGTGTCAAGCACTGCAGGTTTGCGCCAGTTCTCATTTGCCAAGGAGAGCGGGGTGAGTCCCTTGTCCACCGCCACTACATCTCGATGCATACCCACGTCGACAGCTAGGAAATATTCCCTAAGACTGCATATCTCGCGATTGTGGAGAGTCTTAGCATTTAAAAAGCCTCGACCTCCACACTTTCGCGGGATATACAGTCTCATTACCGACGACCGTGGGTGATGCATTCGATACGCAGTAAGCAGTGTACGGACCCGCCTATCCAGGGCGTCAAGTTCCGTTTGAGTCCATTTGAGTACGCCGAAAGAGTACATCAATACTGGCATGACCCAACCGTTGAAGGCGCGCACCTTGTTTCCGCCCGATAGAAAGCTATTGAATACCTTCTTCAGGCGGCCAAAGAAGCGCTCCTTCAACGATTGCTTCATGTCAGTAACATTGATACCTAACGCTTCCGACATACCCAAATACTTGTAAGTTTCAGTTGGAGAGAGGGATCTCAGGTTTATGGAATCCGAGAGTTGAGTTCCCACGGATTCCATAATCTCTCCACGCTTTACATGCATGACCGCACATTTGTCCACACCAAACTCCATCCTGATGGCGTTACTGAATGTTTCAGTTACCTTCAGTAGCTCCATCAGTTGCAGATTAGTGGGGGCAAAGAGTTTCAGATCATCCATGTAAAGGAGGTGATATATAACCTGACCACCTCTCTTCAACCGATAGCCTAGCCCTGAATTCTCCAGCAGTGTGCTAAGAGGATTCAAGGCTAGACAAAACCAAAGTGGACTCAAACTATCGCCCTGAAATATACCCCGCTCGATCCTTACCGGTTCGCTATTCCTCTGGATATTTCGACATCCTGGATAGCGAAGGACTGTCCTCCATTGCCCCATACACGACATCAGGAAGGTGCGTAGCGTTGCATCAACTTTATACAATTCTAGCACCCTCATGAGCCATGTATGAGGCACCGAGTCATAGGCCTTCTTATAGTCTATCCAGCATGTTGACAGATCCTTTCGGGAACGCCGAACCTGTTGGCTAATGGCCATATCAATAAGGAGTAGCTCCTTAGTACCGCGGGACCCATTCCTACATCCAATTTGAGAGGCAGACATGATGTTGTTGTTGTTAATATGACTATTAATCTTTGCCCTCAAAATGGATGTAAGAACTTTATAGACCGTCGGTAAACACGTGATCGGTCTATAATTTTTAGGTTCCGCAGTACTACCTGATTTATGGAGCAGGTGGGTTATTCCTGTAGTTAAGAACTGGGGTAGCGACCCAGACTCTAAGGCAGACTGGAATTGAGACGCCAAGCAAGCGTGCGATCTCGTAAACCATTTAATCCAGAAATTGTGCAGCCCGTCCGGCCCTGGAGATTTCCAGTTAGGCAACGGGCGGACTGCACAAGCTACATCTTGGGGGCTGATGGAAATTGCCCCCATTTCTGGTATCGGATCGCACACACGCTCGACCTCCCGAGTCCAGTCACCCTCAGTATGACTGACAGGAACCGACCAGATGCTGCGCCAGAATGAACACATAGCATCATCATCCGGCAAGCGCGTGTCAGTCACACCTTGGTCCAGTCGTTCCCAATCCCTATATACCCACCTTTCGTTACTTCGGAATGTGCGATTCTGGGTGTATCGCTCCACTCGCCGCCTGTACCTACGAATACGGCTTGCCCATGCATACACCTTCTGCTTCAGGAAGTCGATGCGCTCTGTGACACGAGATATATAATCTCGGGGATTGACATCAGTCCCCGAAAACGCCCGTCTCACAAAGCGCATCACTCTAGGGCGTGTGTTGCCCTCCCTGAAGCAGATCAGTTTGCCGATTAGCGCTCTGGCCTCACCAATACGACGCTCGATCCTGCACTGCCAAGCTGGTACGGCTGGTTTTGGTCGTGTAACTCTGTCATTGGTTATTTTTATTTTGACATGAGCTACACGACATGCCGCTACAGCCGCGCAGTACATGATCGAATGTGCATCGGTGAGGTTATCACAGTTATCAAAATGGCTTGACAACTGTGAATCCAGAGCAGCCACCAGCGCCCTGTTCTTGTTATGCATGGGCAAACGAGGTAAGCGTGGTCTAAGTTCAGGCGGCATGTAGCGGTATTCCCGAATAGCACACTCCAAAGCACTCCTCAATTCGTCATTGCACTGGGTACTTACGTTTGTAACCCTGTCATTACTCTCCTCGTCAGCGTGGCTGGGCAATTGGGTTGACTGTGCTGGTGCCACAGTCTGCGACGGAGGAGCAATGACATGGCTACACATTTCAGTGCGGAGGCGATCAAGCACACTATCATCCAACATACGGTTACGCTGGATGACGCGCACCTGATCCGACAGTCGTTGGGCCGATACGCTGACAGCTGGTTCAAGTACCTGAAACAGAGAGAGCATCCGACCACGGTACGCAGTCAGGTTAGTTCCCCCCTCTGTAGCCCCAAAGTATGAGCGTATAACATTCTCATTTATGGCTTGAGTCCATTTTATACGCTGCACACTTCCACCGATAGCGGGGACCCTGTCAGAGACTGGTGGGCCTCGAGGTCCTAAGCTGGCCGGTGGTCGGCCTCGCCCGCGCCGACGCGCAGCTGGTGGTGTCGTCGGCGGCGAGAAGTACTCGTCGCTCGAGCTCGACGCAACTGCAGCTACCGGAACATCAGGATTTACGGCTGGAGCAGGTCCCGGCGGCTGCGAGGCGGAACTGAGCGACGAACCCGAAGATGTTTCTTGTGCGGCTAGTAATTGTGCCCGGCGTCTTGTCAGCATTTTCTTACAAGTGGGTGTAGTTTGTGTTGCAATTCAACTGAATATTGTTATTATTAATTTTTTTCTGGATGTGTCCTGGATTTTTATCATTTTGGAGCTTGGTATTTATTAAAATTAATATAAAAAATTCGGGATGAAAATTTATGCTGTCAGTCAACTTGACAGCCGGACCACAGATTATTATTATTATTATCTCCTTTATTCATTTTACTAGTGAGGCGTGCAATGATTGTAGACATAACCGTCCCGCATGACGAGAACCTCGTGAAAGCCGAGAAAGACAAACAAATCAAGTATATTGACTTGGCTTGCGAGGTTGTTGACATGTGGGAAGTGGACTCCGCAATCATTGTACCGATAGTCGTATCGGCCAATGGCTTAATAGCCACGAGCCTCGACCAACACCTTAGGAGGCTCTCGTTGGGCAGCTGGATCAAGGGCTTGATTCAGAAAGCGGTACTTCTGGACACGGCTCGCATTGTCAGGAGGTTCCTTTCTCTGGAGCCCTGACCACCGGTAGCTTGGACCCTGTTCCCGATATCGGTGGGCTACTATTTTTATATTTTTAAATGTTTTTTTATTATTATTATTAATGTCCGTAAAATGCAAATTTTTTGGTGCTCTTGGTCTGACCGCCAGACCGCCAGGCTTGCGAAAGCCAGAGTACCTACCCGTTTTCGGTGGTATTTTCACTCCTCTGGGATAGTTATAAATATTGGTCCTACAGTTCCGGGACTCAAGACTTTTTAGGTAACTTTCCTCTCCTTTTTAGGGTTCCGTAGCCATATGGCAAAAAACGGAACCCTTATGGATTCGTCATTTCTGTCTGTCTGTCCGTCCGTATGTCACAGCCACTTTTCTCCGAAACTATAAGAATTATACTGTTGAAAATTGGTGAGTATCTAGATGTATTCTGTGAACCGCATTTAGATTTTCACACAAAAATAGAAAAACACAATACATTTTTGGGGTCCCCATACTTAGAACTGAAACTCAATTTTTTTTTATCAAACCCATACATTTATGGTGTATCTATGGATAGGTCTTCAAAAATTATATCATCATTCAACATCATTTAAAAAAAAAAAAAACTAAATTGAATAGTTTGCGCGAGCGACACTTCCAAAGTGGTAAAATGTGTGTGTGTGTGTGTCCTGTAACTTCTAAAATAAGAGAATAATAAAACTAAAAAAAAAAAAATGTACATTACCATGCAAACTTCCACCGAAGATTAGTTTGAACGAGATCTAGTAAGTAGTTTTTTTTAATACGTCATAAATCGGAAACCGCAATTTACCTTTCATTCAATCATCTCAAATATAAAAAATAAGGTTTATAGTACGGAACCCTTCGTGTACCAGTCCAAATCGCACTTGGCCGGTTTTGAATCCTTATTGGGATTTCAAAAATTTTGATTCGATTTTGAAATTGTTGTTGATTTCTTTTTTTCAGTAATTTGTTTATTGCTTATGGAATTTTTTCGTGCGGAACTTTATTTTTTTTTTCAAAAATCATCTTAAGTCTGTTTTTTAATCTCAGAGACTAAATTGACAAACTCCCATAGATTTCAATAGCAAGTTTTGACAGTTGAAGTGGTCAATTTTAGTCTCCGAGATTAAAAAACAGACATTATATGATCTTCCGAATCGAATGACACCTCATTCATATTTTTCCAAGACTGCTAAAAAACAAATTGGATTAAAAGCCACGGAATGAAATCTATTTCGCACTTAGTATAAAAAGTTGCGTCGGCAAACCCCCATCTGTGTAATTGTTCAAATAGATTTATACTTAATACATATTAGGTCGGTCTAGGTATTTTGATATAGTTATATAGGTATTTATAATTGCAATATCTCAGCTCCAAAACGGCCTCGCCCGCGGTTCAGGTCGCCGACTCAGCTGCAATTACCAAGTTTGCTCACTTGCATCAAAATGTATTATTCTGAGATGACTTTAAGTCATAAAATCGTTTTTAGGTTTAACGATGAAGTTGAAGCAAATAGAGAAAAGAAGCTGATTTCCAGGAGTGGGCTCAATGGACTGAGGTCAAGATAACCGGATGGAAGAACCCGTCGTTCCGTCCATCCTTGATAACGGGCAGTCAAAATAGTTAAACATGCTTTTCAGGAGTACAAAAAAAAATGTAATAGTAAAATATTTATTTAGAAAATCCATATAATAAAGAAACTATTTGTCATTCGCCGTGTTTAATGTGACTAGTGATCCAAGTGAGGTAGGGACTAATAGCGGTCAAAACTCCCACCGTGTGTGATCGATCCTTTGGCCCCACCCTGCAGTCTTTTGCTAGGTTCAGGCTGGTGATGGCAATAATACCCGAAGGATGAATGAGCGGGCCTCCGGAGTCCCCCGCACACATTGTGGGAGAATGCTCGCAGCGCCGCGCCACACACATGGCTGGGTACAAGTGCCATTGCTTGGGGCATTTAACAACCATTAGATCTATCACTTTCAGTGGCCGTGGCGATTGGTTATGATTTTTCCTCCCTTTCTCAGTAATAACAACACTAAGTCCGTACCCCACCACGTTCGCTGCCTGCCCCTTAATCGCGGAAAAGTCCACCGCACTCAACCGCGCGTACCGCTTCATTGTTATCGGCTCTGTCTTCAGCATACCTATGTCATTCTCGATGAGCATAAATTGATCTAAAATAATCCCTTTAAACGACGGGTGTTTATACATGGAAAATATCCGAAACAAATCATCGTTGGGCTGCGTCCTTATCATATGTCTGTATTCTAGGCCGGGATGGAGGAGAGAAAATCGATCGAGGAACTTGATGCAGTGTGCGGCTGTCAGGGACCACATCAAGCTGAGCACAGAGGCCGTGCAGAACGTGTTGCTGTGAGCTAGGCTCGACGTGGTCGTGTTCACAGGTACCACCTCTAGTTTAGCAACATACGGGTACTCATCTTGTAACGCGTCTCTGCCTCCAATTATGCGCAAATTCGAGCTCGCTCCCGTATGCACTTCCACAATAGATACCACTAACAAAGTTCTCCTAAATAACGCGGTATAAGTCATTGTTCTTCTATAAAAAATATAATTTCCACTACATTGTACGACTGTAACATTTTATATGTTTTTATTGGATTCATAGATGTATGTTTTGTTTAAATGTTTTATAAGATATAAATTGGTTTCCACATAACGTTTTTATAACACGGTCGTAAACAAAAACCATTATGAACAAAATCAATTTAGGCATAACAATACAAAATGCATTGCATCGTGTACATATTATTGACATATTTTTTACTGAGAATTGGATGTGTTCCTTCAGGTTTTAAAATTAAGAGCGGTAGAGATGCTGAATATGATGAATTCCCGTTCATAGTGAGATTGGAAAGCCGAATATTACTAACATTCGGCAATAAAATTAGTGCTGAGAATAACGTTCACTTGTGTACTGGCGTCGCGCTCAGCCCCACATGGGCACTGACGGCGGGACACTGCGTGGATAGCGCCGGCCCCATGAAGGACCTCTCTGACAACCTGAGGCTTCAAACCGTTGTACGATATGGGTCCATCAACAGCAGCACCGCCGAAGTGTTATCGTCTGTCCTGCATCCCAGCTTCCATGACCCTCAATTAAAGATGCAAAATGACATTGGACTACTTAGAACGGAAATTATGGGGCTTAAGACATTTGCTGTCTTAAGCACAGTAGACATCAACACTTTAGGAAGCCATGAGGTCACACTGGTTGGTCACTCAAACGCTAATGGATCTCTGAGAATAGGTGGGACTGAAATTTTGGATAAGAAAACACCGCCACAGTTGCTGAAACTATTTATAGTACGATTTGAAAGTAGAAACGAATCGTCGCTCCCAGTGAAGTGCGTGGCGCTGCACTGCCAGGGATCGTCGAGTCTGTGCGCCGGCGACTCGGGCGGGCCCATGCTGCACGCCACTGGCGTCGTCGGCATCAACTCCCTGAGCCTGGACAGTATCAGACTGTGCTCTGCGGTTAATAAATATGGATTGGTGAGGATGGATTTCATAACGCCGACTAATCCGCACATGAAATGGATTAATGAGAACGTGCGCAGGGATGCGGAGATTTTGAGAAATATTACTAGTAAAATCCCTAGTATCTAATCGCGTCGAGAATTCTTCTCGTATCTGGTCAACACGCCGCCGTCCGGATTAATGTGGTACTTATATTTTTGTACAATTTTAATCCAGACGAGCAGCCTCCACAGCACGGGTAAACTACGGCTTCCTGACATTTTCCTTACTAACCGACCTTATTAACCGTATATTTATTTGTATGTATGTTTGTCCGCGATTATCTCGAGTTTGGCTGAACCGATTTTATGCAGTTGATATTTGGATTGTGCTGTATTTGCAAAACTTGAAATTACATTTTCATTTGTCTATTAATGTTTGTATTTTGTGTAGAAAAGTAATATTTATTCAAATAAAATACGTTAACATATAATACTTACATATATCATAATTTGAACTTTCTCACAGAACAACATGCAAAATGAAAACTAAATTTAGGTTTTATGCTTTATTGTAAAATAATTATTATCTTAACAACACTATATTCAATAACTACATCAAGAGTAGTATCTAAGGTGCAGAATTTATAACGTATAGTATTTTTTGTGTAAACGGTCAATTAAAACACAATAATAATTATACATCAATATTTTCATACTATTTTTCCAATGACTATTTTAATAAAAACGAATAATATGTAACAGTGATATTGAGAGTCACCAGAACAAGGAGCACGGGATTGCAGCGCCGCAAAACTTGAGTCAGCAGTATTACGTAATAAAACTCGTGGCGCGACAAGATTAGAACAGAATAGAATCGCGCGCACACAACTGTCATCGTCGCTGTTCACTTATGTCAGTTTCCATACGTCAAGTGTACATAAATGGTGATACGCTAAGTTTTAGCAGCTTGAGGGTGCGTTTCCACCAGAGGATGCGTGGCGAGGGATGTGTTTGTAAGAACGAATAGAATCGCTTCATTTGCCTAGCCTCGCTCAGCTCAAGCGATTTTATGAAATATCGCTACGCTTCGTCGTATATCTCTGATGAAAACGCAGCCTCAAGTTAGTATGGAAGGTGTAGGCCAGGGATGACGAAACATTTTTGGTGCTTGTGCCATTTTTATAAAAAAAATTAGCCATGACATGCCGCCAAAAAATCCACTAGATGCTACAAGTTTAACTCGTTTTTTGTAACTATAAAATCATAAAACCATCTCTATGTTATCAGCTTTGTGTTTCTTTGAATAACAGTAAAAGTTCATTATGATATATCAATATTTTTAAATATTGATTTTTTGTTATTTTTCGATAGATATTTTTGAATATTGATTTCTTTTTTTTTTTTTTCAATATTTTATCGGTTTCCTAAATTATTGTGATGCGTGTCACCACTGGCACGCGTACCATAAGTTCGCCATCCCAGGTATAGGCACTGCCGTCTCTAGTAGGTAGCGGCCGCAGATACATCTCCATGCTCCGTGCATCACAAGAAAAAGAGCTTTGTAACTCTGAAGATCAAAGATTCAGGTAGGAACCCACATCAGATTCTATAAAACGTAAGACTTGACATTCACTTTCCATTTTATTTATTCGTTGACTGCATGTCATCAGTTATCATATCACAATGACGATCACATTTCCAAACATAAGTAAAAATCCCCTAAATCTTTAACTAAAAAATAATATGGCAACTTAAAAATTCTAAATAAAATACACGAAAATTAAGTTAAACACGATATAACATTGTAAATCATCATCAAAAAGAGATTTCGATAGTATCTATCTAAAAAACAAAGAGTTTTATTTAAATTATACGCTTATAATTAGACCACTAAGGTTGAAAATACAATAATAATATCATACTTTTGTTCTCAAGTTCTTACTTGTGTATTTAAAATACTTTGGGGCTGAGAACTCGCTGCCCCTGCGACGAATATTTACAGACATCGCCCTAAATCGCCTTTCATCTCTTTATTTAAATAACGACCACTCATATCGATCTTATTAATTTTCTCCAATAAACATTTTTGTCATACTTCGTTCGAAATTCCACTATCAAGTCTTCAAATGCAGTCTTATACTAAGATTACAGCTCCGTTACGGCTTCACTCCATTTACGGAAGGACCAAGAGTAGGTACTTAGAGAGTTCTATTTGTGAAGTAAATTTCAACACAAGGTATAGCTACTAAAGTTTTTTTTTTTTTTAGTATCAGGTGGATATTAAAAATGGTCTTTCAAAATAATTATTGCAGTAAAAGATTGAATAGTGAAAGCAAAATGGGCACACTCCTAGTGTTTCATTTTAAGATTGTTAACGTGACGTTAGTCGACGGCTCAAACTCGTCCGTGGCGTGGCGAACGCATACTGTCTCTTTTCATCTTTTAGTAAGTAAGCGAGTTGGTTGTAAAATTATTGTAAAAAACTACTGAATGTATTCATTCAAAATAACATTAAGTACATGATTTTTGAATAATTAAACTTTCGAATTCAACTTTGGAGATATCATAATTCATTTGCAAATTTATTTGAAATGACTGTTCATTTTACTACTCTGGTACGTAAAAGCATCGATTAAGACGAGACCACTACACCACACAACACCATCATCATGCTACAATTTTACGTACAACAAACAATAATCGCACTAGAACGTAAGTTTGGCGAACATGTCGACTAGCGTCCCCTAAAAACAAATTGTGGTTGTTAAGAAAAATTAACAGAAAGTTGCGCCTGCGCAGGTTTTGTCACAAGACGCAGAAACCGGGAGAGACAATGTAGACAATAATTTTATACTATTACAGCTATTAATATGTTATCATGATAAGTTATACATCCAATTAATCGTACAACAACAATAAAACTCTGCTATTCCTACAACATCTATGTATGTTATAATAATTTATTATTAAAGAAAATAGAGATTCCGTTTAAGTAAAATGCACAGTAAAATAATAGCAAAAAAATGTCTTGCTTGTAGTGCATAAATAATTATGTCAGTTTCTTATGACATTTAGACCGTCGCAGCACACGCAACAACTTCATCGTGCAATGTATCATGCAGTTCATCGGAACTGCAAATTAACGGCGAATAAACATTTCAATCACAACATAGACATCCCAGAACTTACATTTATAAAGTACAAATAAGCATAGTGTAAATAAATTCCTTATACGTTGTAATATATCACGCAAATAAGTTCAAGCATTCTGGAAGCGAGCATTCGTCTGCAGTTTAACTGAGGCCAAGGGACTGTTTTTAAAAATTGCATAAAATATTATACAGTATTACGGACTTAAACTAAGTTTATCTACCTAAAATAACAGCCAGAAAACTGACTACAATATGTCAGTCTAAGGATAGAGTGGACATCCTAAAGATATGGACACGGCTTCCGTCAAGGGGATAGAACGAGGACACTGCAAGTCACAACAATTACACTTTGGACATTAATGATTGTAGATTAGAGTCAAATACGACAATGATCTATTGAGCTAACAATAATAGAAACATTTATAAACAACTGCCTTTAAAATTTATAAGTTTAGTATAGACACATAACCAGAGATAAAATGACACATATTTTTACCGTCGACAACACTGAAACTACTATTTTGGAAACATTAAAACTTCTATTTCACAATATCGATTCAACATTTAAATGAGAAGTTTAATATAATCAATCTGTAACATATTCATAAATATGGTAGCATAATGATAATACCTAAATTCGACAGGCATTTTTCTGTGGGTTAGTACTATATCCGGTACATTAGGTCATATTTTTATCGATTCAAAATGTAAATGAGAATTTTAATATAATCAACCTACAGCATAAATATGCTAGGTAGCATAATGAATGATAATACCTAAATTCGACAGGCATTTTTCTGTGGGTTAGTACTATATCCGGTACATTAGGTCATATTTTTATCGATTCAACATGTAAATGAGAAGTTCAATATAATCAATCTAAAACATATTCATAAATATGATGGCATAATGATAATGCCTGAATTCGACAGGCATTTTTCTGTGGGTTAGTCCTATATCCGGTACATTAGGTCATAATTGTTATCGATTCAACGTTTAATGAGAAGTTTAATAAAATCAATCTACAAGATATTCATTATTATGGTAGCTTATTGATAATACCTAATTCGACAGGCATTTTCTGTGGGTTAGTACTATATCCGGTACATTAAGTCATGTGTTTGTGATAGTTCAGTGTCCCATTTTATAGTATTATCTCGTTTGGCATGTTAAAGTAGTGTATTGACGAGACAACTGTAATATTGTTGATTGTACCGTGTTCTATGTAGCAACGATGCACGTAAACAGTTGCCTCGCAAAACATAGTTAAAGATGCAATTTTGCATGTGTCATTTATTACTCGTAAAGTTCCTCCTTGTTTAAAGTTAAAATGTCGTATTTTTATCGTAAAACCCGGGGAAGTAATTGATATCGTAGATTATAATTATTATTTGTTTAACAAGTCCGTATAATTGTTCTGTTTAATTAAGTGGAATTCGTTTACACTCGACTATGACACAGCCTAAAAGATGTCTTCACCAGGTTCGTAAGTTCGTCGTAGTGTTTTTGACACTGTTGTTTTTAAATGTTTATTGGCCATAGCGGTAGAAGCCTGGTGCCCTGTGGTCGCGTATGGCGCACTCCCTTATTCAGAAGCCCTGCGCGTGTCGACACACGCCACAGCCGAGAGCGAACTCTTCGCCGGTTTCTGGATGCTGCACGTGTAGAGGACATTCGTCTGATGAGCCGGGTAGTTGCTCGCCTTTGGGACCTGAAGATAAGACATACATACCGTTACCACCGTTGCCCATGTCTTTTTTACAGACTGTATTGAGTTTACAGATAGCTGACGTCACCCTGTCGATATTACTTACCTAGAAACTTATTCGATCGAATAACAAATAAAATATGTTAGGGAGTAGCGCACGACTCATCTGTACGTTAAACGGAATATGGAAGATTTAAACAAACTATGTATTTCACTACAGCAGCTGCCCGTCTAAAACTGTCATATGCTGCAAACCGTATCAATATCTATTGCCGTACGTACCTGCAGGGCACTGCGGCAGCATATGCTTGGGGATGCTGGTGACGCGCTGGAAGTCGTCGTGACACGAGTTGCAGAAGTGCGACGTGCCGAAACAGAAGAACACGGCCACCTGTAGTAACAATGGTTTATTTATACTCATGTACAAGAAAGAATTGTGTCGGTCCGCCGTATGGTGTCGGCCGGTGCCGTATGGTGCTGTAAAAGCCGTAAGAGGCGTCTCAGGGACGTGCCAGAGAAGCATGGACAGCAGCATTTTTTGTAAAACTCAACACCATGCACTGCGATCGCCAACCCACCTGCCAAGCGTGGGGATTATGGCAACCCCAATTATGGGGGAGGCCTATGTCCAACAGTGGACGTCGCTCGGCTGATATGATGATGATAATGATGACAAGAAAAAACTTTTATTTTATTTTCATTCATATATGGTCCGATGGCGGTCATTCAGACCGAGAATTTGAAGGTACACACCACAACGTTCTAATTGTCGTTCTACCATCAATTTTATCTGTGGATGTAAGCTAACGGTTGATTTGTCGATGGGGAGCACTACGTCCGGTAGTCAACGACTTTCAACAGTATTTATGCATTTAATATCTACTTTACGCTGAGAAGCAAGTTTCTATCCTGCATCAGAAGAGCGGATACTGCGACCCGAATCAGGGTGACGATGGACTACCTACCCGATGGTGGTAATGCTATTAGCGTGGATAACTTCGGTTGATCGATGCAAGGTTAGAGTGACGTCAGATTTATTTAGAAGTTCGTATGCTTACTGGAAATCAGCTAAATCCGGTTTGACTGGAAGCCGACCCCAATTTAGTTGGGAAAAGGCTAGGCAGATGAGATGATGCTTACCGCTCTGCAATAGGGAATTTGCACAGCGTCAACTGTGCCATCTGTGTTACAAACTCTAACCTTTTACGTTATAAATACCTGACACTGACATTTATGCGCTGCCACCTATAGTTCTTACACACTCCCTATAATAGCTAGTGTCTTTATTAGGTAGGGAAATCATCAAACTACTCCTCCCGCTCAGGGCTGAGCAGAAGGTAGCGTCAGACTCATACTAAATCCCACCCGTGTTCCTCCAAATGCTCATTACGTTCCAGGGCCGCGGTAACTATTTACAACTATTCCTTAACCTTTCCTCAACTATTCTTACCGACATTTTAAATTAATAGGTAACATTTATTCATACCAAATAAACTTTTATTTTGTTTTAATTTTTTGTAATAATGTCAATCAAGAGTCAATAGAGTCAAGAGTCAAGAGTGAATAGGTTATTTCTAGGCAAGCGTGCTCCATCTTCGACCTTCGATCGCTTACCATCAGGTGAGATAATGGTCAAACGCGTGCCTATCTATAGTAAAAAAAAAAAAACGCTCATATTTTTATTTTATTTTATCTGAAGTTATGTTGTATTAATATTAGGTCTTTACCTATGAAATTGCCGTTCTGCAGTACTGGCCATTTCAAATCAAAATAATTTTTGTTTGGCTAAGAATTCTAATTTCAAATTAATTTTATTTTAAAAACATGTTTTTTTTCCAAAAGTAGTCATTTGTTTATTGATTAGTGTTACATTTCATCGCATTTCAATCTTTTTCGTCATCATGGATACTTTAAAAATTCGAGTAATTATGGAATATGAATACCGTCGTGGCAGCAACGCGGCACAAGCGGCACGCAACATCAACGACGTTTACGGAGCTAACACTACAAACCAACGCACCACCTGTTATTGGTTTGCTCGCTTCCGTTCTGGAAATTTCGACCTGAAAAATGAACCTCGCGGTCGTCCGAAGACTTTGGTCGACAATGACGAATTAAAGGCGATTGTGGAAGCTGATGATACACAATCTACGGCTGAATTAGCAGCAGCTTTCGAAGTTAGCGTCAAAACAATATTGGTCCATTTGCGTCAAATTGGCAAGGTAAAAAAGCTTGACAAATGGGTGCCCCACGAACTCAATGATCGCCAGCGCGAAGTACGCGTCGAGACGTGCCTTGCACTGCTCAACAGACACACAAATGAAGGAATTTTGAGCCGCATTGTTACCTGCGATGAAAAATGGATTCTGTTTGATAACCGCAAGCGCTCAGCAAGTTGGTTGGATCCTGTTTCAGCACCTAAACAATGACCTAAACGAAAACTTACCCCTAGAAAAGTGATGGTCACTGTTTGGTGGTCTAGCGCCGGTGTGATTCATCACAGCTTCTTACCAAACGGGGTGAGCATTACTGCAGATGTGTACTGTGAAGAACTGAACACAATGATGGAGAAGCTGGCACATCTCCAACCAGCATTGGTCAATCGCTCGTCTCCGCTGCTCCTGCACGACAACGCGCGACCTCATACTGCACAGCAGACGGTCTCCAAGTTGCAAGAACTGGGGTTGGAAGCTCTCCGTCATCCGCCCTACTCACCAGACCTTGCGCCTACAGACTACTACTTTTTCCAGAATTTGGATAACTTCCTGGCGGGGAAAAAATTCAATACCCGAGAGGCAGTACAAAATGCCTTTGAAGAATTTGTTGCCTCCCGTCCAGCTGATTTCTTTAAGAAGGGCATCAATAAACTGCCACTACGTTGGCAAAGATGCATTGATTGCATGGGTGATTACTTCGATTAATACAAATAAAAAATACATGAAAAAAAATCGTTTAAATTTTTTCATACAAAACGGCAATTTCATAGGTAAAGACCTATTATTCAGTCGGAGCATGTAGAGTAATTAACCTCTCGCGCGTTTCTCGTACAGTTCCCGTCACGCAAGCTTGTCTCCACAAAGTACGCCGCAATCGGCTGCGCAGGACGTCAATTTGACAACAAACATACAACCGCGCATGCGCGGGTAGCTTGCGCATGCGTGGATTAGCACAAACGCGCGGGTGTAATGGCATCTCACTCGCTCGTATAAGTTCGATGCATAAGCGTGTCCCGCTTGCTCGATGCAATACGACTGTGGATGCGAAAAGTGTTACAGGTTGTCATTGTTTTTAATGATTTATTTTGGTTATTTCTTACAGTTTGATTTGTGTTCTTGTGGTGTATGTGTTTGTTGTGTTACTTTTTGATATTTTATTGTTACTGGTAGTCTTTGTTACTTGTTTATAGTATAATACGTATAAACAAAAAAATATTTTAGGAACGTAACACTTTTTTACGCGATTGCACCTGCGCGGACTTCACTCAAACCTAACTTCCGAGGGGCAAGCCACGCTAACGCGAACTGTACACCCATGTGTACGAGAAACGCGCGAGAGGTTAATGTGTAAGTTTTACCTGTATTGAGTAAAACGTATTGTGTTATAAGCTTGTATTTTGCAGAAGTTAATTTGAATATCGAAAATTAAAATCCCTTCGCTTAAAATATCAATGTTCAAAATATCGAAAATAGAAATATCGAACGACCATAAAATCGAAAATAAAAATACCTACGTGAAAAAATGGGTTAATTTTCAACATTTAATACATTCATTATTTATATTTACGTTAAAAATACCTACAAGTTAAAATATTTTTATATAAGTAGTGGAAAAAAATTGCTTCTGTAAAGTCTCCGGCGCTACGGGAAGTGCAACCCAATTGCCCTTGCGGGACAAAGGATATAGGCACCCATTCTCACCTCCGCTGCTTGGGCTTGGAGCGGGCGAGAGTTGCCCTCCCTTCGCGCCTCCGGAATTTTATATACACTCTAGGGGTAACAGCCAAAAGACCACGTAAAGTCGGGGTGCACCGATTTGGTTTTGGAACAATTTCGACCTTTTTTATTCATGAAAACCGGTCTCCAGTGTAGAAGCGGTGATCGATCGTGAAGGTCTTTTAATTAAAAAATTGTCTCGAAGACAAGACAAGAAAGTAAATTATGTTGTGCTTCAAAAGTTAGCGACAGAAACGAATCTACGAAACCAACTCCACGTAGTCTTGTCTGCCCTACTCCTAGTGTGTAATTTAGTATCGCGGAGGGACGAGGCGGCCCGCGAGCTGAGGAGCAGGTGGTTTTAACACCTGCTCCTCAGCTGCTGAGCTACAACTGCTGTGAGAGTTTAAACCATCTGCGACGATAAGCTCGCATGGGACTGCCGGGCCCCGCAGTGCCGAAGCCGTGACAGAAACCATGCTTTCTGTATGTTGCAGCTCGCTTGCATGTTTCTAATCCGTGTTCCAACATGATAATATTCTCTAAACCATACGTTAAACTTTTGCAGCAGACAGACTTACGAAATGACTAAAATAGCAACGCATTTGCAGTGGGACAGTTTCAAATCTACCTATATTTATGAATACACTCATTCTTTAAAATTTGTTAGATATTTTAACTAGTAGGTATTTTTAAAGTAGATATTATGAACTTAGATGTATTAAATGTTAATATTTTGAACTTACCTAAGTTCAAAATATTAACATTTAATGTCATTCAATATTACAAATCAACATTTTAATCACTCGGCATTTCAATCTTCGACATCTGAAACGTAGATAAAACAATTTTCGATATTTTGAAACAATTGATATTTAAATTTTCGATGTTTTGAACGTTGGTATTTTAAACGTAGGTATATTAATCTTCGATATTCAAATACGTTAGTAATATATACTAATATATAAAGCTGAAGAGTTTCTTTGTTTGTCTGCTTGATCGCGCTAATCACAGGAACTGCTGCTCCGATTTGAAAAATTATTTCAGTGTTAGATAGTCCATTTATCATCACGCTAAGACCAATAGGAGCGGAACAGACGAAGTTGCGCGGGTCAACTATTAAATAAATAAACAGTGTAGGTATGTACTCACGGAGCAGCAGTAGCGGCACTTGTACTCGAGGAAGTCGGCGCCGTGCTTGGGGCAGGTGCGCGCGCCGGCCACGTCGCTGCAGCCGCCGCACACCAGCTCGGCCGGCTCCCACCAGCCGCTCGTCTCCGCCTCGCAGCGAGCCAGCCCGCCGAAGTATGCCTGGACAACATCTTACATGCTAAATTTGACGTTCATAAAAAATATACTGAAGGAATCTCAGGGATCTTGAACTATCACGGTCGATCGACTGCGAGCGCGAGCGACCACAATGACAAGCGATCGCCTCGACAGCTGATAGTTGCGATACAATAGGTTAGTGGTTCCGAACCTGGGGGTAGTTACACCCGCGGGGGTAAATCTGTTACTCTGTGAGGTAACAAACAACCTAATAATTAAAAACTAATCGAATTATATGCGCAGCTAAATAGTAAAAATATGAAAATATAGATCGCCCCACTGCACAGTATTATTCGTTATTATTGGTGATCATGTTAACACGATTAAACAATATCACAGTCAAAAACAAAAGTTCAAAGTCGCATTTGAAACATGAATAACAATATTTTGGCAACCGTTACATCCGACTTTGAAGAAAGACGTATGTTTGCGGTCGGGGATAAAATCAGTTTTCCTAACAGATTACAGGGGGTAAAAGGTTAGGAACCACTGCACTAGATAGGTCTGGTTAATCAAAGATTGTAATAATCCAAGAGTACATTATAACACTGACCTTCCCACACTTATGGCACACATAGTAAGCGTATCTCTCCATGGCGTAGGTGGCCGGGTCAGGCAGCACCTTGCCCTTAGCGCCGCCGGGCAGCGCGCACCCTTCGTACTCCAGCCGCATTAGGGCCTTGCGCTTCACCTCCTCGTAGAGTTGTCGAATCGGAGCCAGTAGCTCTTCCAAAGTCCAGTGGTTCATGTCCTCCTAGAATTCATATTTGCAAACGTTCAATTATTTCCAGCCTACACTAGTGATTGCATCACCACCTGTTGACGTTTTGCTAGTAGACCCGTCGATCCACCGCGATTACTTAAATCGTCGCGAGACACTAGTACGTGGAGATAGCGCCTCAGTTCATACCCACCTCTCTAGGACGTACTAAGTTTTAAAAATGCTTCTCATCAACCTTTAGCGGCAACCTAAATGCTATCAAATGTATTTGATATTTAGGCTTGGCTTTAGCTAAGCTTTGACTTGCTCAAGCGCCTGTGTGGACCTGTCTACTTTATAATTATTGTAAATGCCAAAGTTTACTCTATGTACAGTAATTGTCGTCTATCATTTATGGTCTGTCATTATGTTGATCAACTTACCTTACAAATTGGACATTGTGCGAACGAGAAGGTTATCCTGGGACCTATCCATTTGTTGGCGAGGACTTTCCTGCAGCAGTGCAGATGGAAAACGTGGCCGCATTTCAACTGTAAATAAAACAGTACATTTATTTATAATTTCTATACATCAATGAATCGCCCACTGCTTCTCACGGCCACGTTACGCACCGAAGCGTGGGTGGCAAGCTATTGGCACACGAATCAAGCTGTAAAGTTCTGTGTGGTGTCTGGTGGTAGTCAACTGCCCGATCGATGGTTGAGAGCTGTTGCATACCTACATGTTAGTCGCGGAGATAACTTAGCTTGCTCGATTTAGGATTTGTGTCAGTTATGGGAAATGATAATGATGACTTCGGACTTACCTGTAAAGCAGGTGCAGCTTGCAGCGGGTCAGTGAAGCAGATCATGCACATGTCGTCGGCGTCTTGGCGTAGAGGCGCGGCCTCATCGCCGCCCGCGCAGCCGAACAGGCACGGCAGACACGTGCGCTCGGCGCGGACGCCGCCGCACAAGTGGTTACATGGCAGCACGCGGCTGCACGCTTCCTTGCCGTGATCCTGGATTTGAGGAAGAAAGTTTGTAAGTCAGCCCCCGAAGGGGCAAAATCGTTTTCAGCCGTTAGAACCCGTAAGTCCCTATTAGGCCAAGTGAAAATAAACGCAAGACCCTTACGAATAACGTTTATATCGAGCGACGTCGGCTTGTCCCGAAATTGACTTACGGATTCTGACGGTCTGTTTTGTCCCGAAAGGGACTTACGGATCCTGAGTGGTTAAATAATGCAGTCAGAATTTGTTTTATTATGGGGTTTGTCTTGTTTAATGTCGAAGGGTTCATAGCTATATCGCTAGCGGGAACTTAACTTACAGACCTCGATAATTCAATAGTGTCTGTTTTTGGTCTATTTAAAATAAAGGATTTGATTTTGTTATGCCTAAATTACACTCTAGGGTGGATATTCGGAAACGTATATCCGAGGATCCTCCCTGAGCCAGAGTGGATATATGGAATCTGTGTCGAATCGATGTTGTTTTTCCACCCTAGGTACAGTGGAGCACACATCAACCAACTACATACCCCCAATTTACGACAAAATGTGTGATGATCATTTATCTTATAATACCCTGGCTCAGGGTGGATTCTTGGACATAAGTTTCCGAGTTTCCACCCTAGGGTGGATTCAAAATGAAATGGATAAAAAAATGAAATGTAATATGTACCTGCAAGTGATTGTTACAATATCATTCAACCGTTATTTATTTACAAAACAGAGTTAATAATAGTTACTAAAAGTAATAAAATAAATAAATATTTGACAAATACTTCTATTGTGTGTGTCAGCGAGATCCATTGCGGTAAAACCGTAGCGACGCCGTCCCACCCGCAAGAGGATGCATATGCAGACAGGGCATGATATTCACTGCACTTTCTGTATGTGCATACTTTTGCAGCTGTGGTACAACATGGATGATGATGAGCAGTGGATGAAGTTGTCCCACGTTGTCGTCGTGATGGGGCTTGCGTGACTCTATGACGACAACCTATCAACTTTTGGTACAAAATTAATGACCATTAGCAGGACAAGCGGAATGAAGGATCTGGGTGTTACTTTTGACATACCTACCTTGCTAAAATAGGCCGGTTTATACAGTACTTAAGAAACAAAAAGTAAAACATAAGTTTTAGTGCGAACCGGACATGTAAAAAGTATGAATGCAAGGGACTAAAAGAGTTACCATTATAAATGCGGATTTACATAGAGGGACTGGACGCCTAAAGAAAAGGGTTGATGTTTGACAAAATGAAAAGAATAAAAGTATTATGGAACAAAAAGTGTTTATTGTCACCTACAAATCTATGCTAATACCTATATAAAGCTGAAAAGGTAATTTGTTTGCCTGAACGCGCTAATCTCAGGAACTACTGATCCGATTTGAAAAATTATTTCTTCGTTGCATAGCCCATTTATCGAGGAAGGCTATAGGCTATATTTTATCACGCTAAGACTAATAGGAGCGGAGCAGACGAAGTTGCGCGGATGAACTAGTTAAACGATGTGATGCTAAAATGTGATTATGATACTTAAAAGAAGACAGTCAGATTAGTTTAATAGAACCATCAATACCTACTCTATACTAATTAAAGCTGAAGACAAGAGTCTGTTTGCTTGAACGCGCTAATCTCAGGAGCTACTGGTCCGATTTGAAAAATTATTTCAGTGTTAGATAGCCCATTTATCGAGGAAGGCTATAGGCATATATCATCACGCTAATACCAATAGGAGCGGAGCAGACGAAATTGCGCAGATCCACTATTAAATAATAATAGGTGTTACCTGGCACTGCTGGTCAGCACACACGTTGCCGATGGCCAGTAGGCCGGAGTTGCCCCGGGTGCCACAGAAGCGGCAGGTGCCCGCTAGGCCGGGCGGACCGGGCAGTATGGCGGCACTCTCTCCGGCGCCGCTGTCACACACTCCACTCTCCATGCCTCTGAACTCGGCCAGGCCCTTGAAAGTGCGGCGGTCGACGAGGAGTAGCAGCCAGAACAGCTTGGCTCGACCGCAACCCTCGTGGATGTCGATGCGAATGGCGCTTTCTTCTTCTTTGCAGATCTGTTGAAGACATTTGTTTTTTGAAGTGAAAACTTCTTTAGCGGCGTTATGCACTTTTTTGTGATGGGTAAAATTTTTTAAACTCGCGTCAGAACACGTGACCTGATCGAAAATTCGTAAGACAGAGGGAGAGACGCACGTATTCAAGTTTTCACTTCTGCCGGCACTCCCGGATTGCAACTCGTTTTTTTATTTAATTTTTTTTATGCTTGGTTATGTTAACAAGAGAGACAACTTGCATGAAGTATTTATTTTTCTATGTTCGTTTTAGTTAGTGTAAATCGAAACTCAGGCTGTATACATAAGCGAAGACAGCGCCCAAAGACAGTGCACGTTTTAAAACACACGCCAGCGCGTACTAGCTAGTGATATTGAAAATTAAAGAGAAATGGATGAAAATGGAGGAAGCATTGGGCACACTTGGATGATAAGAACGAATAGCTTTATCAGAATTGGATTTGACCCATTAAACTAATCTGTAACTGCCTCCGCGGTCAAGTGGTTTAGGCGTTTGCCTTGTGACCCGGTGGTAGTGGGTTCGATTCCCACGAGCAGCATACTTTGTAAAGTTTTTATCCAGTTTGGCTAGGACATTGCAGGCTTGAATCACCTGATTGTCTGATAAAAAGATGTCCGTGCTTCGGAAGGCATGTATAAGCCGTCGTCTAATAAACCATGTCAGGGGAGCCTTTGAGGCGGTTTAGCAACTCTGGCACTATGGTATGTGGGATCGTTAGACCTTACTGCCCAACGATAAGAAGAAGAGAACTAACCTGTCTATGGTGCGTCCTGGCTGATCTGTTGAGATGCAGGAAGCGGTCGCACTCCGCACAGAGAGGCCCACAGCTGCGGCAGTCGATGACGGCGGCGGTGGCACCGTCGTCGTGGTTTGTGCACAGCGGCCGACCGTCCGACTCACCGCGCCGAGATTCACGGCCGTCGCCCGTGCTGTTTATTCTGGAAGTTAATCGAAATATGACAAACTGGATTTAATTGCCGCCTCTACATGAAATTTACCATTGATATTGATCTTTTGTTGTGCATGGCAGTTTAAGCTGTGAGGGATGGGCGGAGAGTCTTCTATCTATATTTACCAACAATTAGTGGACATAGATGATCGCTTAGAAAATAAATTCAGTGTACCAAACAGCTGACACGTATAGTACAGCACACTCACAGCTCCACATGCGACTGCTCCGTGACGCACAGCGCCGCCATCGCCAGCCAGACCGTGGGCGCCGCGATGCAGCGCGCCGGCCGCCGCTCCGACTCCGACAGCTGAGCCACAGCTAACACGTACGTCGCCAGAGCCTTGCGGGTTTCTAAGCCCCAAGCTGGGGAGATTTTGTCCTGAAAATGTTTAATTTGTAATACATATAAAACTGGCTTTATTTTACTGTGATGTGTTGTGTCAAGACGCCTTCTAACACAATACATTGGCAACAAAACAAGTTTTGATATGCCTGTACAGATTCGTTTGATTCAACAGGATAATGTGATCGCATAGTTGTGCCGACTGACTTTATACCACAAAAATATTGCCGCCAAAACCAAAAACAGAGCCTAGTCAGGCGATCCTGCTTGTCTCGGTGTCCCTTAGGCCGCGGACACGAAGTCATCGGGCGATGCGACTAGTGTTGTGCATTTTACTTCTGCTTTTTAACGACCGACGTTTCGAAATGAGTTTCAAAAAAAAATTTGTCGTCAATGATTAGGGATATCGTTCGCGAACAAAGACACTAATTTCTCATAACGCAAAACTACGCCGATCTAGCACCGCGCATGCTGCCTGCTGGCTTCTTGGCCTGGTCCGCGCTACCGCGTCGCTGCCCGCGCCGGCGCCGCCGCCGCCACCGCTCAGCGCCCGCTGACTTCGTGTCTGCAGCCTGAAAGTGGCGGTTTGCGCCGCAACCATGACTGGAGACCGAGACCAGTTACAGAGAGAGGAGACCGCGACCGCTACTTGTCATTTAGACTTTGACTAACTAGAATCCTAGTGAGGTCATAAGGACAGCTCTTGGAATGCCACATCACAATGTGTAGTTTGTGCGGCATTTAACAAAACGCGCTGACCACCAGGCGGCCACCAAGGCATGCACGAACAATAACAACGGTGATCATCATCATCATCATATCCGCCGAAAGACGTCCACTGCTGGACATAGGCCTCCCCCAAGCGTCGCCACAACGACCGGTCCTGCGCGTCTCGCATCCATCGGCTACCCGCAACCTTCACCAGGTCATCATTCCACCTTGTGGAGGTCTACCAAGGTTGCGTCTTCCGGTATGCGGTCGCCACTCCAGAACTTTTCGGCCCCATCGACCATCTGTTCTGCGAGCAATGTGCCTGCCCACTGCCACTTTAGTTTGGCGATCCTTCGGGCTATGTCGTTAACCTTGGTTTTCTTGCGTATATCATCATTCCTGATTCGATCACGCAAGGAAACTCCAAGCATTGCCCTCTCCATTGCCCTTTGAGTGACTTTGAGCCTTCTGATGAGGCCCATTGTGAGCGACCACGTTTCAGTAACACAACTTTTTGTATCACAATGGTGATACAAAAAGAAAATCATTGCGCCAAAGTTCAGGACCTTCTTTCTGCTCCAGAGCATGGCGTAGTTAAACAACGTCACCCACGTTGCTGAGCCGTTCTTTATTCCTCCTGGGGATGATTCGAAGGGCGATATTGACGGCCTGGTGTTACCCATCTCGAGAGCAGGCATCCTGCCCTTTGCGGCCGTTACCCAGGGCTTGCTATAGTCAGAAGTTGTCTGAGGTGACTGAAGTAGGAGGGATGTGGTGACAGTTACACAGAGACACTCTCCCACAAACGTATGTCAACCACCCAAGCGCCTCAGTTAAACGGTGAGCTTGCGGCAAGCATTACATACAACACTTCGAAACCTGCACCATTTAGCGAGAAACACACTGGTCCTATGTAAGCAACGTACGCATCGTTTTTGTATCGTATAGCATGTTGCGTTGCATTCGATAAGTATGTTTCTACTGCATATTTTTTCATATAAAATCAAGAGTCCAGATATCATATTGGGTTGCATACGTTACGTACGTGGGCCCAGTTTGTCTTTAATTTCACACTAACATACCTCAGCCATATCCGACAGAAGTTTAGCGACCAAATGCGCGTGTTTCTTCGTGGTCTCCCCCCTCATGAACCAGGTGGTGGGCGCGGCTTGGCCGACGCTTCCGCCCATCGTCACCGAGGCGGGTGTGGCGCCACTGGTGCCCTTTACTTTCACTTGCACGGTGATCGCCTTCCCCAGGTAGCAGACGAGATGGTCTAAGAGGGTTACTCTGGAAAAAAGACAGGATATACGAATGAGATGGGCATAGAAGTAGTAAGTTGTGTGTAATATTTACATTTAAGAAGATATAAATATTATTTATTTATTTTATATTATTTTAATTTAAGATAAATAAATTATATTATAATAATAATATTGTGTAAGGAAAAAGGGATTTATCGACTACAGATCAAAAACTGAATATGAATAACTTTTGGAAATTCAACTGCTTTCGAGAATTTCGCTAACATATATCACTATCTCAAGACTCAGTGGAACAGAAGTTTACGTCCACCAACACTTCAGTTTTGCTTACCTTGCATTTATTTCGTTGCCGTAATTGACAGCTGCTAACATCTTCTGCGGGGGTATTTCTGTGATCATGCGCCGCAGCAAAGATATGACCTGAAATCATAAGAATGCCAAGATTTGAACGAGGCCAATGATACAGCTGTACAGGTTGCTCAATACTGGCCGGAAAAAAATATAATATGAGTCAATCGACCCGAAAAGGAGAAAAAGAATAAAAAAGAGTCATAAAGTCATCAAATATGGATCCGATTCAGAAATGGAGATAATAGAGGCGGTAACTCCATTTGGAATACCGGTATGTTGCATCTGATTACACTGGAAGCAGACTGCAATTATCTGTTGAGAAAATAGTAACAATAGTCTAGGGTGTGTGGCAATAGTAACACCACAAATACATACACCCTAAAAACACACGAAAAACGAATCAAATAGTAAGAAATAACCAAATAATTAATTAGAAACAATAACAACGTGTAACACTTTTCGCATCAACAGTCGTATTGCATTGATCAAGCGGGTCACAGGTATACATTGAACGTATACGAGCGAGTGAGAAGCCGTTATACGCGCGTCGATTGCGACGTACTTCGGGGAGGTAAACTTGCGTGCCGGGAACTTTATTAATGTAGATTTTGGTGCTTACCTGGCGCTGCACCCGCTCGCTGCCGGTGTGGAGGAGAGCCAGTAGATCAGCGAGTAGTTCTGTTCGCTGTGCCAAATGTGCGCGACCCACTGCACTGCCGCTAAGCGCCAGCAACTGTAAATCAAACAGTTTATAGTAATTAAGATTAAATGACCTAACCTTTTCATCGTATTGTTAAAAAACGTTTATTCATCTGAACATTCTTATTTTAGATATTTAGATGTATAGGAAGTGTGTGGGAGATCTGTGATCTATAGCGCTTATTCACACACACCGCACCGCTACATCGTATTCAGGGAGCGGTGGCAAGGGTGGACGTGGTCCCTAACTAGGGAGCCGCTTATTACACTAGCCGGTCGATTCGGCCCTAAATAAGTTGTGAAGTGACCAGCGTGGCCAATGTGTGGGGAATTCCCTAAACTGCGGGAAATCTCAAGTTGATTGGGGATTTATTGGGGACGGGCAAGATCTGGGGATTCTAAATATCCATTTTATTCTTTTGATATTATTCTAAATTTCGAATTTGTGGGGAATCAGTAGATTTCTGGTGCCCAAATTGTGGAAATTGATTTACATTATTTTTGGGGAATTTATTAAATTGGTGTTGGTAACACTGCTCCCTAACGCCCTAAACGCTATTACACTGCCCGGTAGTAAGAGAATTAGAAGGGAGCTAACTAGACCAGGCCGCTCCGGTCGCCCTGATTAGGATCCCTAACTCCCTAACTCTTATTGCCCCACCCTAAATCGGGACTTAGGGCCCTGAATACCGTGTAGTGTAATAAGTGCTTAAACCAAGCCTATATCTGTATTTTAGATCTCCACGCCCCCGTAACATCATAAAAAGTTATATTCAACGTGGAAATAGGGCGATTGTATAATGTTTGGATGAGAACACCGTGTAACTGACCAGCGACAGCATCTCGAAGCAGTAGTTGTCCTGCATGAGCGGCGGCGGGCGCGCGGGCAGCTCGTCGGCCGTGCGCTCGGCTGCGTCCGCGCACAGCAGCGCCGTCTCCCAGTCGTCGCGCACGCGCGCTGCCTCGCAGCCGATGGCCGACACTATGTGAGTCATCACCTAATGAAATTCAATAGTACATTACTGCAGCGGCCAGCAAAAGATGATTGATGGACTTACGTATGTGTGCCTTGACTTCGCCTCGGCCAACATTTACACGTTCGTCAGGTCAGGTCGTAAATAGGTAATCCAACCATCTTAACATACCGAAGCTTTTCCGTGCCTCGGAAAGAACGTTAAGCCATTTGTCCAGGCTGTCATTTGTAAATCTTTTGCAGTCGTTACAGATTGATACCAGTAAATCTGACAGTATTGCCAAGAAGTACAGTGTTACCCCGTTACTGGGTTGTGAAGGGGAGAAAGATATAAATTCTGGTATCCGGCTGGACCGGACGGACTGGAAGACAACACCATAATAGTTGGGAAGAAGCTAGACAGACCGATTGATAAACGAACCCTATGTACACCAGACATTCTAGGAGGTCATATATATATTTTTTGTTCTTTGCATCGTCCTCACGTATAGAAGCAATCAAAGATAATGTTGATAAGATTTATGTCATACATCACATGGTTTAAAAGAGTGTGAGTGTCTTACACTTTCTTCTCCATAGAAATCTACGCTTTGGAACGTGCAAATAGCTTCCATGTTTTTGACTGACCGACCTTGAAGTTTCAAAAATGCCTGTAAATGGTTTATTTGATTTAAAATGCTTTGGTTTTTTTTTTTTGGTTATGTTACCTGTCTCTGCAGCGTAGTAAGCTTGTGTCCGGCGAACAGTATGCCGACAACGTGTTCTCTGAGATCGCTGTCGTCCGCCGCGGCGCCGTCTTCCACTGCGGCCGCGGCCTCCGTGCCCGACTCGCTGCCGCTGCGGTCCCACTCCAGGAGCTTGCCGAACACCTACAAGTAAATAATATAGAATTGTAATACAAACGTTATTTTGCCATATAAAAATATGGCCTACGATCTATTCTCAGACCGAAACACAAAAAAAAAAAATCGGTCAAGCCGTTTCGGAGGAGTCCGATAAAAAAAACAACGTGACACGAGATTGTTTTACACTAGAAGATTACAGTTTATGTGGAATACTCTGTGAACTCTTAGGAGTTGCCTTAGGCTTCTAAGCCATTGCTGAGCCAAACCCTCCCCTAAAACTTTTCAGGCATTTCCCTCCCGGACCACCTCGAACCAGCACGAGTAGTAGGCGTCTGTTGCAGAATTTGTTCGAAAAAGTCACCGTTGCCCTGGATCACAAAGGGCATTAGGAGGAACACGGGTGGGTTTAAGCCAATAAGAGTCTGACACTGTCTTCGCTCCGCCCAAATTGAACGGAGTCAGTCATTTGACGATTTCCCACGCTTAAAAAAAGCAGTTGGCGTCTAGGTCCTCGCTACCTCTTTCCAGGCTGTAAGCTCGTGTGTTAGTATAACAGTTTTTGGAAATAACTGTTCGACTGTGTTTCGACGAAACGAAAGAGTTAGTTTTATTATCTTTGGATGGGAAGCGAACAGTTCACCTGATCACCGCGTATGTACACCAGAAATAAACACAGCATCGCGAACGACAAGCTCTCAGATTCTTCGTCTTCTTGCGTCTCTTTTACTAATATTCGACAAAACTATTAAAATCTATAAGCTTACTTGTGACGTAAGAAGTCGGAAGACCCTCAAGGTGTCAGTCTCCGACAGTCCGTGCAGCACATGCGCGGGAGTTGCCGCCGCCGACGCGAGCGGCGTGGGGGAGCCGAGCACTCGCACCTGTCGCACTCGCACGGCCGGCTCGGGCCCGCGCAACTCGCACCGCACCCGCACGGAAGTGCTTGACCCTCCTGGATTAGGAATTTTAAACTATAGTAAGTAAGAGCTCGCAGTCACTGGATGGCTCTAAATTCATCAAAATCTAATAGGTAAGTCCGTTTTGACAGCTGAGTAGAGAGGGATAGAAGATAGCTTAACCACTAAGTGCGAAAGAGATTTATTTTTATGTCTGTTTCGTATGTAAAGCAATGTTGTATCCTGCTGTCAAATCGGACTTTTTAGATTTTGGTGACTTTAGTAGGCTGTAGTCACAGTTCAAAAGAATTTGCAGATAATAAACGCGCGAACAATTTAGAATTATTGATAGGGGTGTGTTGTTTTTAAATTTTACAGACTTGTTAATTTTTCTATTAAACATTTTGAGGCTGATCATAGAAAATTTTATTTTAACTTTAAAAGTAAATAAATCTGTATTTTCAATGTTTTAATTCACCAAATTAACTACCAAATTGATTTTGCCTTAAAAAATAAATATCTATAACCCAGTAGGTGGAGAGCAAAGTCAGTATATTTTTTTATCATCCTCATCATCAACCGAGTCGAAACATGGCCGCAGCAGCTGGTCATAGACCTCGCCCAAGCATCGTCACATGCAACAGTGATTCTCGCAGCTTGCACCACTTCATCGCTCCACCTTGCGCTAGGCCATTCAATAATCACCGCGGCACTGGAACGCAAAGAGCATTAGCAGGAATACGAATAGGTTTTAGTCAGTAAGAGTCTGCTTCGCCCAGAGCGGGAGCAGGAGTCATTTGATGATTTCAAATCCCTAAAAAAGGCCATCCAACAATACGTTTGTGGACTAATTGAAAGCCTTTGATTCGATCGAAACTAGGGCTGTGCTGCAGTCTCTCCAACGGTGCCAGATCGACTATCGGTACATCGAGGTGCTGAAATATTTTTACAAAAATGCTACCATGTCAGTCCGACTTCAGGATCAGACCTCAACACCTATCCTCCCGCAGCGGGGTGTGAGGCAGGAAGACGTCATTTCTCCGATACTGTTCACGGCCGCAATGGAGGATGTCTTCAAGGTTTTGGACTGAAGAAGGTTGGGAATAAATGTCATGGCTGAGACCACGGACGACCTCCAGTACAATGCTCGATGACCTCAGTTGAGCTTCCGAAAGAATGGGTCTCAAAATGAACATGGACAAAACCAAGATCATGGTAAATACCCATGTAGCACCCACTCCCATCAAGATCGGAAACTCTACACTCGAAGTTGTAGACGAGTACGTCTACCTAGGACAAACGTTCCAATTAGGTAGGGCCAACTTCGAGAAAGAGGTCAATCGTCAAATCCAACTCGACTGGGCAGCGTTCGTTAACTTGCGTGGTATCTTCTCGTCCCACATACCACAGTGTCTCAAGACGAAAGCCTATGATCAGTGCGTGTTGCCAGTGATGACATATGGAACTGAAACGTGGTCACTCACAATGGGCCTCATCAGAAGGCTCAGTCACTCAATGGGCAATGGAGAGGGCAATGCTTGGAGTTTCCTTGCGGAACCAAAGTAACCGACATAGCTCGAAGGATCGCCAAACTATAATGGCAGTGGGCAGGGCACATTGCTCGCAGAACAGATGGTCGATGGGGCCGAAAAGTTCTGGAGTGGCGACCGCGTACCGGAAGATAACGTTGGAAGGTCTCCCACAACACCTTGTGGACCTGATGTCCACCGACCGATGACCTGGTGAAGGTGCGACCTTAGGTAGCCGATGGATGCGAGACGCGCAGGGCCGTTCGTTGTGGCGACGCTTGGGGGAGGATTATGTCCAGCAGTGGACGTCTTTCGGCTGATTTGATGATGAACAATTCATTTTCAAATTTTTCCCTGGGCGTCTTTTCTCTTTCGTCAAGAGTGAATAGGTTACTTCTAGGCAAGCGAGCTCCATCTTCGTCCATATCATCGCTTACCATCAGGTGAGATGGTGGTCAAGCGCGTGCCTATCAATAGGAAAAAAAAACTTCTTACTGGGCATCGTGTAGCAGAGCCAGGTGGCGGTCTTGGGGTCTACCTCCACGTCCTGCATGTGGAACATCTCGCTGGAGCCGCCGCTGTACAGGAACGATACCAGCAGCGTCTTGTTCTGCAATTTATAGAATAGAATAGAATACTCTTTATTATGTACACCGTAAAAGTAAAAAAAAAATAACACATTAGGAAAAAAACGAAATAGGATACATATAGGAATTATTATCAACGTGACATTAGTCCATGTAGATATAGTAAGACACTCTAGGTAGAGGGAGTTCTGTTCTCTGGTCTTCCTGAAGAATTTAAGTTCCGTGCCAAAAGCCCGGGACAACGGGACCCTATTATTAAGTCTCCCCTGTTCGTCCGTCTGTCGGTCCCTCTGTTCATCTGTCTGTCTGTTAGCGGGCTGTATCTCATGAACCGTTACAAGTTGAAATGTCAGTGTGTATTTCTGTTGCCGCTATAACAAATAGTAAAAACATATAAGCGTTTTTCTCGATCTTTATAATAATGGTAACGGGTAGACGTTTGAAATGCTTACAGAGTTTGTATTGCTATATTCGCTAAATTTTAAGATAAAAATAATAAAAAGCTCGATTAGAACGGCGTAATAGTGGATTATAATAATGGCGATGTGATTATTACCATTTCCATAACATGAACATGGCTCTGTGCCATCTGAAGAGACCACAATATCCTGTATGATACGCTAGCCTTTTAAGCATTTTCGGAATCAAAGCTAAAACTGCTTTGGTGGATGTCCATCATGAATACCGACATGTAAAAAGCATAAGTAAACTTCTATAGATACCAGACTCTCAGGTCAAAAAAAAATTCAGTATGATACTGCTCTGTCATCGTATTTTACACAGTAAAATATTGAACGGATTGTCAATGGTCGCCGGCATGATGACATGGGGGGCCGCTGTCTATTTGCTATCGTACTTGAGAGCTACTGAACGGATTTCAATAAAAAATTTATTCCCGATTTTTACTCCTACTTCTTTACTGCACATGCGGTATGGTTGTGGAATTCACTATCGCCTGACATTAGGGATTGCCAAGCTCTTGCAGTTTTTAAAAGAAGAGTGAAAGAACACTATCTTTCCTTCTCGTCATAGTTGCAAATAGGTATGTATTATTATTTATCTTTTATATCATATAGTATGTATTAGTATGTTAATTATGTATTGTATGTTATATTTAATATGTATAGTTTTTATTTTAGCTTCTTACTGTTACACACTATGTCTACATCTCTTTTTCCTTCTTCCCCTCGGACCGCGAAAGCGTTTAGACGTGCATTCCGTACAAGTTTTTTCAATTTTTATTTAAAATTAATAGTTATTTCCAAATTAAATTATAAATATAATTCGCAAAAGTACTAGGCGTGCATAAGTTTGAAGAGAACGCGAAACGCAAGCAGAGCAGTGGAGGAAACGGGCCGGCAAGTGTCAAGACAAGGATAGCACGCGGACCCCGCTGCGCTTACGCTGTGCGTGTGTCATATTTGTCGGCGGCCCAACTTACGAGCGATAGCGATTAGCGAGTAACTTATTTACGCGTACCTTTTATTTTTAGTCAGACTAGACAAACTAACAAGCTAAGGCAACATGTATAAAACTCCACCCAAAACGCCTCCAAATCAGTACTCATCGCGCTCGGAGTCTGATATCCGGAAGCTGCATTCAGACCAAGACCCAGTGGGAAACATCACCCAAAGAGCTAAACGCAGATGCCTTTCAGGCGAAGTCAGTGGTGATGACCTGGATATGTTTAAGAACGACATCAAGAAGATGATCAACGAAATGATATGTACCCAGAGCTCCCGTCTGGACAAATTAGAAGGTCATATTAAGGAGATAAAAAATCACTACTCGGAAATTAAGGCCACAAATACTGATCTCGAATGACAAGAATGACGAAGGCAATGACATTGGTCTCCGATCAATTACAGTCCCTTGAAAATAAAATTACGGGACTAGAAAATCAACGGGGTTCCATGGCAATGCAGTTAGCTAAGTTGGAAAACAAGTTGGAAGTTCTCGACCACAATCTCATCAAAACCTCTATAGAATTACGTAATGTACCTAAAAGGCAGAATGAGACCAAGATAATGATATATGATACAATATCGCACCTCTCAAGACATCTAGGACTTGATATGGAATCCACTAGTATCCGTGATGTTACAAGACAACCCTCAAAAAAGGAAAACGTAACATCAAGTCTAACGGTTGAGTTCTGTAATACCCTGGTGAAAACGAAATTTCTTGCTGCTGTTAAATACTACATAAACTTAATCCCACAGACAAGATAAAATCAACCCACCTAAACTTAAAATCTGTACCGGAATCACCTATCTACATCACAGAGCTTTTAACAGCGAATACAAAAAGATTATTTTACCTTACTCGAAACCACGCTAAGACACACCAGTATAACTATTGTTGGACTTCGAACGGAAAAGTTATGCTTAAAAAGAATCCTGATAGCCAGACTATCGTGGTGAGAAGCGAAGAACAACTGAAGCAGCTGGCGGCAATCATCAAAGCATGACTACCTACGTTTAAGTATACCCTGCGATTTTTTATGTATAATTTGATTACTTTTACGAATTCTTTAAATTGCTTTGTTAAAACACTAAATACAGACAATAACAATACTCACACATATAACTTTTTTCATCAACACAACATACTATCAACATACATGCCTCACTCAACTCCTACATATAAAAACTTCACAATGTCATCACATGTACTCCTTACATCTGCATGCGTTCATATCCATCATTCTTTACTTAGCTACTTCAACATCACAAAAAGTAAGTTTTTAAACTTAATGACCCCGAACATAAGCCTTCCATACGTTCTTAAAATATATACCATTCCATTTACTCGTAACCCACTAACTATTTTTGCCTTGCCAGTAAAATGACTACTAACATAAACAATCTAATTAACAGTATTGACGAACTGTCTGTATCAACTACCTATACGTGCACACCTGAAGAAACACTCTCCATCGTGAAGTGTCCTAATAACTTTATTACAATCCTATCACAAAACATTCGTTCGATAAACCGTAATATTTTAAACTTGCAAACGCTACTGCACCGAATTTCTTTCGATTGCAACTTGATTGTCTTAACTGAATGTTGGTTACCATGCTCTAGCAATATTATTATCCCCATCCTCAATAATTACTCGTCATTTATGACCACCAAACACCTTAACCAGAGTGATGGTGTAGTGGTATACTCGAAGTCGAACCTGTCTGTTACTTGTGAAGAACCAGATTTTCACCAATCCGCATCTGGTCTTATTATAAAAATTAGCCCAGACCTGGCAATAATTTGTATTTATAGATCACCATCAATAGACAACATAAACAGCTTTCTCACAGCTCTTAACAGCATACTCGCATCGTTGCATAGATTTAAATCGGTAGTTCTAACAGGCGATTTAAACGTGGACATCAAACCTACCACATCTGACATGCGCTCCCATGAATACCTAAATTGCCTCGCCTTTCACGGTTATCTCCCTGCTCACACCCTTCCGACTAGAGATGGAAATTGTTTGGATCATACGTTTCTCAAAACAACATCCCCTACACAAACCTTTGTATTAAGTTCTACAATAACTGATCACTCTTCTTCCTTACTTTGCATTTATAATAAATCTATATGGTCGGTCGCAAATAAATTTATAACAAAAATTGACTATGATGGCCTTGATAAAACAATGTCACAGCTAGATTTAACCTCTATTTTTAACACAAAGGACCCAAATATGGCTATCGATAAATTATTAAATTTAATGAAGGTATCCATTTCTGAAAATACCATAGTTAAAAAAGTTTCATCACAAAAGAGAATCCTAAAACCATGGATCACACCTGGTCTATTACGGTGCATAAGAAACAGGGACGCGCTACATAAGAAAGTTAAAAATTTCCCTGAAAATTAAGTTATTAAAATTACTTATCTTCGATACAGAAACTATTGTATTCGTATTTTAAAGAAGGCTAAAAGAATTTACGATAAAGAGGAACTAGAAAAAGCTAGTAAAAACCCTAAAACACTATGGGATACTATTAAACGAGTAACTAACACTACTAAAATTAAAAATACATCTGATCAATTACTTACCTTGTCACCTACACCTAATGAATCCTGTAACTCTGTAAACTCATTCTTCGTTAATATTGGCGAGAGGCTTGCAAATAATATCCAGTCTAGCACTACGCAGCCTTTGACAGTCCCTCAAAACACTTCTGACATCTCGGCAACTTCGTCGTTCGTCCTTGAACCTATTGATCTTGACGAAATTACAGCAACTATTCATTCATTGCGCTCTGATGCTGCATCTGGCTGGGATGGCATATCACCTTTCATACTAAAGAGGTATTCAACCTTCCTGGCACCCATATTATGCCATATTTTTAACCTCTGCTTTGAGACTGCAGTCTTTCCCTCTTCTTTCAAAAAGGCAATCATTCACCCAGTCTACAAGGGAGGCGACGGGAACTTGCCGAATAATTACCGACCTATAGCAGTTCTAACTGCCTTATCCAAGGTACTTGAACGTCTCATTAATAAAAGACTTGTAAACTACCTAGAACATTACCAATTAATATCACCACAACAATTTGGATTTCGTAAGAACTAATCAACCTATGACGCAGTTCATGAATTAACTAACAATATTGTAAAACACCTAAACACTAATAAAAAAGTCCTAACAATATTCTTAGACCTTGCAAAGGCGTTCGACACCGTCCCCGTTCGTTCTCTCTTACTTAAACTTGAAAAGATGGGTGTCAGGGGATTGCAACTTGATCTCTTTCAAAGCTACCTCACAAATCGCTCCCAGATGGTCAAAATTCATCAGCATAGTAGCAATGAACTTCCCATCTGCTGTGGCGTGCCACAAAGAAGCATTTTGGGTCCCACCTTATTTCTAGTCTTTATAAACGACTTATGTAATTTAGATATCCCAAATGCTAAGATGACATCATATGCGGATGACACTGCTATAACTTTCGTCGCTAACACATGGTCTGAACTCGAGGACAAGGCACAGAATGGCTTTAACGAAGCGCTGACCTGGCTTACTCTAAACAGGCTTACACTTAATACATCAAAAACTAAGTTTATTACGTATTCGGTAAGTTCTGCTACTCAACCCAACCAAACAATATTAGTAAAAGCTCACACCTGTAATTTTCAAACTCAAATGTCATGCCAATGTACACCCATATCTTCTACGGACGAAATCAAATACCTAGGTATAATCATAGATAAGAATCTTAAATTTAAATCTCATATTAATATCCTCACTGGCAGAGTTCGTAAACTTATATATATATTTAAAACCCTTAGAAGCATTGCTAATCCTACCATTATACGTAATGTTTATTTTGCCTTATGCCTATCTATTATTACTTATTGTATTCCCTGCTGGGGTGGTGCTGCAAAAACAATCCTCAAACCACTGGAAGTAGCGCACCGGGCCATACTGAAAGTGGCTACCTTCCGTCCAATAATCTATCCTACTAATAAATTATACACAAATTGCAAAGTCCTCAATGTGCGGCAACACTTTATTTTACAATCAATTTTATTGCAACACCGCGTAACCCCCTATATTGAACTGACCAAACGCCGAAAAGATATAATATGTACGACGCCAAAAACCCACTTGACTTTTACTAAAAGATTCTTTTATTATTTAGGTCCGTCCCTTTACAATGTAATTAACAATAAATGTCCAATTTACAGACTCTCCTATCATAATTGTAAAAAGGCTCTTCGCACATTCCTCCAAAATAAAACCTATGACGAAACAGAAAAATATTTAACTTAATGACAAGTTTGTAACTTGTACCACACCCCAAAACATAAACACACACTAATCAACCCATTGACTCAACACGTTTACACAGCCACGCATGCTTTCATTGCCGATTACTTACGCACATACACTCATTCACACATCCAAACACATTCACAGACCAATACACGACACACACAACACACGTACACTCACACACATATACACACACAAAAGTACCTAATAAGTTCTGTTAAACATTTTACTTGAATTTAAGTTGTTAAAATAAAATTGTAGTAATACAACTCTAGGGGATAGGCACTGTTACTTCTTAATACAGGCTATTTCATAGCCTAGCAAGGAGAACAGTACGTCACCCACTTGATTGTAAGAAATGTATAACTACCCACTTTCTGAAAAAATGTAAAATGTACTACAATCTGTTTTTTTTTTATAAATAAAGATTTATTATTATTATTTATTATTTTTACTCTACTCTCCTTTCGCAGGTATGCTGGAAGAGATTTCTATTGAAATAAGCATCACCTTTGTACCTATTTTTCTTTCTTTCTTCTTATCTTATTTAAATGTGTGTACATAAATTGTTAAATAAATAAATAAAATTTTACTACTGTATAGTTCCTATTTCAACTTAAATCAGGCGCATAATGTATAATCTGAACAGGCTGAGAAATTCCTGTTATAAACAAAGTTTTACTTACCACAGTATCCCTCGTATTATCAAGATGCACGCACAGGATATGCGGGCGGTCATCCGGAGTGCCTCCAGGGTATGCCATCTGTATCCACTTGGCCTTGTTCCTGTCTTCGTCTCCTGACTCCCAAAAGGTCTCAGTGCTGCCATCTGTTAAGGCTCCGGCCATGCCTTGCCGGGACGAAACGCTAATGTCACACCATCCGGTCACGTCAGGGCAATTCCATACGTAATTCTCCTGGAAAAAATTAGGGACATTTTTTTTTTTTTTATTTGTAATGGGTTTGCTCTTGACTCTACTCTATGTCAGAGATGACAGAGACAAAGTCTACGATGGAGCGAGCTTCAGAAGGAGCCTGTTCACTCTAACTTTGAAGAGATTAGGGAAATGTTAGTTTGTTGCTTTATTTTGCAGGCCAATATGAAATCAGATGATTTAAGAACTATGAGAAAAACTAGAACTATCCTTAAAGCAGTTAATACATGTTTACACTTTTGAGAAACATTAATACTTCACTTAGAGGTTGAAACTAATAGCTGCCCCGTGTCACTTTATAATTTGTAATTTTATTTTAAGTGCCACCTTAGGGACGTAAATCTTTTATGAGGTAGACTATACATACAATAATTCATCCAAGTGATTTGTCATGAAAAGCACGAGGGAAAATTGTATTTTCTGTTGAAAATAATGTCATAAATGTTGAACCCCACGACAATGTTGATCACTTTTTACTTTGTCAAAGCAAACCCATTCACTGACGCATCACATACCTGCCATCGTTATTCGCATCGCTAAATTACAACAAGGTTCTAAGTATGACGAAGGTTTTTATTTGCCACAGACGATCTAGATGATACCTTGTTGAGATAGCTGTGGAAGCTCTCCTGGATGGCTCCGAGCAGACCCTCCTCGTAGGCGCCGTCCTCAGAGTGCGACAGAATCTTGCTGATCACACTGAACACTTGCGATCTATCCGAGCAGCGTTAACAGTTCGCAAGGCGGTTAGTTAGAAACATGAAATGATGTTTATGAGTACTAAACAACGAAAAAAGTAAGCAAAATGAGAAGAAAGTACGAATGTTGTTACAGTACATGTATACAGTTACACCAAGTCGCCAACAATGAATAGACACCGGACGTATCTATTCGAAAAAGTGCAAAGTTAGTTGAGGTATACGGAAGAGGGAGGCAAATCCAACAATCTCTTTTGAAAAGGAAATCAGATGAGCGTTGAATCTGGTGGGCAACACCCGATGGTTGATGTCAACCTATTGTTATTTTAAAAGCAAAATATAACGCGACGCGCGATAGCGTGACGCAGGATTTATTTCTATGGTTTAGTGGAGGCGCACGTAAAAAAATACGAACCGTATGCGCTACCAACGCTCTAAAGTATCGTCGCGTCAACTTTTCGTGTTTTCGACTCAATGAATACACCTCAATCCATTTGTCGGAAACACGTTCAGACGGAAGGCACTCGAACACACCTGCACCTCAATACTTCTTAGTATGTTTTAATTAAAAGAGAAAGAAATGAACGTGAAAAAATATGCGAAAAGATTTAATGCTCTCCGGCGCAGTCTCGTCCATTAGTGTAGCCTGCAGTTGTAAATCACACAATGTTTTCATAAAGTTGTACATATCGTTGTTCTGCTAAAAGGAACAAAACACCTGTTCCGATCACTGTGGCCGATTCTTCTGTCTTTGACGTCAAATAACCGAACCGGGGGAAACCGACTGTGCTCAAACATCTTACCTATGAAGGAAGGTCCTGTCATGCGGCGAGTAATGCAGAGCCCAGCAACGCACAGCCTGCAATCCCGCGGCGCTGGCTGGTGGCAGAGAGGGCGCTAGTGCGCTCACGGAGCCCAGGAACGCGTGGAAAGCGGCGCGGGCGCCTCGGGCTGCGCGTGCGCCGGGGCAGATGGCCGACGCTGAAGCGGTTGGGATCACGCCGCGGGCGCTCTCGTTTGCTGCGTTTTGCTGTTTTATTAAAGAAACGATCAGTTTTAATCTGTGGGCTAATACTAATTGCAATATTTTCATCTAGCATCCATTTTAAAGAATTCTATGTAAAATAGACCACACAAGCGCTTTAATTTATTTGCAAAATTGCGGTTTTAAACTAGCAGTTTGACATTTCGTCCGAAAAAGGAAGTTGAGTCACTCCTGTCTGACACTTGTCATGAACTGTCCTAACTCGAAGACATAAAGTTAACCTTTCGTTGTCATAACAGCAGTGACGTTACTAAACGCTGAATGTTATTTTTAAATACTTTAATTCATTATTTTTGTTAAAAATCGATATTAACTAAAATAAAAACTTTGCAATGCTCTTTATTTTATACTTTTTTATCATTTTATTAACAACATTCTCAAAAATTCTGTATTTGCGTCTTCCCTATTCTACCTAACTTTTAAGCAACGTTCACATTTCATTCGCAATCTGTCACAATAACCTTAATTTCCATACATTTTTAATTTTTTGTCAGATTGCGACTGACATGCAAAATGTAAGCGAATTTTGAAAATTTGTAGACGTGGCACTATGTTCATATAATGTAGGAGGATGGTACCAAAGGACTCGCCTCCTCGCCAGACTTGAACATAACTGGCGATGTATAGTAAGCTGCTGATTTTAAAAGGCTTGCGGTGTGCGAAAGTATGAACGTGAAAGCAGACCTGCAGAATGACAGTTTCGTGCCAAGGCAAACTCGAATATGTTTGGATAAACAGTAAACAGTGTCCATTTGAAGTGAACCTAATAAAGACCGCACCATTTACAATGAATTTAAATGGTTACCTCTTTATTATCGTCAATAGCTAGGCTGGGCGGCGGCACGATGCGCGCGAACTTATCGAGCGCGTTGCAGAACCACCACATGACGTCATGCACGCACGTCGGCTGCGTGGCCGAGCGAAGCAGCCAGTTCATTGCCTGAAACACAGCAATGATGTTCTAAAACTAATGTTTGGGGAAATTAGTTCTATTAGATATGTGCAATCGACGTTCAGTAAATTGGTAACTTTTCTGACTTTGGTAGAAGAGAGTCAACAGACTTAACCACTTTCGTTTCACCTCTAAATGGGACTGAACGACTATTTGTTCTGACAAATGTGCAGCTAGGCCGAGACTGATTAATAAGCAGTCAGCGGGTACTTTGGCTAAAAATAATTTCGATTACTGTCAAACAGCTGTCAAATTAAAAGTGCGTGCTTAGTAATGCCTCTTACATCTCGGCCTTAAACCTTGAATAAGGTTTTGTTTTTCATTGACTCTGTCCTTTAAACCGCTATAAATTACACCAAAAGAGAGTGAAGACTTAAGCTTCCTTACCTCAAAAGCGTACTGCCTGACAGTATTGATGCGCACAGCCGCATCCATCTTCTGCCTGTGCGCATGCAGGTCTCTCTTGGCCAGAATGAAGGCCATCACCGGGCTAGTCATCAGGGCTTCGGAGTCCACGCGAGGGGCTTCGAAGGCGGATAGGGAGCCCCCTGCAGTCCACTCACCACCTCCGATGAGACGGCGAAGAGAAGCGCTGGGTTGTGCCAGAAGCGAAGAGCCGGCGCCTGAGGAGATTATTCTAACTTTAAAGCAACATATTTATATATATTATTATAACAGGTTGAGAGTGGTTTGGGCCCCAGGATCAGGATGTCTGGTGATAAGTCAATACATACAAATGGCGAGTTGACAATTTTTTTCTCGTTACTATAAGGAGATGGGAGACCGGAAGGTCTGGAGTCAGTAAAACTAAATAACTTCTCATAAAAGGATCAAGTCTGTGCTTGAATTGGATACAAAAATGCTTATGCAACCGCTCATTTTATGACAAAACTCTTCAGCTTTATATTTTAGTAATAGATAATGCTGGGTTTTATCCATGTTTACGTTCTCCCACAAGTGCATAGGTTAGGAATTCCACCGCTTTCAGACAGAACAGGGGCTCTAACAAACCCACTTTAGCAGAATCAAAAAGCACATCAGGCTACAAGTCACTATCAAATTTTCCCATTCAACCTTGAACCTATTGCGTTAGCGATAAAGATGAAAATGAAAGATTATTGTGTGGACAAATGTTATGATCCTATCATGATTCTAAAGTTCTGGAGTGGCGACCGCGTACCGGAAGACGCAGCGTTGGAAGGCCTCGCACAAGGTGGACCGATGGATGCGCGACCGGTCGTTACGGCGGCGCTTGTCTTTCGGCTGCCATGATGATGATGAATATGATTCTGCCAAAGTGGCCTTTTTAGACCCGCAGGTTCTATGGTTGTGGCGATGCCTGGATGTCCAGAAGTGTGTATATGTTTTGCTGAGAAAAGGCCTCCCCAATATCATGTGCCACCTCGAACCAGCTTTCGAGTGCGTCCAGGTCATATCACCACCTCTGGCTGGTCTTTCTATCTTTTGACGTAATGAAGACTTACCACTGAGCGTGTCCTGGTCCATGGGCGTGTCGCGTGCGAGCGGAGGGCGCGCGGCGTTGGCGAGGTCGCGGTGGTCGGCCTGGCCCATCGACACCGAGCGGTGGACGCGTGGCCAGTTGGAGCCACCGTTGCTCTCCATGCCACCGAATGCTGATGTCTGTAACAAAAAGTTATGGTGTATTATATAATTTCACTAGCACTCCGCCTGCGACATCGTCCGCGCTGCAATTTTCTTAAGGTTCTTTCTAGAATTATATTCTTAAACCTTCCTCGAGAACCATTCTATCCATTTGGTGAAAACACCATGAAAATCGGTGCAGTATTTTTTGAGTTTATCACGAACAGACAGACGCGGCGGAGGACCTTGTTTTATAATAAGTAGTGATAGTGATTATAACTTGTATCAGTCTTAAATTCAAGCAATAGGGAATATGCATGCGAAGTTTTATTTGCATAATGAAATACTTATTAGCTCATACTTATTAGCTCTAGTAAACAACCATGAGATTATTTTTAAATAGGTACCTTCATCAGCGATGAAATTATACAGCTTCAAAGATTACAATTACAAAGAGAAGTCCAATATGAACTTTGATGCCAAAGTCCATATAAAACAGCGTTTTAACGAGAGGAACAGATTTATTTGTTTAAAATAATTATATCTTGTTTATTTATCAAAAAAAAAATGATTCTATTTTCACCGTTAGTATTATATTTTTGTATATTTTTAGTGAAACTGTATAGATAATAAATATTTTTTCATGTATATTCCCTATTGGTGAAAAAATCTGCAAAATCATCTTCAGTTGTCGTTTCAAATACCAAGAAAACATTTTCTGTCATTTTATGAAAATAACGCTGATTTTTGGTTTCGTCACACACTTGTCAATAACGAGCAGCTCTACTAATCACTGGCATATTGCGTAATTTTTGACATAACCATTTGCATTGTATATTAAGTCAGTCTGTTTTTGGGCCTTTAGGCTTATGAGGATGATATCTATGAATTGTAGATTACATTGTTAATAATGCATCATTTTGGTCAACACTATTTTGTTATTCTACATGTTAACAGTCCCCTCGACAACAGTAACACAATAAATTTCACTAGTCCATAACGGCAGAGCCTATAGGGTGGGTACACGGACTTGGCAGGACCATGTCACAGAAGGACATTAGGCTGATAACGTATTAAAATTTTGAAATAACGTAGTCAAAATACGGAATGAAACGCAATAAATGGAGTTTCGTACGTCAGCTCGATATGCAATACAATACATAGAAGAAAATAGATAAAACATACAAAATACCATCTCGACTTACCAGAGGCGCAACAGCAGGTGGCATAGGCCTGCCCAAGGAGTGGTACCTCGCGGCGTCGGAGGCTGCATAAGTCTTGGGTGCGGCCCCCAACGCCGGCAGGCACTGGAAGGGCGGCGCCGGCTGCCACACGCTGCCCGGGGGCGTCGGCGGGGAGCGGGACGCGTTGTCGGCCCAAGCTGACATGCTGATTGGTTCTGAGTGGAATAAGTGGCAGTTTAGAGCCCCGACAATAAGAAAACTATGAGGAATTTAAGGGATAGTAGAAAATGAGGGCTTTAGGATCATTCGAGGACAGCTAGGGTTGCGGAATTTGTTCAAAAGAGTCAACGCGGCCCTGGAAAGCAAAGGGCATTAGGATGAACGCGAATGGGATATTATACGAAGGCGCTCCTTCAGGCGGTACTTTGCGACAAATTGAAGGCGCCCTTAGTCAGTAAGGGTCTGACACCTCTGCTCCGCCCTGAGCAGGAGGAGTCATTTGATGATTTCCAATCCATAAAAAAAAACATAAAAAAAATAAAAACAGGGAAAATACTTAAAACGAAAAAAGGATTAGTCGGAGATTTACTACTTAGACACAGCTTCCTTTTTTAAAACTCTGATGTTAGATCGTGATGACAAACATCGAAGTTCACATACCTGGGGTAGTAAGCGGTGCTAGATCCAATAGGAACACCGCATTCTCCTTGATAGTATTGTGGTCGATGTTGATTGGCTGTTCAACTCGCTCGTACACGACCATCTCGGCCCGGCTCTTGGCTCTGCCTTGCCTGATGGAGGGAGCCGCCTTGATTGCCTTGTCGTAGCATTTCTCGCAGAACATGTACCAAAGCTGGATAGCTGGAAATGTAATAGTATGTTAAAGTAAATGTGTGAAGATCGTCTTCTATTCCAGTCGATGGTTATGTTAAAAACGTTCATTGACCTACATACATTTATTGGCTTTCTTGATATCAAAAACTAAAAGAAATAAACACATAAAGCTGTCCTGAATCGAATTCTGTCGTGATTCGTTATGTTCTCTAGTAATGAAAAAAGGTTCATAATTTATTGTTTTGGTATCTACGAAGGGATATTAGGGAAAGACAAATGTACTTTATTGCAAGTTTATCTGGCATCTATCATAATTTCTTCGTTTGATTGGGTCCAGTAGGTTTAGTTAAAAGCTGCACCGGTGGCATTAACATTTTTATACTGTTTTTGAATTGGATAGATGATTTTGTACCCACCTTTCTGATAATAAACTATTACTATTACTACTATTAAAAATCCCCCAAAGTGCTGGTGTATGGGCACTTAGGGTGGGCTGCGAACTTTGTTCGAAAGAGTCATTGTGGCCCTGGAACGCAAAGGGCACCAGGAGGAACACGGATGGGTTTTAGTCTGTCATGCGAAAAAGAATCTCGTCCTTAATAACACGGTTGCGGGACAGTGACAACAGTATTCTGCGAACAGGGGCTGAGAACACCTACTCTTCCATTCTGAAACGTTTTGTGAGGGTGATGGACGCTTTTAGATAATTAATAATAGACACTAAGTTGCTATTAATCGATATATGTATTAACATTACTTATAAGAAGTTTTACTAACACAGCGGATCTTATGTTGTCCAAAATAAAGAATTAATTATTATTAACTAGCTTCTGCCAACGGCTTCGCCCGCGTGGCCCCTAGGGAACATACTCCCGGGATAAAAAGTAGCCTATGTCCTTTCTCAGGCTATAGACTATCTGTGTACCAAATTTCATTTAAATCGGTTCAGTATTATGTGCCGTATGGTGTCGGCCGGTGCCGTATGGTGCCGTAAAATAATAATACCATCCCATCACATCCCGTGGGTGTCGACTAAGGGACTCACCAGAGATAGGTAGCAGGGTTCTCTGTGAAACGCAACACCATACACTGCGATCGCCAACCCGCCTGCCCAGCGTGGTCATAATGGCAAATCCCGCTCTTCGGGAGGCCTATGTCCAGCAGTGGACGTCTTTCGACTGATATGAATGAATTAGTTACCCTGTGTCATCTGTCCGCAGTAGGCCGAGGGGCACAGGTCCTCGTGGCCGGGCTGCGGGTCGATCTGCTGGTAGGTGCCGGTGCGGTCGAAGCCCTTGGACGTGGCCGCCTTGCAGCCGGGGTGCGCCGTACGCATGTGAGCCGCCAGTGGGGGAGGCACGTTGGACCCGCCGCATAGCTCGCATTGTACTGTGCCACATCACATGAACAACTATGAAATGGTTCACATATTCGGATCAACACAGTGTGACAGGGTTATCTTCTTCTTTTTACCCGACTGCACCAGAATGAGGGGTATGTTTTTCGAGAGTGTATATTATGTGTATGTATAATTGTTTGGCACGCTCTTCGGCCTGAATGGTTCGATGGATTTTAGCTTGAGAGGTGTCGTTTGATTTATCTTGATTGGGAGAGTGACACTGAGTATATAAAAAAATTTAAATGGACGATGTATGGTGCCATAACATCCCTGCAAAAATATAATAATTTTCAAAACCTCTCGAGTGGGGGCATCAGGATAAAGAGCTCGAGGAGACGATTCCAAAAATGCAACTCATTAAAATGTAGGTAATTAAAAAAAAAATAATTTGGCGAATACTCAACCGCTAAAAACGACTAAAAAGTTCGAAACAAGTCGCTTTTCAAGCAGTCTGATGCAGTTCAATCACTGATCTGAAGCCACCAACTGCTTGAAAAGCAACTTGTTTCGAACTTTTAGTCGTTTTTAGCGGTTGAAATTTTATTTAATTCGAATGTTATAAAATACTATGTGTGGCCCAATACTCGGCTACGGTAAAAGCATTCGTCGACGCAGCCTTAAAGGCGCAAACACACCGCGGCGCACGCAGAGGCCACACACGTGTGTTAAGCTTCGCTTTGCGAGAAAATGTATGTGATTCTGTCCACTGCTACCCATGGATACGCTACGCACCAATTGACGTCATTGGTACATGCGTGGCTTGCTTGCCATATAGGGAGCATGCACAAACTATAGGTGGCAGCACAGAAATGTCACTGTCAAGTATGTTTCAAGTAAAAAATTCGAAATAGCTACGCTAAATGGCACAGTCTTCTTCGCGCACGTTCCCTTAAAATGTGCGTGCAGGAACCACAGGTGGCAGCACAGAAGCGTTAATGTCAAGTATTCTGGCCCCCTAAAACTTCGAATATGCGACACAAGATGGCATAGTCAACACCGTGCACGGTTCCTATGGCGCTCACATAGCTCAACGCTGTTAACGTAGTATTCTATGCTATTCTTCTTTTTAAATAAATATTTTTAACAGAGTCGTCGCAACAATAATACTTGAATTCTTTTACCTGAGTAAGGTGTTTTGCCACTTCGTGTATTCCATTCTCTCTTCTTGCGTATACCGCTCTGCTGTCTAGGTTCCTCGTTTTCATTCTTCTCAACATTTTTCAGTCTAACAGAAAAAAAACAAGTGTTTGTAAATCCACTAACTGAATGAACACAGAAATAAGATTGTTATTTCATGTTAAGGCATTTCTACGGTCAATGGAAGTCTTGATTAACGTTCGATTGATTAGGTCTATGGATTGTGGATGAAGCTACAGCTCTGATGGAACAGATCTCATTATAAAAGGAAGTCTTACATCAGCTTAAGGTGTATGCTCCAGGGTAGCCCGCGAAATTCAAATATTTTTATGTTTTTTGCAATTTGCCGGTCAGTGTGAAGCTGTATGTGGACCAAATGATTATTTCAGAAATAATCATTCTTTCGAGCTACATGAACTTAGAGGGCTATATTGATGATTAAAATGGTTATAATTCTTTAGATAAATACGCGTTACGGTCGCGGATCTTATTTGGTCCACATACAGCTTCACACTGACCGGCAAATTGCAAAAAACATAAAAATATTTGAATTTCGCGGGCTACCCTGGAGCATTCACCTTAAGCTTCAAAGATTTACACATAAATCTTCAAGCAATTTTTGTATGCTGTATTTCAATCGTACTAAGGCAACAACACATCTGTTAAATCTTTGTAAACCAGGGCGGGAACTTTCGGCATACTTACCGATCGCCTAGCGACCGAATTTGTTAAAGTCACCCGTACACAGTCAATCTCGAACGCATTCCACGGTCAAAATCAATGGTAATCCGTGGATCGGGTTCGAAATTTATTGTGTACGGGCGGCCTTAATCGGTCGCTACGCGATCGTTATCTATGTCGAGACTGCAGGCCCGGGTCTGGTGATACAGAATCGTTAAATAACCTATTAAACATATGAAAAATACAAAAAGTTTTCGGTATTCGACCATTTGTCACATGTTTTTATTTAAAAGAAGTCACGTGATTCAAGGCTGAGACCTGTCATCCTGACTGACGGAAATAAACTTTAGCTTAAATTAACATTAACTTACTTGTCAGTGGCAGAATTCAGTTGATCTGCGTCGTAGAGCGCATCCCACAGCGCGACTAACGCGCGCAACGCAGGCGGCAGCACATTCACAACGTACCGCGACGATCCCGCTACGGAGAATTAATTATTCAGTAGGAAATTTCATTATTCTGCATTAGAAGCTCGCACTGCTGTTCCAAATGAACAAAAACATTCAGTAGTATAATATCAAAAATATATATGAGACAAAGTCTGCGATGGATCGAGCTTATTTATTAGATAACCCTATTAGATGAAGGATAATATTTTATTCAATGTTTTACCTCCTCTCGTCTAAAACACTGGATATATATAATTATAACATTATTTTGTGAACTTGACATGGATTTGACGATGAAGATTAAATGTTATTATTATTATTATTCCATTTATTCATTGTATATACATACAATTTACATTTTAAAATATTTCTATAAAAGTACAAAAAACATTAAAAAAAGAAACAGTAGCCCACCGGTATCGAAAACAGGGTCTAAGCTACCGGTGGTCAGCAGTGGTCATTTTATTATTTTTGTTTTTGACATTCTCGGGTCCCTGGACAGCCAGTCCATTGATAGGCGTACCAGGGGTCAAAGCCAACTCGCAGAGGCCCCATTATTATTATAACGGCCTGAAGCATCTCGTTTTGGAGACATTCGAATGCTCATGGCAATCATGTTTACTTGCACAAGTTTGAAAAAAAACTCCCCCTTTTTAATGTCTGTCAAAAAATAAAAAAGTAGTCGATGACGCCAGTCTTTGAATATGTTCATATAATATTGCCGTTTAGTAATGGCACCATGTAGCATTTTTACAACATTTGGTGGTTATGAGTACTGGCACAAAAACTCTTTACCAGATTACATTGTTTGGTACTCGTAAATAGAAAAAGTACGATTAAAAATTTTCGACAAACCTGGTTCAGTGCTCGGCCCTGGCATGTTGTCTTCTTCTCGTATCGGCATGTCGAAGTCTACCTTGCGCATGCGACTCGTGCTCGCCTCGACGCCGGAACGTGTCAAAGTCTCAAGGGTAGTAGGGTGGATACGTAGGTACAGACCTAAGAAAGAAGGATATTAGATCCTCTAAGTATGTTCTTTATTTGAGTTCTAGTACAATGAGCTGATTACTGCTTACGAAGGCAACAGACAAGATTAATTAGAGCCAATCTTCATCATCATTTCAACCGAAATTAAATGAGTAACACTCTGAAAGTCTGTCTCTCCGTTTGTTAGCATCTTCCGTCTTCGGCTAAACGGATTTAAATTGGATGAAACTTGGGTAGCCGACGGGTGCGAGACGCAGGACCGGTTGTTGTAGCGACACTTGAGTGAGGCCTACGTCCAGCAGTGGACGTCTTTCGACTGATGATGATGATGAAACTTGACCCATGTCCTGGATTATTAGGTTATAGTTTTTTTTAATCTCTGGAATGTGTTCCATTGGGTTAAATTTTGATATTCTCGCAGCAAAATCCGCTGTTAAAAGCCAGTTAATAACATGTTTAAACATAAAGTGTAAAAATTAAGAAGAACAGACACGATAAATAGTTCAAACGATATCTGTAGGTGGTAGCAGCAGCCATCGGTGATTTTGTAGCCGCATCAATTCTGCATGCGTTAGATCACGTCATCATATTTAAAAATGTCTGTTATATAGCCGTGACTGGCAGCCGAATGGGTGCGAAAAATGACGCACTAAATGACGTCTTGAATTGGTTTCACTTCAGTATGATTTCAGCTTTACTTCTTGGAGCCTTCCCCTTAGTCATGGTTGACATTCAAGTTTCTGTTGTTTTAACTTATCCAGTATTTACTTACCAGCATTAGACACCTCAACGGAATGCCTCTGATGCCTGGCGGGCGTGACGTCATGCTGGGGCCGCGTGACAACGCGAGCGCCTTGCTTCGGGAGTTGCGGGTGGAACTTCAGGAAAGCAGCGCAAGCGATCGCGTCGTGGACTATGCCTGTAGAAAGGCCAATAAGTTAATGTGATTAAGTTGTTGTGGAATAGTCAACGCAAGGTTAAAGTCGTAGAAAGTTAAGTCAAAAGCTTTCGGTTATGTCAAGTGGAACTCCACTTGACATAGCCGAAAGAAAGCTTTTGACTTGCTTATGGAGAATCCTGCAAGAACTTGGAGTACCGAATCATCTCATCGCCCTACTTCGCACCCTGTATCGCTCAAATACGGGAGTCGTAAGAGTCGATAAAACAGCATCCCAAACCCTTCAAATTCCACCAAGGAGTACGCCAGGGTTGCATATTATCGCCCATTCTGTTCAACGCCTATGGAGAGCAAATTACGAGAATTAGGAGGGAGGCATTACAGTTGGTGGCGTGAAAATCACCAACCTGCGCTACGCCGATGATACTACTCTTCTTGCAGCAAATGAGTCGCAAAATTGCTGCACTTCTAGAGAAAATGGAGCAGATTAGCGAGGAGATGGGACTCTCCGTGAACAGATCCAAGACCAAGGTCATGGAGATCGATCTGGGAAGTTGGAACTCACTGGCGCATTAGGAATAGAATCAGTGTACAACTTTATAAACCTGGGTAGTGCGCAGGAGAATTGGCATGGCTAAGAGCGCCATGTCTCAGCTTGGAAAAATTTGGAAAGATCGTAACATTTCCGTAAAAACTAAAACTAAACCGGTACGGACTCTAGTCTTCTCGATCTTTTCGTATGGAAAGAAAGAAAGAAAAAGCGTTTATTTGCGCCAAGCATAACGCATTCCAAAAAAATAAAATAGAAATTAAATAACACTTAATTATAAAAATTGCATGGCGCTGAGACTTGGATACTGAGAGCTGCAGACCGCAAACGCATTGACGCGTTTGAGATGTGGTGCTGGAGAAAGATGTTCCGTATTCCTTGGAGGGCTTTTCGGACTAACGTATCCATATTGCGAGAACTGAAAATCTCCTCGCAGCTATCATCTGAGAGTCAGCGCAGAGTCCTAGAATACTTCGGTCAAATTGCAAGAAAAGAAGGTGAAAACCTCGAGAAGCTCATCGTGACCGGCAAAATAGATGGAAAAAGACCTCGTGGACGCAGTCCAATACGTTGATCTGACCAGATTCACACCACCCTTGACACTATCGTTCACAACGCCCTCCACACCGCCAGGGACAGAAACAGGTGGAGAAACATTAAAAATGTGAAATTGATACAAAAGGTAGGTCACGACCCTCGAATCGGCACTGAGGAATACGACGCAAGGTTGTTTAGAGTTTAGTTTAAGACACATTATCTAAGTTAAAATATAATAAAACTTCAGTATCCTACAATGAAGTAAATTTAGTTCCTAGAATATGACGAACATTATAAGATAGTAGCAGAAATTGTTCTTAGAAATGTATTATTCTTTTGTAGCAACATTTTGAAAACTAAGCCATTATTTCAAAATAGCGTCATACCTACCTAATTACTCATCTTTTGCTCTAGCTCCTACGCAGCGCAGTTTAAATTCGAACAAATACCAAATGTTTTTGTCCCATAAAGTGTGATATGGTCAGTTATTGGTGTAATAAGTACATTTTTAGAATTTAATAAACTGCTGCTTTCTTTACAACGACCAATGTCATATTTAATGACTTTTAAAAGGAAATTCGTCTAAATATAGTACATACTTACATAAAAAAACAGTTTTTTTTTATTTAATGGTCACGGAGTTGAGTTTTTGTTATAAGATTTCATAAATAGCACAGATTCTGTAATCATTAACAAATTCATATCATTTCCTACGTCATAGAGCAACGAAAACTACATTATACCGTGAAGGTATACCCCGCAGCAGAGCGGCGAATACCCCTCGCTTCGGCACTCGCTCGCAAAGGCACTCAGTCTGAACTTGACCAAGCGCATACTTTCTTGGCTGTGCGACCTATAATCCTATATTAAACCTGTAACATTTTCCGCAACTTAAAAGCGGAAACGAGTTACGGAAACTATACCTTCATTGCACAGCAGAGCAGCGAACACCGCTCGCTGGCACTTCACCTGCATGTGGCTAAAATCATGTTTCTTTAGTCTGGCGCCCTATAATCCTATTTCAAAACTGTTATCAAGTAAGAGCAAAGGAAACTATACCTTCATGCCACAGCAGAGCGGCGAACACCGCTCGCAGGCACTCCGCCTGCGCAGGGCTAAGCGCGTGTTTCCTCGGCGGCGGCGGCGCGGGCGCCGAACGGGATGGCAGTGGCGGCGGTGGTGATGACGTGCGCTTGTACGCTCGTGAGCGACTCGCGAGGCGTTCGCGAGCCATGGACTTTGGGCTGAGGCGACCGGGCGGGTCCTGGCCACGGAAAAGTATAGATTTTATATACTACTCGTACTATGCAATTAATGCTTAGGCAGGTTACACAGTCATTTTCTAACCTTGGTATTATGCTTGTGGGAGTAGACAGCATTAGGTAACATTGTTGGAACCACAATCAAATATGGTTTGATCGTGCTCTTTTGTCTGTATGTAATTACATTTTTTAAGTTTATTGTGTGTACATCTATACTAATATATAAAGCTGAAGAGTTTGTTTGTTTGTTTACTTGAACGCGCAGGAACGCGAGGAAGGCTAGGCGAGCTGTAATGAAAATTGTGACGCAGACGAAGTTGCGCGGGTCAACTAGAAAATAAATAAATGGTTCCAACAATGTTGCTTTCTAAGAATATTTATCTACTTAGTACTGGAGGACTTAGGCCCGTATTACAGAACTACAATCAAGACTCAAGCATTACTTAAAACTAGTCTCAGTTGGAGTTCTAATTTTAGAACTTGACTTGAGCAGAGAAACTACAATCAATAATCACCTGGGCAATGTCACTTTAAAATGACATTTTTTACGTATTATAGAACAGTGCTTGAGTCTTAACTGAGCTCTACTCAATGTGTCCTTATTTTAAAATTACAATCAGCTCAGAATCACTGCTTGAGGCGAGATTTGATCGTTGTTTTCGCAAGTGTAGTCGAGACCACGCTTGAGCATTAATATTCATGAAAATTGTTGTGAATTTGGAGTAAATTGAGTACCTATACCTAATCAAAATGGATATATTTGCAGAAGTTGATTATTATAATAATTTTTATTTTTATTTTCTATAACATTTTAATTGATTTTAATATTTGTAGCACTTAATAAATTTCTTTCCAAAAGCGTAAAATTCTTTTTTGTTAAGATATTTCCTAACTCAAATATGAACCATACGGAACCACAATAATTATTGTAAACAATATTTTATTGTATTTCTAAAGAGCTTGACTCTTGAGTAATTTGACAATGAAGATGAAGTTTCACAGTTTTTTTTTGGATTTAAGTCAAGTCTTTATTTTCATTTATATCTTTTTTGAGTTTCATTAGAATGCGGGTGCAACACATTCATTTTTTTTTGCAGTATTTGCCAACATTTTACTTCACAATATCCACTAGGAATCAATTAAAACAGCCACTGAACTTCACTCGAAATAATCCCGCTAAAAAAAACTCAGTTTCACCGTTTAGCTGTCAACAGAACATATATGTACCTATGATGTACCTACTCTGTAGGGTTAAGGGTGGCTGTCAGTGTCAATAACGTCGTTGTCGTCCACCTCGTCATCCGGATTTGATCCAGTTTAATCGTACGAAAAAAAAGAATTGCAATAGAAAACAATCCATTTTTCAGGGTTACCATAATAATTGCTTACTCACGTAATCAGAGATCAAAATCTCTGCTCAAGCGTAGTTTCGTTTGATTTGAGTTTGAGGAAAGTTCTAAAATAAACTGAATGCTTAAGTTGAGATTCTTTGCTCAAGCAGTAATCGGTTGAACGCAGTTTAAGTAGTACTTGAGTAAGGTTCTGTAATACGGGCCTTACAGCCAATAAAAACAAACAAAATAGGAAACCGTAGTCACCAGCAAGCCAGTAGCAAATCTTGACGTCGTGTATAGAAACATAATGTCATTATCGCGTGAGCACTATATAAAAAACCGGTCAAGTGCGAGTCGGACTCGCACACGAAGGATTCCGTAACATATTTTTTTTTTGTATTTGAATTGATTGGTAAAATGCGGTTTCCGATTTATGACGTATTCAAATAAACTACTTACTATTTAGTAAGTAGTTTATGGAGAGACGGCAGAATACAAGAGCGAGTGAAGCAAAATCGAAAATTCATGGACCCCAAAAAGTATCATTTGATCATTAATATTATACTTAAATATAAGAAACCTAATGGACTAATGCAAGAAAGCTCATTAACTGAGAGAGGGCAGAAAACAAGAGCGAGCGAAGCGAGTTCGAAAATTCATGCATCCCAACTCGGAAAGGTTTTATTTTGTTTTGATAATTTCTTTTTTTTATATCTTTACAAGTTCAGGGACTTTAAAAAAAAAAATTAACGCTTGAGAACAAAAATAATGCAGAATGTAAGAGCGAGCGAAGCGAGCTCGAAATAATTTACACCCTTCTATGGACGGGTTTCATTACGTCACCCGTTAAGAGGTGACACCGACCGTGACAAAAGGTCAACGAACGAGTGTCACCCCTAAATGCAGAAAACCTGAATAACTAAAGAAATTTTTGCATCTCATCTCGGAAGGGTTTTATTGTTTTTTGATCATTCGTACAGAAATTGATAATTTTTGTTGATTTATACAGAAAAGATCAGAAAGTTAGATAGAGCAAAATGCAAGAGCGAACGAAGCGAGCTTAAAAATTTTGCACCCTACTTCCGACAGGTTTCATTACGGCAAACGTTGAGGGGTACCACCTGATAGTGACAAAAAACAGTCAACGAGCGGAAGGGTCACCCCTAAACGGATGTCACCCGGTGCGGGCCGCCCCCTCCGCCCCCCCTCGCTACGCTACTGGGACGGACGGACGGCCAGCGGAGGCTTAGTAATAGGGTACGGAACCCTAAAAAAATATAATTTTGAGAAATATCGACCTTGTAGCAAATGAGCGATATCTTGGAAATTACTATTTTTTACCGATAATATTCAAACCTTTAAAAAAATATACAATAATTTTAATACACTTAAGATTCTACGTACTTTTCTGCGAAGTGATTTTTTTTTCCTGTTTGCATTTATAAATAATCTGGTAATAAGGCCACATTCAAACCGCAACATAAAATTGTTAATGTGAATATGAGACAGTTATAACGCTCTAACATCGCAATAACTAAATATTTATTATGTTTTATCCTCTTCGCTTCTTCCTCAAGTTATGACTCAAACAAGATAAGGTTAAACAGCGATAAAGGAGCTAAATTGTTGAAAATCCGATGACATTTGCAAGCAACCTGGGACTTTCCGTCACTTCCGTCTTTAAATACAGGTTTACCTTTAAATAACGACATGAGCTTCTTTTGCAGTTCTCGCTTCGATATACGAGGAATTATTAATCCTGATTTATGAACTAACTGTTCGTCTATACTAAGATTATAAAGCTGAAGAGTTTGTTCGTGTATTTGGTGGAGAACGCGTTAATCTCAGGAACAACTGGTTGGAATTGAACATTTTGTTTTAGTGTTGGATAGCCCATTTATCAAGGAAGGCTATAAACTATTTAACATCACGCTACGATCAATAGGAGCGGAATATTAAGCGAGAAACACACAAAATGTAACCCGACCAAGTGAAATTGCTCGTTAGTTTCGTATTACATGTATGCTACTTTCAGTTGACTGAATTAGGGATTATTTGCTGTCGCTACGTAACGTAGTAGAAGTTCTTTGTTTACAAAATATACAGGTTCTTGTGACGGGGACTATAGACTATAATTTATTGAGCCCGGAATATAGCAACAGGCTTGCGTTCTTGAGCATAATACCGTCCGACTATAAACATACATAGCGTGTGACGCACGTCTGCTCGGGGACCACAGATGCGATACTATGTTAGAAGCGCCTCCGACTTCGTCTACTACAAGGTCGAAGTCCTAAAAATACCTTCTTAGGGCACTCGTACATCATAAAAGTAAGCTTTGTTCAAAATATTCACCTTCCTTCTTAGTAGTTTCGGCTGTGCGTTGATATGTCAGTCCGTCAGTTTCCCATTTATTTTTGGGTTTGCTCTTAGTCTATGTCAGAGATGACAGAGACAAAGTCTACGATGGAGTGAGCCTACCCAGAAGGAGCCTGTTTTATATATAGACTAGCTTTTTCCCGCGACTTCATACGCGCATATCCCGTTTCTTCTCGTTTCCGCAGGAATTTCGGGAAATCCTCTCTTATTGCTCTCCTACACTCCCCAAGAAACCTATTTGCCGAATTTTAGCTTTCTACGACCAGTAGAAACTAGAACTGAGCGTTGTCTATCAGTTACTTGTCTTAGTTAGTTGTCTATCAGTCATACAGTGAGTCAGTAACGGAAGATTTTTTTATACTAGGATAGATAAGGGTGAGGAGCTCGTGGCTAGATAATAATAGCCGCACGGGTTGATCATCTAGGTTAAGCAACGCTTGCCAAGGTTGGTATGTGGATGGGTGACCATCTTAACATACCAAGTTCCCTCCGTGCCTCGGAAAGCACTTTAAGCCGTTGGTCCCGGCTGTCATTTGTAGATCTTTGGCAGTCGTTACGGATAGTCAGAAGCCAGTAAATCTGACTCCAGTCTTGCCATGAAGTACCGTGTTACCCAGTTAATGGGTTGTGGAGGTCTGGTAGGCAGCCGCTCCACGTAAAGTACTGGTATTCAACTAAATCCGGCTTGCCTGGAAGCCGACCCCAATATAATTGGAAAAAGGCTAGGCAGATGATGATGATGATGATAGATAAGGGTGAGGTACCTTGGAGGTGCCGATGTACAGTTGCATGGCTGACAAGCTCGCACTCTCGCTTCTGTCCGGGGAGGTCTGCGTACCGGTCTGAGCGACCTTGCTGCTGCTACGGCTCTCGATGGTCGGCTCTGGTTCTATATCGGTCTGTAACACAATAATCATCAGCATTATAACAACAGAAAGATAGATGTATGGAAGTGAAGCACCAAATCACAAATATTTTATTTTCTTTTTGAAGTGTATATAGGTTGTTATTTAAATTTAAAAAAATACGTAGGCCATCTTTCCTCATCTTGGATAACCAATCCATACAAAGGTTGTCTTGAAAAGATCGCTTTGAGCGATAAGGCCGCCTATTGTGTCACGCTATGTAATGTTTTCCTCATCTATATTTTCTGTAACTTATACTATAGTGTACATAGTAAAGAGTATTCTATTCTATTCTATAGGAAAACGAGAGCGATCGAAAGGGAAGAGCGAGTGCAAATCGCTAGTTGAATTTGAATTTGAATTTTTTATTTTTATAAAAATCTAATTTAATAATAATATGTGTTTACTTATTAATTTGGTAATGATACTTCAACAAATATTGTTCAAATGATACATTGTACCTATTGTATTGAGTATTACGTTAACTATTTGCTTGCAATGTTGTCTGCCCGCGCTTAACTGGTTTTGGAGGAACATTGGCTCCTAAAACACAGGCTTTTGGCCTAGTTTAGGAGGCAGTAGTTCGCTTTTGTTTGTGTCTCAATGTACAACATTTTGTCTGTAATTGTGTTTTCGATGCTCAATTGAAATGTACAAATAAACGATTATTATATTATTATTATAGTCTGTAGAGAATACGCACCGTTGTGGAAATTAAGTTTTAAGTTTATTCTTACGTATTTTATTTGGGAAAGTATGCGTGAAATCTGCGCAAATCAGCAATAATTGCCACAGCACGGCTTTCCTGCTATAGTCAACATTAGCAAAAACCCTCATATCGAAAAACACATCCACTTCTATAGGGCTCCAAAGAACAGGTCTGCGCAGCTCGCGTCGTTACTCATCCGCTGGATTTATACCATGAATCATTAGTTTTCTAAGAACACAAGCTGGCGTACTGTCGTTAGCTTTTTATTCTGAACTAATTCAACACAAAAATGTTTCTTATCGAAATTAATCATGGCGTGGTACAGTACTGGTACTATATCGTTTACTCCATGTAGTGCGAATGTTCGTCTTTTCCCTATTTGTAGGAGTTAATCGAACCCAACTTGGTAGCTGTATTTAAAAACCTATTAATATATCAATTTGCCCCTCATGCAATAAAAAGCACTGCAAAGTAAAAATAACAATATTTAGTCACAAAACTGGCCTCGATAGTTAATTGTCTTGAGGAAACATTTAGATATTATAATTTAGATCACTTATTTCGATTTTATTTATGATTTTAAATTAAAACTTTTGTACATATTTGCCAATCTTAAGAATTTATTAATTTTTAGTTATTTAATTTTTTGTATGAATGTGTATGTATAGACCAGATATGGCGAACCTACGGCACGCGTGTCAGTGGTGGTACGCAGCTAAATAATTTGGGCACGCGGCCCGCACGCCTTTACAATATTACTTAGCATCTTCATAAAAGTAAAATTCCATATGGTTTCTGTTACTGCTAATACCACTGATTTTTACTTACATACGGAGAAACACAACGCTGATAAAATTAAAATTGCTTAATGTTACACAAAAGAGTTCAGTTAATAGCACCATATATTAATTTTTGACCATTCAATCACAACGGTAAGATTTTGTTGGCGGCACGTCATGGCTACATTATTATTTGTCTAATTAAAATGGCACGAGCTCCAATAAAGGTTCGCCATCCCTGGTATTGGCCTTCAGAAGTAAATTTTTATCATCTCAGCAGCTCAAAACGAAATCTGTTCACGGGCTAGACGTTTTCATGAGGAAACTGTGCTAGAAGCAAAAATATATTATTATTATTAACTCTGTCTGCCTTTTCAGTGCAGCCGTGAGTCATGCACTTGTTTTTGGCATATCTGTTCACGGGCTAGACGTTTTCATGAGGAAACTGTGCTAGAAGCAAAAATATATTATTATTATTAACTCTGTCTGCCTTTTCAGTGCAGCCGTGAGTCATGCACTTGTTTTTGGCATATCTACATACTATTTGTTATTTCTTGTACCGTGCGTGTTTCATGCTTGTGCTGAATACATTTTTATTATTTCTCTTTTCTATCTCACTAGACACTAGAAGCTTCATGATCAGAGCTTTAGATCTTTTGGGACACCCTGGCTCAATTCCGTAGGCATTCAGCAGATGTGAGCCTGTCCTGTAAGCACAAATATGTTTTTTTTTGTCTTATATAGTTTCTCTTTATGTAATTATTATACTATTATATTTATTATACTATTTTTTTTTCTCTACTAGTTATGTTCAGATAGATACTTCGTCCAAGTTCGTCTTCTGTTGCCAAGTTCTGAAATGGCAATGTAATCATTTAATCCTTACTAATATTATAAATGCGATAGTAACTCTGTCTGTCTATCTGTCGCGCTTTCACGCCAAAACTACTGAACCGATTTAAATGAAATTTGGTACAGAGATAGTCTACAGCCTGAGAAAGGACATGGCATATTTTTATCCCGGGAATATGTTCCCTATGGGCCACACGGGCGCAGGGGCGGCAGAAGCTAGTAAATAAATAAAAATCAGGTTTATTGATACAAACCTCTTGTATAGCGTTCGCATCTCCGTTGTCACCGAATCGTTGCTTGATGGGCGACCACCATTCGTCGCTGTTGCCGTTGCTGCGACGCTGCGCACGCCTGCAATACCGCAAGGGTTTATAAGATATCTTCTGAACAGTATTCTGATGCTGAATGGTTGCCTAAATCCTTATTAGGTTAAAAAATGGGCGGCGAGACTTAAAAAGGATATATGCTGTGTCCCATGTTTTTGTGTGTGTGATTTATTAACTATATAAGCACTAGAAATCTCACAAAATGCTTAAAATTGTCCGATAAATTGCTATCAACTGAACCCTAGTGTCCAAATATGACAACTATTAATCAAAAAAGGAAAATATAGGGACACAGTATACATCCTTCTTATTCAGGTTGTGAAATATCTCTTAAATCGGTCCAATATTGGAGGAGAAAACAGTCGAGAGAGATTTCTTATCAATTATGACAACTCAACTAACTTCAGGAAAACGATTTAATTTTCACTATAGGGACCGTGCACGGCGTTTACTATGCCATCTAGTGTCGCATATTCGAAGTTTTCAGGGTCAGAATACTTAAGTTTGGCGCTTCTGTGCTGCCACCTGGGGTTCCTGCGCGCTCAGTTTAGGGGAACGTGCGCGAAGAAGACTGTGCCATCTAGCGTAGCTATTTTGAATGTTATACTTGTAACATACTTGACAGTGACATTTCTGTGCTGCCACCTATAGTTTCTGCACGCTCCCCATAATGGCTGTTTTTTTGGTTTATAAATTATATCAGTCGCACTTGTACTAAAAATGCCACCCTTAGAGCGCCTTTTAAATTAGTCACTAAGTGCCGAGCGGCACTTTGCATTTATTGATTGTATGGATTAACAAATCAACGCGACAGCCGCACTGCTGTCGCGCTGCTGCCGCGCGGGTCTTAGCGACTAATTTGAAGGCAACCTTACAGATATGAATTAAAGACGCAGTCATAATTTCTTCTGTTTTGTTTTAAGTCCGCCTTTGTACATCTATGTGCGTAAAGTATTAAATAAATAAATAAATTTTGCACATAATATATATCTTTGTTCTTTGAAGGAGCTCGTGGCTAAATAATAACAGCCGCACGGGTCCATCTTTAAGGTTAAGCAACGATTGCCAAGGTTGGTCTGTGGATGGGTGACTATCTTAAAATACCGAGTTTCCTCCGTGCCTCGGAAAGCACGTTAAGCTGTCGGTCAGGGCTGTCATTTTCAGATCTTTGGCAGTCGTTACGGATAGTCAGAAGCCAGTAAATCTGCCTCCAGACTTGCCAAGAAGTACCGTGTTACCCAGTTGTGGAGGTCTGATAGGTAGCCGCTCCACGTAAAACACTGGTATTCAGCTGAATCCGGTTTGACTGGAAGCCGACCCCAATATAGTTGGGAAAAGGCTAGGCAGGTGATGATATATCTTTGTTTTTCATAAAAACATGGTATAGTTCACTTAAATGAGCAAGCAAAACAAAAGTAGTTAGTAGGTACATCTAAGACAACACAGCTGGCTAATTAGTCTTCACCAAGCTAAAACAATTAAAGTGGCCGTGGGCAGGGCACATTGCTCGCAAAGCCGAATAGTCGCAACGTTGAAAGGCCTCTCACAAGGTGGACCGATGACCTGGGCCCCAAGACTGCTTTTTTTATAAATTTGTCATTCCAACACGATCCCATTGACATTTTGCCTAAAGTTAGTACCTAATCTGCTAATTCATAATGGTCGATCACTAGTCGGTTAATGGTATCATAATAGAATCGTGGTAGAAAGACATTTTCGTATTGCCATTATTATAAAACCCGTTAGTAGACATGATTTTCGAAAAACTGCTACTAAATTTGAACATTAAGTTATGCCAGATTTCTTTTATATATATTTTTACATATTATTTATTCATTTGTCATTATGTACGAGATTACCATTCTATGCCATTTCTATCAATGGAGTGTCAGTGGTTGACCATTGGAAAGTCATAATGACGCTTTTATATTAGTAGATTACCAAACTTGTCAAAATCAACAATTATGAAATCAGTGACAGACCATTCTGATACTGCTGCAATAGCAGACTTGAGGCCCAGGTGAAGATCGCGGATAGCCGATGGATGCCAGACGCGCAACACCGGTCGTTGTGGCGACCCTTGGGGGAGGCCTATGTCCAGCAGTGGACATCTTTCGGCTGATATGATGATAATGATGATGAAGCTAAAACAAATGATTATTAAGTAAACCATTTACTTGGGCGAGGACGCAGCTGATGATGTAGAGCTCACTTCTCCGCGGATCACTCGGTTGCGCTTGCTGGGTTCTGACGAGCCCGCAATCATAAATGAGCTGCCGTCGGCCTGGAAATTTTAACAAATATTTAAATTAGGCTGAAAATCAGTCCGTTCGTTTGCCCCGATTGCAACTTCATGTACAGTCTGTGACCAACATTATCTAACCCACTTGACTATTAGCGAATAATAGTCAAGTGGGTTAGATAATGTTGGTCACAGACTGTACCACTTTCCAAGAGGTGAGATCGAGTTCAAAAGCGGGACTGTGTATTAAAATATTTTATTGATATAAAACAAAGTTACATTTATTATTTACTAGCTGTCCCCCGCGGCTTCCCTCCGATCTACCCTGACCTACTTACTTTTGTTTTTAAACCTTCCCAGTATTCTGGCGAAACTATGAAAAAAAGCATTACTCAAATCGGCCCCGTCGTTCTCGAGTTTTAGTGAGAATAACGAACAGCAATTCATTTTTATATTTAAGAAGAAGTTAATGAGTACTTTAATCATGTAGCACATTATTCCTAATAATATCATGAATATTTTTCTCAGCGCACGCCAAATAATGAATTTTACTGGAAAAATTTTGCTACCTTGGGTTACATTATTGTAACTATAGCCTATGTTACTTCCTGATAATTTAGCTTTCTAATCAATCAATTAAAGACGTTTATAATAAAAATACATAACACTCATTAAATCAAATAAAAACTATTAAAATAAACAAAATTCTCATAAAATTAAAACTATCTTAAAAATATATCAAAATTAAACACAACAAAACCAAAACCAAAAAATAAATAAAATTAAAACTATCTTAAAAATATATAAAAATAAGGGGGGGGGGGTTATTACGTTTTGAGTTAAATCGTAATAAAAAATCAAATCACTCCTCTTTATAATATTAGATTTACCACATTGAAGGACCTATTATGATAAATGAGTTTCTTTTACAAATTATAAGCACAAGTTTTTTATTAAAAACCAGCTTTATCCCGGGGCATTGATCACGTGGACTATCTCACAGAAACCGTGTCTTTACAACGACACTAAGCGACAGCATAGTTCGGATCGGATCACTTCAAACTAGAACATTTTACATTCACAACCTGACTTCGACCACTGCTGAGCATAAGCCTCTCTTTTCTTGTACCAATTCCCACATTCCTGTGCCAGCCTTATCCAGGTTCTATCCGCGATGGCAGTAAAGTCGTTTGTACATCTCGCTTCGGAGTACCGACACTTTTTCCAGTTTGCGGACGCCACAACGACTTGCACCAACTAAGTATCACTTCCGCGCGTTGCAGGGCGGGAAGTCTCGACTTACCGATCGCCTAGCAACCGAAATTCGGTAAGGCCACCCGTACACGGTCAATTTCGATCTAACTGGTAACTATATCGAGACTTCCCACCCCGGTGTCCTGTCTAGCTCCATTTAAGTTACGTAATAATTTTACCAATAATCACCTGTATTTGTCCGTATGGGAAGGGTCTGTCATCAATACAGGTTATTTCTGAAACAAAAAAGGAATAAAGTAAACAACATTGTAGTCCGAAGGATAGATGTCACGATCAGATAGACGCAAAACTAAATAGTATGTTTTCTTATAAAGATAAAATTCTCTCCCTCTGCTGTCTAATAAAGGTCACTACTGTCCACTGCAGTTTATTTTTGCTGAATTATCCATTTCATTACGTGAAAATATCTATTAATTTATTTCTTGTTGATTTAGTAAAATCTATATCATTCGTTGTTATACATAGTAAGGGCGGATCGGTAGGGGAGGGGGAGAAGTCGGTGTTCAAGGCCAAAAGTTCGAGATATCTTTGGTAGTCTAGAGTACTTGACGAAGTCAATGAGAAATTTAGGAAAAGTAATCCAAGGAGGCTTGTATTGAGCTGAGCAAAATAAAATATTATGTTGTGTTTTTTTTTTGTGTTTACTTTGCTAAAACCTACTCTCAGCAGGGTCAAAACCCCCAAATGATATTTCTGGATCCTCCCCTGAATGTATCAGGTGTGGATAGTTGGTACTGATAATTAATTCCGATCTATCGAGTTCGTATACTTGGACACAAGAAAAAGTAACGACTTCCAGTCTGTTTGAATGTGTTCTTTTAAGCTTGCAATTTTAATAACAAATATAGATACCTACCTAAAATCTGAAATACATTATATTTATTTATGTAAGCCCGAAGTCCGTAGTTTCGAGCATAGTTGCGGGCGTATTCTACTCCGTATCACCAACGGACTAACGATTACCCCCGAACTCGAACTAAGAATGAACTACAACACGATTTGACAGTAACTGTCAAATCGTTTTTTCATTAAATTTTAGCGGTTTGGTGATACGGAGTAGAATACGCTTGCAACTAAGCTCGAAACTACGGAGTTAGGGAGTAGCCCCCCAGGTACTGTTTTTTTCTTACCTGTTAAGGCGCCGTCGTCATCGTCTTGCGTCCACGACTGCCTGTCCCCCTGTGCAGCACCGTAGCCGCTCCATGTACTTGCACATTCATCCTACAATAATTAAAATTACAGTTCCGAGGGGCAATTTTCGTATTTTTAAGAAGGGTTCGCGAAAGAGAAAATAGAGAACAAAATAGTTGATTTGACAGTTAGTATCCCTATATTTTGCCAAGTTTAGTTTCGCTAATATTATACTGCGTGAATGCTGAAAATTGGCCACCATTGCTTTCTAAATCCTACATTTAAACAATTCATTTTGTAGATACAAAACACTTATGATATTAGATACAAATTCTTGTTTCAAAAGGTGCTAAATTGGTGATACTCTATAATTAGGCCGAAACTAATCTCTCCCAGATTGCCGCTGGTGTATATTAAAACAAGGATATTACTCCACCTATCACTAAAAAACTTGTGCCAAACAGCCTGTACAATGCATATCAGTTGCATACCTGATCTGCGGGCGGTGTGGTGGCCGGTGTGGTGGGCTCTACGGGTACCAGCAGAGCTCTGTCAAGATGTCGGTGGTGCTGTAGACACCAAGCCACTTCAGCAACCCCGTCTGTGTAGGCGCGCACGGAATCTGCGCTCAATCGCACCCAAGTACCGTCTTTGTTCACAACCTGGAAAATAAAATGTCGCAGGTTTTGGAAATTCATCATCAACGTCATAATTGCACTTTAAAACGTCCACTGTTGCATCTAAGTATCCCTTAAGCTTCGCAAGATCAACCAGTTTCTGTGCTTCTTGAATCCGCGAAATATGCCATTGTCTGAACCAAAATTCACAAATTACTTCAAAAAGGAGGAGGAGGAGGCTCGGCTATAGGTACGTAATTTTTTTTAACAGCTATATCCTGACACCATGACAGAAGTCGCAATATTTGTTCCAATAACAACAACCTGAGCCGATGAATGTTCAATGTTCTGCTTTACCTCCTGCCTGCATTCAAAATGAAAATGAAGGAAAAAAATCTGTCAAGTAATAAACATCTAACGAGCGTCTTACAATTAGTACAACAATTCTAATAAGCTTACCTCTTCAACAAACGCAATGTTAGCGCCCGACGGTATTCTTCCGAGCTCCTCAGCCTGCAGACTGGGGCTGGCTCTCACGCGGAGACCAGCGCTGAAGCGCGAGATGAAGCGCCTCAGCTTCGTGGGCGGCGTGGTGGGGCCCACCGCGCGCTCTACTGGCTCCACTATACTCTCCACTACTTCTATTGTCAGTTCCTGCGATTTAGTCACATGTGTCATATTTATTTTTCTTCGAGTCGATGGTCTAGTTTGGGCTCAGTAAGCTGTTCAAGCCATAATTTTATTACTTTCAGTTGGTAGCCGCGTTAACAAGAGCATCAGTGGCGTTAATTGGATACTCAAATATGGGGATTTTAAGCACTCCAAGAAGTATTGTTGGTTATACTCTAACCAGACTATCACACTCACATTTGATATCTAACATATCTATAAAACACTATTTGCGAAATTTTGTTTCAGTTCATCAATACCTACGTTGGTATAGATCAGCGTTTCTTAACCTCGAGGCGCGACCCAAAATCGGGTTACGGGCAGTATTGGGAAGGGTCGCGGGATTACAAGAAGAATTACTTGAATTGCAGGGCGATGGAGTACTAAAAGAAAGATTTGCCAGAATGTGTCTCACGAAAATGTTTGGCAGAATTATCTGGGAAACATTTTCTTAGCAATGAAGCTGAAAAGGCCGTGCCACCATTTCCAACTACTTATTTGTGTGAAGGATTTTAGTTCCTTGCTGCTCTTAAAATGTTGTTTTATTCATATTGAATAATTACATTAGTTTTACAAACCACTGGCATACAGTTAATCCAATAAATTTACTATCACTGATATATAAATATAAAACAGGGTCGCGGGCTTCAGATATAGGTATATTTACATCGGGTCGCCAGCCAAAAAGTTTAGAACCTCTGGCTTAACCTATAATTTATATTAAATTCATCAGTAACAAGACTATGTTTTCACTATAGCTGATGTCTAATTTTAAATTTAAAAGTAAATACTTATTGAAAAAATAAAACTGGCACTGATTCAGATTAGCGTAAACTGCACAACTTTCGAGGTCCTGTACCCAAATCGCTATACGAATGTATTAATCTGACCTGTGACGCGGGGTGATCATCGAGGGTGCATCTGAAGATATAAGCTCCGGGTGTTCGCGGGACCCAGGTCGCCACAACCGACCCGTCAGGATTTTCTCGGACCGGCAGCCGCTCGGCTGGGATCCGGCCTCCATTCACAAAGGCGCCGCCAATGGCTCCGCCGTCACTCCACGACTCATTCGCCAAGCGAAGCTCCTCGAATGAGAAATCTTGATAGGCCTGTAAAAAAAAAATTGTTTACTATCGCCATTGCATATGGATTTGGTTACAGGAAGCTTCATGGCACAAAAAGCATTGCAGTTGTGTGGTATTTTGCACCGATATTTTATTTTCCCACTTCTGATTTTATCGTCGCATAGTCGTGGGTCATGGCTATCTGAAACAAAACTTCTGCAAACTCTGTTGCCGCTGAAAATCTTGACGCAGTTTTAACGCGCTAAGCCGATTCGCTTCGGTAGTAAAGATTTCATATTATTCGCCGCTGCAGCTAAGCTTTCCGAGAAGAGTAATTATCCATTAATCTGTAGTCTATAAAACCGGCTGGTTGGAGGAGTAACAATATTTAACTAGCTTTCATGACAAGAATTATGCCGCAAAATCCCTAAAAGCAGAATGAAATATAAATTATCTTGGTACGTTTAATTAAAATTTTGAATTTCAGCTTACAAAAGTCGTTTTGAAATAGGAGTAGTTAAAATTACATATAAATGAGACCATTCGGATGTTCCATCAAGTTATGGAGTGTTCGAAATATATCGATCATCAATTTTGTGAGGTTACGAAAATAATCCGCAGGAAGACTTAACCGTAGACTCGAGCCCGATCGGGCGAACTCTACAGATAAATGTTTATAAATAACTCCTCAACTAAGAATATTTAGGTTGTATTGTTGATTCATTATTGTCAGGGGTTTATTTACGTCTTTTGTAAGGATAAGGACTCTAAGAATGAGAATATTGTCAAAGACCAATATTAAATAACACCTATCTAGTCTTACATGTCATAAATAACTACACTTAGGCACTTAGTCTCACCGCCGGCGATCAGCGAGTGCGAGTAAAGTTTCAAACTCGAAACGAGTTGGCGAGCAGCGAGTAGCGAGTGAAAAGTTTCGATAGTTTTGGCGCTTGGCTTTCAGCGAGTGCTTTTGTGCGACGGGGTTTTACTCGCAACACTCGTACTGGCCCGCACTATAGGTAAAAATTACCGCTGGTTGGTGAGTTCTGACTGCCAAGCGAGCATCGCCGAGCGAGTATCGCTGAGCGAGTACAATCTTTGATAGCTCATGACACTGCGATCAACTAGAAGTAAGAACCCGCTCGCCAGCAGTGTGAACAGCCAGCTATCGACTATGAATGTATGTGGCTCTTTTACTCACAAGAGAACTATATCTTTTGTCACTTTCCTCGGCGAGAAAATAGTCGATAGCTTTTCGCTTCCTCGGCGGCGGTGAGACAAGTGCCTTAAGATATAAGTACTAACCAATTAGTACAAAAGTTATACAGCACGAACCTAAACAGTGCACGTATAAGTCAGAAAAGCTTAAAAATGCAAACTGATTTTATTAAATCGCATAGTTGGCGAGATTAAGCACACGAAATTCTCGCATGCCTTTGACATTTTTGAATATTAAACACTGGATATGTGAATATTAAGTTTTGAAATTAATTTCCGTAAACAGTTTTACAAGAAGACACCGTTTTGGAAATAACGCCACAGTAAAATAAGCTTATGGCAGGAACACTAAAGCGAAGATACTTGTACGTTCATAATATGAACTTCATAGAAATGTAGATTTTGATCGGGAAAATTCACATCGCGGACGGCAATATGCCTTCGTCATCGAAAATTATGACCATACAAGGTTACCGATAATACGAGATTCCATAGCGGGTTTTTGTTTAGATATAACTGTTTTTTGGGGATGAAATTACGATTCCTAATGTTCAAATAAGCAAGGATCAACTTTCTCGATCGTATAATATTCACGCAAACGGACTTCAACAGCATGGGATTCTTCTTATAAGTTTCTCCAAGACGTCTTAAACGGCAAGTTTAAAACTCACATCCATTCTTTATTTCAAAAGGAAATGCCACTTTGGGTCTGGCACAGCTAGCTAAGCTCTGAAGATAGTTTTTTAAGCTTGTACTACAAGACCATAACGACGTACCAACAATTTATTAAAAATCTGATAGTCCATTAGTACTATTGTTTCACAGGCGGTGAACCTGACGGGTGCCTCTGAAATAAAACTATCATAGAAACTATTATCCCTTTTTGAGAATATAATGTTTTACCTGTCTCTTTGTGTGAAGATATATAGATCGTAGCTTAATAAGCCGTTTGCCGCAAAAATGTACCAAATTTACCAAGCAAGATGACGTCACGCGTGTCTTCAACTCGCTGTATCTCCTTTATTTTTTTGTTTACGTGAAAAAAGAAAAAAAAATGTGTCGAATATTTTTTGAAAATCTATCAGACGGACTAATTAGATTTTTTTAGTAAAATACCCTATTGTTGCCAGTGCAAACTGAACAACAAGTTAGGAGAAAGGACTCAGACGGTACTTGAAATCGCGCTCGAGAAATCACCGACACTCAATGTAGGCGATGCGAATTCGCTACGCAAAGCATCTTGACGACGATAAAAAAATGTCTACAATCTCAATTGTAAATCATTAATGCAGGAACGAACCGTTCTTTGCTTTTTCATCTAAATATTAAGAAAAAACATGAGGTAGACGTCGACGGCGGCGGCGGAACCATCGGAAATGATTGTTGACTCATTTGTGGCCATGGTTCCGCCGCGAAAGCAAAAATATAGTAAATATCTATTTATAATGTCGAAAGGCTTGCATGCAAATACCATGCGCCATTAAAGTCTATTAAATATGAATTTCTTTTTCGAAGTTAATGGCTGCTGCGCCAGCAAACACAGCACACAGGCTTCTTTATAGAAGTAAGCTAAAGTAACAGGTACGTACACCCATCTTCCTACTTACGACGCTGTTCCTCCACTTAGGTCTTCCAGGAAATTAACGTGAGTAACGTATCCACTTGCGGGCCTCGCCTGCTGCCTTTATTTTTTGATGTTACCGCAAAATCTTTCTTATAAAATGCGATGTAGTCTACCTGTCGCGTCGTGTTTAATTTGCAGAAAGTAGTTCGTAACTGGATGAAACGTAAACGTGCATGCATTTCCTAGTTACGCTTCCAACTTTGTTTTCTTTAAAAGAAGCTTTCATAATTATTATATATCATTTTCTCAGTTAACTTTGTCTTTTGCTTTTGTCTAATTTAAACTGCATCTCTCTATTTTTTGTTTTTGACGGGAACGGTAATCATATTATTTATTTATATAACACTTAATTCTTAAAACTTAAAAAAATATGCTCATGAAGTTCTACACCTAATAACAAAGGCTTTATTATACAAAATCTTGCTTGCCACCACCATCGTTTCTAGCACTGAGACTTTTTTGCACTCACTACGTCAAAATATGAGATACGAGTATCATTAATTAAACAGACGTTATTCACTTCGTCAAATGGACATTCTGTTGGTGTTAAGGGCCGTCGCAACAGCCACTAGTGGTTAGCGAACACTTTCATTAGTTTAGCAGCGAGCCCCTAGTGGCTGTCACGAGGGCAACATGTGTGAGCTTAAGATAACATGTAGGTTACAAAAAGGGACGCAGAACGCGTCAAGTTGACCGCTGCCTACCATGCCAGTGCGTATCAGTATGAAAGAAAAGAACCATCGGTGCGTCTCTGGACGTGCTACTCCGTGGTTCCAAGAGATGATTATACCACAATAATTACCTTCATCATAGTAATGGCATGGAAGCACATGGTTTCTCTTACGGTGGGTTGGTAGGGCACGTCGGGGATCTTGTTGCGCTGGCTCTCGACGTTCGAAGAGCGCCCGGAGCCGGCGCTCAGCCGTTGAACTACTACCTGCGGGACAAACGGAAACATTACTCTTACACTTTTCTTCATAGAAAGTCAAAGTCAATTCAATTAGACAGTTAAAAGGCACTTTAGAACGTCAACTAGAGAATCCGAATTAAGAGTATTTATGCTAACTAAGCTCATTTAAATGGTGTGAGCTTACATCGTTGAATGTTAGTGTACGTAGGTAGCAACTTTCAAACTGTATCCTCTTGTTTTAATTCTGTTAGCGTGGGAATTCCTAGTTCCTACGAATACTAGTGACAAGCTCGCAAATTATTTGATTGACATTTTAATTTTGTAACAGTTCGTCTTTATTTAAACAAAAAGAGAAAAGAATCGCGGTTATCGTTATTTGTATTGTGTTTATTGAAAAGACGAGGTAGTACACCGCAACACGTAAAAGTTCCCCCAGACAGGCTCAATACGTCAATGTGACAACGCTCGCTCAGCGATGATCGCTTGGCGGCTTAAGTTTCAACATATAAACCCCCAGGCCATTATAAAAGCTTTTAAAGATCTTAAAATTAAATCAACAGAAGATCTTTAGGGAATGTCTGTCAAAGTCTATAGATCTGTTATTGAAACTATTGCCCCTACTTAGCTGTCATATTTAACACTAGTGTAGACCGAGGAGTATTTCCGGATCATATGAAACACAGTAAAGTAGTTCCGTTGTTCAAATCGGGTGATAGCCAAGAACCCAATAATTATAGACCTGTGTCAATTCTGCCAGTCCTCAGTAAGGTGTTTGAAAAGTTAATGCTTAATCAGATGTTACTACACTTTAATAAAAACTCCATCTTTCATGAACAACGGTACGCTTTCACCAAAAGGGCGTTGTACAACTGACGCCGGTGTTACCCTCATAAAGAACATCTTTACCGCCTGGGAAGAATCGCAAGACGCCATTGGAATATTCTGTGACCTCTCTAAGGCGTTCGATTGCGTTAACCATGAAACACTTTCGTTGAAAGTTGAGCACTATTGGATTAGAAATACAGCCCTTGAGTTACTTAGGTCATACTTGACGGCAGACAGGTTAAAGTTCAAGTAAACGGTGTAAACTCACTAGGGTCTGAAATGACAACGGGCGTTCCACAAGGCTCAATATTAGGTCCATTCCTTTTTCTAGTTTACATAAATTATTTGTTCCAATTATTTCAAAATCACTCAACGATGGTGTTATTCGCGGATGACACATCATTGATATTTAAAATAGAGCGACGGTCACAAAATCTTGACGTCGTCAAGAACTCTATTCTTCAGGTCCAAAATTGGTTTACGGCAAACAACTTGGTATTAAATGAAAAAAAAAACAATTGTATTAGATTTACTTTACTAAATGTTAGAAGTAGCGAATGTGACATCATATTGAATAAAGAAAATCTGGAGTTTATTAATCACACGGTTTTCCTGGGAATCACTTAAGACGAGAAATTACTATGGGGACCTCATATAACATCTCTAGCGGGGCGTCTAAGCTCAGCCGCTGATGCTGTGAGGAAGACAAGACAGCTAACAAATGTAGAAACCGCACGTTTGGTCTATTTTAGCTACTTCCACAGCAAAATGTCGTACGGTAATTTGCTGTGGGGTCGGGCTGCTGACATTGAATCCATATTTATTTTACAAAAGAGAGCTGTCAGAGCCCTTTATAACCTGCGTCGCCGAGATTCTCTCAGGGAACTTTTTAAAAAGATTAATATTATGACAGAACCTTGCCAATTCTTATATGAAAATGTTATGTTTGTACGGAAGAATCGTCATCTTTTTAGTAAGATTAGTGATAGACATAATATTAATACTAGAAATAAAGATAAATTAGATCAACCATTTTATAGATTAGCTAAAGTACACACACCTTTCATGGGGTACTGTGTTAAATGTTACAATAAAATGCCTTGCGACATATTGGAACTAAATGAAAGAAAATTTAAAACCGACATTAAAAACACACTTTGTAAAAAAGCATATTAAAAATTAGAAGATTACATTCAGAATAAGAATGCTTGGAAACATGCTGGTCCTGCTCCATTGGACAATCAATGGTGGAGAAAATATCAAACTGGTTGGTTTATGTATTTACTTTATAGTTGTACCTACCTACTGTTTCATTTTTGGGTTTTTATTTTTCTGTTCACTTACAGTCTGCTAATTAATGGTTCAAATATTTGTAAATATGTAAGTACCATGTACTTATTTAGAAAATTAATAAGTCTACCTCTGCATACTCTGGCTTCATGGTCCTCACATATATTAACAAAAGTTTTGTATACCACAGCACATGTAAAACATTGATTTGAAAAGAGTAACTATGGAGTTTCTTATGCGTTTTTCTCCATAAGAATCTACCCTTCCGAATGGACAGTAGAGTCACTATATTATTGTAAATGTAATGATGACGTTCAAAAGTGGCGTTAAATGGCCTAATTTAAATAAACGTTTTTGACTTTGTCTTTGCGGTCAGAACAACCAAATTGCGATAATTTATACCTATACCGGAGCGAGTATTGCGAGTAAAAGCCCGTCGCACAAAAAGTACTCGCTGAAAGCTGAGCGTCAAAACTATCGAAACTTTTCACTTGCTACTCGCTACTCGCTGATCGCCAACTGTTTCGATCGCAATACTCGCTCCGGCCCGCACTTCAAGTAGACATTACCGCTGTTTGGTGAGTTCTGGCCGCCAAGCGAGCATCGTCGAGCGAGTGTCGCTGAACGAGTTTTTGATAGTACTTGTCGCTGCGATCAACTAGAGGTAAGAGCCGCTCGCCGGCAGTGTGAACAGCCATTTACTCACACGAGATCTTTATATTTTGTTCATTTCCTCAGCGAGCAAATAGTCGATAGCTACTCGCTTCCTCTTCAGCAGTGAGACAAGTGCCTTAAGCAAGAAAATTGTTTTTTGTTTTCTATGTTTAATGTTGCGTCCCGTTGGACTCAATAAATACTTGTATTTTTGAAAGATACACTACTGATTGAATGTGCCAATGGTTGATTATTATTTACACATAGATTGACAAATAAATATCAGTTAGTTATGAAGAGATAATCACAACAAACCATTTATTCTTGGAACTATTTTCTCAAACCAGGTTGTTTTTACATCGGAGTTAATAGTTTAGAGAATTTCGATGAGAACCTGTCTGCCATCTTATTTCCTTTTGACCTACTTTAAACTTTCTTCCAAGCATTGAATAACTTCATCAAGTCAGATCGTTATGATTGCAAGGGTTCTTTAAGTTTTTCTGCAGCTTTCAGCTGTATTATTGATATCCTCGAGTGAGCGCTTACTGAATTTGTAATAAATCAAAGCATTTATTTCAATTAACCATTTAAAGGCACTTTTGAACTGTCAAGGTCGGTCAGTCAAAAACATGAAGGTAGTTGCACGTTCTAAAGCGTAGATCTCTATAGAGAAGAACGTGCAAGAAACACCATGGACACTCTTAAATCAGTAAATGTTTACAAAATAATCGGCCCATATGCAATTCATTCAAAAAATTATAGTATTCTAAAGATATTGTAACTATACAATGCAATTGTTAGATCGCAATAGAACCATGTCTCATGGACAGGTCGGACTTTAACATGCCTGACCTGTCTCTGTGCCGTACCTATAATATGTATACTCAAACTGCCAGACAATCATGAAATGTAGCCGTAAGATAACGAGCTACATAGTCCTCACATTTGCTGTGATTTAAGAACCATGCAGATTTAGTAAGGGGATGATGATGTGGGATCATGAAAAGTACAGTGCAGTGTAGTCTTTTTAATACGCTTTTTAACACAAAGCTTGATGATAGAGAATGCCGTGTTGCATTAAGTCCGTCCATGTACGGCATGTACCACTATTGTACCTACATTAAGTTGAAACAAAAAATAAAACGAGCTAATTTAATCTATTCAAGTGTCCACATAGTGCTACACATTCAAAGTGTTTGTTTTAATTATTATTATTTAAAAACTTTTTTACAAAATATACAACCGACTTCCAAAAACAAAACACTACAAGGTACAAAATAACTTGGGAAGAAAGAAATGAATTTTTATTTTTGAAGTCGGTGTTTTTGGTTATTTTTTCGTTTTTTGACACCGACTTCCGAAATTAAAGTTCTTTTCTTTCTTCCGAAGTTATTTTGTACCTTGTAGTGTTTTGTTTTTGGAAGTAGGTTGTATTTTTTATAAAAAAGATTTTAATTTTTCACTTTTTAGTGGTACCTAGTATCTGCGTACCCATTTACAGCGTACCAGCGCAATATTATGTTAAGAACTGGTGTAAATACTAAAAAAAAACATGCGATTTCCGCAATCCCGATCCCTTTGCTATCATTTATTGAAGAGTTGCCTACCTCCAAAGTTTTTCGTCAGATCTTCATCAAATTGAAACGGGACCAGTCCAGGAAAATACTCTTTCAAACAAAAAATCATCCAAATCGGCTGACAATTGGCGAAAGTATCGCTGAACAAACATTTTTCATGGGATCTTATCATTAGATCCTAATTTATACCTTTCATCATCAGCTCAGCAACATGAGATGCACAAATATCTGAATTGCGTTAGAAGATTTATGAAAAACAATGTATGTGCCTATAAAATTTGAGGGTTGCCCTCGATTTTTGTGGGATCCCATCATCAGATTCTGACATGGTGACAATGGGACCAATCGAAAAGTATACCCTTTCAGATGAAATTAAAAAAAACAAATCGGTTCATAAATGACGGAGTTATTAGGTAACAAACTTAAAAAAATACAACCGAATTGAGAACCTCCTCCTTTTTTTTGAAGTCGGTTAAAAACTTTAGAAATATATTTAAATAAAATAAATACATGGCATGCTACACATTTGCTGCTGCTGACTGTACATTAAAACTGCACTGTTTCGCGATTCGATGATTTGTTCGAGAGCTATGTTTCGCGTGAAAGATTCATTAAAGGAATAATCACTGTATCGTTAACCAACTTCACATAGCCTGAAGGTCGAAACATGTTATTGAAAATTTGGAAAATTATCATTTTTCTCATGGTTGTGAGTTGTTCAAATTATAAAACAAATACGGTAATTGGGCACGCGGGTACTGATGGATATCCCTGATGTTACTCCTACACCCGGGTACCAACCTCGGGCAAGGTATTAAAGCGTGTGTATACTTAATGAAAGTGGTACTTATTTGAGTTCGAACAAGCAAGTTACTTACATTGCAGAGCTTCTTTGCATTAAGTTTTCGCAAAAATGTTTTATTTTATTATTTTTGGGTGGCTTACAGCTACGAGGCATGCCTTTTAAGTTTTGTCGTTTGAAGAAAGAAACACAACTAGAACCTTACAGTACTTTTTATTGTTTTTCAAAGTATTCACCACGTAGCTTAATACACTTTTCCATTCGGTCAAACTAGTTATAACAGTAGTTGACCCGCGCAACTTCGTCTGCGTCACAATTTTCATTACTGCTCCGCTCCTGCAAGAAAATGGTAATTTTTTGCAAGCCATCAGTCAGCACGCTGTGCACGCGGTACACTCTATACCCGCGACTATGTAAAAACCAGTTTGTGCAAAAAATCGTGCGTAGCCTCTCCGAGTGCCGCGGTGGGCCACGCTACAGTTGTACATAGTCGTGGGCGTGTAGCGTATACTCGTGTAGTGGAAACGTAGACCCACGTTGTCAAACAAATGAACCCACGCAGCTAAAATGCGCTGGGTGGCCGTGCGTAGCGTGCACTGCGGTGGGTTTGCGCCTTCATTGTATATCTACATAGAAATATTATGTATTGCTGTACTAAACTTGTCTTCCTCCAGCAAATTTTTGTTTATTGCCTCTTTTACATTACTTTACTCACTTGTGTTTCTATTATTCATTGATAAAAATCACGCACCAAAACGCACACGTAGATACAAGTAGGTACGTCACACGTCTTGTCAAACCTTTTTTTAATTTAAAGAGCCTAATTTAGATACAAGGAATTCGTCAGAACGACAACATACTGATGCTAAAGTATCTCATAACGTCAACTTAGTTATGAAAGCTTTATTTAACGTTGATGAATAAACAACTTTACAAACGTACCTAAGTATAATAGTACTTATGAGCATTTTAACTAATGAACGTTTTAACCTATTTAAGGGATTTTTATGAAAAAGACTGTAAAGGTATTGAATCATTCTTACTTGACACATTTCGTAGAAGACATAATTACTTGCCTTGTATAAGGGTTTACCTACAACGTAATAGTTCCTAGTACTAGGCATGCCTTTTAAGTTCTGTTGTTGCCATATTTCTCGGCAATTTTGAATTCTCAAAACAGTTGAAATTATTAGGATTAATGCTATTGTTTAGTCACAGCGTCGATTGGAATCTGTCAGGTTACGTAGGAAAATGAATCTTTCTACGAAAAATGTTCGTGCAATAATTTTCTACAACTTTAGAAGAGGCCTGACACGGCTTCAGTATCTTGAAGAGCTAACATCTGTGTTCAGTGATGAAGCCCTACGTCTGCGAACTATCGAACGCTGGTATTTAGAATTTCAGCGTGGACATACTAGTGTTAGTGACAAATCTCGAGAAGGTCGCCCAAAATCCAATGAATCCTGATTCAGAAAATATGACTGCATAAATAAACTGCCTTACAATCGATTCTCTGTATAGCCTAGAATCATACGCATGTAAATCGGACCGAAAGTTGTGATAGAAGATTAACTAAATACATACTGTTAATGTTATTCAGGAAGCAAAGTTGAGTGACGCTATTAGGCCCAGAATCCACCAGAGTAGAGATGTAACAAAGCGGACACGAGAAGTGATATTTACCTGGGAGACTGGCGAAGCTGCGCGCAGATGCGTATAAAGCTTCCTGCAGCCGCAAGCTGCTTAACTCCGCTCTACCCAGCTTTAGTAGTTATATTGGATGAAGCACTGTTGCAAACTTAGTTGAGGAGCAATTCTGCAGTAGCGAGATTTCAAACAAAAATCCCGCTAATTTCCCTACATTTTGGCAAGTTTTTCATTGATTGTCGCTGATATTATCGTCTAACAACTGCACAACACCACGTTTGCGCGCGTGCTTCTCAGAATATCTACGATTATTCCTGATTACTGTCACTCCATGACTTCTAGCTGTTTAGGTCCTGGGCTTTTATAAATACCTTCCGCGGCTTCGTATGCGCATATCCCGTTTTTTACAGTTCCCGTAGGAATTTGGGGAAATCTTCTCTTAGTACTCCCCTAAACTCCCCAAGGAACCTACATGCCATATTTAGCTTTCTACAACTAGTAGTTTCGGCTGTGTTGTTTGTCAGTGACTCACTCAGTCACTCAATCAGTCAGTAACCGAAGATTTTTATATAAATATTGACTAGCTGACTCGGCAAACCACGTTAGGCAAAAAAAGTACCCTACCACCTATTCTCATACCTACCGAATACACACCAAAAATTTCATGAATATCGGTCGAGCCGTGTCGGAGGAGTTCGGTAACAAACACCGTGACACGAGATTTTTATATAGGTATTAGAAGATATACTAGTAACATATACATTAATCTGTGAGACTTGCTGAACATTTAGCGGAAATATTTTATGGAGCCAATTTTGAACGGATACATCAGGTAACAAAGTTAACCCTATAAGATTGATACCTGCATGCAGTAGTTTTCAGGAGTTTGAAAATAGATCGTAGCATTTGACACCTATCACTGACGCTGTACCTATAGGTTTAAAAATTGCCCCATTTATTTAAAAACTAGTTGACCCACGCAACTTCGTTTGCATCACAATTTTCCTTACTGCTCCGCCCCTATTGGTCTTAGCGTGATGATATATAGTCTATAGCCTTCCTCGATAAAAAAATCTAACACTGAAATAATTTTTCAAATCGGACCAGTAGTTCCTGAGATTAGCGCGTTCAAGCAAACAAACAAACAAACTCTTCAGCTTTATATATTAGTATAAGATAAAGCAGAAATTTAGGTTTGCATAACGCAGCACGGTTACGAAAAACCATTCTAAATCCAATATGGCGGCCTCCCAAAGATTGCGGATCATATTTTCTTATATCATGAAGGTATGCACCTTCATGATGTATCATGAAGAAACCCTGTTATAAGTTCTTATCCCAGGTTTTTTGAGAAGAATACAAAAAACAAATAACAAAAATGTTCGTTTTTAATCAGATGTAATAGTTATTAGCCTTCTCTTTTTTTTGGACCTAACGAAGCACATCATGATCGACTACAGCTATTCGCTAGCGGCTAGAACTCTCCCATGCGATACCTACATTACCTTCCTCGGTATCGAACTACTCTAGCCGTCGTGTTTTACGTTTCATTGGTAATTTAAAATAATATAAATATATCATCCATAGTATTTAATTTAAGTGGCACGTGCGCTGTTTCATAAGCTGTCATATCCATACCCCGGCCGCTATGTGGCGTTCTGTTGAGTATCGACGAATATGAAAAGGCTCTACCTTGTTTACTATGTATATGATATATCTATGGGCTCTATTGGACTCGCTGTTAGTACCGGTCGAAAAATATGTCAAGTTTTACATTTAAATTTTGAATTTTGCGAATTGATATGATGCTACCTGAGGAAACATGATCCGCGATTAGCTGCAACATGCGATTAGTAAATTCCACTACTAGAGGCAAGGCATTCCAATTTGTCCACTGAGAAATGCAAAATAGGGAATGAAAAGTGCCATACGAGTTATGTCGCTTAGGTATCAGAACATGGTGTTTTTGGTTGTTATATTTTTATTTAACGCCGACTTCCGAAATTAAAGTTATTTTATAGGTATATATTTAAAGGTACTTACTTTGTAGTGTCTTGTTTTTAGGAAGTTGGTTGTTTTTTTTTGTGAAAAGGTTTACTTTTTATTTTTCACTTTTTAGTGGTTTTACATGTGCTTACCTCTTCACAGCGTACCGGAATGATGTTATGTTATGAACTGGCGTAAAAAATAGACATACATGAGATTTCGGCAATCTCGGTCCCTCTTTATTTCCAGGATCCCATCATCACATCCTGACTTGATAATCATGGGACCACCTGGGATTTTTTATTTATTTTGAAGTCAGTAAAAAATTAAAAGACGTAAGAGAAAGAAGCCTTTAATCTGCAGTGAGACACAAGAGGCTCGCAAAAAGAATAAAAATACCTATTAACTTTAAAAAACTTGTGTTAAAACAATAACAAAATTATACTGAAAATTGGTTAGCGGGTGAAATTATTTTATAAAAATATCGAATTTAGTACAATTATCGTTGAATAGTGATATATTCATACCTGTTCAAATGTTCACAATATGAAAAATTCTATGAACTTAACAAAAAACATGGAATCGTGAACAGAGTTCTCGAAACTGTATTTTATGTAGCACATACAAACGGTGTACTTAACTGAATTTTAGAACCTGTTGCAATATTTGCATTTCGCGGAATTTTAAAATTGGACCACCTACAATACAATATTTGAACATTTGTATGTTACAAACGTGGATGTGAAAATAAATTACCCATTTTTAAAAATAGACATCTTTTTTGTTTCCTATTAGTTTAGTTTTTCGAAGTTACTTTATTTTACTGAAGGTTGACATCAACATGGAATAGTGGATGATCGTAACCTTATCTTGTCGATAAGTTATTATGCATTCGCAGAGCGAAAATAGCCACAGACGGAGGGAGAGAAGCATGTATTCAAGTTTTCACTTCTGCTGACACTCCCACAGTGCCACCCGTTGTTTTTTTTAACTCACTACCATATTTGGAGTATGACTTGAAAAAACTTAGTCCTTTTTTAAATTAGCTAAACGCCGGCAACGGTAGACCACGAAGGAGATGGCGGGACGACTTGGATGTCTTCCTTGGGACTTGGTATGAAGAGGCACAGAACCGGGAACGATGGAACTAATGGAAGGGGCCTTTGCTCAGTAGTGGGACAGTTCGGGCTAGATATAATAATAATATAATAAGTGACATTCACAACCAAAGTGCCGATCCTTAAACGAGGTGTATACTCGTAGGAACAAATAAAAATATAGATTTCTTCCGGAAATTAACCTTGCAATTGGGAAAGTAAAGCCATTCCGCCTTGAAGATGCCAATATTCACTGATGTGATAAAGAAATCAGGTTCCAAAGCCAATTTAGGCTTGTTTCACCGTACCACAAACACAATACGTGTGCGAGCGCTAATTTGTATAAATAAATAATAGTTGAATACACAGTACCAATTCACACGGATGTTTTTGATACCGACCACATCACAGCCACGTCGCAACCACAGTGCAACCACCAGCGATACCGCGAACTAGCGGCCGGCCACATCGCAAACACATCTACATTTTGTAGGTACCACACAAAAAAGCCGCAGCGACACTATTCAATTCACACGTAAGCACAGCTTGACCACCTTTTGTCGCGGCGAGCTGGTGTGGTTGTGTTGTGGTACGTGTGAAACGAGCTTTACGTGGTTATTTCAGTGGACGAGGCCAATCGTCATTCAAGTTACTATTTATTTAATAGCCGGCTTTTCCCCTATCGCTTGAAATCTTTAGATTTTGAATTTTCTAATAAAATGTTTTGCACCAATGTGTCACGGTCGTGTTTCGGTCATGGGTCGGTCACCAATTTGACAGTAGTGTTTCTAGACATTTCTTTGTTTAAGTATGTAAATTACTTAAATAAAATAAAGACTTATGAGTAGATAATACATCATATTTGAGAATAATTGGTCAAGGAGGGAATGTCAAGGGTAGACAGTAGTATCAACCTACCCCTAACCTAATATACGCGTACGCCTAATGATCCTAAGGGTCATTAGGGGCATGGGACCAAAAACTTCTGGAGTGGCGACCGCGTAGGTACCGGAAGACGCAGCATAGGAAGGCCTTCCACAAGGTGGACCGATAATTCGAGACACACAGGACCGGTTGTTTTGGCGACACGTAGGGGTGGCCTATGTCCAGCAGTGGACATCTTTCAGCTGGGAATGCACCAATGATATATAAATTAACGTCGATGCAATGCACAACACATTCCGCGGACTCCAATATTAATCCACCCTTTGGCTAACCACTAAACATAGAAAGGAAGAGAGGACAATACCTTTCTTTGCAATAAACGCAACGTCATACCAGAATAAAAATAAAAAGTAAGAATTTGCAATATATGAAAAAGGCAATAAGACTAATACGAATATTAATTTAATTTCAAGCGTTAGCTTTTATGAATAAAAACGACCTTTGATAAATCAGAGACCTCTTCCACGAAGTTTATAAATCAGGTCAGTGCAATAATAGACCGTTCTATCGATATTATGAAGGCTATCTAGGTAGGTTTTATGCTTTGTTTGATATTATTTGAAAATAATATTAAAGATGTATTTATTATGACAATTAATTAATTGCATTTAAGAGGAAACATGGGCGGCTAGACTTTGTATGTAAAAACTCATAATTCGAGGTTTTCTCTCTACTGTTTTCTCCTCCAATATTGGACCGATTCAAAAGATATGTCAGAAACTGTATAAGAAAGATAAACATAGTGTCTCTGTAATTGAGGCATCACGACATGACACCGTCGTTTCCTTCACGGCATACGAGTTAGTTTATATAATAGATGTTTCACATCAAAAACATTAATAAACTTTTCTAGACCTTTACTCCTTTTTTCATCAGCAGCTTAACTTATCACCTGCACAGTCCATCAAAAGGATTGTCAACTAAATTACGATGTGCAATTCCTCGTCCGCAATATTTGTGGTCACTTTTAAGGAAGTATTTTACAAGTGCACGGATGAACGTGTTTTCCTATTTGAAATGTTTCAAGTTTCCTAAAACATTACAATTTGTTAGTCAAATTTATTTAATCAGTAGCACATTTACTTAACTATAATTCCTCGGTCAAGTGGTGACGTTATCGTAGTGTGGATACAACTAAAAAAACCAAGTTTAAGTTGCAGATTGTGCGACCGTTTTTTGTAGATATACTTAATGCAAACACATCCAGTCGTCTCGCTACGCACTACCCACAAGGTAAGGCGAGTTAGAAGATCGCGACCAAATCTATGTCAATGACTATCAATTACAGACAATCAAATTAGGATCTCTGAATCCAGCTCGATTATTTGTCCGAGGCATGTACCAGTATTGTAATGTAATACGACAGCAGCGCGGATAGCCAGAAACCATTTCTGCTGGAGAAATTCATTATTCTCTGGACACTGATAAAGCAAACGTATTGATTTCATTTCCTTTGTTCGAGATTGTCTTACAACATCAGAACTATGCACGTTCCATCAGCAAAATTTGTTCTTGGAAGAAAGTGTATTGTTTGCATCCCGGTACACCTGAGCAATGAATATTGTTCTAACTTTAAGACCTATATCTTTACTTAATTACATTATGCCATTAAAAAAATGGCCAACACTCAAAAATGTGTGGGATCGACCTGCGATACCGCAACGTGACGTGGGTAGTCCCGAACAATTTGGCGTTTCAACGATCGCTATTGACGACAGAATACCTTTAGATCCAATTTTTGGTTCGAAATTTATGGCAAGCTAGACCCAAAAAAACGATCCAATTTTGAAGTCCGCGCACAGGAAGTCGTGGGCAGATGCTAGTATGTGATAATATTAAGGAGAGTGCGGAAAACTAGGGACGAAACTATCTACCTCTAGTAGTGTTACTTGAAGCGATTACAAATAAAGGCATTGCAACCAATCAACAGCTATCAAGTTTGTTTATAGCATTAGTGGCAAAAACATTTACATTCAATCCTATGGATCTCTCATCTAAAGCAAACTACAAAAGTTCACAGTTCAAGTTCAGTAAAACTTCAAAGTTTTTTTTTTACTATGTACCTATAGGCACGCGTATATACGAGTAGTTTAAAATAATATTCAAATTAAAAACACAGCAGCTCAATAAAATGCGGCCCAATTGTGTCCACTAGGCCTATGACTTTACTATGCTTGTATGAACGTCATAAAGATAGCAAAAATAATATAATGAGCCATGTGAATAAGAAAGCTTTAATGCCAGTCCTGCTGTTGTAGCGATGTTGCCGCAGCGTAGAGCGTGGACATCCACTTAGCAACCGTAGCTGTTGGCGTTGAAGATATGTTTCTAGTCTATGAATGGAAAGCTTTCTTACGACTTTCTATATCAAAACATATTTAGTGATGTATGGGAATTTATTGAATGGTATGTGTTTTGTATTGCAGCACTAGAATAGTTTGTGTTAGCAATGCTAAAATCTTTATCAATTAATTCATAAAATTAATGTCATGATTTGAAAAAAATACCTTTAACAATGAATAGTGTCATTAATAAATCATTATACAATACATTACATTCATAGTATCTCGCCATTTTCCGTTTGTACAACACTCGTTCATATTACTAGCGTTTTTTTAAATAATAATACGTTACCCTCCACTAGCAATTTCTCCTGTTTAAAAATATAAGCTAAATAGTAATTATTACCTTATCTTAACGGGAATAGGACTTAAAGAAAGAGCCACAAAGTCTTTTGTGCAAGTGAATTGCATTGAATTGAAAAATTACGTATTATACTGACTGATTGGAACCGTTCGTCCAATCGGGGCTAGTCGGCAGGACCCAACGAACAAAACTCGTCGACTACGAAATCCAATAAATCCCGGTGCAGTAGACTAACCCTTTTGCTATGTGACGTTTAGTGGCACGTGGGCTCACGTGGCACATCATGCAGCGGCATCACACTCACTTTGGAAATGTCAAATAAATGTTGAAATTAAAAGTTCAAAGAGAACGGCGTGAATATGAGAAGGCGATAAAAGTTGGGCGTTTGCCGCTTGCGTAAGTATGCCTGTAGTTTACATTTCTGATGTTCGTTTACGAATAGGTATAGATACCTACCAGTTGATAGCGAACCGGCCATACTCAGGCCCGTATTACAGAACTACAATCAAGAGTCAAGCATTACTTAAAACTAGTCTCAGCTGGAGTTTTAATTTTAGAACTTGACTTGAGCAGAGAAACTACAATCAATAATCACCTGATCAATTTCACTTTAAAATTAAATTTTTTACGTATTATAGAACAATGCTTGAGGCTTGACTGAGCTCCACTCAATGTGTCCTTATTTTAAAATCACAATCAGCTCAGAATCACTGCTTGAGGCGAGATTTGATCTTTGTTTTCGCATGTGTAGTCGAGATTCTCATGAAAATTGTTGTGGATTTGGAGTAAATCGAGCACCTAATCAAAATGGATATATTTGCAGAAGTAGATTATTGTAATAATTATTTTTTTTGTTTCCTATAACATTTTTAATGATTTTAATATTTGTAATCTATCTTCTATATCTATACATATAATAAAATCGTAAACCAACCGTGTCTGTACATTGAATATTTTCGCACAAAAATTATACAGAAAAGTTAGGAAAAAGATACAAAACACAACTATGCTACTTTTGAAATTTTTATCTGTTTGTCTGTTTGTCTGTGCGTTTGAGGGAGCATCACGCATAAACCACAGATTGGGTTCCAAATCTAGGTACTTAAAAATATTAAGTGATAATCCGAATAACATTTAGCGTTTATTTCATCAAAATCGACCTACAAAATCAAAAGATATTGAATTTTTAAGTTTAGTAAGAAACTTCCTAATGTATTCTGTTCCTCATGTATTCTGATTACAGCGCCATCTATTGAAAAAGATGAAATTCACGAACGCATGTATAAAACACCAAAACAAATTGTAGAGTTGTGAGAAACTTTTAATACCCACATGGCAAAATAAAATTGAACATTTTTACTCCTTATCGGTATTTATCATAACAACCGATCCACAAATCAAAATATATTGAATTTTTAAGTTTAGTAGGAAACTTCCTAATGTATTGTGATTAGGCAAAGCACCATCTATTGAGAAAAATAAAATGCCTGAAAACACACGTACTCTAAAACACATTGTTGAGTTATTTGTGAAACTTTTATACATAGCAAAATAAAAGTGAACATTTTAATACCCTAATGTTGTCTGTCATACGGGCTCCATATTGAACGTCTTCCAATGCTAAACATTTTGTCAGTTTACTTACTTGGTCGATAGATGGCGTTGCACTGATGACGCGTTTTTCTGAATTGCGGTGTTAAGATTTTCTGCTGGAGAACGACCCTCACACGATTTTCGATCAGTCTAGGTGTTTGGGTTCGGTCGGTCTCTAATAGGTCTTGAAAGTCTTTGTTAAGGTCTTAAAAACCAAAATCGCTGTTCTGGTTCTGATGGGTTGGATTCGTTAATTGTCCGTAAAACCAGTATTTTTAGAATAGGTACTTATTATGATATAAAAGACTGGCCGTAGAGTTTCTTGCACGTTCTTTTACACAGTGATCTACTTACGTTTAAAAAATCCCAAATAGCTTCATGTTTTTGACAGACTGATCTTAACAATTCAAAAGCCAAACCTGACCTAACCTGTAAATAAATGGTTTGAATCTTGAATATCTCCCAAAGTAGGTACTCCCAAGATAAGAATGCTTATGTGGTATTCCAGACTATAATCTACCTCTGTGCGAAATTTCATCCAGATCCGTTCAGCCGTATTGTCGTAATTGAGTATGAAACATCCAGCTAGCCAAACTTTCGCATTTATTAGTAAACAAAAATTAGAAGTAAGATAATAGGCTGGCATCGACCTAAGCGCACGCGAACGACGTCGCGGGCACAGCTAGTACTAAATAAATTTCTTTCCAAAAGCGTAAAATTCTTTTTTTAAGATATTTTCTAACCCAAATATGAACCACACGGAACCACAATAATTATTGTAAATAATAATTTATTGCATTACTGAAGAGCTTGACTCTTGAGTAATTTGACAAAGAAGATGAAGTTTCACAGTTTTTTTTTTGTTTAAGTCAAGTCTTTATTTTCATTTATATCTTTTTTGAGTTTCATTAGAATGCGGGTGCAACACATTCATTTTTTTTTTGCAGTATTTGCCAACATTTTACTTCACAATATACACTAGGAATCAATTAAAACAGCCACTGAACTTCACTCGAAATAATCCCGCCAAAAAAACTCAGTTTCACAGTTTAGCTGTCCACAGAACATATGTACCTACTCTGAAGGGTTAAGGGTGGCTGTCAGTGTCAAAAACGTCGTGTTGTCCACCTCGTCATCCGGTTTTGATCCAGTTTAAACGAACGAAAAAAAAAAGAATTGCAATAGAAAACAAACTATTGTTCAGGGTTACCATAATGATTGCTTACTCACGTAATCAGAGAACAAAATCTCTACTCAAGCGTAGTTTCGTTTGATTTGAGTTTGAGGACAGTTCTTAAATAAACTGAATGCTTAAGTCGAGATTGTTCGCTCAATCAGTAATCGGTTGGACGCAGTTTAAGTAGTACTTGAGTAAGGTTCTGTAATACGGGCCTCAGTCTGGGGTCCGTTCAAATATATACATTCAGTCAAAAAAGTATCGGGAATGGATGATTTGTTTATGGTTCCAAATTCAAATTTTGGCGCGGAGTTTGAGTTGCATCTGTTATTTTAGTAATATCATATAATAGTGTGTATTGCGAATTTCATAATGGACAAAAATATCGAACAAAGAGTTTGTCTTAAATTTTGCATCGCCAATGGAATTTCATGTTCGGAGTCACTGAAAATGTTACAGGCTTACGGTGAATCGACTTTATCAAAAACTCGTGCTTATGAGTGGTTCAAAGCGTTCAAAAGCGGTCGAGATGTGATGGAAGATTTGCCTCGCTCTGGTAGGCCGTCAACGTCTGCAACTGAAGTTAACATCGCAAAAGTGAAGGAAATAGTGACTGAAAATCCCCATTCAACTCTGAGAGAGATAGCTGCCGAACTTTCTGTATCTCACGAGTCGATCCGTACCATTTTAACTAATCATTTGGGTATGAAACATGTTGCTGCTCGGCTAGTCCCAAAAGATCTGAATTGTCTCCAAAAACTCAATCGCATGAAAGTCGCTGAGGACATGCTAGAACGAGTCAGTTCGGACCCAACATTTATGAAACGCATTGTTACTGGTGACGAGACGTGGGTTTACGAGTTTGACATGCAAACTAGTCAACAAGCTTCGGAGTGGCGCCTTCCAACTGAACCGAAACCGAAAAAACCACGCCAAAGTCGATCAAAAGTCAAAGTCATGTTGACTGTTTTCTTTGACTATCGCGGTGTTGTGCACTCTGAATTCTTACCGGAAGGTCTAACGGTCAATAAAGAATATTATTTGAGCGTTATGCGGCGTTCAAGAGAGCAAATTCGACGAAAAAGGCCAGATTTGTGGAAAGAAAATTCTTGGATTTTGCACCACGACAATGCGCCTTCGCACAATTATCATTATGAACGAATTTTTAACCAAACACTCAACAAATACCATCCAGCAACCACCATATTCACCAGATATGGCTCCTGCTGACTTTTTTCTTTTTCCTAAACTCAAATTACCACTTCGTGGCACCCGTTTTCAATCGATAGAAGACATAAAGGAGAATTCGGGGCGAGAACTGAACTCAATTCCGGAAGCAGCGTTTAAAAAATGTTTTGATGAATGGATTATTCGTTGGCGCAAGTGTATCGTTTCTAAAGGAGCATACTTTGAAGGTGATAAAATAAATTTGGATGAATAACAGACATTTTGTGTATTATTGATCTTTTCCCGGTACTTTCTTGACAGAGTAGTAATTTAAGTATTAGTCGGTGTTTTTGGTTATTTTTTCGTTTTTTGACACCGACTTCTGAAATTAAAGTTTTTTCTTTCTTCCGTAGTTATTTTGTACCTTGTAGTGTTTTTGTTTTTGGAAGTCGGTTGTTATTCTGTTGTAAAAAAGTTTATTTTTCACTTTTTAGTGGTACCTAGGTACCTGCGTACCGGTGCAATATTATGTTAAGAACTGGTGTAAACACAAAAAAACATGCGATTTCAGCAATTCCGATCCCTTTGCTATCATTTATTGAAGAGTTCCGTTGCCTACCTCCGAAGTTCTTCATCTGATCTTCACCAAATTGAAACGGGACCAGTCCAGAGAAATAGTCTTTTTAACAAAAAAAGAATCATTCAAATCGGCTGATAATTGGCTAAAGTATCGCTGAACTAACATTTTTCATGAGATCTTATCATCAGATCCTAATTTATACCTTTCATCATCAGCTCAGCAACATGAGATGATGATTACCAGGCACAAATATCTGAATTGCGTTAGAAAGTTTATGAAAAACATTGTATGTGCCTATAAAATTTGAGGGTTGCCCTTGATTTTATTTTCAAAAATTGTTCTAATCGGTTCATAAATGACGGAGTTATGAGGTAACAAACATAAAAAAAATACAACCGAATTGAGAACCTCCTCCTTTTTTTTTTGTTTTCCAAAGTGTTGTTTCATATGAAATTCGCCCTGACAATTAAAAATGAATCCCTATTTCCCTTGGTCACGGCATTACGCGTGAACGGTAGGACTGATTTCGCTGATTCTTTTTTTGTTGTTTGTTGTTGTCAGGAGAAGATTCTTATGAAAGATAAAAATAGGTAGGATAGGATAGGCTAGGCAGGTAAGTAGGTAGGCAGGGTAGGTAGATAGGTAGCCAGTTGTCGGGAGCGAAGCCGCGGTAAACAACTAGTTATAAATAGATAAAAAAAAAATATTTAAATAGTTCAAGTCGTTCTCAAGCTATGGCGTGACCAAGGGAAACGAAAAGTTTAAAAATGCAATCCAACTGGTTTAATAAATAATTCTTTCACAGTAACTGGATTCTGAGGTTTGCAAAATACAGTCGCTGAAAGCGAAAAAGCAAGCAATCAGACTGCGCCGTGCGCCGCGCCGGCTCGACCGGCTCGCCGATACAAACATAACATGTCGATGTCATGTCAGTAACAATCAAACGGCCGGTAGCTCTGAATCTACAGCGATTCTATGAGAGGCTTACAAAATGAATTTATGTAGACATATGATACCGGTATGTGAACAGTGGATGCAGCTGCAGTTTTGTTTGACCCCAATTAAAAGTTGAAATGTAAGAGCATACGTAGGATGGCAAAACTTACCTCAACTTTCAAGGCCGGCGAAGACACGTTTTCACCGTATTGATCGCGGACTAGTATGGGCAGCGTGACCCTGGCTGCGGGGCGCACGGGCTGCGCCGGAGCCTTCAGCTCGCACTTGGAGGGCTCCACGCGCGATGTGGGCGCCAGCCAGCGCGCCAGCCGGCCGCCCGCCGTGCTCTCCGCGCCCGCCACGAAGTCAGTCAGGAACTGACGCTCCGTTGACACACACCTGTTAACAAAATATTACCAACTTAGACAAAGCCACACTGTAAACGAAATATTACAACTTGGTATCAAATTCCCCCTACCTATTCGAATTTCATATCTTTTCTAGCGCAGTCTGAAATACAGCCGTATTTTTTATTTGATATGGGTTTGCTCTTGATTCTCATCTACAGACTAAAATTAGTTTAAGCAGTAGTTTGTTTGTAAAAAGGCACATCAAGATTGTTTACCTTTATTTAACTATCCAAATCTTTCGAGTATAGGTCGTTTTATTTTGTTTGCACTTTTTAGCCCTTGCTGTCTGGTAAGCTTTTCATTTTGCTGTTCTAAAGCCGTTAGTAGCCTGTGAATTGCTTTGGTCGGAATTAATGCGGTCTGAAAGACTTTTGGTTAAACTGTTCCGCTATTTTGTTCACCTGGGAGTCTGTCAGACAAGACTGAATAGGTTACTTCTAGGCAAGCGAGCTTCATCTACGACCACGTCATCGCTTACCATCAGGTGAGATAGAGGTCAAACGCGTGCCTCAATAGTAAAAAAAAACCCTTTATTAATTTTTAGATGATGTTAAAAGCACAGGGTTTCGAGGAGGATACCGCCATAGACCACATCCACACAGTGTGACCAATTATACAGAAGTACGAAGAATATAATTGGCCCCTATGTCTTGCTGCTATGAGAAAGCTTTCACTCTATCGAGACCTGGTCTGTTTTGGAATCTCTGCAGCAATGCAAGTGCTGAGATGTCTTTATGCTAACGCGATAATGGCCCTCCAAATTCCGGACACGCGAACTAAACATATCCCACTGAGTCAAGGGGTGAGACAAGGGGACGTAATTTCCCCGAAATTGTACTCTAACGCATTAGATGATGTGTTTAAGACGCTGGTCTGGAAAAGACGCGGCATAAATATCAACGGCGAGTACATCTCACACTTGAGATTTGCGGATGACATCGTCATCCTGGCTGAATCGCTGCAGGACTTGCAGCAGATGCTGAACTACCTAGTTGATTCACTTGTACGCATTGGTCTCCCAATGAACTTGGACGAAAACCAGGTTATGTTCAACGAACACGTTACCCCGAGACCGATTGTTGTCAATGGCGGTGCTCTTAAGGTTGTTCGAGAATACGTGTAACTCGGGCAATCTCTGCAGTTTGGTAAGAACAACTTTGAGAGAGAGGCTAACAGAAGAATTCAGCTGGGTTGGGCGGCGTTTGGTAAACTTCCCCGAGTCTTATCGTCACGCATTCCACAGAGCCTAAGGTCTTAAATCAGTGCGTCCTGCCTGTTATGACTTACGGAGCCGAAACGTGGCACTCACGGTACGGCTGGTCCATTAATTCAAAATAGGCTCAGCGAGCTATGAAACGGGCTATGCTTGGTGTCTCTTTGAGAGATACAAATGGCGTGCACTTGGAGAAGCCTATGTCCAGCAGTGGACAGTTATAGGCTGATGATATAAAGTACAACATATAACATGACGCTTCTGCATATAAAAGGACAAAAACGAAAAATACGACTTCTGTACAATTCTTGATCTCGAAAGGAAACGAAAACCTTAGGCAGAAACTCATGCAAGCCATTCATACTTAATTTCGCTTTAAACTTTTGAGGCTACAGGCAAAGAATTACAACTTATGCAATGATATCTAGCCTAGCCTACAATGTTTTCATTATTGATTGGAAGAAGTAAAGTCATCTTTGGTTCAGAAAAGGTCACCTACATTCACTTCGCAAGCAACTGTTGCTTCAGTTTCTATTGTTCATAATATCCGCAGCAAACCGGGGTTATTATCTTATTCTTACCGTGGGGGCAGTAAGTTCTAACGACCACACACCCTAGTGTCAGAGTTTCTAAACCGCCTTAAGGGACTCTGACATGGTTAATTTGACGACCGCCATTTGGCGGCCGGGACCACCGGTTTATACGTGCCTGCCAAAGCATGGAATCATGTTTTATCAGGCAATCAGGTGATTCAAGCCTGCAATGTCCTAGCCAAACTGGAAACAACTTTACAAAGTATGCTTCTTTTGGAAATCGAACCCACGACCACCGGATCACAAGGCAAACGCCTAAACCACGGAGGCAGTTATTATAAGACCGGTGTTATTTTCAGTTTCTGAGAAAAACTACCTTGTTTTAATTCTTTCCTGTTAAAAAGCTTAAGAAATGAAAATCATTATTATATTTTTATCTTTTATTTTCTGCTAGCTGATATAATAATATCAGCTGCAATGGAACTAATCGGAACGTTAAGCGCTTTTAATGGGGACTTTGTAGCGAATTAACTGACGTCGATAGATAAGAAAGTCATAGAAATATATCGTGTCATTGGTATGTCTGTTCATTGAATTAGATGAGCTTTAAAATCAGGGTTTATTTTCGATTTCCGAGGGCAAACGCGTAAATATGACCTCGAGTATTTCTTCAGACGTTTGGGCGACAAATTACTATATCAGATTATTGTCTGGACTAGGTACATTTTTAGTGTCTAATCCTGATAGTTTGGGTTCCCTAGTGCTATCCAGACTGAAACTGTGGGTTCAAATTACGATAAAAGGTAGGTTTCGTCGACTCGCCCTGGTAGGGGCTCTGCAGTGCGCCCGATAACTATAAAAAACAGTGGACTACATTCATAATGCTACAGTTTACGATGGCATCCGAGTTTCGGAAGTTATTTAAAGCGCAGTCAAACCACAGGAGCGCAATCAAAAGCTAGAGCGGCATTAATTGAACCATTTTATTAGCTATCTAAAACAGATGTATAATAGGAGGCGATTATTAGATAGATTAGTAGGATTATTGAATCAAAATAGTCAAGGGCACAGAACATTTCAACACACGAGTGCGTGTCAATTGCCCGATGAACGGTCTCCTGAATGATCCGTTTGCATGAAGAATAGTTGATCGAGCAAAAGATTTCAGCCAAATTATCATTTAGCCGATGAACTTTCGGTCGCAAGAAAGATATTGTCCTAAGAATTTATTTAGCCCACTCGTGTGAAGTAGAAATGTTTTACGTGGTTCTTACCGGCCGATAACAAAGTTACCTCAATGGCGAATGGTGTAAAAAATACAATAAAATTAATCCTTTTTACAATCCTCTTTAATTCGATCCGTCTGATGTTCCCGAATCGGAGTTAACTACTGATTTCATAGAATCCGTGCCTACACGCTATGCAACCTGAAAACTTAGTGACAAAAAGCGCGTCAAATTGTATTACAATCGGAATCGGAATTTACTGCGAAAAACAGCCATACTGGAAACAAAGCATTGTTTTGGTAGATGTATTTTTTTCAGCTGTTGTTAGTAAATTATATCATGTTTTGTATGTCCCCAAATTATTTTGAAAACTACTTACTCAGTAGATTTTTTAAGCACATGGCCACAATTGTGTGATAGAGATAGCACTAAAGAATGTTTAGCACTCGGAAGCTATGGAGTAGATCAGTTGTAAAAAAATCAGCTTATCATAATTTAACTAAGTATGCTATGGAAACGTATGAAATGACAAGTAGTTAATTTGTTTCTTTTTTTTTGCCGTGGCTTCGAACACGTACACTCTTTCTAAAAACCATGCATTTTTTGGAGATGCTTTTTTATCAGTGAACAAAATTGTTTCTATAAATATATTTTAACTCTTTATGATATAACGTTAGTTAAATACATAGTTAACCAATACCCAAGAACCTAAATCTGATGCAATGACCTTTTCAGTAAAATTCCGATGGAGTTTTACATGAGTGCCGCTGCTATTATATGCGGTACACCGCCGTTGTTTTATGCGTAATTTCCTTAGTGACCGACAATACGTATGCCATTCACATTTGGAGTGAGGCCATCGAGAAGCACGGGGAGATAGCGACAGGGTCTGGCACGACAGGCTTATTAGTAAGCTTCCTTCTTTCGGTCTGCCCACCGGATTGTCTGATTGGATTGCAGATTTCCTGAGGGATCGGTCTATCTGAGTGGTCATAGGTGGCTGCTCGCCCGGACTGCTGGATATTAATGCCGGAGTTCCTCAGGGGTCGGTGCTCTCGGCAACATTGTTCCTATTGCATATTAATGATCTGCTTAAACCCGGTACCTTAGGGTATGCAGACAACAGCACTGTTGCTGAGAGATACGTGTCCGACACACGAGCTCGTGGGTCACAGATCCGGTCTCTCCCACTCCCTCACATCACACAATTCCATCCAACTTCATCTTTCCGAGGTTTGACCGTGCCGATAACCAACCAATTTGAGCTTGTTGCTTCTTCTACCCACAATTTTGGCCCTTTCATAGAGGTAAAGTCTCAAGTGGCTGCCAGAAAGTTGGGATCCTAGAAAAGGTGAGACAGTACTTCACGCCGAAACAGCGGCTCAAACTCTATCAAGCGCAAGTTCGATCGTGTATGGAGTAGCAGTACTCCATACACGATCGAACTCACAAGTTTCATCTTTGGGACGGATCTACCAGATACCAGCTTGATGCCCTTGAGTCAATTGAGAAACGAGCCAAGAGTCGCGTCGAAGCTTCAAAGTCGTTTGCATCTTGGGGAGTGTGCGACTGAATTGCATAATATAATTGCACCAAGCCCGTTCCATCACGTTCCATCATCGGACCATAACAAGTACGTCTATGCGCCACCGGCACATGGTGGACATCCCACCCACACGAGCAAAACGATTTGGGAATGCATTCAGAGTGCGTACAGCTAAGGAGTGGAATTCCCTGCCAGAGTCTGTTTCCTGATAGCTACAACCTGAGAGTCTTTAGGTCAAGAGTGAAAAGGTTACTTCTATGCAGCTTGTTCCATCTTCGACCGCATCATCGCTTACTATCAGGTGAGATAGTGGTCAAACGTATGCCTATCAATAGAAAAAAAATGTATATTTTCTTCGCCGACGTTATGAAAAGGCTATCAACACTTGATTGACAAACTGTTTTGTAGACTATATATATCTAATGAGAAGTTGAAAATGCGACAAAGCGAACTTAAGGCTTTGAAACGACAGCTTTGTCAACTAACTTGTACATTGGCGACCGCTAAATATGTCCAACACTACACCTGTTACTGTACGTCAAATTGTCATTGTCAAGTATCACGTCAAAATCTAGTGTTTATGAAAGGAAACTCTGGTTTTAGTGATTAATCTACTTTTTCTCTGATTTTTAGCCCATCATGGGCTATAAAAAACAGAGAAAAAGTGGTCTTAATAGTATTTTGTATTCGAAATAAAAATAAGTAGCTGAAAGACTATATTTTTTATTTTACATCCTGATGAAGTAAAATTGGGGCTAACTATTATTACCACATAACATTGATTTAGATTCATAATATTAGTAGGATTACATATTTTTCACATATTTCTGGAACTTCTGAAACCCACGCAGACAAGTCGGGGGAAAAAGCTAGTATTTACTTAACACAATTCAAACTCGACTCCTTTTCATTTCTAGGCTTGTAACCTTTGACATTTTATAAAATTCTTAACACATTGATGTTTGACGTTTATAAATCCTAAAATGAAAACATTTATTTTAGTGTGTGTCTTGAGATAAAATGTGAAATTAAGGTTGTAAAATCAGACACTCCAATATAGAAAATAAAATGTTTACCCAGTATTGCTTTGTGATATGAAAACTTTAGAGGATCCTTTACGTGTATACAAATGAAGGAGATGACTCGGAGTCGCTATTTTCTTCAAGCCCTAGCTATTAATTTCCTGGAAATCGCGTCCATTGTCGCCTTCCGGTAAGAACTACCAACGACGTTGTACTTTATTTTGTTTTGATCTTTTATTTCATACCAATTTTATACATAATTCAAAAGTTGGCGCGGATAGAAAAATATTACGTTGTATATTGTTCAAGGTCATAAAATATACTTTCACATGGTTCAGACACTTTTAAAAAAAAAATTTAATCAGAAACTGCTAAACGTGTACCATTTACTGTTGAAAAAAATATTTTAATTACAAAAATCTGATAACTCGATTTGAAAAAAAAAGTGACGCAGGTCCTGCTCGCACGTGCTCCACGGAGCATCTGAAGAACTGAACAAACGAGAGAGATGCAAATACTTTTGCAAGGCAAAAGATGAGATAACGATTATAAGATACTAGCTTGGAATAAAAAACGTAAGTGACAAAATATTTTTTTGGATTTGATAACATAAAAGTATTATTAAATTAAAATATGTTCAGTTGAAACCTCGATAATGTTATTTAAATCTATTTTAAAGTATTTTTCATAGGACCAATCTAAAGCGTTGCGTCTTGTAAGTAGTTAAAAAGAATAAAAATATTTTTCGAACTTTGTATTTTTTTTTTCTATCGAGAAAATGTCTTCGTATCGTGTATTCCTTCAGTTGAATACTAGATCATATAGTCAAAAAACATTATACCACAATTTCACATTCCTGTTCCAGGAACCTAACAAGAAACATTAAAACGAAAAACAGCTTTATACTGATTGAATCACCTTAATGTACAAAACCTGAACATTAAACTGTAAAATGTGTTGTGTGCACGAAAGCATATAATAAATAAATAACTTCTTGTTAATTGTTTAAAGGTAAGGCAAATTCATTTAGACTTGTTAGGATATCTTTTGTACGTAATGTAGCGCCAACCTGTAAAGCGTCGTTAGGAAATATTGAGGGTGGGCGAAAACATTTTTCCATCCAAGGATCCCTTTGAAAAATATTAAGCTTTAGTGTGCTATTTTTTGTTAGTAGTAGCAAATATTATAACGAATTAAAAAGGAAAACTATCACAGCTAAGTAGGCTTTACAAGTTAACGAGTAATATTCGACTAACCTGTAAAAAGTACTTGGAGAAAGAAAATTTCGTACTAATTCCATTGAATTACCGAGATTAAGTTCATAGAATCAAACAAAAAGCACCATTCTAAGTCGGCTATTTTTAATTTGTGATACTGCGCGTGGCCCGACACGTACTTGACCGGTATTTGTTAATTATGGAACTTATCGTGAATCTTTAAACCTCAGAGTCATCAATGCCCGTTTTAAGCCGCACTCTTCAATAAATTAATTTTGCACTAAAACACAAATTGATTTAGTGCACAAAAGTTGCACTACACATGCTTTTGTGCGCTCAATCCTGTCCTGCGATAAACGATTAATGAATTTTATCGAAAAAATAACTCAGTTAAAAATACAGGAACATTTCTAAAAGTATGATAAAAATAATATGTAAGTAAGTACTTATATATTTTTATCAGTGACAAGTCGTAAGGTGCTTCTTTTTCACTAGGCTTGTACAAATGCTGTGAAAACATCAATCGATGTCACTTCTGTCGGAATTGACATTAATAAAATCGGTCAAGTGTTAGTCGGATTCGCGTGCAGGGGCTTTCAAACAAAAATCATAGTGTTTAGTAACTTCAGAATTATTTATTTCAAATTAATAAAATAATATATTAAGGGCCTCGAAATATACCGTTTACCGTGAAATATATTACCAAGTCACACGGCACCGTTTAGAATACCTTTATTTATTTTTCTAATAACATTCGTCCCCAAAATTGTCGTTATACTGAACATTTATTAAATTTACATTGCGTGTCATTCTTTTGGTTACCTGTTCATAAGTATTGCATGAACATCAATAAAACAAAGACTTTTAATTCAACTGAATCGGTCCAGTAGATTCGGTATTTGTCAAATTGGCTGTGCCAGACGGTCGTCAGACAGTCACACTCACAAGTGATCATAATTATAAGGTTTTCGTTTTTTCTTAAGGACATTCGGAATCCTAAAAATCCAAACAAACGCCTTTGACTACTTATTTTTGAGATTCCTTTTTTTGAACATTCATAATAATAATTATGTTCTTTTATAAGCAAGCAAAGCATCTAAACCGCATCAAACGCTAGGTGCGACAAAAAATACCACAAGGTCGAGAAAATGCTCCATTTAGCCCAGTTTTGGAGTTGTTCTTTTGTTTGTCACAATAGTGCATACAACAGATAATTACGCACTGGACAGGGAGGGGTGCATGGGTTATGTTGTGAGTGCAAACGCAGCTCGCAGGGTCTGCGAGCACCCGTCGACCTCTGTATCTCGTCGCGTAGGCATGAGCGATGCATGGGTTATCGATGACGCTGTGTTAAAGGATTATTTAATTTGTACGTTTCTGCTATTATTGTAGTATTTTAATTATGATTGTGAAATTAGATGGTTTTGTACTCAAGTTGACTAGAGTAGGTAGAAACTTTGACAAAAAAGAAATGTTTTAAGTAAGTACAATTTCAAAATCATGAATCAACTTAGAAAGCACGCACAGTTTAAATTAAAATCATTGCAATTTGGATAAAGAAGCACACATAATTAAGATTACTGAAATAGGGGGAGAAGAATTGACAATTATTTTATAATAAATTTAATCAATATTAAATAATTGTCAATTCTTTTTTCATATTACCATCGTTATAGACGTTAGAACCCAACTTCGCACGTGATACGAGTATTGTAGAATTGGAGAAGATGAAAATACATGCCTACTAGAAAAAAGTAAAGCCAGGCTTTGACAAAAGCCCTGCAACATACAATGTTTAGTAAATCGCACGTCACATTTTATTCCTTCGTATATCAGAGAAGTATACTTGTTACAATAAAATTGTAACCGCCTATTGCTTCGATGCTTCGTAGTATAATAATACTACGAAGCATCGTACCAATACCAAAAATAAATAAATAGGGTACCAATTGCTTTCAGGTAGGTAATCATTGGGATGCCGGGAAATAAAATCATGGAGAAGAAGACATGCTGTGCCCGTGCCCGCCAAATAAATTGGTATAAAGATGATGATGACCTAAGTAACAGTAAATATGCAGTATTAATAAATTTTATATATTCAAAGTGGAAAACAACACTGACTATGGATGGATTCAACTCCAAAATACCGAAAAACAAACGATCTAAAGCGATCATACTTGTAAAACAGTTTCGTTTCTTTTTGAAGACCAAAACGTAAAATCTGGTAGGTATATCATTCGCTTTGAAGTGATTACCATTTGAGAGCGATGCATTTTTGTAAGGAACAGCAGATTTTTCTTTATTTTAATGATTTCTTTATAGACTCAAATTAGAGAAAACTATATAGGTTCATAAATATTCATCAAGTTTATCCTATAAAAGTCTAAACGCCGTTCAATAATGCTGTCGAAGTGCATAAAAACAGAATAAAATATCAAAAGGAGAGGCTATAATGCTACTTATATTTGTTTTAATGGATATGCGGAAGTGTCGCGGCGCTCGGTTGAAACGATCGCTTTCGACTCGTTGTTATGTTTAGCAAATAGTCAACAAGTTGCTATCCTAAACTTTGTGGTATTCCTACACTTTTGTACCTATTGTAGACTTTCAAAAGTACTTTGGTATTTGTTGGTAGGTATTCCACAACAGAGGTATTTAAGCGTTAAAGTTTTTGTTCCGGGGTAAGATGTGTGTGTTCATTGCTTTGGGATTATGAATCGTCTGAAAAATAATAATAAGACACCAAAATTATTTTGATTCGATAATGGTAATTAATTAACACCAGAATTTTCGACCAATAAATAATTCAATAAACACTTCAAATCAAACCTTAGGGAAAAAACCTAGCAAAAAATTCGACAGTGCTCAGTTAATGCGTGAACAATTAATTTAAATTTTTCATAATTACCGTCTCATTAAATCATCACGATTTAGCATAGAACATTCTAATGGTGATAACTAAATAGTGTTTTCAGTGTTAATAATACAAATGAAATCGCATCATCGATATGTATAATAAGCGGGAGCGTTAGTGCGTGGCATCACTAGCACATGGTGAGAGACAGCGGCGATCGCAGTGATACTGTGGCAGCGCGCCAGTCTGTGCATGACGCTCACCGCGCGCGGTCTCTCGCGCCACAGCGCGCCACCATGACGCCTCTCGCGGCGTTACTCGCGCTCGCAGTCTTCACTCCTCTCATAAGTGGTGAACACCAAGTAGGAGTTTGTAAACTGGACTATTGCAAGTGCACACCAGACACTCATCCATCATGGAAGATCGTCAACTGCACGCTCCAGCACGATCAGGTACGTCTTACTATACTCGTATGTTTCAAACAAACAAAAGTGAACGTGCTTTGCCAGATGTACGGTCAGACGCCCTCAGTTATTCGGACAATAACTTATTTCTAGGAATACAAAGTGTCAGAAAAGTTTTCCGCTTAGATGCCTATTTATTTATTTGAAAAGTTTGTTGGTCGGACATCTTTGTACGGAGTTGCACGTTCACAATCGGGAACTAGTTTAATTATTGCTAATGTAAATCAAACACATGATAAGCAGCCCTTGATAGAAGGAAACGATAAACAACGGAAGGAGCTCTATTCTGATTCTCAGCACGTCGGAACATGTTCAAGACACATTACGACAAAAACCATGGAGTAAATGTTGTTTTAAAATGAACAAAACGTCAGGCCACAGTACTAATTTAATGTAGAGTAGCATTTCAAAAATAGCACGAAGCGAACACCGACACATCTCAAATGGAAATTGTTTGCGTTTTGAATCACCCCAATTTACCACCGCTTTGTGATCACGCTATCAAATAGAATAAACCTGAATAGTTGAAACATTTCATGCAACGGGTTTCGGGAATATCTTACCTAGCTCATTTTTTTAGTGACACTTGACTCGTACTGCTTTTGGATACTAAAACGCAACACGTCAGTTGTGCCAAACAAAACATTCAAGAAACGATATTTCTTGCTTCTGTGACACCAATTTCAAAGTTCAGTTGCTTTAGTGTCCACAAGATCTAATATATTATGTACTTATCATCTTTAAGCTTAAGTATTCTAGACAAGTATTGTAAAGTTTGTACAACTGACTCAAACTAGCTTCATAACGATATAAACAAACAATCATCAGCCGGCAGTCGCAAAAAAGAGTGGCTTCAGCAAAAAGTTGAAAATAAAAACATGGCTACCTGAGTCCCGACCTCTCGACGCATTGTCTGCACTAACAACAAGGAAGCATACGTGCATCGATACTACGAAATTCATAACGACATCGTTAACATCTGTAATTTACACCATACATACATTAGAAATATTTTTCTTTCATGCGTCACTCAAATAATACGCTTTATCGAGTTGTAATGATCTCATTACTCATACTCAACGAATGCTAAATTAGATGGACAATCGTGGTCTTTGTTAATAACTCGACGTCATTACGTACTTGGGTCCAGATTTTAAACATTAAAATATTATCTTAACGGCTACGTCAATATTTAAAGACCGTGTTGTTTTAAACTTGATTTATTTGATTTTCTGTAGAGAATACCTATTATGGAATGTACATATATGTGTACCTCTATTTTGATACACGAGTAATTGTGTTATTTAGAGGAAAGGCATGAGTTACAAAAGGTAGAGGCTATACACACTACAAAGGCCGAGTAACAGGTCCTTTTGTATCGATAACTTTGTACATACAGAAGGAGCAGGCGGCTGGACGCAAGTCTCAGGTCCGTATCGGCCGGCGCTCCCCCGACCCGGCTATTTGTAGTGTCGGCGCACTCGCAAAATTCAAGTCTAGTTCATACATAAATACATTCGCCAAAGTAGACGTCAAGTCTCAGATATTCTAAATTAAAATATGTTTCGGATGAAGGAAACCGGCGTCTCGCATCGAAACAATGTCAAACACACAGCAGCGCTCAGACAAATATTGGACACGGTTCAAAAACCTGAATAAAATATAGGAATATATGTCACTGACCGCTGCGGTATTGCCTCTGTTGTAGATTCAAATATGAATTAACGCCTATCTCAACGATTGTTTTTGCGCAATTTATCTGCAAACAGAATTCGTTTTAAATTCTAGAAACTGAGAACGAAACCAGCAAATTGAACCCGGAAAACAAAAAAAAACAGTACAGATGAACTTAACCAAAAATATATCTGATACTCGTAGTAGTAGTGATAGTGATAACAAACGTCAGGAAGGAAAAAGCAAAATTCTAAGAAAGTCTAAAAATATTAATGATTGTCTGTGAATCATTTTAAAAACTACCGCGCATCAAAAACAACTGCGGGAGCCATTTCATACAAGCTAACGGTACATTTGGATAAATGATACGTGTGCGTTAGTCCACGCCAACACAGTGGTGACCACCGATTGTAGCTTCGAATAAAACAGGAAGTTAATTACTGTCGCAGTAGTAGCCCTCGCGGGGCCATTGTCTACTTGGACGAGGATTCGACATCTGCATGCATGTGATGTACAAACAACAACCGGCCGATACCAATCTGTCTATATTATCATTCAATATAATAAGAGCGTCTTAAGTCATTAGACAGAAGCTCTCATGGTGATTGCAATTCATTTCTTAGCAAAAACAAAAATGTAAACCCTTATGAGAATCCTATTTAAAACGAATAAGACTGACTATATTTGGATATAAACTAGAGGATACAAGGTAATCAACAGCGGCATTCAGCTAAGACGAAGTATTTTTCAGAGATGTATTCAGTGATCGATACCAAAAGACGATTGACGCACGGTGCAACAAAACATGGTCATTTATTCAGGGTACAGCACAAAATGAGGATATATACGAGTAGAACAAAAGAAAAGGTTCGATGTCCATTTAACTACATGCAAAAGGTACTACTAGGCAGGAATATAACCGATAAGCGATCGCAACGAGACCAAAAGCATGGAATGATATTGATAGTTATGACTATTACATAATTAATATTTGACAGACACCCACGCAAATTAGGAGAAACGGCGCAAAAAAGGCAAAAATTAATGATAATTATTGCCAAGCCATCAAACTAAGTACATACTGAATTTAGGAAGTAATATAAATTACAAATATAAAATAAAACGCAACACGAGATTCGATTATGTCGATGAGGACAAAGAAATGGTGCTTAGATAGTTTAAAAAAAACACAACTTTTGGGTGAAGAGTAAAGATGTGTCTTGTGCTGTTAAACTATTATATCAAGCAAAAATTCCTAAATTATCGCGGCAATTTTATGTCTTAGATACAATGTTGTAGTTTATAGTGGCTACAATATTTATTGAATTATTGCAGCCTTAGAAGAGGAAAAGAGATACGTTGCCTAAGCCCGGGGTGTTGTATAATATGAGCTTGCAATTACCAATGGAGCTTTCTCGATTTTTAAACACTATTATTATTTGTTAGGAACTAATCTCATGAATCACTGACTGACCGTAGTGAAAAATACAAATAATTAAGTTTTTACGGTTTGAGATCGCCAAAACTCCGAGCAGGCATAGGGATTAATACTCGATTCTTCTCTGTACGAGAAGTGGCTTTTTCCTGCTGTGGGACTATTACATACCGCTTTAGTTGAGTATAATTGTAGCACAATGATACAATCAAATTGTATGGCAACTGCCGGACCCTACGAGGACATGATGGTCAGTGAAAACAAAAATTGGAGCGACTCTATTGGAATAGTCAATTATTGTAAATTATGAGGGGACTGCAAACTGTAGGTTAATTAGCATTATGAATTCAAAATTGGCACCCGTGACGAAAGAGAGCTTAGTCTGACTTAGTGAATGCAAAACATTCGCTTTTAAATGGAAGAGTGATGTTTAACAACAAAACCGGTCACCAAGCGGAAACTTTTGTTGCAAAGCATTTTTATTTACTTTTCAAGGACTTACAAATTACTTACAATATGGAGTTAATATGTGTAGATTTAGCAAAACATGTCAAGAACGATTTGTAAAGATGCATCAAGTGCACGTGCTCGTTAGTCGACTTCGATGTGTGGGAAATTATATCGAAGTAATGTCGTAAAAAGCTCAAAGCTCGACCGCTTACACCTGTTGCTCGAGAAGCCGAGTAACTGCATCTCGAGACGATAGAACACGAAGGGTGGCCTTCGGCACAGACATGCTGACAAGTGTATAGTGTAGCCGTATTGAACATTGCGTGCCGCCCGACCCTTTTATTAACTCTTTTCCAATCTTTCGCATTCTGTAGTGTAATGAAAGCACAGCCAAAACATTTACAGAACAAAATAAATAAGGCAAACTTTGTTGATTAATCAAATTATTTAAGTTAACATCCGAATTTGAGCTGAAAAATGCAATTAACGAAATCCCAGAAGAATACCAAATGTTTTGATCATTTCGCATTCAATTTCATTTATTTTCATGAAATACGGCGGCAGCTTACTAAAAATAACTCGATCTATTGTAGAAAAAATAAATAAAACTAATCATATGAGCCGGTCTCAGTCTCAGCACGCATCGTGAACGCATCGCGGCCGGGCGGGAGCATCGGACAAACCATAAAAAAACGTAATGAGAGATCGCTTCCTGCGACGACCGAGGCCTCTACTACGGTATTCTGATACAAACTCCACGTTGGACATTAGTAACGTTTTACGAGATTTTATGAATTCCCGTTCAATATTTAAGGACGCAACGTGGCATAAAAAATAAACATGTGGTTTAACCGTAAATACGTCTATGAAATAATACGAAGTCAATGGTATATAATGAACATAATTATTTTGTGCAGTTATCATTTTATCCTACAGATATTTCTAAAAGTGCAATATTCTGTATACATATGGTAGTTTGTTTGCTAGATGGATATTAAAAGGTACTTTGACGAATCGTGGAAATAATATTATGTAACGTAATTCCCACGAACATCAAAGGATATTTGATACCGTGCATCGTAATACCGTCACTGACCATAGAAATGTAGCTGCGTATCACCATGGAATTTATCATTTGAATTGAATACACGCATGCAAACCTATTAAGGCAGATGAAAGTCATGATTCAGAGTAAAATTGATATTTCATTGAATTTTGAAACCACAACTTGTCACAAGCAAATGAATGATGTTCTACCACAATTCATGAGTACTGAAATTAGGAATCCTTTAGGATATAGTGGAGAATTTAAAAGATTTGCAAGAACCACTTGCAAAACGTGAAGTTACACTGGAACTGATTAAAACTAGTTCTGACACTAGAATAGAATTGAAAGTCTAGGAAACGATTTGTCAGCACTAAGAAGCAAAATTTGTGACAGTCTTGGAAAGTGATGTTTAAGAACGTACATTTTACCTTTTCTATATTCATCTAAATCACCATGGCTCGCAACGATTTTATTAAGTAGTAGAACGTGTAGAGATGAATCTTATTCAAAACGCCTCATAAAACTTCTTATGACATTTAGGGCCTGTTGTGCCAACATTAAAACTACGTCTAGAATATTATACCATTTAAAATAGAGCGAAATTAATATGATTTTAAATGGATAGGTAATTGAATGAACCATTACACAGATATTTTAAGTATTAAATGATAGCTACTTTAATACGGATTCTAATAAATATGGAGCAATGGATGGCAAATAAAACAAACTTCACGATAGATCTGTAATCAGTGTTATTTTAAAATCGATGTGCGCAAATCGCATTGAAGTAGCATTTGGCTGGACGTACATCACTAATATTTATTTCAAGAGTAGATAGATGTTTATATTATGCTCATAACCTAGCATAGTGTAAACGGAAACTTACTACATAAAATAAACGCAAGAGGAAATTTTAAAAATATTAGGTACTATTTTTCTACATGTACTTTAAAAGCTTGACTGATGTTTATGAACTAAACAAGTCGCTTGTCAAAAAGCAAAACTTGTAGATATTTAAAATAAGCCCGCTGACATCCCGAGTACGAAATGTATTAAAAACAATCAGATTAATTATCTTAATAACTTATAAATAAAACAGTTTTAAGAAACCAAACAGGAATAAATGCAGTGTGATTCAAGGAGAGCTCTTCTGGTGAAGATAAGGTATTAATTTTGCTTCATCAAGAGCTTAAGGCATCAGATAACATTTCGCAGAACTTACGGGAATCGTTAATATTTTCTTTGATGTTATACAGCGAAAATATTGAATACTCGTAGTATACAGATAGATATTATAAAACCAAGCATAAGAAATACAAAATGAAGTTACATAACGTACTTTCTCTTGTTGCATGGAGTCATCATTACTCTTGGTGAACGGGCCGAAAAAGAGAGATTACAGAAAATAATTACAGTTACATGCATTGTTTTAATTAACGACACCAATAAACAAGAACGAACTTAAGTGTATTACGTACTTTCGAATGGAAATAATAATAATTATTATTGATTCTTATTATGCAAGCAGTGAGTTGTATGCATTGTCTATCCATGAGTAATAGATAGTTTGACAAAGAATGTGCAATGAGGATTTACTTGAATAAGATAACAAGTTACCTAAAAGTAGTGAGCTTTCAACTATTTTACGAAAGCGATAAGATAAAATACGCATTATATTAAAACATTGGTAAATATTTACGTGATGAAGGTCTATGGCAATAGTCAGATACAATCAAATCCCACTCCAAACCAACAATGTAGGACTCAACACTCAACCAACGAGCATAATGAGTGTATGAGCTCCAATGAGCTCTGACGTAGTACCTAAGGATTTATTATAACTTGCGTTAATAAAGTTCTTATTGAAGTTCCCCAGTGACCGTGATTTAAGTTTACTTACATTTCTTATTAATTCACCTTGTTTACAAGATCAATTTCGTTATGCTTACTCTTGTTTATTATGTGGTATCGCAAGTCCAGGTTACGTTATCATAATTTTGTTATCAACTCTGTCATTTACTTGTTCTTCATAATAGAGGTAGACAGAGGATTTTTACTTTGTCAATATTAGCTCATTTGTTTTCCAGTCATCTGTCTATTTCTCGTATAAATATCGTGGCTTTACTTCGATTTCCCTTCGATAGAATCTAATAAAGATGGCAGCGACAACAGGTAACAGGGCGTACGGGAACGCGCCCCGTTAAAGTAGCCTGTATGCGGCTTTTTAAGGAAATCTTGTTCGCGACTTCATGCAATAGCATTTTCACAATTCACAAGAAAATTGAACGAATTGCATAACAAATTTTTCAAAGGAATGCATTCACACTCAGCATAGAGGACAAAACATAAGGAAGCGGAGAGTTAGGTAGACATTCTGTGAGACGCAAATGGAATAAAGTTCCTATAGGTTTACCCCATGTAAGTTGAAGTAAAAATAAGATACAAACTGTGACACAGAGTGTGACAGATATTTTAATTTGTTAAATGACAAATAGCTCCGCGTGCTAAAAGAATTTCAAAATAGTTTTTCTGAGAAGATATTCGGCGAGATAATTATTTCAATAATTTCCGTGATCGAGCGGCTTTTTCACGATATACCAGGAATTCGGTCTAATATTAAAATCAAATGATCCGATACATCTCCGTGCACTTTGCCACGTTGTCCATCTGTCGAGCTTCGCGCTTGTCAGCTCTTTAAGTAGCAGCATTCAGTAGTTCGTATATGAGTGGCGCGTCTGTTCTTCAAGTTGTGAATTTCGATAACAGAGCATGGCGCGGTATTTATAAAAACCATGAGGAAACGAACTAACATCTTGGCATTTGCATCTGTAGGTATTTAATTGCAACTGTGGAACCAGTCATTGCATAAATATAAATATGAAAAGCAGTTACTTGTATCATTTTCCAACCGTATTAAGACCCTAGGCTTCCTTAATAAAGTTGCAGCTGCTTTTTCATCTTTAGGCTTATCGAGTGTAGAAGTCCTTTAATGGAACTGAGTACATTTAGAACGAATAGTTATGATTGCTTTATAATCCGCTCGTTGTGCAAAACGTGCTATAAAACTGAGCTCTCCGTAACTTTCCCCGAATCTATTGTTCTATGCTTTGAACAAAGTATCGGTACGTCCGGATTGCTAAACAAAAGCCGAAACGCTGTGTTAGTAATTTCGAAGACCTACGTCAAATGGCAAATAATACAAAGACGTTCGGGTATCTATGAGTCAAGTGCAGGGAACATAATGAGAGGAGCATGCAGCCCTCCGATCACTAGATAAGTTCAGGTTCAACTCATAAACAAGTCATGAAGTGTTACCGGCTGGTGGTTCCAGAATTCGTCGTCATTTAAACAAGTTCTGCTGAGAATATGGTAACTAAAAAAGGCACTCCACAGAATCGCAGCCTAGTTAAACCTGATTGACTGTCTACATTCAGCAATATGTTTGCAATGGACTACTTATTGATATATGACTTATTGACCATAAAGAGAACAAAAAACCACAAGTTAAACCATAAGCAAAAATGTGGAAAGTAAGTCAATATTTTTGGGATGATTAAAATCTTCAAACTGAATGAGGGTAAATATTTTCATAGAGAGCTTTAATTAAAAACGTACGAATGAAAATTTTGTTCAGTTTATTCGGAATGCATTCATAATATTAATACAGGTTTGTTAAATGCAAATTAATCTGAATTCGGAATTAAGTTTGCAGCTATAGCAGAGGATAATATAACTCGTAATCGTAAGGAGAAAATAGCATCTTAATAGTCAATTGTTAGCTTTGTTTTAATTTAAACTCGCATCGAGTGTTTGTTTTGGTAAACATTAACGGAGCCCCGCAGCATATAGGGCTCTTATTTCTGCCTGCAGGGTTTAAAGAAACTTAACATTATATGAACCTATCAGTGTCAAGCTGCCCTAAGTTTCCGAGCTGGCGCGGACGTTCTTTGTTCAGCGGTTAGATAATAATTTATTGCATTTTGAAGCTCATCTAATATAATTATTGTTAAATTATTTAATCGTTGCCAAGTTATTTTTAGTAGCAAATAGTTACTCGACCATTAAGTTCTTAGCCGTCTGAAAAATAATTAGCCTTTTTATATTAGCTGCACTCTTGTTTTGCTTCACTAGGTTAATTAAAAATATATTAGCATTCGAATAAACCTATGGAATGCCAAAATACTATTGAATGATGCTCGGCGCGGAATTTAATTAATTAATGAATAATTGGATTTATTCATTCATTAGGTATGTACTCGTGTAAGTTATCCTTTCGTGTTTTGAAACAAAAGCACAAAAGACCGGATTTGTAGAACACCAACCAAAAGTGCTAAACGCTGACAATTTGGTATGATAAGATAGTGATTTTATTTAGATATTTATTTCAAATAGTTATATCTAGTGCAATAACCTATCCTTTTCTACAATGCTGTCTTTAGTTCTCTGCGAGTGACAACATATTTCCTGACTTGTCATCCCCAGTCAGCCGCGTGGTCGCAATACGTATTTTCTGCATTACAAGATACAGCGAACAAACGAGAAGCCTGGAGACCTCGTTTGCTATTATCAACTACTTATTATGTCCAAGTACAACAATATTCTTGTGCATAATTTCCGATGTAATACTCAGCAAACACATTAACTCAGTTTGTTTTCATGGCTATTGTAAATTGTGTGTTTTAACGCCACTATTAACTATGATTTCAGTTAACATTCAATTATTTAAATAAACAGGGATTTTCATGTAAGAAGAAACAAATGAACGTTTGTTTAAATATTTAGATCATTTTGAACCATACTGTCAACGAGATACGTTGGAGTGCTACATTATATGAAGCGGTTTCATTGTTTGCCAACAAGGTCGCCACAGAAAACTATTATAATACCAATTACGTATACATAATGTAATTATACAGTCCTTGAACGATAGATATTAATTCATAGAAATATTTTGGCGGAAGTAAGAGACAACCAAAAATGATGTAAATTTTTCTTGAAAGTGAATAAAAAGGCAATCGATGGTATCCAATAAGTACTGCAATACCTACGCGGTGACATTTGTAAAAACTTGAGTAAATTGTCTGTAATTGGAAATCAGCGACAACTCGTTTCTGTAGTGACTCAAATGACTCAGTTACACTTGAACCGTACAGTATCTTCGTTACGTCCAAACCAATTTTAACATTACGTCACTGTAGTAGAGTTCATTTTACACAGGACATGCACGTGTTGAGATATGCTGGCGCTTTGCGACGCAAATCTGGCTAATTGACGCCCAATGAAAAAGGTGAACACCCGGTCTGGCAGACAGGTCACCAACTTAATAAGTAATGGAGACATGATTGTAGTCTAAGATTCTGGCTTCCATTGACCGAAAATAAAACAGTAAGTTTCGTATAAAAATCGCGCTTTAGAGAGACATTTTGAGTAGTAATTTACGCTCAGGTTTTTTGATTTCTTGACACTTAGATATACTTAGCTTCTACAAATCAGGACAAAAATCGGGGACAATATTATTTGCGAACACATGTGCCGATATTGTAAATACTTGAGCGCAGTAGTACCTTATCGAGATCGCACCCATCTATTGTTTCAATTGACTTATGCCCCATCAGTCAGCCGAAAGTCTCCGGGCATTGTGTTCGCCTTCCGTCGATTCTACCTAGTTCTGCAGTCCATCCAACTGGCAAACTAGAGCACGACCTAATGCTAGCCCGTCATTGGTTACATTCGTGTGACATTATAAAGTAACAAGTCGTAGTGTAATTGCGACCCGCATTGAAACGAGTCATGCTGTTCTGACCTGCGTATGGCTCACCCGACGAACAGGTTTCGCACGCAACTGAGCCGACTACCGACTTAATTCGTCGACCACAACATTATCTCTACGAGATAGATCATTATTTACCTTTAATATTTTCATTCTATCCTAACTTGTTTCACAGATTTCTCGTTTAATAGCTTTCAATTCAAGTCTAGTGATATATCTGAGCTGCAGCTGACAATCTTGCTGGTAAACAGGTATCAATAGAGCAAGAATAAAATGCAATATCCGCTTCAGGTTGCACATGGTCAGGCCTTTGACAGATCATTCCTACGCATGTCTTTTGAAACACTCGACAGCGTTAATAATGCGAATAAAACGTCTGGTCATAAAATAAATTTATATTTCAAGTAACATTTAAATAGGTATATAAAGTCTGAAGTGTTCGAAAATTGGCAGTGACCAGTACCTACTTGAGTATCTCGCGGTCATCTCAGAACTGACTACCGTACATGGCAACACTTACAAAAGTGCACAGACTCGGCTGTGACTCACGCTGATTGAGTACACAACACCGGGACACATATGTGAGCTTTATCGCCATACTGTGAATGAAAAAAAGTGAAGCGGTATACTTTTTGGCTGACACGACGGCCATGACGTCTTTAATGCAGCATAGTTGACGAATTTTTCATTCAGATTTTAACATTGAAACTGTAACGCGGCACAGAATCAAAACTATATTTAAACCGATAGATAATCTCAGGCGTTTAGAATAAATATGTGTGTGTATGGTTGGTTGGTGTACTCGTTTAACAACATAACACCTCTGAGCATCTGCTATGGTTGTGGTACATACATACGCAAATTACAGTGAAAATGCAAATTAGTAGTTTTACAATAGCAGTTTTATCAATGTAGGCTTGGCAAATCTAATGGATAATGAAATGATAATAGCTAATTTGCAAATTATATACTTAATCATTAAGATACTAAGTACCAAATACTTGAAGATAAACGGATAAAGTTAAAGTAGTCGGGCTTTGACGAGAAATCCGATTGGTGTCGGTCGGCTTGTGTATGTGTATGTGTGTGTGTTTATTTTTATTTTCTTGCAAGCATGTGAGAGCGGACGTGTCATCTATTCGTTTCTTTGTAGTTACATAGTTCGAGTCCGAGAAGCGGCAAACGCAGTTACTATTCCAAAATTTTACAGCCGCCAAAATTAACAGAGCACACTGGAACAAATGCGTAACAGTTATGAATTTTCCGTAACGTGCATTGTTCTACTATCTTGCGTGCTGACTCATATTCGTTATCTACGTTAGTGGGAATGAATGCCAGCGACTCGATAACAGATACTGTACAAGAAGCCGCCATTAGTCGATAACGTAGCGTCTACAATGGGGATTGTTAAAAATATTTGTCCGGATCAATTGATAGAGACAGTAGTGGAACTCGAAAGTGAGTGTGGTTATTTATTTGGTCAAGGCTAAGCTAACGCCGTCAATGGGGGCGCTGCAGCGGCGCGTAGGTGTCCTCCCGGCCAAGTCGTTCACTTTCCCCACATCATGCGTAATTTAATCAGCAGCCCGTATCCGTTGAACCCCTCTTCTTTAAGGACCACCGGAATCGTTTATCTTGTTTGAATTTTAGCGTACAAGCTTTACTGGGTATATAGCAATAAGGTTTGGAGCATTGAACACCTAGCACATCACATACACAATAAATTGATTAAGCAATTACAGCACGTTTTTGTAACCTTCTTAACTGGTTGTTTTATCGCAAAGCCTCGTTATAGTCTAAAGATCGTTTAACGCCATTAGTACAATACAATAAACATGTGTAGAAAAACATTGTTATCGGCTAAAACAAAGCTCCTGTTATGAGCCACTTAGTATTGTCTTACACTCACAGGTTCACGTTAAACATAAACATGACCTGAATTAATAATAAAATCATTTATTATGTTCATATTAGTCATAACTTTGCGAAATAGTTCTTCAGACATAATGCCTTGGTAGGAACAATGACAAAATTAAGCGCAGCAGATGTTTTTCAAGTCATAGCATTATGACGTCAATTGTTTGTCATAATACTTAAAACTTCTGCGGTCAATCATCCAACAGATTTTAAAACTATGTTTGTGGTTCGCAGAAACTGGATATACTCGAAGGAGACCTACCCGAAACCACGACGGACCTGATAGTGAGCGGCGCCGGCGTGCTCATGTTCGGCGCTAACTCGCTGTCGAAGCTGCGGGATGCGCGGCGCATTTACATCACTGGAGCCGAGATCGTCTTCATGAGGTCGCATGCTGCCTCGAACTTGGATGTGCTGTACCTTCACCTGGACGTAGAGAACTGCGACGTCTTCCGAATGGAAGAGAAGGCCTTCATAAACATCAAAGGTTAGTGTATAACTTTCTACCTTTATGCAATGCGAGTCTTATTGCCTTCGGCGAACGATAATGCTCCGCCTAACACAAAAGAATTTTGTTCATCTTATTGTATCCATGTGATTACAAACTTAGGAGTCTGTTCCATGTCGCAACGTGTCGATAAATTGCGCAGCGATTTTCTTGTACAAATAAATAGGATTTGCTATTGGTGAGCCGTGAGTGCAGATTTATAGGCAAAACAGTAGCTTTATGCTCAAGCGGTCAAAACCATAAATTACATTTTTTTAGAGTTAGAAATTTTAATCCTGGTGACGGGGCAGCTGCATTTCTCATTGTTAGTTACTAATGACATATCTATTTGGTGAAAAGATTTATATGGAATTAGATTTCTCAAATTATGTGCGCTCAATTTATCCCGCACAGATTGTTTGCGTTGTAGTGCTTTAGTATCATCGCAAAGAACTTTACTTACCATTCTGGGTTATTAAATTGCTACTTGAGTTAGTATCACTTAAAATTCAAGCCTCGAGCCTCCATTATCGATTTGTGCGGTATCGACTTTACTAAATGCTACAGGTATGTTACCTACATCTGCATCAAAAGAATGGTCTAAACCATATGTATATTGATTTATCTCAGCTGGTGCTATCGTTATAAATAACACATCACATATTATATCTCAGTCCGTTATCTGTCTACACACTGTTTTCTTCTTGTTGCCATGTTCATTGAGGAATTCGATTCCCACTGTTCCTACAGTTCCGACTAAGAAAACTCCGCTTGAAAATTGAAATTCTATTGAAAGTAAATCGACTTCTCGTATCTGTTTTTCAATTCGCTACATTATCTTCTAACGTGCGATGTGTGTCCATTTGAATATGGTGCAGCCGTGCAGGCTTGAAATCGTGCTACATTTTAAAACGATCGTGTGATCGATTGAATTGGATTACACGAGGGAGATTGTGTATTTTTCATGGGAAGATTTTCGTTTGAGAGATGTGAAACGGCAATGTAAATGCGATTATGTTGTAGCTTAGATTGTAGCCGGTTTGGGTCGGTGGTCCGATAGCGGCGCGCCGGATGGGTCCGATTTTATCAGGTCGTCGGCCAATATTCAACTAGATGGACGACGACGTTCATTATTTTATTGTACTGATTGTGCTTGAAGTCTTGAGATGTGGATATTAGATGCATATACGCTCTATATGTTAATGTTCCACTTATTGTAGCTTTTAAAACTACTTACTGTGGGTACTGAGCCATGATCGAATACTGGGACGAGTACGTACAGATAAACAATGCGGCAAAAATTGCAAAAACAAAATAATTTTTATATCTAGTAGATATGAAATTTGTGCCAGCACGTTTGACAATACTTCTCCTTAAACGTAGACTCTTCAGGTTGATATGTTTAAAAATGTAGATAGGTAGGTAGGTAGGTACCTGATACCGATAGGACCCATACTCGTATCCAGTAACTTGACAATTCTAAGTATAATAATGTAGCCATACCACCACTAAGTGTTGGGGGTAGAGAAGGAATTCAGTTCGGAAAATTTATTTGAAATATTTTTTTCCTTTATCTTGAAATACTACAAAGTAACGCTACGAAAAGTCAGTTAATTAACTGTAATTATCTGACTTTTCGAAGATTTAAGATCGATCAGTCTCTAAAAGAAAACTCGTATCACCTTAATCATAATCTTGTATCATCAGAAAACATAAAATGACAGACAAGTAATGCGCTGAGCACAATAAAGGAAGTGTCTGTACAGATATACAGATCTGCATTAGATATGGGCCACCGGGCAAACAACGGAGGTTGCTCACAATTGCTCCTTGGTCGTGCAACGGTGACAAGTAATACGAGCAGTGAATCTGAGCAAGAGGATAATATTCTTATCTTTATCGCAGCACCGAATGTAGCTAGTACCAGCAATTCCGTTTAGTGAAACCACGACATCAACTTTTATAGGCCGAATTAAATAATAGACGTATTTGAATGACCTGAATGAATGTAATTTGATGATCTCTCAAACTAGTCAGCTATTGACAGTTCTTGTACGTCAAGTTACATAGTTTATTTTTTATTAGATCATAGTGAGTTCATAAAACTTTCTGCAAAAACTGGCAATTATAATTTAACGTATATTAGGGGCAACATAAATATTAAACACAAATTAAACAAACTAATAAAATAATCCAACTATCGTCAATGTAATGAGGAAATTAATGGCATTTTTAATACAAGAACTTCGATAATCACTGTTACGGATACCAAATAATGAATTTGGTCAAAGACAACATACCCATCCGACCTAGAAACGAAACAGCTATACCTACAGAGAGAGTCATAGTGTTAGTCAGTCAATGCTATTGACAAAACACCAGTGTCACCTGCGTACAACAAAGACGTAATTGAACTATCGCTGAATTACGTGTCATCCCCCTTTGTAGACCGCCTTAGCACAAATGCTGCATTAGCTGCTGACAAACCCGCTCTTATTGTCCAGCCCGCATGCCCCATAGCATAGTGCACACTGAGTCGCTCATACACAAGTCACAACTCTACCTACTGATTCCACAATACCAGCTCGGGTTCTAGTTCAAACCTATCGGAGATTTAGTTCATGAAAAGCGAATTTAGTTACCCATTAGTGCCGCCTCTATTTCAGGGTAATTATATCAAATGAAAATTCGATTGCAGTAACGAATGATTATCACTATTCTAAATGAATTAAATGTACCAATATCAGTTTTTCAGAACTGATTTAATCACTACATGTGAGATATGAGCACAATGGCGATTATTGACGGCGGCGAAGGCGGCGTGGATTGATTCGCGATTTTTGCTCAAAAACACGTATTCTACTACAACTATCAGTTCTGCGCACATGGTATAAGATACCACTCAGCTTGTAAGCAAGCTGAAGCTGTATCCAATGCACCGACCTGTAAACTATGTCGACAATAGTAGGTCTCTGCGGGATAACTTTGTTCCGGATCTGATCCCTCAGAGAGACTCCAAGAATCGGAATCAGATCGGTGCTCTGAGGCGATTGATCGCTATATGCAAAAACTATGCGGCGAATCATGGGCTCAAATATAACGTCACTAAGAGCAAACTGATGGTTTTTAAAGCTGGCAGTGTGACGTATTCATGTATTCCTACTGTAGCACTTTGTGGAGAACCACTGGGAAGAGTGGAAAAGTTTAAATATCTGAGCCACTGGGTCACTGAAGATCTGAAGGATAATTGTGACATTGAAAGGGAACTTAGGTCGCTGGATGTCCGTTGTAACATGCTGGCCCGCAGGTTTGCACGTTGTACGAAGCCAATTAAAGTAACGCTTTTCAAAGCATACTGTAGTATTTCTACACGTGCAGCCTGTGGGTCAACTTCACTCAGCGTACAAACAGCGACCTACGTGTTCAATAATATATAATAATGCACTGAGAGTGCTGCTGAGGTTGCTGTGTCGGCAACCTCGGTGGTACGTCAGGGATGTTTGCCGACATTATTAGGAAAAGAGGTGCATCCCTGTTGTCTCGTGTTCGCGGCAGCACCGACAGTATTCTCAGTGTATTCGCAGATCGGGTGAAATTCCCCGATATTGCGGAGATGGATGCGGCTCCACGCTAAAGTTTAGTTGTATGTTTTTATGTGTCTGTAACCTACTAACACTAGAATTAAAGTAGAATTGTAACTAACGCTATGGACTCCGGTCTGAAATAAAAACATTCTATTCTATTCTATTATTCATTGCTTGCTTAGTTACCGTCAACTTATGAGCCAATGTACCGCGAGTGACGTCTTGGCTCCATAAGCACAATACCTTGAAGTTAAGTGACGAGAGACTTGAGGGTAACCTGGGTTTCGACATAGATTAGGTGTACACTCCAAATCTACGACGCGCCGCGCCGTGATCTACAGCGTCGACGGCGCGCCGGCCATATCTATTACATAATTATAAAATCCACGTAAATGCCAAAATTCATGTTGCAAGTCGGTTCAACTGGAATACCCATTTCATTTTATCCTGATTGTTAGCGGCTTTTGTAGTTTTAAGCTCACTTTAATCGTTGTAAACTTTGCAAGTTTCAAGTTAAAGTCCGTTCAGAAACTTAGAACGAAAGGAGTTGGCAATATTATGAACTTCAATACGTACAACGTTTTAAAGTTCAAGAACATTCGTGTCAACAAATTAAGCCTTGCTCTGTCGTCGAGTACCTAGTTACTATTGTGCATACGGTGTTATACTTATTGGTACCAATGCACACAAATATGTAATGTAGGGAGTGTTGCACATGAGAATTATGAATGCATTATTAACCGACTTCTTCAAAAGAGGAGGTTCTATGTTCGGTTGTATGTATTTTTTTTATGTATGTTCACCGATTTCTCCGCCAATTCTGGACCGATTTTAAAAATTCTTTTTCTTTTTAAATATTGACAGTGAGCTTTAAAAATAATAGATTTCATAACATCGCACAGAAATCCTTCCCCACTGAGTAGTCAGAAACAATACCTACAAGGCTTCATGACTCCTAACACACTCCCCTTTATGAATTTCATATACCTGACGCATCTATTAATCAGTAAAGTGATTAATGCAGAAACGGTAAAAAACACAACAAAAGATTTCATAATTATTGTCCCTGCTGCATAGAAATGCGTTGAAACGAAGACCAAAACTGACTGACTCGGTGCAATATGTAACCAAAGGTCGAACATCTCATCGAATGGGAGAAAATGGCAGTGCTCGATTATTTCCCGTAATGCACACAAGTTGGAGCAAGCGTATTCATAAGAAACGATGTCGCAACATGTCAACATGTGGACAGAAGCTGTGCACTGACGCACATGACATACCACGCCGGATAACTACAGTCGACAAAAAATATACAATGTGCTGTAACCGCACTCCCAAACGAAAGATAGATAAGACTGGGCCATTAGATCAACGACCGACACCTATTCAAAAGTAGCCGAAATCAATAAGATCACGAATAGGAACAACTGAATGCTCACTGCTCCGGATATAGGAACCTTACTAATGTGTTCATTCAACAGTTATTTCGGCAGATGCGGTTCGATTTGTATCCAACGTGAAGGCGGAATGTATCAATAAGTTAACAATTTCCGTACAGCTTCTCAAGTGTTTAGTTTTGAAACAGTTCGAAAGCAATAGTTTGCATTGTTACGGTGGTGCATAATAGCGCTAATTGTAAAACGTTCTCGGAGGACTTGAAATAAGCTGAAGTCAACGTTGTAAACTGTAAGCTTAAAACTTTGAAGGATCTCAATGGAAATCTATTTCAGTATCGGCGTAGTAACAATTCAATATCGGTGCACCTTTCTAAGTAGATTTGAAAGACGCGCAACGCAATTAATCATGAGTAACGTCGTCTTGGTCTAAACAAATATGCCACATCGTGGCTTCCAGGGAGGTGGTAACGGTGTGTGTCCACCACGTTAACGCGGGACGGCAATACGGGAAATGCTTGCGGCCTCTCAAAATAAACCGGCATTAAAATTATCCATATATCACGTGCGGCGCATAGTAGAGCAAATATATCGGCGATCGGGTTAAACAATTTGGTTATAGAAAAACACCTGCGTCTAGACAGGTGGGCGTAACTAAGCTCAAGTCTGCTGGGCACTACTGAATAATTATCTGATTTGCAAAGAAACTTTCGTCATGACTAGACAGTCATGCAGACCGCCTAGTCTAAATTCATAATAAGAGTCATCGTCTTTACGTAATAAAATTATAGAGTGAATGTAAATTGTAGAAGTCACCAGGACATATGCGCGAATTTATTGCGTTTTTTTTCTATCAGTTCAAGCCTTCAAAACAATCAGTATACTTGTACTACGTCATCATCGTCATTGATCATGATTAAAATAAGAAATTTTAAATAAATAGATTTGCTAAAAAAAAATTGATTTAGTTTCAAATCGTGTATTCAGCACACACCATGCGCAAAGGCTAGCCATTTTGAATCCAAACTAAATGCTGGAACTGTGTGCCAATGCCATGATGTGAGTAATTTGTTGACCACGGCTTGTTAGCCGTGGTAGTGCAGTCGTTATCTCCGCACACATAGGCGACTAAATACCTACTGAAGTCAAAAGTAAATACTACTAACTGACCGGGTGTCAGGTTGATAGCAAAAGGGTCATGAGATGGCGGAATGTGTATGTTATGTACTGTAAGGGTTCACCTCTTTCAACATCTTTACAGAATATGTACAAGTGTGACAATATACAGCAGTCAGCACATTATCTTGTAGTACGTAAAAGTTAGTACTGTGGCCTTAGTGCGAGTTTTTTAACGTTCTCGATCGCGTTAGTGTAAACGTCATTTGTATTGAAACTGTATAAGCGCCGTCTGGTGACAATAACGGAAAACCTTTTTTTTAAGTGAAAACTTCTTTAGCGGCGTTGTGCACTTTTTTTGTGATGGGTAAAAAATGTTAATCTGTTAAAAAATGTTAAATGAGTGACCTGATCGAAAATTCGTAAGACGGTCACGTGTCCTACAAACTTCATTAGCAGCGTTATTCACTTTTTGTGATGGGTTAAAATAATAAACTCGCGTCAGGACACGTGACCTGATCGAAAATTCGTAAGACGGAGGGAGAGAAGCACGTATTCAAATATTCATTTCTGCCGGCACTCCCGGAGTGCAACCTGTTTTTTCTATACAATTTGACATAAGCGCACGGTTACGTTAACGCGATCGGGTGCGTTAAAAAACTTACTCTAAGCCCTCTGGCCGCTTTTTAAGAAACAACTTATTCAAACAATAAAGTATATTTCGCAAGTTCTACAAAGTTTCGCTTACATTACACACAACGTAGCCTGCGCGCGGCTGGATGACTAATTCTGGACTATTTCTGTGTCCCCGCCGTTCATAAAGACCTACATATACGTACGTGTAAAATGTGTTTGCATTGCATTACTGTCGAATAACTCGCCGCTTAATTATGTGCTTAAACATCTGTACGGTGTTGTAAAAAGCGACGTTTAAAATCTTTCTTAGTAACTGATTAGAGCTATATGGCTATAAAAATTTTAACTAGGACCCAAATAACAATGGATATGCTGCAGGAATTCACTCACCAGAATGATAAACGCCGTGGTGGAAATAACGAGACTTAGATATTGTAGAATAAATAATAAAACATGTGGTGGATTGGCTTTTTTTAGTTATGAGGTTGTAAAATATTGATTTTTGATTAATTTCGTAAATGAAAAGGTCAAGAGTTAACAGCATTATGGAGCACTACTGGCTGGTTTGCAGAAACGGCTTTATGCAATATTCTCGGTCCGGGCACCTCAAAGCGAGCTGATAACGAGGGGAAGTAAATTATGTAAAACAGAAACGGTCTTAATAACAATGGTGATGCAACAGCCCTCCACAGGGTCGCTTATTAGTGGGTCATAGGTGAGCTGCATTATTAGTAAGTTGTCTCTTGATCCTTAATACAAACTAAGCCGTTGCCAGCTTGGCCACATTTACATATGTTAAAGAACTAATTTTCGTGCTGGTTCATCTAACTCAAACTTAATTCATTTCTGTCAAATAAATCATTTACTAATTTTTGGATTGCCAATCCGTCCTTGTCAGGAAGTTGAAGCTATTTGCTAGTTCTAATACGTAGACTCTATGGAGAAGAACGAGCAAGGAACTTTATGGGCACTCTTTTAAATCTTCATCTCCTACTGGCACTGGTCCCATTTAAGTGGGATCAGCGGGCATATTTTTTTCTTTCATCTTTTTTAGCTGATTTCCATCACACATTCTGTGTCATCAACCGGCTAGCTATTTGAGAGCTTATATTCACATGTAACTATTGGACTAATTCTAGAAACCCAACCAAAATTGCCTGCTTTATTTTTATGAACGACAACGTCAATCCTTTCTTTAATCCTGAAAATTACATACGCAAGATATCGAAATTCGTCATCGCTTCCAAGGTTCATCCTCGGTGGGTGTTCTTATTGGCGAGTTACGCGGGTAAATGCAGGAGGCCATAAATCTTAGTCTGGATGAGCGAAATTCCGGCCTCATTCGAATAGTTCGTGTAAAGGACACCCTAGATTACAACGCGTAAGAGATCTGTGCTATTCAGCTCCACACTATCATAATTGTGATCAGCTTCTTTTCTCGTTTAGGTATCATCACACTGTCTGAAACCAGTGACAGCTAAATTGTAGCTAGGCTGATTGTCCAGGTTGCGCCGGATGTACCTATTCGCTCACGCAATATTAGTTGATGCAAAGTATTATAGTATAGGCTAAGAATATTTTTAATTAAAAACCTAGGTATTAATAATAAGACTGGCGTCAGTGTGCTTTTGCGATATTATTTTAAAAGAACAATAATTGATATCTAACTTATATTTCAAATCCAAATATAGTTATCACCAAATGAGTCTACTTTATTAAACAGATATATATTTTTAGGTACATTACTGCAGCCAAAATGATTGGACATTATATTCTTCTACTTTACGCAGGTTACTGGAAACCAGTTCCATTGGTTCCAATGCAATCTTTTCTCGATTGGCGTCGCAGCCACTTAGTAAGACCTCTTAAAATCACAAACCGCTGTACACTGCTCTGTTAGCAACACGTATTGTGGGGTCGTCTTGGTTGGTTCACATCGACGTACTCATTCAACTGAACTTAAGCACCGTTATACGAGTTTTATTCACTTGTTAATATAGGTATTGCAATGAGAAAGCTTTACATATTGTAAATGACACTACTTGATTATAGTCGACACTATGGCTTTAACGGGAAACGATAGTAAAATAAATTGCCATCAAATGTCTTCCTTTTACGCCAAAGCATCAAAAAGCAATGCGCTAAAGCGAGAATCACATAAATAGCGAGGATGGCAGTTTATTAGTTTATGTCCAAATCGAGGACACCTCCGGAGTCAATAGATGACGGCAAAGGAGAGCCATCCCGCCAGTCCGCGGATTGCATCTAAAAATACTATATTTCTCCGACTCAATATTAGTGTGCCAAAGGATAATGACTCATGAGACAGGAGAGCGTAATACGAAAGCTTCTATATTATGGCTTCGTAGGCTATGGAAGTTATTCGGTAACCGTACGAAGATTGTATTTGCTGTGCCCCAACTACGCAAAATACGAATGAGCTGTATATTTTTAAGAGCCATCAGCAAATAATAATTATGAAAACGTATTCAAACAAATTCTACGAATTCATCCCACTAAATGAAATACTGTAACACGTTGTAGCCTGAGAATGTTTCGATACTTGTATATAAATTGCTCTCGAAATCATTAACAAAATAATATTAATTGATTCCAGGTCCACTTTCGGTAACGATCGAAAACTGCGAGACTGTGTCGACGGCCGGACAGACTTTCTCATGGCTGCTTCACTTTAACATAACAAATGTGTCTACCCTGCAACTTGGACCCGGTTCATTCACCCTGGACCCCTCTGCCAGCAACGTTGGCGAGCACGGTCCCGGGATGACGGTCAGTATATCTTCTTCCCAGCCAACTAATTGAGCGCAAAGCAAAAGCGAAAGATGTAACTGCTAATGCGAATTATAATATTTCAACACCGGGAACCTAACAAAAATGCTCATGATGAACTTTTTCATGTTACAGATCAGGATGAAAAACATCACCGTTCCTGTTATCCCAGCTTTTACCTTTGGATCGTCTGCAGCTGAAATTGTTCTGGATAACGTTAAGATAAATGAGATCTTCGCAGGAGCCTTCTCCGCCAACACTTACAACGTCGTGATGGCTCTCAACTCCTCAGTGCAGAACATCGACGAAGACGCCTTCTCCCAGCGATCCCTGATTAACAATCTGTATTTCTTCGGCTGTAATATACAGCAAATCGCTTCAAGAGCGGTTCAGTCGGCCGTCGGAAACCTTAATATTTCGTACACTTTGTGAGTATTTATTATCTCATTGTTCGACTAAAAGTTTTCTGATTTGATAGATAATATAATATACAGGTAAATCGCATTTCGCAATTTAGTCGTTGAAATACGTACAATCGTACAAATAACGTTGACCGGCTGATAAACCCATCATACGCCCAAATGCAAGGGTCAGCATTCAGTGCTAACTTACTAACTTGAGTTTATTTCATTTCAGGATTGAAAATATGGACACAGGAGCAATCAACATCACCGTAGCTTCCGTTGTTATCCGAGATACTGAATTCAACAGCTTGGCGGAGCGAAGTATTGAACTGTCTTCATGGAATAAACTACACATGCAGAGGAACTCTTTTGATGAACTCTTACCAAATGCTATAGTTGCTCTGGATACAATGACACACGAACAGTCTGGGCATTATTTGACCTTTATTGAAAACGAAATAGAGACAGCCCATTCTAACAGTCTCAAATTTATAGGCCAAGCTCAAAAACATGCAGCTTATACAGTGGAGTATAAAGAAAATTACTTCGGAAAAACTTGCTATTGTAATATAAGTAGCTGGTTACATGAAGTCTTAGGCACTGACACAGCGGAACCTTATAAGACAGAAAGTTATTGTACAGTAGATGAGTTCCTGGCCCGCTGTTTTAACGAACCCGAACAAAATATTTTATTCGACAAGTTCCTTGACGGAGTATGTAAAAAAGATTCACTAACTTTTCATTGTGAGTCTTACGTCAGAAAAGCTGATGGAACTTCTACAGAAATAAAGAATCCAAGGTTTCCCCATAAGAATAAGCACGAGCAAATAATTAGTGACCGTGATAAGAAGGTGATTGGAATAGTTATAGTAACCTGCTTAGGCTGTGTTGTTATCGTGATGCTAATCAGTTTTATAAGATGGATGCGGCGCAAGGGCTACTGTATTAATGTGAAGAATTTACTTATTTCTTCGAACTCGTCTTGTGGCAACTTTTGCGAACGGATTTGTACTTGTGGGGTTGTTACCGGTTTGGACAATGCAAGATCTATTTCGCGACTTTCTGTAAATGAGTATTCTGAACGTCATTGCTTGAATGAACCAACACGAGTTCAGGATATAATGCAAGAATCAAATATGAATGATGAACTTGTACCGACAGAAGACAAAACTACTCAAACTTTGCCTGAAGAGCTGACTAAAGAACTACTGGAGAACTTGAAAGAGAGATTGGAAAGTCCGGAAAATTACACGGAGGCTCGCGAGACAATCGAACACTTATATGTGCTTACTAAACTAGAAGAAAACCGCAACGCCATTGTTCCAAAACTGATTAATGTGGAGGAGAATATTTATGAATTACCGTTTCAAAATACCACTCCTCGCATTGGAAGAAACAAGAAACAAATGGTTAGCATTGGAACTCGGACGCCTTCTCTTGATAAGCTCATGCCTCTCTCACCGTATAACCGACAAACTGCCCTAGTTCATGAGTATTTCGAGCCCAAAGATTTTGCTGTACATCTGTACGCTGAAATAGCTAATAACGAAAAAGAAAAGAGGACGCTTCTAGGAAACATGCCCGATGTTGTTGGAGAGCAGGCGGTGCCACGCGGCCCCTACCTTCGTGCCGTCCGCGAGAAGCAGAATTCAGCTTCAAGCCCCCCACCTAACGCACTGGCTAAGTCTCTCAACACCAGTAGCGGATCCCGCGGCATGTCTACCATTAAATCGAACTCGTCTAACACCTCGGCCAAAATGCTAAACCGCCCTCTGCCGGAGAAGCCCACCAGCCTGGACCCGGGCGAGGGAACCTCCTTACGGCTCGGTTGAGGGTTAGCCCCTGCGCGGCCGGCGCCAGCGCTCAGCGACAGGGCCCAGAGGAAGTGCCCTCGCAAAGAATCGCATCGCCGACCGCCGTCGCCACCGCCCGGACAACGAGGCAAGGACTTCGTCATGGAACTGGACCCCTGCGTAACAACCTAAACGGGCGAATGCTAACGACGCGACAATCGAGATGATGCTTAAACATTTCTTTGCTGTGATATTAATTTTGTTTACTTTAATTTGTAATTATTACCTTTGAGTGATGTGTCGCGCCAGACACTGTAAGTTGTATGTTTATTTGTAAATAATTTATGAGTTGTAATTAATTAATTATTAATGTTGAGCCGAACGGCGTGATCTATTGATATTGTGCGAGCCTATATTGGGTTCGTTTCTTGTTTAACAATGCTTTATATATTGACGCTTTTTAATAAGAATGTAAACTCGCAACATTTGATGTTATAATATGATACAATGATTCCTCTAACGACACCTTTGCTATGAAACACGGAGATATAGAAAACGGGTATACCCCATATTTAATCACATGATAAAATGATTCCTTAATGACACATTTGCTATGAAACACGGACATACGGAAAACGGACAACCCATATTTAATCACTTTTAAATATTACGAGTATATGCATTAATCAATTCTTTAAAAGACAATTATTATAGTACATGCAACACTTAAAAATACAATATTTAACCATTTTTAACCGATCTAAATGTGAATTTTAAATTATTCGAGTAGAAATGATACTGTAATACTTTACTGCATTTATTGTCGTAGCAGTTAATACATTTTAACGATATCATTCTGATCGTATGTTTCTGAATCATTGAATAAATGTTGTAATTAATCTCGAAATATTAATCTCAATCCCCAGCTATCGTCCCAAAGGTTAGTGAATCCTTGTTAGACTTTTATTTTATATCGTATACTGTATCAAATCAAATATTCTATGTATTTCTATACAAATTTACATTTTAGAGTATACAAATTATTTATGTCTTCACTTTCGATGAAATTTACCCTAATGTACTGAGCTCAAAATATCAATTATTATCATCTAGGCCATATATTTAATGTTTATAAAAGATCCTATTTATTTTAGTCCTGAATCTGTCCTTTACATACCTAAATGTTAATATATAGAACTTAGTATAATAAATTAAGAAATAGTGTTTAATGATTTTAATCAAAAATCGATTTGTATTTCAGAATAGTTCATGTTTTTTTGCCATAAAACAATCAGTCATTATGTTTAACTTTACTGAGAAGGATAAAATTATGTTATTTTGAGAGTAGATTACAAAGACTTCATGAAGGAAGAGGTTATTTTATTCCATTTTTTTTTATGTTCAATAATAAAAATAATAATAAAGTGAATGTTAAATGTGAGATGTTTTGTTTATATCTAAATAAAGCCGCGCCCGCGCAGCTTCGTCTGCTCTGCTCCTATTGGCCTTAGCGCGATGATATATATAGCCTTTAGCCTTCCTCTAAATGGGCTATCTAATACTAAAAGATTTTTTCAAATCGGACCAGTAGTTCGGAGATTAGCGCGTTCTTCACAACAAACAAATCTTCAGCTTTATATACATATATTAGTATAGATACTGCAGAGATCCTCTTTGGGAGGTGCAACCTCAATGACATAAGCCTTGAAAGAGTTAAGAAAAATAAAGTTAGAATTCGAATGTGATGTCATAAAGAAGGGTTAGTTTTATATAATAAATTCGATTGTTTGCCCTGACGTTGAAAACACGCAAAATATATAATTATTCTCTGAAATAATCTGATTTTAAATTATAGAAAAGTTCCTCTCGTATTAGCTACAAGCGAGTCCTCTACAATACCATTGTCTTCAACCCAATTCAGTTACAGTCATTTCAATATAGAACTCTTCTATAGGGTCGCGGTTACAGGCATAGATAACCGCCATTTACCCATGAAATCAGGCATTTCTTTGCCTGCTGTATCACTATTACAACAACTGACTTGTTCACTATTATTGTTTTAGTCAACCCACATTCATTGTGTTTCAAAACGATAAAGTTATTATTTTTTTCCGTCTATCTTATCGCTGTTTATCTAAAACAGCCACTTACCTACACTTCTTTAATACGTACTTTACATAGTACACAGCGCAATCAATTCATAATCAACGTTTGTATTTATGACCTAGTTTTGAACACTGCAAATAAGTTCGACAGTGGGTCAGGCTACCTGTATAAGTACATAAACCCATTTACTTGAAAATCTCACAAGTTGGTAGGTACCAATGTAAATTATAATTACAACGTTATTTCAATATTTAATTGAATCCATTGTACCGCAAGTGGGTTATGAATGCGATACGTGAACAGTTTTTCTGAACCTTTGATAAACGAAACAGTACTTCACTACGAATACTGCCTCACCACATGGACCACACTCACTATTCCATGCACTCACGTGCATGGTATTAATGAGTGACAGTACTGGGCACTCTTCCTTCATGAGTGAGTTCCCACTTGACGGTTCGGTAGAAGTCCTGAATCCTGGACCGAACTGTTATCTCAGCTCACACGGAACTAACCGTAGTTAAAAGGCAAAGAAAATCGAGACGCATCGGCAGCATTGTCAAAAGTTTGCATACAAATCAAGCTTTTCAGTGAATGTCCGGTGACTCATAGAAATGGAAGTCTTTGTCGGTGTCTGCGCAGCGTGCCATGTTCTGTAGTCACAGCAGGCGTTATTCAAATTGTCAACAAAAGAGCTCTGGTCAATTCCGACCAATATCTGCAAGAGACATCGCCTGGCTTGGATAACGACAAGACGCTGAGACTGTTCATCTTTGTAAGCCAGCGCTTCAAATGACCAACAAAGGAAATGTATAAATGCGACTGTGGGTGTTCGAGGTGGTTTCTCTTCAATCTGTACGATAACTTAGGGAAGATACGGATATCTTCTAAATCTGCAGAAGCAATTAGGAAATTAATTAAGACTGCCTTAAAGTTTGTCTAGACTCTACGTCAAAGAAAGACCTATTAAAGCATAGAAACGCTTACCAACTAAAACAACTCTGACCAATTTAGACAACTATTTACAGTTCCGCGATACAAAGTGAGTTTAAGTATTTAGCAATCTGACTGACATAGAGCACAACATTGCCATTAGCGTAGACTCCTGTCAAACAGCTAGTCGAAAATAGTTTCAAACATTTAAAAAACTATTTTCAGTATGACTGGTATTTATTTCTGAACAGTGACCGTGTCGAAATATCTAATACAAAGTTCAACACTTCGTATCCTAGTTTTAAGAGTGGGCTCCAAAACATATTAATGTTTAGGTAATTATATCCTTACTACCTTATCGTTATCAATTGTCGACTGTTACTATGAATGTCAAATAAAGTAGATGCTGCCGTGATCTTCTTGCAAAAGTTACCAAAGTCAACTGCCGCGACAGGACGAACGCTTTTCCAAATCTTTGCCACGTCTTAAAACAAAAGTAAGTCGATTTCAAAGGAACATACAGCTATGGGCACAGAGATCTGCGGTCACGAAACCAGCGTACTCAAAGTTACAGGTTGTAAGGTACCTTGCCCGCAAACGTGCGCTATCGGCAAGCAAGCGCCGATTGGAGCGATAAAAATTACTGCCGTGCATACGGAACGAGCATAATACACGATATTAGCTAAGCACGCCGCATACACAGGAACATGCTAGCCTGGCTTCGAATGGCGCAACATTCCTTTTGTCTGAACATTATGCACCTTTCAGAACCAATCACGGCCCAATAAATGCTTTTAACCTGATCCAGATACAGACTGGAATTGCAGGAACGTAGTTCTGTTAGCACTAACCTTACTCCTTTTGGTTTTGTGAAAGGTGACTTTATAGTATGGAGTGGAATCTGGGTTGCAACAGCAGGTATAATCTACATGAACAGCTTTTATTCCGGAAGTATGCACGAACTATTTTAGCTTCACGAACTGTGGCCGGGTAACTTAAAAAGGTATGTGTTGCGTATGTTTTATCAGTCATGTTCGTCACTTAACTAAAAATAAATTGGGTTGTACCCAAGTGCATGTCGAAGAGAAGTTTGAGCCAGGCTAGAGTAAGCTAGGGCAAGGTTTAACTACGACGTGAAAAGGGATAACCTCGGGACCCTCGGGTCCGGGCACCTGCAGCCATTTTTGAGCTGTGAACACTGTATACTATCCAAGTAATTGAAACCCTTGGACACGAGGACTTGTAGATGTAGTGACACTTGGGCCTCCCCCAATGGTCGCCACATCGATAGTTCCTATGTCCAACAGCAGAAATATTTTGGTGGAAATGATTATGACGAGGAAAATTATAACAAGCGAACGCCCCAGCGAGCTATGAAGCAATACGACTATGTGTCTACAAAACCATTTTCATTTTGTTACATAACTTTTTTTTGGATGGGTGGAGCAGGACTTTTCGGACTCTTACGGACTAAAACCCACCTTAACATCAACACTTGTCCACAGTAATTGTTTGAACTTGCCCAATGGACCGCGAGAAAACCGATATTTAAACATCATAGTGAGCGCATAGGTATTTATTACTTACCTATTAACAAAATCCGAACTGCAATCCTATTATATCAAATTCTTCCGTTACTCATTGATTGAGTGACTGACAGACAACGCACAGCCGTAGTAGCCGTACTGTAGTGCTATTCTGTAACATTTTCGTGTCTCGACAGCGGAATCCGAGGTGAGTATAAACGTAACACCTTTATGTTGTGTGTTATAAAGTTCAGTTTGTGAGCTATCTCACTCAGGTGAAGCTCGATATCGATATGGTTACTTACAGAATAGACTAGCTGGTCGTAGAAAGCTGAAATTTGGCATGTAGCTTCCCTACACTCATCATCAGCCTAGCCTTTTCCCAACTATATTGGGGTCGGTTTCCAGTCAAGCCGGATTTAGCTGAATACCAGTATTTTACGTGGAGCGGCTGCCTACCGGACCTCCACAACCCAGTAACTCGGTAACACGGTACTTCATGGCAAGACTGGAGTCAGATTTACTGGCTTCTGACAATCCGTAACGACTGCCAAAGATCTACAAATCACATCCGGGACCAACGGGCTTAACGTGCTTTCCGAGGCACGGAGGAAACTCGCTATATTAAGATGGTCACCCATCCATAGACCAACCTTTTCAAGCGTTGTTTAACCTTGAAGATCGACCCGTGCGGCTGTTATTATCTAGCCACGAGCTCCTCAGCTGTAGATTCCCTACACTACCCTACAGGATTTTCCGAAATACCTACGGGAACGGGAAAAACGATTATTAGAAATCTTTAATGTTATTCAGTACCTAGTACCTATAGTTAAACTCTCCTTACTACACAGTGGCCTCAATCAACCTGGCTAGCCTTTTCCTAATTACGTTAGGGTCAGCTTCCAGTCTAACCGAATGCAGCTGAATACCAGTATTTTACATGGAGCAACTGCCTATCTGACCTTCACATCCCCAGTAACTGCATAATACGTCCCTAGGCAAGACTGGTGACAAATTTTCTAGCCTCTGATTATCCGTAACCACTGTCAAAGATGCCTCGACCTCGATCGCGTTCGTTTTAAAGGGTTCCGTACCCAAAGGGTAACTAACGGAACCCTATTACTAAGCCTCTGCTATCTATCCGTCCGTCCGTCGGTCCGTCGGTCCGTCTGTCCGTCTGTCAGTTAGCGGGCTGTATATCAAGAACCGTAATAGGTATGTCTACCTACGTAATAGGTAGACAGTTGAAATATTCACAGGTTGTATATTTTTTAAAATTAAGTTTTATGGTACGGAACCTTTCGTGTGCTAGTTCGACTCGCTTTTGACCGGTTTTTTTAGTCAGTAAGAGTCTGGCACTCCATTCACCAAGACCAGAGCGGGAAGAGTGAACTGATGATTTTCAATCCAAAAAAGGCACCATCTATATACAATTGTTTCAGCGATTCAGGCGTAACAAACAAACTTTTTAAACTTCTTTATTTTACAATTTTCTGTTGTACTGTAAAATGATTTAAACCGCAATAGCAAATACCAATATGAAAGTCAATAACAAATGTTTCCGATTAAAAGAAAATATCACAGCTAATTAGTACGAGTTATTATGCCGTTTTTAGTAGGACGTAAAACAGAAAGCCTTGATTAAAAACACTAATTACGCGATATTAATGTTATATTGCAGCGGAGTTATTTACTTGTTACTAATTAGGTATAGACAAGTGGTGATCAGTTACTGAGAATGTAAACGGTGACGACTGCAGTTATTAAATTCCAAAAGAAAGTTGTCTAGGTAGGTACATAGGCACTTGTTTCACCGCCGGCGATCAGCGAGTAGCGAGTAAAGCTTCAAACTCAAAACAGTTGGCGATCAGCGAGTAGCGAGTGAAAAGTTTCGATAGTTTTGACGCTCGGCTTTCAGCGAGTGTTTTAGTGCGACGGGCTTTTACTCGCAGTACTCGCTCCAGCCCACACTATAGGTAGAAATTACCGCAGTTTGGTTGTTCTGACCGCCAAGCGAGCATCGCCGAGCGAGTGTCGCTGAGCGAGTACAATCTTTGAGCTTTTGTCGCTGCGATCAACTTGAGGTAAAAGCCGCTCGCCGGCAGTGTGAACAGCCAGCTATTGACTATGAATGTATGTGTCTCTTTTACTCACACGAGTTCTATATCTTTTGTCCCTTTCCTCAGCGAGCAAATGGTTAATAGCTATTCGCTTCCTCGCGGTGAGACAAGTGCCTTAAATAGATTTCATTTACTCTCTCATTAATCTCGTTGATAGTTCAAAAAGACAATCCAAAGAGCCTTATTCAAAACACATAGACGGCTAAAATCGTAACCCTTCCTGTTGGCTAGGCAGTAGTCGGGTAAAAAGAGGATCTGTTGTGAAAAAAGGAAATATTGAAAAACAACGACAACTATAATTATGTTCCTAATATAATGGTCAATGGACATTTACATCTGGTCCGACAGCCAGAGGAAGACGATAGTGTTTTTATGACTGAGAACTACTGAACACTCCGACCAGCGGTCTTCCTGTAAGACCTTTGAGTGATTGCTCGAATAGTCGTAGCATTATCCTTCCTGAAGAGAACTTCTTGAAGGAAGAATTTTGGCCGACGAGTGTCGTCTACCGGCGTTTTCGCGGAAGGCTACCCGACGCCACGACTCAGCGCAATACGTCGCCGACCCAACGTAGCAAATAGCAACGTAGTAACGTTTTTATAATTTTAATATGTATTAATTTATTTTTACGTAATATTATACTGTGTATTCTCTTCTATGGTCCTTAGTCGCCTGACAATAAAACATTATTATTATTCTATTAAGTACCTACGGTAACCACGCAAGTCGACGTGATGCAAGTCAGCGGGAAATCCTCATTGTAAAAACACAGAATCTATCAGGTTAACATGCTAAGTTGGACTGCCCTGCACTTAGATCATATTTTAAGTTTATTGCAGGCGTTGCAGGCATCAACCCTGCACGTCATCTACGCCTTAAAGAAAGACCGCTAGTCGGAAGACTCAGAAGCTTTTGGCCCATATTCTAAGACGAAGACTTCACCAGTGTATAAACGCCATGTGAGTCACGTGACACACCAACCTAGATTCGTTTCTAAGTAACATTTTAGGACGAACGGTAGTTTCAAGTTTTAATTTACCGCTAAATTACAACTAAAGTAACTATTCAATAAGATGACATGATAAGAACTATGCTACTAATTAGCTGTCACGTATTTCTTCAGCAAAAAGTCCTAATACCCATGTAAATCTTCACAAAAACGATGAATAAACTACTTAATACATGATTAGCATTGGTCTAATTTGGACCAAAACGATGATGTAATCTGGAATGCGTGAGTAGCATCCGGTACACGCATGGTGTTACAGCTATTTTGCAGTATGTTGAAAAGTTAAATAACTTTGTGTTCATCAATATAGCAATTGTTTACGTACAACATTCTCCCCTGAATAGCTCAATCGGTCCACGGTTACAAATTGCAATCCTAGTATTCCAGTCCCTACGTTCAAGGATAATAGTAATATAATATATATTTATTTTTCTCGCCACAATACACATTAAAAACGAGGTTTCCAAGGGACAATAGTACACAATAAGTATATTGTGGGAGACTGGAGCCTAAACTAGGCTTGGGGCCTGTATTTCAGGACACCAGGTCTCCACCCCTTAGGTAATGTAACATTCTTCCTTATTCATTTATTTAGCAGACAGTGGTCGCGAATAATTTAATAACAACTTAAGATGTAATTTCTTTATCTACATAGTATTAGTATGGTTAGTGTAGTGTGGAGATGAAGGAAAGTGTAATGAAGGTCTGTGGTTATGTAGTGAGTGAGGATGTATGTAGAATTATCTGTTTCTTGGATGGCAATCAATGACAATTTCCTTTGACATAAAAATATTTTCCTTGACTTGGAAATAACTCAAGCCTATGAAAGATTGGCTGCGGAACCGGACTTCGCTTCTTATAGACGAACACTGCAAATAGCTTTATAGTCTAAGTTTAGTAAAGGTCACGGTTAAGTAACATCGACTATTTATGCCTCTATTCTTATTGGTTATCGGAACCTAAATTAAGTTTAGTTTCCTGTCTAATTAGCGTTGCGTATGTTCCTCAATCTAATTAGCGTTACATGTGTTCTCGTTTTTAATTAATTCAAACTCATAAAAATTGTAATCACTTTTAAAGCATGTATTTTTTTATAAGCGCGGCATGTCATGTAGACAGACCTCTGGCTAATGCCAAATACAAATGGGAACAACTTACAAATGTTTTTAGGAAAATGAAGATTTTTCAATTATTTTTGAGAAAAATGCTTTGTTTGCAAATTTCGAGAAGACGAATGATTTCTCTGTATTTATGAGTAAAAAGATTCTCGATAATTGTAATACATAATAATCTCGTGTCAGTGTTTGTTATCGAACTCCGCCGACTGTTTTTTTTTTTTTTTTGTATATTTGTTAGGTCTGAGAATAGGTCGTAGGCAATTTTTTTTTTATGGCTAAACAAGATTTGCCGAGTCAACTAGTATTAATATACAAAGCTCACCTATTAAAAAATAATAAATCTCAAAACTTTTAATCGTTCATAATAATCGACTTTTCCTATAATCGCATCGCCGTAAACAGAAGACTATCTTGAAAAACTTAAATCCCGCTTAGAAAAAACTTATTCTTCAGTTGAGAAGTATGAAAAAGTTCTTATCTAGCAGAAAGGCGATAGAAAGCAAACACTTGAAAAAAAACGTAGTAAGTGTTCAGAGTAACAGGCGGGCCGTGAATCGGAATCGAATAAACAAACACTCATACCTCTGTCGTTACGTAAACGTACAGACAGCATTCAAACAAAGTTACGTTCTATCGGAAGCCTGCACAGTGTCTCCATTATGCTTTTTGAATAAATATCGCTAATCAATACGTTGAATTTTCAACTCTAACAAGTAGAAATAAAGGTGGTCGCTCAAATCGGTCTTGTTACAGAAGGAAGAACTTGTTTATTTTTGCGGTCAATTAATTCAAATGCGGTTAGGTAGTTACGTATGCACGTGACCACGTGTGTTACGCACGATATTTATGGAAGAAAGTGTGAATAAACTTGAATAGGGGTGTGAAATGTACGAGAAGCTAGCGTTTTTCTATGTAAACCAGTCACAAGATGACTTCCCTGCCTGGCGAATCCATTCCTACAATATACAAAGAACATAGAACATTGAAAGGGCAGCCGGTAACGAACATGCAAGACACGCAAGGCGACTCGATAAAGCCCGTTGGGAAAAACCGAACTATACCCTCCTCTTGATACTAACACATAATCTTCGGTTGCATGGAAGAGTTGCTTAAAATGCTAAGAAACACAGTAACAAGAAAATGTTGCGGAGTTTTAGAATAATTTGCAAAGAGAGACATAACGTAGACGTCTTATTAATAGCATTTCGCAACTAAATACCAACACGGAAAATTCCTTAATAGCTATTATGCCACAAGTGAATATTTTATAATATGGTCGTTGTAGAACCGGTCCTATAAACTAAACAGGTAGTTAAATCCTGGAGCCTCAATATTATTATTTTCAATTATATTTATACGTATTTGCTAGGAATTCCATACTAGATGTCCATATTTATATAAAGACGAAAAATATCAAATAGAAATGTCACCTATTTCGGCATATAAATTGTATGAATTAAGGAGGCACGGAACAAGTACTGGAAGAGCAGTGGGGCAGAATTGGCTAAAAAAATATATACCAACTGCAGTAGTCACAAAATCCTTAATTTATACGCTAGGGCAAGGTTTTTTTATCAGTTTGTAAAAACCTTCAATCTAGTGATTGAACTGTCCGGCACGCGCACGGGTTGATCCACTCGACCTAGTTAATGACCTTTGATTTTCCAAAGTTTTTAATGCATTTCTTGGTAGCAATTTTGATGTCTGATGTCAGTGACACGGGCGGGATCGAGATTCAATCAATTAGCATTAGCTCTTTTCTAATTCAGCGGCCTACTGGATGCAGGACTGAGTTGTACGTGACACTAAATTCCAGTACTAGGTATATTGAATTACTGAATTCAGCCTTAAGCCAAAAATATTGAACGTACTCATAAGGTAAAATTGCGGTAACTCTTGCATGTCAGCCATCGAAAGTAAGCAAGTAACTAATTATAGGTATGCAATAGTCACATATGTCAGCTTTTTTATGACGATAAATAAATATTAAAATTACGGTCTAACAATAACGTAAATTAAATACCGCCATAATTACCAGTCAGTCATCATAAGTAGTTGCCTGACCGGTAAGAATCATTGTGGTCAGTATTTGACACTGAATGAAATACTAGGTATGAATGAATGCTGTGTTGGTAACCATAGATTAAACATGCCGTTTGCTAACTGTCATACAAAAGCCATGGATTCAACGCGCCTATTAAAGGTGCATTTAAATATATATCACTGCATCGACCTCGTTAATGTAGCCATGGCGAATGTAAACGTGCGATTAGGCTCTGAGTTTTATAAGTAAGTATGCCATTTGAATATGACTTTATAAAGTTTAGAAATATCATCTTCTTGCCGTCTTTCCTATTTATTTGCAGTCGGAGCAGCATCTGTTCTTCTTACATACATCTCAATTCGCAGTCATATCAATTACCTTCTTTCTGGTCATAAAGTTTATTACATATCAGAAAGAAACGATAGATGTATTATATCCATCGTTTCTTTCTATCCTCACAACATGGTCCTCATTTCTCCGCATCAATTGGAGCCGGTAATTTAATTTAAAAAAGAATTATATTTTTTCATTGGTGTCCGTTTCATATTTCGGTCAGGTAGTATTTGGCTGATGTACTTTAGGTCATAATTTACCGAACTTTTTACTCACATAACTTTAATAATTTTGATTTAATAAAATTAATAAAATTTGACTTAAGACCAACATTTTCACAACTTTCGACACCGTCACGAAGCTGATAATTTAATGCATAACAGTACAATTCATGATGATTCAGTTGCAAAAAAGAAATCTCGACAAAGTATTCTACTTTTATTTATTTTTAATTGGTCAGGTCGATAATTCTCAAAAATCCAGAAAAATATCCATAGCTCGAAAACTATTAAAAGTCGCGGAACATACATGGGGGTGATTCGAATACCCCACGATACGAGGGACCTAAATTTTATTTTTGGACGTCAATGTTCTGGCCACCCTGTTTATATGCTTTGTGTTTGAGTTTGAATACTACAACAGCCGATTTCCACACATTTAAAAAAAACAGCCCGAACAAAATTTTCAAAAGTAGAAAACGGTCCCCTGTTCGCTGTCCCCAAATGAACCAAACGACACAACTTGTTGACAAGTTTCATAGCTAAAACGTACATCGTAAAACCGGCGACATCTTGACCTTTGACAAAGGCCATCAAAGAATTCACCTTGAAAGTTCCCAAGCGGATGATAGAGATAAAAATGTTTGGTTACGTTGATAACCCAGTGGCAGTGACCTGTCGGCAAGGGTAGCGATGCACTTTGATGTGCGTGCGGAACCGAGATTAACCCACGCCTCACCCCGGGTTATCCGTCGAGTATAAATAAACGAAATGCCGCTCCATTAGACCTAGCAATAGGGAATATGCATGAAAAACATATTTATCATCTATTCAATTTCTCCAAAAATATAAAATAATATAATACTAACAGTGAAAATAAAATCAAGATTACTCGAAAAACGAAGGAGATATGATTATTTTAAGCAAATATATCTGTCCCTTTCGCGAAAACGCTGTTTTCTATGGCAGCTGTATAGGCGTCATGGACGATGACGTCAAATTTTACATCGGACTTCTCTTTCTGATTCTAATCTTTGAAGCTTTATAACTTCATCTCTGATGAAGGTATTTAAAAATAATGACATGATTGTTTACTACAGCTAGTAAGTATTTCATTTTACAAATAAAAAAATCGTATGCATTCCCTATTGATTTGTCCAAGTACAACATGTTAGCGTATTTTAATCCAGACAAAGCAAATGCTAACAATTCTCTTGTCGATGCCCTCAACCAAAATATTCAAGCCAATAAAAACATATTAAGTGGTCCATTTCAGTTTTATTGATGCTTCTACAATTGATACGAGAATACCAACAGAATGCTTTCAGTTACAGAATACTAGTTGCAAAACTATTTCCTATTTTCAGTGATTCAAGCTATTTATTCTAGTAGGATGCGCAATATTGAAAAGTTGAGTCTCTTTCATTACGAAGGTCAAATAAAAATAAAACAAAGCATTTTCCTCTGCATTTTCTCTTGGTTTATCGGGTTATTGCAAATACTTCGGTTAGCTTGCTATGGCAAGTTCAGGGAATACTCGCTTATTGAAAATAGAGAGGGCTCTGTTTATGTGAAGTAAAATTCTTTTGATTCTAGAACAAACAATAGGGTATTATGAAAAATATACATGCATGAATACATATTTGATTTGGGACTTGCGAGTGACGTCACACGCCATTAGTGCTGTCTCCGTTAATCACTTTTTGAAACGCTGATAATAACACCTATTTTTTGAGATTTTAATCCAAACAATTTAGACATCCGATCCGGTTACACTAATTCTTTGTGTATTTTTTTTTCCACGTATCGGTTCGATGAGGAGTTTTTAGATTTCATTTATGATAGTGTTACAAATCCTACCAATTTTGAACTTGTTGCAAATTAATGTAACTTCACCCATATTTTTGTCTAATTTGACCGGACTACCTACAAGCAATATTTTTAACTGCGTCTTTTCTTCTCTCTAGGTTTTGAGAAATGTAATAAAAAAATATAAAGTTAAATACCCTATTACAGCAAACGACTGCATCAACTTTCCCGTGGACGGTACAAATTGTTGTTAGTAACGTTTCAAAATAGTTGCGAGAACAAGCAATTCGTGACTCGATGACATGACTAATGTAGGTGATCATAATTCGCAGTAGCCTGGGTCGTAGACTTGTAGTACTCGCAGTACTGTAACAGCTTAGTAAATAACACCGCAATAATTCCAGAATTTCATCTACTGCAATTCATTTTCGCTGTAGTACCTCACCTACACGAATAACTGGCCCGTCGTCAAAGGAAAATTGCAGTGTGTTTTTGAAACTAATCTTTGGACACTCCTCGTGTATGCTTTTCAAAACTCTAGCAAATGAAAGTAAGTAAATCAATACAGTTTCAATTGCAAGACTTCCTGAATTGTAACTAAACTCTATTTTTGAATGCCCTTTGTATGTGTAAATGTAAATTGCTGTTTATTAATAAAAACGAGATTTATGTATACATATATATTTACGATATCATGTAGCATGATCAAGCAGTCGCTACTCTGGAAACAGTGTTTGAAAAGTAATTGAGCTTACTATTCTATTCGTTTTGAGTCTCATGTAGTTGAATGAACGGCCAACCCTTTTTGAACACTTGGCCCTGAGTAGTCTCCTGCAGAACTAAAAACAGAGCAACTGAGGAGTGAAACTAGCAACACCTCTGATGAACTGATGGACGCAATGACGATTTTGGCATGCATTTTCAAGCATTTTACTCCAATCAATGAGGGTTATGGATTCTAGAAAAGCACGCACACTTTACAGCTATGTGGGTAGCTGTAAAGTATCGTCACTCATCACGTCTCATTCACTATTATCTGTTGCCACAATGTAGTACAGTTTCGGGGAAGTAATCTATTTGCTATATGGCGACGTCAACCTTGAATACAACAATATTAATTTCTGCTTGGTATAATAAAATTTCGTATAGTTTTCTGTTATGGTTCGTAGATTTTTGGTCCGCTGCAGTCTCAGCTAAAACCGCAAAATTGACGAAAAATATACAAAAGTGGTCGGTGTACATGTTTATGCACGGGGCTTGGGTTACAGTCGAAAATTAAAGCCACAAAAGCCGGGGTCATTTCAGCAAGTGTCACATCACAGCCAGTACCCACAATTGCCCACAAATGAGTGAAATACGGGAATTGTTTAGTTTCTATAATAGTTTACATTTAATATAGCATTTTGGTATTTGACCTAACGAACGTACAATATATTTGACCATCAAATGCGAACGAAACAGTGAAGCAAAACCATAACACCTTTAAAATATGCATCAATTATAAAACTAAACTTGAACTTGAATAAAGCGGCTGTTAATGGAAAGTGCGAACTTTCTCAATCTAGACTGCGGTGAATTGACATCATGAAAAACATCTGAAAAAAATTAAATCAATATCAAAAGGTTTAGGTATAATCAAAGGGTAGGTCATCTACATATGGTACGTAATTTGGTTTAGCCAGAATTTATGTATCGGTATCACATAATAAAAATCAAAAGAAAAAATATCACCAAATCACCTCCAAATCGTTGAAATGACACCATTTTACTCCTTCATTTTTGAATAAAAGTCTAAAAAAATATGTACTTACTGCTTTACAATACAAACGAAAATAATTTGATTTTCTTACTTTTTTAAAATATGTATTATTTTTATTATAAATATTAAAAACACGGGTAGCGGAGTGACGCGAAGAGGTGTAGTTTGTATGCACAAGGTCATTGGCATGTATACAAGCCTTACTCAAAAATACACTGCTAACAACGACAGTTCTTACAATATGCTTATGATTAAAAAACTGGTTGCTTAAAAAAGTAAGACGAGAAAAACATGAGATTAATAATACCGCTCACATGGGGAAAGTAAAATTCTTAAAAGTTACGAATTACGACATCTATTTGGAGCACTGGTACCAGGTACCATTCAGTGGCTGGTTAAAATTATGACGACTTCTTGAGATACAGTTTGTCTGTTTCTAGACTGAAATATCTATGTACTCAGGGTAAATCAAACGTAGTATTTACCCAACTGTAAAGTGGTTAATAATTTATTAACGCCTACATGAAGATCCGTACTGGAATTAAATGGATCAAAACTCTTATTTAAATAAAATTACTTGTCGACTGGGGCGTTTCTATGTAAGATTTTCACCAGTGACTTCAGCAGTATACCGCAGTTGCTATTTCAATCGAGCGATTGAATATCAAATTTTTCTAATGTCAATTTCTTTAGCAAATTCTTGATCCAAAGACGTTAGCACACTGTGAATTAAAGGCGAACCTATGTAGAGCGAAGGTCACAGCAACCGCGCAGGCGCTGGCGCACCTCTCGGCTCGCTTGAAGTCTCATATCAGTCGCTTGCGCGGGAACTGAGCATAACTGACGCGCGTATTGTTGCGCATTCCGTAATATTTATTCATTTAAATTTCTGAATTATTGAGTCATTTGCTGCAACAGTGACACGTACAAATTCCAGAAATATCATTCAAAATCTGCATTCATATCGAAATGATCGTCGCGTGTGAGCAACAGTGATTTTCCGTTTTGTTTACCTACAATTAGTTGTTCGAGCTAATCATTGAGCTGCTCTCATGAGGTGGGTACTATTATTGGTTTTTTAACGTCCAAATGTTGATTATTAGAGTTGGCTCGAGATCAAAGTTTTGGAACAACACGTGGCTCTCGAGTATGAAGTATAGTTGTTGTGCGTCAGTACTCAAGTGTACAAACACACGGAAATCAAGCGCTGCAAATTGATTCATCTATTACGTGTTTGCGAACGAATATTATCTATAACATGCATTTTATTTATGTTTCTGCTGGCTACATGTAAAATGTCTGAGTCATCTGTGACCTGCGTGTGAGACGTGCGGAATTCGTACTGTTTTTTAACCGGTCACTTTGGAGAAAGGGATGCACTTATTTAAAAACTGACGCTGAGTTTCGCGCAAGTAAATTAAGCTGTCAACATTTTTATAGTGCGAAAGTTTAAGAACCGTGAAGTTGATCGGGAAGATCAACTTCAATTCTGTATTATATCTGTACAATAAATTCATACATGCAATTATGTACTGAAACTTGCCACAACCTAAAATTTCGCATGCGTCTTGTCTTATCGGATTACATAGAACTTTGATAAACCGCATTCTACGAGTGGTTCATGGAACGACTACATCATAACATAAGCTCGGCGGCGAAAGTGCCGACCCATCCCATCCCGTGTCCCACAGAGTGCTGTTAAGTGTAAACAAACTGAGACCGAGTTTTGAGAACTGTCAATAGTGTAAACGGACACCGGCGACTAACGACGACTTTATTATATCAGTCGGGACATACCTACAAGTAATACTATGGTCAACCACTGACAGTATGTGAAAACAGTAATTAAATAACATAACAATAAGAATTTCCGCCTCCTAAAGCAACTGAAAGCGGTTACTGGAAACTGTCAATTTTTTTTTTATTAATGATGGGTTTGCTTTTGACTCTTGTCTATGTCAGAGATGACAGTGACAAAGTCTACGATGGAGCGAGCTTACTCAGAAGGAGCCTCTTCAATCTAACTTTGAAGAGGTTAGGATTGTAAGCTTTTGGAAACACAGACGCTGGCAGAGAGTTCCACTCCTATCCACACTTATGAAGTGAAAATACTACAAATTACTATTTATCCCGCATTGTGAAAACGTTTAACCAAATAAATAAGGAAACATATTTGAACTACTCGAATGTAGAACTGATGCAGCACATTGAAGCCGGGAAATGGTCAGTTAAGTCTTAATTCAATAAAGGCGGATTGACTGAACTGCGGTCGGTGATTTACCCTTTTAACCGTTGATTCTTTACACGCGACTGTTTTGAATGTGTCACAATTTCTCAAACTATAAAATATCCTGAACAGAATTCGAGGTCCTCTTACTTTTTCTTCGGTATGCGATGGCCACGGACCAGAAAGTGCAATTACGTGTGCACTGGTACTGGTAAAATCTATAAATCCGATGTGTTATGTTGTGCGTGACTTGAAACAATACTAATAAACTCTGCATTTATATCGCGCGACCGTCAGGAAAAAAGTCAAGAACGACATCTTAGGAATGTAAAACTGAGTAAATGTTGTGTAATGGAAAAGCCAACGGTAGTGCTATGTTAACTGGATGACATTTCTAGGGTGCTGAGAGGTTAGTCTTCTGTTCACTTCCAGCGATTCTATAGCGTGCTCCATTTCGTTCACGTCGAGAGGTATTCGACACTTTTGCCTGCAGGACAGACTCGACCATTGTCCATTGCGGCCAGACTGACGATAAAGAAACTGTTACACAAATATGTATGCGCAATAAAAATCTTTAGTGTGAAGTTTCATATCTGCATTGTAATAAAAATATCTTGTGTCTGTGGGAAGTTATTGATAAACCAATTGCTTGCACGAATTGTGAGTGCATGACGCGCAGTAGCCAAACAGCAGTTTAGAATAAACATGCACAAAGCTTTTAAGTATAGTTTTGTTTGGAAGTTTTAAGAAGTTTGCAAGCAGCAGGAGTTTGAAAACGCATTTTTATCTTCAAAAAGGAGGTGGCTCTATGTTCGGCTGTATGTATCTTTTTTTTTTTTTTTTTATTCAAAAGCTTATACTCCAGAGGTGGTCCTATTGTCACCAAGTCGGAAACTGATGATGGGATCGCATGAAAATCGAGGGAAACCCTCAAATTTTATAAGCACATACACTGTTTTTCATAATTTCTAACGCAATTCAGATATTTGTGGCTGGTAATCATCATCTTATGTTGCTGTGCTGATGCACAGCAACATAAGATGATGATTACCCATCATCAGATGGAAGGTATAAGTCAGGATCTGATGATGTGATCCCATGAAAAATGTTTGTTCAGCGATATTTTTGCCAATTTTTAACCGATTTGGATGATTCGTTTTTGGTTTGGAAGAGTATTTTCTCGGACTGGTCCCATTTAAATTTAGTGAAGATCTGATGATGAACTTCGGAGGTAGGCAACGGAACTCTTCAATAAATGATAGCAAATGTATATTTCTGTAATCGCATGTCTGTTGATTGTTTACACCAGTTCATAACATAATATCACGCCGGCACGCTGTGCTTGTGGTACCTGGGTACCACGAAAAAGTGAAAAATATAAAAACTTTTTAACAAAAATATAAAACCGACTTCCAAAAACAAAACACTACAAAGGAAAAAATAACTTTAAATTCGGAAGTCGGTGTTCAAAAACGAAATAACCAAAAACACCGACTTCCGAAATTAAAGTTATTTTTGGAAGTTGGTTTAGTTTTTGGAAGTTGGTTTTATTTTTTTGTTATTTAGTTTTTTTTTATAATAGACATTTACACAGATTGTCTGACTGTACAAGAAATAGTTCGCGAAGTACGTCTAGGGAACTGAACGGATAAAATAGTGATTAAACCGTATTCTTAGGATTTAGAAATTAAAACTTATTAAATAAAGTTCAGCAATAACTAACCCGTTAAATGTCATCATTAACTAAATCAGGTCACATGTGTACCAGGCAATTGACCTTAAGGATGATGAGGTCACCGGAGACAATTAGATTTAAGTACTTACTACCTGTCGGTCGTGTGTGAAAATATTAAGACGTAAGAATATCACGCTAACAACGAGCAATATACAGAATTTTCCAGAAGTGCAGTCATATTTAAGAGTGGTGTTCTATCTACTATACAGTAAAGAAAAAATATCAATAATTTTGCTAGATAATGCAGCACAGACTATTAGGTGTCTGTATTGCAGCCCCCTCTGTTTTTACGCCACCTTGTTTTGTGACATACAATAAAAAAATAGCCTACGACCTATTCTCAGACCTACCAAATTAACACAAAAAAAAAACAACTGGTTGCACTTCGGGAGTGCCGGCAGAAGTAAAAACTTGAATACGTGCTTCTTTCCCTCCGTCTTACGAATTTTCGATCAGGTCACGTGTCCTGACGTCTTACGAATTTTCGATCAGATCACGTGTCCTAACGCGAGTTTAACATTTTTTACCCTTCACAAAAAAAGTGCACAACGCCGCTAACGAAGTTTTCACTTTAAAAATACATAAAATCGGTCAAGCTGTTTCGGAGGAGTTCCATAACAAACACTGAGACACTAGATTTTTATAGATTAGATTAGATGATACGGATGAAAATGTTGAGATGGATGTGTGGAGTAACGAGAATGGATAAAGTGAGGAATGAGTACATTAGAGGTAGTTTAAAAGTGGTACCAGTTACGAAAAGTTGAAAGGGTCTTTGGTCTTCTTCTTCTTGGTGATATTCATAGCTCTTTAGCTATGAATATCACCGGACAATTGCAACCGTCGTAGAATTGTAAAATATCGCGTGAAGTTGTAAAAAAATATTAATAATAATCCACGGACATATTGGAAACTATTGAATTTGGGTGGGATTTATTGTATACAAAACGTTTTTTTTTTATAATATATCGAGAAATCAAAATCTAATAAAGATTTATTATTATTTTACGGAGTCTGCAATTTTCCGGTGAAAAATATAAATGTAGATGGATGGAGAGGCAGAGGGAAGCCAAAGAAAAGATGGATGGATTGTGTGAGGAGTGATATGAAAGAAAAGGGAGCGCGGAAGGGGATAGCGTGACAGCTGACAGGACAAAATGGAAGAAAGAGCAAGAAAATGATGATATACAGACCACCGCCCTTTAATATAACCACGCACTTATTTTACTTCTGGTACAGCTTGTAGATATGACCTTAGAGAAGACTAAAACCAAAAACAAAAAAAAAAACAAAATTTTTGACTTATCGAAGAAGTAGATAAGAAGCCAAGTATGTAGACCTCAGGGTTAATTATACTAATTTTTAAACAATGTTCGCCGCACTTCGCATGGAATGTCCATACGAAGTGCGAAAATGTATGACAGGCATGTGCCAGTCATACATTTTGGACAGTTTGCAAATGAGATGCGAATGCAAAAATTAGTAGAATTGACACACTGCTCAAAAAACTGGCCAAGTGCGACTCGGACTCGCGTGCAAAGGGTTCCGAACGAATTTCTTTTTTTTTTAACATGTTATTTCAACACTATAGAATTCTTATAGATTTTCTTGCATTTTTTTTTTCAAAAATTTAGTCTCAGTTTCGGAGGTAAGGGGGGGCGAATGATAATTTTTCGTCTAATTTCTTAAATACCTAACTTAAAAACATTTATTTTAAAATTATAAAAAAATATAATTAAAACCCTCACAGTAAGCCCTTTCATTTGATATGCCACAAGATATTTTTCAAAAAACTTTATTTTTGAAATTTTCTAGTTTGGCCCCAAAAGTGACCCCATACTATTTTTTTATAATTTACGTAACGCTTCCGTGTTTGGGTCACAGAAGTCCATATGTGCACCTAATTTCAATAGAATCGGTCCAGTGGATCCGGAGAAAACTGGCTGTGGCAGACGGACGACAGACAGACAGACACCCGAGTAGTCCTATTTTGTTCAGTTTTTTGTTCGGAACCCTAAAAAGAAAAGGCTGTATGAATATACTGGTAGTTCAACATTTCAGTTAAATCTACATGAAGAAGAAGTAAAGTTATCTAAAACGTAGTAGTCCTACATTTAGGGTTGATTCGAGACGGTATGCGACGTATAGATTATTTTATGTAGTTATTAAACACATCCTGCAGACCTGCACAAGAACGTGCGTATGAGTTTGCGTTCCGCATTACGTTTATTTGCTTTCAATAAACTAGCAGGGACGCGCTCCATTTTGTAAACATCAATAATATAATTATTGTAGAAACGCGCAATTTTTGAACGTTTGTGTTTGTGTAAGACAATAATAAAATAACAGTGTTTTATTTTTACAAGATTGCTTAATTTTTTTTTATATTTATTCAAATTTATTTTCTGTTAAAAATTTGTTGGAACGCCCCTACCAAGGTACTGCGCTCATTTCAAATGGCTAACGGCACGATGCACGATAAACTAAATATATGTAGTTTCATATTTATCGCGTATCAAATATCCAAGTTAAGTAAACGTAAAGTTACTGCTGGGATCTAGACGTAATTCATTCAGCGAAGGACGACCCGGTTAGATTATGACGTAATCTGTGAATAATCAGAATGTAGATGATCATAGAAGCCCACGAAACTTCTTTGTTACCGTATCGATGGCAAATTGAGCGTAAAAACAGATGTAGCAACTATATACCAGCACGTGCTTGACATAAGCCTTATAGCATTTAGACGCGTTGATGGATTTTGGACGCCAATAATGTTCGGTTTATTTACCACTGAGACTGACCGCGAATTTGCATTTAGTATAGGTACCTATCATTATGTAGATTACTGTCACATAGTTAAGAGTGAGGGTCAAAATGGGCATTTCGGAATAAACGAGGTCAAAACTGTCAGACAAGCTTAACCGATCAAATCAAAAACTATATGGCGTAAAACTAGGCTAATCACTGTGAAGTAGCAAATTCATGTGACAGCAGGGGTAAGGGGCGGTATACCCCAGCCCAGCACACTTCACAGCCGCCATGCAGTTTGAATTCATCTAAAGACATAGTCATAATGTTATTGGTATACGCGTACGTTTCTGCTATAATTTTGTATAATGAGTATGTAGTTACTCTCATAAGAAATACGGTAAGATGTAATCGGGAGACTGAATCGCAGTAGCTTTACTGCTTGCGTAGTTACTTCGTAACACTTAGATGAATAGAGATACTCGAGAAAATTGCCGAGTTAATAATTATTACTGTATTAACAAGACATCTCAAGTATTTTACAATTTTACATGGAACTTAAAAAACTGGAGGGTATATGCCATCATAGATGGCACACCTCTGCCTTGCCCTTCGGCGGATAAAGGCAGCAATATTCTGCAATATTTAGTTTCCAATTTTCAACAATACCTGCATAAAACCTCGTTCACGTTGAAACAAATATAATACGTACCTATGCAGATTGAAATTTTGAGAGCTTAATCCATCAAATCAATCACTCATAATAAGCTGTTAGGTTTAGCCAGAGGATAGAGTGCTGTCACAGAGCCGCGCTAATTCAATATGAGTAAGTACATACATTGCATCATACTAAGGTAAATATTTGGCGCAAAAGTGCGAAAATTATGAAGGAACTATTTTTAATTAAACACGTGTTAGTGAAATTGAAAATCCCATCAAAAACATAAATGTGAAAATGGGAGCCAAGTTCAATGTCCGTGATTGTCGGATTCAGTGAAAAAATAATTGAGAGCTAAATGGGCGCCAAGTTCAAGTTCTCCTTTCTCGAAAGGCGTTACGGACGACTACCGAGAGATGTCTGTAATGGTCTTTCGAGAAAAGAGTCGTCTTTATCTGTTTTCCAATAAATAACGTTTTCTAACCTGAATGATTAGGTTATTAATAATAATATTATCTTTAAAGTGATAAATATAATGTTTTTCATGTTAATTTATTTACTACGCAGTACATTTCCTGAAGCTTATTAAAATCATATCAGAGTTGACCTTTAGTTGATAATTATGTTTATGGTACATAATGTAGAATAGATAGGATGCCGTGCACTTATTGCGGATATTGTTCACTTTACATCCCCACACTGAATCATACATAGGTAAGGCCAGACATGGTAGTATGGGAGGAAAAGTTGCATTATAGGTAGTGTTTTTAAACCGATCGACTGCTATTCAATACATCTCCAATGACTAAAAAAATAAAAATCTGTTTTTACAAAAAAAACAACCGACTTCCAAAAACAAAACACTACAAGGTACAAAATAACCTCGGAAGAAAGAAAAGAACTTTAATTTCGGAAGTCGGTGTTTTTGGTTACTTTTTGGTTTTTAGTCGGTTGTTTTTTTTGTAAAAATGTTTTTTATTTTTGACTTTTTAGTGGTACCTACCTACGTACCCATTAACAGCGTACCGGCACAATGTTATGTTAAGAACTGGTGTAAACAATAAAAAAAACATGCAATTTCAGCAATCCCGATCTATTTGCTATCATATAAGTTCAGTCCGTTGACTACCTTGTTCTTCGTCAGATCTTCACGAAATTGAAAATACTCTTCTAAACAAAAAAAAGAATCATCCAAATCGGCTGACAATTGGCGAAAATATCGCTGAACAAACATATTTCATGGGATCTCATCATCAGATTCTAATTTATACCTTCCATCATCAGCTCAGCAACATGAGATGATGATTACCAGGCACAAATATCTGAGTTGCGTTACAAAGTTAATGAAAAACATCGTATGTGCCTATAAAATTTGAGGGTTTCTTCCCTCGATTTTCATGGGATCCCATCATCAGATTCTGACTTGGTGACAATGTGACCAATCACAGATGAAACAAGAATTTTTCAAATCGGTTCATAAATGACGGAGTTATGAGGTAACAAACATGAAAAAAGAAATACTACCGAATTGAGAACCTCCTCCTTTTTTGAAGTCGGTTAAAAAGAGAACCATAAGTCAGCTGGCGCATCCGCAGTGGGTTTGGGTGTGGCAGGTTACGAAAGTTGTAAAAAAAAATACAAAAATGAAAGTCATAGTACGCCTGCTGAAACCTTTTTTTTTGAATAGTTGACTACATACTGAGTTGAAAAACAATGGTTAGCTGCTCCAATGGATTTGGAAAAATAATAGTCCGCCAAAAGAAACTTAACTAGGCGAGTTTTTTACATTATTAAAAGTACGAAAACAACAGTCAGCTGGTTGGGTGGCGGTGGAAAGACCGTCAGCTGACGCAGTAAAGATTGAAAATATTGGAGTATAAGGTTTGTAAAGTATAAAGTTGTGTAAAGACTAAGGAAACACTTTAGCTTTATATATTAGTACTAGTTGACCCACGCAACTTCGTCTGCGTCACAATATGGAATAAGGGAATATGCATGCGATTTTTTTATTTGCAAAATGAAATACTTATTTGCTCTAGAAAACAATCGAGAAATTATTTTTTAAATACCTTCATCAGCGATGAAGTTATAAAGCTTCAAAGATTACAATTAGAAAGATAATTCCGATGAAAACTTTGACGTCATCGTCTATGACGCCTATACAGCTGCCATAGAACACAGCGTTTTCGCGAGAGGGACAGATATATTTGTTTAAAATAATTATATCTCCTTCGTTTTTCGAGTAATTTTGATTCTATTTTCACTGTTAGTATTATATTTTTGTATATTTTTAGATAAACTGCATAAATATGTTTTTCATGCATATTCCCTATTGCTACCCAATGTAGCAATTCGCGCTGTTTCCTTATAAACACATATTTCGAGATAGATTTTGAAACTGCTTGAGCCCACAACACGGAATCTATACAAATATTATAAAGCTGAACATCATTAATGAAAATAGTGACGCAGACGAAGTTGCGCGGTTCGGCTAGTATTTTCATAAATTCTGTTGTTGCATCTTTCCTATTTTAGGAGCACAGGTTTAGGTAGCCCGAAGGTCCATATTCCACCCGCCACCATGCAGCTGACCATTTTTTTTCAACTGAGTATCATGTCAACTATTCATAAAAAACCGGCCAAGTGCTAGTCTGACTAGCACACCAAGGTTTCCGTACCATAAACCTTATTTTTTATTATTTTTTGTTATAGCGGCAATAGAAATACACAATATGTGTAAATTTTAACTGTCTACGTATTACGGTTTATGAGATACGGCCGCTGAAAGACAGACGGACGGACGGACGGACAGCGGAGGTTTAGTAATAATAGGGCTATGTTGGTACCCCTTTCGGTACGGAACCCTAAAAAAGGTTTAGCCCGCGTACAATGACTTTATTTTTTGTTTGTTTTTTTACAACTTTCGTAACCAACAACACCCAAACCCACCGTTACTTGAGCAGCTGACGATCACTTCACACATTGGCCATACAAGATCTACTGTCCATGTCAGCCGGCTTACTATACTATGACTTTTTTTATTTGCAACGGTACCTCCCATACTACGGGGAGTATGAGGAAGTCCGGAGTGTTTCTGCGTACAGCGACGAGCGCTGTGAAATTGACGATTCGAGTGTAAAATCGAAACGTTCGACATTTGCCGATCGATTGAATGGTCAAAGCCGAATAGGTTACACGGAAACATACCACTAAAAATATTGACCTGAGTTTATCAAAAGGTCAGAAGCACCTAATTGAAGTCATGCGAATACCTATCATGTTCAGACATTGTTTCAATTTATTAAAATTGGTGCAGTTGCAGAACTGTCTATAATTTTAGACAGTCTTATTTTTGTACCGTATAATTCACCTGATGGTCACCACACTGCAGTACCAAAGTTACGCATCTAAACTGCCTATCCTTTAGGAAGGACAGACTTTAATTTTTGTATGGGACTGCATATGTCGTATTTGATTAAATTACTAAGCAGAATAAAATGAAAAAGGTCTTTTTATTTCAAACACTTCAAAAGATGGACTGAAAATAACTCACGTCTGTAATTAACAAGTACTGCACTTATTAAATTCCTTTCAGCTTTTATAATCTGTTTGCGGACAAAGAAATAAACAATACCTACGGTCCTCAGGTTGCCGCATATGATTAATATGAAACCTGAAGCAAGCGATAACAAAGGTGAACGAACATTCTTCGAGACGGCATTATTTTTTAGTTATTTATGATTGTTGGTACAAACGGTACACATATACAAACAAGAAAGATTTTGATTCAAATATCAATGGTTTCAGTGAGTGAATCATCATGCCGTTATTAAGAGAAGGGTAGGCAGTGGTGTCCTACCTTTAAGTCGACTAGTACAGCAACATTTCGCCAGTTATGTAAAAATCCCATGCAATGGAAGGCAAGCTTTTTGTTACAGATAACACAAAACATAACCCTTCCTTGGTAGTCCGGTATAAAATACCCGACAGAAGATTCGAATCCAGGGGGCTACTCTTTAAGCCCGAAGTCCTTATCATCTTCGGGTTTAGAGAGTAGTCCCCCCGGTCCTCATGCTCATGCAGTGTATGCGACAACCAGCTGTAGGTACCCACATTGTATACAAGCTAGTATACATTTCAGATTTGAAAGACAATGTTACAAGCTTTCCATTCCCTAATTAGATCTGAAAGGTATTTGAGGACACAGGTTTCGAGCGACCACAATAATGTGGAGAGATAAAATTTGATTAAAACCAAACAGCCGCCGGTGGTGTTCTGGACTGTAAACATTAATAATCTGGACCTAATATTGGGAAGCACCTGGCTAGCTACCTAATACTGTGCAGCGTTCCGCGTTCGATATAATAGATTATATGTACGACATAATTGCCAGCATATATTACAGGTAGGTTGGAAACTATTATGATAGCTGATGGCATGAACAAGGTCATTGTTAATTGCTACCATATGATTAGATGCATTATGCTTACCTACGTAGAGATTAATTTAATTTGTAACACTGACAGGGTTTCGCCTGGCGACTTAGATCACTTCAAGACATGAACATCTACCTATCCATTATATGTCATACTAAACTGTTGTGATCATGGTGTGATGAAGTTTATGACGTGTGTAGCGTTTGTGAACGGAAATTACGGCCAACTCATAATTAACGTTACGTTTAGCTATTATTCATAATTTTCTCACCACAGACGATACTAAGTACTGTTTCATTTTTGAGTGAATCATTTTCGTAGGTACTAAATCAAATTAATTAGAGAACACGCTAAACAACGCTAGCTAAGAGCGAGCTTACAGTGATCAGACAAATCAGGCAGAAAAATCATGGAACAGAGGGCCTAGCACGAATAGTTTTGACGTATAGTAAAATTACGCAAAAAATTATTTGAATTAGATACTATATTCATATTTTTGAATTATATAAATTGTGTATGTCCCATAAAATTAAAACAAAATACTATGGGGTTGTAGTTTTACACATTCAAAATTCACTTATGCTAACGTTACTATACGTCAAAATATTCGTGCTAGGCCCTCTGTTGATAACGCGGTGATGCAGAAGCGATTCGAGTTGCAATTACGAGAGAAACGGGAGTCAGTCGACATTATTTCTGGGCAAACTGTAGACACACGTATAATTCAGTGCCGTTTTTAACGCAAAACGACTCGAAGATCGTAATTAGCATAGCAGACGCTTTAAAGATGGAATGCCCTTATAGATGTACATTCTTACACTACTCGTACTCTGCTATATTTAAGTAAACTCGGCCGAAACCGTGCGAGGGTGCGGCACGGCGATCGAAAGTGCCGTGATACTGGAGCAAACGTGAATACCACGCCGATTTAATTAGTTTTTGTACAGGTACAGTTTAAAATGGACAGGATTTTGAAGTGAAAACTTCTTTAGCGGCGTCGTGTACTTTTTTTGTGATGTTAAAAACTTTTAAACTCGCGTCAGGACACGTGACCTAATCGAAAATTCGTAAAACGCCAGGACACGTGACCTGATCGAAAATTCGTAAGACGGAGGGAGAGAAGCACGTATTCAATTTTTCACTTCTGCCGGCACTCCCGAAGTGCAACCAGTTGTTTTTTACACGTGTTCGCTAGGTCAAACAATTTTTTCTTTTTTGGATTTTATTCATCAAAGTTTGGCCTTATTTTATGCTTTTAAGTATCGTCAAAATTTTCATTTTATAAGAAATCATCCTACTTAGATTGTTCAGTGGCCAGTGCGAGTTTCTGTTTCCGTTCTCGATCGCGTTTACGTAAACAATTTGTATCGATACTGAATAGGTATGCGCTTTCTGGTGACAATAACAGAAAACCTTTTTTCCATACATATTGACATTAGCACATTAAAACACTCGCACGAAGCATTCTGACAACAAGTCAAACTCTACAAATTTTAAACTATTAGACATTAACAATTTTTTTTACTTTTGATAGGCATACGTTTTAACACTTATCTATCTCACCTGATAGTAAGCGACGATGCGGTCGAAGATGGAGCACGTTTGTCTAGAAGTAACCTATTCACTCTTGACTTAAAGAAGGTTGTAATTTTAACTATTCTAGATAATCTCTAGCTTATTCTGTTGACACACAGTTGCGTCAATAAAGCAGGAAGTGAGGGCAAAAGTCAAATAAACGTAACAAAAACCTAATTTGTATCTCTTGCACAATAGCGAAAGATGGCATCATCAGCTTATTTATTCAAATAATAGGTACTAAGATAACCAATACAAGTATTATCCGAAAATTTATTCTGCGCTATGGAAATTGGGGAACCCAAATTCAACATACCTAAATTCAGATATGTTCTGATTAAAGTATTAAACGTAGTATTTATGAATATCAAATCAAATATTAACTTAACAGAAAAATTAGAATAGCTTTATACTGTGACCTTACAGCGGCGATGTAACTTCTGAAAGGAGAATAAGTAGTTTGATTCATTCATTCAGAGTCAGGGGGGTTTCTCTCTAAGCCCGAAGTCCGTAGTTTCGGGTTTAGGTGATGGTAGGTATTTTACTCAATATCATCTAACCACTAAGAATTAATGATAACACGATTTGACAGCTACTGTAATTCGTGTTGTCATTCATTCTCAGTTCAGGTTCGGGACTAAACGTAAGTCTGTAGGAAGAATACGCCCGCTACTAAGCCCGAAACTACGGACTTCGGGCTTAGAGAGTAGCCCCGCTGGAGTCTTTTCTACCTACCAACGAATTATTTCCCTTTTTAGTCACCTTGAATTAAGTTTGGAAAGGGTCTCTCAACTCAAGTCTACGAAGACAGCTGTAAACTCGGCGAAATTTACACTAGTACATATTACACTGCCCGAAAAGTCGCTTTACAAAAGATTATCTTAATTCCATGTATCTAGAACTCAAGACCATAGGTTCCAATGGTTTTGCATACCATAGAATAATTTATTTATTAAAACTTTATGAACCAGTATAAAACACTGTGCAAAGGCGGAGATTTTCTACCAGGTTTGTTTTAAGGATGGGAAATCATCAAATGACTCCATCCGCTCTGGGCGGTGCAGAAGGTAGTGTCAGACTTATCCGTGTTCCTCCTCCTCTTTTGAACAAATTCCGCAAAACCTTAGGGTGGTGCAGAGGCCGAACATGGCAGGTACAAAAATAATGTATCAGCCTATAGGGTTCCCTGACGCTAGGAAAAAGGCCTCCTCTATGTGAAATGAGCCTTGAACCACTACGAAAGTCTGAGTTTTGTGAGTCTCGGAACCTTTCAGTTATATTGTGAAGGAAGTTACAGTTGGTTAGGGGTGACATTTGAATGTCTACTTGTTGCCAGTTAAATAACAAAGCATTGCATTTATTCTACACACGAGAAGGCCGAGAACGATTGGCGTGTTCGTAACATGAAACTAGGTTCATAACAGTTAGCCTGAAATCTAGTCTATATACTTTTGTTTTGTTTCGCTGTCGCGTGTTAGCCGTTATTGAAGAGGTAATGTCTAAGTCACGCTACTACTCCCAAATATCGCCTACCACAGAGTACGTTTACCCTTTGTTTTGTTCGAAAACTGGGCTTACTCGAATGCAAGGAAAAGACGAGCTATTGCATTTCAATAAAATACTTTATCGATTTCAATTAAATTTTAATATCTGTCTTCCAGATATCGTTCAATGCGTAAATAAACACACAATGGCATGGGTATCGTTATCATTGTGTATCAGGAACGCTATCTCCCCTGTTAGTCTTGCTAAATTCATGTACCTACGCCACGCTGAGTAACACGCAGGGTTCCAGGCAACAAACAGTAGTACAGTTTTATAACAGACACACTCATAGGTACGTCACTCGCTCCAACTAACGAAATTAACAGCATTCGTTCAGTCAGGTACTGTAACACGTTGATATAAGACGTCCGTTACGCGTTAGAATCGAGCCCTCAATTAATTAATTTGTAAATTCCGTAAACCATATTATTCAAGAACTATCTGAAGTTTGATTACTGCCTGTTATCTGTGGTTTTGAAGTCACACCAGTACCTACCTCCACGACTCCACGTATCTGATAACAGCGGTCGCGATAACGGCCGATACCTAGCTGACTCAGATTGACTTCATTAGCCCGTGAATACGTTGGTCTATTTGTTGCATTGATATTTAGTCCAAAATACGAGGAAACTAATGTTAGTGAAGTGAATAATTTGTGTGAGGTGTGCGTGATCGTGGGGAGGTAGTCATATGTATAGCTAATAGACGTTTTAATTGTTTTCAGTGCGTGAGTAACAGAGTGAGATGGTGACGTGAGGACAGCATGCGCTGGTCGAGCTGGTGGTGGGTGGTGGTGGCGCTGCACGCGCGCTCGCTCGCGCAGTCCGCCACGCCGACCGTTTGCGAGGAGGACGCCTGCCGCTGCGACCCCTTTACCAGAGTCATATGCACATGCACCGGAGAATACTCCGTACGTAACAATTATAAATATTTCGTCCTTACCAACTTAGACTGTTTCAAGAATGATCTAATGTAGAGACAGTGACTCATATCATCTTGATGATCTTATTAAAATTACCATATTATAGTGATCACTACCTGCGTATGTTAATATTGTATCTATTGTCAAGGTAAACAAATCGTGCCACACTCTATAGGTTTCATCCAACGCTCGTAGAAATGGCTACTAAGAAAACATTAATTTCTCAATAGCGTTAATTTGCATTTGTTGCAGGAGGTGACTCTACGGCCAGACGGGGCTTACAGAGTTCCATCTACTGCCACTGGTATCATTATCGATAGCTGTTCCCGTGTAACATTCCTGCCCGATACAGTTCGAAATCTTAAACAACTTCGCAATATCGAACTAAGAAATGTGGATCACGTTGTCATTAACGAGCGAGCACTATCTTGGTCCCCGTTCTCCAATCCGAACGAAATGGACCCAGGATTACGGATCTCGATAAACAACTGTACGATAGACGAGATCGCGTCTCACGCCATACAGGGACGCGTTAACGATGTCGTCATCAGCAACAGTAGAGTCAAGGTCTTGAAGCCGTTCGCATTCTCAAGCCTCACAGGAGTCAACAACATTGAGTTGTCAGACAATGTCTTTGAGAACATTGAAATACAGACTTTTAAAAAATTCACCGTGGATAATTTTGTGCTGCGCGGCGGCAGGATAAACTCGCTACCGAGCAGGTTTCTATCAGACGTAGAGGTGACCAACCTGTTCCGGATGGAAGGAGTTACTGTTAAGTATTTGTATAGTTTAACTTTTCTTGTCAATTCACCAAAGAGGGTCCTCATAGAAAGTAACAACATAGAAACTTTGGAAAGTGACGGTTTTCACATAGTTACGAGAGGACCAATTACGTTTAGAAATAATACAGTGACCAATTTGAGGAAGGGTGCGTTTTTTGGATTCACTGTGGACTTGGAGATAGCATCGGTCATGGGGCCGCAAGAGTTGCTGATCGACAACAACACTGTGACTAACTTGACGCCGTCCTCACTAATGTACAACCGTACGAGACTGACTTTGAGGGTAGACGGCTTGAACCTGAACACGTCTTGTGCTTGTGAGCTAGCAGAGAACTGGCGTGAAGTGTTAAAAGAACAAGGTGGTACTATAACGTGCTGGTACGAGCTCGAGGGCTACTATGTATCGTTGCCGACTTATGTGGACAGTAGATGTGGCCCATTCAAACAAAACTTCTGGATATTCGTAGTCATAGGGGTTATTATAGTGTTATTACTAGCGGCCATAGCCATATTCTTTATAGTTAGACGAGAGAACGAAAAGAAGAAGAAAGTGCAGATAGTCATGCCTGATGGAAAGACTTACAGGGAGACGGAGTTTCATATCGTTGTTGAGAGAGCAGAGCTCCTGACTACAGATTTATGATCGGCTCGTGGTGCGTGAGCAATGGAGCTCTGTCCTTCTGTATCTGGTGATGACAAGCAAGCAATTGATAACCAATTCTATGAATAGAACGCTCCGATATTCATCTGCACGTTCAGAATTCTACCTCAGGAGCTCGATACTGCTACATTTAGGTTTGACTGGTTTTGACAACAGTTTTCACGGCACGTTTTGATATCGCGACCGCGGCACACGCTGGCCGCGTGCCTTCAACATCATGTTATTAAACGTAACAAAATAGTCAGCATTAGAGCTCCGCCGCCGCTCCGTCATTATAAAAGTGCCAACATTAGTTTTACACAGATCAGTATTACGCGATGTGGTGTTGCAAAAGATACTACTAAGTTTTTTGTTAATAGTAGCGTTAAATTATTGTGATAAATAAAAAAGTACAACGAATATTGTGTTTCATTGTGACGATTCTGCGATTGATGATTTCTGTGCGAATGTTCAGCGAATATAGCGAAAGTTACACTATAATCATAGTATTTAATGACGAACTGCAATGCGAACATGACGAAATGACGTACAGTTTATAAGTGACTATAAAACTGCGTGCATTATTACTAAAGAGCTGTGGCGACCTACTTGTTAACGTAAAACTTGGATGTATGTGCATTTCTAGCAGTTTTGCAAACGACATTATGTGCTCATAACACAAGACAATAACATAAATATTATTCGCTCCATTATAGGTACATACTTATTGTAATTGCCGATATGTGACCACTTATACTTCAGGCAAAGTTGCTTTTGTATTGAATGCACAATTCATATTTGTGCTGTATATGGCGTAACGTGCAGCTCCGCACAGTCTCCTATTTATTTAATCTAGCTAGTTTATTCAAACACTATATCAACTCGAATGACAGCAGGAATATTTTCCAACAATATAATTTGAGAGCTACCTTATTGCATATTCTCTAAATGACTTAACTTACTTACCAATTAATACGTATAGGCGCGGTTATTCTATTACCAATATTGTATTATCCTACCATAGGCACTAACCAAGTGCAGCGACTTGTGCACGTTTTTGACATTTTACGACTTGACCTATAGCCATTTGAGCTGAGAGGTGCTAATCTATTAGGAGCCATAGTGCCTAGAAATAAAGGGACAAAATGGTTTGATGGTGACGTCGTCGACTGTACACAACTACACACTGCACCTTTTACTGGTTTCAAACAATTGTCGAGAAGAAATAAATTTCCTATCGTCACAACGGTTGCATTATTGGCCGTTATAACAATGAGCTCATATTCCTCTTGGGAAGGTAAACAAACCTCTTAAATGCGTCTTTGTATAAAGAGCACTGCGACTGAGAAATGTAATACAGTTGAAAGTTACAGTATATTGTTGGTTATTATAATCCTTCATCTAACTTTGCCAGCCCTGCGCGGCGCAGTAGGTCAGGTATCTATCTACCTTATGATTAGAGACACGGCATGAATCTAATACAAAGACGACACTGTATCGCCTACAGATGGGTTATTTCCAGGTTCTGTCATCGTATTACTATGTAAATTTTCAAGGTTTGGATAGTGGCGTCAATTCCCTTGTCCAGAAACTAAACTAGCTTAAGAGAACCGACATCGCTTCATGACATTCAGTTTGAAAAAATGACAGTGACATGGTAAAGCGGCTGCAAGGTTACAACGCGCAACGTTAGAAATGACTATTATGACGATACCTGGTTTTTCGCGATAGCTTTGATACAACTAAAATGCTCCTTCCATTTCTTATTTATAACAGAGAAAAAGATAGAAATTCACTAATGCAAGTTAAGTCATGAACAAGAGAATCGGCACCAGTTCTTTGTAGTCAAGATAACCACACTGACTTCTGACTTACGGTTCTCCCTTGATGATAAATCCAGTGTGTACCTGTTCGATTACATGTCATACATATTTCATTTGCATCACATACTCACCGTAGCAGTAGAGCGTTGAGAATTCCTTGCTGCCTTCAGAGATATAGCTAACAATGGGACTATTATAGTAGCAAGCATTCTATATGCTATGGTGTACGAGTACGTACAGTCAACAAAGCTATTCGGTATGCAGGCAGCTAACTTGAAACTACTTTTAAACAATGTTGTGAATGTGCTGAGTAGACAATTATTGTACACCACACTTGTGAGTATGTCATAAGCTTAAAAAGTTATAATGCACACATAAGAAATAAATATTGGCAGGTCCAGTGGAAAAAGAAATATTTTTGCCTGCATACCGAAAAGCTTTGTTGACTGTTTATTGTACAATTTATGCTATGTATCGACGATCTTTTCTCTACGGATTTTAGGCGGTGTTATTAAAATGAATATTGATATTATTGAGGTATGTATCCTTAATTTGTTATTCAAATAAAACGGAAGTCTGTTTTTGATAAAAATGTTAATCTTCTTGCGCTGTTTCCTGTGGAAGGTCACAAAACTGAGGACGAATATTTACACTCTATAAAAATGCTGATGATTGCTGATAGTCTTTTTTATTTATTCTAGTGGTTTAGCCGCACAGAAATTATTCACCACGCCATACTAATATTATAAGAACCAAAATGTTATTGGTTTATCTCATGTATTTTGAAGGGGCAATCGTACGCAGACCGCTAAATCATCATAGTCTTCTTCAAAGAGTTGCCATCGCTGATTTCTTCAGGCACGACTTCTAAGAAGCCCTAATTTACAACCTAAAGCAATGTAACGCACATTGGAAACAAAAACATTAGTTTCATATAATTATAGCTGCCTAACATTCCTCGCGATGCAATAATATTAACATTATATATTATGTTGTAATACTTGGATTATATGTTTGTAAACAATTACAACTATGTGGATTGTGATTACTTTGAAATCAGGAAGTATAATGTATGATTATACTTGTATAATAACTTATGAGATCTTGTAGTACGGTAATTGCTATAAACTTGTTAAATAGTGCAATAGTGATGGTTGTAAAACAGAAAATAGGTTATTACTAAGATTATACTTATGGTAATTAATTCCTCACAAGTATTAAACTCTAAAATTTGTAGAGAAATACAATTTGTAGCAATTACATTTTATGTTATGAAGACATGATAGTATATTTACTTTTATACTTTTTTTTTACTTTGTAACCAAATTTAACAAAAAAAAACTCTAGATATACAGAAAGCCATAGATCTGTGTCGTCTTTTTTTTAGTCTTTACGCTTATATCTTAACTATGCAACGGATTTTAATACGGGTTTCATCAATAGACTGAGTGATTCAAGAAGCAGGTTTATATATATTTTTTTTTTAATTAGTCCCTAAAATCCAACGGGATCGGGGAAGTAGGATACCTGTGCGCGTACAAACTAGCGGTCAAAAGCTAGTTAAAAATATATATTTTGTCTATCTTTTCTGTTTATATTCTAAACATATTATGTTATTATATTTTGGCGTTGGTTTGGATTTTTTTTACGGTGGGTTATCGTAAGGGATACTTACTGTACTGGAGGATTTTCAACTGTCGGCGCATGGCCGAGATTCGATCGATATGCTTTTGTTTCCAATGCGCAAAATTGTCAATAAATCAAAGTACTTACCGCAACAGCGGCTGTCCATCCAGAACATGGTGTATGGAGGGAGGCGAGGACAGTTCCAGGCCTCGAGAGAGCAAGAGAGCCTCGCTCCCATCGTGAGGAGGGTCCCCTTCCACGCCTACCGGGCTGCCGCCCATCATGGCGTTGACTTGAACCTCCACTAATGTTGCTGAACAAAACAAAATAATATGTTTTAGGGCTGATTTTTCGATAGTCTGATAACTTTTTACCCAAGGAATAAAAATGGCCACCTGACAGCTTTTGTATGGAAAATATGTCAATTTATTCTTCAAATAAACGTTATCAGACTATTGAAAAATCAGCTCTTAGTAAAGTTATTATAGTCTATTTTAAGTTTCCTTCTCAGTCTCTTTACACACTGTGTCTACGTTTCTACGGTTAACGTCTGATGGAAGCTACTGCATCTTTAATACTCTTAACATTTGTATGTACTATTTTCCCTTGCAACCAATACATATACTATCACATAGAAGTCCTAAGAGTAACATAGAGTTTTAATGAATTTTTGAATTGAATGAACAACACAAGTTATTTTTCCAATTTGCATTTATGTTTCAGTTTTTTTTTTTTTTTGCTAACGAAGTGTATTTAATATTTAAGCAACCCATTAACACTAAACTGCAATGTTATTTGTACAGCAAAAGTGCTCATCCGTTGCTAACTTTTGGACATAAATGGCAACATCGATTAGTATGCTACAGACGATGTGAGCAAGACCGCAATGGGTTCCGTACACCTGCACCAACCCATTCCGATCACGGCTGGGGTTCGCGATGTGATTAGGAACAATATATCATTACACAAAAATAAATCGTTTATATCTGAAACCACATCGACCATACGACCGTTTAAGAAATGTCAACCTTATCTCATGGCCAAAAGATTAGAATTTGCAAATTATATGCGTACGAATATTATTCATTCATAGCTGTTATAAAATAATACCGTCTAATCTTTAAACTAAAAGGTTCAAAACCTTTGAAATTTATTCATATTTATGAATTGAGACTAAAATTATTTAATAAAAATTCTTGGCATCTCAAAATCTTTAGAGGTTTTATAAAAAGGACCTTATGATTAGAACAGTAAGGAATATAATCAAAGTATTAATTAGTTTCAGGCATAGTGTAATTTAAATAGAACAAAGTGTCCTTTGTTATGTTTATTTCTATTTATATCTAACAGCAGCTTTGCTGGCGCTAGTGAACTAACCGCAAATGAATAATTCGTTCATTCATAACATTATCAGCTAAAACAAGAACACATAACGGAATCAACCAAACGATTATAAAATAAAGTTGATAGTTACTGAGAACCGAGAATATTAACCTTGAAGTTTTATTTATTTTCCTATTATTATCATGCAAATGTTAAGTGATGCGAAATGGATATTAGTTATATCACAAAATTCACACTTTATTTTATGAGTTAATTTATACCTCTTTTGCATATTTTTAACATTGAGAATCAACATACAAATGGTGGAGGACCTTAAGGATATTCATTATTACTACAAGCGCGCGTATTTTATGATTTTTGACCTTCTATGCTAGCATAGCATATCTCAAAGAACCCGTGTGTTAAAAATAATAAAGTCAACGATTAATCAAATCGTTTCTTGTATTGTAAAATATACCTTATTTATTTATTTTATTTTTTGTTTTTAAGAGACTTGTTAGGGAACACTACTTGTCGCTGTGATTACTTTTTAGATGTTGATTTTTTAAAAATGACACTTATTTTCTTTTAATGTGTATATTTATTATGTATGTATTTGTGTATCTATTTTAGTATTTTGTATTGCTCTGTAAGAATTTTTACTTAAACTTTATATTTGCACCAAGTGCAACCCCATTTCTTGTCCAGGCTATCCCTATCCATTCCAGGTTGCCTGGAAGAGATCGCGGAATGCGATAAGGCCGCCAATTGTATTTATTTTAGTTTAATTTTCCTTCATATGTTTTAATTTGGTGTACAATAAAGTATATATAATAAAAAAAAATACTTTTTTACCCGATCACGGCAAAGCCAAAAGGAAGGGTTATAATTTTAGCTGTCTATTTATGTATGTATATATTCATATGTTCCACTCTAGCGCCTAAACTACTGAACTGATTTTTTTGTTTTATGTCGTTTGGTCACTTTTTGATACGGCTCAAAGCAATCTTAAATCTGTTTTATTGCGACTCTGTGATATTAACTTGTTAAAACATTGACTGGGAATCCCCCTTACATGAAATAAGTTGTTAAAAATAATGTGTGATTGCCTTGACCTTGGTTTTGGGACATACCCATCCGGGCGGCGTCGGGCTGACACATAAAGATTGCTAATCACAGGAATAGCATCATGCATAAACGATATTATTTCGCCCATGAAATCACAATATCAGGATTTCTGCTGAATAGCGTGTGACTATGGGCCTCTCCCAAGCATCGCTCGCCACATTGACAAGTCCCGCTCCTCCCATCTGCGACCATCACCAGGTCATCGGTCCATCGTAAGTGAAAGCTTCAATTAACTTCGTTTTAGCATGGCAATACTCGCGGCAGTCATGGCCCTATCCCTACTGTCTCTTGGTCTTGGTAGGACCCCGAACAATAATTGCGTACGAATCGTCATTTATTACTTAAAGTTTAAGATCACGATAGATTTCGACGTGAACAGTAGCTATATAGAACGAATTTTTAAAGCGTGGCTGGATGGCCAACTCCGAAACTATGAGGAATATCGAATCTCGAGCTCGATTTTGATGAAAACGAAACTTGCATCGCTGGATTTTTTATTTAAATCTGTGGTCCGTTCGGGAATAGAAGCTGTTGATTTTGAGAAAAGAACACATCCTGTATTATTACACCATCTGAAAGTGTCGCTACTAAGGATCAAATCTGGGAAGTAATTACACATGGAAAACTAAAGGAAAACGCTCATTTATAACAAATTACTTTACATATTGTATACAGGGGGCCTACAAAGGCCACTTTAGCAGAATCATATTAGGATCATAATATTAACCATACAATAATCTGTCAAATTTAATTTTCATCTTTATAGCTAACGCATTAGGTTCAAGGTTGATTAGGAAAATTTGACAGTAACAGGTGTCGTTCTGATTCTACTAAAGTGGCCTAAACCACATGGTCGGGAGTATTTGAATTAGTAGTCAATCGACACGAAAAGAAGATGACCGGAATGAAACTCATTTCTGATTTTTAAATTAAGGTTATCAATAAATGATGGATGTCAGTGCCATGCTAATACACAACATCAATAGTGTAGCGTGTAGGAACTATACAAGTATACACAGCATAGAAGTGACAACGTCTAGTATTTAAATAAAATTCCGAATTTAAAAGCTAAATGGCACGCAATGCACGTTCCCTATAAAGGAATGAATAGCTCCAAATCTTAGAGGCATACTTACAAAAAGTCAGTGGTGGTATCTCAATATCCGGGGCTAAGAGCTTGGAAGCGCAGGCGGCGCCAGCGTATACCAATTCCATTTCGAGAGCGACCAGCCCGATGCGCTGGGTGGTCAGTGGCGTGTCCTCGTAGCCCACGCAGAGGCAGCGGAAGCCGAAACGATTGTCTTCACTGAAAATTGCGGATTATTTTAGTTTATAGTGAAATCCTAACATATAAAATACTTTCGTTGCTGAGAGAGTGACTGACAGACAACGCACAGCCGAAAATACTGGTGGTAGAAAGCTGAAATTTGGCGTGTAGGTTCCTTGGGAAGCACTAAGAGAGGATTTCCGAAATGTCAACGGTAAAGGGAAATAAAAAACTTTTTTACAAAAAATACAACCGACTTCCAAAAACAAAACACTAAAAGGTACAAAATAACTTTGGAAAAAAGAAAAGAACTTTAATTTCTGAAGTCGGTGTTTTTGGTTATTTTGGTTACCTTGTAGTGTTTTGTTTTTGGAAGTCGGTTGTATTTTTTGTAAAAAAGTTTTTTATTTTTCACTTTTTAGTGGTACCCAGGCACCTGCGTGCCCATTAACAGCCTACCAGCTCAAAGTTATGTTAAGAACTGGTGTAAACACTAAAAAAACATGCGATTTCAGCAATCCCGATCCCTTTGCTATCATTTATTGAAGAGTTCCGTTGCCTACCTCCGAAGTTCTTCGTCAGATCTTCACCAAATTAAAACGGGACCAGTCCAGGAAAATACTCTTTCAAACAAAGAAAGAATCATCCAAATCGGCTGACAATTGGCGAAATTATCGCTGAACAAACATTTTTCATGGGATCTTATCATCAGATCCTATTTTATACCTTTCATCATCAGCTCAGCAACATGAGATGATGATTACCAGGCACAAATATCTGAATTGCGTTAGAAAGTTCATGAAAAACATTGTATGTGCCTTTAAAATTTGAGGGTTGCCCTCGATTTTCGTGGGATCTCATCATCAGATTCTGACATGGTGACAATGGGACCAATCGAAAAGTATACCCTTTCAGACGAGACAAAAATGTTTCAAATCGGTTCATAAATGACGGAGTTATGAGGTAACAAACACAAAAAAAAAATACAACCGAATTGAGAACCTCCTCCTTTTTTTGAAGTCGGTTAAGAACAGAATATGCTCATATCCAGTTTTTTTCCGTTACGCTAGTAAAATATATGTTTATGATATCTTCATCACCATTGATACGATGAAATAATAGGTTTCTTTTGTTTTGCATGTTTTGGATAACAGTTGTTTTTTTCCACATGATGACCTCACTCTTGAAGTTAACCTCTCTTGATGATAAGCGATGGACGTGATCTACGATCGATCAGGCAAGCGCTGATAATACGTCTTCATTTCACTCTTCATTTAAATTTAAGGCTAGATAATTATGTCCTCAAGTTTATTGATATTTTACTCATTTAGTTGTTTTGTCAGTCTTCATGTTCCATAACATCATATTTTGAATTTGTGATGACGCCAAGTAAAAAAAGAACAAGACACTTATGAAAAATAAGATCTGCGCAATACTTTTCTGTCGTCTATTTTCCTTGTTTATCGTTACCTTATAATTTACTCTCATTTCATTCAGGTATTACTTACTAGTGGACGTCACGTGGTTTCACCCGCTTAGTTCCCGTGGGAGTACGGGCATAAAATATCTAGAGTTTATTTCTTACATACAAAAATACAAACCTTTTCTCTTTATAGTATTATTATAGATAGGAGTTTTTTTTTTTACTATTAATAAGCACGTGCTTGACCACCATCTCACCTGATGGTAAGCGATGATGTGGTCGAAGATGGAGTACGCTTGCCTAGTAGTAACCTATTCACTCTTGACTTAAAGACTTATATTTTATATGTATTAGTTTATTTTTATTTTAATGTTTTGTTGTGTATAGTATTTGTATGGGCCACCGTTGCCTGAAATAAAGGAAAAATAATAATAACAAGGCAAAGCTACCCAGCGCTTATAATTTTTTTATGGGGACTTACTTGTTGGACTTATTGAACTCGGTCAAATAGTCGGATGCTGTCTCCAATGAGAATATTACTTCATTGCCCGGCACCAGCAGTGCCTTTTGTGGCCATTCGCTGACACTGCAATGAAACGACAGATTAATACCACTTTTGTAGGTACTGTAGAACATTATGTATGCATGTCTATTTGATAAGTGACGTGTTACTAGATAAATAAATCTTTATTCTAACTTACAATTTGTAAATTTACTAATGAATCTTTAATCAAATAGAATACTCTTTGATACTCTCTTTATTTTTCTTTCCGTATAAGTTACAGAAAAGATAGACATGTAAGCACAAACATGTTAGAAGATAAAGTTCCAAAAAAGTTATCATAGCATAGCCCAGCCCAGCTTCTATCAGTCGTTTTGATATATGACTGTCAATTATTTTTTGGTACAACTCCTTGTACTAATAATAATAAATTCGATTTTTGCTAGCATTATTTCTAAGGGGCGTAGCTCACACACTAAAGAGTCTGGTCAGCGTTGTGGCACTGTTATAACCAGCGGAACTATAAAGGCCACTTTAGCAGGATCAGAAAGCAAATCATGCTACGCGTCACTGTCAAATTTTCCCAATCAACCTTGAACCTAATTCGTTAGCGATAAAGATGAATATGAAATTTGACAGGTTGTTGCGTGATTAATAATATCGCAATTCCTCCCTGACTCGACTGTTGGGCGTTGGAGCGTCTCTTCAAGTAACTTGCTATTCCAAAGCATTTCGGCCCGATAAAAGGGAAGTTTCTAGTATGTCAACAGTATTTTCATGCCAGAAGACCATCAAAACTTACTTGTTAGCCAGTCTCGGAGTCACGCTGACGTAGGAGCAGTTATAATGCATGCAAACCCCGTCGCTATCGGGCTCGTCTCCCAGTTCTTCAACCTCGCCTTCATTCGTCAGCTGAACGAGCCGCTAATGAAAAACGAAAGAACCATCAGTATTTTTGATTTCATCAAAAGGCTCGCAATACCGGCTGGATTTGAAATTTATTGGCATGAGTTGAAATGCCTTTTGCGACTAGTTTTGAGTTGGTCTCATTACAAATTGATTCATGAGCATTTTACCCCCTGGAAAGGTTCCAATGATTTCTAATTCACCCAGTATTCATAAACAAAATTACAGTAGCCCACCCAATACTGTCTATACAAGTATTCCCTGAAAGCAGTACCACACAAAAAGGGTCGAACCTTTCAATTACACGGACACAACTCCTGTCTCCAAACATCGGATACAGAGACATCAAGGGTACATAAATAGAGAGGGTACAAATCTAGAGGAATTCAGAAGGACAAAATCTGAGACACTTTATAGTGTCGTTACATTATTTGTCAGGACCAAAGATCTCACTCAAGCAAAGTTCAGGAGCTATTACATCTATTTACACTAGAAACTAGTAATCTACTTGGAAATGGTGAGAACCACTAAATTGGTTCTAAAGAATCGAGGGAGTCTACAATGAGTGAAGTTAGCTGAGCGTGGTTTGATTGCAATCATCACCCAGACTAAGCATGGTAAATAGCTGCGAATTTACTTTGGTTAATACTCACTTCATTTACGATATTTGAGTGATTTATCGGCATGTCCGACCGTGTTGGGGACGTATACCTGTCTATGTAAGGCTAAATAAAAATAATTCTTAAATTCATCTGCTCCAAAATTACTAGAGAAAGCCTAAATCTTACTTTTGAAGCATAGAAATCTATTTGAGTAGTCCAAGACACACACTCCTTAAAGACATTCCGGTGGCCAACGCAGTTTAAACTTGTGAACTCGCACGATCAAACTGGCAGAAATTTTATACCTACCAATGTACTTTCATAGTGTTATTCAGTGGCCGAATAACACTTTTCTCAAACATGCTTGGAAATTTGAACATTATTTTGACAACCTTCTTCGAGATAAATTGAAATTGCTGTACAAATACATGCAAGCAACAGCCGGCAAAAATTGTATGAAAATCGATATCTGTCGTGTTTAGCGGCCAAATAAATTTCACTGTACTCATTTCTGTCGTGTAATTTAAAAACGGAACGATCTTTTACTTCGAAACATGGCAGTCAAGGAGGTAACTTACGAAAGGGTTTATTTAAATTTAGAACTGGCTTGCAAATAGAAAGCTGATTATTGAAAAAAAAAAAACAAATGAACATGACTGTATTCATTAATTTCACGGGGGAAAAATATTGTGGTTTGTTGTTCGTCATTAATTTTGAAAAGTAATTGTATTTTAATTTCCGCGCATTATTTGAGAAAAATGCTATACAAGCCTTGGCCGCAACTAGGCATTGATGGACTTACGTCTGTGTGCCTCGGCTACGCCTCGGCCCACATTTACACGTTCATCCACCAATGCCTCTTTTGCTAGCCGCTGCAGTAATGTACTAATATATGCCTATGTTCACTATGTTCTCCCTTTTATTACTACAGTTAAACGCAGAATAAAAGGTTGTAAACGACAAATCCCTTTCTTTTTTTTCGCTTTGGAATTCAGTTCACTATATCGGCCGTATTCCCGAGTCTCCTTACTACCTCTAGAACGCATATCATAATAGGCATTAGCACTAAAATGAATGACGTGGGTGATGGACGACTCTCTACCTTATATACCTTTCTGAAAGGCGGGTCTGAGACCCGGACCTCGTTGGCACAATGGCACCGGTGTTTAGGAGTCCCGGCTACCGCGTACACCGTAAGGGAGTCCTCAGGCTGCGCGGTGATGCTTCGAGGGTCCATTTCTAGAACCACCCAGGATACACTAGTTGGGAATAAGACCCTGTAGAGAGAGGAAAGGAATTAGTATTTTTGTAATTGGAATTGAATGTGAGAAGTTTTAAAGCAAAGTTTAGACAACAATGGAGGAAATACAATCTCGTAAAGCATGAACTTCAAGAAAGTAAGTAAATAATAATTTATTAAGCTAAAAGATTAGCCTAGATTACATCAATGTTAGTACTACAATTTTTACTAATGCATATTCATAGTTTAGCACTAACTTAGGTTAACATTGGTCTATTTGGTCATCATCTGCCTAGCCTTTTCCCAACTATATTGGGGTCGGCTTCCAGTCAAGCCGGATTTAGCTGAATACCATTATTTTACGTGGAGCGGCTACCTACCAGACCTCCACAACCCATTAACTGGGTAACACGGTACTTCATGGCAAGACTGGAGTCAGATAAGGACTGCCAAAGATTTACAAATGACAGCCGGGACCAACGGCTTAACGTGCTTTCTGAGGCACGGAGGAAACTCGGTATGTTAAGATGGTCACCCATCCACAGACCAACCTTGGCAAGCGTTGCTTAACTTTGAAGATCGATCCGTGCGGCTGTAATTATCACGCCCCAAGCTCCTCGAAAAAAGCATTAATTCATCATGCCGTTATAGCCTCCGCTTGGGGCCATAAGACTGCATTTCCACCAGAGTTGTGAGAGGATGCATCCTAACAGCTCTTGTCTGATTGGCAATAGAAGAGTTGTCATTCCCTCTCTGGCCAAGATAAAAATAATTTGAAGACTATAATTTCTAAGCCCTAAGTCCGTAGTTTCGGTCCTACGCAATTAATCCCAAAACTACTGACCTCGGGCTTAGAGAGAAGCCAACTAGACGCAGCTAAAAAAAATTAATGATATTCCAAACCTCATGTTAGTGACAGTGGCTTGCTTGTAAGGGTGGTCGCTCTCTAACCACGTGTAGTAGTGTCCCGTGGTCGTGGTGCATTCCTCAAGGTTCGGCACGAGCAAGTTCATCGCAGCGACGTGCGGGAGCAGCTTGTGAATCATCTCCAGGATTTTGATGACGCTCTAGAAGATTAAACCATCATGTTTTTAGAAAGTGCGAACCTTTCTCTTTTGTTAACAACGCTAGGACCACGTTACTACCAGCTACCAACTCGCATACAAGTTGCATTACGCAGAACTTTAGACTACAAGTGTGATGTGGAGACAGGATCACATTTAAGCCGTAGCTTATGTTAAGTAACAAAGATTTTGTCATTGAGAGCGGAACTAAGTGTGATTTCATCATCATCATTTTAGCTGAAAGACATCCTCTGCTGGACATAGGCCTTTTCCAAGCATTGCCACACTTTCACCAGCTCATCGGTTCTTTTGGGGGAGGGCGCGCCAACGCTACAAGTAAATTACAAAACCAGAACCTCACCTTAGAATCATCAACGCCATCCAAATTGGCGAGAGTATACGGTATCAGAATATTGATAGCCGGCGAGGTCTGCAAGACCGTGGCATTCCTCCTCAGGTCTTCAGCTGTCAGCTCATTGCGGAGAATGCAGAACAACTCGGCGCTGCGCTCCATGACTATGGAGGCCACGCGGAGAGTGATGGAGCGGAGCGAGCAGAGTAAACTGTCCGCTGACTCTGAAGAGTTTGATAGAGCTTTTGATGACCTGAAATTTAAAACGTGTGATGATTTGATGAATAAACGTAGCGACTTTAACATTTTTGCAATATGAAAGCTTTAAAACCACCTATTTTTGTACCTCAAAGAAATCTAAATAAACAATTAAAACCTAAATAAACATAGGAATCAACAAATTATTTATCCCATTTTGTACTTACATACTTATTTCCTGAACCTAAAGTACAGTAACAGCAAAAACACGAATAGTTATAAATAGTATTATAAATAGTAGTAGTTATAAGTAGTAATAGACTTTAATGGTCTTTTATTAGAGTTAATAATTTCCGTGTTTTTACTGTTAGTGCAAATATGTATTTACACTAACAGTAAAAACACGGACAGTTTAGACTTAGAAGCTTTTTAGAGTTTAAACTTTCGTTATTTTGATGTTTACAACACTTAAAGTCCAGAAGGGCAGATTATAAAGTACTGTAGAACGAAATTAACATATAAAAACATTCACAGCTTGAATTTAAACTTATTGAAAATAAACCAGAAACATTTGCAAATTACGTCAGAGAAAACTTAAAGCTAGCACACCGACTCAATAAATTAACGCTGCCAAACGTACGATACATGTTGAATACATTAAAGACTGTTTAAAGCATGTCAGTGTGCTAACAGTGTTAAACCTAGATACAACCAACGGCAAAAAAAATATTAAAGGCTTACCCATAATAAACAAGGTTAGGTATTTGCCCCCTCGCCAGCGTAGTCCCGTTAAAGCTGAGCGAGCAGGACGCGAAGCGGAACGTAGTGCCATCGGGGCCCTTCACTGATGGAAGTCCACAGTCACCGTTTGAAGTACGGCCTCCGTGGTTGCATAGACGAATGGCATAGCGGAGATCCTCCTGTAGATGAGGTATAAGAAGTTGTAGTTTTATAAATAACTAGTTGACCCACGCAACTTTGTCTGCTCCGCCCATATTGGTCTTAGCGTGATGATATATATAGCCAATAGCCTTCCTCGATAAATGGACTATCTAACACTGAAATAATTTTTCAAATCGGACCAGTAGTTCCTGAGATTAGCGCGTTCAAGCAAACAAACAAACTCTTCAGCTTTATATATTTGTATATAGATTAGTATAGATAGTATAGATACGGCCCAGTTATTTATTTTTTTTATTTCTTGTTCCATATTAAAGCGCGGTGATAGACACGACGAATTTCGTTTAATACCATGTCAACAATTGTCTCTGTCGATGTCCAGCGATTAATCGTTCCTTCTCGCTTGCTACACACATCTCTGTGACCGCGAGGTACTTGCTCGGAAGCAAGTGTGTGTTTCCGCGAATTTTATTATAACACGTACCTTCAGAGGAACAGGTCGCTCGAACTTGAGCTGTACGGTGTCGTGTTGCAGGTCTGCTGCGGTGAAGTTCCCGTGTGCGATCTCCACGCTCACCCAGCAGTGCGTGGGGTTGGCTTCGTCTGCTGATGCCCGCAGCTATCACGAGAAATAAGAACGTTAAGATAGTTCGAAGATTTCCAAAATAAGAAACGACAGTTACGATCATCACTTACCAGGCTAGAAAGTGAAACGACTACCGGCGTTTTTCATTAAAGATTTAAAGTTTCTAATGAGCCGGTCATTAGAAACTTTAAATATTTAATGAAAAATGGCCCTTCTACTCTTAACTCACAGTACAGCACAGTATTTAGCATCTTTTCATACAGCTGTCATCTCAGTGCGGAACTACATTTGAGCAATGTCAACTTTAATACATGTATTGTATCTTTGGACTCCTTTGATTTCGAAAATCTTTCTATCCTACTAATAGAATATATTACTCTTTATTAACAAGTTACAGAAAAGATAGATGAAGAAAACATTACATAGGGTGACACAAGGGCGGCATTATTACTAAACTACTAAGCTTGACGTAACAACAAAGAACCGTAGCGACGTAAACCGACGTATCTCAGAAACAAATAACTATTAAAGGCAGCTGCAGGCTGCAGATGTTATTTCGAATCAATGGGACTCCTGGTATCATGCTATCTTGGACCAGAAATAAAACGGACGCTGCTAAAAGCTCCAAGATCATTTCAGTCGAAAACCACAAATGCTCGCAAATAGGCCAGGCCTAAGTGTCCCCGCATGTCGCGGTCTTGTGCGTCTCCCATCCCAAGGATTCCCGCAGCATTCTCCAGGTAATTCCACCAAGTGGGAGGCCGCGAAAACATCTTCCGATACGCGGTCGCCACTCCAGTACCTTTCGATCCCATAGACTATTCGCTCTGTGAGGCAGTGGCAGTGGGCAAAATGTTATTTAACGTATTTATAAAGTAAAAGTTTCGAATTTGCATCACTAGATGACATAGCCTACGCCGTGCACGTTCACCTAACGGGCGAGTGTGCTAGAAACATAGGTGGCAGCACAGAAGCGTCAATGTCACGTAGTACTACTCTGTCAAGAAAGTACCGGGAAAAGATCAATAATACACAAAATGTCTGTTATTCATACAAATATATTTTATCACCTTCAAAGAATGCTCCTTTAGAAACGATACACTTGCGCCAACGAATAATCCATTCATCAAAACATTTTTTAAACGCTGCTTCCGGAATTGAGTTCAATTCTCGCCGCGAATTCTCCTTAATGTCTTCTATCGATTGAAAACGGGTGCCACAAAGTGGTAATTTGAGTTTAGGAAAAAGAAAAAAGTCAGCAGGAGCCATATCTGGTGAATATGGTGGTTGCTGGATGGTATTTGTTGAGTGTTTGGTTAAAAATTCGTTCACAATGATAGCCTTGTGCGAAGGCGCATTGTCGTGGTGCAAAATCCAAGAATTTTCTTTCCACAAATCTGGCCTTTTTCGTCGAATTTGCTCTCTTAAACGCCGCATAACGCTCAAATAATATTCTTTATTTACCGTTAGACCTTCCGGTAAGAATTCAGAGTGCACAACACCGCGATAGTCAAAGAAAACAGTCAACATGACTGACTTTTGATCGACTTTGGCGTGGTTTTTTAAGTTTCGGTTCAGTTGGAAGGCGCCACTCCGAAGCTTGTTGACTAGTTTGCATGTCAAACTCGTAAACCCACGTCTCGTCACCAGTAACACTGCGTTTCGTGAATGTTGGGTCCAAACTGACTCGTTCTAGCATGTCCTCAGCGACTTTCATGCGATTGAGTTTTTGGAGAAAATTCAGATCTTTTGGGACTAGCCGAGCAGCAACATGTTTCATACCCAAATGATTAGTTAAAATGGTACGGATCGACTCGTGAGATACAGAAAGTTCGGCGGCTATCTCTCTCAGAGTTGAATGGGGATTTTCAGTCACTATTTCCTTCACTTTTGCGATGTTAACTTCAGTTGCAGACGTTGACGGCCCACCAGAGCGAGGCAAATCTTCCATCACATCTCGACCGCTTTTGAACGCTTTGAACCACTCATAAGCACGAGTTTTTGATAAAGTCGATTCACCGTAAGCCTTCTGTAACATTTTCAGTGACTCCGAACACGAAATTCCATTGGCGATGCAAAATTTAAGACAAACTCTTTGTTCGATATTTTTGTCCATTATGAAATTCGCAATACACACTATATATGATATTACTAAAACCAGCACTGTATTTAATATAAATAACAGATGCAACTCAAACTCCGCGCCAAAATGGAAAACAGTTGTGCCAATCTAACAACTACAAAAAAAACATAAATTTGAATTTGGAACCATAAAAAAATCATCCATTCCCGATACTTTTTTGACTGAATGTATACAACGTTGATACGACAGAGGGGCTTTCCTTTAAACTGCCTATACTAGGTACCATTTTTAAGCTCTGTACCAAAAATAAATTAATTAGGAGCAGTAGTTTAGTCGCAAATGATTTTTAAAGTTTTTGCACGGTTTGAACACGATGTATCTTTTCTAACAGCTGAATATCGTCTAAGCATAGGTCATGCACCTTACAACGATAAATCTACGATGCGTTGTTGCCGCTCTGACGCATGTCGAAGGACATTCACTAAATATTGGCAATGCAAACAAGGAAGCAATCAATACACACACACTTGCACTTTCACTACGAAAGCGACTAACATAAAGCGAGCGAAAGAAATAGAGATAGGTCAGTTTGTTGCATCCTTGTTTTTTGCGATCGGTAAGTCCCTCCCTCAGTGCGCCGACGCTTGTTTTTCGGAACGTACGTTTTGTGGAATTCGCGCGCAAACAATTGTAATTTTATTTTGTTATTGTGAGAGGACACGTAACTTGGGATTATTATTATTTAGTAATAGTGTTTTTTTTTTTTGTGATTGACTGTTTTTTATGGTGATAGGACACGTAACTTGGGATTATTATTATTTAGTATTAGTATCTCCGGACCTCACTCCCATGAATTTCTTTTTGTGGGGTTACATTAAGGGTGAAGTGTATGCCTCAGAGGTAAATACAATTGATGAGTTAAAAAATAGGATTATTTTAGCATTTCACAAATTAAAGTGCTTAGCGACGGACAGTGATCTAATTAGAAAAATAAATAACAATATTCTCCGTCGGTATAATTTGTGCATCAATGTGAATGGAGGACACATCGAAAATTTAGTGTTTGTTTTTGTGCGCGTACTTCGAAACGTTACCTAACATAAAAGCCAGTGCGAGCGTCAGCGGAGGCCTAAGTCGCCGGCCGCCACCCCGGCCCGGCCCCCACCGAGCACACGAGATACCGTACACCGCGCTCCGGCGCGCGCGCGACGTTGCCGCTTTGTTACCTAGCGGTATCTAAGGTCAGTGTCATTTTTTTACAAAGGGTGGTTGCGTTTTATTCGGATTTGCAAGCTATTTAGTTTGTTTGAAAAAAATATTTTCTCATTTATGGCGCTTTTTGTTTTTGTACCGTATCGAATTAATACTGAACACGTATAGTATACGTAGTTTAATTTAATGCCCCTCTGTCGTATCAACTCTGTATAAATAGTAAATGTTTTGAATATCCGACGCTAGATAGCGTGGTCTAAGTCGTACACGAGGCCCTAAGAAGGAGGCAGTCCATCTCTCACCCGTACATCGTGCAGCAGCTCCAGCGAGTACTCGTAGCTGCCCAGCCCGCCGTACACGCTGACGCCTACCAGCGTGATCCCCGCGCGGTCCACTGTGAAGCAGATAGCGTCGGGGCTTCCGTTGCCCGTGTTCCAGGCGCGGGACTGGTTCACACGCATGAAACGGGATGGGGTTACTAGGTTCTTCACTGTGTTTGAGTCGGTATCCTCCTGTGAAGATAAATTTAATAATAGTATCATTTGTATATTTTTCGAATATGTAAAATATATTCAGTACTACTGTTTATTTTGTTCGATGTTATAGGGAACAGGATAATCTTAAGAAGTTCCTTATGAGCATGACCTGTTCCATGTTTAAAACTAAGAACAGGTAAAAAATGTGTGCAGAATAAATGAACATTTAGCGCATGCACTTTTAACGTATGCTGGACTTGCAACTTGTGACGTGATAGTATGTTGAAACGCAAGTCCTCATGACGTCTATATATTCACTATGTCAATGTCGAACCCTGTTCGAAAACTTGTAATAAAACTGACCCGAATGCTCGTAGCACTAGTGGATAGTTCGGCCACTATTCTGGCAGTGAGTTTGCAGCAGAACTCCGATAGTCGCTCGTACTGCTTGATCTCTCCGTGGTCGTGCGGCTGTCCGCACTGCCGCGTCATCATCTGCTGCTTGATAGGAATCATCACGATATCCAACATGCGTGGAATCACGTCTAGTAAGTGCCATTCGGTGTGGTTAGGCCTGGAGTCAGGTTCCGGTTGCTGCAAAAATAAGTTAAACAATATTAACTCACTGAGAATAAGCGGAGAAAATAAAAAGAGATCGATATATTTGTCATTAATGACTCTTGGGTTGTACTTTATGTTAGTACAAAGTTACTGGAGAGTTTAAGCTTCACTAATGAGCTGTTGTAATTCGCGAGCAAAAGCATGAAATGTTGAAGCAAAACATTAAAAAATAAGCAAACTTTATGCTCACCTTCGCAGTATCTCTATTATTGGCCCTAGGTGGTATTGGGGGCGGTTTCTGCGCGTGCGACGATCGTGGAACAGTAGCCGACTTGGAAGGAACTTCTTTGAGCACCTGTACAAAATCAACCATTAAAAATCAGTGTTCCTTTTTGCACTAACACTATGTGGCTACGTAACCTTTAGAAACATATAAACACGCGATACTAAATAGGCTATACTGGTAAGTTACTATAAAAGGAAATTTAGATGAAGACAGCTTTTGTGCCAACACTATTCGGCTTGATATCCATTTTTGACTGTTCTATGGTTACTAAAGATATCATTGTATTTTTTAACATTCTTACCTTGCTGTCCGGTCGGCGGTTCTCATGAGTATTAATGTAGCTCTGTGTGACAGGAACCACATATTGTAATACATCACGCAAACTGCGCGACGCGCACATTGCCGCACAAGTCGACGTCAGTTCACGAATCTGTGATGGTGGCACTACTCCTTCCTGAAAAGTTATTATTTTATTTATATTTGAGGGCAAGAAGTTACTATCGATATAATAGTATCCCGGTGTTTGCATTTACACCCACCCACCCCATTTTCAAACAGCAAAAAAGGGCTTTTTTTTTATTTCTGATAGATTGAATTTTTGTCATTCTTGACAATAGCCGGAAACCTGTACAACTTTGGCATTAAATTTTGACACGTTCTTAACTCCCAATTCTCACGGTCACGAGTGTCACGATCTTTTTCTAAAGGACCGTTTCACTGTATATTTAACTTTCTCTACAAAGAAGAACTTTAATTAAATTCTATTAGCTATTATTATCTGTTAGTCGTACCTTGACGTTATACAACATAGAGCAGAGATGATTCCACTTCAGCGTAGGAGTCGGAAAGAAGGCATGGAAGCAAGCCGTTATCGTGTCATGCGCTTCTTTCAAAATTGAAGTTGTCAATTCTAGCGCAAATTGCACGTAGCAGACCCTGTGAGCCTTACTCTTCCCTGGCTTTCTAGGCAACATAGAGCAAGTAGGTGTCTGGTCGGCCATTATAGCTTGAATCAAGTTCCGGACTTCAGCAATAGCTTCGAAGTACGACATATACTCGTGAGAGTTCCGCTTCCTGTTATTCTGTGGATATATCTCATTGATGTAAGACCTGACGAGTCTCAGGCACGCCCTGATCACGTACACCAGTCTCTTCTGGTGCTTCATTATAGTCAACTTCTGGTAGTTGATCGGGACTAGTCCGTTGGTTTCTAGGATAATTTCTTTGAAGGTATCCCAGCTCCAGTGCAGTAAGGTTATAAGCGACTTGAAGCACGGCACAGTCACTTTTCTCGACAAGTTTTTGGAAAGTACTATGATTGGTTCACCAAAGTCGATTATCTTGAGAGGTGCAGCATGGTCTGGGCTGACGGTGTTATAGAGGAGACACGGGATTTGTCCAGCGTTTACATCAGTGCCGTTATTTGACTTCTTGGAGGTTTTGAAATGGAAACCTATTTCGTCGTTGATGACCATTGCTTGGCCTGAGGACCCGCAGTCAGAGGATGGTCCACTTATACACGCCCATGCGACGTACCAGCGGTTTGCCTACAAACAAGTTGACACACTATTAAAATATCTGTAAAAACTGCTACCAACCTTGCGGAAGAGTGTCATTAGATACTTTAGTGACTGAAAATTGTACCATATTAGACCAGCAATCGTAGTTCTTTTTTCCTTCTTAGAGCATCTATTGCAAATATAGAATAGAACTTTTTATGAGAGCTTTACTACTTATGTCGAAGCAAGAGGACTTTACCTATAATAAAAACCATGGTTTTGACGATCATATAACGTGGAAGTGAGATTCGACCCGTAAAGAGGTTTTAGAAATCCCGTGCTAGATTTTCTCAATCTTACACGTTCTATGACCGCGACTGTGAGCCTTAGCTAACACAGCAGACTTACCGCCAGAGGTACAGGGTTATCAAATATTACAGGGAAGCGGTCCCTGGGAGGGCATTCATATACGATCTCGTCACTCTCGGTGAGCAGTTCACCTTCGCCCTCTTGGTCTCCGCCTTCTACTCCGATGTCGTACAGCTTCACTTTAGCTGTGTAGTCGCCGCGGCCGCCGTACAGTCCGATACCACCTGGGATCATTAGTTAGGTTAGTATGAGGAATTGAGCCAGCCTTATTGGTCATAGAACCTCGCGCGTGACTAAATAATAACAGCCACACGGTTCGATTTTCAAGGATAAGCAACGCTTGCCAAGGTTGGTCTGTGGATGGGTGACCATCTTAACATACCAAGTTTCCCCCGTATCTCGAAAGCACGTTGAACCGTTGGTTCCGGCTGTCATTTGTAGATCATTGGCAGTCGTTACGGATTGTCAGAAGCCTGTAAATCTGACTCCAGTCTTGCCAAGAAGTACCGTGTTAACCATTTAATGGGTTGTGGAGGTCTGGTAGGCAGCCGTTTCACGAGTAATACTGACTGGAAGCCGACCCCAATATAGTTGGGAAAAGGCTAGGTAGATGATACTGGTCGATCCATTGATCGATGTTTATTGGACACCGGGATTTGGCAAATGTAAGGAAGGATCACGATAGGTAGAGCGAAAACTTCGCAGGGCGGTTGGTAGTCGTTTTAAATAGTGTACCTTTAGATTGGTTCAGCCGTGTACTGCAAAAGGCTTATAGGGAGCGTGCAGAAATTATAGGTGGCAGCAGTAATGCCACTGTCGAGTATTTTTCAAGTTTAAGATTCGAAATAACTACGCTAGATGGCACAGTCTTCATCGCGCACGTTACCCTAAACTGAGCGTGCAGGAACCACAGGTGGCAGCACAGAAGCGTCATTGTCAAGTATTCTGACCCTTAAAACTTCTAATATGCGACACTAGATGGCATAGTCAACGCCGTGCATGGTCCCTAGAATTGATTTATTATTTATGAAGTCGAATTAAGCTTCTAATAACCTGCGCAGACTCATAATATAAAGGGCTCATCCTTTGATAAACGAAATTTGAAGCTAAATGTAGCACAGATACTCAACTTGGGCATTGAGCCCAAGTTTTTAAAGTGAAACTTTTATTAGATCGTCTCAAACTTTTTGGTCTGTGTGTTGCATGTCGCGTGACGGTCGGCCGCGGAGTAGGGATAAAGTGGTTGGCGCTCGCCAGAGCAGCCCAGGCCAATATGGCGGCGCCAATAGTTCGCAGCAACTGACCGTGTAGTGTATAGACTATTACTCATTTGTGCCAGTGATCCACGCTATTTTGTTTTTTTCTATGATGTGAAAAAAAAGTTTCACTTTTACCGTGGTTTCATAAAACCACACAATTTTTGTTTAACAGACTTACCTAGTAATATATCAGTGTCGCACATGAATCGAATAGCTTCAACGGAGTGTCCTGAGTAGCCCCAGCCACCGCCGTTGCCATCGAACCGGTTCACAGTCAGGTAGTCCTCCTTGACCGGAAGTATTGGCGAGCCTAGCGTATCTCGCTTGGAATCTTGTGAATTTAACCTGAAAATAACATAGAAATATAGTACTGGTTACAGATTAACAATTTAAAATGTGCTATACGACAAATAGATTGCAATCAATCGACGTGAATGGTAACACTGACCGATCAGATCGATTCGGATTTTTTTTCCAGAAAATCGATATATATATGGCACTAGCTCTTTCCCGCGACTTCATTCACGCATATCCCGTTTTTTCTCGTTCCCGTAAGACTTTCGGGAAATACTTTCTTTGTGCCCTCTCTGGAGTGTAGCTTTCTACGATTTAGTAGTTTCAGCTGTGCGTTGTCTGTCAGTCACTCAGTAACGGAAGAATTTTATATATACATATATTGGTTAATTGATTGATCGAATCATTCACTCCAACTGCGCTCCAATTTGGTGATCAATAAAAGATCGTCTCGATGAGGCGATTATATTTGAAGCTATCAACATCATCATCTGCCTAGCCTATTCCCAACTATATTGGGGTCAGCTTCTAATCAAACCAAATTCCTGCGGCGGCTGCCTACTAGACCTCCACAACCCATTTACTGAGTATTACTTTTAAGCTATCAATATGGACTGGTCTATTTCAATTAACCGCAATATAGTTAAGCATTGGCTTACCTGATGTCATGAGCATAAGTCAACGAATCCAAGCACCCCAACAGATGCAACGCAGCATGCATCCTCGTAACAGTGCACCCAGCAGTGGACGGTATAGCCAACTCTTGGTTCAACACCGACATATTGGACAACGCCACATTATCCGTCGGTCTGTCTTCATCTCGACATGACAGATCAAAATTCTCTAAGTTCTTGAAATCTTCTAAGCGTTTCATGCTTCCGTAGTTAGGATATTCAAAGTCGCCTTCGCCGAAGTAAGATTCGGGATCGTTGCAGCATTTTTGCAGTTTGTGCGAGTCGAAAGCGAGTATATTGTAGCACTTCATGACCTTCATCTGTGGCTGGTAACACCATAGGACGTCGTACAGAGGGTCGAGGCAAGCCAGGCTGTTGACGAAGTCCACTTGTTCGGATCCCGTCCATGTATTGCAGGTGCCGTCCATTTTGTTAATGGTTATGCATTTGAATGTATGTTCTGGCCGGTTTGGTAAGATTACTGTAAAAGAAGTCATCAATATAGTATTTTCGCCTAGTCTGCCTGCTGCAGTTGGCACATCTACACTGCGGGCCGTAAAAATATAAGGCCATCATTAAAAAAATGTGCGCACCTACTTTAAAACTGAAAATTTTACATAATATAACAAACAACACTTACTTATGGAATTACTATTCGACGTAATAGTCGAACTGAACAGAGTATCGGTCTTGATCAGCGCCTGTGAAACTTGGACGAAGGTCTGGTCTCCCGAAGCAGACACCCACACTGCCTTGCACGAGTGACGGGGACCCATCCTGGGGACCCGGCCGGGAGTCGCGTACCAGATAGGGCTTCGGTCTGTCCTTAGGGGCTCCTCCATGCGCGGACGACCGAGCGAGCCTTTCTGTTATGGAAAGATCATCATTACCATTGGATCTACATTTTCAAAATAAGGGCAGAGAAAAAGGAGTTCTTCGATAAGATTAGAAGATATAATAAATTGGTTTTAAGATATTTTTAAAACGCAAATAAGCCGACCACTCTTCTTATTGTAATAAGAATCTCTCGCACTCTGAATGAAAAAAGAAGCATGCACAGCAATGCTTTTTCTCTGTCTGTCCTTTGTCCCAATGTCTAGACGTCGATTCGCCTCCTTCACTTGTTTCTCTAACTCAACTAAGGGCTGATTTTATAATGGTCAGATATTGAACTGTGGGCCTTAAAAGGCCACTTTAGCAGAATCAGAAAGCACATCACGCTACCTGTCCGCCATTTTGTTCCGATATTGGATCCCAATTTTTTAATAGTCAAAACTGGTTTGGATACTCTGACACTAGGGTGTGTGGGGTCGTTAGACCTTGCTGCTCACATGATAAGAAGAATAATCAAATGCAAACCCTTAAAAACGTTAAACTACCTTTCATACAAGTAAACTTTAATCACACCGACTACAAACCTGATAACTGCCGAACGTGTACAACTCCCCCTCTCTAGTGAGTACTGCGGTGTGATTGCTGCCCGCTGCGATGCTCGACGCCTTAGGCACGCGCACGCGCACTATCCTGTGGTGGACCGATATGTCGCCGGCGCCCAGCTGCCCGTACTGATTGGAGCCGAAAGTGAGGACTTCGCCTGGTGGAACAACATAGCCATTGGTAACGATATATAAACATGGTTATAAGGTAAAAGAGTTATGTTATAGCCGATAAGAGCGATTACTCCACGCGGTGTTACTTTGCTTTAGTGAGTTTGTTCACTTCATGTTAAATTTTTGTTTACGTTATCACGGTGCAAGTTTTACAGAATAACACTACTGAAGACCGACTACGCTCGATGATAGTTCCCTTTACTTCCCGTCAGCAAAACTTTATGATACGACGGCTAGCACCAACACTTTGATAATGTTGACGCACCCCGAACTGGCTGCTTGGCATTCGTACATAGCTAAGTGAACCTTTTTGTGTTTTTTTTTTTTCATCTTGCATGCATGTCTTTCCTTGTTTGTATGTATGACACATAAGCAAATAAGTATTATCTTATCTTTAGAATTCCGATCAAAAAACGAAAGCCTTATAGGATCACTCAGGTGTCTGCGTGTCTGTCCGTCTGTCACAGCCAGTTTTCTGCGGATCCACTGGACCGTTTCTGTTGAAATTTGGTACACATGTGGACTTCTGTGATCCAAACACAGAAGCGTTACGGAAGCTATTAAATTTGTAGTATGGAGGTCACTTTTGGGGGTCAAACTAGAAAATAAAAAAAAAACAACAATATCGTGTGACATATCAAATGAAAGGGCTTGCTGTGAGGGTTTTAATTATATTTTTTTCATAAACTAAAATAAATAGTTTTGAAGTTATTATATATATCTCCGAACCTACAGAGCCTAAAATTTTGAAAAAGTAAAAATAATAGATCTTTAGCTATAGACTACAGGAAAATCTATAAGAATTCTAAAGAATTAAAATAAAATGTTAAAAAACAAGAAATTGGTTCGGAACACGTTATTTTCAGTTAACTTACCGTGCTCAGTCAACAAGACGGTGTGGTGTAGGCCACAAGCGATAGCGGCAATGCGATGGCCGCCGGGCACGGCGACACGTGCCGGCGGTAGGCACGACACTTTGATACTGGCGTCGCGGTCCACCTCTGAGCTGGCGGCCTGGCTTTCGAAAACCGTAAAGCGGACGTTTTCTTTTTCTAAATAAAAATAGAAAAATATGAATCTCTATTTAAATGATGCATTACGAACATTGAACATCCTTGTATAGACACCACTACACAGTCAATCTCGATCCGTGATCAAAATCCTCGTTTCGAACATATAACAGGTATTTATTACTGTACATTGTCATCCAATACGATCCCACTGCATTCCCACCATTCGGACCAAAGGAATTGGCGTCGGCAGATACCAGACGGTAAGCGATGAACCTGTTTTCGAGGAGTACCTGTGAGGCCTAGCTCAACATAAAACTAAGTTACCTGGTTCCATGAAAGATTCTATTTTATAAACAATCCTCTAAGACAGCAAATCTACATACTAGGCCCTAAGGGAACTAGAACTCCTAAGTTCTGTCTATTATCCTTCTTTTCACACAATAACCTAACATAGCTTGTCTACGAAACATATGATAGTATGCTCACCGCTCCTCGAGTCTAGAATACCGAAGACTTCAGCGATGTCATCAAGATCTGTGACAGAGGGCTCGTTTAGAACGATCGCCTTTCTACTTCTTATGTTTTAAACTTGACCCTACTCATCTGCCTAGCCTTTTTCCAAATATATTGGGGTCGGCTTCCAGTCAAACCGGATTCAGCTGAATACCAGTATTTTACGCGGAACGGCTGTCTACCAGACCTCCACAACCCAATAACTGGATAACACGGTACTTCATGGCAAGACTGGAGTCAGATTAACTGGCTTCTGACTATCCGTAACGACTGCCAAAGATCTACAAATGGCAGTCGGGACCAACGGTTTACGTGCTTTCCGAGGCACGGAGGAAACTCGCTATGTTAAGATGGTCACCCATCCACAGACCAACCTTGCCAAGCGTTGCTTAACCTTGAAGATCGACCCGTGCGACTGTTATTATCTAGCCACGAGCTCCTTGGCCCTACTCATCTGCCTAGCCTTTTCCCAACTATATTGGGGTCGGCTTCCAGTCAAACCGGATTTAGCTGAATACCAGTATTTTACGCGGAGCGGCTGCCTACCAGACCTCCACAACCCAGTAACTGGGTAACACGGTACTTCATGGCAAGACTGGAGTCAGATTTACTGGCTTCTGACTATCCGTAACGACTGCCAAAGATCTACAAATGACAGCCGGGACCAACGGCTTAACGTGCTTTCCGAGGCACGGAGGAAACTCGGTATGTTAAGATGGTCACCCATCCACAGACCAACCTTGGCAAGCGTTGCTTAACCTTGAAGATCGACCCGTGCGGCTGTTATTATTTAGCCACGAGCTCCTCAGCTCCTTGGCCCTACTATTTCATTTATTTAAGTGCAAATCTAAACCCTCTTGTTATATTCTTAGATAGCTTTTAAGCTGAGCGGTATCAGGTCATCCACTTTATATACTTATTACATACATACTTTTAATCGCCTGCTCTTTTTTTTTTTAAATTGTGCCTACAAATAAACAAAACACATTTTCTTTTCTTTCTTTTCTAATAACGAGGCTTAGAAAACTCGAGCTTAGAGTACTCCTAATTCAGACCACCTACTAAACCACAAAAGATGGGCACTTTTCCTATACTTTGTTTCCTTAACGTTTGCTAGTTCGCACTTAGATCTACTTAGCCTAGAGAATGCTCACCGCTTTTTCTGTCCACTCTTGCGGAGGCTCCCCCGCAGGCGTTATCAAGATCTGTCATAACGGAACATGTTTAGTATACCGCCTTTTTTTAACGGAACATATACTGTATCCTCATCATCTGCCTAGCCTTTTTCTCCAAGTACATTGGTGTATACAGTTTCCAGTCAAACCGGATTCAGCAGATATAAACGGAATCTTATCGTTGAACACAATATTGTATCCTATTATTGGTACCTATTGCAAGCCATTTCTTTACCAGTGGTGAAAGGAAGCCTAATTTAAGAAACCTAAAATCTTGAGATTATGTCGGTCTATACTTTCCTGCTTATTGTCGCTCCTATGGGTAATAAGGGCGTCATAACCAGCGGGAAATCGTAGCTATACTATAATCTACGTGGAGAAAACTCACCGCATTTTCTGTCGACCCTGGCCGAAGCTCCACCAGAGGCATTGTCGAGACCTGCGATAGTGACATAAGGTACATTAATACCGCTGCCTTGTAGTTATCACATTTTAATTTATTTACTTTATAATAGGCTAGTTACCACCATCAATAAATCGCAAATCTATTTAGTCAGTCTGTTAGAGGATTGAAAAATAATGGACATGTATTTTTTGTTTGTGATATTAATGAATATTGACTTGAAAACGCATCAAAACTCGCTCGTGACGTCAGAACGCACTAAAATTATACCACGGCGTGACGTATTGAGAATTTTAAAAGCCTCGTATCTTCGTCAATTTTAATAACAAAAGAAAAAAAAACGAGCACATATTTTTTGAAAATCTTACTAACGGACTAATTAAATTATTTCAGTGGACAAGACACGACGAGGCATTGCAACCTAATTCAAACTGTTTTCTATTAAGCTAGAGAGAATCTATAAACTAAGAGCGCACCATGCATGGGTCAGTTGACGTATGGGGGTTTATCATACAATGTCCATGGACTACCTATGTATATTTTCTCCTTCTCAGTCAATTCCATCCAAAGGTTTGTCTATAAAAGATCGCTTTTAACATCGTTTTTTACTATGTTTTAAGCTCCTATATTGCAATGGCTCCTATATTCTAATTACAATACAGAGTAGTATTCTATTCTTTCTATTCTAAAACTAAGATATCCTGTGAATAGTACAGGGCCTACTAGCTGGTCATGGCCTTCTGATGAACTTATGTCTATGTAACAGAGGTTGCTCACCGATGCTTAAGTCGCTTTTAGCTGAGGCTTCTCCGTCTTCGTCAAGATCTGCGATACGATGGAACATGCGTTTAGGACTGTCCATGTGTAATTTCGCACAAGGGTCTTCTCTCATTGGACCAAAGTATTTTAAGTCGAATTTCATTGCGCAAATTGGCATAGGCAGACTGCAGTCAGAATCAGCGGTCTGCTTTTTGACGATTTTGTGTTTTTTTTTACCGTTGTTTATAAATACAGTTTGTTGGAAATTGTTTCTTTATGCCACGCTAACGAGATACCTAAATAATTAACTTTTAATTCGGGTTCCACTGTGTTTTAATTAAACTACTTTAGGTCAGTATCCTAAACCACACGACTTTATAAAATTCCTGCCGTGACCTACCGATCAGTATTTAAACTCAAATTAAGTGTTGTTTCTATACCGAAGAGTGAGAAAAACGAATACAAGCCGAATCAGTTAAGCAAGCGTAGGCTGAAGCAGATGATTGGCGCCAAAGGTTAATTACAATTATTGTTTCATTTCAACAAGCATAATTTTGAGTATATATTTTGCGGTCTACATAGCGACGTATTAAATGAATGCATAATGTATTGTTTAATAATTAAAAAAAAAAAAACATTTTATAATAAATATATTAATTAAACTTAAATATTTTTTCAATGTCAATCGGCCAACCATTTCAGCGAAATGAAAATCGGCCAAAAATAATTTAGTTCTCTGAGCAAAAAACCTTTTACATGACAATAGGAGTTCACTCACCAATTCTCGAGTCAGGTCTGGCCGAGGCTTCGCCATCATCGTCGAGGTCTGTGATGGTGGCCGCGGGGGGTCGTTCGGGTCGGCTAGCCACCACGAATGCGTCGGCGCATCGCCGGCAAACACCGCACACCGCGCAACCGCTGTCGCCTTCGCCGCAGCCACATTTCCTGTTTTTTTTTAATATCTATTAACAAACGTACGTGGGAGCTTGTGGCTATATAATAATAGGCGCACGTGTCGGTTTTCACGGTTAAGCATCCCTTCCCGAGGTCGGTCTGTAGATGGGTGACCATTTTAACATACCGAGACTCCATCGTGCCTTGGAAAGCACGCTAAGCCGTTGTAAAAAGAAGTCAAAAACGCTAACCCCAGTCTTGCCTATTATTTTACCTATCGTATTACCCAATGAATGGGTTGTGAAGTTTAGATATTAGGTAGTCGCAGTGAATCCAGTTAAACTAGAAGCTACGTTAATAGCCGATGTGGCAACGCTTGGGCGAAGTCTATGTACATACGGTTAACAACGCTATTTGGTATACAGGCAAAAATATTAATTTTTCCACTGCACTGCCAATATTTATTTCTAATGTGTGCATAGTAACTTTTTAAACTTATAACATACTTATAAGTATTGTGTACAGTAATCTTTTACTCAGCACACTCACAACATTGTTTAAAAGTAGCAGCAGCCTGCATACCAAATAGCTTTGTTGACTGTACATCAGTGGATGATTTTGGGTTGAAACAACGATGATGATTATGTAGTATTACGTACTCTCCAGGCACTCTGTTGGGCAGGTGCGAGCAGTGGCAGGCGCTTGAGAAGCCCGTACAGTCGCGGCACAGAACGCAAACGCGACAGTAATCTGTTGTCCAGGTATGTGACGTCGTGCACAGTCGGGAGTCTTCCTTGCTCTCGCTGCGGCGACGAGGTGGGTACATCTCTGGAAGAACAAAATAATTTTGAATTAGATACCTCTTGCGATTATTGTAAACGATTCTATAACATTGAACACAATATTAAAACCATAAATGGATGGAATAATGAAATATACTTTTCTTATTTATAACATCCATCTAAGTAAAAGAAGATTACTTATACAATACAGCCCAAATAACTCACATTCCTATCTTCAGCTGTATAGACACATGTGTTTACGACCATGATAGATTTCCAAAATTTCTTACAATGAAACGATCAAACAATGCTGTCCTTTTCGACAATTTCGAAGGTGGCAATGGGTTTCGCTTACTGATATCTTAATGTACTGAAGAAAATAATATTGAATTAAATCTTACTCTCTTTGGTGTATCCAAATTCACGACCACACTGGCCTTTGTTGTTGATGCCAAATGTGTAGACTTGTCCGAAGTTCGTTAAAGCAACGGCATGAGCTTTGCCGAGAGCGACCTGCGAGAGAAATATTGGTTTTATGATGTTCAATGTATTATATTACTAATCTATGGTTACCTGCAGAGGAGATCGTGGCTAATTAATAACAGCTGAACGGGTGCGGGAGCTGATCTTCTTGGTTAAGCGACGTTTGCCAAGGATGGGCATAAATGGGTTCTTCTTTTTATCGTGCGCACACACACTATGTCAGAGTTTCTAAACCACCTCAAGGGCCTCTGCCATGGTATATTTGGCGGCGGGGACCACCAGCTTATACGTGTCATCCGAAGCACGGAATCATCTTTTTATCAGACAATCAAGTGATCAAGCCTGCAATGTCCTAGCCAAACTGGAAAACAAGTTTACAAAGTAGTTTTTCCCCATGGGAATCGAACCAACGGCCACGTCACAAGGCAAACGCCTAAACCACTCGACCGCGGAGGCCTTGAATAAAGTACGATTATTATCTTTTGGTCCCGGCTGTCATTCGTAGATCTTTGACAGTCGTTACGAGTAGTCAGAAGCCAATAAATCTGGCAAGGGTTATCGTGTTACCAAGTTATCGACTGTGTTGTGGAGGTCAGATGGGCAGTCGCTCCGCGCGTATAATACTGGCACTCAGCTGCATCCAATATATTTAGGAAAAAGCTAAGCAGATTGACTGATTATGGTCCATTACAGAATAATGTCTACCGGAGAGGACTACAGCGGGTCTAAAAAGGCCACTTTAGCAGAATCATAATATTAACTACAAAACAATTTGTTACATTTCATTTTCATCTTTATCGCTAACACTTTAGGTTCAAGGTTGATTGGGAAAATTTGACACTGACGGGTAGCGTGATTTGCTTTCTGATTCTGCTAGAATGGCCTCTTTTAGACCCCCAGTTCGCTTTAACCATATTCCTCGCGACAAGTCTTCATATTCCTTGAAGTGATTGATTGCCAGGATAAGCCCGCCACTCTATTCCCAACTACTGCAACTCAAAGAGCTGGAATCAACCGTGATGAGCACCAGAAAAACGTCGAGTCGGTTCCGTAAAATCGATTCAATTATCTTGGATACCGCAACGAAACTAATCAGAAACTTTAACTTACTTGCACAACCCTCTCGTGTTTGAGCCCGAGTACTTGTCCGGCCGAGTCACAGTGTTGCGTGTCTTTACCGAACATCAGAAGATGGCCCTGCCTGGTCACAAGGGCAGTTGAGCCATAGTTGCAAGCGGCGTAGATGACATAGTGGCCTTCCGCCTGGAAAGTAGAAAGTTTGATCAATGAACCAAAACTATTGGTTTTCTATAGTACGGATGGCATACATACAATACAACTATTCCTCTGCGAGATGCAAAATCCACTGAGAAGGACACCAAAAGTTGAGGTCACACGCTGAATTCCATGGCAAAGACCCATGAAATCAAGCGTAGAGATAAACAGCGAAATGTCGTTATGATAACTCTTCCGAACCCTTCGAGGAATATAGGCGTAATGTTAGGTTATTGTAAATTGATGATAAACTTGGGTGAATACTAACCAGGCTGTCTACTTTAATACCTTTGCCGCTTATGGATATCTGCAATGTTATAAGTATCGCAAAACTGAAATGACTCATGTGAGTTTTGATGCGCCACCGGTACATTGTTGACATCCCACCCATACGCACAATACGTTTTGGGAATACTGTCTTTATTTACTGTACGTAAAAACTGAGTCCTGACCTTGTCTTAAAGACTTCCAGGTTGATACCTGTAACTACAAGAGTGAGTAGGTTACTTCTAGGCAAGCATGCTCCATCTTCGACCGCAACATCGCTTACCTTCAGGTGAGATAGTGGTCAAACGTGTGCCTATCAATAGTAAAAAAAGAGGTCAAGTGCGAGTCAGACTCGTACACGAAGGGTTGGTTCCGTACTATAAATCGATATTTTTATTATTTGTTGTTATAGCGGCAATACACAATCTGTGAAAATACACAATCTGTGAAAATACACAATCTGTGAAAATACACAATCTGTGAAAATTTCTACCTATTACGACTCTTGCGATATAGCCCGCTGACAGACAGACGTACCGAAAGGACGGACGGACAGCGGAGGCTTAATAATAGGGTTCCGTTGGTTACCCTTTGGGTACGGAACCCTAAAAAGCTACGACCTGGGGATTTAAGTCAAGAGGAAATAGGTTACTTCTAGGCTAAGGATATCCCGAAATTCCCACGGGAACGGGAAATAACGGATTATCCGCGTATAAAGTCGCGGTTGTTAATTTTAATTATTAATAAACTAGTTCATCGATTCTTACCTTGAATATTTTCTTGGGACGCGTAGGTTTGGGTTGTCGCCGGTGTTTCATGGCGTCTCCGTCTTCACCGCGGCGCGCGATGCCCGTGAACAACGCGGTGCCATTGTCCAGCACGAGGACCGCGTGCACACCCTCGTGACCTACCGCCACCTGTCAAACGAATAGATCATTTGTACCTGCGTGATCTAAGGGCATTATTTTCACTGAGACTGTACCGGACGGGCGTGATCGACTGGAACGGGGTTGTGATGGGGTAGGTCTATCCTTTTTCTTCGCCTCCGAAGTGAACTGTGACCGACCGACGACGTCCAGCCGCGCTGACGTCCTGTACCGAAAACTAAGGTTCTCCGCACCACACGTACAACGTTCTTCTATCTTGCCAAGTACTTGCTGTCTTCGGGGTAGATTGGGGTGCAGGGTGAATGCTTACCAGGGTTAAATAATAGGCAGGAATTTGAGAACACTGCAGCTAATGGTTTAAGGGCAAAGTCGCGAGTACTGTGATTCTATTTATAGATTCTAGGGTTTCTTCTGCCGGTGACTACGAATTGGCTATTTTTTACCATTTACTAAGGTACGAGGTTACTTTACCGTAACGAGGCCCAAAAACCACTAACTGCTTCAGTTTATTTTAACTGCAAATTTTTACTATGGTTCTATGACATTTTCGGCTATATCTAGGTCTATTCTAGGTCTGGATGGGGGTTGACGCACCTCTATTCGAATCCCCCGAAATTCCCCGTCGAACGGGTTGGAAATCAACCCCTCAACCCTGCCCACTAGTGGGCTTGTTGCATTTAACTATCAAAAATATCACAAGTCTTGAGCTTGCTTACTATTTGGGGTTGATTCCCCGAAAAACTGTGCCCCATGGGCTATGAAACTATCTATATTCGGGTAGGTGCATCATCCCTCCATCCAGCTACACAACTTACCAAGCCACCCCTCCAAGGGTGGAGGTACTATAGGTCAGGAACCCGGGAGAGGATAAAAAACTATGTTTATCTTCTTATCTATTTTGTGGCTTTATGCCTTGCCTGACCATGAAGATGTGTACATATCTGGATAGGGCTGAGTGCCAGCTTTCCAGTGCCTATGATTTAAGACCTAAATTCCTAGATGCCCTAAAAACTTAGCACTGAAGGTGCGTGTACATGGTGGTTTTCTTCGACCACCCTACTATGTTCGAATGTGAAATGACTATTTTGTGTATACCTTCGATTAGGCTGATTTCCATCAGCCAATCAGAACACGCCCTCAGGGTGCTATTGGGAATGTGTAAGGGAAATGTGTAGCCCTACCTAGACTATAATTTTCTTTGAAAATATGTTTTCCCCAGAACATCTTTTACGTGTTTGGGGAAAACGACAAACATATGACTTTAAATTGATTACATAGCTTACAAACTATCACTATGCAAGTACATAAGCTTCTAAGTTCAGTACATAGGCTACGACTATAGGTACATAGGTACCATCTATGCGAGTTACACAATGTTAAATGCGTCTCCGCGGACATTTCTATTACTATTTGAGTATATAAGCTTCTAACTTAAAAAACATATAAGCTTACGAATATAAGTACATAAGGCTGTTTATGCGAGTTATATAAATCAAAATGCTCCGTCGCGAACATTTCTCCCGCCGTGCAGCGCAGTGACGACTCGTTGCGATGTCGGCGCGGCGCTGCATCTCGCCGGTGAGCGACGACTGTAGTTGCGTCGCCCGTTGCCACGGTGACTGTTGCCTCGAATCTCGCCGGCGCGACGCTCGTCGCCCCGGCGACTGTTGCCTCGAAGCTCGCCGGCGCGACGCCCGTCGCTCCGGCCCGTAGCTCCGACGCTCTGGACCATTTCGATGACGGGATCAGCCTCTTCGCCGGACGCTTTAGAGTGCCGCCAGATATGCGCACCTCAGCGATCCGGACCTGTGGTCCGCCCAAGGGAAGACTGCGGTGATGCGGCCTCGCGGCCACGTGTTGCGAGGCAGCTGGCCGTCTGCGATGAGCACAGGGTTGCCCACCTGCAGACCAGGGCCACGGTGGTGGCGCTCCCGCCGGTGTTGGAGCTCGGGTAAGTGCTCCCTCACCCAGCGGCGCCAGAACTGGTCGGCGAGCGCTTGTGAGCGCCGCCAGTATTTCGTGCTGTCGACGTGTTGCTCGGGGAACACGCCGCGGTGCGGTGCAGTCTGGCCGAACCACCGAGTAGGAAGTGGTTCGGCGTGATGGATTCATCGCCTTCGCTGGCGACTGATACCTATTTCAGCGGGCGGTTGTTTTCCGTACTCTGCCTCACACAACAGTGTGGACAACACCTCTTCGTTGGTGTTTCTCTGTGAGTACGGTTTCTATGTCGAGTGACTGATAGCAGTCGACTCGTTTTCTCCATACTTTTGGAGCATTTGCTTGGCGCGTACTATACTATTGAGGCTACGCCAAGCACTATTTCGAATGCCTCTTCTTGGTGGGCACGTCTTTTTCTAAGACGCCCCTCGATGGACGCGCTAGGGTCAGGTTGAAACCTAGCGTGTCTGCACTTGGTCTTCATTCTATACCAAGCGCGTTTTCTATGTGCATCTTCGCTTTTACAGCTGTGCACGGTGAGCTGGCCGCGCCGAATATGATTGATATTCGATATTCGTCGGGGGCTCCCTCTATTCTATTGCCTCTCCACGGATATTGGAGGGCGTCTGTTGCCTCTCCACGGATATTGGAGGGCGTCTGTGTCCTCTTGTCGGACTTTCACCTGCACAAACATTTCGGCAATATCGCCCGAAATGGCTATGGGGTGTCTACGGAACCTCATCATGACGCCGGGCAGCGACTGTAACAGGTCTGGTCCTGTGAGTAGGAAGTCGTTCAAAGACATTCCATTCGATTTAGCTGCGGCGTCGTGTACTATACGATACTTCTCTGGCTTCATCGGCTTGAAGACATCGATATGAGGTAGGTACCAGGTTCTTCCTGGTGTACTATTTTCGGGCGCTTTCTCGGCGCACCCTTTCTATAGGAACGAGTCCATCTGTTCCGTATATCTATCTCGAAGAGTCGGATATTTATCGAGTTTCTATAGAGACAAGCCGCTTGTGGGCTGTCTCATAACTATCGGGCATTTCAAATTGCGGTTTCTATATGCCCATTTCTATCTGCTTGGTGTGTCGTTTCAAGATGTCTTCTGTGGGTCTATGTGGCCTTCGGCTCCAAGTTGTCTGGCAAGGTCCTCGCTGATCAATGATATGGTTGATCCATTGTCGGGAAGGGCGAACGTAGATGCCTCTCCCGCCGGTCCAATCACCCGGACCGGTACCATCTTGAGGTAGGCATGACTCGACTATGGTCGCGAACTGGCAACCACTTCTTGTGGTTCTTGCTTCTGTTCGAGGACCTTCGGCTTTTCGGCAGTCGCTGCAGCGGGCTTCTTCTCGTGATGAAGTAGCCAGTTGTGTGTGGCTGTACATTCCTTGATGCCACGCTTCTTCGGTTTGCACTGGTGCCGCTTACGTCGAAACTTCATGCAGCGATAGCATAAGTTGAGCTTCTTTGCTAGCTCCCATCTCTTGTCGCTGTTGCCTTCTTTGAATTTCCAACAGTCGCGTTCTATGTGCCCATCTTTCCCACATACGCGGCATCTATCGGCCGGTTTCTCTGTTGCTGTGTGGGTTCTCTGTGCTATACGTCTGTTTGATGGGCCCTCTGTTGCGTTGAAATTCTCAGCGGGAGCAAATGCGCTGCAGAAGCGAGCTTGTTCAGTGACGTATTCGCTGAACAACGATAGGTCAGGTAACGACTGATACTGTCTTTGCCTTCTGAATTTTGCTGTATTCTTGACATCATTAAAATTTTTTCGAGTTGTTACATAAATGGCTCGAAACGACAACCATTCTGTGTGTGCACCATTGAAGTTCGGTAAGGTCATGATGACCTTCGACGGCGAGGAACTATTCTGTTCTGTTTTTCTGTCAGCTAGCGATACTATAGCTGCTGTAAGGTCCGTTATGAACGGCTGTAATCTGTTTTCCCCGTCGTCTTCTATTTTCTTCGGTGGTGCCATCTGTTTAGTCACTTCATCGACTTTCGGCTCTAGTTCCGGAATTTGCGTTCGACGAGAGTCCACTATCGATACGGAGTGCATAGAGGGAGACGGTTGCTGCTCGCAACTTCTATCTATTCTATTTTGCTCGCAGTTTCTATCTATTCTATTCTGCTCGCAGCTTCTATCTATTCTATACTGCTCGCAGCTTCTATCTATTCTATTCTGCTCGCAGTTTCTATGTGTTCTATTACGGATGTCTCCCTCAGCGGTGTTGGTCTCTCTCTGATCAGGAACAGGTTCAGCTGCCTCTTCCAGCCAGGAACGCACGTACTCGTCTTTCGAGTTTCTATCTTCTATATAATCGTCGTCCGATTCTTGTTCGGCTCTCTGAAGTGCTAACTGTGCAAGCTCCAACTTAATCTTGAGTAAGTCTTCGCGTGCCTTTGTGACTCTTCTATAAGACCGCGTCGTCCTTCCCACGGTCGACGGCGGCTTGTCACATTCGATACGTTCGATACGGGCGTAACCCCGGGTAGTCACCGGCAGGTTTCGGCTGTATCTTCTATCTGTCGGCTTCAGTGTACTTTCTGAAGGCGTCTCAAATCTGGTTCCCTTTCTTGAGGCTGTCATGATTCAGATCCTCAAGTCGATTCTTCAAAACTGTTCTATATCCCTGGATAAGGCTTCGGTAAAACTTGAACTAAAGTTTTTTCTTCAAACTATTTCTATATTCTCGGATAATTCTTCGAAGTCCCCAATCTTCAAAGTCCAGAGTTGCTCTGAATTTTCTAAGTGTAAAATTTTCAAAGTCCAAATTCTTCAAAAATTTTCTATGTCCCGAATCGATCTATATTCTCTAAGTGTAGAATCTTCTCAAAATTTTCAAAGTCGAAATTCTTCAAAAATTTTCTATGTTCCGAATCAATCTATATTTTCTAAGTGTAGAATCTTCTCAAAATTTTCAAAGTTCAAATTCTTCAAAAATTTTCTATGTCCCGAATCAATCTATATTTTCTATGTGTAGAATCTTCTCAAAATTTTCAAAGTCCAAATTCTTCAAAAATTTTCTATGTCCCGAATCAATCTATATTTTCTATGTGTAGAATCTTCTCAAAATTTTCAAAGTTCAAATTCTTCAAAAATTTTCTATGTCCCGAATCAATCTATATTTTCTATGTGTAGAATCTTCTCAAAATTTTCAAAGTCCAAAATCTTCAAAAATTTTCTATGTCCCGAATCAGTCTATGTTTTCTATATGTAGAATCTTCTCAAAATTTTCAAAGTTCAAATTCTTCAAAAAATTTCTATGTCCCGAATCGATCTATATTTTCTGTGTAGAATCTTCTCAAAATTTTCAAAGTCCAAATTCTTCAAAAATTTTCTATGTCCAGATGATCAAAATTTTCTAAGTCCCAGTATAAATCTTCGAAATTTTTCTAAGTGCCAGCTTCTATGTTCGAAAATTTTCTATGTGTCGGGTTCAATCCTCAAAATTTTTTCTAAGTCTCAGGTTCTGTCTTCAAAAATTTTCTAAGTCCCAGCTTCTATGTTTGAAAAATTTTCTAAGTGTCAGGTTCAATCCTCAAAAATTTTTTTCTAAGTCCCAGGTTTGGTCTTCAAAATCTTCCCAAGTCCAGGTTCAACTTTCAAATTTTCTCAAAGTCCAGGATTCCTTAGAAATCTTCTAAGTCCAGACGCAATCCTTCAGTGTTTCAGGAAAATTTTCAAAGTCCAAAGTTTCGGGGTGAGTCCCCAAGGGTAGCTCCCGAAGGGTAGTTTTCTCCAAGGGCAGTCCTCACGATGAACCACGATGCTGAGCTTGAGGCTTCTTAACTGGAACGTATGTTGACGGATAGCTTCGGATCCGCCTCAGGGTGAGTCCTTAAGGGTTGGTTCTTGAAGGGTAGTTTTCTTCAAGGGGTAGTCCTCACGATGAACCACGATGCTGAGCTTGAGGCCTCTTGACTGGAACGTATGTTGACGGATAGCTTCGGATCCGCCTCAGGGTGAGTCCTCAAGGGTTGGTTCTTGAAGGGTAGTTTTCTTCAAGGGGTAGTCCTCACGATGAACCACGATGCTGAGCTTGAGGCTTCTTAACTGGAACGTATATTGACGGATAGCTTCGGATCCGCCTCAGGGTGAGTCTTCAAGGGATGATTCTTGAAGGGTTGATTCGGGAACGGATACCAATTGACATACTGTTAAGAAACAAGATACGGGGTGCGTATATTTGGCTCTTGTGCCAAACTATATCGCAGGACTTCGGCTTGAGTCTTCAAGGCTTGTTTCTTCAAGGGTTGATTCTTCAAGGGATGATTCGGGATCGGATACGTTTTGACATACTGTTTAAGAAACATGATACGGGGTGCGTATATTTGGCTCTTGTGCCAAACTATATCGCAGGGCTTCGGCTTGAGTCTTCAATGCTTGTTTCTTCTAGGGTTGATTCTTCAAGGGATGATTCGGGAACGGTTACGTTTTGACATACTGTTAAGAAACAAGATGTACGGCGGCACAGAAATCCGGCTCGAATGGACCAAAAAATTTGGTCCGAAATCCGGCTCGAATGGACCAAAAAATGTACCGGACGGGCGTGATCGACTGGAACGGGGTTGTGATGGGGTAGGTCTATCCTTTTTCTTCTCCTCCGAAGTGAACTGTGACCGACCGACGACGTCCAGCCGCGCTGACGTCCTGTACCGAAAACTAAGGTTCTCCGCACCACACGTACAACGTTCTTCTATCTTGCCAAGTACTTGCTGTCTTCGGGGTAGATTGGGGTGCAGGGTGAATGCTTACCAGGGTTAAATAATAGGCAGGAATTTGAGAACACTGCAGCTAATGGTTTAAGGGCAAAGTCGCGAGTACTGTGATTCTATTTATAGATTCTAGGGTTTCTTCTGCCGGTGACTACGAATTGGCTATTTTTTACCATTTACTAAGGTACGAGGTTACTTTACCGTAACGAGGCCCAAAAACCACTAACTGCTTCAGTTTATTTTAACTGCAAATTTTTACTATGGTTCTATGACATTTTCGGCTATATCTAGGTCTATTCTAGGTCTGGATGGGGGTTGACGCACCTCTATTCGAATCCCCCGAAATTCCCCGTCGAACGGGTTGGAAATCAACCCCTCAACCCTGCCCACTAGTGGGCTTGTTGCATTTAACTATCAAAAATATCACAAGTCTTGAGCTTGCTTACTATTTGGGGTTGATTCCCCGAAAAACTGTGCCCCATGGGCTATGAAACTATCTATATTCGGGTAGGTGCATCATCCCTCCATCCAGCTACACAACTTACCAAGCCACCCCTCCAAGGGTGGAGGTACTATAGGTCAGGAACCCGGGAGAGGATAAAAAACTATGTTTATCTTCTTATCTATTTTGTGGCTTTATGCCTTGCCTGACCATGAAGATGTGTACATATCTGGATAGGGCTGAGTGCCAGCTTTCCAGTGCCTATGGTTTAAGACCTAAATTCCTAGATGCCCTAAAAACTTAGCACTGAAGGTGCGTGTACATGGTGGTTTTCTTCGACCACCCTACTATGTTCGAATGTGAAATGACTATTTTGTGTATACCTTCGATTAGGCTGATTTCCATCAGCCAATCAGAACACGCCCTCAGGGTGCTATTGGGAATGTGTAAGGGAAATGTGTAGCCCTACCTATTGACTATAATTTTCTTTGAAAATATGTTTTCCCCAGAACATCTTTTACGTGTTTGGGGAAAACGACAAACATATGACTTTAAATTGATTACATAGCTTACAAACTATCACTATGCAAGTACATAAGCTTCTAAGTTCAGTACATAGGCTACGACTATAGGTACATAGGTACCATCTATGCGAGTTACACAATGTTAAATGCGTCTCCGCGGACATTTCTATTACTATTTGAGTATATAAGCTTCTAACTTAAAAAACATATAAGCTTACGAATATAAGTACATAAGGCTGTTTATGCGAGTTATATAAATCAAAATGCTCCGTCGCGAACAGAGACACCATGTGCTAATGATCGCGCTGCAAACAAAAAGTGAATGTAAATAAATATCCAGGGTAGCGGGATTGCTCGAAAAAATTACCGCGGTCCTAGATTGCGAAGGGCATTTGAAGGAACGCGGATGGGTTTTAGTCAGTAAGAATCTGATATTTTCTCACACTCTGCCCGGAGCGGGAGGATTTAACTATTTACCATCCATAAAAAGGTGCACCTAAACCAGATGCAAATGTCAGCAAAAACGCAAAAAATGGCACGTCATTGATTGACAGGCATGAATCTAGATAAAATGCAAGTTATCCGACTCTTAACACGTCTAATTAAACCCTTATTAAATCACTAGCTGACCCGCACAACTACGTCTGGCGTCACATTTTTCATTATTACTCCGCTCCTATTAGTCGTAGCGTGATGTTAAGTGCCTATTATAGCCTTCCTCGATAAATGGGCAATAATCCAACACCAAAATATTTTTTCAATTCGAACCAGTAGTTCCTGAGATTAGCGCGTTCAACAAAACAAACACAAGCTTTATAATATTAGTAGTATAGATGTACGTCATCGATACTTTGCCGTGTGCGGCGTGTACCTCCAAGTCGTCGCCTTAGAGTGAAAACCTTGGGAATGCATTTTTGCTCATTTTTTTTTATTGCGTTTCTAGGAAGAATACCTCGCAATGCACATCATGATCTGATTAATTTGTTCATTCGACACTCATAGTGCCATCTATGACAGTAAATGAGAACTTCGTAAATACTCACATCTGTCAGTTTGGCGTGAATACCTTGCAACGAACGTGTCGTTTTATGCATTTCGGAAAATCTTATAGTATCGAACAGTTCTGGATATAAAAGCGGGTTAAATTACCATATTAATTAATTAAAAGACGCCGTACAAAAATTTTACAGCACGCAGTTTTTTCTTCTTCCTGAAAAGTTACTTCTTTTACACTTACAGGGTTTTCACTCTAAGGCGTCGAAATATAGGTTCCGCTCAACCGGCAAACATGTGAGTCGACTAACGTGCAAATATGTGGATCTTACAAAACATTTATCTTTTAAATAACATCACAAAATTAAAATAAAACACAACTTATTATAGTTTTGAAAGACTATGTACTGGAATGTAAATTAATCTTATTCTCGGTGAAATATGGCAGTAAAATGTTAACCTAAGTACCGTTAGTTGGAGGTTAAAAAGCAGGACCAATAAGCTAGACTGTCAGCGAAAAAATGGATCGTGACGACTATTGTACGTGTTCATGCAGATTGTTCCGGTAGATGCAATATGATTTGATTTTATTGTGTGACCTTTGAAATTCAGTAGATTGATTCTTGTTGAATTGATTCATGATTGATATTGATATAATTGTTTGCAGCAATTATATTAAAATAACCAGATCAATTGACTAACACTTACGGTTTCCTTTATTGGAACCTATGTTTGTTTATTCTGATAAATAAATCAGAATAAACAAACATAGGTTATGTTTGTTTATTCTGATTTATTTTTGCAAATAACGTTTGATATCGGAGATGCAGTATTGAGAATACAGCGTAAATATTTCGCTATTCTTCGTAGTTTAGGATCTGGCCATCCACTCCCACTTGAAAAATTCATCCTGTATCCAAGGGGAAATACCTACCTAGGGTATTGTATAGTAGGAACGAAACTGAACGTATAATCACTGAAGCTTTATATTGGTTAGGCAAAGTTGGCGTCTTGGTAAGAATTTTAGTAGAAACTCGGTGAGGGCCCCTCGCCTATTAGAAATTATTTCCTTTATATTATACTAAAATTGTGTCGAATTCTTACCTGTACAACTTTGCACCTCTTGACATTGGGAGCTTCGTTCCTGGAGAAGATAGTCTCCTTCATCAGCGTCCAGCGGCCGGTTTGAGGCGAGGCTGCTTTGTAGCCGAGACTGGCGCCTTTGCCAGTATAGTACACCTACACAAAAGCAGCACAAGAAAATTAAGCAATTAAATGGATATAGGATCCTATGGCAGACACCAGATAAATGTGCAATAACGGTCATTGACCCACATACATTGACTTTCTTAATATCAAAAACTGGCCAAGTGCAAGTCAGCCTCGCGTGCAAAGGGTTCCAAACCAATTTAATTTTTATAACATGTTATTTTAACACTACAGATTTCTTATAGGTTAGTTTTCCTGTAATCCTTAGGTATAGAACTATTATCTGCATTTTATTTTTCAAAGTTTTCGGCTTTTTGGTGGAATGGTTATTTTGAATAACGATCCTATAAGGGAACCCTTACGGATTTTCGGAACCCTAATAACAGAAATAAAGACATAAAGCTGTCCTGAACCGACTTCTATCGTGATCCTTTAAGAGGAAATGATGGCGGTGAGACTTTTTAGGTACTCGTATGTAAAAATTCATAATTCGAGGTTCGGCTCTCGACTGTTTTCTCCTCCAATATTGGACCGATTTAAGAGATATTTCACGAACAGAATAAGGACTAGTTGACCCGCGCAACTTCGTCTGCATCACAATTTTCATAACTACTTCGCTCCTATTGGTCTTAGCGTGATGAGCCTATAGCCTTCCTCGATAAATGGGCTATCTAACACTGAAAGAATTTTTCAAATCGAACCTACGTTCCTGAGATTAGCGCGTTCAAGTAAACAAACAAACAAACTCTTCAGCTTTATACACTTCTGGACACATCTATTGGCCCACCTTGTATTTTCAGTTTCGTTTGGTCCTAGCTAAAATTTTATATTAGGTCGAGCAAAAAGTTTTTATGCAGTTTTGAACCTGGCACATTCACAATTTCATTCAATAGTCTTTTTTGAATTTCGAACACAGAATTTAAAGAAACAAAAGACAATTTGGAGCCTGTTTGTTGTTATCAAACAATCGAATACTAAGAAAACTTGGTTTTATTGGTTTACTTGGATTTAATTCTTGAAAAAGTGATTGATATCTTTGGTTTTGCAACAAACATTACTTATTCTTAACATTAAGGTGAGGTTCTATCAATAATCTATAGATACTTCACCTGAAGTCACCGCCCAAGCTGTGGCACTTATTCAGGCCGGACACAGCCAAAGAAACGTGAGTGCTCAACTTAATTTAAGTCGATCTGCGGTCCGAAATGTTTATCGGAGGTACCTAGAGACTGGCGGCTTTGTTCGTCGCCAAGGAAGGCCACGATCTCGGGTCATAACTGAAAGGCAGGATCGATTCATCGTGACGACCAGCTTGAGAAATCGTCACCTTACCTCCATTGAGATACAAAACCAACTTCGCGACTTCCACGGAGTATCTGTGAGCGCTCGAACTGTTCGGAGAAGGTTAAAAGAACGCGATATGGTACCACACAAGCCAGCTAATGGGCCCAAACTAACGCGAGCCCACCGAACAGCGCGACTTCATTTCGCACGCAGTCATTTAAATTGGACACAGCAAGATTGGAGCCGTGTACTCTTTTCTGATGAGTCTAAAATTGTGTTACATGGCAATGATGGAAGGAAGGTCTACCGACGTAAGGGAGAGCGTTTCGCACAATGCTGCTTTGAAGAGAGGGTTGCTTATGGCGGTGGCTCATGGACTGTCTGGGGCGGTATATCCGCGAGCGGCAAAACTCAACTTGAGGTTGTTACAGGACCACGGCTGCCAACATTAAATGCTGAAAGGTACATTCGTGAGTGCTTAGAACCTCACGTGATACCATACGCGGACTATGTGGGCCCAAATTTCCTTTTTATGCATGATAATGCAAGAGCCCATGCGGCCGGCATCGTCAGGGAATATCTTCGGGATGTGAACATCACAGTTATGGACTGGCCAGCCAGAAGCCCAGACATGAACCCCATTGAGCACATGTGGGACGAGATAAAAAAGACGTGTTAGGGCTCGTCAGCCAGTTGCCCAGACGATGCAGGAGTTGAAAACTGCCATAGAAGAGGAATGGGAGATGATCCCTCAAAATTTCATAAAGCGGTTGATAAACTCTATGCCTAATCGTATGAGAGATGTGGTAGATGCCCATGGAGGCAACACGCGTTATTAAATTAAACCTTTATTTGATAAAACATGTTTTTTATTCAAAAATCAATTGCCTTTAACAAGGCGCATATCCGACTTGTTATGCGTAGCTCCATGTCGTATGGTATTCTGAATTCAAATTTAAAACAATACGATCGAAAAAGATGGTAAAATGTATCAGGTTTAAAACTGCATCAACAGTTTTTGTTCGATCTAGCAATCATATTTCGGTAGGGGCCATCGAAACCTAAACTCTAAGGTGGGCCAATAGATGTGTCCAGAAGTGTATATTAGTATAGATATATACTCTATCCCTGTTTTCCTTTTTGATGGTTTATTAACCGTATAAGCTCTACAACTCTCACAAAATTGTCCGATATCGCTGTCAATAGCTCTAGTGTACAAATTTCGCAACTATTAATCAAAATAGGAAAACATAGAGACACCGTATTTATCCTTCTTATTCAGTTTGGGCAATAACTCTTATATAGGTCCAATAAGCATTTCCTCTTAAGTTCTCTAGTAATGAAAAACTGTTCATAATTTATTGTTCGGGTATCTACGAAGCGTTATTAGGGAAACTTCAAACTTTATTGCAAGTTTATCTGGCGCCTATCATATTACGAATCAATAACGTAATGCTACTAAAATTTCAGTACCAGTGCCTACATAGTATTTTTAATTTAAAGGCTATAATGGAAGTCATTTATAAGTTTTAAAGTCCTAGAAACCTCACAGCCACACATGCGTATGCTCACTGTCTGCTCTTTATCCAGAGTGCCCAAAACAGAGACCAGAGTCACGATTGTTGCAAATCCTAGGACTATCAACTCTTACCTTCCCAGAAGAAGTAGTGAGCAACGCAAAGTCCTGCCCTCCATATATGCTCATCAGAGGGTCTTCATCACAATCGTCAAGCTGCATCGCGATAGGAGCATCCAGTTCCACTGTTCGCCGCGACATTCCATCTTCGAACGGACTCCGGCCGAGAACTAAAGTCCTGCGCCTGAGCAGGTGGACGTTAATCTCTTTCTGTGACGTCAGAGTCGTGGTGGCCGTGCCTTCGTTGCGTTCCGGCTGTGCGTCAGCGTCATACATTCGAATTGTAAGGTTGTCCTGTAAAAATAAGAACGACGTAGCTAGATGATGATATACTTACCATAATGTTCTTTGACAATATGACAAGTGATAGAAAAAATAACGCCGAATTACACAATTACGAAACATTTAAAAAGTCCAACAAAGGCTCTCAAACCTGAGTTTATAATCCCCACATAAAAATTATGTAAGTATTGAAAAAAAGTTCCTTAATCTAATGTTAAAATCAAAATATGTTCTTACAAAATTGGTTAATAATATCAGTCCTAATTGGTTTCCGTCCGTAAAGACAGCTGACTTAGGTTCAACCGGGGCGGGCTGGCCGGGCTCCAATCGTATCATGTTCCTCACTTCCAAAGTCTCTCTATCTATTTCATAAACTTCAGTCTTTTTCCTGCCTATCCGTAGATATAATTTATTCTGCAACATGACAAAGTTATGTTTATGCATGTCAATTAAATAAACATCACAATACACAGGTTGGCAATAGGGAAGATGCAAATACAGAATGTATGAGAATTTTGTCAGTAAAATGATAAAAAAGTATAAAATAAAGACCATTGCAACGTTTTTATTTTGGTTAGTATAGTTTTTTAACAAAAATAATGAATTAAAGTAACGTGAAACGGAACGTATTTAAAAACAACAATCAGCGTTTGGTGACATATCTGCTGTTATGCCAACGAAAAGGCACCCTTATGTCTTTGAGTTGGGACAGTTCTTGACCAGTGATAGACACGAGTGACGTCATCGTCCGTTTTCGAGCGAACCTTTAAACTGTCGGTTTCAAAACGCAAATTTGGCAATAAATTAAAGCGTTTTCATTTCTTATTTAGGTGGTGGTCTATTCTAGATGGAGTTCTTTAAAATTAAAGCAAAAATGGAAATATTGCATGTTCCCTATTGAAAATTGCTGTTTCATTATTTCTAAATATGATGCTGCACTTTTGTAGGGAAAAGGTGTTCTTTTTTATATTAAATTTTTTTAGTGCTCGTCTACGGAGAAGCAGGGCGTCGAGCGTCGCTTGTGGTGTGGCGGCCCGCACTAAATTTAAACATTTGGCATTGTATAAGAGCGTTGACGGAGAAGCGATTTACGCACGAGGCGTCGCACGCCCAACGCCCCGCGCAACGCTCCGCGTCTCCGTAAACGAGCACTTAGACTGCCATTACCCAAAAAGTGTGTGCCTACTATTACTCATTGCCACACTGTACTTAAATCGAAGTTACAAACTCACCTTACAATAACCTAGCCAGCCATGCCGATCGCTAGCGAAGAAGTCTGGCTTGTGCAAATAAACATGCTGCCTTATCGAGCTGCCATACCCTGATCCAATCTTCAGCAGGCCTTTGGACGTAAAGACGTATAGGAAGCAGCCGTCGGAGACTAGGGACCGGACCACGAGCTCGCCTGATCCCGTCAGTTGGGAAGGCAAGTCCACGGGGAAGCTATTCACTAGACACTGGTGGGGGACGCCATAGTTCAACCAAAGGTTGCGGGACGGAGAACCTAGTATCACCGATTGGACGCTCCGTTGGAGAGTTATTAGGTTTGATGGTATCTGGAAAAGATAATGTTTTTTTAGTTGTCTCCTGGGAATAAATAAAGCCTCATAACTTAATCAGTCTGACAACTCAGAAATGTTATTATTTATTTAAACTTTATACACAAGCGAAAATTAATGCAACAGGGCATTCTCTACCAGTCAACCTTTGGGTTATGTTGCTGGTAACTTTGAATTCATGGGGAAGTTATTTCCAGCGACACAAAATTATGTTGCTGCAAATTGATTGCTCAATCTTAATCAACATTGCTTCGTTAATACAGGGCGTATTTAGCCTTTGTCTATATTTTGTAAGTGTTAGTAGTTTTTGCCTGCAACTTCGTACGTGGATCTCCCGGTTTTTCCCGTTCCCGTAGAAATTTCGGAAAATCCTCTCTTAGTGCTCCCGTACGAAGCGTAGGAAAGCTAAATGCCGAATTTCAGCTTTCTATGATCAGCAGTTTCAGCTGTACGTTGTCTGTCAGTCACTCAGTTAGGGAAGAATTTTATGTATTAGGATATGTAAAACAACACATTATTTCCTTATGCAAGTTCTACCAAATGAAATACCTGTAGGTCTTGATCGGAGAGTGCAGCCGGGGACATAGTAAGGGATGCCACGGCGTTCAGGATGAGTTCGGCCTCGCCCCGTGCGACAGACAGGGCTATGAGGCACGAGCTGCTGAGCGCTGTCAGGTTGCTCGGGTGCTCCACCGTGCCGCCGGGCCCGCTGCCACTGGCCACCTCCACCAGCATGCTATGGAGGTTTGTGATGATCTAGAAACGTTAGTGATCATTAGAACCTACGAAAATGTTAGCATCACTGCAGAAAAGATGTCTTATGGACTTTGAATAAGTAATATAAATTCAGTACAATTAGGAACATTCATCGCAGTTACATGAGTTCGAGGAGATTGAATGTTATTGCCTAGTAATTCTAGAATTCACATTCACATTCACCATTAACATATGCAAGCGCGGCAACCGCGTGGATACCGCACGGCGGCCGCAAGGAATAGGGCCTAAACATATTATTATTACGACGCTATTTTTTTTTTTTTGTCAAATTAGCAATTACTTCGAATGTTCCGCGCTCGACGCTATTGACTTTTTTCTTATTTTCTTCTTACTCTTAGCACTTACATCAGTAGGCTCTTGCGCCAGTTCTTCAGGCGCATGCCCTTGCAGCACATCCAGTAAAGCAGAGAGAGCAAGTTCACAAAACTGTGCATTTGTGAACCGCGCCTGCGATATCAGGGAGAAGACGGATTTGAGGCCTATTCCTGTAATCTGCGAACATAAGAATTAACGAATGAATCGAAAGCAATATTAGCTTACAAAATAATCGATTATACCCAATAACGACCCGGTTGCAGTATTCAATACACAGAAACAGCCACGTCGTATTTCGTTATTGGTAGTATTATAAAAAGAATTGCAGGTTTCACCACGTCGTTCTTTCGTCGCAATATTCCCCAAACTACCGCTTACTTTTGTACCTCTAAATGATCTCCCGAATTTCCTTACCTTTGGTAGTTTGCTCAGAGGTACTGGTGAGGACTCCTCATTGTCGCTGTCGTCAGATAGCTCAGCGCTGCCATGGAGATGCCGCCAGCGAGCGAGGATGGACTTCCGGACGCTGGCGTACACCGCAAATTGTGATGGATTGCCCAGGAGTGAGGGAGCATAGCAAACAGCGAGTGCATTGGCAGCTTTTAGACGCCGGAGTTTCTCCTTCTTACCGATCCGCTTGTGGGATCTTCTCTCTTTCCTAAAATTATTTTTTATTTTAAAAGACAAGTACAATTATTACTTCTTAGCCCGTAATATATATTTGAAAAACGCCTGAAGGAAGACATCGTCGTCGAGTTCCGTCCGCAGTAACGGTGTTGTAACGATCACAAGACCGAAGGGTTTGGAAGAATAAGTCTTTCAGTTTATTTTTTTTAAGATATTTTAGGTCGCAATAAATTGCACTGCGGATCTAAAAAGGCCACTTTAGCAGAATCATATTAGAATATAATATTAACCACACAACAATCTGTCAAATTTCATTTTCATCTTGATCGCTTACGCATTAGGCAGTTGTCTCACCGCCGGCGATCAACGAGTAGCGAGTGTAAAGTTTCGATAGTTTTTACGCTCGACTTTCAGCGAGTGCTTTAGTGCGACGGGCTTTTACTCGCAATACTCGCTCCGGCTGGCACTATAGGTAGAAATTACCGCAGTTTGGTTGGTCTGACCGCCAAGCGAGTACCGCCAAGCAAGTGTCGCTGAGTACAATCTTTAATAGCTCTTGTCGCTGCCATCAACTAGAGATAAGAGCCGCTCGCCGGCTGTGTTAACAGCCAGCTATCGACTATGAATGTATGTGTCCCGTTTTACTCACACGAGATCTGTCCTTTGTCCCTTTTCTCAGCGAGCAAATGTCGATATCTACCCGCTTCCTCCCTGGCGGCGAGACAAGTGCCTATGGTTCAAGATTGATTTGGAAAATTTGCCAGTGACGGGTAGCGTGATGTGCTTTCTGATTCTGCTAAAGTGACTTTTTTTGACCCGCAGTCCTGATTTTTTGGGAGGTGGTTAAGTTAGATGCCAGTAGTTTCCACCCAATTTTTCAACCTCGAAAGTCCTGTGCTAACTGCGTGGTGCTCGGAAAACCTCAAAATTTTCGGTGATTTTTCAGACTTTGGCTTATATCTTCAAACGGTGAATTCTTCGTAAAAAGTCAATGTGTGCTTTTTAAAGTACACAAAATTTGCTATAATTAGAATGCAAATCGTCACTAGAAAAGCAAAAGTACTAAACTGCAAAAAGGGCATTTTACAAGAGAGCGATTTATAAACAAAAACAACAAAAATGTCACTGCTAAAGCGCCAGTAACTTCTTAAGAATTGCTCAAATTGCTAGGAGACCAAGACCAATGTGTAGAGAAAAATACTTGAGAGGTGTCAAAGGACACCCGGATGGAACGAAGTTCCTACGCAGCATGGCTTACAACTATAGCAAAACTAATGACCCACTGTTTGGCATCTCAATGGTCAGTCCCTACCATATCGGGATAGATATCGGGATTAAATACTCCATGCAGGATCGGATTTGTGTATTCTATTCTATTTCATTCCAACTTGAGAGGTGTCAAGCGACACCCCGATGGAACGAAGTTCCTACGCCGCATGGCTTACAACTATAGCAAAAAGTGTCGTTACAACTTTTGGTCTTAATTTTTTCCGTCTAGTCCCCTTTCGCAACGCGCTATAAGGAACTTCGTTCCATAAAAACCGAATCCAACCATAATATATATAAAAATCATTTTAGCTAAAAAAAAGGCAAAAGTACTACGCTTTAGTACTTTTGTCTTTTCGGTGACGAAATGTAGATTAAATTGTTTAATAAATTATCACACCAAACAAGAGCCATGTTTCCCAAAACAAAACGAAATTGTAGTTTAAGAAATGGAGTCCCGCGAATCGCAGGACTTTCAAAAAGAATGATTAAAGATAGCTCAGTGGAAATTGTTTCTTTTCATATAAAATGAAATCGAGTACAATTTAAAAAAACGTATAATAAATTTATCACCCTTAAACATTAGTACACATATTTTGGTAGTTTTCAATTTTGGAGGAATGTTATGGGAAATAATTTACGACTACGTATAGTGCAATTGCAGTGCAACATGCGACCTAACGCGTTTAATCTATCTACGGTGACTGGCCTATAGATATTTCTACCAACGAAAGCGTACTGTACCCCCATTCTGTAACAACATTTTCATGTCTCGACAGCGGAATCCGAGGTGAGTATCAAATTACGTCAAACGTAAGACCTTTATGTTGTGTGCAATAAAGCTCACTTTGTAAAGTTTGTCGCTCAGGTGAAGCTCGATATCGAAATGATTATTCACAGAATAGACTAGCTGGTCAAACAATATACTCAAGCACGACCGCTCAGTACGGTCTAGCTTTGATTAGGGGTTATATTTCAGGTACAGGCGGCGAAGTAGCAGCCTTACAGTCTTTGTCTGTTTACGGGTTTTGTTCTTAATATCAATAATCTCACCTTCTACAACAAACAGGCACTACGGAAAATAATTGCATTCTATTTGCGTCACTAAGAAAATATAAATAAATAAAAAATAAATAAATATTCCGAAGATTCCAGAAGCTTATCGAAATATATTATGACCTTAGTGTAATGTTACTAATGTAACAAACATAGACCAACACATATGCACAGATATTGACACATACACACACACACACACACACCATGCACAACACACACACACTTTTACGCTCACAAACACATATAAACACAATCATACTAACTATAACTTTTGGATAATAATTATGTTCGGGTTCACTCATCAATGTACAATCCGAAATGTTATTTACGTAATGCTGATTTATATGTAAAAGGCGGAGTCCTGGTGTCCTGAAACACAGGCTTGCAGCTTAGCTCAGGCACCAGTCTCCCACAATGATAAATTGTAATCATAACATTTAATTGATGTACCTATTGTATTATATTGTGGTGAGAAATAAACATATTATTATTATTATTATACATATGTAGGTACAGCATTTCATATCTCTACAAATAGTTAGTCCTTGAACACGGTTTTAGAAAAATTTCGTTTCATCCTTCTGGGAACTACGTTGCATTGCGGAAATCGATAGAAAAACGCCCACAACTTTCCATTTCAGAGCAAGGTTACAAAACGTAAACAAGTATTTAATGTTTGTTACGAAATACGTTTTGCCTAACTTTCCTTTCATCAGAGAGCTGTAAGGAACGAAATAGTTTACTGTCCAAGGCAGGCGGCAGACTCTGCGGCGGTAACTACGCCTACCGCCGTATCAGCCGTATCAAAGACTAGTTGCCCAGCGCAACTTCGTCTGCGTCACAATTTTCATTACTGCTCCGCTCCTATTGGTCTTAGCGTGATGATATATATACAACCTTCCTCTATAAATGGGCCATCTAACTCTGAAAGATTTTTCAAATCGGACCAGCAGTTCTTGAGATTAGCACGTTCAAGCAAACAAAGAAACACTTCAGCTTTATATATGTATTAGTACTAGTTGACCCGCGCAACTTCGTCTGCGTCACAATTTTGATTACTGATTCGCTCCTATTGGTCTCAGCGTGATTATTTATAGCCTATAGCCTTCCTCGATAAATGGGTTATCTAACGCTGAAATATTTTTTCAAATCGGCTCAGCAGTTCCCGAGATTAGCGCGTTCAAGTAAACAAACAAACTATTCAGCTTTATACAGGGTTATTTGTAAAACACCAGCAACCTCTTAGGCAGTGAAAATACAAGTGTATTTTCACTGCCTAAGAGGCTGTTGTGCCATGTTTATAATCATGTGATTATAAACAACTGTTACTTTGAGACCAACCCCAAAAACTCGAAAAAAATATCAGCTGTTTCATACGAAATTCAATATTAAGCCAATGACAATGTATGTAGTATAGATACGGGGACTACAAGGGCCCCGACGTGTGGACTGAAAGCTCCTACATTTAGTCCCACCGTCACCTTCATGGCCTGCCGAGGCAATTCTGAGTGACTAAGGCCTATGTTATTAAAAAAAACAATTAGTACCCCTACAAACGGGGCCCCAAAAATGTTTGATACGGGGCCCCTTTGAGACTAGCTACGCCACTGATCCAAGGTATAGATGTGCAGTAGAGAAACGTAGAAGTGACGATGCTACACCGACGACACCAAATAATAAATTAGGATAAGAATAGAAGAATGAAGAGGATGATAATGTAGTAACTTAGGTACACATAAAAAACCTAATTACTTAGGTTTGTTATTATTATGCGCGATTAGTAACAGCTCAAAGCAAACTAGTCAGGGAGCCTAAAGGCCTGAGGGACGATCTAAAGTAACCGGCGAGGTCGCGGCTTGGGACTTAGGGAAATCCTATTTATTTTAAATGTCACGAATTGCAACTTTCTAGTACGTAAAATCCCAGGGTCCGTTTCAATTGACAGGGAGGCGAGCGGAGCGGAACAGAGATGTGCTGGAATAGACCAGTCATAGACGAAAGGAGTGGTCTTGTCGTGCACTCGTTACCTCATGAACCTCATTAGGTTTGGATTCTTGCACTTTTCCTCTCTGCTGGAAACGAAAAATACAATGCTTATTTTAAATGTACATTTGTATTACAAGGTATCAAAAAGTTAGTCTCTTCAGATTTTTTATCTGCAACTAGTAGCGTAGCAAAGGAGGGGCGGAGGGGGCGGCCCGCACCGGCTGACACCCGTTTAGGAGTGACATTCAACCGCTCGCTGACTGGTTTTTTGTCACTTTCGGGTGGCACCCCTAAACGTCAAACGTTTAGGGCCGACCCGAAATGAAACCTGTCGGAAGTAGGGTGCAAAAATTTTTGAACTCGCTTCGCTCGCTCTTGCATTTTGCACTTTCTAACTTCCTGAACTTTTCCGTAAAAACTTCAATTTCAGTATGAATGATCAAAATACAGTAAAACCATTCCGAGATGAGGTGCAAAAATATATTTACTTCTTGAGATTTTCTGCATTTAGGGGTAACACTTTACCGTTCGTTGACTTTTTATCACGGTCGAGTGTCACGCCTATACTGGCAACGAAATGAAACCGATCCGGTGGTGGGGTTTAAAAAATTTCGAGCTCGCTTCACTCGCTCTTACACTCTGCACTCTCTTTGTTCTCGAGTGTTTCTGTGTAACTCAACAAAATGACTATGTTTAAATGATTAAAAGAAAAAAAAACATGTTCGAGTTGGGGTGCATGAATTTTCGAGCTCGCTTCGCTCGCTTTTTGTGTTATACCCTCTGTTGATTACTGGGCTTTCTTGTATGAGTCTATAAAGTAACTTCTTTTTAAGTATGAAAGATCAATAGAATACAAAACGTATCCGAGGTAGGATGCAAAAATTTCGAGCTCGCTTCACTCGCTCTTTTGTTCTGTCTTCTCTTAGTTACTAAGATTACGTGCATTAATAAAAAAAAATCAGTTTAGATACCTACTGATGAAAACAAAATCAAAATAATCACACAAATATTCGAGATGTTGTTTGTAAGTTACATATAGGTACATTCCTGAAAATAAAAACCTGCAGCGCAAACGGCACACCTTTCCTCCATCCGAAAAATGGCTTGCGACTGCTGTCTAAGGACTGCCGTCACCAGAACGAAAGACGTAACTGACAATTATTTGGGGGGAGGAGGGTAATTTTTGGGGTGACACCACATTATCCGCCCCGGGTGTCACCCATGCTACCTATGCATGCTAGATAAACATGCTAGTCTGCAACTCCAAAAATTTCAGCCACATCACATCCCGAAAAACAGCCTCTTCTCTATATTTAAACCCTATTAATAATACCTGTATAGGTATAAAGAAACCAATCATTAGTATTAGTCAGTAAATCTCATGATTATGAACTGTAGGAGAAGTAAACAAAACTAATATAAATCTCTGCAATCTTGCTTGGCCTAGCCTATTGCCATTAACAGGGCAAAAGGCGGTCGTCAAACCATGTCACAGGCCCTTGAAGGCGGTTTAGAAACTCTAACACTAGGGTGTGTGGGGTGGTTAGACCTTACTGCCCTCACAATTAGAAGAAGAAATGCGAGAAATGAGATAAATATTGGAGCAAGTGCACTTTCTAATTCCATTATTATAAAAGTGAAAGAGGCAGCATCTTATTATTGTTACAACCTATTACTGATATAGTGGTTACTGAAATCTATGGTGAACATTTTTGCTTTTGTGTTTATTTGTGACAAAAAGTTTAAACAACTTTTGCCCAATAATGTGTTACACACTCACTGAAGCTACCAATGCCAATGCACAGATGTTAGGACCTACATCATAAATTAGAAGATATGCTCACATGCAGACCGCAGGGTCTACACTTCAGATCTGTGCACTAGTGAGCGATCTGTGGAGACTGACTTTGGTTTTGCTGACTTGAGTTACGAAAATCTGCTTGTTTGTTTGTGGTTAAGTAGAGAATAACCTGCAGATAAAGTTGCACTTGACAGCTAGTAGAGTCTGCCAGTTGACACATGCAACATCGTCTGCGTCACAATTTTCATTAATGATCAGTCCTATTGGTTGTAGTGTGATGTTATACATATAGCCAGTAGCCTTCCTCGATAAATGAGCTATCCGACACTAAAATAATTTTTCAATTTGAATCAGTGGTTTTTGAGATTAGCATGTTAAACCAAACCAACTCTTCAGCTTTATAATGATTAGTATAAATTTATTAAATCCCAATCAACCCATTAATACTGAACAATAAACCACAATGCAGGCAATATGGCCACAAATCTAGAAACATGTTTATAAATACAACAAATACACTATTCCCTTTGCTGTGTGAAAACATAAACATCTGAACTATTGCCAAGAAAACATTAAACTGTATCAACAAGAAACCATTTGCAAAAATGTGTGCTTAGTGTGCCTTATCAACAGCTGTTACATTAGCAATCACAATACTGCATGCCAACCTCTACCTAATCAAAATCCATTGAATGGTTAGCGGTGAAGCAGACAAGAGGCACACAATAACTTTATTTTATACTACGTATTTACAGATTAGAGATAGAGATAGTGCACCAAGTTAATTGTCTTCTTTTGTTTACACTGATTGAATTGAACGGGCTGCTGGTGTCAATATGTTGAGGAGTTGTTAATCCAGGCAAAATGTGACAAAACAACAACAACAACTACAACACAATAAACACATTTCACCAAAATAGTTCTTTGGATAAAATACCCCTTGAGAGATTTACTAGCAGGAAAATAAAATTACACTTACTTTGTGCCACTCCAACATACTGCACGAAAATATTTCTTATAATTCTCTGGTTCCATACATCTTAACTCCGGCACTTGCATCCTTAGAGCCATGTTGGTATCTTTTTACTTCTGCAATTTCACCAGTGTGCATCACATTGAAATCAATAGCTTAGTTTAGTTATATATTTGTTACGCACAAAATGTCACAGTCGCATTACAATTTTAAGTAAATGAGTTTCATTTGCCAAGCCATAATAACATTAATAAAGCCAGCTTTAAATATTGTCACATGTGAATTTATATTATGGGTAAGGGTAGATTAGATATTAAGAGCAGAACATGTATGTTCTTAATTTTGTAGTTGAGCCCTTAACTTCCACAGCGGAAATAGGCTGCAAATCAATTTCAGATGTTATTATTAATCACAAAGAAATTGTAGATTGAGTGAAAAAAACATTCTGTTTCATTGATCCGTTAGCAAGTTGTTTCAAAACACTTTTGTTAGTATTTTGGTGGTATTTTTCAGTAGATTTTTTTTTAGAAGGTAATAAGTTTTGGTCATGTAAAAAATGTATAAAAGTAGCAAGCAATATTTTTTCATCACTTAAATTCGCAAAAGCTGGCGATCTATTAAGTATACGCAATATGTCGGGCAGAATTTAACTAAGATCTAATACACCTTTTTCGCAAATGATTTTATACTGTGTACACTGCAGTATATTATTGGTAGTAGTATCTAGTTATGTATGTAATGCAACTGTATTTATTTACGATTTTATTTTCAATAATATACCTGACGCACTAGTAACGGCATTCTGTTTGTTTTACACATATTCAGTAAAATTAAGGAATTATAATATCCCAAATCGTCCAGATTTCCAGGCTCAATCGGATTCAAACGCAGTTTGCAGTAATGTCAAAAAATCAATAAACACTCGGAGCTAGTGAAGTGCCATCGAATCGGTTTCATAATAACCGTAATATTATTTTACAAGCAATGATGTCCGAAAAATAGCATTGAATAGTCTAATACTCTTTACGTCTTCCGTCCCGACCACAGACATCCGACAAACCCAGAGATGATTTTTTTTACTATGAGAATAGTATTATATTATTTTTAACTAGGGTTGGGATTTGTACCCTTCTACAAATCTAAGAACGAGAACTAGGAAGGATAGTCCCCAATATCCGTTGAAAAAGGACCTTCCGTTCCGTTGATAGGTGATTCCTACCGTCTAGATTTACGTGAACTTATATTCATGTAGTATTCTAGTGGAAGCGCGCCATGTGGCAAAATGGTATTGGCAAAGAAAAGTAACTTTGCCAATGCAATTTTTAACTTATCAACAATAACAAATTTTGAGTTAAATTTTTGTATGTTGATGATTAAATGAATAGTCACACTGTACACGGTTTTGTTTTTAGTTTTGCATGTATCTAGCAGTTTATGAAAACAGAAGTTTCAAGTTTTTAATCCACTAATTATCATTTAATATCGTATAAAAAGTTGCACATGGGACTTCGAAGTTGTTGCTAAAAACGCGGCTCAAGCGGGAAAATGTATTATGGGGGATAAACAAAATATACGTACCCATTATATACTAATTTCATCAAAAGCTTTTAAACAGTCGATGAAACAAATTGTGCTCTAGACAGCGACCTAAAATTTTTTAAGTATGTCACCTTACCAAACGTCATCATCACTAGTAAACGTAACTTCAGGATAGTCAGTCTCTCGTTACTTGCTTTGCTACATTGACAAGTTTTTCCCTTGAAACCATAGGATTCATCTCAGGCGTGGTCCAAGGTGGGGGGGGGGGGGTCGTAGGGGTCATGACGCCCCCAAAACCATACTCATAATATTGACAAACCTTCTGGAATTAGACAAATCACGAACATTTAAACTAAAATTAACCCGGGTACGTTCTGAAAATTTCAAGCTCGCTGCGCTTGCTTTGCGTTCTTCATCATCATGATCATCATTTCAGCCAAATAAAGTCTACTACTGGGCATAACCCTCCCGCAAGATGGTTTGCCGTAATCGCTAGGCTTGCATTCTTAGTTGTCCGTAAATCGAACACATTACTTTTATGTCTGTATCGATAGTAACCTATTTGATGCAAAACCTATCCGAGAACATTTGTAGCTTGCTTTTGCATCCTTTATTAAGCAAGTTTTATGTTAAGTCAACTTCAATGATTGTTTGGATGGTAAATAAACAATTTAACCTATCTATCTACACCTATATTCCGAGGCGGGATGCTAAAATTTTTGTTCTCACTTCACTCGCTGTAATATATCTATATTTTTACCCGACTGCGATAGAAGGAGGGTTATGTTTTCGAGTGTGTGTATGTATGTATGTATATTTCTTTGGCACGCCCTCGAGCCTAAACGGGTTGTCGTATTTTTATGTGAGTGGTGTCAAAAGATTCGTTTAAGTGGTGAGAGTGACACTGGATATCTACATCAAATTAAAAAAAAACAAAATGGCCGATTTTTGGCGCCATATTATGCCTTAAAAAATTAATAATTTTCAAAACCTATCGAGTGGGGTTCCAAAAATGCAATTCACTAAAATGTAGGAAATAAAAAAACTTACTTTATCAAAAAACTCAACCGCTAACAACGACTGAAAAGTTCGAAACAAGTCGCTTTTCAAGCAGTCCGATGCAGTTCAATCTCTGATCTGATGCCACCAACTGCATCAGACTGCTTGAAAAGCGACTTATTTTGAACTTTTTTTCAAAGAAACATCATGTCTGTATGATATAAAGAAAATATAGCGTATGGACCGGAAACTTATTTTTTTCGGACCCCCTTCGCCTGGTCTAGAATCCTTCGCTCTCCAGTTTACGCTTAAATCATCATAAAAAAACACCTTTACAATAAAGAAATCTTTACAATAAGAAGAAAATTAGCGTTTCTGAGTCAAGGAACTACAATTTTTCAAGCTCGCTTCGCTCGCCCTAGCATCCTTATCTGTCTGAGTTTTGCTTAAATTCACATAAAAACATGCGAATGGATGTAAGAAAACAAGAAAATTAGCATATCTGAGTCAAGAAACTAACAATTTTCGGGCTTGCTTCGCTCGCCCTAGAATATTTACCTGTCCGGTTTTTGCATAAATTGACATAAAATATGTGTATGATAAAAAGAAAATCTAACTTATTCGAAACAAGGTTTCGTACCTACTAAAATTTTTCGAACTCACTTCGTTCACTCTAGCATCCGTACTTCTTCAACTTAAACTTAAGTTGACCAATAACCGTCTGTGTTATGATAGGAAAAAATCTAAGTATTCGAATCAAGATCTCATACAAAATTGTTTTGACCTGATCCCCCCCCCCAAGTTTATGGCTACGACAGCGCCTGGTTCATCTGCCATCATTTTTAGGGTTCCGTAACTCAAAAGTAAAAACAACTGGCCAAGTGCGAGTCGGACTCGCACACGAAGGGTTCCTTACCATTAACCTTATTTTTATTATATGTTGTTATAGTGGCAATCGAAATACATAATCTGTGAAAATTTCAACTGTCTAAATATTGCGGTTCTTGAGATACAACCCGCTGACAGACAGCGGACGGACGGACAGCGGAGGCTTAGTAATTCAAATTTATTAAAGTTATGTGAGTAAATACATTTTTTGCTTAAATCTATGACAAGTTTACTGGTGTTATGTGCCTGAACTAGTAAATCCTGTGCTTCAGGCAAAAAAGAGGTAAATGAAATGTTATGAAATAATCACGCAATTTTATAAAATTAAATAGTCATATTTTAGATATATAAAAAAGGTATATATGGTGTAAATAAAAAATTTTACTTCCTAAACTCTTAGTATACTATTTTAGCTTAAATTCAAGTTAACAGGACACACACAATCTTTATTTAAATACCGTTAACAATTTCTCTGTATGTTCATAAGACAAACTTTGAAGAGTTTCCTTGAGAGTTTTCTTTCAGTTTCTAAAATTTGGAATAAATGTTTGCTTTTGCATTTAGTCTATTGAAGAGTAGTGGTCCAAGGTAAACTTAAAATTTGGCTGCGGAAGCATGTTTTGTACTTTTTGTAGAGCAAACAATGTCTTCTCGTCTCTTTTTAGTAAATTCAGTGCTGAAGCAAAGAGCTGCGTGTTGTTTTATAGTACAATGCTCATTATGAATAATTGCCGAACTATTAGTACTTCACAAGATTTATAGAACAGGTTAATGGGAAAGAGGAAAGGGTGGCAAACAGAAACCTATAGAATCGCTCTTTGAGCTCTTTCGACAATAATAATAATAATATAGCAGTCCCTCATAACGAGAACCTCGTGAAGTCTGAGAAAAATAAACAAACAAAGTATCTTGACTTGGCTCGCGAGGTTGTCGACATGTGGGATGTGAACACAGCAGTCATTGTGCCGATAGTCATGACGGCCAATGGCATAATTGCCAAGAGCCTCGACCAACATCTCAAGAAGCTCTCGTTGGGCTGCTGGATCAAGGGCTTGATCCAGAAAGCTGTACTCCTGGACACGGCGCGTATAGTGAGGGGGTTCCTCTCTCAGGAGCCCTGACCACCGGTAGCTTGGACCCTGCTCCCGATACCGGTGGGCTACAATTTTTTATATTTTTAAATGTTTTTATTTTTTTTTAATGAAATATTTAAAATGTAACATTGATGTGATGTTATCACATCAAAAATTGGTTGTCTGTAAAGTCGGTTTACGGATGATAATTCTACGTGATAACGTCATAAGAACACAAATGAAATCTTTACAAACAAACTGAACGCTTATGCCGATCGTGCCTCTCTATCGCAAGTTCCGCGCTATGCCTGCACGCTTGGTTCAGGCTGAACGTGACACGTGAACGGCGTTCATTGATTTATAAGACGTTATCTCGCCCAATAGTGTTCCTTGGAAACAGTGCCCAATCGAAATATCTATTATTGTTATAGTTTAAACATAATTTCTCAAACTGTCATGGTGGTATTTCTGATAATTCTACAAATTGTTAGCAATATTTTTGGTTTTATTCAATAGTTGATTTAGTATAATTTAACCGATAATTTCAATCGAGTTGCTACTTGAATAAATCCGTTACTAAACACCGGTTTTTTTGAAGTTTGAACAGCCCTGGCGCGCCATTGTGGTGGTTGGTGTTCCTCAGTTTGTCATTTTCGTACAGCTTGTGTGTTTTTAATAAGAATAGGGACAGTAATGAATATATTTTTTACGAATGTTATACTGAAAAAAACAACAGTGACAATAATGCGTGCCGAACCTTTTATACCTGACTAACGAGCAGCTTTGAGTCACCACGGTTAGTTCAAATTGATGGCTGAGGTTATTTGTTGTGACATAGCTAGCTATATAATATCTGCAACAATTTGTCATCAGCGTTTAATAAAATAGTCGAAGGAATGTTTCGAGACATAGAGAAATGTAGCATTTATTTACTATCCAAACTAATCAGTACAGTTCATTGAAAATTTGAGCATGTTCTTTCATAATTTTGCACAATACAAGCTTTGCGACTCTTGGCGTTGGACGTAAGCTTTACAAAGAACGTAAGTTTTTTTTTCTTTTGCAACTCGTGTTACTGCAATTTGTGGTAAACTTTATTCAGGAACTAATTTGAGCTCTGTGTTTAATCTAACAAATGAATTCCTATGGTTTATTGGTATTGGCATTAATTTATCATTGAAGTTGGTGTGCAAGTATGAAAGAACCTCAAGTAATCTGATACATCTCAGTGTCATCAATGACTAGTTGCAAGTAACATTGCTAATAAACATAGTTTGATTACAAAATTAATTGTAATAGATGCTGTGTTCACTAAAATTAATGCAGCTCTGTTATACTACAAACAAAACATTTTATTTGCTTAGCTTAAATTGCATGTTTTGAATTGTTTAATATTATTTTTATCTATTTTTTAAACTTATTTTGGAGTAAGCAAACAATTTTAAAAGTCCAGCAGTAGACAGTGATGGCCTGAATTGATTCACCAGTTGGAATCAACTAACCATAACTTTATTTGTTTATTTATGATAATCTCATTTTCAATAATATTGTTTCTCTTGCAAAAGCTGTTTATTTGAATTTTTTACTAAAAGAGTTTATTTTTGTTAAAACTTGTTTACTAGTTTATATATTAACAATGAATTTTTTATTTGCTGCTTGTTTGTTGTTGTCATTAATTAACTAAGTAAAAAATAAATAAATGTCTAGATCTCTTCAGATTAGTAATTGTAATTAAAAAGACAAGAACATTCATAGTTTAGTTTGAATCATTTTAAAGTGCAAGCATGCTGACAGTAACTGAAGCCAAATATATATTTATTTAAGCATTTTCCTTACATCTGTTTTTGTCAAAACGCATTGAATAATCCCCAAGGCAATGTCTAGTAGTGGAAGTAACCAATTATTTTGGTACACTTATCACAAAATATGGCCGTGAGTCATTGTAGGTCAACTATTTAAATTTACTAATTAATTTGATAAGCATGTTGAGTAATCGAGCCAATTAGACTTTTACAAACATTAATTGTTAGGAATCCATAGCTCCTTCCTGATAAGTAAGGCTAATAGAATGGATGTGCATGCTTATTATTTTATTATATCAATAATTATGTTGCTTTCTGTTTGTTATACAACTCTGACATTGATCTGTCTGTAATAATTTAAAGATATAACAGTAAAATGAGGTTTTATTAACAGTTTAATATGATTAATGATTTAAGTGACCTACCTTGTGAGCATGTGGAAGCTACTCTATATTTCGCTATTTTCACTGTTAAGTATACTTGGATGACGTCCTTGTCTACGCAAAAATTGAAATAAGCAAAATACTCATAAAATTAAAACTACTGAACCAAACTGAATTCAATTTTCACAGGACCAAATGGCAAGTACGCTAAATAATCACAAAAATTGGATCACAAACCATGGAGTAGTTGGTGTACATATGTATATAAAAAAAACTGGCCAAATGTGAGTCAGACTCGCATGCAAAGGGTTCCAATTTTTTAACATGTTATTTTAATATCACATTCTTCTAATAGTTTTTCCTGTAATCTTTAGGTATAGAACTATTATCCATATTTTTTTTTTCAAATTTTAGGTCATAAGGGGAGGGAAATAGTAACTATTGGTCTAATTTTTTGAATAACTTAAATTTATTTCAAAATTATGAAAAAATATAATTTAAACCCTCACAATAAGCCCTTTCATTTGATATGCCACACAATACAGTTTGAAAAACTGCTTTTTATTTATTTTTTAGTTTAACCCCTTTTGGGGGTCTCACACTAAAAAAAAACATGTGAAACATGTTTGGGTCACAGAATGTTCGGAACCCTAAAAATACTAACTGAATTGAGAAACTCCACTATTTTTGGAAGTCAGTTAAAAAAAGTAAAATTTTGAAAATAAGAGTGCACTTAAAGGCCTTAATTGCCCATTATAATTAAACTTTGCATGGAGTGGTTTTGCAAAAAATGATTTTTGTTAACAAAAAAAAACACCTAATTTTTTTCATTTCATTGTAAACCAATGCAATAGGTAACTAACATTTGTATTCTTCGCATGTGCAATGGCACTCAATCATAACTTGCTAATGCGTTTTGTTTGAGAATAACAAACATTGTAACATTGACTCCTTTCAAGTAAGCATTGAGTTTCTTGTGCCCTTTTGCTTATCCACTGGTGAGTATGTAATTGAATTTTACATTAGCATCTAAACACTGACATAATCGTGTCACCGTTTTAATGTTTTTGTTCTTTTAATTTTGTAGTTATTTGTGCTATTTGCTTAGTTATGTTTTATATATGTCTACAAATACATTGTACATATAAAAAACATGGCATAATACAAAAACATTTTTTTATCTTCTAGCTGACCCGCACAATTTTGTTTGAGTCACATTTTTTATGAATCCTTCGTTCGTATTGGTTGTAGCGTGATGTTGTGTAGCCTATAGTCTTCCTTGATAAATGGGCTATCCAACACTAAAATAATTCTTCTACTCAAACCAGTAGTTCCTGAGATTAGCGCTTTCAACCAAACAAACAAACTCTTCAGCTTTTCTTATTAGTAAGGATTATCATTACTTTTCATTACCACTGTTACTGTGATTAAACACAGCACCATCCTACAGCCAACTTTCAGAGAATTTCTAAACCATATCATTTTTGCAATGATATTGTGCACAACATTTTCATATTTTTCTCTACTCAGGCATCTTCAGAGTGGTCACTGAGAAGGGGCAGCGATGGAGGCAGGGGCGCGTGCCCTGGACGTGCTCCCGCTACTCCAAGAGCGGGTAGCGGCCCTGACCGGCGGCCGCGACCGTCGTGGGGGGCCCATTATATGGTTTCCGGCCAATTCCAGGCGAGACCGAGTCGCGCCAGATGACTATAGGCGTTTGCTGCACTATTTGATCAGTATACCAAGGTACCTATATATTTGAATTACTTTATATCTTCAAAAAAGGAGGTTATCAATTCGACTCATATGTATGTAATATTGTCAGAATTCCACAGTTTTTGTCTACGTTAGTCCAAACCAGCTTCTAAACATGTGTGCCAAACATAGCGCAACCCAAAATCAAAATGAGTATATAATTAGATTGTTTTTGAGATGTTCAAATTCTATAAAAATACGATGGTCATTTTTATGTCCGTGTTCGACATAACTTTACAAATTGATTACACTGTGGTGGACAAATAAAACTCAAAATATTCATATTTCAAATGATTAATATAATAGTCTAATGTAAAATTTTGAATTTCAGTTCTAAGTATTACCTTTATGCGGTTCACAGAATACATCTACTTACCAATTTTCAACACTAGTTCTTATAGTTTCGGAGAAAAGTGGCTGTGACATACGGACGGACAGACAGACAGACATGACGAATCCATAAGGGTTCCATTTTTTTCCCATTTGGCTACGGAACCCTAAAAATGCAAAGATTTAAACAAAAATATTTTATTTTTCTACATTATCTCCCTCCAATGCAATGTGTTTAGAATAACATCTTCCTTATTCCTTGTGAAAAAAAAACCTCCTTTACGGCAGCTATAACCGCGTCATTATCGTGAAATTTTGTTCCACGAAGTTCCTCTTTTAATTTTGGGAATAAATGAAAATCACGAATATGGTGGGTGGTCAAGGAGATTGAAGCCAGCACAGCGGATTGCGTTGAGCGCAACTTCCGATCGATGATCAGGAGCGTTATTTTGAAGAAACAACACTCCCAACGGCAGTTTTCCATGACGTTTTTCTTTAATCGCTTCACGCACTTTCGGGATTAAATTTGCATAATATGGTCAAGTAATCGTCTGGCCTTTTGGTATGTAATCAATAAAAAGGGATTCCTTCACTATCCCAGAACACAGAGGCCATAAATTTGCCAGCGGTAGGAGCAACTCGAAATTTCCTAATAGATGGAGAGGATGGTCGTTTCCAAGACATATTTTGTCTTTTAGTTTTAGGATCGAAAAATGGTGGACCCACGTTTCATACATGGTGACAAGGCGACAACAAAAATTATCCAAATCACGCTGGAACATTTCGAGATTACGCCTTACGATTATTGGAAATTTCCGACACTTTTTTGTAGTCACAATTAAAATGGATTGAACGCTACCAAATGTTATCTTTAGGATCTCAGCTATGTTTTGTAGTCATTCTTCTGTCTTCCAAAACCAGATTCTCAACCTTTTTGACATTTTCTTCCGTAACGGAGGTTGAAGGCCGCCCAGAACGCGTGTCATCTTTACAGCTTGATCTACCTCTTTTAAATTCAGCCACCCAGTACGCAACCGTAGAATAGGGTACAGCATCATCCCCTAATGTCTGCTGAATGTCTAAAAAAAAATTCTTTCGTAGACGTTTTTTTCAAACTGAGATATTTCTATCACCGCATGTAACTCAATTTTGTCCTTAATTTTGGCTCTCGTTGCACAAAACAATTTATTACGTGCGAACGAACTTACAAAAACAAGTGACAGTTTGCATAAATATTGTTTGATATACACTCTTTAATTTATATATCGAACTTCTCCCAAAAAGGTTTTATATATATGCACTTCTAGGAACTTTTTGATTCACCCTCGTACAATTGGTTTGTCACTTCATGTATGATGATGGAGGGAAGTATGTACTTATTATTTTTCACTACACGGTATTCAGGGCCCTAAGTCACAATTTAGGGTGGTGTAATAAGAGTTTATTTATTTATATATTAAGTACAGCCACATCACATACATTGTAAAATAATTTAAAAAAGGCTCCATAACAAAATTCTAATGCACATGACATTTAAGGCGTACAGCGCTCACCAGAACTAATAGTGCTTGCTGCCTTGAAATAATAAGCTTTGTAACTAATTTTTAACATAAGCTTTCTATTAAAACCAAAAGTAAAATACGATTTGATACAGGAATTATTGCAGAAAAAACAAAAATGAATAAATTGTACATATTAAAAAATATCGCAATTGATCAAATATATCAAAATTAAAAATATCAAAAAATTTAATATAAAAATTAAAACAGTTTCAAAACAGTTAAAATAGAATTGATGTGGTCTTAAAGGAGGAGGAGGCAGGTTAAGACTGATTAATCGAAGTAGACGCTGATGCCAGACGACATCGATAACGTATGTAGGAGAAGACCCCTTATACTTTTCGGTTATTTTTGTCACCTAAGTATGTCACTGGTCCTACTTAATCCACCTACGAAGGGCGGAGGTCTGGCCTGAATTTGCATATAGATTGACCTGGCCTATTCTTAAAATAATACAAATATTGGGAAACCTCTTACCTATTTTAATTCAGGTCAATAGAGCAGACAGTAAGCTTTCGCGAATTCTATTTTTGTTGGGACTATAGAGCCTCGAGAGGGTAATACTTGGTATCATTTTAGAGCCATTGATTGCTTACAAAATGAGCGCTCGACACCTTTGCAAGTATCAATTTTGTTCTACACAGTGTTTCCTGGTATAAGGCGAATAATAGGTAATTTCATTCAGTACCATGGAGCTTGAACAATAGGTCTAAAGGCTCAACATACTAGTCAACTTCAAAGAAATTGGTTCAGTATGGTAGCTTTCCTGTGGTTAGTAAATATTCCATTCGGCTTTATTATTTGTGGTAATGAGAATTATTGTGACAAGAGTAGGTTGCTCATTTACCTCCACTTGCGAAAGAGAATATTGGCTATTCAACGAAAATAAGATTTAAATGAATATTTTTTTAGTAAATCTACTTTTATTATTCTAATAACTGATTCTGATAAAAATTGTTTTAGTGATTCGGTGAGATCTCATGGCTTCACAATATTGATTGATATGAGAGGTTCAGCATGGGCAGCAATAAAACCTATCCTAAAAGTTCTGCAAGAACACTTCCCTTCATCCGTCCATCAGGCACTGGTAGTTAAACCTGACAATTTTTGGCAAAAGCAACGCACAACCATAGGAGCACATAAGTACAAGTTTGAGGTAAGTAAATAATTAGAATTAAAACGAATGACTGAATTTCGACATATGTATGTAATATTTTTGTTATTGTATGATATCAATTCTCTTTCAGACAACCATGATTAGCTTAGAAGCACTGCCTAAAGTGATAGATATTTCTCAACTTACACCTGATTTAGAAGGTACACTGCAATATGATCACGCCCAATGGATAGACCTTAGATTGGTAAGCATACTCATACATTATTCGTTAGTCTAAATTTCGCAATTACAGGAATTTGTTGTTGAAGATTGTGAGTAATGCTATCGTACTTCCCATATTGCCCACACCTTTCCGTATGCGCCATACGTGCGCCGCCGCCACCGCACACTGAGACAACAATGACGTCATCATCACCGCGTTGGTGAAACCGTTTTGGAGCGCGTGTATAAATACACAAATTATAATTATGTTTCCTCGATTTACGAGGCACACAACCTGGAAAAATAAGTAGCTGTTAAAACAGTACCTACTCCAGTAGTCTACTTACCTACGCTTAGCGGAGCAGTAAAACGAATGCGCTAACTGTTGTAATGATAGAAACAGTCAACATATATTTCGTAGAAACGTGTAAAGCAAAGTAGTCGGCGAGTTGGTGAATTGTTTCTGCTATCCATTCCACTCACCACCACTCCTCGTAACTTACTAAGCGGGATGTAAATAATGCACTGACTGACTATTGTTAGTTGGATATCCTTATTCAGAGAGTGCAGAAGTCATATCTAAAAAGTAAAACTCACGTTTGTGTCGGTCCTTTATTAAGTTCAGGTCATACGTATGGCAAACTCCTGTACTAATTTTTTATTGTAAACATAATTTACACGGGGTGTTGTTTTTAGGCTTTGGAGGAGCTAATGTGGCAAGCTGGCGAGCTGCTAGACAGGCTCGATGACCTGCAAGAAGATGTCGCTAGAGCAGACTTCGCCGATGACGTCACGGGAGCAAGGAGAGCGATCGACGCGCACGCAGACATCAGCAAACGACTGGCTAAGGTCCCCGTCGATGAGCTGGAGGGACAAGGTATTTGAATACTCCAATTTAATCGTAATTATGCATACACACTAACTAAACAATAGATTGCCTTAAAAATCTACAAGACCTGCCATAATAATTCTCAGTTTCGCAACGATTACCTGCTCACTTTTCAGCTTCAGACGTAATTTTGAAGGGGTAATTAAACTCGATAATCAAATAGTTAGAAGTGTTAAATGCGTTTATAATCATCGATCGCATAATTACGTATCCATATTCGTTTAAAGTATGTGCATAATAAATGATAAAGTGCATTAGAAAACGTTAAATTGCGGAATTGCTTGTCTATTTATTTTTGATTCATATAACGTTGTTTATGGTTGAACGGAGCGCGGCGACGGCGGCGGCGAGCCTGCGAAGTGGTCGCCGTCGACTCGTTGTATAACCTCAGGTTTCAGCGCGGGTAGTGTGCGCACGCACTCGTTGTAGTGGAACGCTGAAGGGTGTCGTGTTATGAACCTTTAGTGTTAATGATAGTTATGTGTTTCGATTGTTTGTGGTGCTCTGAACAGCCTGGTACGATACGAGTTCTATATTTTTTTTTTTAAAGTTGAAAAGGCGCATTCTTTCATGTAAGCTAATGCTTGATTGAATAAGTTAAACCGTATTATGGCCGATGGTGAATCGCTCCCACGACCTCTTTTGTTATTCCGACTGTTATAGTTCCTATCTACATACATAGTTAACATTTTAATCTTGTAGTGTAAAGACTGCGCTAAAACTTTTTAATTTAATAGGTAAGCAATGTTAAGCCGTCTTATTGCTTAATTTACGAGTTAACATTTTAATCTTGTAGTGTAAAGACTGCGCTAAAACTTTTTAATTTAATAGGTAAGCAATGTTAAGCCGTCTTATTGCTTAATTTACGCCGTACAAACATAGCTATAGCAATAAACCTTACTCATTTACATTTCTAATGACTGTAATGAGTTTCCCCTATTTCATATATCGTTCGATTACAGAAAGTTGCATTTGCACAAGACATTGTTGTGGCATATGCATTTAAAAACATATTTACTGCGCCATTCTTAGATAGAAATGGTCTGCTGTACTGATGAAAGGTGATAAGCAAGTAAAACAATACTCATCTACGACTTTCAGTCGTTTCTGATGGTCGTCTCGAACCCGATGCGGTTTACAACATCCGCCATGATGAGTTTCTGCTTGATTTGCGACTGCGATGACCGACTTAGTATAACAGACAGCAATGTTTACTTTTCCACCTCAATATAATACAATGTTATTATATATGCTTTTATGTTTATGTTGGTTACTAACTAGGTAAGCTACCTTACCTACAGTTGAGCAGTGTAAAACAGTAATATTTCTCTTCAATTTAACACTAAGGCCTACTTGCGCCAAAAAAAAAAGATACAGATATGTTATTATCATTCATAATGATCCCGTGTTAGCAACTAACCCGAAATTAGTAGTAAACCCTGTCCGGCGCAACCTGGCCTTACCCTACTACTGAGGCTTAATCAAGTAATATAAAGGCACAATAAAAACTCAAGTTAACATGTTATGTTGATGATACATTAAAACCTTACTGCTAAAATTGTTCTTCCACATAAAGGTTTCAAGAGAACCCTATGTTGATTATAACTGCCTTATCTTGAAACTGAGCCTCTGCAAAAGTTACCACATTATGATCTAATCATAGTGACCTTAACATTGAATCAAAACATTCGTTCATCAGGCGAACGTGTCCTACAACGCTTAGAAGCAGCGGAAGCGGTGTGCTCCGAGGCTAGTGGTAGCGGAGGCGAGGCCGCGTTCCACTGCGGCTCGCCGGGCGCCGTGCGCGCACAACTGTCGGCCGTGCGCTCGGCGCATGCGCACGCGCACAAGCTGTGGCAGCACAAGAAGATGCAGCTCGACCAGTGCTTCCAGCTGAGGCTGTTTGAACAGGACTGCGAAAAGGTTCGTAGTTTTAATACTATTGTTATATTCTTTTTAAAATTAAATTGTCGTAACTCACGTTTGACTACAGGGCCCCAAGTCTGCTATTTTTTATAAATTCGTCATTCCAACACGATCCCATTGTTATTTTGCTAAAAGTTCGTAATCTGCTAATTCATACTGGTCGATCATTGGTCGGTCAATGGTCTCGTAATAGAATGGTGGTAGAAAGACATTTTCGTATTGCCATTATTATAGAACCCTTTAGTAGAAATGATTTTTGAAAAACTACTACTAAATTTGAACATTAAGTTATGTCAGATTTCTTTTAAATATATTTTTACATATTATTTATTCATTTGTCATTATGTACGAGATTACCATTCTATGCCATTTCTTTCAAGTGTGTGTCAGTGGAGTGTCAGTGGTTGACCATTGGAAAGTCATAATGACGCTTTTATATTTGTAGATTACCAATCTTGTCAAAATCAACCATATGAAATCAATTATAGACCATTCTGACACTGTTATAATAGGAGACTTGAGGCCCAGGGATCGTGTAGTCGGCGACACACGCCTAAAAGTAGCCTTGCATAGGATACTTCTCGGCAAGCGTTTTTCTTCACTTAAATAAGAGTTGGGGACTACTTCCCTTGATACTTTTAGCCTGTGTCGACCCTCTACTGGGCATGACTCCTCCACTTCGATACTGGACTGGCCACTGGTCGTTTTTTGTTTGTCAAGTGTATTACTTCACAAAAAAAAAATCTAGTATGTATAGATTCATCTAACTGGTAATTAGTTTGTGGCATAAACAAACAAGTCACATGCTCATTGATTATATGATTTTATTTAACATGCATAAAAACTGTGTAATGTTTAGTAGATCTACTTAACGGTGTGGCTAGTAATGTGTATCCTATATTTGTAAGAGTATTCTTCTTAGATGTTTTTTCAATTTATTAAGATAACCATAGAATCCTTAACCTACATCATTTATAAAAATACTGTGTACGTTCCGCAGATGTTGGAGTGGATTGTGAATCACCGCACCGCATTCCTGGCGACGTACGTGGAGATAGGCCGTTCGTGCTCCGCCGCTAAGCGACTGCAGGAAGAACACGCCAGGTAAATACCACATTTTATTACTGACTATCTTTTCCCCGCTGCTTCACTCGCGTTCAAGTAGCGTATTAACCAGAGTTTTAGCTGTCAGTGTACTAAAATTTATCAAAATCAGTTCGACGATTTAGACGTAAAAGTCTAACAAAAAGCCGGCCAAGTGCGAGTCGAAATCTCCCACCGAGGGTTCCGTACTTTGTTGGTACGTATGACACTTTCAATAAAGACTATATTTTTTTATGATTTAATTACAAATGTTTAGTTTTCATACTTTTCCCCATACTTGTAGTATAAGACGGTATTACTTGCTAAATTCCATAGTTCTAGGTCAACGGGAAATACCCTATGCATTTTGATTCCATTGAGTGTCGAAATATACGTTTTTTGCGGCATAAAAGGCCTATCATTTTTTTTACGTTAACTCAAGGGGCTGTAAACCTAAGTATATGGTTTTAATTTCAATTCGATACCTTCACGTGTTCCCGAGATAAATGGTCTTAACAGACAGACGGACGGACGACAAAGTGATCCTAAAAGGGTTCCGTATTTCCTTTTTGAGGTACGGAACCCGGAAAACAAACTTACTTTTGCATTTATAATATTAGTTAGGATTATCGGGCCTTGGGAAAGATGGAAAAGTTTTTTGTTGAAACGGTAGCAGTTTGACTTTGACAAGTTCATAAATTCAGTTATGATTGGTTGAAGTACAAAGACTGTTTATACGCTCTCGTTGTAAACATGTGGCTTTACGAAAGAAGGGTTTTAATAGTTATTTTTATTTCTACCAGATTCATCAAATAAATAAGCTAGACTGATTATATCCTAAACAAATGAACACATATAGAAATATCTATATCTTGACTAGCAGTAATAATATTATGATCTTGTTCCACTCGTAACTTCTTTAGAAACCCATGACGTTATTGAAAAGATCATACATAAGAAAAAAACAATAACTGCAGATTTTCTGTTTATTCTACCTACTTCCATGTGTATAAGAGCGCCAGTTTATGTATGTTGCTGTATCATAATTTATTTAATGTTTTTTTCTATTCAGGTTTGCAGCAGCCTGCACGGGTGGTGGACGGCCAAGTGTGGCCCGAGTCACTACGGCTGCGCGACGCCTCGCCGACAAGCGACATTACGCCGAGTCCGAGATCTCTGCGCTCGCGCACCGCCTCGAACGAGCCTACAAACAACTATCGGCTGGTGAGTGTATAACTACTCTATTATCCAGAGATTATAATCGTTAGATTCGTCATACATGCATGTGAACAGTGGTCGAGTTTTGTTTTGCGACCTCTATGTATATTCCATGACACACATCATGGAAAAGCCATCTATGGGATGTATGATTTCACTGTTCTCAGTATCGACATTTTTAAACAATTAACAGGCAATTATAACGATTTAAATGATTTTTGTTATTGGACTAACTGTTAAAGTGGTGACTTCAATATCATTGCCTTCCATGCTTATCTTGAATGTCACTGAAAGAAAACCAAATGAAAAATGCTGTTCCTATAATGTTCTCCTATAACCAACACATATTACATTTTTTGATAAATGTTTTTTCCTTCTTTGTATGAAAAAGATTAAATAGTCAATCACAAGAAGGCAATCAAAGAGCCGGTATTATCATGACACTAATTTCTTTCAAGCATTTAAACGGCAAAATATGTCGACTTGTTTTAAAGTGTACCGTAATCAACCGTACGTCGCAGTAATTGATATAATTATTGGTAATTTTTATAGACTTACTCTACGATCAACTTTCTTAGGTTTTAATTTATTTCCGATAACCTATATATAAAAAGTTTCCACAAATATTTTTAGAATAAAAAAACCATGTTTTCATTTTGTTTTTCTGGAATTTTTATAGAGTCTTCTGCAGCGTTAGTCAAACATTCCTGCATGTCTATGAAGTTCAGCGAAACTAAATATTATGTTTGCTGACAGGTCTCGAAGAACGTTCAGCAGTGCTATCTCTCTCTGTGGTATTCCACCACAAAGCGGAGGCGTACGTGTCAGCAGTCGGTGGCTGGGGCGCTCAGTGCGCGGTGGCTCTTCAACTGGCCACGGGGCAGGGCGGTGCGCCCTGCAACGATCCCAGAGCGCTCGAGCAACATGCGCAGAGGCATCGGCAGCTGTATGAGCATATGTGCCAAGCTTATACTGAGGTCAGTTGATATAAGAATAAAAATACACATCTAATATATTATGTAATTGTGTATATCAATAATTAAATTATAAACGGCTATAAACTATCTTCACTTAGTTGAGGAACTTTGGACGACATTGAACGTCAGCACTCCCTCATCGTGCAGCTTAAGCTCACAAGCAGCGAACATACAGCCAGCAAGTACCCTCTGCTTTGACGGGTAGCCTGACCACCAGCATGCAGCATGTCAGCATCTTCAGTCTCTTATCACCCTCATCCTCATCCCTTGTCAAGCACACTGCAGTTTCGGCCAGTCACAATATGAGTCTTGAAAAACCTCTCCTGGTCGACGCCAGCAAATACGCCACTACGCCGCACTTCATCGCTGCCCGATGCCCTGGTTCAGAAACGCAGCACTTTACCACGTCCAACTCACTGGAGCATAACACAGTGCTGTGCCAGATCCAGCAACTAGAGCATAGCAGCATCATCCCGACTCACTGGGATATCATCACCCCGACACACTGGGGCACCGCAGACAGTTCCAACTAACCGTGAACTCTGTGACTGTTCCGTACTGACATTTCCTTACGTATGAAAAACGTGTGCATGTTTGGGTCACAGAAAGTCATATGTGTACCAAATATCAACTGTATCGGCCAATTGAAATACGCGTTTGTACATAATTTCGTGTTAATTAGTGTATGTTAATTAAGTATTTGTTAATTTATCCAATGACTAATATGCATTCATTATTAAAATGATAAATGAATATTTAAATATTCCGAGTTATTGTGAGATTCCTATAGACGTTTGGGGCATTCATTTAGCCATCTCCTTTATTGTATTACCTTCAAAAAATGCTCCAAGCAACGATACACTTACGCCAACGAATAATCCGATCATCAAAATATTTTTTTCCGGAATCAAGTACAGTTTTCGCCGCGAATTCTCCTTTATGTTTTCTATCGAATGAAAACGGGTGCCACAAAGTGGTGGAAAAATGTTGGCTGGAGCCATATCTGGTAAATAAGGTGGTTGCTCGATAGTATTTTTTGAGTTTTTGGTCAAAAATTCGTTCACAGTAATGGCCTTGTGCGAAGGCGCATTATCGTGGTGCAAAATCGAGGTGGTCCCATTGTCGCCAAGTCAGAATCTGATGATGGGATCCCATGAAAATCGAGGGAAACCCTCAAATTTTAAAAGCTACAACGTTTTTCATAAATTTCTAACGCAATTCAGATATTTGTGTCAGGTAATCATTGCTGAGCTGATGATGGAAGGTGGTAAGTTATGATCAGATAATGGGATCCCATGAAAAATGTTTGTTCAGCGATATTTTCGCCAGTTGCCAAATGATTTGGATGATTATTTTTTTGTTTGGAAGAGTATTTTCCCGGACTAGTCCCATTTCAATCTAGTGAAGGTCTGACCTGCGGACTGATAGACCCATAAGTGGTCCTCTATAAGGGTTCTTTTTTTACGTTCGGACATTGGAATCCTAAATAAATAGGTAAATAAGCACAATGAGAAATCGTTCATGAAGCTTCGGTACTGCTCATAATAAGTTGAACAACAGTAAAATTTATAGCAAGACATTTATTAACATGTGTAATTTGTTTTAGGTCCATTCTACAAGTAAGAAGTTGTTGTACCAGCTGGATCATCTTGTTCAAGTGTGCCATCAAACGGATCCTGCTGATATGGTAAGAGTATTTTGTGTAAACGGCATTTACACATTTTCTCCTCACATATCAAATTAGACAGTAGAAACACATATCAAATTAGAACAGTAGTACAAACTTACTTGTGAGAGCATAATGTAACATGATTACTGGGACTGCCCAGTTTAGGCCAGTGAAGTTACCCTTGAGTGATCATAGAGCGATGTACTTCACTCTGAATGGTTTGACAAAGGTTGATACGAGGTTGTATTCTTCTAAGTTAAATATAAGCTTGCAAAAAGCGACTTCAAAGATAGAAAATAAACACAATGGCCTGTGTTAGCACTCCTACACACGAGCAGTTGGCCGCGGGGGCGGCTGGCCGCTTATCCAGTTTGATATTAGTGCGTAGGAGCGCTTAATATTTATTCTTTATGAAACTTCCACATGGTACGATTACGACATTTGATTTAGCGTCGACCTTGACTAAACATAAAGCCAAGTATCCACAAATGTTTTTCAGCCAGCTTATCCTTCGAAGCCGTGTGAAGATGCTGTTGGCGAGTCTTGTATGTTGAAACAGATGAACTCGGCACAGTATATCGATGTCGAGATTTGAAAAATTGGCGATAATTGTCATCAGGGTCCTTCTCACTCCGTTCTGTTCACATCTCCTTCGTCCCCGCTGCTCACAGCTCTCGTATCTTATCTCGTATCTGTTTAGTTATTTATACAGGGTAATTTGTAAAATACCAGAAACCTCTTAGGCAGTGAAAGTACTCATGATTATAAGCGACTTTTACTTTGGGAAAACTCCGAAAGCTCGAGAAAAATATCAGCTGTTTCATACATTTTCATTGGCTAAATATTGCATTTTGTATGAAACAGTTGATATTTTTTTCGAGATTTCGGAGTTTTCCCAAAGTAAAAGTTGCTTATAATCATGTGTACTTTCACTGCCTAAGAGGTTTCTGGTGTTTTACAAATAACCCTGTATACAAACAAATATGATATAATTAATAAAAAAAGGATAGACGTCATCTGGCAAGGTCGCCGCACTGCAATGTATCCACTGAAGTTGTGCGGAGACGAATGTGTAAAAACGAAATTCTATTCGTTGTTGTAACAACAGGTCATCTGTCCGCTTCTAACATCGTCGCTTTGGTGAAGTCTAGACTATAAGCATCCATCTTTTCTTTGGCCTTCCTCCATCCATCCACATTTTATTTTCATAAGCTAGCCAACCCGCCTAGCTTGTTCAATTAAGCTTCGCATAATATCTAAACTCTAACAACATATTTTAATATTACCCCAACAGAACGACGGTACAGTAAGTAGCGCAGGAAGCAGCGGTGGAGACCCAGCTGCCGACTACAGCTCCGGCGCGAATCATGTCCTCGCCGTCATACATCAGATACTAGGACACCACAGAGCGCTGGAGGCGAGGTATCACCAGGCCAGGCTCAAGCTGCATCAGAGGCTTGCCTTGCTGTTGTACAAAGAAGATTGTAGGCAGGTGAGTAATGTCCCCAAGGATGTACCCTACTGGCGTTGCACAGAGGGGGTTCCGTAGTGATCTTTTAGGAGGTATTGGGGCCCCTTCTGTGTGCTGACGGTGATCACCGGAGTGGTTTTAGTGAGGTAAAAAGTTTTTACCCCAAAAGTCCAGCCGCCTTTTGAAGGTATCCCCCGAAAACAAAAAATGGCAGGTGAGTAGACAGACACAGAGGTACAAGAAGAACAAGAACCTGTGATACATATTCAGGGTCAGCGGAAGACAGTGATATCAACAGACAATGTCAAAAGTGACCCTGTACCATTATGCTACTCAAAAATTTAAGGGTATTTATTATTTAAAAAATATTAGTAATATAATAAATATAAAATCTAATGTGCCAAACTGTACAATATTCAGAAAGACCCAAGTGCTTATTTCCTTTACACAAATACAAGGCCTTGACGCAACGACAAAGTTCACGTAGCATCGCAAAGTACTAAGTTCAGTTTGTCAGTTTCATCGTGTTTTGGTATAGGGAGCGTGCAGAAACTATAGGTGGCAGCACAGAAATGTCAATGTGAAGTAAATTTCAAGTAAAAAATTCGAAATAACTATGCTAGATGACACAGTCGTCTTCGCGCACGTTGCCCTAAACTGATCGCGCAGGAACCACAGAAGCGTCAAAGTCGACTATTCTGATCCTTAGAACTTCGAATATGCGACACTAGATGGCATAGTCAACGCCGTGCACGGTCCCTATTGATGACATCGCGTACAAGTAACAACCCTCTAAGCTTATTTGATATCAAATGTCCACATGATGGATAGGAGTACCTAGATTCCTATATTTTGTATTACGATCAGCAAGCATTATTAAAAACAACATTCTAATGATGGTGTGATTAAAGACTCCCTTTGTTACAGGTCCTCGATTGGTTGGCAAATCACGGCGAAGTATTTTTACAGAAGAATACTGGAATAGGAAGGAATCTCCATAAAGCTAGAGTTTATCAGAAATCTCATGAACACTTTGAGAATGTAGCACAAGTAAGTTTTTTTTCTACAAACCTTATTCCTCATGATAAGACTATGTTCTTGGTTCGATTCCCAAGTCGGTTAAATTTGTTGTTATTGTGTTTTTCTATTTGATACTAGCTTCTGCCAGCGCCTTCGCCCGCATGGTCTCTAGGGAACATACTCCCGGGATAAAAAGTAGATTATGTCCTTTCTCAGGCTCTAGACTATCTGTGTACCAAGTTTCATTTAAATCGGTTCAGTAGTTTTGGCGTGAAAGCGCGACAGACAGACAGACAGAGTTACTTTCGCATTTATAATATTAAAGTACCTAATGATGTCTCATTTCGTCGTGTGACAACCCCTTGTCTTGGAAAGCCATAAAGCCGTAAAGCCATAAAGCCTGATCTGTCCCCGTTGTGTAGGCTTGCCGTCCCATTGAGCTATGAGAGTAAAGAACAGAGAGTTCATTTCTTTTTTCATGCACTTGTGCACTAATATCACATTATGTTGAGATTGCCCACTATGACTGAAAAGTTGGGAGAATTGTTTGTTGCTTACCTCTTTCTGCCTCTATCTTACCTTGCGAACCGTACTATATATTTATTGAACCACCAAAATAAAGGTGATTGTTTCATGGATTTCGGTAAACGAGGAATTAAAAAAAAATATTCCGATATTTTGTGATTATCATCTCGAATCGGCAAACTTCATGAACAGCTAGCTAGTTCGTGCTCAAACGTGAATCGGAATTCATCCTAATCCTTTGACCAACAGAACACGTACACGAACGCAGAGAAGCTACTCGCCGGCGCTGAAGAACTGGCCAGGTCAGGCGAGTGCGATCCTGAAGAAGTGCTGGGCGTGGCGCGAGAGTTAGAAGCCCACGTCGCGGCGTTCGCGGCTCGTGTCGACAGGAGACGGCGGCGTCTCGACCTCGCCGTGCTCTTGTATACGCACGAGAAAGAGGTTTGTGGAATTATTTTATTGTTAGCTAGCTTCTGCCCGCGTGAAATCGAAACTCATTCTTAGGGAACATCTACTCCCGATATAAAAAGTATTTATATCCAATAGGGATATTGCAGATCTATACTATAGTTGGCAGCACAGAAATGTCACTGTCAAGTATGTTTCAAGCATAAAATTCGAAATAGCTACGCTAGATGGCACAGTCATCTTCGCGCACGTTCCTCTAAACTCAGCGTGCAGGAACCACAGGTGGCAGCACAGAAGCGTCAAATGTCATGTATTCTGACCCTTAAAACTTCGAATATGCGACACTAGATGGCATAGTCAACGCCGTGCACGGTCCCTATATCAGGGCATGGCTTTCTTATACCGCCGTCATAAGAAAAAAGTATGTATCGACACAAAATGATGTAACCTATTTCCGACATTAAGTTATTTTCTTAATGTCGAAAATCAGTTATTTCGTTTTGTGTACATACGTCCTTTTTTATGACGGCAGTATACGTGTGCTAAGTTTCAACCAAATCAATGAGCTGTTAAGACGAAGAAGTAAACAAACAGACCCTTACACAATCATAATATTAGTGTGGAATGATATTTGAGAGAAATGTAAAAGTCTTTTGTGGTCGATCAAAATACCGTGTTTTGAAACAACGTTGTTCTAAAAGCCATTAAATTGAAATGTGACTGGACTGATTACCTGTGCCCGAGAGCCGTGGGTACAGTTTCGTGATAGAAAACGTAGAACATGGCTGGACGATCGGGAAGGACCAGAGAAGCAGTAATCTTATATTCGTGACAATCTATGAAATCGGATTTGACTGCGAAATAGATTAAAAAAGCATTACTTTTATTTACATACGTTTGTTGGTTTTTTTTTCCATCATTTTCATGTTTCTTTCATACTTACTAGTAAAGCAATGTCAATTATCACGAATTTAATAATGTGCAAATTAATAATATATAATTAAGTATAACTCTGATTGCTGCAAAGGTTGCTGTATAACGACTCAGGCTAACTGTAACTTTCAAACTAAATCGTATTTACAAAGGTTTTGACATGGGTGAGTAAAAATTAACTTTGAAGAGATTAGGGTTGAATGCGTTCGGAAACAGGCGCAAAAAAAAATCTTGTCTGTAGTATATGTTCTAAGCGCCAAACGATTTTAAACGGTTAATATTTTCTTATATTGTTGCAAAACACTTGGTAAGTTGGATGGGTGTGCGTACAAACGTGCTTGTTTTACCTGGACCAACGCCAGGTCCTAGTCGCCAATCAAGCCATCTGGCGTAGTGGCCTTAGGCCTAGACTTTCACTAATATTTACACGCTAACCACTGCCAAGAATCTCTATTTTATTTAAAACAAGGTTTCGCTTTTCATTAAGATATATTTATCGCCATTAAATTTGCTATAAATCTTTTTCTAACGTGACATTAACTCGTTAAACCAACTGATTAAACCTCCAATGGGTAGATGCGTTTCGTAGAAATTAGACACTAACTCCAATTTAATCCGTATTATTTTTACATAATTATTATTTTTTTCCAAATCAGCCGGTTCGATACCAGGCTGATCTAATTTCAGTTTTCATCAAGACCTGGGTCGGGACTCCTTTTAGTGCTTTTCGCAAATCCTCATAGCTTCGAATTTGGTCATCCATGCACACTTTTAAAATGCGCCCTGTATTGTGTACGTAACGTAATGCCATCTTGTCTTTTCAACAGAATTTCGACGGAAAAATTGTGTGTATATAATGTTAACTCGATGTTCCTGGAAAGGTCTTTCAGCCTTTGAAGCAGTGTTCTGATTAGATTTTCTTCTAGCTGCTGCAATGGCTCGAAACATTGCGGAGTGGCGGCGGCGTGTGTGCGTCGGACGACACACCCGAGGCCGCGAGACGAGCCCTCGACCAATGTGCTCAACATCGCGCCGCCAGCCTCGACGCCTGCGCAGCTACTATAGCTCAGGGCGAAGCACTCTTACAAGACCTACGGTAAGTCGTTTAAAAATAGATGCAGTTTGCGATATCATAGTCTCGACTTGTTACCGTGCTCTTTTATGCTAACTAAGCTAAAAAACTAAAAGGGGCCAGTTTACTTCTTATTATATATAATTATATAACTTTTACTATAGGACCAACACAGAAATCGCGAAAAGAACAGCTTTTCATTACAAATTATGGGCACATTACATTATATTTTGTTATTAGCTTTAAAATGCTGGTCTATTCTGGTACACTGTATAATAGTGAGAGTGATGAGTTTTTGTTTAAATTCTGTAAAACGGTGTATATTGAGTCGGCCCAGATCATAGCAATGATTTTAACGCCTGCAGTGTCGTCCATCTTTGTCCTGACCCAAGGATATAGGTATCTTTATGTAAACAACGTCAAAGCTGGTTTTGCATCTGTTGAAAACCTCGAGAGTATTCGAAAAGACCCGAGCGCTTATTTCCTTTAAATTTATAACCGCACAAAATCAAAATAGTTAAGCACCGTAAGAACCAATGCATTCGCGCTGCACTATTTTTGTTATGTCTGGAATATTAAAATGGGCACTTAGACCCAACCCTTTAATTATGTATGAGTTACCCATCGGACTAAGGACAATATTTTCAGTCATCACAACGATTCACAACAGCCTGTAAACTGCAAACGCAAACATATTTGGCAGTTCATCATTGGTTTCAACACATTATTGTCAGTAGTATTAAAAAACTGGCCAAGTGCGACTGCGAGTCGGACTCGCGTGCACAGGGTTCCGAACCAATTTCATTTTTTAACATGTTATTTTAACACTACAAACTTCTTATAGGTTTTGCCCATAATCTTTGGGTTTTTGGGTACAGTTTGAAAAACTTTGTTTTTAATTTTCTTGTTAATCCCTCAAAAGTTACCCCATACTAAAAAAATATTTATTTACCTAACGCGTCCGTGTTTGGGTCACAGAAATCCATATGTATACCAAATTTCAACAGAATCGGTCCGGTCCAGTAGATCCGGAGAAAACTGGCTGTGACAGACGGAAACACAGACAGACAGAAACCCAAGTGATCCTATAAGGGTTCCGTTTTTTACTGATGTTCGGAATCCTAATAAGCACTAGCTCTTTTATAAAATTATCCCATGGTAAAAATAGTCGAGGAATCCCTCTTGCAGACAAAAAACTGGAAATAAAACAAGCAATCTGTTTATGCAGGTAATGCAAGTTCCAGTAAGATTGTTTGAATTACTTGGATATTGCTAGATCCCTTTTATTTGTTCACTACACATTTCAGAGGGCCTAGCTCGAATGTTTTACGTATTACAAAACAGTTTGTTACAGTATCGTTAATTTAAGTGAAATTCAAATTAAAAAAAATTACGACCCCATAGTATTTTGGTTTAATTTTATGCGACACGCAAAATTTGTATCATACAAAGATATGAATATAATATCTACGAGTAATTCAAATAAATATAAAGTGCGGAACGAGTATTATAGTACGATCAAAATAGACATTCCACACTTGCATAAATTCCCAACAAGCTGAAAATTTACATGAACGTTAGGGTACCATTATAATGAAAATGTGAAAGTTCCCCATCGATCCTGTGTGCAAAAAAAAAAGTATTCAAGTTTTAAGTTCGCAAAAATGGGTTTTTTGGATTTTTTTGCGAAACGGATAGTTTTATGATTAAAATAGCTTAGTAAAAAATGTAGATCATGCAATTATCTACAAAAATTGCCTAACACTTTTTCCCTAAGATTCATTATTTCGGAGAAGAATCGCTTTTTTTTCGAAATCTTGAGAGACTCTTTTTGTTTTGTTATTAGCTTTAAAATGCTGTCTGAAAACTGGCCCACTAATGAAAAGTAAACAAACGGTTGCAAAAGAATTGAAATAGATAATCACCGACGAAGCTTGTGTTGACGCCTCTTTGATAAAAGGCAAAATCGAAGTTGAAATATGGCGCATCTATCTCAACAACTTCCCAAAAAATCAGGACTGCAATTTTTAGCGATCTATGTTTTAAATGACTGGCCCAAAATTGTGAAATTGGAGAATAGAAATGTGTTTCATCATATATTTATGACTTATGAGTTTTGTTTATGTAAACGATGATTTCCATTACAGTATTTTCTCTCTATTGCCGTCACCCATATTGTGTTATAAGAATAGGTAGTGACGTCACAAGTCACTAACAAGCTTTTAAACTTAGACGACCAACGTTCTCTTGTATAAATATTTTAAAGCCAGAAAGGTATTGAACTGATATTGGAATGATAAAAACATAGCAGCAGCAGTTGGTGGTTGGTTGGTGGTGGTAGTGGTGTGTGTGTGTGTGTGTGTGTGTGTGTGTGTGTGTGTGTGTGTGTGTGTGTGTGTGTGTGTGTGTGTGTTTGTGTGTGTGTGTGTGTGTTGTTATTATTATATCAACATTTTGCCGGTTATGTTACGCGCTAGTGGCCCCGACGGGATACCGGCAATTGTTCTGAAAACTTGTGCGCCTAAGTTGTTTCCGATCTTGACACGCCTATTTCGCCTTTCGTTTGAGACTGGAAAAGTGCCGAAGGCTTGGAAGCAAGTTAACGTGCAACCCGTGCCCAAGAAGGGTAGTTGAGCTGACCCGTCGAATTATAGAACCATCTCGGTAACGTCCATACTCTGTAAGACCATGGAACGCGTGCTGAATCATAAGCTCCTGGCGCACCTAGAAGCGAATGATATCCTTAGTGACACAATACGGGTTCCGCCAATATCGGTCAACTGGGGATCTTCTAGAGTATGCCATTCACATCTGGAGTGAAGCCATAGAGAAGCACGGGGAGGCACTAGCGGTCTCCCTTGACATCTCGAAGGCCTTCGGCACGATAGCCTTATTAGTAAGCTCCCTTCCTTCGGTCTGCCCGCCGGTTTGTGTGATTGGATCGCAGATTTCCATAGATGGCTGTTCGTCTGGACTGCTAGATATTAATGCCGGGGTTCCTCACTGTTCTTGCTGCATATTAATGATCTGCTTAAACCCGGTACCTTTGGGTATGCAGACGACAGCACTGTTGCTGAGAGATAAGTGTCCGACGTACGAGCTGGTGGGTCGCAGATCCTGTCTCTCCGGGAGGCTATGGTTGAGCGCTTGAATGTGTTTTTACAGGCTGTCTCTGAATGGGGTGATGCCAATCTAGTCAAGTTCAATGCTGCTAAGACCCAAGCGTGTCTATTTTCCGCCAAAAGGAGCCAAGGAAGTTGGGGATCCTAGCAAAGGTGAGACGGTACTTCACGCCGGAACAGCTGCTCAAACTCTATCAAGCGCAAGTTCGATCGTGTATGGAATACTGCTCTCATCTTTCGGACGGATCTGCCAGATACCAGCTTGATGCCCTTGAGTCAGTTGAGAAACGAGCCAAGAGGATCATTGGCAATGAGAGGCTCGTCGCGACGAAGCTCCAAAGTCTTGAGCATCGACGACGAGTTGCTAGCTTGTCGGTTTTCTACCGGTTGCATTTTGGAGAATGTGCGAAGGAATTGCATAATTGAATTCCGCCAAGCCCGTTCCATCATCGGACCACAAGATGAACGGCGATAAGTCACCGGTACATGGTGTACATCCCACCCACGCGCACAAAACGTTTTGGGAACACATTCATAATGCGTACAGCTAAGGAGTGGAATTCCCTGCCTGAGTCTGTGTTTCCTGATAGCTACAACCTGGGAGACTTTAAGTCAAGAGTGAATAGGTTACTTCTAGGCAAGCGTGCTCCATTTTCGACCACATCATCGCTTACCATTAGGTGAGATGGTGGTGAAGCGCGTGCCTATTAATAGTAAAAAAAATAAAAAAAAATTGGGGCGAACATACCTGAATTAGCCATGCACAAATTCAGGCTCCGGGCTGCTGCTGAGAGATTAATAACAAAAACCAAGTGTGAGTCGGTCTCGCCCACCGAGGGTTCCGTACAAATTTGTAGGTACTTTAAATATTACTTTACGTATATTTTTTTTATAATTTAGTTAAAATGTATGGTTTTCAGACTTTTCCCTATACTTGTAGTTTATGTCGGTATTACTTGCCAAATTTCATAGTTCTAAGTCAACGGAATATACCCTATATATTTTGATTCCCTTGAGAGTGTCGAAATATACATTTTTTACGGCATATACTGCCGTAGGTATCTTTTTTTACGTTAACTTAGAAGTTTGATTTTCGCACAGCTTCAAGGGACCGTAGAACTGAGTATATGGTTTTAATTTGCCTCCACGCGTTCCCGAGATAAAGGATCTTGTCAGACAGACGGACGGACAACAAAGTGATCCTATAAGGGGTCCTGTAAGGGGGTTTTGCCAGATAAACTTGCAATAAAGTACATTGATCTTTCCTTAATATCCCTTCGTAGATACCCGAACAATAAATCATGAACCGTTTTTCATTCCTAGAAAACATAGGATCACGAATGAAGTCGATTCAGGATAGCTTTATGTTTTCATTTCTGTAGGTCAATGACCGTTATTGCACATTTATCTGCCTCCTACCGTACTATTAAACAGTAGAAGACAAAGAGTAGGAACACAATGTTTATAGGTGTTGCCTATGTATTTGGTACGTATCGCCGACGGCTACTCTTGTCCGACTTAAAGTTGCTCTTGACAGTGGAGAGTGGCCGAGTCGGACCGAGCGATTTTCCGCAGCGAACTTGTATTCAGTATTCTGCACAAAGTTACGTGTGTCTCGAAGCCGAGGATCTGTTGAAGAGATAATAGTTTCCTTGTGACATGTGCCCTGTTCAGACACACTGTGGCGCTAACTTTGAAGGCGTTCTGTTGGACATTTGTTTGGCATAGGAACGTGGTGCAGTTTGAATTTAAATTCAGCTTCGCATCGGCTTGACAAAGACTGTTGAAGCCTATCAGTCACAATGACACTATGACTGCCGACTGTCTAATATTTCAGAGTTAATGAGTGCCAGTCATATGGAAAGTGTAATTTTTTGAACAGAGAAATCATTTTTAAAAGCCTTAATTTTCAAATTTTACGATTATACTATAAAAATACTTTTGTATTATTCCTGTGACATCGTGGCTGTTAACGTACTAACGATCGTGAGCATACAAATAGTTGCAAATGCACGACCTGGAAGCGGCAGTCTCGAATAATAAAATACGTGCAACACCTCGCTTAGCTGAAGATACAGTACAGTCCTGCGCCAAAGAGGCGCCAGCGACGCTTAATCGTTCTACAGATGTATGATCAGCAAGTATTATTTTATTACTAGCTATGTCCGCGACTTCGTACGCGCATATCCCTTTTTTTCCTGTTGCCGTATGTTGCAGTATTTCGGGAAATCTTCTCTTAGTGCTCTCCTTCACTCCCCAAGGAACTAGGTACATGCCAAATTTCAGCTTTCCATGACAGTAGTTTCATTTGTACTTTGTCTGTCAGTCCCAGTAACGGATTTTTTTTTATGAATTTTGTCAGCCTGAACTGTCCCACTCCTGGACAAAGTTCTCCCCATTCCTTGCATTTCGAGCAAGTTACATTCAGTTTTCCACAAGCATGCGAACGCCGCGTCACTCAATCACCTTCAAATACATATTGCACATATTGAGATTTACTCCTGCAGATTTTGAGGCCGTAAAACTAATTTTAAGCTGATCGTCGATTTTTGATACAGTAATTTTTAGCTTCCGTCAAAGTTACAGGCAACAGCTATTTTATATATTTTCAGATGTTCTGCGTTTTTCAGCTTTTCTGCGTTTTTCATTAATAATTTCCCATTACATCCTTTTTAATTTTATAGTCTGATTTCCATGTTTACTTTCATTTGTGAATGTATCCACAGTGTCCTATTTATTATTAAAAAGTCCCTGTAAGTTGGCGTGATTTGTATAAAAATCCTGGTTGTTTTCGATATTAAAAATTCGTGCACAATAGCCGTAGTGGTCGCATCGCTCTCGGGACGTTACACAACGGTATGCGACCCAATTTCTAAGACGAACGCGCATTGTCGGAGCGTTACTTTGTTTTCAGTGAAAATTCAAGTGTGGACGGACACGCGATGCAGATATGTGGCTCGAACAATGTATACTTTATCAAAGCGTTTTACCGGATGAGATTGACGGCTGTCTGTGCGTAATTATTGTCTCGCTCCGTTCCGAGACGATCGTTTACGTAGTCGGTACATCATTGAGCTACGAGAAAATTGTGACGTTAATGGATAATTTATTTTTGTACAGGCTCTCGTCTTACCTCGTATAGCTAGTGCGATATTTTGCTTGCATGTTAATGTAAGCTTTCATAAATTGATGGCTATTGAACGCAAAATTCTTTGTTTTGTTATTGTGGACGCTCTGGGACAAAAACGCTGTGCTGCATGAAAGCGAGCTGCGCTTTTGTTTCGATTGTCAAACTGACGTTACTGGGTACCTGTTGGAAAATGTGACGTGATACGGTTAACCAGAACGGATACTATAGGCCCTTGTCTCACCGTCGGCGATCAGCGAGTTTTTTCAAATTCAAATTCAAAGCATTTTATTTCAAATAAACCATTCACAGGCACTTTTGAAACGTCAAGGTCGGTCAGTCAAAAACATGGAAGCTATTTGCACGTTCCAAAGCGTAGATCTCTATGGAGAAGAACGTGCAAGAAACTCCACGGACACTCTTTTAAATCATGTTCTGGTTTTACAAAATTTCAAGTTACATATACTTGTTGCTTCTGCATGTGAGGACAATGCAAAGGAAAAAAAGGGCTTATTATAAGAATTTTAAATATAAAGATTAAAATAAGCCAATGGCAGTTAAGAGATGACCAGTCTCAACCGACGGCGCCTGTTCACGAACATGACGCGTGTATCGGCACCCTTCAGCTCAACCATTTCGAAGGGAACCGAATGATCAAACCCACGCGCCGCCATCAGCGAGACATTTGAGTGAGCATGACATGCTCTCAACCACCATGCTCGTTCATGTCCAACAAGTAAAACTATAACTACTCACATAAAATGTAAATGGTTTCATGGTACTCACATTTACAAAATTTGAAAAATATGCTTCTACTTTACACAAAACTATGGTTGTCAATGACCAAATAATGAAAAATAAATTAATAAAGAGAACGATGAAGTTCTTACATCAAAACTAATAAATAAGTATTTAATATAATTTGTATGTATATAAGAATAAATAAACGAAATAATGTAAGAACCTCTAAAAGGAGCGAGCATCTCTTCCAAATATAAAAACCTAAAAAGTGGACCTAAGCAGCTGTGACTGTGGAGCAGGACCAGCATTTAGCCAAGCGTTTTTATCGAGGATATAATCTTCCAGTTTATAATACGCTTGTCTACATAGTGTGCGTTTTATGCATGCTTTAAATTTTCTCTCATTCAGTTCGAGAATATCAACTGGTATTTTATTATAAAATTTAATACAGTACCCCATAAAAGAAGTGTGTACTTTGGCCAATCTGAATCGGGGTTGATCTAATTTGTTCCTATTTCTAGTATTAAAATTATGCCTGTCACTAATCTTGCTAAAGAGATGAAGATTTTTCCGAACATACATAATATTTTCGTAAATGTATTGACAAGGTACCGTCATGATGTTGATATCCTTAAACAGTTCTCTTAGGGAATCACGCCGACGGAGATTGTAAATGGCTCTGATGGCTCTTTTCTGCAGGATAAATATAGACTCGATGTCTGCAGCACGTCCCCATAATAAGATACCGTAAGACATGATACTATGAAAGTAACTAAAATAGACCAGCCTCGCGGTATCTATATCGGTAAATTGACGGATTTTTCTGACAGCGTATGCTGCTGAACTTAGCCGTCCCGCAAGAGATGTTAAATGAGGACCCCATTGTAGCCTTGAGTCAAGCGTAATCCCCAGAAAAACCGTGTTTTCGACGAATTCAAGTTTCTCCTTGTTCAATACTATGTCGCAATCATTTCTTTTAACGTTCGGTAAGGCAAATCTGATGCATTTAGTTTTTTTCCCATTTAATACTAAATTATTAGCAGTAAACCAATTTTGGACCTGCTGTAGGGCGTTATTTACGTCGTCAAGATTTATGGAACGTCTATCTATCTTAAAAATTAAGGACGTATCGTCAGCAAATAATACCATATGAGGTTGATTTTTTAAAAGATGGGGTAGATCATTAATATATACTAGAAAGAGGAAAGGACCCAAAATAGAGCCTTGTGGTACCCCCATTTTGACTTTTAAACCCCGTGAATTGACACCATTTATTTGAACTTGCTGCTGTCTATCATTTAAGTAAGATTTTATTAGACTGAGTGCAAGTTTACCTAGTCCGTAATGTCCTAGCTTTAGGAGCAAGGTTTCGTGATTTACACAATCAAATGCCTTGGAGAGGTCACAAAAGATTCCTATGGCATCTTGTGCCTCTTCCCACGCTGAGTATATGTGTTTTAACAACGTGGCACCAGCGTCAGTCGTACAACGACCCCTGGTAAAACCATACTGTTGATCGTGTAAAATTTTATTGATGTTAAAATGATTGAGCATCTGATTGAGCATTACTTTTTCAAACACTTTGCTAAAAACCGGCAAAACAGATACAGGTCTATAATTATTGGTGTCTTTGCTGTCGCCCGACTTAAATAGTGGTATAACCTTACTATATTTCATTATATCCGGAAAGACTCCTTGGTCCACACATAAATTAAATATTAAAGCCAAGTATGGTGCTATAGTTTCAATTATGGACGTGCACACTTTAATAGACATTCCCCATATGTCTTCGGTCAATTTGATTTTGATTTGCCGGAAAGCTTTTATGACTGTCACAGGGTTGATATGTTTGAACTGGAATTCAACCGTACAACCTGGAACGTTAGCTTTTAATAAATTATATGAGACCTCAGGTGAAGAATTTAAATATTCCGTAGTTTTAGTTGGTATATTGGTGAAAAAATTTACAAATTCTTGAGCTACTTCTAAATTAGAGCTTTTGGCACCATGTGTAGTCTCCAGTAAATAATCAGTGTTTCGTTTTTTATTTCTATTAGTTTCATTATTAATAACTTTCCAAACTGTCTTTATTTTATTTTCTGACGATTTGATCTTCTTACTAATATATAGGGCTTTAGCTACCTTGCAAGTATTTCTGAACACTTTAGAATATTTGTTTACAAACTTATTAAAAGAATCAGTGTTTATGACAGGCTTAAGGCCATATAGCTCATATAGTCTTTCCCTACTTATCCTAATGCCTTTAGTCGCCCAGTCACTAAATACATACTTAGGGAAAGTATCCTTAGACTTCTTTTCAAAAGTTGCATTGAATTCCTTAAGAACCACTGAAAAGAAATTATCATAAAATTTATTAGCATCTTCAATGTTATGGCCTACAAAATTTAACTTATTTTGTAAGGTACCATTGAATTTAGCTAGTTTGCCAGTTGTAATTGGCCTATATTGTATATGAATTTTTTCCAAGGCTGCTTTAAACTGAAATGTAACCAATTGACCACTATGATCAGAGGGAAGGTAATTAACTATGGCTTTATCTAAATATTCACAATCGCAGAATACATTATCAATACAGGTTGAAGAAGTTGGTGTTACCCTAGTCGGTTCTGTAAACACATTAGACAAATTAAACGATTTAAAAAGGCTTATAAATCTTCTGCTATTTGAATTAATTTCTAAAATATTAATATTAAAATCCCCACAAATAATCGCGGGCTTGTTACCTGCTGCAAGTTTCGCAAGGATATCTTCCATTGTTGACTCAAATAAAGCAAAGTTTTGAGGGTTTGGGGGTCTGTACACGCACACTATGATATGCTTATCTAGCTCAACACAGGACAGTTCGATGCAATGTTCCACTGATAAGTTAACGATGTCATTACGTTGCTTAAATTTTAAGTTTTTTTTTAATAAGATGAGGGAACCACCACGTAACATAGATTTGCGGTTAAAACAACTGCCCACATTATAATTTTCATAACTAATTAGCATCTGGTAATCCTTCAACCAGTGCTCACTAAAACATACAATGTCAAACATTGTTTTTTCTAAAAACATTTCAATTTCTAATAATTTGGAAGAGACACCTTGAATGTTTTGATGAAATAATTTCAAGGCATGCTGCTGACTCCCTTTTTGACAACTATTTACTAAAGAGCAAGAAGATACCTTGTTAATGGTAGGCATAACTATTCTGTCGCTGGTATCCTCTGTTGTCTTATGAACTAGTTTAAATGAGTATCCATAGAGATACATGGACACTCCGTACAATTTTTATAAGTATTTGTAGCACTAGAGCTACCGTTACTAAGGCACTCCACCTGATTCTTAGTAAAATTACTAAACATTGTGGATTTAATTGTACAAGACTGCGACATACTACTTATGTCTGAGTTAATAAAATAAGCTAATAGCCTTGCTATTGTGTGTCTAAAACTAATTGGCAAATACACTGTATCCCTAGTCGATTTTAAATTTTAGTAGCGAGTAAAGCTTCAATCACGAGTTGGCGAGCGGCGAGTAGCGAGTGAGTAGTTTCGATAGTTTGGTCACTCGGCTTTAAGCGAGTGCTTTTATGCGACCGGCGATTTTTCGCACCACTCGCTCCAGCCCGCGCTATAGGTAGAAATTACTGCTGGTGGTGGATTTCTGACCGCCAAGCGAGCATCGCTGAGCGAGTATTATCTCTGACAGCTCTCGTCGCTGTGTCTAACGAGTGGTAAGAGCCGAGTCGCCGCGCGCCGGCAATGTGAACAGCCAGCTTTCGACTATAAATGTATGTGTCTCTTTTACTCACACGAGATCTATATCTTTTGTCCCTTTCCTCAGCAAAATAATAGTCGATAGCTAATCGCTTCCTCCTCGGCGGTGAGACAAGTGCCTTTGCATAAAAGATTTTTGAAGTGCGTAATGAAGTTGAAACGTACAATATAGCATTTAAAGTTTAGCCTAGACTAAAGAAAGTCGACATTTTTGTGCACATTTTACCACTAAAGAACCGTCGTCATTCCTCAATAATAAAGTAAATTATTACCTACGTCAGGCATGTACGAGTATTTCGGAATTGGCACGGATATCATTACCTGAGGGAACTCTCATTAGCATCGCTCCTAGCGGCCTTGCATTTCCTTCAGAGGTTTTGCAACAACGATGTATTGTGACATATTTTCCTTTTCCGCAAAACAAATATGCCAGACCATTATAGCAGCTTGGCTAAGGCTTTGTCATTTACTTGAAGTAAAAAAACTGGCCAAGTGCGAGTCGGACTCGCGTGCAAAGGGTTCCGAACGAATTTCTTATCTTTAACATGTTATTTAACACTATATAATTCTAATAGATTTTCCTGTAATCTATAGGTAAAGATCTATTATCGCCATTTTTTTTTTTCAAAATTTTAGGCTCAGTAGTTTCGGAGATAGGGGAGGGGGGATGGTAATTGTTCTTTTAATTAGAATAACTTTAAAACCATTTATTTTAAAATTATGAAAAATATATAAATAAAATCCTCACAGTAAGCCCTTTCATTTGATATGTCACACGATATTGTTCAAAAAACATTTTTTTTTAAATTTTTTAGTTTGACCCCCAAAAGTGACCCCCGTACTAAAAAAATCATAATTTATGTAACACGTCTGTGTTTGGGTTCGGAGAAAGCTGGCTGTGACAAGCTGGCTGTGATAAGGGTGCTTTTTTTGATTCGGAACCCTAAAAAGTAGGAGTTTGTATTTTTTTACATATACAATTTTCTTTTCATTTTCTTCCCCGCCGGAACTTTCTTTCAAACTATAGTAAATTGCGCAAAGATTTATATTGAACACTATTAATTCCGTATTCTAAACTATATTAATTATGAACTACCTGTACTCTCAATTTAGCAGTACGAAGCTCATCTCATCGACCGATAATTTGTTTAGCACTACGAAGTCCACCACAATTCAAACTTTATTGAAAGCCTTCGATTATGAACTGGAAAAGCTATGCATTATTCAAAACTTTACAGTAAGGACAAAAAACAAGAAACTAAAGTTTTTCCAAATCAGCGCTTAAATATATAATACTAATATCATAAAACATCTCATCTCAGAAACTACTTGTTCGAATTGGAAAAATATTTTAGTGTATCATCACTTACCATCAGGTGAGATAGTGGTCAAACGCGTGCCTATCAATAGTAAAAAAAAAACTTAGGATAGCTCATTTATCGATGAAGGCTATAGGCTATATAACATCATACTACGACCAATGGAGCGGAGCATTGATGAAAAATGTGACGCAGACGAAATAGCGCGGGTCAGCATGTATCTTATACAGGGGCCAGACCTTTTATTTTTTTATTTGTGATGGGTTTGCTCTTGACTCTAGTCTAGGTCAGAGATGACAGAGACAAAGTCTACGATGGAGCGAGCTAACCCAGAAGGAGCCTGTTCTAAACTCAACTTATTTAAACCTAACTTTATAAAGTAAATCGCAACAGGAAAACTTACCTAATTAAAAATCAATCACATAAATGATTGCTATCAATTTCGTTATATCCTCTGTGGACTTTTAATACCGAGATATATGCCCTAAAAGGTCGGAGAACTCGTCGAGCTTCCGTCGCACGCTCGCCTCTTACTCAACGCGTGAAAAACTTGCTGTTTCGTTGACTCAAGCCAGTTTGCAATACGAAATTGCTCTTATGACTAAGTTGCTATTACTTCTGTGATCGAGTATTTATGTTCAATACTCCAAATAATCACACACAAGTTACCAGTTTTAATTAGCATCTCTAAAAGTAAAAAACTTCATGAATGTGGGACATTATAAATTTAAAATATTAGTAGGTATTCTAAATCGATGAAATATAAAGTTGTACAGAATTATCTGAAAAAGGCCGCAGCAACTTTTTAATACAAAATATGTGAAGCTAATAGTATTGCATCTAGTGCTCCTTTTATAGTGATACTCGTTTGTAAGCATTATAAATAATTGGTTCGCGATACAAAATGAATCAGCCCCTGTCTAACGTGTTTACCGTAACAGGAAAAGTGGACATGGCGTCGGCGGCGGGTTCCTATGGGATGACGGGGACCTTAAACAATGGCGAATGAGGCTGTAGCGCCACCCGCCAGCGAAACCATCTGCGCCCATACACAGCTAGCACAGTTATTACCAGTTTTTGCTGCACTTATTAAGTGACTCACAACCTTCGATATCGGAGTACTGTGAACTGTCATTAAAGTGGCTATACTAATGTACTGATTTAATGAAAACTGCTACTAGTGTCAGTGTGCCTATTCAAGTATGTCTGTTATTGATGCTAGCTTTTATTGGGCTCGTGTGAAGCCGCCGTGACGTATCTTATGGTCGTAAATAAAGATAACTTAATGCCCAATTACTATATAAATTGCATAAAATTATTACACAGCAGCACTCAACGCACGGTTGTTTATGCTGTTATAGTCTTGTTAAGTAAACATTATTGTATCGTAACACATCATTGGCATGTTCAAATACAAACAGAGTTTAAAGGATCTACGAAAACGCATTCAGCAGTTGAGTGACAAGCTTTTGACAGCCGCTTCATCTGCGTGAAATCCGCAATTATCCCACAGGAACGCCACGAGTTTAATCCAAGTCGTGGCGCCACGGCGTTCTCGCCTTGCGCCTGACGCAGGCACTCACCGGAGACGATCGTTTCGGGAGCTAGGTACCTCTTTCTGATTCGGCGGGAGGACACGCCCGGGTATCGCAACTGTGTGGATCGCTCGGAGGACACGGTGGAGCATACGGTAGAGGTTTGCCCTGCTTGGACTCGCCAAAACTGCCACGCGTATTTTAATAGAATTTGCACTATCTCAAAGGAAATTTAACTATCTACATTTTGATATACGGCTATTTTTAAATTCATAGAAATAATGAAGAAAGTACAAACTACTGAATTTTGGGTCGCGCGGGTGTGAAACGAGTGCACATTTTATTCCCTCAAGGTCGCTGGCGTATGCCGTCCGTCGCCTTAAGAGATTTAAGTAATTTTTGTAAAAGTTTGTAAGGCGTTTATCTCTTTGTTGCCGACGGTACCGGTTCCAAATAAAAGCAAAGTGCAAAACTGCGACCTGCACTCGTAACTTTGAAGTTAACGCCTTGACTGTCAATAGGTGACTATATATATAAAACAAATTATCTGTGTCTAACGCTACAAAGGAACCTGCATGAAGACAAGATAGCATTACTTCGATTAGACAATGATATGTTTGTGTGTCAGACGAACCTTAGCATTGACACTGCATGATGCTTGTCTACTTAGGTGGAGGGAAGCTAGAGCCTGACACAACTTGATACTGCTGCAGTGTTACCTCAATTAGCGGTGCATTAATATTATATTAGCCAACTTTAATGTTTTGTTGTAAAGGGTAGGTAGCGGTTTATAGGAGAGACTTTTTGCGGTACTTCTTTAATGATTTCTACATCTTCGAACAATAGCAATACTGAAACTTTTATAAACATGAAAGCATCAACGGTTCGGAATAAAACACATTTTCGAATCCGTAACCAATGAATAGAGGAGAGATCGATAAGCCGGTAAGACATAAAGGTCATGTATGAAAAGTTTAATTAAATAAAACAGTAACACCCCTATTGGAAGGATTCGCTTCCATCAAAATATGTCGCTATACTCTTATATTCCGAAAATATTCACCATTTCCATTTGTAGTAAGTTTCGTTCGCGGAACAATTGGCTCTGAAACAGAGCTTTAATGAAAACGTAGGTATTATAAAATCGGTTGAAAATTGAAATCACCCCTAGCGCAGTAGGTATTGCAGGCGGCCACGCTTGAGTAAAATGATATTTTGGTTTATGAAAGCTTCCACGCGCGGCATTGGTAAGTATGAAGAGCGCCGTGTTTAATTAAATGTTTATCTCCAATATTGCAGTCGGCTTCGTTCCGCGCTCAATCATTAGCCAGAAAACAGAGCCTTGTTTCTGTAATAATTTCGAGGAACTGGCCCACTGTAATAATAATGTAGGTAATCACATTACTAAAACTACCAATTATTACACTAGATTACCTTGTCTGGATCACGCCGAGTCCAGGTTGTTAGAACCACCATATTTCCATATTAAACTTAAAATAAAATAAATAACATAAGAGCCTACTTGATAGCAGCAATAACAACATTGGTTCTAAACAAAGCATACGCAACACAAAAGAAGAATAGCTGTTCAACTCTACTCAACAACTCTTTTGATTTCCCTTCGAAACGTACTGACATTGATCAAAATCTTTTCGATTCATTCGCCTCAAAACTGAGGGGAGTACGCGTTAGTTGAAGCGTGCTGTTGTTGAAACCAAACATAGGCTGAGAGTCCGGGAGTCGACCTCCGACTAAACCACGAATCACGATAGCCGGTATTTTCGTGGACGACAAAGACACCGGACTGTAGCTATTTTGTAAATGTAATGTAGCCGAGTACTATCAGAACTAGCCTTAGTTCAAAATCTACACTATCTCAAATTTGAATGAGGGTTACGTTTGTACATCAACTGATAAGTCGTGTAAAATTGACTATGTAATTAGTGTATGTTGGGGCTACCCTTAGGTATTTTTAGCGATTACAAAAGGTAATCCAAGAATAACTGTTGAAACAAATATAATTAAACTAGTTGACTCGCGCAACATCATCTGCTCCGCTCTTATTCTGCAAGATTTTTTCAAATCGGACCAGTAGTTCCTGAGATTAGCATGTTCAAGCAAACAAACAAACTCTCCAGCTTTATATATTAGTACTTATATAGATTAAAGTTTACAACTTAGGTAAATGGAAAACATTAAGTTTGAATACCGTATCTAGAACTTAATTTGCACAGTCGGAGTCGAGTTGCAAATAACTGTGATTAGATGAATAGCCCGTCAACTGGCAGACTAACTAAATCCCCTCTGCGGAAATTCAATCACAGCTAGGTACCAACCAGTGTTATCGATATAATTAAAAGGGGACCGTTAGCACTGACCATCGATAGCAAGCCCGGTAGTTACACCGATAAAACTATTACACATCAAAACATTGTTTTATAGTGTAAACAATCTTTCCTGCTGATTTAAGGTCGATAAGTAGTTAAAAAGTTTTGACGTAACGAAAATCCTACATACATATAATACCAAATAAAAATTCGCAAGGCGATTAAAGTTGTTGCGACGCCGCAATAAAATATAAACCGACGGTCATGTCATGGGATCATCGCAAAGCTTCCTCAGTTGGCGTCCAAAAAAAAATTAAAATAAATTAAAATGTAGATACAATAATGCACTATTCACAAAAATAAATGATACACATAACAAGCACGCTCTACTGATTCTAAAAATGCTGGCAATTAATATTGAGGAAAAAAAACTTAAGAAACTACAAAGAAACAAAACAAAAGTACATTCGAATAAAAATGTTTGGCGCGAAAACGCGTTAGTAGCGTAGCGTTTAGAGCGCGAGGTGTACGTCACACCGCGCTCTTTCCCGAGTGAGGACTGCGAGATGCAGCCGCCATGAGCCGCCCCGGTGAGCCTGCAACCCACGAACGCGGCTGTGCTCTACCAGAATTTACTAAAGAAAATCAAGCGGCACGGCGAAAATTCTCAACAGCATCAATAAGCAGGTGCAAAAAAAAATGAATTATTTTAAGTATCGGGGAGTAGAGTATCCTTTAAAATGTCTGATAATGTATGCTTAAATATTCTGAAACGTTCAGTATAAATATATTTTACCTGTAAAAATATTTTCTGCATTCACAACTACTTCACATCACTTAATAAAAATTATTCGCAAGTTTTGAGTAGCTCACAATACACTGTGTGTACAATGTCTTTTAATAAACACTTTACAATAATGCCGTAACACTAACTTAAACAACACTTAAATTCGCAATGAACTTTGTACTTGAAGTATTTTTTTTTTTTTAAAAGATGAACAATAAATTAATCATAAACAATGAGCGTTAACATTGCGTTCTTTTAAACAATGCGGTTATTGTGAACTGATTTTAGTGTTCGGCCTGTCGCCGCTATTAACAGCCAACGCCGAAATCATTGACGCTTCCATCACCGCGACATCAACATTGACAATATAATGTAAAGAAAAGCGTTTATGAAAATAAAAATATACTTCAAGTACAAAGTTCATTGCGAATTTAAGTGTTGTTTAAGTTAGTGTTACGGCATTATTGTAAAGTGTTTATTAAAAGACATTGTACACACAGTGTATTGTGAGCTACTCAAAACTTGCGAATAATTTTTATTAAGTGATGTGAAGTAGTTGTGAATGCAGAAAATATTTTTACAGGTAAAATATATTTATACTGAACGTTTCAGAATATTTAAGCATACATTATCAGACATTTTAAAGGATACTCTACTCCCCGATACTTAAAATAATTCATTTTTTTTTGCACCTGCTTATTGATGCTGTTGAGAATTTTCGCCGTGCCGCTTGATTTTCTTTAGTAAATTCTGGTAGAGCACAGCCGCGTTCGTGGGTTGCAGGCTCACCGGGGCGGCTCATGGCGGCTGCATCTCGCAGTCCTCACTCGGGAAAGAGCGCGGTGTGACGTACACCTCGCGCTCTAAACGCTACGCTACTAACGCGTTTTCGCGCCAAACATTTTTATTCGAATGTACTTTTGTTTTGTTTCTTTGTAGTTTCTTAAGTTTTTTTTCCTCAATATTAATTGCCAGCATTTTTAGAATCAGTAGAGCGTGCTTGTTATGTGTATCATTTATTTTTGTGAATAGTGCATTATTGTATCTACATTTTAATTTATTTTAATTTTTTTTTGGACGCCAACTGAGGAAGCTTTGCGATGATCCCATGACATGACCGTCGGTTTATATTTTATTGCGGCGTCGCAACAACTTTAATCGCCTTGCGAATTTTTATTTGGTATTATATGTATGTAGGATTTTCGTTACGTCAAAACTTTTTAACTACTTATCGACCTTAAATCAGCAGGAAAGATTGTTTACACTATAAAACAATGTTTTGATGTGTAATAGTTTTATCGGTGTAACTACCGGGCTTGCTATCGATGGTCAGTGCTAACGGTCCCCTTTTAATTATATCGATAACACTGGTTGGTACCTAGCTGTGATTGAATTTCCGCAGAGGGGATTTAGTTAGTCTGCCAGTTGACGGGCTATTCATCTAATCACAGTTATTTGCAACTCGACTCCGACTGTGCAAATTAAGTTCTAGATACGGTATTCAAACTTAATGTTTTCCATTTACCTAAGTTGTAAACTTTAATCTATATAAGTACTAATATATAAAGCTGGAGAGTTTGTTTGTTTGCTTGAACATGCTAATCTCAGGAACTACTGGTCCGATTTGAAAAAATCTTGCAGAATAAGAGCGGAGCAGATGATGTTGCGCGAGTCAACTAGTTTAATTATATTTGTTTCAACAGTTATTCTTGGATTACCTTTTGTAATCGCTAAAAATACCTAAGGGTAGCCCCAACATACACTAATTACATAGTCAATTTTACACGACTTATCAGTTGATGTACAAACGTAACCCTCATTCAAATTTGAGATAGTGTAGATTTTGAACTAAGGCTAGTTCTGATAGTACTCGGCTACATTACATTTACAAAATAGCTACAGTCCGGTGTCTTTGTCGTCCACGAAAATACCGGCTATCGTGATTCGTGGTTTAGTCGGAGGTCGACTCCCGGACTCTCAGCCTATGTTTGGTTTCAACAACAGCACGCTTCAACTAACGCGTACTCCCCTCAGTTTTGAGGCGAATGAATCGAAAAGATTTTGATCAATGTCAGTACGTTTCGAAGGGAAATCAAAAGAGTTGTTGAGTAGAGTTGAACAGCTATTCTTCTTTTGTGTTGCGTATGCTTTGTTTAGAACCAATGTTGTTATTGCTGCTATCAAGTAGGCTCTTATGTTATTTATTTTATTTTAAGTTTAATATGGAAATATGGTGGTTCTAACAACCTGGACTCGGCGTGATCCAGACAAGGTAATCTAGTGTAATAATTGGTAGTTTTAGTAATGTGATTACCTACATTATTATTACAGTGGGCCAGTTCCTCGAAATTATTACAGAAACAAGGCTCTGTTTTCTGGCTAATGATTGAGCGCGGAACGAAGCCGACTGCAATATTGGAGATAAACATTTAATTAAACACGGCGCTCTTCATACTTACCAATGCCGCGCGTGGAAGCTTTCATAAACCAAAATATCATTTTACTCAAGCGTGGCCGCCTGCAATACCTACTGCGCTAGGGGTGATTTCAATTTTCAACCGATTTTATAATACCTACGTTTTCATTAAAGCTCTGTTTCAGAGCCAATTGTTCCGCGAACGAAACTTACTACAAATGGAAATGGTGAATATTTTCGGAATATAAGAGTATAGCGACATATTTTGATGGAAGCGAATCCTTCCAATAGGGGTGTTACTGTTTTATTTAATTAAACTTTTCATACATGACCTTTATGTCTTACCGGCTTATCGATCTCTCCTCTATTCATTGGTTACGGATTCGAAAATGTGTTTTATTCCGAACCGTTGATGCTTTCATGTTTATAAAAGTTTCAGTATTGCTATTGTTCGAAGATGTAGAAATCATTAAAGAAGTACCGCAAAAAGTCTCTCCTATAAACCGCTACCTACCCTTTACAACAAAACATTAAAGTTGGCTAATATAATATTAATGCACCGCTAATTGAGGTAACACTGCAGCAGTATCAAGTTGTGTCAGGCTCTAGCTTCCCTCCACCTAAGTAGACAAGCATCATGCAGTGTCAATGCTAAGGTTCGTCTGACACACAAACATATCATTGTCTAATCGAAGTAATGCTATCTTGTCTTCATGCAGGTTCCTTTGTAGCGTTAGACACAGATAATAGGTACTTAAATGTTATACACACCTATAGATTTGCTTTAAGGGGCTACCACTATGATTTGAACTAATTACTCTTTGTTAGGATAGCTGTACTGCAGGTACTAGGTACCTGTAACCCACACCCAATGTAATCGGAGCTGTCACGACAGTAATAAAGTCAATTTGTTTTATATATATAGTCACCTATTGACAGTCAAGGCGTTAACTTCAAAGTTACGAGTGCAGGTCGCAGTTTTGCACTTTGCTTTTATTTGGAACCGGTACCGTCGGCAACAAAGAGATAAACGCCTTACAAACTTTTACAAAAATTACTTAAATCTCTTAAGGCGACGGACGGCATACGCCAGCGACCTTGAGGGAATAAAATGTGCACTCGTTTCACACCCGCGCGACCCAAAATTCAGTAGTTTGTACTTTCTTCATTATTTCTATGAATTTAAAAATAGCCGTATATCAAAATGTAGATAGTTAAATTTCCTTTGAGATAGTGCAAATTCTATTAAAATACGCGTGGCAGTTTTGGTCCGATTGTCGTTTTTATGTCCATGTTTTACAAATTAAATTACACTATGTTGAACGAATAAAACTTAATATTTTAATACTTACATCAGATTATTAAGAAAGTAGTCTAATGTAACATTTATTTTTCCAAATGTGTACTTCAATGATTAACATGAATTTAGGTTTTTTTTTGCGTTATTATTGTTCACACTGTCCCGATGCTGGACAAAGTCTTTCCTCCACTAGTGCCACTTGTTACGGCTGTTTGCTCTTGTGGGATCTATAAAATTAAGTATAGTTGAAAAAAATTAAATAAAATCACGAAATGATCAAGTTCTTTTATCTGTGACTGTACGTTGCTGCTTGGTCATACTCGTAGTGTACCATAAACGGTAATGGTTCAGATTTCTGAAATTCTTAGCTTAGTTTCAGTGCCAACTGCCATTCGATCCAAACTGCTCCGACGAAATGCCACAGTTGACACAGCAGTACAGCTATTACTTTTTAAGCTTTGCTTGTACATACATATGCAGCCAAAATGAGTAACGAACAGCATCAAAACAATAGAAACTGATGAGTTGGGCACAGGAACTCGAACGTGGGGATGGGTACAAGAAGAGAGAAGCCTTATTAATGAAAATTTAACTTCCCTTACTCACAAGTAGCTTCGAAGACATTTTTCCCTCGCCACCACTCACCCATTTACATAATTTAACATCTATAAAAGGTTGAATACGCCTCTTAACTGGTAAGCACCATTACGACTATAGACGTAACAATTATATCATCAGAAATATAAAATATATGCAAACAATGCATGTCTACTGTGTCAAACACAATATCTCGTATGAATAAAATAATAGTCCTTGGGAATATTTGATTGAACTTCGGTATTACATAGAAAATTGATTTTTTTGAGCATAAATGTTTGTCCAAAGAGGTCAAAGGTAGTTTGCTAGGTCTAGAACAAAGGCTTATTGCTAGTAATGCTGGAAGCAAGTTATTATCAAAAAAACTACTCGAAAGCACTTTAGTGAATAGCTCCCCATTACATTGAGTGAGTACCGTATGGTACCATTGTGGGATTTTAATAGAGCTAACATTTAGTAGCGTGCTTGTTCTTAAAAGGTTTAAACTTGAAAAAAAATATATAGCATTCAGAATTTACCTTACATAGGGATCCAAAATCATACTAGTATACTGAACTTAAAAGCTTACTGCAATAACTCGGATATCTTAGTTCATCTGAATATATTTTTATTACGACTAAAATCTCGGCAATTTTCTTGCACGCTGGAGGCTCGGTTAGAGATATTCGTATATCATTCAAGAGTTCAATGATGCGAATATGTAACTGAACCCGTCTTGCTATCGGATATATCTTATTCAACTTGTTATGAAGTTTTTAAGTTTATCGTTTATTTATTTTCTTATACAGTTACATTTTTATGTAATTCTTAAAATAAAAACATGAGAAAAAAGCTTTTAAGTTTACTAATATTTACATTACATTTCTTTGTGTCGTGCGAATTGTTGAAAGATCTTAGCGCACACTGTACATGTAATAGTGTATTGACGGGCCCGGATATCCGTACTCTGATTGCTGAGAATAATGAAGATTGCCAGCCTAGCAACTGAGATAGCGCCGAGCGTCGGGTGTGAAGCTAGCTTCCTATTAGCTGTCAGAAAGAACTGATATCATCTTGAACTAATCAATAGTTTCCTCGCCGCTCATAACTGATAATAAACTAATTTCCCTTTTTTTAATATTTCTCAGACACGAACGAGAATTCAATAGATATTTAAAAAATCTCTTGAATCATTGTACGAAACCAGGATTCTTGAGAGATTATAGAGTACCTTAATCCCGACGATAGATCTCGATCCAATCAATACTTAATTATGCTCGCAAATTATTCAAATATGCATCCGATTAAGGAATACCTGTTTTCAGGCAAATTTTCTGCGTAACTTGCTAAACGTTTCAAAAGGCTTTCAGTCCATGTTGTTTTGCTACTGACGTAAAACTTGAGGAAAGGTAATATGTAAGCAGGTTATCTTTTCAAAGATTTTCATCAAGTTTATCTAATAATTGAAATTATAATGATAAAGAAGGATTAATATTATGTCTCCGTCATTGCAAGGTCTGTTCGGATAAGGAAATATCTGCGAATACTGCACCCTGCAAATACTGGGGACATTTTTCTATTATTTTAATACGGTTTACCGCAACGTTTTGCAATGTTCTTACCACAAAGTCCTCAGCCCTCATAGCCCGCGGAATATTGAACAGATGTGGTTCTGTTTGTACTTGTCTCTAAAGTCTACGTTGTCCCCTTTATTAGACTGCACTGACCAGCCTCGGTCAACATTAGCACGAGAAAGCTCTATGATCAAGACAGGCGGCAGCGTGTCCAGTCAAAGTTTAAACTAAAAACCGACTTCAAAAAAAGGAGGAGGTTCTCAATTCCCTCAAATTTTATAGGCACATACAATGTTTTTCATGAACTTTCTAACGCAATCCAGATATTTTTTATTATAAAGGCAATAGAAATACACAATCTGTGATAATTTCAACTGTCTACCTGTTACGGTTCTTGAGATACAGCTGTCCGACAGACAGACGGACGGACGGATGGACGGATAGCGGAGGCTTAGTAATAGGGTTCCGTTGGTTACCCTTTCGGCACGGAACTCTAAAAAGGAACCACTTCGAGCTACTTTTGACTCCTTCACAACTCGAAACCTATTTAATTTACTTACATGAAAATTTGCACATTTTAATAATATCCGTGATTGTCGACTTCAGCGAAAAAAGAATGGTGATCTAAATGGGCGCCAAGTTCTGTAGATAATCTTGAAATATGATAAATTAAGTAAGTTCAAGATTTGACATGGTTGGTCAAATTTTTATAAGAGTAAGATATGTCGACCTTTCTATATAAAACTGTTAAGTGCATAAGTATATATAACATCTTTATGATGATAAGTAAAGCCAAATTTTAGATATGTGTGTATGTAAAAACAAGTCAAGTCGAATCATGAGCCTTAATTTATCTTATTTCAGGATTATTTGCAGAATTTGGCGGCCATTTAGATCTCAATTATTTTATCGCTGAAGTCAACAATCACACATATTATTAACATTGAACTTGGCTCCCATTTTCATATTTATGTTTTTGATGGTATTGTTTCAACTTCCCTCATAACGAATTGTTAAAAAAGGAAGTCTAGAATCTAATATACATTGTTGTCAACGGTTTTTCCCTCGCTAGCAGGCAACCTTTCTCTTAGATGTAATCGATTAATGCCGCCTGACGAAAGTAACGAGAACCGAATTTTATGCTTTGTTATGCAATCGTTAAAATCATTGTTGAGTAATAAGTAAATCGTTTGTTTTGTTTAACGGTAATAACACGGCTTTAATTATGACGGATAAACATTTACAGTGACAATGTTTTAATGAAAAGTATGTACAATTGGTTCAAGAAGTACTCAACGCTAAGGAAAGGCCGAGGTGGTGCAGGAATCCTTTTTTCTCCAGTCTTGCAATATTTTGAGGTTGGGACGACGAGTACGCCAAGCTGTAAGACAATATTTCTGAGTGCGTTATTTGCTCATAAAGAATAAAATAGCTGTTACTGTGACCAATCCCTGTATACGCAAAAGTATATTTTACCTAAATTAAGAGAGAAGAAAAACAGTCCAGCAAATTATAGGCGAAACCCAGTTAATCAAAGCAATGGACGAAATACAATTGTCCAATCCCCCGTCCTGTACATGACACAATCAGTGTTTTCTAAAGTCGTTCTTTAATACAATAAACGGTGTATCCAGTCATTTTTGCTCCGTAATATACGGTGTAGTGATTGTGGTCGGGAAGTCGGCAACAATGGGTGACGGGTCGCGGAGAGTGATTTAAATTGTCTCACAATCGCCTCTTCCGGTCGCTGCGGCGGCTAAGGACGCGCAGACCCCCGCCGGTACAGGGGCGCGCGCCGCGCTCCAGACCCCACCTACGTGCACTACGATTGTATGATACAAATAGGTACCCTCTCGACAAATAGACTCGATTGTTCCCAACTCAACACTGCGACCCGGCTGCTGTTATTAAATTACGTTATGGAAAAACCATTGTATTGCCCGACGATATGGGAAAAATGCTCCTACTAATACAATTTGAAAGTACAAATAAATATCTTTGTTTATAATCGATTGCATCGTTAATCTTGTGTCGGATTTGTTTTATTCTTATGAAGTTGAGCTCCTTCTCACGGTTTTGTTTTATTTCGATTGTACACGAGTATGTATGTATATGTTGCCATGTTTTCCTGTCTATGAAAGATTCCTAATTACCTAGGTTTTATTCGAACTGGCATAAACTTTCCTCACAGCTGCTGTTGTTTTTTTTTGGAGTAAATTAGGGCCGATATTACACTCGTGCAGGTAATCGATGTATTAATTATTTTATTGAGTAGTTAGTAAGTTCTCTTAAGGCTTGTATATTTGCCAATGACCTTGTGCATACAAACGGAGCTAACTACACCTCGGCGCGCCACTCCGCTACCCGTGTTTTTATTTTTTTATAATAAAACAAATACATATTTTAAAAAAGTAACAAAACCAAGTTATTTTAGTTTGTATTGCACAGTAGTAGATATTATTTTTGTAGTCTTTTGTTAAAAAATGAAGGAGTAAAATGGTTTCATCTCAACGATTTGGAGTTGATTTGGTGATTTTTTTTCCTATTATGCGATACCAATACATAAATTCTGGCTAAACCAAGTTACGTGCAATATCATGTAGATTACTACTTATTTTTTTCAGATGTAATTTCTCAGGAAATGTCTACGAAAAACTGCTTTATCTGCACGCTATTTTTAAGCCTTTTCGAGAGAGCACCCTTAAGAGGAAAATGCGAGCGGAGAGACTGTATGTAAAAACTCATAATTCGAGGTTTGGCCCTCGACTGTTTCCTCCTCCAATATGTTCTTTTGATGATAAATATTTTCCATACAAGCACTGGAACCCTCAAAAATGCTCAAAATTGTCCATATAGAATAGAATAGAATTTTCTTTAATCAAGTAACACAACTCAACTGTTAGTAAATACTGATAAACAAAACAACAAATATATAACCCGCTGTCAACAACGACCCTAGCTTACAAATTTGACAACTATTTATGAAAAAAGGAAAATATAGGCGCACAGTATATATTTTTATACAGTATATATCCTTCTTATTCAGTTTATGAAATATCTTTTCAATCGGTCCAATATTAGAGGAGGAAACAGGCGAGAGCTGAACCTCGAATTATGACTTTTCGTTTTCACATACAAAGTCTCTCTGGCCGCATTTCCTCAAAGAGGTTTGCTCGGGAGCTAATTATTATGCAGTGGATTGTTTCTGGCTTCGTCGCACTAATGACAGTAGGTACTGCCCGCGCCGCCCCTGCTCTCTCGTTCAACCGTATGCATTTCACTTTTACATGTATTCACATGCATTTTATAAGGAATATAGTGTTTCTGGAAGTGCTCGTGGCTAAATAATAACAGCCGCACGGGTCGATCTTCAAGGTTAAGCAATGCTTGCCAAGGTTGGTCTGTGGATGGGTGACTATCTTAACATAGCTAGTTTCCTCCGTGCCTCGGAAAGCACGTTAAGCCGTTGGTCCCGGCTGTCATTCCACTGCTGTCATTCGGCGATCTTTGGCAGTCGTTACGGATAGTCAGAGGCCAGTTAATCTGACTCCAGTCTTGCCATGAAGTACCGTGTTACCCAGTTAATGGGTTGTGGAGGTCTGGTAGGCAGCCGCTCCTCGTAAAATACTGGTATTCAGCTAAATCCGGCTTGACTGGAAGCCGACCCCAATATAGTTGGGAAAAGGCTAGGCAGATGAGATGAGTGTTCCTGGAAGTCTAAGCATCGTCCGATGCCGCCGATATTGATGTCTTCTCAATAAATTTCCTATGATTGCGTTAGTTAGTGTTGTTGCGGATTTGTGCCTGCACCGCCGCCGACCCGTCGCGACTCGCTTAAGCTTTAGCTACATAATTTATTTATTACGTAGACTGGAAAAGCTATTGAATTATGAAGGCGCTAATTAATAGTGATCTTTTGATATTCCCGAAGCAATTCATCGATATAGAAAAGAAAAAGAGTGAGACTAAGTTAGCACAGAAAGTTGGCGACAGTGAAAAGAGGGCGAGATGACTCGTAGATCTTTAGGGCTAGTTTGGTCGGACTAAAGTAAAATTATTCTTCATGGAACCACTACTGCGCATAGGCCCAGTAGTGAACAGAAATGACTATTTAAATATTTTTAACAAGTCGTCCTTCGAAAGGTGCTGGTGATGTGTAGACATAGTATTGTATCATTTACATACATAACACTTAATCGAACTTTATTATAGTGATTGGAACTACATATTTTTCACCACTCATGTGTTATAATCTTTTCTTTTGACCTCGCAATTCCCTTACCATACTTTATTTGATTGTCACTTGCTCATTATAAAACGGCAAGGGTACATATATAGTTGTCAACTTTACTCATTCCAGTTTTTTTTTTGGAAATTGTCTATAGAACTCTTAGAGCAATGGCTATGTCGACATTAAAAATATTTATGGTCGTTATCTCAATTCAAGAACTCTCTCTTCAGCACCAGGTAGGATGACTGAGAATCAAGGAGGATTGTCTGTCTATATCTCTTCACCTGTCTGTCCATTTTCACCGTTAATTACCTAACCCATACCCTTATCAAGCTGAAATTATGGTGCGCTGTTTGTATTCTCATGTTTCTGATGTAATTGCCAACAATAGAATCATTTAATTACCGAAGCGGAACCATTGTCTCGCACATAATAATTATCGTATTAAGGGGTTCCTATAGAGAGAGCTATGTTGCTAACTAGTGTTGCGGTCGGGAAATATGTGAAATGTAACCTGTTTTTTCTAACATAAAGCAGAGTGGGAATGACAACATATTCATTAAGCTCGACTATTGTTATATGTTCCGTATCGATTTCTCATGCCAGGAAAATAAAAATGAAATGCTGCAACCACAAACAAGACGAATAACAAATATTTACATTAGGTGCTTGAAAACGCATAGCTCGATTTTTTTAACGTTTGCTTCTCTCGTGGATAATGTAAACTTAAAATCTCGTAATAAAAAATGAAAAACTTGACCGGAAAATTGGAAAATGTTTTAATATGCTTTAATTGAGATTTTTTGCACATTGTTGTTTTTTTATTTAAATAATTTATAATTTTCATGAAACTATGTTTTTGATTAGTTACTGGCTTATAAAAAAAAAAAAAACTTGGAATTCGGTTAAAAATGACTGGGTCTTTGGACATTTTACAAATCATAACGGAGTACGGCTTTTGTACCGATACGAAATCTTTGTGCTTTCGTGGGTACCATAATCAGAGGAGGAACCTAAAATAAGAAAATGTAATAAATCAGAGGAACATATATCATGTCAATGTAATTCCGACGAAATCCATCAACTAGATTTGAGGTGTCATCAACTAGTTTTGAGATTTCGTCAACTCGATTTCGGGCTATCCGTTAGTTTCGTATGGAATAATCCTTTTCACGTGTTTATACAAATTCAATTAGTGTGTCCAGTGTCCACGCTTTGCATGAGCGTCCACGTTTGAATCTGTTTAATAGGTAATTTATGTATTCCGTCGCTCTGTCAGGGGCTAGCACATGCGATTTGCGTAGTCGTTATAGAAAGTAGCCGATTCACCAATGTGTTGTTGTATGAAGTGTTACTTATGCGTTTTCCTCATTTTCTTTTTGCGAATGATAGTAGTCGGTAAACAGTGAGTTTAGCAGCTGATGTAGTGTATTTGAAGGAATCTGGAAAGAGTGTTAATTTTATGCATACGCAGTCGATTTTTTTTATATTTGTGGTCCTCTAATCGTAATCTACAACTTTTCATGTGCCTCCCGCAAGAGCTCCCGCTCTTCTTGAAGTAGTCGATCTTTCTCGCTTTGTTTGTCGATTGTCGTCCCTGGAACTTCAACATGCTGTGCCTTGACATCGTATCTTTTCTCCATAATTATTGGAGATACTAGCTTGGAACGAAAAATCAACATTTTGCATAATAGGTATTGTTTAGCTGAATATTGCAACTTAGAGGACTTCTGCGTCATCAATTCATCTTACTAACCCTTCATCCCTTCGTACACATGTGAATAGAAATTGACCATAACGTTGATTAAAATATTATTACCTTCTATTTAGTGAAAACACTTTGAAAGTTAAGTTAATCTATTAATAGTAAGATGGGTTCTTGACAGTAACGAGAAAATAATTATAGGGCATCCTTAAACTCGTTCCGCCAGGACACGCTGTAGGCAGCTGAGTCGGCTATAAAAAGCGGCGTAACTGCCTATTGGATCTGTTCCATAGTTGAGTAGCGTCCGATTGTTATTAATTTGGTCTGTCGCTTTGTTACAATTGATATCTGATGCCCTTGGCTCGTTGACGTAACCGCCACTGCAAGAATGCAAGTGCGGAATGTGTTTATCAAAAAAGTTTCCACTTACGGGAGTGCGCCAGCGACGCGGTATCCGTAGCCTCGTAGGCACACCAACACAATGGTTACTACTGAGTATCAAACAATTCGTTATGATAATATTTTAAAATCCACATACCATCTACAATTTACATCATCTTCTTGACATCTATATGTATCTTAGACTCCTTATTAGTTATATGTATAATTGTATATCGGGGGCCTTTTATTAATTTGGCGCTGCATATTGTACCTATGTAAGTTTTGGGAGTCCACGTTTTATCCCACTTTCAACTGACCCGTATACATTCAAGCGATCTCTTACTTACACCGTATCGATATTGCAGTTCTATTCATAGATGGGTTTCGCATTTCCATGTGCATTGTTGCTATTCCCCGTTGTATTTTATTACTGTTGCATGATTGTGCTTGACCGGTATTGTGAATTACAGCAATGAGGTTCACAAAATATACAATACGTAGAGCCAAAGACAGCATTAGTAATACAAAATACAACGGTACCGCGTCACAATGAGTATGCAGTCGAGTAAATAGTTAGCGGGGCGAGTGCGGCGTGCGTGGTCCGCGCAGGGCTGGAAGGCGCCCGCGCCCGATGCTTACTTTTTAATCCCGATGCGCCGTTGCTTTGCGCCATTAAAACCGGATATAAAATGTCCGTCGATGGATGCGTTTTAACTGCCCATAAAATTACCACTGAGCCCTAATTGTTGGGTAGCTAGGAGGCCCTTCTCAAGGGCTTCTGTTCGCGTCATGAGCAGAATTTTTACGAGGTTCAATGGTCATTAAATTAAACACACAACCAAGCCACACTTCGTCGTCGAACCCCTTGCGTACATAATTTTAGTTTACAACTATATTTAACAGTTATCGCCCTTTGATTCTCACTCCATTAACGGCCATGTTGTTGATGTCTTCCTTTATCATGATATGATTGTTTTCTTCAGTTAAATGTTTTGAATTATATTACCCTGTCAACTTTCTCGTCTCATCTGTGAACGCTGCAAAAAGTAACTTGAACTTGAAGAAATGTCATCTAGAAAGAACACAAAGGTATTTCGTCAGGGGGCTAGATTTGTAAATGTTCACATTGCATCGTCTTTATCGCATTTATGCCAGGAACCTCAGGAAATAATTAACAGTAATTGCATTTGCATTGAGAATTACTATTATTAAAGCTAGTATATTATCAAGTTCGAGTTAGATTCAATTAATTTTCAAAGGAAGAGCTCGGTTTCATTTTGTCGTAAAATAATATTACTTCTAGTCATTTCAGCAAGGAAATTGAAATTACAATTAAAATTGTGGCGAGGTGCAAGGATAGGGCAGCTCAATAGATGTGACGGTTTTATAACTAAGTGGTTAGTGTTCGCCTGTCTTGAAAACTTTCTTAAAACTCCTTTTAAACAGTCCGGACTAGTACGTACGGAGCAACTAGAGTTTCTGTGTCTTTGAACTTTATATCAAGGCTGGCACACTTCACGAAGTTTTCGGATAACAGCGAATATTTTATTTAGGAAATGCTGAAATACTCGTACCTACTATGTAAGTCAATAGAAGTTTTGACGACCAATATCAAACAATATTTGAAAATTGGTTTTGAGAAAGACTCTCAAAGGTGAAGGTGTTTGTTCCGAAATGAGAGCCTATTGCGGGTCCTTTAACTATAAAGTAGTTAATAGAGTTTTAATCATGAATTAAAAAAAGAAGCAGGATTAGTACTGTACCTGTGTGATAGAGTCGGATTAGTTACGCGCGCGCTGTTGGAAAAGATCAGAAAATACGCATATCCAAACTCTTCCAAGTCGAGATATTTCTGTAACATCATTCTGGCTTATTACAATATAGACACATTTTCTCCCCAAACAGTGCCAGTGTTGTGACACAACTAGTTTATCATATGAATAGTGCATAAGAACGAGGCTGGCACGAATGTGGTGGAAATCTCTCGGTTCCGATTGGCCGCCGACGCGTGCGGAATGCGCCTCGCTCCGGCGACACTAGAAACCGTCTTGTGCACCGGAATGTTCGCATCTCCTTGTCTATACATGATTAATACTTCCATAATTAAGATATGGTTTCCCGACATTCGTTTTTCGTTTTCCTTTATACTTACCTCACTCACTTAAGTCAAAAGTGCTACCACTTCGCTCCCCTTTCTAATTCTTTTGCACATTACTTTTTACTTCTTGTTCTCTTGCAAACCGTGATGCAGTGTTTGCGACTATTCTGAGTTCATTACTGTTAAAAGGCATTACGTATATTACTTTTTGTCGTAGTATTTTTAAGTATTTCTCGGAGCTGTCGCTTCACAGCTTTTTAAGCTGTGATAAATAAGCTTCTTTGCCAGACAAACTTATGGTAACTAGGAGAAAGAAAATTAAAGGTGATCCTAAGTTTTAAATGCCACCACAACTTGGGTAAACTAAACAATCGTCAAGTTTGGTAAACTTCATGATAACAACTAATTTGTGTTAACTATTGAATAATGAAAGTCGGTTTACTAGGGTTGTGCAGTCACATTAGAATGTATTGCAAATATAAAGCTTTCATTGTCCGTGCAGTGTATTATAGAACTGCGCGCACATTTTTATAACATGTCGTGATCACTGTCAGAGATGGAAGCACGATTGCACCGAGTCAACTGGTTTTGTGTGACAAGTAGGTAGTGTTATGTTGGCAAAATATAGGAATTGCGGGAACTTTCTTCGAATTAGGCACGCAGTTCGCGTCTCGCTGGTGCCTAACGTTATCAACATTTACAATCGGCGTGCGCACACATAACATCGTTGTTGTTAGTCGGTTACTCGTGTCAGAGCAATTGCGGTCCTCGCACGGCGAGCTCAGCTCGGATCTATTGTTTGTTTTTACTGGAATGCTGTTTAAAATTGTGCTTATGGTCGTCAATCCGGATGCTGCTAAAGCACTGCCGTTCATCTGCCTAGCCTTTTCCAAACTAATTTGGGGTCGGCTTCCAGTCAAACCGGATTCAGCTGAATACCAGTGTTTTACGTGAAGCGGCTGCCTACCAGACCTCCACAACCCATTAACTGGGTAACACGGGACTTCTTGGCAAGACTGGAGTCAGATTAACTGGTTTCTGACAATCCTTAACGACTGCCAAAGATCTACAAATGACAGCCGGGACCAACGGCTTAATGTGCTTTCCGAGGCACGGAGGAAACTCGGTACGTTAAGATGGTCACCCATCCACAGACCAACCTCGGCAAGCATTGCTTAACCTTGATGATTGACCCGTGCGGCTGTTATTATTTAGCCACGAGCTCCTCCTAAAGCAATGGCGCTATAAGACTGAAATAGTGATATAAAATGGGTTTCTTTGTTGATTTTTATTTGAACCGACAGCTAATTCACTATCCAAAATCCCATAAGTATTTATTGTAGTGCACGGTTAGTCTTTTACAAACACCTAGAGATCAAAGCGACGATATCAAACACCAAAAGGTACTATGAAACGGAGTATATTTTGTAATAAAAATTAACAAGCCGAATTCGCACTTACTTGTACTCAAAATTCAATAGGCCGCAGCTCAATAGGCCGCAAATTTTAAAAGGGGCTGGTCGACTGTCGACCGCCAGCCGGACGAACTGGGGATACATAGTCATAGGGCAGGATCGCATTGAAAGCCGGTGACGGTTGGTCAGGGTCTCGATATACCTACAAGAGAATTACTGTACCTCTTCAAAGTATTTTTTGAAAAGTGTAAAGACAAAAAGAAATCCAGTACAAGCTGATTAAGTAGAGGTAGATATTCAGCATTATTTATAAAAAAATACCTTTCGTTAAGCTTACAAATCTTCTGATTAACAGATTGTCTAGTAGCCAAGCGTAGTATTGCCCCGTAATATTGACACCTTTATCTTTACAACCGGTCAACAAAATCACCTCTGAATCCCAAAAAACTATAGCTATAATCTTTCACGGCCCATTGTGACTCCTTGAACTTTTTAGGCAGTGCTGCGCCTTTTTTGGTGCCACTGCATGGACTCAAGTTTTTACTCAGTTTCATAGTGATGTACCCAAGTTTCATGCCCAGTAACAATTCGCTTCATAATCTCATCCCTGTTCTCACTACACAGTGCCATAAACTCGTGAGAACACTCGACACGCTGCTGTTTTTGAAGCAGGGTGAGCATTCTCGGCACCCATCTTGAACTGACCTTAGACATGCCAAAATGGTCATAGAGAATGCTCAAAATAGTCGTAGACCAGAAGAGCATCTTTTAGAAAAAGTTTTTCAGCTATGTCTGAGTATGTTGCCTCAATCGGTCCACCATAGAGCTGATCGTGTTCAATCGAGTCTCTGTATTGCTTGTAAAGACTATGCCACAAGTTAAATCATTGATTTTCCAGGGCAAAAGTGCCCATAATCAGACGACAGCCCTTCCATAAATAATTGAGGCGTTTTCCTTGCTTCGTAAAGAACTTAAATTCTTCGCGATTTATTTGTTTATCCCGCGATATCTCAAAGGTTCATGAACTGCTCGGTTTGAAACATGTATTTATAGTTGTATTGATTCATCAAGTAGTGACAGGTAAAAAAAGTCCTTTTTTATTATTGATAGGCACGCGTTTTTGACCACTATCTCACCTGATGGTAAGCGAACTTTTTGACCCCCCCGTACAAAACATAATTATAATAACAAGATGGCACTACAAATAACAGAGAGCCAAAGTTGTATTCCTAGTATTGTTTGCAACACTACTCGAAAATGTACTGCTGTTTCCAGCATAATGCTACAATTTTGCATTGTAAAGACAAGTAAGCTCCCCGGCTGCGATTCTGACGAATTTTCAGTGAAGCCTGATGAAACTTTCAGCGATACAAGTAATAACAGATAATGTAAAATTAATAATGTGCTGATAAAGTGCATGTATACAGAGTGCATGTGAGAAGCTGAGTAGCCGAGCTCCATAAAAAAAATACGGTCTATGGTAGAATCTTTTTCGTAGTTAGACGAAGAACGTTTTTCCGCATCCTTATTATAAAGGCAGAGAACTGACGCGACTTAAAAGGTTCCATAATACAATCATGTCCCGACGAAGTTGTTTTAAAGTTAAGTTGACTTCACCTGTTGTATTCGTAGTAGCAAATGACAGCTTCTACGATAGTGTTAAAACTGGTACCGTTACTTGATTGCGAAGTCTGTCACGCAGCCTTGCAAATACGCTAATCATTAAAATTAAGGTAATTTGTCGTAGCCTAGTTGGACGGCCCTCGAACACAATGGCGGGATGTTGCCCGCGCGCCTTGCGAAACTCGACGTCCCTGTAGTTGCCTGCTACGAATCTATCTATTACCTACTAATATATAAAGGACCACTGAATGAAAGGAAATATTGGTCCGATTTCATAAATTCTTTCAGTGTTAGATATCCCATTTATCGAGGAAGGCTATAAGCTATATCATCACGCTAAGATCAAAAAGAGGAGCAATAATGAAAATTTTGACGCAGACGAAGTTGCGCGGGTCAACTAGTCAAACGATAATTAGAAATTAAATACTATGGTACTGTACGGTCGAAGATTTAGAAGTCGAAACAGAGAATCTGTCACGCTACGTTACGTATGTTCGAGTACGTAGCTTTGCTGTCTTATACCTAGCCATTTTATGAGACAGAAGTGAGACAGTTGCGTAGTTTGAAAATACGAACTTATTTAAGTTGGTGGTTAATATGTTCATGACTTAGTTTCGCTGACTGTTAGTAAAATGTTTATGAATATGTTTAATTGCTCTTGAGCTGCCCTAGATGTTGTAATGAGCTTTAAATTCCAGTTATTTGTATTATTCAGCTCTTTCAAGAATGAAGCGCTTTAATAAGCAATCAGTTATGTTCATAATTGACTCCGCAACGCATTTCATTCGTTTAAGCCCCTTATTGTAGCAAGTTTTCAGCGGAACAACCGCATTTATGTGTAAACTTGAATATTCTGTGCTTTTGCGTGCTCTACCAAGTTTTAGTCGAATGTTGTGATAAATAAAACGGCCTGTCAGAAGTATCGTTACCGTTTCATCATACACGTCATTATGATAATCTATGAGTTCTCAAGTTTTAATCAATATTTAAGATACTTTGTAAGTGTGCATTGTGATTAATGACGAACAAAACGTGTGAAATATGGGAATGTAAAATATATGTTTTATTGTTCAGAAACAAAAGAGAAATAGTATTACGACATGCCTTAGGCAGTATTTGTTAGTAAACACATCTTGTATTTCACGGTTTAAAGAGTTATTTATGCTTGCGAATGTTATCGTCCCGGCCACTCTAAACTGACACACCGTCAAGTTACGTGTAACGAACTCGCCGCTGAGATGATTCTCTGACGCATTCTGTGCTTGTTTACACATGCTCGGGATAGCATTTTGTCTAATTTTCATAATGCGTCCATTGAGCTAAGAATTTCAATCGCTATTATTTCGGAAAGTATTATAAACAACATAACATCGAATCGCGCTTATTGAATTAATTGTTAGATAACATCCAAGAGAAGCAGATCGTTGTAAGTAATTCACTATCCAACCGTAACATAACCGTAGGCGCACACGCATTGTGGGTCACCGTCTGGTTTTAATAACTATGCTCAAGTAATTTCTACCCATAACAACCTTATTACGTGCTTAAAATATAACTGTTAATTTAAATGCTGGCAATTAGTATTCGCAGTGTCAGTGCAGTGATTTCTACGACGATTAGCGACGGTTAGGTGTTATCGTATCTGATTGCGCCGGTGAAATGAACATTTTTGTGCAAAATGCTCAAATATCATCGGCGCTCTCATAGGCATAAATCGCCGGTTCAGTGTTTACGATGGAGGTATGACTTTTTTTTGTTTTTCTTAATCAATTTTAGCTGTATAATTCCATTGTAATTATGTAAATCATAATGATACAGTGCATGTTATATCGATGTGTTCTAAAAATTGCACCAGCTATAATTCGGCACCATTCACAAGTTTGTTATGGTTTTCGTACCGACCGTGCCAAACAATCACGATCAGCACGACGGAACAAGCAGAGACCCAACATGATGGGTTTTCCTTCACTTGTCTTTACTCTTTTAATATCTTCAATACATTGCACAGATCAGAGATCTGAAAGTACTCCAAGATACTTTAGTATACCCGAAAAGTACTTAAATGGTCCTCACTGCTTCCAAGAAGCATGTGCTTTGCAGAATCCAGTCATGTAAGATCATAATGTTCTTTTTATGGTTCATACTGGAGGGAAAAGAGCGATGATGTATTAGATCATCAGAATTACACTAGCTGTCACTATTCTGCTGATTTGGAAATGTCGAGGAAACCTATCCTTTCAAAGATTTCTCTCAACACACTGGCTAAACCACACCACTACCTCTTGTTGCGATGTGGTAGCAATAGCTGCAATGGACGATTACCTGTCATTAAAGTAATCGAACTATTCTCAATAATCATGGCTGCAAGCTTTCCTGGAAGGTGGATTAGCCCACAGTTGGTAAGCGCCCATAAGTGGTCAAGCTTAGGAGTAACTGAAAGAGCCTTAGTCAAGACAGGGTTTCCACAACGACTGTTCCCAGGTAAAACCTAGCTGCCACAATCCAATTAAAACTCATATGGAAATAGTAAATCTCTAGCATAAATGAAAATGTTCAGTTCATGATTTAATGTAACTTGGAGCTTTCGTAACAATATCAGGGAATTCAGCGAAAAGCCAGGCTGGATTGAACATCATTAGGAATTCCGAAAATCGAAAACTTTTACATTTTGTTCAATGAACATGTTATTCCGCCTGCCACATATCGCTGTCTACAGGATAAATTTATAAAGTGTGCGTGGATGGCCAAATCTGAAACTATTGGATTTTAGATAAAAAGGGATTCCTACCCTGGAATCGAACCTGGAATTGATGGGGTTCATCGAAATTGGGCTAGAGACTCCTTTCAGTGTTTTTCGATATTCCTCATTGTTTCGAATTAAGCCATCAACCAAAAATCAACCTATAGACAGCTCTCAACAAATTGCAGGTTTGTACTGCACGATACGGAAATGATAATTCATCATACGTCTCATAAATATTCTTCTTATGTCTAAATTTCCACTATAGAATAACAGTCTTCGTTTTTTTGTAAAATTGCGTTAATTGGTTAATTAATGCAAGTTTTATTGTTTCAATGTTATAGCTGTAATTAATATTTTTTTACCGGACCAGTTACTCATTAAAAGAAAGTTGATTTATTTGTGACACTAATACTGTGTTGCTCACTAATATACTAATATAGGCATATAGTATAGTACCTGATGTGGACTGAATGAAAGTGACATTGCGTGCAGACTTGCTTCTTGTTTTCCCATACATACTCTAGCTTCAGGCAGTCTTCTGGTTCACTAACGCCAGTATTCATAAAAGTCTAGCTTAGTGGCCACCGATTCTGCATTGAATTAAGAATTTGTCTTTTATAAGACTTTTGGTGAGCAGCTGATGTTGCTTGGCAAGTTTTTAACCCCGCAGACATCATAAGTAAAATTATAATAATAATAATAATAAAGATTTATTTCTCTCAAAAAGGTACAGACATTGGTTCGTGACATATTATTTCAATCAAATTTGTAACCTTTGTGAGAGCTGGAGTCTGCAGTGGGTTCGGGACCTGTATGACAGATCTCCAGGCTCTCACCCTCTTAAAACAATAAATTATGAAACACGTTATTTTGCTAAATGTACCTACAGTTTTTAGAATAAAATAAAAACAAACATAATATATTGACGTTTATTTATTTACATGTGAATGTCTTCTTCTCGTGTTATTGACAGATAAAATCCTGAAAAGATTTTTCCGAACATAATGTTCGCAAGCAGTCGAGGCGGGAAATAAAGAAACATGTCATTGCCAGGGCAAGCAGCCGGTCATTAAAATGAACAGTCATCCGTATTACGAGCATATTCTCATCAACAATCAAGATTTTCAATAGCAGTGGTATAACTTGCCGGCTCGTAGGTAATTACTCTTGTTATGCGACAGTTCGTTAAACCTGGAATGTGACTTGAGACTTCATCATTTTGTCGACACATTCATTACATACTTTTACTTGTCAATGTTTTATAACGACTTCACACTACTTAGGCGTTTTGTTAAGTGGAACTTAATTGTTATCTGAAAATGTAAAATAGGAAAAATCCTATTAAAAATGGACTTCAAACCAGCTGCTGGGAAAACTGAGTGTTGTGATGACTATTTCTAATTTTGCTTTATTGCCTGCTGTATATAAAATACAATAGGTACTATTAAAACAATCTCACGTCAAATTTAAATTATTCGCATAAAATATATCGAATATTACATAATACATAATAATTCCCATAATAAATATCGAAAGACAAGGAGCTATTGAGCGAGTTGACGCATGTTGAGTATTGTTTTATCTTCTGCAGATCATCGGGAGATTCGGATGCGGCAAGTACTGCCGCCGTAGAAACGACCTTGGAACGACTTAGGGGCACTCGCGGCGCCCTTGAGGAGCTGTGGTCCGATCGGGAACGAAGACTCGAACTTACTCTGCAGCTCAGACATTTTGAAAGAGACGCTTTAGAGGTAAGCTGACTCATTATAATAATGAATGACTTTCTTTTGTCTAGGCAATTCGCATGATGAACATCGAAATTAAATAGGTTTTCTACAGCGTAAAAAAGGTTTGAACCTATCAGAAACTATGACGGAACTTCCTGCCTTTATCATAGTGAAAAACTCGTTAAAAGTGTCTGAGCACACCACCGTGCAGGATTACCGATAGCATTAGAAATATGTTCCTTAGCATACGCCTACCAGGGTAATATGAAACCCCTATATGTTACATATATTATACCAATGTAGATAAAGTTCAATTCAAAACTTTAACAATGTAGCCGATGAGTTCGACAGGTTTAAAAGTTTGCGTGATATTGATTGCTCCTCTTTTATATGATACGCTGTTTAATAAATGCAGTTGTTTTTGACGGATTATGAGGGTGGATCTGTGTAGAGTGGCTACCGGACCACCCGGGGCGATGGACAGGGGTCGATCGCAGCGTAGTTACAACCGTAATACGATACAAATATAATTAATCGGATACACTGGACTGGCGTTGAATGGAGAGTATGCACAGTTTTTTTCTCTAGTTTCACTCGCGTTTTTCCCGTAGGGGTAGGCACAATATACAGAACGCTACCTACTACGAAGCTTACATTTTCCTTTTGTTTCGTTGACGTTCATTCATTCTGAATCTCTAGTGCGAGTTTAAGTTTTTAAGCGCGTCAAAGTAAAACTGAATAAGCTCCGCCTGAAAACCTATTTTTCATTTGATTTAACATAAGCGAACGGACCGACCAATTTTTAACTTTTTCTTACATCTTGAGTATGTTGCCAAATATCAGATTTTACGCCTATCAAATATCCGATATCAATCTTTAGTTAGAGGCTTAAGGTGGATGCTCCAGGGTAGCCCGCGAAATTCAAATATTTTTATGTTTTTTGCAATTTGCCGGTCAGTGTGAAGCTGTATGTGGACCAAATGCGTTCCGCGACCGTAACGCGTATTTATCTAAAGAATTATAACCATTTTAATCATCAATATAGCCCTCTAAGTTCATGTAGTTCGAAAGAATGAAAATTTCAGAAATAATCATTCTTTCGGACTACATGAACTTAGAGGGCTATATTGATGATTAAAATGGTTATAATTCTTTAGATAAATACGCGTTACGGTCGCGGAACGCATTTGGTCCACATACAGCTTCACACTGACCGGCAAATTGCAAAAAACATAAAAATATTTGAATTTCGCGGGCTACCCTGGAGCATCCACCTTAAAATATCGTGGCCACTGGTTAATTAAAAAAAAAATTGGCAACGATCCAATGACATCAGTCCAGGCTACTGCACATCACGCCGCGATAGGCGCTGCACAATCAAAACACTGATAGCCATCAGCTAATCAGATTTATATACCTACGCCCGTGGAGCCATATGATAAGAACTTGAGCATAATCGTCATAACAATGCGCCAACAATGAAATACACCTCAATGCATTTAGTTTCCCTTATTATACTGCGCTTATTATTCAACAACCAATCAAGCCATAAAACAATGGGCTCGTAAATGAACTATTACGAATACGTTGGTAAACAAACAACGCAGTTTATACTGTAATAAGTCACTTTTATAACTTTTGTTCACTTTACGCACTTCATTTTTTGAGATTGATAGTCGTCACTATCCGTTATTAACAATGGAAGTATTAATGCTTACATCATACATACATATATGAGAAAACAATGAACACACGTATATAACAAGCAAAAACGTAATCAAAAGGTTGTAAACCTTTCAAACGCGCTCCTTAGTTGTAAAACGTCCATGACCTTATATTAAAGGAATCATTATTCGTCGTACCCTTACAAATAAAATGTTTTAAATTTATCATAAGTACCATTACTACCTATCGTGTGATGCTTTCGATTATCCCGGCTGACATGTCTGGCTTTGACATTCTCGTACAATAATTTTGCTCCATTTTTCTTGAAAAGAAAAACTGGAATTTTTTATTTGTTTTATTTAACTTAGCAACGTGATTATTGAAATAAATACGAACCGCCCATACATACGTTTTGGTTTATTTTGTTATTAGCTTAGAATATTAGACTCTAAATACTAGTACTCGAGTCAAAACTCAACCTTTGTTATACAAACAACCATTTCCAATACTTGATTTAGAAATTTTAATTCTTAGTTTATGTGTGTGAATGACACGATTTCAAATGCATTGATCAATTTCTTTTCTGCGAACAGCTTTGTCCCACGTATTGAGTGTGTCGGTGTTGTTTCCAGGTTTCTTCTCGACTCGAACTTTGGGGTGATGAGCTTCAGCGCACTGAACCTCCTCGGGACCCGCAACAAGCTGAACAAGCCCTCGCTGCCCACAACGAAAGTGTGGCTAGAATGCAACATGCCACCTTTCAGGTCAGTATGCCTCTTCAGCCTCTGAACGTATGTATCGGTATAGCTGGCTTATGAATACGATGTACTGTAGCCAAACTAACAAACTTGTCACATTATTCGATGCAAAAAGTTGTCATCGAAATTAGAAAAAATAACATCGAACTAGTACGATGATATGAGGTGGTGAGACAACTTTTTTTGAGCTTTCCGATCATTTCGCTTTCTAGGAAAGTCAAGACTGTGATTTCTGCACCTTTAATAGTATGAAAATTCGGGAATTTGGGAGGGAATTAGACGAGAAAAAATCCAAGACAAGAGATAATTAAATGTCTTACTTGAATTGACAGACTCTCTCGAGTGTCCCATTTATCACTTAGTCTCGATTGTTCTCCCCTTGTATTTGACATTGTTGGTTCAAGTTGACGCAATGATACTCCTTATACATATCACATCAACTGTCCATTTATTAAATTCAGTTTGGACGTGTAATCTCTAGTTGATCAAAAATATTATAAATCATCAATGTATAGGCGACACCTTAATTTTTACCTTAGTTTTTATATCTTGTACGCACTTTCGTGCTTGTGGAGTTTCAATGCTTGACCTACCGCTGGGACCTCAACAATATCGAGACATTCATCGTGCGTCACAAAGTGTCGATAAAATGGACCCTATCGAAGAATGCCAGTATTGCGTTTTCTAGTGATCATTCTATTGGTATCCACGACAAACAACATCCTACTAGATCCTTTTTACGAGTAAGGGGCAATAGCACTAATCGTTATTAAGCAATAACGTGTCGATGTTAATCTAGATCAGCACAGAGCTAAATTACGTTTAGTTAAGTCTCAAACTGCGGCCGAACGTCCGGTCAATCTTCAAGGCAAGACTAGACTGGGGCCCGCATCCTTAATCGTTTGTGGGACATGTCAGTGCAGGACAAGTCAAGGTGACAATAAACAAATAATTGCACCGCACATGGTTCACAATCTGGTACTGCACGTTTTGCAATCTAACATACATTTTCTGATTACGATCATCTAAGACCACAATAGTCACTTCCTGACAAGCGAAATTGAGGTCAAGCGCAGGACATTATCATCATCTTCCTGCCCTTGTCCCGTGTTACATGGGCTTAGTGCAACACGTTTCCTAATTGTATTTTACCCGTCAACCGTCACTCCTCTTTCTTGCACTCAAGTCATCCATCTTTTCTGTGGTCTTCGTCTTCCTCTTAATCCATCAACGTTATAAATAAAATACCATTTTTTTTGCGGTATCGCTCCCTTGCTCACAGGAAACAAGCATTTTGTTCGGTTTTCATCAGTGAAAGAAAATTAACAATAGGACACATACTGCTACAGATTATTTTTACGAAGTATAAATAAACATAAAAATACAATAGCATAGCTAACGTAAAAAGGTGAGCCTAACCCAGCATTGGGTGGCTCGCCGTCTAATCAGAACCAGGCCTGGGTCGACGGCGCGCTGTGTTCCACGCGCGCCTCAAAGAGATGTCAGCCTAGAAGACGGGGCCCGCTACTGCTAGTGCCTGCTCGGGCTGCGGACTTTGTTCGAAAGAGGCACCGTAGCCCTGGAACGCAAAAGGCACTGGGAGGAACACGGATGCGTTTTAGTCAGTAAGAGTCTGACACTCCCTTCCGCTCCGCCCAGAGCGGGAGAAGTCACTTGATGATTTCCCATCCTTAAAAAAAACCCAGCATTCGACTTTCTCACAGTAAACCGTAGTGCGATTTATAGATTAGCTAATATTTACCTCTTTATAGTATAAGTTCACATAACAACTATTTGTCTGTATCCAGGTGGTCCAGCAAGGTCAGGAGCTCGCAGCGGCTATCGCAGAAGCTTCCGATGTAATGGCGTCGAGTGGCTCGGACGGATCCGAAGCGGCGCCTCTTGACGCGCAGGCGCGCGTGCAGCTGCTGCTGGAATTCCTGCACGACAGACAGCTGGACCTGGAGGAGCTGGCCGAGGAGAGGCGCGCGCGCTTCGAGCAGTGCGTGCAGTTAGGTGAGGGTCTCTGGATGTGCCCAGGGGGGGAGAGTTCACGTAGAAAGCTGGTTGCTATTGCTAAACTAATCAGCTTCTATGCTTCTGAACGGAGCTAGCCTGGCCCCCAAGCACGATGTTACCGAATAGGAGTTTTAGTGCGGATAATAGATTCCCTATTCTACTCTAATCTGAGCAGGTTGAGTTTGTGCTCAATGGGCGGCGGGTAATAGGTTGGTAATCTAAGAAGATGGCATAAAAGAAGTTTTCACATCACCTGCAAACATCAGATAATATCTAGAGAAAAGGAGAGTATGCTCCTCAGGGATAAAGGTGTATTTACCTTGGGCTAGTTTGATTTGTATTATACTGTAAACTGCTACGCTCGAAAGTTAGCGTACGAACTCTTTGTGTAACTAACTCAGCGTGTCAAATAAACAATCGGGTACTGACCGTTGTTGGGTTTTACGATGATGTTCATCAAACTGATCCAAATTTAGGAGGTACTTTCGGTAAGTTCGTTTATAGGGATTTCCGGACCATGTCTGCAAAAAAATATGGATTTTATTAGGATAATCAGTATAAAACACATCTATATTTCTCTACCGGAAACGAAATAGACGAGTAAAGTAAACCAATGCTTGTGATAACTAGGTAAAATAGAATACAATGTTTAACAAGATATATATAAATAGTATTTTATAATACTTTGCATATAATAAAACAAGGAAATCAATTATAATTGTTTACATAATCATAGGTTAGTTTGTGTTTGACAGGGTTGTGAGTATGTGTTATTTTCTGAACTATGGATCAACTTTTTTGGATTTTGCGACACAGTGGTATACATATTATGTATACGCCTCTGGGAGAAGAAGGTAACATTTTAAAACTTACTTATCCGAGGTTAAAAATTAAAAACTGTCAAAATTACACCAAAACCTAATCATAGAAAAAATCAGTAAACTCTAGCTAAATCATTTCCGGATAAATAGTTCTTAATGGAATAAATTGGCACTGAAGGGTAGATATAGTTAATTTTTAGGGTTCCGTACCCAAAGGGTAACCAACGGAACCCTATTAGTAAGCCTTCGCTGTCCGTCCGTCCGTCCGTCCGTCCGTCTGTCTATCAGTACGTGGGCTGTATCTCAAGAACCGTAATAGGTCGACAGTTGAAATTTTCACAGATTGTGTATTATATAATTAAGGTTTATGGTACGAAACCCTTCGTCTGCGAGTCCAACTCGCACTTGGCCGGTTTTTTGAATACTGGTCCTAATAACATCTTCGAAGTATTAAACAAAATTTAGAGAAACAGACAGAAGCAGCCAGCGACGGTATTTTATACTAACACTAGCACTTATCTTCATACAGTCTAACTGGATGAAGATAAGTGCTAGTGTTTTACACGAAGCAACTGCCTCTGACACCTCCTCAACCCAGTTACGTCTTGGCAAGCCTGGTGTCAGATTTCCTGGCTTCTGTCTATACGTAACGACTGTCAGCATCATCAAATGACGTCTGGATTCGAGTTGAAATGAGAACTAAGCATTACATTCTATTTCGTTTGTTACAGGTCAATTCCAAAAGGACGCAGCTCAAGTCGTCAGTTGGATACGTAACGGCGAAGCGATGTTGGCCGCTTCGTTCTCGATTCCAGGAACGCTGTCGGAAGCTGAGCAGCTGAAGCGGGAACACGATCAGTTCCAAGTGGCTGTGGAGAAGACCCACGCTAGCGCTGTGCAAGTCAAGTACAGAGCTGATGCGCTGAGGGCCGCTAATCATTATGACCCTCATACGATTCGGTGAGTAATATACTTTACGAATTTACGTGATCTCGACGGCGAAACTCCAACTCCTAATGTTTTTGAAAAGGTTAAATGATTTTAGTTTTGTAAAGTATATTTGTTTACCTATAAACGCAGATCAAAGTCACAACCCATACAATTTAATTTAATTGAAGTTATGCCAAAAATGAACTTAATGAAATTTTTGGCATAACTTGACTCCGGGTTTGTTAATGTGGAGTTTAGAGTTTTACTAATGTTACAACTGTGTGTGATTAAACGTAAACCACGCTGCCAAACCGTTCAGCAACAATCTACAGCTTTTGAATTGAGTGACGGTCTTGTTTCTTTTAGTAGCTTTAGCATATTCCAGACCTTGTCCCATGTTTTCATATACAATGTAAACATTATGGATTAGCCCCATTTTACGCCCCATTAAAGTCACCAAAATCTAAGAAGTTCGATTTGACAGCAGGATACAACATTGCTTTACTAGTAAGTATGAAAGAGACAAAAATAAATCTCTTTCGCACTTAGTGGTACAGCAATCTTCTATCCCTCTCTACTCAGCTGTCAGATCGGACTTCTGAGATTTTCGTGACTTTAGTGACGCAGAATAGACAGGACACATTGTGTATTCTGCCCCACGAAATGGATTACTTAATGGGGAATAATCCATTTCAGAATACCCTCCCATAAAGTCTTAGTATATTTTGCCACACTTGGGCTAGCGCTGTTGGAATTAATAATACAATAATCAAAAACAATACATACTTTAAGCCTGAAAATTCAAGACTCTGGTCTCCTAGTAATTTCCGAGTGCACTTGATTTCAACCCATCTCCAAGCTTCTACTTTTTTCAGTCTCTGTTGTGCTATTTAGAATAGAATACTCTTTATTATGTACACCATATATGTTACAGAAAAGATAGATGAAGAAAACATTACATAGGGTGACACAATGGGCGGCCTTATCGCTAAAAGCGATCTTTTCAAGACAACCTTTAGATGGATTGTAAAGATAATGGAAAGACAGTACTGCAGTACTGCACTGTACGATTTATATAAATAAATACATAATAGACAAATATATACAATTATAATTATGTAACAAATAAAAATAAATAGAAAGCATAGAACCCAAGTGAAAACGATCAAAGAGAAAGGTAGTGATTTTTGACCATTGTTTTAAAAATGGACAAAGATTGAGCACGTTTTACTGACACGGGCAAGGCATTCCATAACCGCACCGCTTGAACCGTAAAATATTTTTCGGAATAAAAGTCTTCATGATCCAGGTTATAAAACATATACGGTGCCATGTGCCATTTTAGTCGTCTTAAAAAGGCAAGTCCGCTTAATGTACCCGACATAAACTACCCTAGGAACAATCATTTTTTTTAAATAATTCATCAAGATATTAAAGTACAATAAAAAACAATATTTAAAATGTCACGATATATTTTTAATCATTCAAATGTCCATGAAAAAAAAAATTTAGTTATGAATGAACGACAAAAATGGCACCGTGTATTTAAGTATCTGTGCAAACTTTAATCTAAATTCGTTCAACCTTTTCGGCGTTATTAAAAACTACCCAACTAACAAACTTCCACAATTATAATTTTATGTAGGATTTACATAAATACATAACGAAAACCAACATTTTGTGCAACATAATTTTATATTATCGACTCTAACAGTTCCAGGGCAATATAAACCAAGAATTCATGCGAGTATATTCTGCCCCATTCATCTCAGTGGGGAACAATACAATCCAAAAAAGGAAGGAAGTGTCGACTGATCCAAAATGATGTGCCTTGTGTGGAGAATTCATGCGGCTTTCTATCTAACAAATATCATTATGGCTGATAACTAAATAATAACAGCTGCAGGTTGATCCAAGAATGGGTGAACACCCATATCAAACTCAGACCCCGCCATGCTTTGGATAGCACGTTCATATGGTACCGGCTGTCATAGTTGGAAAAGGCTCGGCAGATTTATATTATACTAGCTGACCCGTGCCCTGTTTTTTCGGGTTAATTATAGCCTACCAACACTTCGCCCGCGACTTCGTTCGCGCGAGTTTAGTTGGTACTCCACGAACTTGCATCTCCCCTCTACCTTCGGGTAGTGTGTAAATTACTTATTAATAGACTAAACGTAGGGCAGTTCGCTCAAACCGCATATTCATTTCAAACAAACAAATCTTTCCTCTTTATAACATTAGTACCTATAGATGGCACTCACAAATAACGTGGATTTCTATGGGTAAAAGAATTTAAAAACCGGTCCAGTAGATCCAGAGATTACAACCTCCAAACTTTACCTTTTTATAGTATTAGTATAGATTTTATAGTAGAACATCCAGGAATAATCATAATTTCAAATTATGATTAAAGTCAATCTATTTGGGGTGAACTACATGTACGCGCGGGTTTATTCTGTAGACTGCGGGCCTGATATTGGACCAAATGACTTGGTATGAACTGGTATCATCTTTTTATCTTTAAAGCCACTAAAATCGAAGTGGTTTCGCTTCGTTCCGTTGGCCTCAGTGAATCATCATCATCATCATATCAGCCGAAAGACGTCCACTGCTGGACATAGGCCTCCCCCAACCGTCGCCACTACGACCGGTCCTGCGCGTCTCGCATCCATCGGTCTCTGTAAAAACTTCGGTCACAACTTGATGAGGACAGGAGATCGTTTTGTAGTTGTGAAATGACGGTCTGACTCTTAGACCAGGGTAACAGTATCGTACGTTTGAAAGACTAGCTTAGCCCTGAAGCCCTGGTTATATAAATAATGCACCATTACGAGTAAAATTCAGATACATACTCGTATTCAATCTTTTTTATTTAGCAGGCAAGGGCTCAAAATATGAAACTCAAAACCAGAACATTGCACGTGCAATGGAAAAAAAAATACAAATGCATAAGTATGACTTCCTAAGAAATATGTCAGTAGGTATATTAGTGATACAAAAATGCTCCTGTTAAAGTGGCTTGAGAGTAATTATTCCAGCTACACGTTAGTAGCTCATAAAATATTAGGCAGGCATCAAGGTGGCGTGGCTACCTGCCAAGGGCGCCGCCGGTCGGACAATTATCACCCCTCGCGGTGGCATTTTAAATGCAATGCATAATAAAGCTAGCAGACAACTGATCAGGTTGCGTGCTTTAAATTCCAATTTTCGATTCCATTCGGCGGTTTTTGTATTATTGATTAATCATCGTGACCCAGAAATCCAGTAAAACTATTGCATAATACATGTACCTTTATTTTCCTCATAAATATCAATAAATTATAATTCTAGTGCAATTATACTTCCTCACGGAGATGTTTTCATACAGCAAGATGTGAGGATGTGGTTGCCCAGTCATACATATTGCTTCAAAATGATTAGATTTATTTTTGACCATGTTTTTTTTGGAATGACTGCGTGCTTCCGTGCTATCCACTGTATTTTTTTATTTTCTTGATGACAAAATATTTTTATATTGCAACATTGGCATTCACCCTCCAACAGTGGCATTCACCCTCCACCAACCAGTTACTGGGTAACATGAAACCTATTAGTGAAACTGGTTTCTTAAGCCAGGTTTCTGACTGCTAAATACCTACGAATGACAGCCGGTACCGAAAGCTTACGTGACAGTAGAGTCACATCAGAACTTTTATATATTTGAAATGTGAATGACGTTCAAAAGTGCCGTTTAATGGCCTAATTGGAATAAACGTTTTGACTTTGACTTAGTGCTTTCCATCTACGGACTGACCTTGTCAAGCGTTTCTTAGCTTAGAAGGTCGACCCCTCAACAGTGAACCAACTTTCTTGAATAAAATATAAGCTTGTTAAATTAGTTAACAAAATTTCTTAGAAATAGACTCGACGTTGTGGGCGCTTTAAATTATTTGTGTAAACCTATTTCTTGCATAAGGAGCCACCCTAATGCAAGAAGTAGGTTACACGCCAGTGTTTTACCGCACTAGTGATGTTTCATCGTCGTTTTTACATTTTTTTTTCTTTCTCCTTTCTATCTGCAATCGGCTTATGATAATAATATTTTTGTACAGAGAAATCTCAGAAGAAGTAACAGAGCGATGGCAGCGGCTGGTGACGTGCGCCGAGGAACGCCACAAGCTGGTGACTGCGTCGCTGAACTTTTACAAGACGGCTGAGCAGGTGTGCTCGGTGCTGGACTCGTTGGAGCGCGAGTACCGCCGCGACGAGGACTGGTGCGGTTCCGCAGCCGCGCCGCCCGCCGACGAACAGACCCTACAGCTCAACATTGACAAAGCCGCGCAGGTAACACTTCCACTTCATCTTAGTCTCCATGACAATCTGTCTCAAGAACAGTCCCAATCCCTTTTTAAGGTTTCCTACCCAAAGGGTAAACAACGGAAACCTATGACTAAGCCTCCACTGTCCGTACGTCCATCCGTCTGTCTGTCTGTTAGCGGGCTGTATCTCAAGAACCGTAATAGGTAGGTAGTTGGAATTGTCACAGATTGTGTATTTCTATTTCCGCTATAACAACAAATAATCAAAATTAAGGTTTATGTTATGTTATTATTATTGTATAGTAATTTAATTTTTGTAACGTGTTGTTAAACTAACGAACTATTTTATCTGCATCTTTTTCGAAATTTTAAACTCAGTAGTTTCAAAAATGTTCATTTTTAATCTAATTTCTCGAATACCTAATATATAATTAATAAAACTATTAATAATAATCGTCGGTTGGTGTCCTATTCCATTTGAAATGTCTAAAGAGGCCTCTGCGAGTTGGCATCGGCCCCTCGTACGCCTACCAAAGGACCGGGTCTCTAGGGACCCGAGAATGTCAAAAAAAAAAAAAAAAAATATATATTTAAAAACCTCACAGTAAGCCCTAATTTTATATGTCACACGACACATTTTGAAAAACTTTTTTATTTTTCCCAAATGTGACCTCCATACTCAAAATTTAATAATTTTCGTAACGCGTCCGTGTTTGGGTAGTCCAAAGTATGACCCAAAGGTCACAAAAGTCCATATCTGTACCAAATTTCAACAGAATCGGTTCAGTGGATCCGCAGAAAACTGGCTGTGACCGACGGACACCCAGACAGACAGACACCCGAGTGCTCTTACGGATCTTCGGAATCCTGAACAATTATAAAAAAAAGTTAAAAAAATAAAAAAAAATTGAAAAGAAATAAAGTATTAAGGATTGAGTATTAATTGGCACAACTTAACATTATCCTAAATGCACACTCAATTAAAGGCAACTACTGCTTATACATAACCGAACAAACACGGCTCTAAATAATTAATGTAACAATATATAAAAAAGCAAACATTAAATAACAATAATAATAATTAGCATACTTCATCATCGTCTGCCGTAGCCTTTTCCCAACTATATTGGGGTCGGTTTCCAGTCACACCGGATTCAGCTGAATACCAGTATTTTACGTGGAGCGGCTGCCTACCAGACCTCCACAACCCATTAACTGGCTTCTAACTATCCGTAAAGACTGCCAAAGATCTCTAAATGACAGTCGAACCAACGTCTTAACGTGCTTTCCCATCCACAGACCTAGACCAACTGCGGCAAGCGTTGCTTAACCTTGAAAATCGACCCGTGCGTCCTTTATTATTTACCACGAGCTCCTGAATAATTAGCATGCGATACGGCAAACAATAGTAATGTCAATAAGTAAAATCAAAATAAACATGTCATATTTAAAACAAATTATAATAGAATTGAAATAATATTATAATAGGATCTTCGGTCACTGTGGGACCGAAATCGCGAAGTATAGGGCAATATATCTTTAATTCGGTGTGTTTCGTTACGAAGGAACAACTTTACTACTCTTTTATCGATCACCCACCGTAATACAATATGCATCTTTACTTCAGTCCAACCAATTTGCATCTATAGGTGAATAGTTAATAACGTTTCCCATCGATTACTTTATAACTGCTTCTGCTTCTGTAAGGTGCACTCGTCTCGCGAGCCCTGTAACTTATTTTTTTTTTTTTTAAGTACTAATTAAATTTAAACTATTAAGAAGTGTGAAGTGACGTTCTTCAGGATACATTATTCTATTTAAATATTTCCAAACTTTAAAGTAATAAAAGTAGGTTTTTCAAGATGTGGGTCGAGATCATCTTGTTTGTTCTTCTGAATCTTTACCGACTCGCTGCTCTGGCCATCTTATATTTAAATATTCATTACCCACCTCATGCCCATCGCCGTCATCGTCAAAACGATAATCGTGGTTGAAATGTGGGGTTTTCATTATACATTTTTAGTTTTGGTGAGTACCTACTGTATACTTGTTCCTGTTGGAGGTAAAGAACGTTATGTGACTAACTTTTCATTAATGCTCGGCCCCTATAGATCGTAGCGTGATGTTATAAATTCTTTCTCTATGAATGGGCTATCCAACACTAAAAGATTTTATACGCGTTTTACTTACTAAACAAACTCTTCAGCTTAATAATATTAGTATATTTTATAGTATAAAATACTTTTGACTAGAGAAACCGTCATCCGTAGGAACTGTGCAACTCTATCTCTGTGTATCTCTCTATTTTTTTTTTTTTTTTTGGTTTGTGTCATGCGCAAATAAACGCATTTTCTTTCTTTCTTTTTTCTTTCTTTTTACGGATTGGAAATCATTAAATGAATTCTCCTGCTCTGAGCGGTGCGGGAAGAGTGTCAGACTCTTACTGACTAAAATCCCCCGTGTTCCTTCAATTGCCCTTTGCGTTCCAGGGCTGTGCTAACTCTTTCGAATAATTTTGCAACATCTTAGGACATCCTGCCTGCCGAATACTACCTGTACTCGAAATATACTACTTAAAATCTTTTGACATTATTTTACAAATACGTCATTTACTATTTCTTCTAGGTGGCTGCATTGATAGTAAAGCATGGCGAGCAGAAGGAGGCGTTCCTGAAGGCCTGCACGCTGGCGCGGCGGACTGCGGAGACCTTCCTCAAGTACGCGGCGCGGTCGGCGCAAGTGCACGGTCAGACCGCCGCCGCCAGCAAGGCTCATCATGAACAGACCAGGGCTATACTGGACACGTTGCTGGCTCAAGAAAACAAGGTGAGATAGAAGCCCGCTAGAATATAGTGAACGGACTTGTCTAGTTAAAATATATAGTTAATGCGGAGCGAATACTGAGTTCGCTAATCTACTTAAGTACTTATACTATTATACATGCGAAAGTTAGGATGGGTGGATGTACGTTTGTAACTCAATCATCCGCGAACGACTGAACGGATATGGATGAAATTTGGCATCACCAATCATCATAGTGGGCACACTACCACTTAAGTTTGGCGATCCTTCAGGCTATGTCGTTAACCCTGGTTCTCTTGCGGATATCATCATTTCTGATTCGATCACGCAAGGAAATTCCAAGCATAACCCTCTCCATTGCCCTTTGAGTGACTTTGAGCCTTCTAATGAGGCCCATTGTATATTATCTACACTATTAATATTATAAAGGGGAAAGATTTGTATTTTTGTATGAAACGAATAAACTTAAAAACTACTGGACCGATTTAAAAAATGTAGCTTTCTATCGGCAAAAGATGCCGTTACAAAGCTACATTATCACTGAGTAACGTAAACTATAAGTAGAATATTTACAAAAAAGTTAGGGAACAGTGAAAAGAAAAAAAAAAACCAAAATAGATCCTTATGTCGCGTACGCCGCGGAAACTATTGTTTTTATAGAGGATATCAATCAATATCTACAAAAAAGTCTGTGAGTGTAAACCCGGGTGAAATGGAATAGTGGTGATTTTTGTATTATGATATTAATCCTTATCTATTTAAATTGTTTAATAATTAAGGTTGGTTGTTAACATGTAAATTACACTTTAAATTATTCAAATCGGACCTTTCATTTAAATGTTACGATGGGTATAATAATAATACTCTCATCATCTGCCTAGCCTTTTCCCTACTATATTGGGGTCGGCTTCCAGTCAAGCCGGATTTAGCTGAATAATAATAATGCTGTAAGTATGAAAATGTTGTGGTTTGAGCGAACTGTCCTACGTTTAGTCTATAAATAAGTAAGGGAGATGAAGTTCGTGGAGTACCAACGAAACCCGCGCGAACGAAGTCGCGGGCGAAGTGCTGGTATTACATAATTATATAGGTATTTGGGTTATAAGTTTTGGGAGTGTAAGGCGACGGCAACGTACTAAAAATCTCAAATTCAACCCACGAGATTTGAATAACTGATATTCCACCATACGATTATTTTATTCTTCTCAATAAAAAATAATCAAGTATATTATTATTTATGAAAGCTAAACCGATGTCGTCCATTTTGTCTCTTGGATACATTTCGTTCGACGCTGGTGGCCAACGGTGTGTTGTGTTATAACCTGTAAAAAATTCTTTTGTGAAAGAATTTTTAAAATTGGTCGAGAAGTTTTTGAGTAAAACGTACAAAACAAACAAAAAACCAAATCTTTCCTCTTTATAATATAATTTTAGATGTGCCATTAAGTTTCAAAACCTATGAGATCCCGATGAATTCGGTTCTTCAATACCTTTCTATTTCATGATCTGCAATAGCGTTAGCTATCGAAAAGAAAAATAAAACTCAAGTTCATTACATATTAATCGTTTACGATCGGCAAGGCTGACCGATTACCTGACTGTACAGGTGAAATGCAGGCTTTCAATTTATAATATACTGCAGAACAAGTCGATTTATGAATACTTTAGAAGGTACACAAAGGAATGCCTTGTGTACCTTCTAATTTATTTTGCTGTGGAGAAAATCGATATATCACTCGAGAACATGACATTGAATGACATCGATTATTTAAATTGTTCAAACTTTTTCAAATCCGACACTTTCCAATGTTCTTGTCAATGGATCCGTGACTTGTTGACCGGTTGAGCACAACGCATGATTGAATAATCGTTTTTACGAGTAAACGGGCTATATTCATGATTACATAATTATTATGTAGTCGTAATATGCACTTGAATGTAGGAATGGGTCCCGCGGTATTAACGAGCTACTCATTGATATGGCCATTAGCCAATAGGTTCGGCGTTCCTGAAAGGAATCTGTCGATATGTTGGATAGATTATAAGAAGACCTATGACTCGGTGCCTAATACATGGCTCATGAGGATGCTAGAGTTGTATAAAATAGATGCGATACTACGCACCTTCCTTATGACCTGTATGGGGCAATGGAGGACAGTCCTTCGGTATCCAGGATGCGGACGTATCCAGACGAATAGCGAACCAATAAGAATCGAGCGGGGTATATTTCAGAGCGATAGTTTAATTCTGCTTCGGTTTTGCCTAGCCTTGAATTCTCTGTCGAAGCACACTGCTGGAGAATTCATGGCTAGGCTATCGGTGTGACGACCTGTGTCCAGCAGTGGATCTTTTGGCTGATACGATGACGATGATGAATACGCGCTTCGATTTGATGAGTATTTTCAACAAATTAATGATATCAAGAAGCATTCAATTTCAAAGGCATTTTGCGCTGATAAAAATAAAACATTTACGGTACTTTAGCTGCCAAGGTCGACAGGGGAACTGGTTTATAGAATTACATTGTCCGCAGGAAATGTAAAAATAATACTGAATAGAAACCCTTCAGAGATATCAATCGGATGCTTTCGTAGCAGAACTATTTTTGCGTTTCGCCACGAACTGAAATTGATTGTTTGTTTGTTTACAAGAATTGGCCATTCCACTTATGTCAAACGAAAACATTTATGCATTATTAGTTGTGTGTGGCATTGGCGGTGTCAGTGTCGTCGCGTTAGAATGGACTCGGAAACAATACGGTTTTGTTGAATGGCGCGCGATGGTATCTCGAGGGCAGACTACCATGGGCCTCGGGTGGCACCTACATACACCATGTGTCTAGTTCAAGCGCGCGCGCTGTGTGAACATGATAAAGAGTTTTGCTATGGTGATATTACAACCGGTACATTTTCATGCCAACATAAGTTTTTCAAAGTATAGGACCAGGGAATGAGTGGTTACTAATATGAATTATTAAAGTGCTGTTTAATTCTAGCAATGCTACCTTACAATTCACCTCTGATTTATCACGACGGGATAAATTAGTAAGTGTGCAAATACAAAGAACTTCTGTAAATCACTTGTATTCCAATAGGTTCTGGAACACTGGACAGTCCGCAAGAAGCGTTTAGAGCAGTGCCAACAGTTCGCTTTGTTTGAGCGCTCGGCCCGCGCTGCTGTTGAATGGATCAAGGAGACGCAGGAGCGGTGCGGCGCAGCGGCTGCAGCGGCTGCCGGCGGAGTCGCGCGGGAGTCACGCGAGCGAGTGCGCTTGCTCGCGCAGCTGGCCGACGGACTCGTCGAGAAGGGACACCCGCATGCCGTGCAGATCAAGGAGTGGGTCGCCGCTGTTGATGCCAGGTAATAACTAGCCAAACTATTCCATTCAGTGCTATACTTTTAAATGTTTATACACGTATTTTTGGCCAAGTGTCAACTGACACACGAGTCTACTTTCATTACTTTTATTGATAGCACGTTTGGTAGCGATGGCTAACAAAGCTTGCCAAATGAGTAAATTAAGTGAGTTGATTAAGTGTAATAATTTATACTTGGTGTGTATTGTACCCAGATATGCGGAGTTCAGCGGTTCGATGGAGGGCGGAGAGAGCGAGCCTGAGAGCGACTCGGGCGTGGCGCCGTCGCTAGCGTCGTCGCAGTCGGCTGACAACGACACGCGCGCCGAGCCGCAGCCCGCCGCCGTCGGCGACGACAAACGACGCAGCGCCAGGCGCAAAGAGTACGCACTATTCCTTTGTGCATTTTATCAAGAGAATCACCAATTTCTACTCTTTCTACACATGAGAGCTGACACCTCTTGCCTTACCCTGCAGGTTCATAATGGCGGAGCTCCTGCAGACGGAACGTGCGTACGTCAAAGACTTGGAGACGTGCATCACGTGCTACCTGCGAGAGATGCGCACCGACCCCGGTGCTGTGCCACAAGCACTACAGGGGAAGGTATGTTAATTATTTAGATAAGCAGGCTGCCCAACTCCCCTATTGTTGCGGCCACACTAACAGGTCTTGCTAAAAAAGTTAATGGTATAGACGGAACACGGATGGGTTTTAGTTGTAAGAATCTGTCACTTCATCTCACTCTGCCCAGAGCGGGAGGAGTCATTTGATGACTTACCATCCTTAAACAGGCCTAGCTACCGAGGTAATAACCCAAAAATATTCATTGCACTTAAGGCATGATGTTTCATGTGATGTCGGTAATCGTAAATAGATTTATACTTTTGCAAAAATGTGTGTATGGCTTGATGATTATGGGTTTGATAAAATTAAAATAAAACGTTCACAAGAACGTACGAGTTCAAGTATGATGGTTTTTGCAGGACCTGAGCTTATCTTTTAATTCTTTGCTATTTTTAAGTCACCACTTTAGTTGCCTATTTCGGTTTATCACGTGAAGCCGTGACTGTCACGAGTATTTAAAATTTCTCAGTGCAATATTGAGCTGTCTAATCACATCACATCGTAAATGGTTTCTAACTTCTAAAAAAATAATTGCCGAGCACTGACGGTTTATAGAGAAGCACTAGAAGAAAGCGTGTTGCGCCGCCCGTTAACAACGAACAACAGGAGCAAGAGGACGATGATTAATGTCTAATATTGATTTAAATTTGTTTCTGTCCAGGAGGAAATAATATTCGGTAACATAGAAGAGATCCACCGCTTCCACGAGCGCGTGTTCCTGCGTGAACTGGACAAATACGAGACTATGCCGGAGGACGTCGGCCATTGCTTCGTAACGTGGGCACGCGAGTTCGACATGTACGTGTCGTACTGTCGCAACAAGCCCGACAGCAACGCGGCCGTCGTGCAGAATGCTGGCGATTACTTTGAGAGGTAAGACATTGCTATTTGCTATCAATACTAAAGCTCAACACAAAACAAGATTTGTGAGACCAATTTCGTGCAAGAAGAGTCAATGGTGACTCTTTTAAGTGTTCGTTTAGTGTGTGTGAGGCACGGGGCGTTGAGCGTGCGAAGCGACGCCGCGGGGTATGCCTGCGTTTCAAGCAAACGCGTGTAAAATCGCTTCTCCGTAAACGCTCTCATACAACGCCATATGTTTGAATTTAGTGCGGACCGCGTCATCACACGCAACGCTCGATGCTCGATGCAGATGCCGCGTCTTCGTAAACGGGCACTAATAGTTTATGCCAAGAAAGTGGTCAAGTTTATAGCGGTATCAGTGGCAGTAATTATGTCCTCAATGTTGCACATCACATTTTGTGGCAATCTGGTGAATAAAACCCATTTTGCTAAGTTACAAGCGCAACAACAATAAGAACCTGCTTGTAGGCATTTTATTACAAAATGACGCTGTTGGGAAACGCGATCGAGAACGTTAAAAAACTCGCACTAGGCCTTAGTGCGAGTTACTGACGAAGATTTATTCAGGGTTAGGATTGGCAGCTCCCTTTATCTAAGTCTTCACGATGAGTATTATACCGAATAGCACTGCCGTTCTCCTTCTGACAGTACAAACCTTCGGCTATCTAACTGCACTGGCTTCGTAGGGTACACTCCTCGAAGCATATACGAGTGACGTCTTTTAACCCCCGACTAAAAAGATGGGTGTTATAAGTTTGACTGCTTTGTGTGTTGCGTTACCTACTTAGGCACTGTCTGCCTAATATAGGTAGGTACCTACGCAAATTTTGGACTAAGCGTCAGCGCGTAGGGGACCACTAATAAATAAAAAAAGAGTAAACTAAATAGATCAAAACGTATTATTTTTTACATTTTAGAGGTTTTTTTCGGGTGTTAAATTTTTTAATTTCGTTTTTTATAATAGAAACCCGAGGCGGTAAGCTTAAGAAGGATAGTCCTGGCGAAGGTTAGGAGAAGCCAGTGTACGGCAGTCTTTCGTTTGAATGATGATTATAAAGGCATAAATGTGCGTATAGTATACTGCATTCGCTATTTAGCTTTCAAACATGAAAATCTACACTAATATTATAAAGAGGAAAGATTTTTTTTGTATGTAACGAATAAACTCAATTAAAAACTATTGGACCAATATAAAAAAATCTTGTAGGTACAAGGTGATGTACTAGTTATATAGAGGACATCAATATCTACAAAAAAAGTACGCGAGAGTATATATCTACCTATTATGGTTAAATCACAATGACCGCTTTTGTTCAAATTATTCAATCAAAACCCTGGTGAAATGGAATATTGGTGATTTTAGTATATGATATTAATCCGATAAGGATTAATATCATATACCTATATCATATTTAAATTGTTTAATAGTTAAGGTTTGTTATGTACATGTCAATTACACTTTTAATTATTCTAATCGGACCTTTCGTTTAAAAGTTACTACGGATATAAAAATACTCTGAAGTTAGAAAAATGTTGCGGTATGAGCGAAACGTTGAGTCTATTGAGAAGAAATTTACACATTACCCTATTAAGAGGGTAGAAGGAGATGTAGTTCGTGGCTAAATAATAACAGCCGCACGGGTCGATCTTCAAGGTTAAGCAACGCTTGCCTAGGTTGGTCTGTGGTTGGGTGACCGTCTTAACATACCGAGTTTCCTCCGTGCCTCGGAAAGCACGTTAAGCCGTTGGTCCCGGCTGTCATTTGTAGATCTTTGGCAGTCGTTACGGATAGTCAGAAGCCAGTAAATCTGACTCCAGTCTTGCCATGAAGTACCGTGTTACCCAGTTAATGGGTTGTGGAGGTCTGGTAGGCAGCCGCTCCTTGTAAAATACTGGTATTCAGCTAAATCTGGCTTGACTGGATGCCTAGCCCAATATACTTGGGAAAAGGCTAGGCTGATGAGGGAGAAGAACGAAGTCGCGGGCGAAGTGCTAGTACGTAATAAAACACCTCACAAGACTAAAAAAATTTAAGTCATACAACAACTTTTTTATATTATTGATTGACTCGCGTTTGACTACAGTCTCTTCTGATGGAATGCGATGATGTGGTCAACGATAGAGTTGCCGTGGATCTCATTCATGACTCTGTACTCAGCAATAGGGAACATGCAATATTTGCATTTTTGCTTTAATTTTAAAGAACTCCATATAGAACAGACCACCAAATACTTAAATAAGAAATGAAAACGCTTTAATTTATTAACAAAATTGAGTTTTTAAATTGTTGCGAAAATTTAAACGGTCGGTGACCGTTTAAATTTTCGCGCGGAAACGTACGATGACGTCACTCCTGTCTGTCATTAGTCAAAACTGTCGTCAAAACGTTACCATGGCCTTTATTTTATACTTTCATCATGTTACTAACAACATTCTCATAAATTCTGTATTTGCATCTTCTCTATTGCGCTTCCGACCACTAGTCAAATGATATGGTCGTCGTTGAGACATTTTACCTTAAATATACAGCTCCTTCGTCACAACGGCATTCTAGATATTACCCTAAATTGTTTCTTTTACTTTATTTCTGGACTTTGAAAGAGGCCTTGAAATCTGTGTGTATCACCGTTTCTTCTCAGAAACTGATGCCCCGTAAATAATTACTCGAATATTGATGTCGTGTTTATTGTATTTATAGGCGGAGTTCATTGTGAATTCATGACATTATTGTACAACTAGCTCAACAGACAAAACAACCAATTTGGAGGAACACTCTCATGTATTTGGAAAATGTATTATTTTGATAGAGATTTGATGCTGCAGCCAGGCTCGTCTCCACATCATGGAACTCACCGGATACTGGTATTTTATTGAACTTTCTTGTTGTTTTAATCCGCCTCTGTACGGATTGAGCTTAAATAATTGTATACTATATTTCACGACAAAAGAAGAATAGTTTGCATTATAATTCCTGAAAAAAGCTTTTTATAAAGGTCAAAAAAATCTTACATTATACGAGTGTAACTTGCCATGACTTGCAAAGTTCTTAAAATCGTCGAATGAAAGCTTTGTCCTGACATCTAATACATGCAACCAGTCATCTAACTTTGCGATTTTAAATATTCAGCCACATTCACTCCACATTTTCTTGATATCCTATTAGGTATCAGGAAATCTAGAGCAAAAAGCTTTAAATATATTATAAAATACTTCCGATGACTTGTTTGCACAAATAGTCACAAATATTAACCTCACTATTCGTACGGGTGTCATTCAGAATTTGGAAGGAAAGATTATCGTGTGCCTGGTGAATACACAGATAACCTTCTAACATACGACATAGTGATGGTGTTAGTTTTCAAGTTATACCATTTTATTACAACAATAAATAACGTATTTTTTTAATTGGAACTCTTGACTTAATAAAAAACAGCTTGAGCTGCAAACCCTGGGAAATATCTACTCATTAAGCTTCCAAGTATGTGCCATTCACTTCGACTTGTTCTACGAAAATTTAGGATCGACAGCATTTGTTTAATTATTTTTTTCTGCTAACGTAGTAAGTGTTGGAATATAATATGGGCCATTCGTTTATCACGTAAGACGATTTAGGGGGAGGCGCGTTGACCATGTCTTATTTTTTCATACAAAGGGTTGCGAGGGGAGTCTTGATAGTTCTTACGTAAGATCACTAAAATGCGTAAAGTTAATACTTTGTAAAAGCGCGGGCAACCTCGCGCGTGCCGAGGTGCGCTCGGAGGCGTATAGGTAAACGATTTCTATTGCAACGGACTCCCTCCAACCGCACTGCTCCTCCCGGGAACTCCCAGCTTATGAACTCAATGTCAATTGTTTGCGTAAACAACACTCGTAATTGCGTTAATATTTGATTTTATATAGTAAGTTAAATAGAAAGAAATAAAAATGAATTATTGAATTGTGAAATGTCTTTATTGTGTTTTAATCTTGGCCCCTTTATCAAACGCTGATTTATATAAAAGGTTATTTGACGCATACAAAATATGTTATTCGGGACGTTCTGGCCAAAAAATCCAAGAATATTGTAATATATTTTGGAAAGCGCCAAAAGCGAATCACGAATTTCCAAAACCATAACTATTGGAAAAGAGCAGAAGCCTAAATAAAGAAGATGCAAAAAAAAGTTAATTTAATGAAGTTTTTTACGGCATCGTCATCAAGTCGTCGACGTCCACACATTCCACAACAGCCCTGCTGTTGATAATCCGTTGTTGTTGATAATCCTGAATAACGAACTAGAAGCAAACCCTAATATTATAGATGTTCCAGTGACAGATCCACTTTCCGAGTGGGGATTGAGCCCCTAGTCCCTGGACTGAATTTTTTATGTAGGTAAAGATGAACCAAACCAAACCACCAAACCAACCAAAGAACCAAGGTTTATTACTACAAGAAAATACTAGTACCTTTTCTAGGCACCTGTAAATAAACATACCTAAATATTGTTACTTTTAAAAATAAACATTAAAATAAACATTAAAATAAACAAAAGTGTCTTAATTTTTCTTTTAGATTCTTACAATAAATGTTAAACGAGGAGGGGGTCGGCCTATTCTTATTTTTTCTTAAATAGGGGGGCGGGTATCAAAATCCAGCCAAGTGCGAGTCGGACTCTCACACGAAGGGTTCCGTACCAAAAAAAATAATCGTTTATTTTAGGTGAGGGTAGCCCCCTTAAATTTTTAATTTAATTTAATTTTTATTATTTTTTGTGAAAATTTCAAACACACTCTGTGAAAATTTCAAATGTATTCCTATTACTTAGTAATAACGTCACAAATTTACCTCGAACCAAGTGATTCAATTGGCTGTTGAAGACTCACTCAACCAATCTGTCACAATGATTTTGTGTAAATGTTTGTTTGAGAAGCTGTGCCTAAAGATAAGTGTTATGAAGAATACTGCAGTTATTTGTGGCCACCGATAAACTACATAGTTCAAATTTAGCTCTCTTATCGATTCAAATGTGTCTTGTTTTGTGATGAACTGTTATCATACGGCTGCAAATAAGACAGATTTATCTAGTTTCCGCCAAACAGCTGCAGAAGCGGAACATTCCAAGTGCCATACTCAATAAACTTATTTGGTCCTGACCATTGATTTGAACACTACGCGATTAAACCGTTTGTTATCACCTTATCATCCTTTTAAAGAATAGCTCCATAGAAACTGTTGCATGTCCCGAACAATAGACACTTATCGTTTCACAGGCGTCATCACCATTCGTTCTTTGAACTGACAAATGTTAGTTTTCGTCGTGCACTTCAGTTCTGGACTTACATATGCAGGGATATCGCATTGTGTACACAACAACAATAGTTATTTCACTAAAAGATTCCCTTATCGGAATCATTAACTAAGTATTGATAATGGTGGTCATTTCGTTCGGACTCTGGGCTGTGTTTTAGTTTGTACATGATTGGCTTTTGTGATGCAGGGTACAACGTAAGAAGAAGTTGGAGCATCCGCTCGCTGCGTACTTGATCAAGCCGGTGCAACGGATCACCAAGTATCAGCTGCTGCTCAAAGATCTGCAGGCGTGCTGTGCCGAGGGGCAAGGCGAAATCAAGGTCAGTCTTCAAAATTCCTGTGCCTATCTTATTCGAATTGAGTGGAGCCTTAGGTATATTAAGGTAACATGAATGTTATGTAATGTGGACAGTGCTATGTAGTGTTGACGAATTTTAAAATGTATGTTCCGTTGTACAGTTTACTCTAGCACATTGATGCATCATAAACATGTAAAATATTGACAATGTTTATCTTCAGTGTCAGAATAAAACCATAAAATAAATTTAACAAACACGGCATGCAGTCAGTTCAACTGTGATTTCTGATTCATACTACACAGTTTTAGAACAAATATTTGACGCACATGAAACATTTTTATTTTTAGTATTTTTTGTACGAAATTAAATATCAAGAAATATTTATAACACTGCATGCTTTCTCTGGTCTGTGCGGATTACAACTGTGTTCAAAACACAGGACTGATGCCAAATTCTATTGTAAAATTTTAATAGTATGCTCTGATAAAATAAAACGGAATTGCGTCGACGATTTGAGTACGCTTGTTGTGTGGAAGATTTAGCTATTGATTAGAGATACACTGATTTCTTGATTAACTTATTTGATCAGTTTACGAAAATTCGTCAAATAACGCACTTGAGGCTATGTCTGTAAATGTTTACTTATCCTTATTTTAGAGAACTATGTCATTAATCAGTACGTACTAGGAAAATACGCCATCCTTTTATTGTGAAGAAGCAAAATTATCCTGTTTGTCAATTAGATGGAATGTTCAATGTGCATTTTATAGGTGTAACAAATTGTATTTCAAAATGGTCAACCATTCACTTAAAAAGGATTTTTAAGTGAATGGTTGATGAATGCATATTATAACTATAACTATTGGCTTTTGCCCGCGAATTATCCCGTACCCATAGGAATTTTAAGAAATCCTCTCTTAGTGCCCTTCTACACTCCCCAAGGAACTTACATGCCAAATTTCAGCTCTCTACGACCAGTACTTTCGGCTGTGCGTTGTCTGTCAGTCAGTCATCAGTCGGTAATGGAAGAATTTTATATATGTTAGGATTATCAGGTCCGTTTCCCCGTCTCTTAGGTCTCAACGGTAGTCGATCTGTTCTTTTCCTTCCTTTCTTTTTCCATTCTGGATTTACCTTTTCCGTCAACAAGTCCTTACCTAAATAAATTTACATTACCTACGTTAAAAGCTCTTTTTCACTCAAATTGTGTGTTAGTGGATTTGGGCCCCATAATACAAGGCTAATTGATGTTCCGCATAAACACATAAAACGTAATAAACAGCGCCATTTATCTCATTGATGCGTAAAGTGCTTCAATACGAGTGGAACCCACAATATTTTTCATTCAGGGTCAGTCGCACTCATCATAATATTTGGGTAGTTTATTCGAATATCAGTGAGAACGAACACTCATTTCTAAGTTTATGGACACGTAATGTATGTTTAACGTACGTAACAATTATCGGAAAACGTACAGTAAAGATTACCGGTAGTGATAAGATAAAGACGACAGGAAAACTCAAGTCTGACGCTAGACGTTACCGCGACAATATATTACCAACAATTTGCGTGAAAAAATATAATAAAACCGAGGTTACCGCGACTGCGAAGAATTTTATCTGTTCTAATATCTTGATTAGTGCTAACTGTACACCTGGCAGATAACGTCTTTCTATTGTTGTGTTAATTCATCCAAACATTTTAGACAGGTAAGAAACAATCGACAACTAATTAGCATGGATATTCTTTCCACTAGTCCAAAGTCTTCCAAGACGGTATGTTTAGCCAGAATTTAATTGGGAGTCCTTTAAATTTGCCGTCATTTTCGTAAACAAGTTGCGTCAGTATCAGGTATCTAATTGGCAAATAAGATATCGTATAATATTATAGGAAAGACTTACTTTGAGTTGTTTAATGAAAATCGTTACCAGGATAATTTATTTAAAAAACAAATAATTATTCATGTTTAGACTAGAGTTGTGACGTGTCCTAGAGTCATGCTATATGTATTTATAGTCTATTTGTGTTGCATTCAGGGTTTTCTATGCATGACTAAATGTGTGGGATAACGCAGGCCACTGCATATTGCGTTCGCATCGTTTGTGCTTAAATATGACGCCGTTCAGTAAACAGGGACTTTACTACTATAGGTGTTATTATGCCTGCATTGCAATGATGTTTACTCTACCGTATCAGAATAACAACACAAAACTGTTACTTACGGACGCACGGGAGCATTTCTATTGTTCCAAACTATCTGCCAACATTTTGATCCTGAGAATTCCCAGCGATCTTTTGTTTCCTGCTCTAGGTTTGAATTTAATTTTAGCTTAAGCTACTCGTAGTAATTCAGCTATCTGCCGACAGAGCTTGGCTTGTAGATTCTATTGAACTAAGGGACAAAAGCGGAACGAGCTCAGAGTGACTGACCCGCGAAATTTGTACACGAGTTAGTTAGTATTTCAAGTGTCGATGATTTCGACAGTCAGTTTAATTTTTTTATTTACTAACCGTTCTTCTATTTCTATTCTCAATCTATTGCTCTCAATATTTAGCTTATTAGGGTAACAATTTTTATTAAAAAATCCTAAAATAACAACGTGAGCTGAAGAGAACTCTCGTGTTAGTCAATAATTAGTTCGCCAGAGAGATTAATTAGTACACGCGTGACGTTACGTCACTAGTAAAAATTGTACTATGGTGAAAACGAGTGTGACGTCAGTCACGCTCGTTTTCAACGCACTGTATTCGTTTTTTGTTTAAGTACATGAAAAGAGAGAAAATACGAGTCCAATATTTTTCTTTTTATATGTATCTTATGGTCTGATTAGATTTTTTCAGTAAATTACCCTATTCTAGAATCAGATAACCTGAATTATGACCTGTTCGTTTTAGCATTCTTTCAATTGTTTGAGGAATAGTCCTCTAAAAATTTTCAATAGTAATCTGGTTGTTATTGTCCTTGATGCTTCAGGACAATGCACATTAACTACTCCCAATAAACCGGCAGTCCGCTTTATCACTCACCAACGAGGTAATGGTAATGGCGTGTACCCATTACGTTGTATCTGACAGTTTTAGTATTGTTCTGACTCAGTGGACGTTGGATATGTTTGAGATTAAACAACTAGTTCACTTAGTGGTAATTAACAACAGATTTAGTTCAATATTTTCCTCGTGACTCAACCACCTTACGCCCATGTGGCACAGTTTGTTCCCTTCGGACGGATTCGCACGTCGCGTTAATGTTTTGTGTTTATTCATTTAAAAATCAGTAAAATGTAATGGTTTTCTTCGGAGTGGAAGTGCTAACATCGATCATGTTGAAGTATATAACAAATTCGAGAGCAAACAGAATCGGCCCGCTCGCTCTTAAAAATGTACGTATTGCTTTTGTTTGAACTTACTAATGGGTTGTGTGATGGTGCTCATACATACTGATGGCATTGCTAAGCTGCTGTTTCTATTGATACATTTGTTTACTAATTGATTCATGTAAATCAGGAACGAATTTGTAAAGACTTACAGGTACTTTTTCTTTCCACTTGTTCTATTTCATTCATATCTTGGCGTCAAATAGGCAGGATGATTCGACTGAGGAACGTTTACGTCAAACTTAAACATAAGTCATCATCCAGACAAAATGGCGGCAATGCGCGAATGTAAATAATTTATGACTTGATTTGTACATAATTATGGGTTTGTATAATATTCACATTATTGGCCATTCGATTGTCCTATACCTACATCTACCATGTTTTCCTAATATTGTTTCTGTTTGTGTAGAAACATTGATAAACCGTTGAATCATGTGGGTATATTATAATAATAAGAGTGATGTGAACTTTAACATAGGTACAACAAACTTGTTACATTTATCTATCTTCCAAGGCAAATAAATCGCTTCACCTATTTATTATTAGTGTTATCCATATAAAAAAAACTTGTGCATGAAATTAATACCGGTTTAATTGCTTCCGGAATTTTGAGCAGCTACTGTTTTGGTTAAAAAAAAACACAGCGCATTGCTTAATATGTGTACAACATTTTGAAAATACCATAAATGGCTGTTATATTATTTACCACTGTGAACCTAATTAATAATGATTTGAGAATGATTCTAGTCCACGATCTACTTACTAATAAACAAAGTTTTATTTTTAAAACCAAAATACGTTAAACCTAGTTGTTTACAGTCTTTCCACTTTTATAATTTGTATGACCTTATGAATTACCTGCGAAAGAAATAAGTAAATAATCGTTTATGTACTTAATAAATATTGCAAATTAGGCGTCGTGCTAATTGGCTATCGATCGTACGAGTACATCTGCCTAGCCTTTTCCCAACTATATTGGGGTCGGCTTCCAGTCAAACCGGATTCAGCTGAATACCATTATTTTACGTGGAGCGGCTGCCTACCAGACCTCCATAACCCATTAACTGGGTAACACGCTACTTCTTGGCAGGACTGGAGTCCGAAATTTACTGGCTTTTGACAATCCGTAACGACTGCCAAAGATCTACAAATGATAGCCGGGACCAACGGCTCTACGTGATTTCCGAGGCACGGAGGAAACTCGGTATGTTAAGGTGGTCACCCATCCACAGACCAACCTTGGCAAGCCTTGCTTAACCTTAAACGTCGTCGTTACTATGTAGCCACGAGCTCTCATCGTTGTGAATCGTCGCGCGATGTTATTTTCCTGTGCTCGCGCGACGATTTGCAAGCTTCAGTTAGGACACTAAAGAAATGTGTATGTTTAATCTCGTCGTGCAACGACTTCGCATCGTTAACACAAACGATCGTTAGCCAATTAGGACGACGCCTAAGAATTCCAATTAAGGAAGACTTTGCTACACTTCAATGCCTAAGAATCTCCTGTCAATGAATATCTTGCAATCTTACAGTAGTGCAGTGTATCAGACACACATGAGTACCCCGACAGCTCCTAACCCGATTACCCATTTGAAGTTTGTTTCGTTAAATCTTATTGATTTTCCTAATTTGTTCTCTTTCGAATTGGTGTGGCTTCTTTTGAAATATGTAGATGAAATCCTCACATCACCATAGTAATAGGTACCATCACCATTGTGAAATATGAGTAATTTACTAATGCCCCGTTTCTGGGGTACTTTATCGGTCGTTTATCTGTCCGTTAACCACTAACCGATCAATGGCGTTATGACAAATAGCTTTAATGGACGGATAAACAATTGATGAAAACTTCAGAAACTTTGCACAAGACAGTGATTCGTAATCGTTTCCATTTAGTAACTAAAAAAACACAATATGCGTGTTGTTTTTAATTTTAGCTCCAGTAAACAATCATGAAATTATTTTTAAATAGGTACCTTCTTCAGCGATGAAGTTATAAAGCTTCAAAGATTACAATTAGAAAGACAAGTCCGATATGAACTTTGACGTCAAAGTCCATGACGCATAAACAGCTGGCTGCCATAGAAAACAGCGTTTTCTCGAGAGGGACAGAAATAAATGTTTTAAATAACTGTATCTCGTTTGTTTTTCGAGTAATTTTGAATCTATTTTCACTGTTAGTATTATATTTTTGTATTTTTTTAGATAAACTGTACGTCTACCATGAGTTTTATCAATCTATACTCGCTAGCGACTGTCGTTAAAAAATTGTATGGAATCTTTTAAAAAACTAAGGTCTTATTTATGTTTTAGTTGTTAAAGTTAAGTTTTACTTACGATTAAATTAGATAATGTTATTTTTTTAAGTTTTTATATTTTTTTTTAACTACAGTCGCTAGCTATATTTTTTTCATGCATATTCCCTGTTCTGAATCAGGGTAATTTGAGTCTGGAACGTCGTGCTTTCTGGTGCTTTGCCGCTTATGCGAATTTTATTAAGATCAATCAAGCTGGCTGGCTAGACAAGACAAGGCTTTGTCCTAACTAAGTTGGTGGCGGCTTACAGTCTCATGTTGGATGCAGCTGGGTACCCGTATTTTACATGGACTGCCTGTCTGCGGGTCTAAAACGGCCACTTCAGCAGAATCAGAAAGCAAATCACGCAACCCGTCACTGTCAAATTTTCCCAATCAATTTTGAACCTAATGCTTTACCCATTAAGATGAAAATCAAATTTAACAGATTGTTGCGTGATTAAAATTATGATTCTAATATGATTAATTTTGCATTTTAAGGGCACTGATCTCCACAACTCTGTAGGTTGCTGACAGATTTTCTGGCTTCTGACTACCCGTAACGACCGTCAAAGATGTTCACTTAACGTGATAAATATAAGAACCATCATGTCTTTTAAATCTCAACTTAACGGATCTCAATTGTTCCTCAGGACGGTCTCGAGGTTATGTTATCCGTGCCGAAGAAGGCAAACGACGCCATGCACCTGTCGCTCCTCGAGGGCTGCGACGTGCCCACCGACAGCCTCGGCGAGGTGGTCCTCCAGGACTCGTTCCACGTGTGGGACCTGCGCCAGATCATCAAGAAGGGACGAGAGAGGCGCGTCTTCCTCTTCGATCTGCACCTCTTACTCGCTAAGGAGGTTAAAGACTCACATGGGAAAGCGAAATATATTTACAAGACTAAGTTTATGGTGAGTTTAGACGTTGTTTAATCCCTTTAATCTTCTTTTTAATTGAGATGGGTTCTCTTATCTCTCGAGTCTAGTCTAGGTCAGAAGAAGCCTGTTCACTCGTAACTTTGAATATTTTAGGATTGAATGCGTTTGGAAACACAGAATGCTTGTTAAATTGATTATTACTCGGTCCCATATCAGTCCAAAATTCACGGTATACAAAAGTTGCACAACATTGTAACTCCAACCTTACTGTCAAGAGTGAATAGATTACTTCTAGGCAAACATACTTCTTGGAGGATGTCTATCACTAGAATTTCTTTTTTATCTGTTGTTTAGACCTCCGAGCTTGGTGTGACGGAGCACATTGAAGGCGACGAGTGCAAGTTCTCCGTGTGGACCGGCCGCGAGCCCATGGCAAGCGACTGCCGCATCGTTCTGAAGGCCCCGTCGCTCGAAGTCAAGCAGACGTGGGTGCGCCGACTCAGAGAAGTTATACAGGTACTACATAAAGGATATTCATTTTTAGGGTTCCGTACCCAAAGGGTAAACAACGGAAACCTATTACTAAGCCTCCGCCGTCCGTCTGTCAGCGGGCTGTATCTCAAGAACCGTAATAGGTAGCCAGCTGAAATTTTGTCAGTGCAGGGTATTCCTATTGCCGCTACAACAACAAATAATAAAAATGAAGGTTCGGAACCCTTCGTGTGAGAATTCGACACGCACTTGGCCGGTGTTTTTTATGGAAATATTCAATAAAAATAAAATGCCGACTGCTGTTCCCCTGAATCTGATATTAAAGGCAATTTTCGAAAAGTTACGATAGTACAAGGTGGTGCATGTTGGTCACCTTCATCTCTAACTAGTGAGATTTCTGGAATTGAAGCATTGTGTGCTTATGTAATACCCATGTAAGAAAGTGCACTCCCGACTGCGGTTTACAAAGCCCGTATTTGTACTCACAAGGCTATAAATAAGATTACGCTCCTCAGAGCGAAAGCTCTCAAGCTTTGGTTGTTATAGATACCTGCATAATAGTTTTGTAACGTTAGCAAATACAATATTGTATTCCATTTAATCTACTACGTCTTTATTATCCAACAGGAAACGTACTTTAGCGGTGCCTTGCAGCAACCGCCACGAAGTCCTGCCCGCGTACGGCCCACTAGCTCTCAGCGATCCAGCAGGTAAATAATACGTTTTTTTATTTCTTTTGAGGGATATTTTGAAATAAATGATATAGCTGTTTGATTTCTACAAACAATACACTAGATAATACATCGGTAATGGGACGTTTGTTGGTTCAATCTTATTCTGGTAGAGACACCCAATGGAGAAATGAAGTTTACAACTGTAGTATAAATATTTGTTAATCATGAGTGTGCTGTGGAGTGACTGACAGACAACCCACAGCCGAAATTACTGGTCGTCGTAGTAAGCTGAAATTAGTGTTACCCAGTTACTGGGTTGTGGAGGTCTGGTAGGTAGCCGCTCCGCGTAAAATACTGTTTTTCAGCTAAATCCGGTTTGATTGGAAGCCGACCGACCCCAATATAGTTGGAAAAGGCTAGGCAGATGAAGTAAGCTGCAATTAGGCATGAAGCTTCCCTACACTCCGTAGGGAGCAGGGTTTCCTGAAATTGTTACGGGAACGTAAAAAAACGGGATATGTGCGTACCATGTCGCGGGCAAAGGCTAGTTTAGTACATAATTTTTCCAAAAAAACCTATAACTATCCTATAACTGTCCTTATAGTCCCATCTATCTCTGTACCAAAACTCATCAAAATCGGTTCAGCGACTTAGGCGTAAAAGCGTAACTTACGAACTAGTTAACAAACAAACAAACTCACTTTCGTATATAAAATATTAAGCTGTTTGCTAAAGTAGATCGTTGAAAAAAGTTTCTTCTACTATAATTTAAACAAAAGTCTTAGAAGAAATCGATGCCACCTTCTTTAAAGAGTTAAATCATCAGTAATCGCTTACCGAACTTATTTTTAGCAGCACTTAACTCGGCGTTTGTTTACAGAGACATGGATGACACAATACTCGACGAAACGACGGAGAACCTCGACCGAAACTCGCTGGCGTCTTTCGGCAGTGGGAATACCACCGATTCCGATAAGGTAAGTACATTGTTATTTTGACAGAGAAGCTACATTACATTTGTTGCATTATTTTCAGTGCGACGTTTATTTGAATGCTTGTTTTTTTTTTTTTTAAACAAAAATTTTGCCCCAAACTAGGAATTTCTCCTGTATCGTGGGTGCGTTTACATACATATAATATCACATACACAAACAGCCAGACCCGGAACAACTATCTGTAGGCCATACAAATATTTGTTCCGTGCGGGAATCGAACCCGCGACACGCAGCGCAGCAGTCAATCGCTCAACCACTGCGCCAACCGTGTCGTGTTAAAGAGGCATATGAATAACGACTATAGCACTCAGGTCATCCTTAAGATTGTCTTCGTCTTCGGTTTCCTACAGTAAGGTTAAAAGTAACTGTTGTTTTTACGTTTGTGATTACCTGGATAGACGGTTTATTAATCTTTACCAGACTTTTGCTGAAATTACGATCAATTATCGGGTTTATCAGAATTTCTTGTTTCCGTCGTTACTCACAGCTAAAGGTGACGTCACTATCCCTATAATGCCTTCTCTTGGATTACGCCATTTGCTTTGGCCCTGACGCTGACGCTGACGCATCATAACCAATTTTCCCTCGTAATTTTTCCATCAGTTCCATGTTATTTGGGAATTAGTCGTCAGTATCGACACAAGAGAAAAAAAACATAATTACGTAAGTATTTAATAATAAAATTATTAGATACGCTTCTCAACCTCAACAGTTAGGGGTTTTAGTACTTTTAGTAACTCTGCTTAAAACAAACAGTATTTTTGGAAAGCTAAAAATATCGCTAAAAAGTACACAATTCCAAGCAATTTGACATCTATTAGGATCTACATAGCTTCTTCCAAATAAATAGATTTCGCTGCATGGTATTTGAGTATATTGTAAGCATTCACGACATTCTCGTTCACGTGCAAGGCGATCTTTGTTACGCGGTTGAAGTTGCGAGCATCAGGTAGTAGCCCGTAAATAGAATGTTTGCCGCTGGATAAATAGCGAGCCGAGTCATCTAATAATTAAATTATTTGTCCTCACTGAGAATTTCTTAATTAAATTTGCACTAGCATCAAGCAGGTTTATTAGAGCATCAAGCTCTAAAATAAACCTGTTTTAATAAAGCTCAATTCGAACTAATTCCGTAATTATTAATTAAAAGCTGTAGCCCGACGCTCTTGCATTTCAATTTTACAAACGAATACTTGCCGTATTATATTAATAACGCCTCATTGTCTGAAATGCAAATCGAATCCACTGGTTTACCGCCAGTTTTAATTACGTACCACCTGAGTCTCGGAGATGAGATGGGCTTGCCTAGGGTTTCCGTCCATTACACCATATCCGACTATAACCGTGTTGGTATTGTAAGGTGTACCTTCTTATCTTTAAAAAAAATTAAACAAGATCTATTAGATGCCGGGGAAGCGACGCGCGTAATAGGTAATCAACCTCTAAAAGTGCCTATTCAGAAATTGTCGCCAAGACAAAACATGCGGTGTCGCAAACAATACGGCAAGCAGCTAAACCAAAACTGGGAAAGCAGAGTCGCTCAGCATCGAGCGCGTCTAAAGGCGCTGTGATGCGACGAGGATGGCTTCATCAAGGTGGTGAAAAGCAGAGGAAGCCTACTTGTCGCAACCAGGGTGCGACAGCACCGGCAGGATCCAATATGCTGCTACGTTCTGCAGTACCGACGACGCAACTGTTTTTATATGCTTGCTTATGTATAGTGTTTTATGGGCCTCGGTTGCCTGAAATAAAGGATACATAAATAAAAGTTTATTTCCTAATTTTTCCTATTTTTTTTTTGTAATTGAGTGTTTTCCTTGAATTGGGATGTTCAAGATCTAATATGCAATGATTTTGTTTCGGTAACTTAGGGTCCTTGGGTTTCGTTGTTTTCGAGAGTATTTTAAGTTTTATTTATTTTTTTTGTATAAACAAGACTTTTTCAAGAAATATTTGTAGTTCGAACTTAATTTTCAAATTATTGGATATTTTTCGCCACTGTTCTACCAATCACCCGGTAAAATTTACACTTACAGAACAGATTAGCTAACTAAAACATTTTTGGTCGAAGGCGAATAATGTACCTTTCAGATTTTGTAAGACGTACATGAATACAGTCATCTCTGCGTGAGGAAACAGAGAAACATTTAAAGATAAAGCCAATATTTTCAAGGTTTTTTCCGAAAAACCATTTCAACTGCAGACTCACAAATTGAAACCTTTTACATAACACATTCATTTAGACGCGAGCTCGGTAATCCCGATCACCCCCGAATGCCGCCCAGCAGTGCAAACTATTGAGTTCTAAGCTAAACTGGTTCACTGCAAACAAGCTGGCGGACAATGATGGAAGCTTCATTACTTCGTCTTGTTGAGCCTGTTCCTGGCTTTGGGAATAAAAACGTTGCATAAAGTACGTCTACTACACAGTAGTCCGCATATTGCATGTTTATTGATACGTTGATACGTCTAAAACTCGAATACTGTGAAAAAGGTCTTATACTGATTGTGAATGTACCTAGTAGCAATCGTTCCTTGTTTTGCTAACTATCATTTTGATAGTCTTCGATACGAACATTTCATTTCATTCAATAAATACTTGCTCTAACTATTCTGTACGAAACTACGAATCCATCACAAGTTTACCGTTTCAATTACAACGTTGTAATATTAAATTCCAAACATAGCCGGGCGTTCCGATATTCTCAATTATTTCCAATTATGAATTGCATTCCTAGCGCACTTCAGTTTCGAATCAAATCAAAATTGAACTATTCATTTTAATAAAGGTAGATTGAACGTTGCATCGTCTCAAATACAGATACAGTGGGCTAATATTTTCTTCATGTATAAAAGTTATAATGGCGGAACTAATTTCCTATTCTCTACCAGTCAACCAAGGGCGGTGAAGCTTAAAACTGTATCGTCAAACATTCTTTAATCGTTGATTTGGTCATGCCATATCCATAGATATGGCCAAGTAAGTGTGTGATATTTAATGAATATGGATATGGTCACAATTTTCATGAAATTGTAATTTGTCTTGTGTGTTTTCTTTCATCTGGTATAACATTCCTTTTTGAAGCTTCAATTGTTAAAAAAACAGAGATTATGTTTGGACTATTCTTGAAAAAAGGCCATAGAAATTGTAACACCCATATTTAACAGGCAGCTTGCAACTTTGTAAAGCTTCGTCGATAAGCTAACAGAACGGTGCGTGCTAATGAAGACGCATCATAGCTGAGGGGAATTATAATATCAAAGAACTTACTGATGTGCGAACAACAGTAAGCACCTGTCATTCAAACTTGTGTACCTATGTTGCAGTTAACATACTCAGACAGTTACTGGACCAAAACAACTAATTTACCTATTTTGTAGATAATTTATTCTTGATCGAAGTTGATAGAAACAGTAAAAAAACTTGTGAGTTTCAATCTTAATATACGTACAAGTGAACCGTATTGCCCTTGTAGATAATAACGTCATATTGCAACCGCTGTGCGGCTCGTGTTCTGCTCGACGTGCGTCCATGAAAAAACGTACTACTACGAGCGGCCATACTCTTTACCGCCGCGGAGTTAGTCCGCCGGGTTGGTTTTTTGGCACGATTATCGCAAAACGAGTCCGGCTTTGTGTGTAGAGGGCTTTTGCAACACTGTTACCGTTCCGTTGATCAATTTCAGTATATTTTTTTCAGTTTCAATTTAATTTACTTGAGTACTGGTCTAGTTAATTAAATTATTAAATTATTTAACCCCCTTCCTAAATTTCGTAAATTGAATATTATTAACAATATTGAATCATGATTCCAGTTTCAGAATACCAGTACTGAAACTATTGCTATTCAACTGTAACATATATTTCTATGATTACTATCAACATTTCCGTGAAAACGATAAATGAAGTTTTGAATTGCTAAATAGTATCTAAGTAAAAAGCCACTACTTAATATCGATTTATATATTATACATGTATAAGTTTAAAAAAATATCAATTAATAATTTTCATAAAACAATATGACGAAATCTTTTTAGATTCAGTGCTGAACTTTAGGTTTCGGCTGAAAGTCCTCTATTTTAATCTTATATGGAGTGTTGTATGAATATTCAATTATTGTAAAAGTATTCATATTCCAAACCAACATATTATACATTTTTCATAGGCATTACCTACGGGGAAAGTAGAAATACAACAGTATTAACAATTGATTTACGAGTATGACTCAAAGCAAAATCTCGGTTTGTACGTGATGAAATATTCACGGAATCGGTACACCGGGTACACGCAATAGGGGTGATTCGGAAGCTTTTGTTGGGCGGGTCCAATTATCGAGAAGTTCGTTTGTGTACCTTCACTTGAATTTCACAGTAATCTAACTGTGGGTTAACGAAAGCGGGCTTCCGTCCAATTTTAATATTCAGTAGCGACTATTGTAGGTACGTGTATCATATTCAGTGCTTTAAATGCTTTTGAATACATGTATTTCAATTAGTTATGAAATAATGTGTGTGGCTTTAATTTGTGTGCTTTACATATTAAATCTAAAGCAGTGCTGGTGTGTATCGACATTTTATCTTATGGAAGAATACGACAAGAACTGCTTAATCATTCTTGGGCAAGAAAGCCAAACTCCGTTATTGATTGGCGAGTTGTTGCTTACCGGGTAACCTTTAACAAGAATTATCTAACTTCATTTGCAAACACGGAAGTGAAGGAAAAGGCAATCCCATACCGTGGATGTTAGAGGGTGATACTGATCTGCTTGGCGATCGGTTAAGTGGCGCGTATCGCATCAATGTCACGGATTCACGAACAGAGAAGTTCTTTATTTCCTGCTTTCCCGAGACCTATCCCAACACTTCGCAACAACATTCGTTTATTATCTAGTTACTATACAAATCCATTATATCAGATGTTTATTGTTAGCATTAGTAGAGTAGTTGAAGACTATAACGTTTGCATTATTGGCAAATTATGGTGCTTCTATTTCTGTTCGAGCGTAATATCGATTATTTATCGTGAATTTCCAAACATTTCAGTGTCTCTTTTCTGGTCAGAGCTACTGAGCTACCGTTTGAATTTTTTGATCTTTTACTCGTAAATGCTCATTTACTCCATAAGCTATTGTTAATTATCACATCTGTCTCTAACCTTCAAGCATGTAGGTAAATGAAATAAAGTAAAGGAAATTTCGTGTCATAAAACGTGATATCCACAATTTGAAGTCACCTATTATTTAGGATACGTAGAAAAAATATTTAACCGAATCCAGTACGTGAGTTGCGTACTCCCAAACATGGTTGGACATCATCAGGGAAGGCGGGGGAGGAGCGAGCGAGTTACACACGAACCGAAACGTTTCGTTAAGTACACAAATGCGTCTCGTTAGACAAAATACTAGTGCGGAATAAGGCGCGGGTGAAACGATTGCCGGCCATCTTATACGTAAGATTATCTACATAGCCGTGCATTTATACCGTAAGCCATCAATTTTATCCAGCCGCTTGCTCCGCGCGACGAACTGTAAAGCTTACGACTCCTTTATTTTTTAATAAACTGAAGTCAACTTCATTAACTTGCTCACAGTGGAAAGACGATACGATTAATATTCAAGGTCGAAAGCATTAACTACCTGTTGTTTTTAGGGCATTGTTAAGCTTCTAGATTACGAACTATTGTTCCACCATTTTATTTTTGTGGAGTCTAATCCATTCAATAAAAAAATAAAGACGTAAAACCCCCGTCTTACGTCAAGGTTTTTAAAAAACGTAGTAAACATGTTTTTACCGTCAAAAATATTGGGATTAAATGCTTCTATAGTTGTAGTAAATAACGGGCATGGTTAAAAATAAATTCATACGAACTTCAAGAATAAAGTTATAGAATGGAAGTCAAATTGTATTTATTATGCATGCTTGTTTACCTCTTTAATAGATAGGAATAGTATGAATACGAACTAACGATAAGCGTACATGATTGCACTCTGCCGTCGCTTCTTGAGGCAAATTGAATCCAGCGTATCCAAATCATGTTGAAATGTTCGTGAAGTCTGACATACTTTGCCATGACAGGATAGGAAATACTTTCCTATACATAATTGAGATTGGTTGTTGGAAATGCGTTGCTTCACATTTTTAAATGAGTTTTTTTTCATACCGCTACGTTGAAATCAATTCTATCTTAGAACTATCTTTTCGTATTTCATCTTCATCCGTCGTATCGTCTTCCGGGTGACAAGTTATTAGTTTCCAGGATGGCAAGACTTGTGTCGTGACCGCAGCTGATCTGGGTCACATACTAGCACTCACTCAGCAATAAATTACAATCAAAGTGCTCTGGCGTTGCGAAGGTGATTGATCCTCCGTACTACGTCTAAACTTTCGCATTTTATCTTCGGTACATGAAAGAAAGCGAGTGATGATATCTCAGTTTATAATGCTTGTTTACTTTGTCTTTGGTAAAGACGACGGTATCTGTTTCGAAATGTTATATCTCTGAAGATATTTCATTATTAGGGTCCACTCTAACACAGAAAAAGTTCTATAACAAAATAGCCCGTGGTAGATATGCACATAAATACGATTATTTTGTTAGATAACGTACAAACTACTTAAACCTTTCCTTCGCTACTTTCAATAAAGTATCTAACCACGCCCCAGGGAAATAACCATAAGAAGAGGTAGAATGAGCCATTGGCTAGTTTCAATAAATCAAAGGTGGTTTTACCCCATTACTGCTCCACTAATACAGATATAAAGCTTTTCAAAGTATGCGAAAGGGTTGCCAATCATTAACCTTTTTGGTAAGGGCAATTCTATCAAAAACATAAATGTGAAAATGGGAGCCAAGTTCAATGTTAATAATATCCGTGATTGTCGACTTCAGCGAAAAATTAATTGAGATCTAAATGGCCGCCAAGTTCTGTAGATAATCCTGAAATAAGATAAATTACGGCTCATGATTCGACTTGGCTAGTTTTTACATACATGTTATCTTTAGTTAGGCTTTACTTATTATGTTCAAGTTATACTTACGCCCGTTACAGCTTTTTATATTGAAAGATCGACATATCTTACTTTTCTAAAACATTGATTTGCTTGTAAAAACTAGGCGTAGTACCTTGACCGTACAGTGAAGCTCTTTAGCCTTTCCAGATACGAGAAGAATATTCCAAATCCTCGGAAAGACAGCCAACGATATGTTTTACTAGTGAACATACGAGATTTCTGGCTCCTGTAATACAGTTTAAAACTAGCTCAAGAGCCAGGGAATTTCATATAAATTGTGCCTAAAATTGATAAAATAAAGAATTTATTACTTTATTATTATAAAAATGACACTAGTTTGATTAGTATGAGGACGAGTTCAAGATTTTTCTTTTTTTACCACAGAAAAAAATGTTATCAATTGATTTGGTAGATAGTCCAAATTATGGAACCATGCAAGTTTCATTAAAATCGTTTCCGTAGTTTTTGAAATAGAAAGCTAAGTGTGTATTACTCACGACGTTATGATGTTAAGTCGTAGCCTTAACAGCTTAATTCGAAAACATGAAATTGTGCAGCAAGTACAATGACAATTCAAATTAAAAAATGAAATAAAAAAGAAAGACAACAATTTTATTTCTCCCTTTTTAGCTATCGATTAAATAAGAAAACGACAAAGCTCTTAAAAAGGTAGGTAGTACCCTTGCGCTTAGCTTGTCTCATCTTGGCGGGGGAACTACCGTGCCCCCAGATTACAGTTTTGAAGTATTTTTTTTTTTAATTATTTTAATGCTAATAAAATATTCCTATTCTAGGTCTAAACCCTACTTACCAATACAAGTTAACCAGGTGTTGCTTAATTTGTGTACGTTCTTCACATAGCTCGATTCAGTTCTGCAACCCAATTACTAAGTGTATTGAAGCCTTTAATGTCGGATAGACTTTTTTGGCTTCTGAGCTAACGCCAAAACATGCAAGTAAAAAATAAGTATCGTCAGACAAAAATGGAAGGCTACTTACACAGCTGTCCTTACTTGCTTTTCAAACCGCCAAACTGTTTCTTCAATGTACCAGGACCGGTCGAGGTCAGCTCTAAACCTGACCGCGAAAAGTCCGACTAACCTTGTATATAAATTACGCATCGAAACATACGAAAATGTATCCCCAATCTTACTTAATACGCCTTGAATCAATTGACAGTTACTTACAAACATTCGTTATTATTAATTGCTTTGGGTTCCAAAGGTCGCTGACAGATAAGAGACGTGATTTTTGTGGCGTAGGCGTTTCCCAAATGCTGATATTGAACTTAAGAGTCGAGTTAATTTAGGGTTGTGCCATAATAACAGTTAAAAGCGAGGCTCCATTATTTCTTGTGGTCTGTGATATTGGATCACACTTCACAATATGACCTTCTCTTTGTGTTGTTTAAAATGTATTTTGATTGAAGTTGAGGTCGTAATTTGCGCCGTGTACCTAATACCTTTGCGGTGACAAGCGGCATATTCCGCCGTGAAGGATTTGCTCGTGTGAGGGAACGTAAGAGGAAATTCGGCCGAAAGTCATAATTCGAGGCTCTCGCCTGTTTCCTCCTCCAATATTAGACCGATTAAAAAGATATTATACAAACTGAATAAGAATAATGTATACTGTGTCCCTATGTTTTTCTTTTTTCCTTAATAGTTGCCATAATTGTACACTATGGCTTTGTTGACAGCGGTTTATCGGACAATTTTGAGCATTTGTTGAGAGTTCTAGTGATAATGCGGTTAATATATCATTAAAAAGCAAAATATAGGGACACGGTATATATCTAGTTTATGAAATGTCTTTTTAATCGGTCCAATATTGGAGGAGGAAAATGGCGAGAGCCAAACCTAGAATTATGATTTTATATACAAAGTCTCTCCGCCCGCGTTTCCTCTTGAGTGCTGAGGCGTCGTCATGTCTTAACGTTAACAACACGCTCCGATAGCTCCGCTGCGAACAAATTTTTTGCTAACTTCTGTTTTATAAAATTTGTCATGTTTTATTAAAAGTCAGGGTCGTACCTTACCACATGAGAAAACAAGCAGAAGTATAAATTTGTTTTCTCTAAATGAAAGCCATCATAATTAAATCGGCATCGACACTACAGCGTCACTCAAAAGTGATGTTTGATGTCCGCTGGGCGCTGGGCGGACGCGCCGGGCGTCGCTCACGGCGACAACCGCTTCTCTATCCGCTACGAACGGATTAGGCGCGTCCTTCGCGCGACGCTGCGGCGTGTGCCTTTGTGGAATAAATTCGGGAAATGTAGCTCGATACGGAGGCTGCGTAGTGAGTGGACGAGCCAGGCGTGCGAGAAGGAGCGGGCGGCGCGGTGAGACGCGCGGCGTCGGCAGTGGCGACAGCGCCGCGCGCCGTGACGGACGGAGGCGTCGCGACGCACACCCGCGCCGGCACGTGTCGGCGGCGCGATGGGGACCACCCCGCCGCCAGCCGCCGCCAAACAACACAAAAGCCGGCGGAAGATCTCACTACCATGGTTCCGCCAGAGCTCGGTGAGCGCGCCGCACGCGATGCTCTCCCGCCAGCACACCATCGACACCCCGAGCTCGTTCCACGCGCGCCTGCTGAAGGGCAACCGGCAACGCCAGGTGATCTACCGCCTTCCAGCCGCCGAACGCAGACTCAGTGATGCACCCGACCCCCGCCGCCCCCGCCGCCCCGCCGCACTTGCGCCCACTGCAGCGCCCCCGCACCGCAGGCCACTCCCGCGCTTGCACTCACCTGCACACGCATCCTAGATCATAACACCATTATCCGACATCCACTGCGTAGCTTTTGCATAACGAGTTGGGACTGCTTGCCGAATTGACAGCGATTCACTTACAAAACAACAAATAAACCGCTGAAAACAATAAGCAAAGCAAGGCTACTAAACTAACAATACTAAGTGCTAGTATGTAATTCATTATGTAACGTAAAACTAATTGTTATTCAAATTGGACAAAAGAACAATATTGTTTGCAAAGATTACATATAACCACTTCATCATAATGTATGTACAGTGATTAAAATTTCGTATACTTAATTGGAAAACAATAACGAAAAATTGTGTCTGTTCGAAAATTTATTTATTCAGTTTCATAAATATAAAAAGACAATAATCTTGTACTTGGAAATGACTGTTAATGTATATGCCTACAAAGTTTAGGTATATTCTTTTGTTCTTTTTATAATTACATTAATTATACTTATTTTTGAATTTTTATAAAAAAAATAATAAAAAAAGCATTGTCAAGTGTACATTTATTATTAATTTTTCTATTGTTTTTTTCGTTATCAAAATTACATCCTTGATTTTACCAATTGGCACAATTATTCGTATTTTAGTTATTATATTCCACTCGCATGCGACCCTATAATGAAACCAGTCACTAAAAAGTAACGCATTTCACCAATCATATTAACAACTACCTTTTTCCCACGACTTCGTACGCGCATATCCAGTTTATGCTCGTTCCCGTAAGAATTTCGAGTGATCCCTTACACTCCCCAATTTAATCTACATGCCTTCAGCTGTCCACGACCAATAGTTTCGGTTGGGCATTGTCTGTCAGTTACCCAGTAACGGATGAGTTATATATATATATTGGTTAAAAGCAGATGGCAAAGAACAACGCGTTCATAAGTGGTGTGACATAGTGTCAATCTTAGCCAATTGACCGAGATAACGAATCGGTTATCTGTCACTCGAGCTAATAGATTCCATGACAGCCGATAAAGTAACCAACTATCTCACAGCCCTGCCTCAATTATACCACTTGTATCAGCTCCTACCAACGGGCATGGGTAATCACAATAATATGCGTACATAAGGATGCATTATGACCTTCACCGCATTTAAGACAACAAGGAAAACGGAAAAATCTAAATATAAACAAGTAGTAACCGCTGCTGTGGTGGGAGCGCTAACTAGCTCCTAATGAACAAGTGATAATTTATAGATGCAAACATTTATGTTTTATGGCTCAGCCATCATGTGTGGTGGTTTTACTACTCCGCCTCAACAGGTTTATGTTTATAGAACAAAGCACCACCCTGGCAATAAGTATGCATTATGGATCGCTTACGTGGGAACTTTCAAGTGTTTGTCTCTAAGGACGAACCCCTAGCCTGGCCTGGCAGGTCCTGATGCTTATGGTTATTTAGTTCCTATCACATTCAATTTTCTTAATTTACCGGGTTTGTTGGGCGAGAACGTTTGACTCTGTATATGATGTATCTCCACATCATCAGGAAAGAGTTCGAAGATATCGAAGCGTGAAAATAAAGTAAACGTACAGATCGGAATGCAGCCAAAGGAACGTGCGGGAAAATTATGATGCGCACATGTCGTCTGAAAAACGTTCGAAATTACATAACAACTAATGGAAATTCAACGTCATTTAACGGCGTAGTTATTTTAAAAGCGGGCTACTTACCTATTGCTTTTATACTTCTTATTAAACAGTTACTGCTATTCAAATAATGCGAACAAAGGGCGATAACATCAAAAAAATGCTAAACCAGCCACAAATGTATTCAGCTCAGCAAATGTTTTAAATAATGCTGAATGAAGCTTTTAAACCTCTCGTAACGAGGTTTTCCAGCACCACGAGCAAGAAAGCTGCTTCATAACGACCATTTGCAAGAACATTTCAGTTCATTAAAATTATTTGCTCCATTTCATGAGTCTGATGAAGTGTCTCACCTTCACACACTTGACCGTTTGACCTTTTAACGATACGGGACTATAAAAGACGCTTTCTTCAAACGAAGTTTCAAATATGAATATTCCCTGAAGGTCCTCAACAACGGAACTCTCCAGTTCGAATGCTAATAAAAGACTTGAACGTGAGTACCATCCTGAAGTTTTGAAAAACATTAATTGTTTCATTTCTTTATCCGGACTCTTCAGATCTCCGTGTACTGATTGCTTTTGGTGACAATGGAAATCGGGTTGTTTAGTAATTATTCCGAACCATAAAAGAATTGGATTAGGCAGTACAGTACAACATCGTAAGTTTTAATGTAGTAGTATAGCACGATATGTGTGTTGAACCAAAACATGCTACGCTTGTTATCAAAGAACTGGACGACGCTGCCAACTTAAAGCAGATGTATTCTGTAACAAAAAGACATACAATTCAAAGTGTTGGCTGAAACGCAATAAATGAAAATGATTATGATTATGTAAGAATCAAGGGAATAGTTTGATGATAGTCTTCATTGACTATATTAATAAAACGGCACAGATGACGCGTGTGGCGTCTAACTCAAATAAATTGGAAACAAGAAATCATGATGATGCAAAAGGAGTATGTAAGGATTACAGCGGGAGATTGTAGGTACTTCAGAGATGATAAAAGGTGACACTTTACGTATTTACGAATGAAACGGACAAGATAGTCAAAATGTCGTTTTAACGACAAGTAATAGTTGCCTACGTGTGAAAATAGGTCATGTTTGTCTGCCAAGTGTCGATACTAAAGTCAATTCTACATATGGCATCAACGCTTGTCCTAATTTAGCTATTGGGCACCAGTTGCGTATAAATATAGGTAATACTCCTAAACGAAATATCGAAAGCTAATAAGTATCTGCATTAGGTTAGTTCTATTCTAGTGTTTGTTAGATACGTAAATAACCAGGACAGATAGATTAGGTAAGTAACATTCGTGCAAAACCATTCTGACGCTAAGCATAATCTACCTCATGATATTAAATCGCAATTCTCGTATCCCAACCTAAGTTCTTAAGTAATTCCTTCACATGCTTGCCTCAAATTGCCAAAATACAATTCAAATTAGTATCGATTTCGATTGAGACGCGTCAGTATGTCGGTCTGACAGTGTGCGGTTTTTACTAGGTCACACAGATCTGCGATTACTTGCGAGTACGTCAGGGTACTAAAGCAGGGTAGTGGACACCTTTTTGTTTTTTTAAGGATGGGAAATCATCATATGACTCATCCCGCTCTGGGTAAAGCAAGAGGGAATGTCAGACTCTTACTGACTAAAACCCATCCGTGTTCCTCCTGGTGCCCTTTGTGTTCCAAGGCTACGGCACCCCTTTCGAACAGATTCCGCAGCCCCAGCAGGCAAGGGTAGTGGACACCTAGAGGGAAGGCAAGGAATAATATAGGGAATCTCTAGTTAATGATAATCCCAAGAGGTTGATGCTGATCGCAACTATCTAACTTTTCCGTTTGGGAATGAAAACCTCTTACCTCTCTATACTTATTTACCTCTTAGAGGTAAACAAAAAGAAGCTCTTATTCATTACGTTATGACTATAATGGATGATGATGTATTTATAGCTCATTGATGTAAGTATCTTAACACCAGTGAGATGCTGGGCTTCTTTTAGAAAATAAGATATTTGATTCCCAACACTTACTAGAAGATTTATAAGTACGAATGAAAAGAACCATGTATTTATGAAATAGTGAAGTTAGAATCACTGCTACCTCTTTAAATTAAAGGCCTCTTCGGCTCAAGACGAACAAAATGGCTAATAATGTTAGAACGACCTAAAGGTTGTTTTTAAATCAATACTATAATAACACGATGTTTGCTTTGGTTCATTGCTCAAAGACGGCACTTGAAACATGTTGACCACTCTTCAAGTTGAAAGGAGTCAAGAGTTTAGGCTGGGTCCCCCTCAAGCAGAGACGGAGATAGAAACACCAAAGAGACTGTTTCGCAAAATAACGCTCGATGAAATAAAAATATTTCATTTTTATTGTGAAATATCATCGGCCCGTTTTGCTGGAAACCGGGCCTTGACGTAGGTATAAAATCGAGGGTCAAGTACGAGTTGCTGTCGCCCGCCGAGCAAGGCATGAAGAAGCATTCAGGCCTCGTTCTAAACCCTACACGACCTAGACATATGTATGAATTAAAACTACAATAGTCAAAGACGACTACTATTGTGTCAAGTTGACATTCCGTGCGACAGACACCAAGCGACAAATGAGATAAACTTGAGATAAATTTTGGCAAATTTGAATCTACCTGCTATTGATACCATATTCCATATTTTGATAAATCTTGGACTGGCCACACCCTGTATTTGTGGTAATGAATTTACTGCACGTGGATAGTGACTATTGAAATTAGTAATGAGTACCTGCCGAATATTCGAGCACGTGAATCATAAATTCCCTGAATAGTGGAATACCTGGGGGTTCTCACCTCGGACTTTTGTTATAATGAACGAAGTTTAAAAATGAAAATGGAATGGGTATCAAATAAAATGTATAAAAAGTTTACCTATTAAAAACTAAGTATTTGATTTGAACAAAAAAAAAGTCGTTTTTTTTCAATAATTGTAATAGTAGATTCTTATTAGGCTGTAGAATATCATTTTATATCAAAATTAAGGTAGCGTATTATTTATATACATACATACATATACTCATATAGTAAACAGGAAAAAAAACAGGCCAAGGGCGTGTCGCGCCACGTACGTGTAAGGTTCACAAAATTTCTGTCTCTAAACGATGACAGAAAATTGAATAATTTCGGACTCATTTTCGTTATGACCTACTGTGAATACCATGACGGTATACTGAAACCGAGAAATTATTAACATTACATACTAAAATTATAAAAGCACTGGACAAAATAGGCTGGTCCACTAAAAAAATCTAATAACTAATTAGATTTTCGTCAGTTAGATTATCAAAAAATATTTAACCCGTTTTTAAGGTTCCGTAGCCAAATGTCAAAAAACGGAACCCTTATGGATTCGTCATGTCTGTCTGTCCGTCCGTACAGCCACTTTTCTCCGAATCTATAAGAACTATACTATTGAAAATTGGTAAGTAGATTTATTCTGTGAACCGCATTAAGATTTTTACACAAATTTTTGGGGTTAGTTAGGGGGAACAATAAGTATTTGTGGAATGATATTTTTATGGTTATAAAACTAGAAAATAACGATATTCAGACATTTTCCTTTACTTGTGATGTACCCTGCTTCTTGTCAAATTTTATTATTATTTCTGGGTAAACAGAAAGTACCTACCCAGAATTATAAAATGATTAGTAGGGGTTTGATTTACTTGCGATTGTCGAAATATGTCGCAAATATTATGCATAAAGCCTTTTTTTATTGCGTTGAATTAGAAGCTAGTTTTCAGGGTTCCGTACCCGTAGGGTAACCAACGGAACCCTATTACTAAGCCTCCGCTGTCCGTTCGACCATCCGTCCGTCCGTCCGTCTATCTCTCAGCAGGCTGTATCTCAAAAACAGTAATGGTAAACAGTTGAAATTTTTACAGAGTGTGTATTTCTATTGCCGCTACAACAACAAATAATATTCATCAAAATTAAATTATAAATAAAGGGGGACTCCCATACCAGAAACGAGTTTTTTTTTTTCGTTTTTTGTACGGAACTCTTCGTGTGCGAGTTCGACTCGCGCTTGGCCGGTTTTTTAGAGCTTCAAGTGGCCACAGACCTACGTATTTGCTATTAATTTCAACACGGTACCTAACGTGTTCCTGAGAAAAAAGGTCGTGATAGACCGACCCGACGTACAACGAAGTGACGGTAAGGGTTCCGCTTTTTTTTTCGTTACGGATCTCTAAATAGTGTAGGCGTATTTCGGCCACTATGTCACTCAAATATATTTATTCTGTCATAGTTTAGATAAAGAAATGTTGGGAACCCTTCACTGTGCGTGGCCCGACACGAACTAGAACTGTTTTTTTTTTAATTTTATTTCTTATCCTTAACCTTACTAATATTATAATTGTGAAAGTAACTCTGTCTGTCTGTCTGTCGCACTTTCACGCCAAAACTACTGAAACGAGCTAAATGAAATTTGGTACACAGACAGTCCCTGAGAAAGTTGCAGAAAATTTAGTAACTTACTTTCTTAATTAACTTCCAGAAGACTTAAAAACGTTATATAAAACAAGTTTGAAAAGTTATAAGTACTAATCAAAACGTTTTATTACAAAAATGTACACTGCTTAAGTAATATCATGTACCTTATTATTATATTTATAAAATCACTGTACAATCGTAAAAAAAATGGCTCGCCAGTACACAGATAAACCCTGTGAGGTTTACGTTGTTTGGCAAAAATCAAGTGTAACGGTGGATTAAGTACTTTAGAAATAAAAATATAATAATGATAAGGACATATGCTACTTTTTATCCCGGGAGGATGTTCCCTAGGGACCACGCGGGCGAAGCCGCTGGCAGAAGCTATTGTCTGTATAAATAAGACGGTACCGTAATTTTGATATTCTACAACCAAATAAGTATTTACTATTTGTGTTATTGTAACTAAAATATTTATAATATAATAGTAGAATTTATGCACCGAGGGCATAAAGCAGTGTCTTATGTCAATTTTTCAATTTTGTTCAACGAGGGTTTCAAGTTTTTAACGCCCCAGACACTCCACTAGATTTTGCAATTAGCCTTAACCTATTGCACGAAATTATAATAAGCACCATCAGGAAAGGTTAAAATAATCTTTTCTAAACATTTTCTCTTAAGCGGAAAGTTTTTAACGAGTAGAGTGGGTGTTGAGCGTGGGTAGCTGAAATGATATTATGTTTGGTTTAATTAAATTTTATCATTGTTAATGTTTGTTTATTTTATTGAAGTTCATTCCAAACAGCGTAAACCGTTACTGAAAATCAATTCATAAGTAACAATGTTATTTTTTCTACAGGCCAGTAAGCATTAATTTGATTAAAATTATGCTACTAAGTAAATAAACCTACACAATAAGCAGAACGTTTTATATCTTTCAGTAAATGACATAAGGTATTCGTGTGTTTCAAATAATAAGATTACTAACGTTAAAAAAAAATTAAGTACTCATACGAACCGCGGTCGACCTAGTTCCACCGGTTCGCATTCACCCCGTGATGTCAATTAGTGTAAGTTCATCTGCGTAGGCGTTATAAGATACATTTTTACACTAAGTGAGTACAGGTACAGGTTGATAATTATTATAATGAAGTGAGGGCAATGACAGGCGGTCGCGTGGCGCTTCATCGCTTTTCACCGCACCTCGACTGCGACTAATATATCTATCAAGTGTTAGTGAGTTAAACGCAACGCTTGACTTAAACAATGGGGTTTCTGTAGATCCTTTATCGTCCAAATTTATTTAGATTACAGTCACGGTCTTTAATTGATGACCCACTTGCTGCTGTTCGTATTTTAGCCGGGTAATGATTTTCGAATATAAACCGGCACACGTATCAGACGGACCGACCGACAGACATTTTGTTATAAGTATCGTAAATTTTTCTCGTATCCCTTCCTTGTTGCTATTCCACCAATTTGCACTTTCCAGACGTCTTTTATAATGCGCACAGCAAAAACTCGCTGCCTGCGTCTGTGTTTCCAAACGCTTACATCCCTAATCTCATGTTAGAGTGCAGAGGCTCCTTCTGGGTAAGCTCGCTCCATCGTGGACTTTGTCTCTTTCATCTCTGACCTAGACTAGAGTCAAGAGCAAACCTATCACAAATAAAAAGAAAAGAGGTTATTTTGACATTACAAATAATTACTTCATTTTTATTTAACTGTTTAGATAGGTAGTTGAATTAAAACAATAGGGAAAATTAAATTCAGACAAAAGCAAATCCTGAAAGTTTCCACTTGAGACTACAAACAAAATATTGCTTCTTCCTCTTACTTTGTTCCTCATTAAAGTATCTGTCGCCATAACAATTACTAACTCCACTCTCAGCTTATTCAGTTGGAATATTTATTATTCAGTATTGTCTGACGCAGGAGCTCGTGGCTAGATAATAACAGCCGCACGGGTCGATCTTCAAGGTTAAGCAACGCTTGCCAAGGTTGGTCTGTGGATGGGTGACCATCTTAACATACCGAGTTTCCTCCGTGCCTCGGAAAGCACGTTAAGCCGTTGGTCCCGGCTGTCATTTGTAGATCTTTGACAGTCGTTACGGATAGTCAGAAGCCAGTAAATCTGACACCAGTCTTGCAATGAAGTACCGTGTTAGCCAGTTAATGGGTTGTGGAGGTCTGATAGGCAGCCGCTCCACGTAAAACACTGGTATTCAGCTCAATCCGGCTTGACTGGTAGCCGACCCCAATATAGTTGGGAAAAGGCTAGGCAGATGATGATTGTCTGAGGCTTTCGTATGGCATTATCATACACTGTCATACCATACACATAGCTTTTAGGTGCGTGAATTATTAACCTGTACATTTCTCTTGACATCGCGTGTCTAATACAAAGAGAAAAGCAAGTCATAGCCAACTTCGAAACATGTAGCAGAGAATATCAATTTGCCGCTGAACACATATCACGACCTATTACTGACGCGCTGACACCCTCCCTAGGGACGGCCAATTAAGTAGTTGAACTTTTTATGTACAAAGATAAATTACACCACAAATGGATAATTGTAATGTTTTCATAAAAAAAAATTGTTTTCATTTTAGTCAATCTTAAACGATGAAACCGTTCACAGCTATTCTATAAGCAATTATGTTTCGTACCTTACTAGATACTAAAAGTTTTCGCACATATTTTAAATTTTTAGGGTTCCGTACCCAAAGGGTAAACAACGGCCCCCTTTTACTAAGCCTCCGCTGTCCGTCCGTCTGTCTGTTAGTGGGCTGTATCTCAGGAACCGTAATAGGTAGACGGTTGAAATTTGCACAGATTGTCTATTTCTATTGCCGAATAATAAAAATTAAGGTTTATGGTACGGAACCCTTCATGTGCGAGTCCAACTCGCACTTTGCCGATTTTTCTACGTATTTTTATATTTCTTGACAAGCGCCCTGAATCATCGTGTCTTTCATTAAATTTTTGTATATGTTACATAACAACGGTCCTTTCCCGTATTAACCCGAACATATGCTAAGCCCGGTCGGCACCCTCAGATATAATCCGAAATGTTATTGAGGTAGGTAGTGAAGACTATTTACAGTACTTATCTGATAAAGAACAAAATATACTGATAAATAATTTATAATACAATTATTTAAAGAAATCATTTTGAAGAAAAAATTCCCATAAAACATTTTATTTTCATTGCTCTAAACACAAACCATTACAAAATTCTTTTAGAAACTTCATGTTACGTTGTAAAACGACCGTACAGCGGGTAGCATTGCTTTTCCATTCCCATAAGCAAAAGAAAGAAATGTGTAAAGCTGGCTTCCGTAAAGACGGTGACTGGCTTATTCTATTGTGAGTCGCGTTTTCACGTTGAAATAAGAAACAATACTCATGCACGACACAATCTCACTTTTCTCAAAATAGAAACTGACTTCAATTTGAAGATTCCGTTCTCGACTGTATCCGGTTCAAATAGAACTGAAATTATATTTCAACAATTTTATCTCAGGGGAAGTTCTTAGGAGACAACCATTTTCTCATGACTGTAGATACTTACCTACTTAACACCTTGAGTAATAATTACAAGGTATTGAGGAGGATCCACTGACCTAAATGCAGAAAATTATAATGTCAAATTGTACCATATTTATGTAAATTTTCTACAATCTTGTTTATATTCCTCATTACACGTACGCGTACGATAGGTAGGTAAGTTACATTGCCGAAACACAAATTGCAACCTAACAGGTTGCGCTATAACTTTTTTATTGACACTTCACGTGTTTAGGTCGTCGTAAAGGATTCTATAAGAATTTTATTAACCTTATTCATAAAATATATGTATACTGTTTAATACGAAAACACTATAACCCAATAAGAAGGGAAAAAAACTGGTTGAAAAACAGCAGCAAACAAACAAATTATAAGTAAGAAGTTTCGTGCCACAACCAGTGCAGCATTTGATTGAGTGACGGGTATCTAGAGCGCTAAATTTCTTGCGTGGCCTATACTCGTAAACTTCAACCCCAGTCATATGCACAAATACACTTTCCGGCTTGTAGTTCAGTGCATCCTTCAGCTTCATATCTCCCGCGTGTTTCTATCCAAAAGTTAATAAGTTGTACGCTGTATGTCAGTCAGGAACAGAACCGTTTTATGTAGTCTCGTACTTTTATTAAGTTAATAATCTAACAAAAACTACGATATAAAAGAAAATTAAAAGCTCGAAAGTGTGAACGTCCATCTTACATTGTCAAAAGGACAGGCTTCCAGCTTTTATAAATACGTTATAGTTTTTTGTATACTTGCTTATGTTTGCTGCTACGTCAGGCGGTATAATATAGTCACTTTCGGGTTAATATATAGGTTATGACTCTCACAAACAACGTAGCTTGTTATTGGTAAAAGAATTTTCAGAATCCAGAGATTCAGAAACTTTACGTCTTTTTATTATTAGTGTAGAAGTATAAATTAGTTCATTACTAGCTTGTTTTAAAGATATATTTTTAGATGTTCTACCTTGGTCACCAGTCGTCATTTATCTATTGACTTGACGTGTATTTAAGACGTTTACGATTCTTTGTTATACCTACATATTTTTTTAATCAAAATTGTTTATTACCTGGCCATAACTTTTTTTCCACGGCCGCGGAGATTCGAGATTTGCAGCCATAGTAAAAGTTGCAAACAATAAGAAACCTTTCCAACGACAAATCGCTTAACGTTATTGGTCATTAGGCTGATTTGCGGGTCCTCCTTTATTTGCTCTCTTTACATGTCGCCGCATCGGCCATAGCCTAAGGGAGCCGGTCTGCTGCAGTGTTTTCATTATTTTAATTGTACATTCAGTCAAAAAAGTATCGGGAATGGATGATTTGTTTATGGTTCCAAATTCAAATTTTTGTTTTTTTTTTTGTAGTTGTTAGATTGGCACAACTGTTTTCCATTTTGGCGCGGAGTTTGAGTTGCATCTGTTATTTATATTAAATACAGTGCTGGTTTTAGTAATATCATATATAGTGTGTATTGCGAATTTCATAATGGACAAAAATGTCGAACAAAGAGTTTGTCTTAAATTTTGCATCGCCAATGGAATTTCGTGTTCGGAGTCACTGAAAATGTTACAGAAGGCTTACGGTGAATCGACTTTATCAAAAACTCGTGCTTATGAGTGCTTCAAAGCGTTCAAAAGCGGTCGAGATGTGATGGAAGATTTGCCTCGCTCTGGTAGGCCGTCAACGTCTGCAACTGAAGTTAACATCGCAAAAGTGAAGGAAATAGGGACTGAAAATCCCCATTCAACTCTGAGAGAGATAGCCGCCGAACTTTCTGTATCTCACGAGTCGATCCGTACCATTTTAACTAATCATTTGGGTATGAAACATGTTGCTGCTCGGCTAGTCCCAAAAGATCTGAATTTTCTCCAAAAACTCAATCGCATGAAAGTCGCTGAGGACATGCTAGAACGAGTCAGTTCGGACCCAACACTCATGAAACGCATTGTTACTGGTGACGAGACGTGGGTTTACGAGTTTGACATGCAAACTAGTCAACAAGCTTCGGAGTAGCGCCTTCCAACTGAACCGAAACCGAAAAAACCACGCCAAAGTCGATCAAAAGTCAAAGTCATGTTGACTGTTTTCTTTGACTATCGCGGTGTTGTGCACTCTGAATTCTTACCGGAAGGTCTAACGGTAAATAAAGAATATTATTTGAGCGTTATGCGGCGTTTAAGAGAGCAAATTCGACGAAAAAGGCCAGATTTGTGGAAAGAAAATTCTTGGATTTTGCACCACGACAATACGCCTTCGCACAAGGCTATCATTGTGAACGAATTTTTAACCAAACACTCAACAAATACCATCCAGCAACCACCATATTCACCAGATATGGCTCCTGCTGACTTTTTTCTTTTTTCTAAACTCAAATTACCACTTCGTGGCACCCGTTTTCAATCGATAGAAGACATAAAGGAGAATTCGCGGCGAGAACTGAACTCAATTCCGGAAGCAGCGTTTAAAAAATGTTTTGATGAATGGATTATTCGTTGGCGCAAGTGTATCGTTTCTAAAGGAGCATACTTTGAAGGTGATCAAATAAATTTGGATGAATAACAGACATTTTGTGTATTATTGATCTTTTCCCGGTACTTTCTTGACAGAGTAGTATGTTAATGACATTTTCTTTGAAGAGTTACAACTTCAAATGCAATCAAAGAAACCGCACCAGAACATTTTTCTACGAGGTGACTCGATCGTTTTGTCTCTGTATTATGTATTTTCCATCCGAAAGCTTTTATTATTTATGAACAGATACACAGTTCATGAGGCGGTTCTGAAGCAAAACAAAATTTGCTAAGAAGTATAATTTTTCTATATCGAAAAACACTCAAGACGAATATTCTCTTCATAAGGATTACTCGTTTCCATATACACAAGCTATTTGTTACGTTACCTTAATCAAGTAATGGATATAATTTTGTAAGATATTTTTGAAACGTTGGCTGTCAATAATTATAATTACAAAAATGTTGCTGTAAAATGTATTAAATAAAGTATAGTTCGTCGCTATAGCACTTATCTTCACCAGAAAACTCGAGTAAATCTGTAGGTCCGGTTTCTTTTTTGTATATGTTTTATATATCAATAAAAGGAGAAATAAACTCGACGTTTTTATAATCAAAGAGAAGAAAATAAATGTTAAGAAAGTCGAAGCTCTCAATCTGATATTTTTTTGGACCTATCGAAGTTTTATTAAGGAAAAAGGCACCATGACGTGATCTTAGGTAAATGGTTATGGAGGGCGGGCCTCCACAAATCGATCAACTTTTATTAAAAGGATTCCATATAGGTGCTTGCTACCTCGAAGATGTATCACCTGTGCAAAGTCAAAGTAAAAACGTTTATTTCAATTAGGCCATTAAACGGCACTTTTAAACGTTATCATTTACATTTAAATTTTATAGTGACTTTACTGACCATTCGGAGAAGAAGGGACAAGAGACTAGTACCTCTTTTCAAATAAATACAAAAAATTTGTTTGTAAGGTCCATCGTATGCAGACCACTTGTTCATTTTCTAAATAACCACATGGTACTCACATATTTACAAATATTGAAACCATACTTAGCAGAGTGTTAGTGAACAGAAAAATAAAAACACAAAAGAGATCACATCTATTAAGCCAATACATAAACCAGCCAGTTTGATTTTGTCTACACCCTTGATTGTCCTATTGAGCAGGACCAGCATGTTTCCAAGGATTCTTATGTTTACAAAGTGTGCTTTTAATATACGTTTTAAATTTTCTCTAATTTAGTTCTAATATGTCACAAGGTATTTCACTATAACATTTTTTTTAAGTTATTTTTATTTGGTAGGTACATAAACATTTGACACAATATAAGTAAAACGATGATAGCTACAAAAAGTTTACAACTGTGTCGCAGCTATCAACGCCCATCTAAATAAGAATACAGTTGTTCCAGACTTAAAACTATTTGTACTGTGTCATCATTATATTACATAAAATTATAGTAGAAAATAGGGGATGTGTGTGTGTGAGGGGTGTGTTAGCGAGTGTTTGTGTGTGCGTGTATGGAGTGAGGGGGTGTATGTGAGTGAGTGTTTGGGTGTGTGACAGTGTTTCTGCTAGTTAAGTTTCCACAATTCTTTCAGTTTTCCATGAAAGATGTGTGTACTTTAGCGAATCTATAAAATGGTTGATCTAATTTATCCTTATTTTTAGTCTATCACTAATTTTACTAAAACGATGTCGATTTTTCCGTACAAACATAATATTTTCGTAATGAATAATGCAGGGAACTTTCATAATATTAATCTTTTTTAAAAGTTCCATTAGAGAGTCGTGGCGACGCAGATTATAAAGGGCTATGATAGCTCTCTTTTGTAAAGTAAATATGTATTCAATTTCAGCAGCCCGACCCCCTCAGTAAAATGCCGTACGTCATAATGCTGTGGAAGTAGCTAAAATAGACCAATCGTGCGGATTTTACGTCTGTTAACTGTCTTATCGTCCTAACAGCATAAGCGGCTGAGCTTAGCCGCCCCGCTAGAGATGTTATATGAGGTCCCCATTGTATTCTCTCGTTAAAAGTGATTGCCGAGTGGCACAGCTCCCTTAAATAATTGTTTTACTTTAAATGCTTGGTTTGGTTGATTTCTGCGCATACCTACACCAAATAAATCCACCGCACCAAACCTTTAAAACATAATTGTCTACTATACCTGTACCTACATAAACACCTGCTGTTGCGTGTCAATTTTATATATACTTAGGTCTGGATAATGAACCCTTGGTTACCTAACGTGGTGAGTTTTCTTGTCGTTCGATAGACAAAGACGACGCCGAGGTCAATATCAAAGCTAGTTATATTGAAAGCAATTTGGTTATATTACCGCAGATTTACACGACCTTCAGCTCATCCATCTGGTAAGCGAGCGACGGCCGCGGAAGCGACACATCAATATGTATGTGTATCTGACGAGCGCTTTCGTAATACATTTTGGAATGCATGACTCATTTAAGTGGACTGCCGCTCTCAAAAATTTTACTCAGATTTACGTTCCATAACAACAATAATTTCCTTCTATTATGTTTTCTAATTCGAGTGACCACCAACGTTACAGTCGAACGTAATATAGGACGGTTGCTGAAAACCACTAGAAACGTTATCTAAATAATATATTGGCTTATCAGTGTCCGTATTGTTGTCGACAGTGGACCTTATCTCCTATCTGGCGAATTCTCTTATCTGCGAGCCGCAATCGATCCTGCTCGATTGCGGCGTGAGTACCTAAGGCCTAAGTTTGGCGCGCGACAAAGTGCACTGCATCTTGGAATCATGACTCAATATCTTTCAAGTGTGACTCCGTGATTATGACTCAGTTTTCGGCGTGCCTGTGGTTGCACACAGCCCTGGCTTTTCTATTGTGGAATGTACCTAGGATTTACTACAAAATTATATTATATTTCCTTCAGCTATACTATAATATTATAAAGCTGAATGAGTTTGGTTTTTTTGTTTGATTGAACGCACTTATCTCAGGAACAGGTTCAAATTGTAAAAATATTTAAGTCCTGGCCCTTTTTTCGAGGAAGGTAGTACGCTATATAACATTACGCTACGATCAATAGGATTTGAGCATTGATGAAAAATGTTTCGCAGACAAAGTTGCGCGGGTCAGCTAGTAAAAATATAATTATATCTATGATTGAAAATGAAATAAACTTTTGCAATAACTGGAAAAGTTTATATATCTTAAACTTTTAAAACATGTAAGTAAAGTAATTACAGTTAATTTGATTGAATACAGTTAATAAAATGAAGAGTATTATAATTAAATTGCCTCGTTTGAGATATTAAAGGAAATTGAGTGTCGGAATGTCTCCTAATCGATACCGGAGAGGGAAGCTCATTTCGTGAACTCGTGATCTTTAAGTACGAGTACGTTCGTAATGTAGGCAGTACTTTCTTACGTGACAGCAGGCCATCTTATTTTAATTTTTGACTAGAGCTTTGTCATCAATTTTCACTCACTAAAAGTAAACTGCTACTTCAAGGAAACTGAAGACGATAAACTGACAGTATTGAAGACAAACAAATCGCGAAGACGGTGTATTTGTCCTTTCACTTTGCCCTTCAAATGAAAAGAACATATTGTACCGTTTTTGGCACACGCAGGCACCATAACTAATTCGCTCTTTCTCTTTGTTCAGGCTGGTCCAGAAATGACGTGGGTGTTAGCAGAACACAACGCCTCAGGAACAGGCGAACTATCCGTAACAAAAGGACAGCAAGTTGAGGTGGTAGAACCATGGCAAGCGCGCGCCGACTGGTGGGTGGTACGCGTGCCTGGGGAGCCGCCAGTGGAAGGTGCTGTGCCAGGCCACGTCCTGAAGCTGCAGCCCCACCACCACCCACAGCAGAAGACGTCGCCCTCACGACGGCCGTTAAGCCAACCCTGTGATGAAACTATAGGTCAGTGTTATACTTGTTTACCAGAATGTACGCCCTATCCGTGGCGTTCCCTAGGTCCGCAAAAGTTTAAGTGTATAGGCACTTGAGGCACTCCAGCATTTGTGAGTCAAGTTTTGGACAGAACCGTTCATTTTATATTATTGTTTACGTTATTGCTTCTGTCCAAAACTTAACTTGACACTAATGTTATCATTCAGATAAAAATGGCTCACTAGAGCACCTACATGTCAATTAAGGCTTGTATTTAAGCCTTAATTGCTTAATTGCTTAAAAGCCTTGTGCATACAATCTGAGCTAACTACACCTCTTCGCGCCACTCCGCTACCCGTGTTTTTATTTTTTCATAATCAAACAAAAACATTTTTTTAAAGTTTGTATTGCACAACAGTAGATATATTTTTTTTGTGTTTTATTAAAAAAATAAGGAGTAAAATGGTATCATATCAACGATTTTTGAGGTGATTTGATGATTTTTGACGTGATTTGATGATCTATTATGTGATACGGATACATAAATTCTGGCTAAACCAAGTTACTCAGTAAATGCCGACGAAAAACTGCTTCATCTGCACGCTATTTTTAAGCTTTTTCGAGAGAGTGCCCATAAACCATTACTAAACAGCAAGGTTATATTAGAAATAAGCTGGCCCGTGCCCACTTCGCTGGGCGGTATTTTTCGGGTTTATATACCTATGTCCTATGATATTCACAAAATAACGTGGCTTCCTTTTGGTAAAAGAATTTTCAAAATCGGTTTAGTAGATCCAGAGATTAACCCCTACAACCTCACAAAGTCACAAACTTTAGCTCTTTATAATGTTTAGTATAGATGTAAACGTAATACAAAAAGTCCCAAAACAAGTTTTCCAAAAATACATAATTTCGATTGTAATACTAACACTAGACCCTCAATGTGTTTCTAAGTTTCATCGAAAAGTACGAGTAAAACATTTTCATTCAAATCATTCATAATTTAAGCTAAGAAAATGCGACGTTGTCGAAGTCAAAACGTTTATTCCAATTCGGTCATTAAACGGCACTTTTGAACAGTCATTCACATTGCAAGTATATAAAAATTCTGAAGTGACTCTACTGTCCATTCGGAAAGGTAGATTCTTATGGAGAAGAATGGACAAGAAACTCCATAGTTACTCTTTTCAAATAAATCTTTTACAATATTTGGTAAGTATACAAAAATTTAGTAATTTGTGAGGACCATGCAGAGGTAGACTTATCAATTTTCTAAATAAGTAAGTACATGCTACTCACACATTTACAAATATTGGAATCACTAATTAACAGTGTGTGAGTTATCAGAAAAATACAAACACAAAAAGAAACAGAACATCTATAAAGTTAATACATAAAGCAACCACAACATTGACTGTCCTATGGAGCAGGACCAGCATGCTTCCAGGCATTCTTATCCTGAATGTAATCTTCTAATTTGAATAAGCTTGTTTACAAAGTGTGCTTTTGATATACACTTTCAATTGTCTTTCATTTTGTTCTAATATGTCACAAGGTATTTTATTGTAACATTTAACACAGTACCCCATGAAAGATGTGTGTACTTTAGCTAATCTATAAAATGGTTGATCTAATTTATCTTTATTTCTGGTATTAAAATTGTGTCTATCACTAATTTTACTAAAAAAATGGCGATTTTTCCGTAAGGGAGTTTTACATAAATAATCGTGACTTGAATTATTTTGTACTAGCTGACCCGTGCCCACTTCGTTGGGCGGTATTTTTCGGGTTAAATTTATAGCCTATGACACTCACAAATAAAAAAAAAGTGGCTTTCTATTGGTAAAAGAATTTTAAAAATCGTTTCAGTAGATCCAGAGATTACCCCCTACAAACTCAAAAACTTTACCTCTTTATAATATTAGTATAGAAGTGTATATAGATGAAAAAAACCTGCCAAGTGCGAGTCGGACTCGCACACGAAGGGTCCCGTACCATAAACTTTGATTTCTATTATTTTGTTGTTATGTTATGTTACTATCTGTGAAAATTTCAACTGTCTACCTATTAAGGTTCTTGAGATACACCCTGCTGACAGACAGACGGACGGATGGACGGACAGCGGAGGCTAAGTAATAGGGTTCTGCTGGATACCCTTTGGGTACGGAACCCTAAAATTTAAAACGAACAAAATAAATAAAAATAATCCATGTGTCAGGTGATGGAATATCAAAAAGTATGTTAACATGAGCTTCATAAAAGCATATCCAGCTAGATACTTGAGACAAACTCGTTATTTTCAATCTAAAAAGAAGTGCTTTATTTATCTGAAGTTTTAATTGAGGCAGTAGCTCCATGTGTTCAGCCCCTCAAAAAATGAAACATGTATTGTATGCCAGGTGTGGAGGCTACCTGTGTAGGTACCTATTGGCTATTGCAGTGCACCTCGCTTTAACTTTTAATTGGATAAAAAGCGTCATACGAAATATTCCGTCATGCCCGGTAACAATTTTCACCTCCGCTAAAACTCTGCGTTTTCTTTCCATCTTTATATTCGTTATTTGTAATGAAATAAAGATTGTTATGTTACCAGTTTGAATAAAAGTTAAAAATAAAGCAGATGATTTACAAAAAAATAACCTTAATAACTTTACGTTAATTCACCATCGGTCAAAATCAAAATATATCTGTTTTAGTTTTCCGTAGTAAAAATCTATAGTTTTAAGCTTTTGAACTTAGCTATTTAAGCAATTTGCATAATTCATCTCTTTTAATCTAATGTATTTTAGTATAAATATATATAAATTGAAGATAAAATGAGTTTTTATGCTGCAAAGTATTTAAGGCACTGCACGGTCATGTGCTGGAAACCTAGTAAATTACCCTCGGCCATTTCTAGCCAAACATTTGGAAAAGTTGACTAATTGCTTCAAATTTGGTTGCATCTTGTCAAAAGCATCGAGATTCTAAGAAATTTCATAAACTCCGTCAAATGAAGTCTCTGTACCGTACGGTGTTAGACAAATCGCCTTCATACATATGTTCCTAATAGAAGGTACACATCGCTAAACTCTAGAGCCTGTGACCTGTGTTCAAATTTTGTAACGGTCTCATCACGTTAGAGCAAACGTCAATTTATATTGTAACTGAATAAGCGCTGTCTGGCGACAATAACGAAACCTTTTTTTTTCATACAATTTGACATAAGCGAACATTTACGTTAAAGCAATCGAGTACCTTAAAAATTTCGCACTAAGCCCTCTGGTAGAGTATCAGTTTGAATGGTCCCGGCATTCGTGCTAAGTTGCATACGATCAAAGATGTTGTATGTGACAGCTCATTCCTAGTTGAGCTTCAGCACAAAGCAAACGTCCGCATCGTCAGCCATCCCTGTCGTTCGGATGTAGCCAGCCGTTATCCATTGTATTCCTGTTACGACGCTGCCCCTGTCCTTTGCATCAATGTTCGACACAGCTTCAAAGCTCACTGCTATCAAACGGATCACGTACAGTTACGCTATGTACGTGTAAATTCATTATTACTCATAGATGCCATGTACTACGTGTAATTTAGTGTCAGCAAATAAGGTAACTCCGTCGTTCAAGAACAGCGCAGAGTTGACATTGTGCTATGGTTTTAGGATGAAACATTTAGTAAAGTTTCTTTCAATGAATGCTGTGCAATTTAGATACTGCTTGTTCCGTCTGTCCATACCGATATCGATTTATGAATTTGTTATACGCAGCATTGTTACGCACGCGGGAGGTACCAATTAAATTGCATACCCAAAACAAATGAATGCAAAGGGGGAGCGACGGTATTGTACATACATATACAGACGTACGATAGATATGTATAGTTTTACCTTTTGTTTCCGTATCAATGGCGTATGGACAAATTATACACTCAAAAAACTGACGTGACATAGGCGCTGGTAAAATTGTATTGTTTATGGAAAGATCAGTGCTCGAGTTTCTCGAATAATGTTCGGTTCTGGTAATTAGTGAACGAATTTACATAGGTAGGTTTAACGATAATGTTAGTTTTCATAAAGAAAAGGTGGTTAGGCATACATGGTATTTTTAAGAGCTCAGACAGCGCTCTCAAGGGTCTTGACTATCACCTGGAACAGGTACTCGCCTAGGTCAGGCACTAGATGTAGATAATAACCTACTCTTGAAAACAGTTCTAATGCTAGAAGATGGCTATTGCTAGATGCGTCCCGAACCACAGGTAATAAGTAATTTGATCCTTGGCCACCGTACCGGATGCCTTTATTATCCTGTTCTTTTTAAGAATAATACATTACACTAGTCGACGGCAAAGATGCAACTGAATAGGTATGGATCGTATTTAGAAAGTCCGTAACTCCGTCCGTTCTTGGGAATTTTGATCTTACGAATAATACGAGTAAATAGCGGATTATTTTTGTGATAATGACTAATACACCTGGTTTGCAAGCTGAAACATTAACTAAAATAAAGTAAATTAGCAGATCTTAACTGGCTATCCCACAGAGCTAGCTAAACTCTGAGCTTAAGAATTAAACAAAAACGAATCTGCAATAGGTAAAGTTAAAATAGTTGCATATACACATCAGCATTAAACAGTTTAAATTTGAATATTATCTGAAAAATTAAAGGTAAAACAGTTTTAACTTGATGAAATTGAAAATCTACATGTGATGGAACTTTTCAACCATATATCTAAGAAGTTCGAACAAATAAGCCTTATGTAACGAACCGAAGCCTTATGTAGCGATCTACGAGTATATGACTAGTGTAGAATATTCACAAGTGTCTACTCCACACGAATGTACCAGTTACCTAAAGAAAAAATAATAATTAATCTCCACTCTCTTGCTGATGTTGTTTCCCGTTAATATTACAAATAAACACCGTTTTAATTCTTTTCCTCTTTTATTAGTAACGGAACAGGAAAACCTATTTTCCGATACGTTATTAAGTTAAGTATTTATTCTAGCGTAATAATCTGTAGTTCTGTTTTTATACTTACGAGACAGGATATCATTATTATATTCTCGGATGTGCTACTTATATCTCTTTTACTTCAATACTAAGTTGCGTTAACAACAACTCATTATTAAAGTAAAGAGAGAAAAATATACCTATATTTTTCCCAGCACCCTCGTATTAGTTGTAGTTTAAATAAAGCTGTTCTACCTATGAAGATATTTTAAAATATAGGTCATAGCTCCAACTTCCAGTTTGATTAAATTAAGGTCTAGCGCATACTCACAACTTTAAGTTGAACAACTGTTTTGTCGAGTTTTGAATTCCACATTACTAAACAATTTTGTCGGATGTGCTATAATCGATGCAGTCGATCGTAGATTTTTATCTAGTAAGCAATTTGACCAATCTTTCTTCGGCAACGGCTACTGAATACAATGTGAGCTAACAAACAAATTCTAGTTTATGTTTTGCTCTATAGACATTTAAATGAAATTAGAACAGGAGATTCTGGGTACGACCTATACTCATTGACAGATTTACGTCTTTCATCTGAATACCCTTTCAGTCTCTTTAAGTATTATAGCGCAGGCCTTTTTTCTACGCTCTCGTCGTCCATAATATTGCTACTTCAAATGCTAATGCGAGACTGAACAGTCGCGAATCGACGGTTTAGTCGATTGTATATGCACACCAGTAGATCGCAATACAAAGTGAGCGATTGATCGAAAAGCTAATCGATACATCTTTTTGGTTTTTTGTCGAGCAACTATCGAGTTGACAGTAGGTATGCGCGGTTTCTGTGATATCGATATATTTCTATAAACTTTTGACACACAACAAAACAGTCGTTGTTCAACTAAGTTGTGAGTATGCGCTAGGCGTAGGAATTACTGAAAACTTGTGTCTGACAAGGTGTCAGGTTCCAACAAGTTTTTGTAAGATGTTAAAACGCTGAAGTTACATGGCTGAATCGCTTTCTTGTTCGTAGGCATGTTCATTAGCCGTCACAAAAACTTGCCTTTTCGCTCGACTGCAGGCAACGCTTAGCATATTATGCTCATGCTCGTAGCATGTTTATAGGGTGTAAGTTATTTGAGTAGTTGCAGGAGCAAATATTTATAACCCTCTTTCAAATTGTCAAGGATAGAATTTCGAGACGTCGTTTAACGTCTCACTGCATAATCGGAGATTCGTCTTGATGCAAATTTGGATTTTAAAGTTACCATTTTTAACAAGCTATTTTGAAATACCGTCTGTAGGATCGCTAGGCAACTATCATGCTTGCCGCTTCTGATAATAGCGAATTTGTGCGCGATGCCACTCCAAAGTGCAGCGCTGAGATTTTAATGCTTCGCTTGATTACTCGTATATTCCTACGAACATGACCGTATAAATGGGGGTGTTTAGGGGGTCCGGACACATACGAGGAAAATAAAAATAACCTGGATTCGTTAAGTTCGGAAGGTAAAATTGTGCGATCCTTCAAATAGATTTTTCGAGTTATCAAAGTTTACTGTTCACCATTAGCATTTTTTGTTCATGAGGTAGAACCTAAAAAAATAGAAACTTAAAATATTTGATAACTCGAAAAAACAGGCTCTATGTTGGCAAAACCGACTCAGATTAGCTCTAGAAAATCCCATTTGAAGGAACGTATGCAGGTATTTCGAATATTTTTGAACACGCGTACTCCCGTATGAAAGCTACAGCTACGCCTGTGCCTACGAAAGTAGTAATTGCTGCTAGTGTAACATTTTTGTCCCACTTCAAATTGTCATACTGGAAAAATTATAATAGTCGCTCCAAAGTTGACTTCAGAAATATATAAAATTAACTCTCAAAATTTGACCATGTTTCCCGATCATGTCTTCCAAGAGCTTTATAAAATACACTCCTTGATTGCTTGGCAGCGCGCCTTACTTAGACTAACTTAGGAAGGGTTCCACTTCAAGTTCTTCTCTTTCATCTTGCAATGAAATCAAGTTTCTCATAAAGTTTGTAAGATTAAAGTCCCTGCATATAAATGTTAGTACACTACAGTTACCTGTTCACGTTAAGAGATGCCTTCGCAAAGTTTTAACAACTGACGAACTTCGTAATAAACACTTGAACAAACACATGCAATGTGCATCAAATTATTACTTGCACACAAAATGGGTTTTCTAATTATTTTATTGCTCAAACAATACTTTGTGAAAACCTCGGTAAAAATACTTATTAGCGCACATAACAATGTTTTTGCGTCAAAAATATTGAAATCTAGACTGGCTCTAATTTTTAGATCATATTCGCGCTCTTAGAATGAAAGTGGCCTAATTGAAAAATCCTGTTACTTATAATTATGGTATAAACTGACCGTAACAAACATACGGTAAAACCCTGTGATGAAAATGATTCTGAATTATAAAGAGACAGCTTAACGGTCTCGGGAGTTATTAGGGTCTCGTTCCTCAAAAGGAAAGAACGGAACCCTTATAGGATCACTTTGTTGTCCGTTCTAAATTAAAACCAAATAATCAGGTTCATATTTCTTAATCTTTAAAAATCAAACTTTTAAGATAACTTAAAAAAAAAAGATACGGTCGTATATGCCGCAAAAAAAAAGTATATTTCGATACTGTCAAGGGAATCAAAATTTATAGGGTACCTGTTTTCCATTGACCTAGAACTATGACATTTTGCAAGCAATACCGACTTCGGATAGAGTTAAGTCTGAAAACTATACATTTGTAATTAAATCATAAAAAATTTAGTCTTTGTTTAAAGTAATATTTTATGTACCTACAACCCTCGATATGCGAGTCCGACGCGCATTTGTCCGGTTTTTTTTAACCAACACTTATACTGTTTAAAGATTTTTTCACAAATTGCAAGACCCCTCAACATTTATAATGCGATTAAGAATGTCGAACTCGATCTCGAGACGTTTTTGTTTCAATTTCAATTAACCTGTAATCAGGACTTAGCGAAGTATTACCTTCCAGTTTCAAGTCAAGTTCCTACTCAGCTTAATGAACTTACCAGTAGTATAAAAATTGTCGACTAATGCTAAGTCGATCAGATTAGCTGTGGCCGAGGGAATAACGGTGCACTTACATGACTGCTTTTGTCGCTGATCGACTAGTAACACTACCCAAATTCGCATGTATCAGCGAATAGAATAGTGTTGACTGTAATACTGGTATTCAGCTAAATCCGGTGACTGGAAGCCGACCCCAATATAGTTGGGAAAAGGCTAGGCAGATGATGAGAATAGTGTTGACTGTTTCAGTTTTCACGGCGCTATTCATCAAATTAACACTTTTCAACTAGATCCGTAAGTCATGCTTAACATAGACGGAATGTTTCGGGTTGACTGCAAAATCAATTTTATTAACTCCATAACATTGAATTTTTGCAAAGCCCTTTGGAAGATCACCGTTTTCTCTCGCATTTCAGTGTTGTCACTTGTTACAAGATTTCTAAAAGCCTCTTCACAAAGCTGAATCCTAGCTGAAAAACAAAGCTGCAAGCAGCGAGGCATGTAGCTGCAAAGACAGTCTATCAAGGTAATTTAAACGGCTTCAGGAGACGGAAAATACATTGCAGTAAGGTTGACACACAAATGATAAGTTAGTGTAAAATTAACGGTGGACAAGTTTGATGATACGTCCACGACCCCCAAGCCAATATTGCAAACTCGTAAACAAGTTCGATACACAACACGAATCTATCAGCTTATGTGCGACATGGCTAGGGCACGTGTCTGGAATTAACCGGTCATTTTGACGTGATATCATCGGTTATCGGTATCATTTAGGTTACTAACCAGCTATATGATTAACTAGTAAATGACGAAACGATTACAATGATAACGTAATCGGTATGCAATCAAAATTCAACGAGGCTTAAGCTAAGCAAGATAGAGTTAACTAACTTACTTAATATTTGAGGGGTTTGTGACGGGGAAACATATGTTTTCGAGGCTAAACTGCAATCACCACGGTCAAGTATATCGATATCAAACCATTCTTTATCCATGGTGAATAAAATTCTGTCATGGGAATCTAAATGCCGTCGGTCGTTCATCCATGCCACCTATTGGGATGTAGCGGACGTCAAATTGCAATCGCTTTAGGTTAAAAATGTACATTCTGATATTGGCTCATATCTTGCATGTCGGGAAGCGGAATCGATCATATTTCGCCAAATATTCGATTTCTAATGTAGTCAGATTGGCCTAAGCATACCCTATGCGATTGGCAGCAGATTTTAAAAATTGCTATTATAATGACATTCCAGCTGATTTCAAGATTTTTGTTTGCCTAGCTTTGGCTTTAGGATGGAATTAAGAAGAGACAAAAAGAAAGAGGTTCTCAATTCAAATGTTTTCTTTGAGTATATATATCTATGTGAGCGATATTTTCATCTATTGCTAACCGATTTTGAAAATACTTTTAGCACACTGGCAGGCGAGAAACCGCCTATCGAGTCGCTTGGCGAGTAGCGCATTAGAGCTAACGTTCTAAAATGTGCGCACCCCACTGCACTTTTGTGCCTTGCGTTCTCTTGCAACGTATACACATGCGGCTACATTTCTTTGCCTATTTTATCTGCTAATCTCTGGAACTACCATTCGGATTTCGGAAAATTCTATAAGACTATAAGGGAGCAAGAAAAAACGGGATATGCTCGTACGAAGTCGCAGGCAAATACTAGTTATAAAATAAAAAGTGCATTGTAGTTCAAAGGCTTGATAGTATGCAGAGCGGTTCAAGAGAAACATTATGATGCTGAGCTTTCAAAAATGTTATATCATTACGAGTACCTAGGTACCACGACTTGAGTTCTTTGTTCATAACTTTGTTGTTTATGCGCGTAGTGCTTTGTCGCAAATCCTATTTCGTTCCTTTAAATCTAAAATCTGAAGTGCACTTAAAGGATAAAAAATAAAAATAAGATCTTCATGCAGGCAAATAATGCCCAAACTGACATGACAAGTTTCTTTGATCAATGTTGGTTTCCAGTCAGCCTATCCCTAACAATGTGTTAGTAGGACCGCTAGCGCCAGTTTATCTATTAGTTATCTTGGTTGTGGGCTGTCCGTTCGGAATAGCACGTCGACGTGGACGTCAATAGCGCGAGTCGCGACACAATGCCACTCCGGTTGAGGTGTTTGTTTTTCGTGACGTCAGACGTATTCCCCAATGCGGCCTATGCATTGATAACATATTTTAAGATACATTGAAAGCATGTGATTTGAGGGAAATTAACGAAAATCTTTTTGTGTACAACGATACATACTCGTAACTCACCTGTACACCACAACAAATTACTATAGGCTAGGGTAAGCCTCATTTGTGTTTAATATTAAATTTCTCGCCAATTACGGAATGCTAAAATAATAGTGCAGTGTAGTAATTATTCCGAGACTGCATTTGCAGATATTATAGAGATTGGGATTATGTTTCTATTTAAATATGAAAATTCTCCTACATATAATTGTTTTTGTTTGTGTTTACCTGTATATGTAAGCTAGGTCGTTACTTTATGGTATTGAATATAAAAAATTGTATGAACTTGTTCTTCTATCGAATCAGCATTAACTGTTAGAGCAGGTCATGTATGCAATTTTGTATTCACAATTCACGCGGACGGGGCAAGTTAATAATTGGTTTGTTAATAGGGAACCGGGCTAATTGGGAATATCCTATCATTAATGGCGTAACAACGCAACCGATTTCATCTAATCGATACGCCAATGTGTTGACAGTGTCAAGGAGAATTTGCTATAATCGTCAAAGTAAATTCTCCTGTGTCAAGGATAATTTGTTATGAATATCATAATAAATACGCCTTGTCAATGTCAACAGAACTCCAGAACTCAATCAGCTTATTGTCTCCCTCGCCTACTTATGAGTCGCACAAAGGTTCATGTTCACTCTGTTTGACTAGAAACTGAGTCCAACGTACTTGGGAAGAGGCCGGGCATGTTGAACGTATACCACGTAAGAGCGACCGAAGAGCTCATACCGCTGCCGCACGGTAATATCGTTGTGGCGGCCTTTGACTTGCCAAGACTTGGTGCACTTTAATCAGACAGAGTAAAAGTTGTTTTATACAGTATGACTTGTTACTCATTAGCAATATTTCGTCGGTTCAAAGTACTTATCAACTTGAAAAAAAGTTTTTGTCACAGATTTTTCTCGCTCGTTTTGTTCGTGATTATAAGTTGTGATTATTAACGACATATTTCACCTCCTGAAAGTTTTACATAAAGCCTGATTTCGCAATGCAATCGAGCGTTTACCGTGCTACACGATATTTGGACAGGACAGGTACTATTGTTCACTGTCCGTCAGCCTGATGTAATCACTTACCCTGCGTTCACACAAGAGTTCTGGTTAACCCAACCGTAATTTATTAGCGGTTTTCAGGTGCTTACCAGTATTTCGAGGTAGTGAAACATAATGCGTGTAACCGGTAAAATGAAAGTTTCCATTTATATCTGGTCGATATAATCGCTGTGTCATAGAACCGTACAAACACGAGACGAGTTTTCAGTATAAAATTCGTCTACTAGTACAAAATTCATCTGATAATCTTAACGAACAGGAAATATTGGCTGGTTATTTGAGCAAAAAGGCTATTGGTTTATAAAAAAAAACATGTATTATTTAATTTATTTTTGAACCTAGTTGGCATTTTCTATTTGAAAGCACGGACGGCTGCATGTATATTAGTTCGGTTAAATGGAGCTGAATCCGTCGGATTAAACCATTAGCTAGCCCCCTATGTAATTCGTTGCGTTTGTTTTTTCATCATTCGCTGGACGCACAATTTTTAAACTTGTCGGTTTCTATTCCAATGAATTAGCAGCACTTTGAGTGACCAGTTAGCCAGTAGGCTGAATATCTGCAGCGGCGGCGATATAATGTGTTCGGCAACAATGAATCCTCATAACTAGCTTACCTCACGGTTCCCGGTCGCTCCCACTTATCGTTAATTCGATCAGGACAAAACAATTCGATAATTCGTCACTAATTAGGACTGCCTATTAATTAATAATACCTACGTGGTTGACTAATAATTTCTCAAGTGTCGATCCAATCTCATCACGACTAGTGGTAATTGTGGCCAGTGGAATTCTAAGCTAATTATCTTAATTATGTAACTGCAGACATACGATACACAAAGAGTTGGCACCCATCTATAATTAGGCTCTACTGGAACACAAACAGGTATTCTATGAAACAATTATAACAGAATACTATGCTATTTATTTAAAGACAACCAAATTGTAAATATTGATGTTTATATTATGAAAACAAAGAAAGTAAGCGTATAACGATTGCCCGAGGCGCCGCGCCGTAAACTTTTGTGAAAAAAAATGTTGTGACGTAAGAACTTGTTCACAGTCAATTACATGAAAATTTTTAGGCATTGTCGTGTACACAGTATTTATTCTACGATTGCCCAACCTAAAGTCAATTAAATTTCTTGGGTCTCACAGCGGTAAACAAAACAAGACGATATTTAAATTAAAAGCTTGTGGGTATTTGTCTACCTCACACATGTAAAATGGAAGCAGTTTTATAATCCATATTTTAAATAGTGTACCTATGTATCTGTCGTGAAACAACCGTCAAAATAAAGCGTTGCAGCCCAATTATATGTTACCGAAAAGCTGTTGTAATTGCTTTTGTGCATATTCTCTTCATACTAGCTTTTGTCCGCGACTTCGTACGCATACGTATTTCCCGTTCCCGTAGGAATTTCAGGAAATCCTTTCTTAGTGCTCTCATACGGAGTACAGAAAAGCTACATGCCAAATTTCAGCTTACTATGACCAGTAGTTTCGGCTGTACGTTGTCTGTCAGTCACTCAATCAGTCAGTAACGAAAGAATTTTATATATCGATTACTGCACGCTATTCTAACACATCGCTTATAATCTTAATGGGATTTTCCGATAATTCTTAATTACTTTTTGCGTTAATTATTTTTCCCATAGTTTTAGAAAATAATTAATGCTTTTCGGTATGTTTTATGCGGCCTAATGTACTACTCTGTCAAGAAAGTACCGGGAAAAGATCAATAATACACAAAATGTCTGTTATTCATCCAAATTTATTTTATCACCTTCAAAGTATGCTCGTGAGATACAGAAAGTTCGGCGGCTATCTCTCTCAGAGTTGAATGGGGATTTTCAGTCACTATTTCCTTCACTTTTGCGATGTTAACTTCAGTTGCAGACGTTGACGGCCTACCAGAGCGAGGCAAATCTTCCATCACATCTCGACCGCTTTTGAACGCTTTGAACCAATCATAAGCACGAGTTTTTGATAAAGTCGATTCACCGTAAGCCTTCTGTAACATTTTCAGTGACTCCGAACACGAAATTCCATTGGCGATGCAAAATTTAAGACAAACTCTTTGTTCGATATTTTTGTCCATTATGAAATTCGCAATACACACTATATATGATATTACTAAAACCAGCACTGTATTTAATATATATAACAGATGCAACTCAAACTCCGCGCCAAAATGGAAAACAGTTGTGCCAATCTAACAACTACAAAAAAACAAAAATTTGAATTTGGAACCATAAACAAATCATCCATTCCCGATACTTTTTTGACTGAATGTACATCATTAAAAGGGGAATCGTAACCTGTTCGCATTAAAATTAAAACATGGGACGAAGACCAATTCATTTTAAGCGGGATAGCAAGGAACTAGTGTCTGATAAACACAAAGGTGTGTTCAAATACTGAAACACGGCCTACAATTGCAACCCTGCAGCCTGTGTCCTCTTAGACAAAAGGATCATTCAGCATTGTCACTAATAATGAATTTACTAACTACTGACTGATCAAAATCGGTTTTCAGTCAGCCTAACCATAACCATGTGTCAATAGGACCACCAATGTTAGTTAATCCATGACACAGTTATCTTGCTATGTAGGCTGTCGCTGTCAGGCGCATTGTCCAGTGCGGCCTATGCATTGATAACATACGTGGAGATTAAACCATCTAGTTAAGCGTATGATTTGAGGGACATTCAGGAAACTCTCGTCTTGGGTAGATTGCATTATTATTCACCATAACAAATTACTATAAAGGAGAAATCCTAATTTGTGTCGCTAAAAATATGAAAACACAAAAAATGGGAATACAATATGAAAGTATAAATAATGTACGCACCTTTATTCCTCAAATACATACCAAGGTTACGGCATGTGATTTTTTTTTTCTCTAAAATATTCAATTTATTCTGTAGTCGTATCGTATACAATTCAGAATAAATCTGGTCATAAAGCTGTCTTTAATATGGACGCTACATCTACTGTTATCTCTCGTAATACGTGATATCTAACTGTTTTATTGTTTTAAACAAGATTTATTTATTGCCTACGAATATCTTTCCGATTTTAGTGCAAGTTGTGTTTTATTATGAACAGATTTTGTAGCTAGTCGGATCACGGCTAAAGCTTTTATCAAGCTTAGGCATATTCCTCGATTGCAATAATAAAATTCACACACACACATAATATTTGAGACACTAATAACATAGTTGGTTGTGAATTTGTTCAAAACAAAATATGTATATTTTAGCAATTACAATCAAATTAAAACATAATTTCAACATAACAATCGAAGATAAAAAAATAAAAAGTGATGACAGTATAAGATTTCTTGTATTACCTTACATATAAATACAGTACTTACACAAAAAAAAACATAGTAGACTTGGTTACGCTTTAAGACAGTTAAGGAAAACAGTTCGTGAGACAGCAGCTTACAGCTTATAACGGCCACGTAAGCTCCATCTTAGGATCCTTAAGTATTTAGGTTATTGTTATGGGGCAACTCGCCACACATTAAAAGAACTATCATTATAAAAACTTGCCAAGTGCGAGTTGGACTCGCACACGAAGGGTTCCGTACCATAAACCTTAATTTTTATTATTTGTTGTTATAGCGGTAATAGAAATATAATTCAGCTCTCTACCTATATTATGGTTCTTGGGATACAGCCCGTTGACAGACAGACGGACGGACAGCGGAGGCTTAGTAATAGGGTTCCGTTGGTTACCCTTCGGGTATGGAAAACTAAAAAGTGTATCCGAGTAATAAGTAACGTCGGGCCTTTTGAAACATGCAGGCCGCTTTGAAACAGCTAGGAGTACTTTCTCTTGTATATATGTACCATTATGGAAATTGGGATGTGTTAAACAGAGCGATTGACTCTCCCAACTTATTTACGAGCGCACTTGAGGAGATATTTAAAACACTCACAGCCTAATGGAAGACCAAAGGTGTTGACGTCGGGAAAAAGAGGCTGACAAACCTGCGACGACAATGTCCCTTTCACTCCCACGGCTCTACAACTCCAGACCATGCACAGCTAGCTTCAATTATGTCGGACACTACATCTACTTGGGCCGTTTCTTTCGAACACAGGCGAGATAAGGAAAACGCCTGGAAAAGCTTCTGGTTCACAAAGACGCTAATGAAGGGTGGTCTATCGATCTCCCTGAAAAGGAAACTCATCAAAATTTGTATTCTACCCATCTTAAATTACGGTGCTCAGACCTGGTCGCTCACCGAGTAGCAAAAGTTTCGCCTTGGACTTTGCCAAAGAGCGATGAAACGCAGCATCATGGGTGAAAAAAGACAGAATTCGAAACACCACACTGTGTTTCAAAACTTTAATAAAGGACGTGGGTTAGAAGGCCTGCCTGGCTCAAATGGGATTGGGTAGATCACGTAAGCCGAATGCACTGTGACCTATTGAGCAAGTCTTCACGCAATAGGTGCCCGAAGACGGCTGGCACCGCTGAGGCCGGTCCAAAAAGAACCCACAGAAACCAGAGCTAGTACGACGTAGCGCTAGAAAAGAATTCCTGGAAAGATTTGGGGAAGGCCTTTATCCAGCGGTGAGACAATGCGGGCTAATTAAAAAAAAAAGGGTAATACAATATATACTGAACTATTCAGTTTCATTTTAAAAGTATGTAATTAATCGGTAGATCGCACGAGTTTCGTCAGTAAAAGGTAGATCTTGGGTTTAATCCACTTTGCCACCCCTGATTTATATCTACCACACATCACAATTTGCGTGGTCGCTGCACATCAGAATTTTCCATTTGACACTCTCTGTTCCATTATAAATCGGTTACAGATAAAATTGTTAACCTTTTAGTTCCACATAGCATTAACAGTACATAATAAACAATACATTAATCAATTAATTGAATCGATCGGTCAGAAAACATAAAATTTTGGTCAAGAGTTGCCAAGTAACGAGCCCGTGATAAACAAAACGAAATTAAGCAAAAAGGATGGATTAGTAAAATTTTCTTCTCTTTAAATCTTTCAAAACAGTCTGGCAAAGTCACTCCACTAAAGAAATTTTAATTACCTAATTAATTTAAGTTTTTAAAGCAAATGTGTCTCGCCTTCCAGCCGGGCCAGCCGAAGGTAAAATCAACAACTGCCGTGACCGCACACATTCAAATTAACATGAAATAATTAATAATGAAACATTTCATTATACCCTCGGTCTCTCAATTTAGGTAGTTGATTGCAAGACCATTATACAAGCATTAAAAACCTTTTTCTTTTACCTACAGGTAAGTCGCATCTCGTAGTGGCGTGCCATACTTCAATAGCACGTAAGTATTAGTATTTACATAATTATAAATTCACCTTGCGAACATTTAATAAACACGGAGAATGAAGGAAATAGGTCATTACTTGTATAAATTAAATGAGAAAATAAGTAATTCCATGGCGACCAATGAATGAGTTCCTGAAGCATTTGAAAGTTACAAAGTTATATAAAAGCTCAGTTAATATAAATTTTTGCTCGACTGAAACCTTAAAAACTACGCGGCACCAATTAAACTCGGCCTTTCTTGAGTTATTTTCACTTAATCGTTGATGTTTGAATTTAGTTATTTAATATCGGTATAAAAAACGTGAATCATTTTTCTAATTGCTGAATAAAGACGCTTTACTGTGTGACGTGACTTCAAGCTTTAGAATAGAATACTCTTAATTATGTACACCATACCTATAAGTTACAGAAAATATTGATGAAGAAACATTACATAGGGTGACACAATGGGCGGCTTTATGGCTAAAAGCGATATTTTAAAAGACAGTACTGTAGGTAGTCTTCGTTGTAATAGGTATATTTATTGTGCAATAATAACATAACAGATAAAATACATATATATCTACTCTAATATTATAAAGAGGAAAGATTTATTTGTTTGTATGTTTGTTAGAAATGAATAGGCTCCAAAATTACCTTTAGAATCCTTTATCATTATATTATAAAAAAAAATAGGGATCCTTAAGGAAATTGCAATAACGTAACCCAAAGTAACACAATTTTGCCTATCAAATTCATTATTTAGCGTCGACTGAGAAAACTGTTGATGGTACATAAAAATAATGTACTACAAAATGTAATGTAATTTTTATGTGAAGACAATTCATTTAAAAGATACAACGGGTATAAAATGCTCTGAGTAAATAAATGTTGCGGTTAGTGCGAACTGCACTGCTTTGAGTCTATTAATAAGTAATTTACACATACCCTATACATATAGAGGGAGGAATAGGAGATGGAAGTTCGCGGAGTACCTACTAAAGCCGCGCGAACGAAGTCGCGGGCGAAGTGCTACTACAATAATAATGAAACAATAGCATAGAACCCAAGGAAAGACGATTAAGGAGACAGATAGTGATTCTTAACCATAGTTTTTTTAAGTAGACAAAGATCGTAAAAGATTTGTCGTAAAAGCTGGTGGAATGTATCGGCATCTCTAGTCTCAAGTTAAGTAGTATTTGTTAGAGAAATGAAGTAGTGTGCCATGAAATAGGTAACTTGAAGTTTTTGAAGAATTTAACAGAACACAGTATAGAAGGGCGCTGTATCAATAACGTAGTATTTTTAAATCTACCTAAATGAAAAACATATTTTTGTTGTATGTAAATGTAGTGCAAATGATAATAAAATTATCAGCTAGCACCACCCTTCATACACAGCACGTAGCAACGGAGCTCATCGATCAGCAAGCTTTCACCCTTATTGAACAATATCATCTTTCAAATATTGCACACTACTTTTTGGGGTGAGTTCAAGGTTGCCGACGGGAAGGGGAATCGATATTTGGGTCAGTTTCAAGTGTGCGAAATCAATCAAATAACCAGCCAGCTGTAGATAGGTAAATGTAAAATTCAAGCGAGGTAATGACGATTTTATCAGTCAGAAAGTTTCAAACAGTCAAATATAAAGTTCTCAATTGCAGGGGTAACTAGACAGATAAATCAGACAAAGACAGATTTTCGTACTTTGGTCAGTCGGTCAAGTTTTTTTTTTCGAAAATGGTCAGTTTTTTAGTAGATTAACACTGGCAGTCATTTAAATCAGCGCTACCTATATATACGCCTTTCTTGTCTACACTTATATTATGAGGAAGAAAGATAAATTATAAATTTATGTTGCGTTTTTGCGTCATCCCGACAACCCGAGCACTGGTGTTGGGTCAGAAAGAGTGCAACTTTGTTGGTAGATGACTTAGGACAGTACGTTTGAATTTTTAATTAAATAAAGGTCTTTTTAGGTTTCTATATTTACTATATACTTTTATGTATATGGATATAATAAATACAATAGGTATAGTTGGATAAAGTCTGACAGAAGATGAATATTTTTAATTATTTTTTTAACAATAGGTTAACAACGATTTAGTTTGTATATTAATTTTAAAATGCTGTCGCAAAATCATAAACAGATACAAAATGTCCGACGTCAGGAGTTGCACAATGTGCGGTAGGTTGAGAAGAAAAACGGAGGTTTATGTTTGAGTCCCCAATTGCAGGGGTCGAAACAAGTTTACAGTCCAAAAAGTCGGGGTTTGCTGACTTTATCTGACTGATCAACAGAATTGTTTTATAGGTGTTAGTTAAATAAATAATAAATACTATTTAATATTGGCCTCCACCGTCCCCACAGCCGACGAGAACCGCCACTTTATTATGTTTGTGAAAAATGCAGTTAAATCACATATATTCAAAAAATACTTGATGGCCACCTGCAGTTACCTATTTTTTTAAAATCCTTTTCCCAATTACCAAAGCAATATGTGCGCACAGCATGCATTCTCACTAAAAGAAAATGCGCCTGATAACGTACAAAACAAACTAAGACGATATAATATCCGCATGAATGTCGCAGAGTTAAAGGCTGAATACATAAAAATAGCATAATGTTATTCATCATCATCATCCCCGTGCTTGTATGCCAATTTATCGGGGCCCTTCGCAAGATGTCTTCTACGTCTTAAATAATACATAACAAAAGAAGAAAGGTCATTTCTGACCCAGAGTCCGACAGAATTGAGACCTATCGTAGTTTTTTGTCATCTGGTAGAGCAAGAAAATGCTTTTTTTTTTTCGATTTCGATGGCTAACGCATGGCTAATAAATATTTGACCTTGAATATGTCTTCAGACGAAGTCTAGAAAAGTAATTTCACATCCATTTCTACAAGTATGCCGATCGTGTTTGATGAGCTCATTTGAATTGTGTCGACGGGTATAGTTGAAAACAAATCAAATCAAATTTATTCAAGTTATTTGAGTAAAACAGTAAATACATTTTTGTTTAAATCTATGACAAGTTCACTGCTGTTATGTGACTGAACTAGGAAATCCTGTGTTTCAGGCTAAAAGGAGATAAATATCATGAAATAATCACGTAATTATATAAAATGAAATAGTCATATAACGAGGGTCTGATGATGTTGAGAGTTGGAAAACGGTAAAACGTGTTCTGCGCCATTTCAGACCCAGAGTCCGACAGAATTGAGACCTATCGTATTTATTTCGTCATTTGAAATAGAGCCAGATTTTTTTTTTTTTTTTTCGATTTCAATGACTAGTCAACTAAGAGATCCACTATCCACCTTTCTGATCTCCCATCATCAGACCCTTGTTCCCAACAACAATACCTGAATGGTGCTCGTCAGAAGGATTCAAACAAGCTCAAACACGATGGCTAAACTAGTAGCCAAATTAGAGATCCACACCAGACCCTTATTTCCAACAACAATGAATAGTGCCCATCAGACGGATTTAAATGAGCTCAAACACGATGATTACGATAGCGAGAGTGTATGAAAAATAGCTTTTCTTCGTTTGAACGAACTCTTTCCACCATATATTTATGGGTTATTCAACGAATTTGAAAAAAAAACGTATTTCTCTCATATGTGTGATTTCTGTGGAAGGTGGCTGGGTTAATTTGGTATGGGCCGTGACGTGACCATTCTTCTTTAGTTGAAAGATGTACAGATTAGTTCCGAAAATCTCGCGATTCAGTTCTGCTTAGTTGTAATTTCGTCACACACAGCTAGATCGCCCTTTGGTATGGCACGGAATGATCTACGACACAGCAGTTTCTCTCACGAACTTCAGTTATTTTGCTCTACTTATACCACTTTTTTTAACTTCTCATCTTTACGACGTTTATATTTTTGCTCAGGTCATAAAATTATTTCCACAAATATTAATGTTTCTTTAAAAAAATAAAAACTATTTTTTTAATTAATTTCCCTCTTCGAATTTATCGACCTACAATGTTTAATACCAACTGCAGCGGTCTTTTGTTTTCGTACAATAATATAATTTACCATGGCACGGACTACATCCTGCGGAAATACGTGGAAAACAGGAGGTGTGTCCTGAAACTCCGCCCATGTTACAGCTCCTTTTATACCAAAATGGCCGACGCAATTATTAATACACCTGTAATACCTATGTTGTGCTCATTCGAGACGGCCGTCATCCTGTTGATGTATTGTCAACGTCCGTCCGCATTGATTGAGGCAATCAAGAAATTCAACTTGAAATCAAACACGCATTCAAAGTTAAATCTTACATTTCTGAATAAAATATTGTAAAGGAAAAAAAAATAACAGCTAAGAAAGCTTAGTAACACGTATATTAATCAGTTTAAAAAAATACCTGTTTTGCCCGCGACTTCATACGCCCATACCTCGTTTTTCCGTTCCTGTGGGAATACCGGGAAATTTTCTCTAAGTGCTCGCTTATACTCCCCTTGGAACCTACATGCCAGTTTTCTACATTTTGCAAAATATGTTCCTTATACTCACTACATCAGAGAAGGCACATTTTCGTCATAAAACTAGCTGGATAATATAAATTCTGAATAGATATTTAAAGTAACTCTTACATAAACGTTCTTTCCATGTTATCACAACACATTTTTACAAGGATACAAAGCTGTGAAAATTGAATTGAACTCAGAAAAGTTATGAAAGTCTAATATTAAATTGTCATTTGAAAAGGGAAGACAATTTTTGTATTATTTTTACGTTTCCCTTTTTATTACTCGCCAATGGCGCTTACTTTATTCAGCTTTTTTCCGTTTGATAGCACAGTATAGCCGAGGGCGGTTCACTCTTGTCTGCCTTTAATTGTACTCTTCAAAAAGAAGCATTCATTCAAAAGTATGGCCACTGGCTTTAGGCGATTTAAGTTACCTGTTATTATTTTTAGAAAAAATACGCTTTTTTCTTATGTCATCATACATTAGAGTTTGTGTATTTTGGTCACAGTTGTTAATTGATCAAAAAAATATCATGCGTAAATTGTTTACAGATCCATTTATTTTATGTAAAATGCTCACAGCTAGACTAAGCTGGAAAAATTAAAACTTTGTAAAGTACTTATATCTAATAGGTATGTATAGTCGATAAAAAAATGCGTTAAAGTGAAATAATTAAATTCGTTCAAAATCCAAGTCCCTGCATGGAGCACAATCCGCAAGTAACGAAACATTTCAACACATTCATTAAAATATATTTTTAATTTAAAACTATATTTTATTTTTACGGGTTACTCTACAATTTACGGTGTTTGTTTCATTTTTATACAAGTTCAGTTTTTCAGAAATTACCGTGTTAAATAAACAACCGTTAATTCGTTCAACTTCTCGACCATACTCCGGAATATGAAATGGAGTGCTCTCAATTATATTGTTGAGGTTTATAGTTTTAATACACACCAGTGCTCGCCCAAAAGTCGAAATTCGACCAAATTTTTTATTATTTTAACATTGCCCGATTTTGAACTCCGCCCGCGTAATTTTTTTAAAAAGGGGTACAAAGTTTTTGCTATACTTCGACCACGTTAATTTACATAGTTAATTTAAATGTTTGAACAAACGCAGGTGCAAATATCCAATGTTGAGTATTTTCATTTTCACTAATTAAAATAGTTTTCAATTTAACAGCGTGTTTAGACATTGTAAGCCATGCAACTGTGAACAAAACCGTAGATTGTAACTTAAAGCAGGAAAAAGGGAATGGCAAACGACCCTCCTAACCTTGTGGTTCCGAAAGTCCTGAATGTCGGTCAAGGTTACGCACTTTTTTGGAGTTTCCTCCCTTCAGGAAGGTAAAGCGTTGGGAAAAGCCGTTTTAAAAAGGAGCGCCTCCTTTGGAATTGCTCGATGTCTTTGGAATTGTGCGTCTTCTATTTTAAAGTTAGCTTATGGTTAATTATGAAAGGTTGTTGTCGGCATCCGGATTTTTTCAAAAAATATACGGAAACGTATTTCTATCGCGTAAATAGGTATTTTTATATTGTTTGTAAAGCAGTTTCCATCCAGGAATGTACACCTACTTTAGATGCTAGTCAAGGAAATCGTACAAGAGCGAGCACGTGAAAAAAATTAACCACGTGCGGTAAGTAAGACGTACGGTTCAGTAACGACTAGCACCGACATTTTTTATTTATTCACATTGATGCAACATCCTCAATAAAACCGGTAAGTTTCAATAACAGCACTAATAAGCTTTTCAAATCAATCGGATACCACTACAACCTATTTGGAAATTGGTTATTCCATTCCGACCTTATAATAACGTCGACGCACGAAACCACATAAATGTAATTAATACACCCATCACAACAATATTTAATTAACGACGCATAACGGACGGAGAATGTATTGAATTACTAATGTGATAACCGCATATGCTCAATTGTGTTCATAGGTATTTTGACGAAAACATTCGGAGTCTAAAATAATGGATCATTTTCGTCAATTTTACCACTGAAAATCATCTAAAAGTTACTCTACAATAATGATTAATAAGTTTTCCTTCATAAACTTAGGAAAGTTTTAACTTTTGTTGGTTACTGTACCACGGTTGGTTCGCTCTTAGGTACGTATACCCAGCCCAATCAAGCATTATTAATTATCTTGAAAACATCGACCAAACTCCAAAAGACTACCAAGATCCTAAAGTTTCCCGGGCCTTCCTTTCTTTGTGGGTTGAAAATTCGTTGTAAGTAAGTAATTGATGAATATTATCGATTTACTGCGATGCATTTGAATTTTGAACATGAGTTGAGAGTTTAAGACGTACGGAACTGAAAATATAAATGGTTTTAAAGACCCTCTGATAAGCTTGTTTTTCCTATTTCACTCATGGCCAATTTTTTTTGGTCGCGCTGTATAGACATTATTATATTACTCTCGTTGTTTGATGGTCCGTTAATATTTCACGACCACTTTGAACGGTTTTAAGCTGGTGAGCTGATTATAAAACATCCTGTGACGTGCTCCAAGGCTTACAGGTTTTTGTCTAGTCCTGCCTGTCAACCTGTCGTGTTATTAAGCTATTGTAATTTAAGATACATAATAGTATCACATAAATGTTTCAGTACCTAATTAAGTGCATTGATAACGCTACTTCATTAAAAACACGATTCAAACTGTCGCAAATATGGTGTCCAAATCCAACATTCCTCCGCGGGTTTATGTGTGTGCACACAAGCGGGGAACCGACAATGCGACATATAGAATTCCAAAGTTGAAAAAATATGTGAGCATGCATATGTCGTGCTTGACATATTATTGCCTGGCCAACCGCAATAGTGACTAGATTTGCATATCATATTCATCCTTGTAGACATTATGAAAAAAAATAATAAAGCTGAAATCTTTATTAAGCGTTTCTGCACTTTCAAAGGTTTATTGGCCTTCGTTTCAGTGAGCGTTGGATACATCACAAATCTATTGGACCTAGAATACACACCATGCAGGTTTAGATAAAAGTCGGACCTGTAGAACATCGCAATATCCCTTGACGTGTTTTAAGCAGTAGTCCTATCATAGTCATCATAGTATGAAAAAGAACAAAGGTAAATCATATATTAATTCTTTCTGCACTTTAAAAGCTCTCCTAACGTTATTTGCCTCCTTTTCAGTGTGCGTTGTATGGATACAACTACATTTATATTCTATACTTAAATACGGAACATGCAGGCTTAGAAATAAATCGGCTCTATAGAGTATCGCAATATCAAAGCAATATGTTAGCGCAGTAATACGTCTGGCTTTTCACCAGACTTTCTGTTGGTTGTTAGCTTTCAATACACTGACCTAAACACAAAGCTCAAACAAGCGAGCACAAAGCCTCTCAAAGAAAAGCAACACTCAAATTTTCGAACTGGGCAAGGGTTAAGCTATACGAGTGCCTACACAGCGACAGCTTTGTGCTCTTTTTGCTCAACTGCCCCAGAAGGTTGTATGTATGCCTATTACCCGGCAAGGCACCTCAGACTTATAGGCTGGATGGACTTAAACAAATGAGGTATTAATCCAATCAGTGGGGACAAAAATGTATGCTGGAAGAGATTTCTTTAATAATTTCTGTTTCTTTCTTCTTATTAAATGTGTGTACATAAATTGTTAAATAAATAAATAAAAAAGAGGCTTCGCCCTACAAAAGGTGGAGTAAAAAATGTTTTAATTTGTATTGCTTCTCATGAAGTTTTCGAATTCCAAGGGTCACAGCGTTAGCCGCCATCTTGAATTTGGTGTTGAAGGGGCCAAAATTTGTTATGTTTAGGGTTCCGTACCTCGAAAGGAAAAAACGGAACCCTTATAGAATCACTTTGTTGTCCGTCCGTCTGTCTGTCAAGATCCTTTATCTCGAGAACGCGTGGAGGTATCGAGTTGAAATTAAAACCATATACTCAAGTCTATGGCCCCTTGCAGCTGTGAAAATATGAAACTTCTAAGTTAACGTAAAAAGATACTTTCGTTTATGCCGCAACAAAACGTATTGTTTTCGACACTATGAAGGGAATGAAAATGTATAGGGTATTTCCTGTTGACCTAGAACTATGAAATTTAGCAAGTAATACCGTCTTATAATATAAGTATAGATAAAGTTGGAAAACTATACATTTGTAATTAAATCATAAAAAATATAGTACTTATTATAAAAATAAAGCTTAGCTTATGAATATAGACATTAAGCCGTTTGGATTCAGGTGTTTCGTATTGCCCTCATAGAATACAGCAACGGTTATTCAAACTACGAATATATGCCTTGATTATTTTAATACATTCAATTAAGGTTTTCAGTTCGCAACCGGGCTAAAACGTAATTACAGTCTGCACGCGCCAATGTGTATAGGGTGAACCTTATGCGCAGCAATAGTTAATGGATGCGTCGCATTGAATTAGTGGTTGTAACTATTTTACAGTAAGCCTGTCCGTCGCACCGATGTGTAGCCGTGTTGTCTGGACCCTCGCTAACGAAATGCAACATAAGCTGATTCGTCCGGCGAGTGCAGGCGCCTGTTAGAATGAAATTACCGCGTCTGAATATCTCGCATAGCATATAGCACTGTACCAATCAGCGCCAGCAAAATCGATTGCGTTATTTCCTTTTCGACTGAGGTTTTTTTTCAGTACTTATATGAACTAAAGGGTTGTTCTGGGTTGTCTTTGCGAATCGTTAGTGAACTCTGCAGCTAACGTAAGCAGTTGACGGTCGCCTAGAAGCAACCAGTAGTGCTGGTCTGTAAAAATCTCGCCGTGATAACTCTTGTGAACAAAAACACTCTTGTCTTGAAGAAGGCCAGTTTATAGCTGTAGACAGACAAAGAAGCAAATAATCAATACGGTGATTAATTTCCGCACCTTCTCTGTACGGCAAGAGCTGAAATTGTAAAGCACAAAACTCCTGCCTAGTCCAATTAGAACTGGCGCAACAAACTCCCCAGTAACACAAACCGTCGGATTTGTTTGCTCTCGCTGAGCAATTGAGCATCGTTAGCCGTAAATAAACAAAATTAAAACCTCAAGAGATAAAATAAAACGCATATCGATAACGTGATTTGATTGTAGCGAGCCCGAGCAATATTGCGTTATAGACATGGTCCAAGCTTGAGGAGTTAAACAACCTCTGCGATTCGCGCTACACTCCATTGCTCCATTGTCACGTATGTTACTTTTCATGATTTCGAAGCTTTTATTAATATCTAATTGAAAGCAAATTAGGTATATTCGACCGTTGGATTTTCTTGTGTCTAGCAGTCTAATTCTACCTAATGTGTACCTAATGTCTGTATTCTTAGACGACAATCGTTTCAGGAGAACTTAGTACAAAAAAGGCTTGTTGGTATTTTTGATACACGTTGTTAAAAATATTATTTGGTTACGATGACAAGTGTGTCTGCGCTCTTCAATATTGGTCGAAACATACCTTCAATTCAATGCATGGTTTATTTTTGTCTGCAATGCACTAGTTCCCCGTAACAAATCCGACGACATTGATTTTGCGTGTCAAGCCCTCGAAAAATTCGATCGGAGTTTGCGAATGAATACCTAACGAGTACCTCTTGTTGATATAACAGGTATGAGGAGGCAATCGCAATAATTTTATTGCCTACTGAAAGTGCCTGATTCAATCATGGCCACATAACGCACACCATTGGGGTTTGCTGTTCTTAGGTACTGTTATTTTATTGACGAGGTACTGTGAACGTTGCGCTGGATCCGCGGACCTGTGCCAGGGAACGTCTTTCCGACTGATGCGAACATTCGGTATACTTAAAAGCAATATTACGATGCTATTATTATCAGTCGTAACTCTTCGCAATAAAACCGTCTACACCGTGTTTAAAATAAAACGATTTTTCAAAACATTTGCCTAGGTCTGACCGATTCAGTATGACACGGTCCGTGCTGATGGTTTTAATTCTTGAGTTTCTCATTAGTCCACTTGACGAGAATACAATACAAATACTCGTTATTGTACACCATAGTAAATGACAATAGGAGCTTAAAAATATTTGGGACAAGAATTGATAGGAGTCAAACGAGAATCAAAAACAAGCAATATATCCATACTTTGATTATTGTTTATGATATCCCGATTTTTTTTATATGGTCTTTCGTAAATCGTCAATTTAAGCTTGTTCACTTGTCTAAAAATAAGAAGCGGTTTATTGATAAACACAATGGCCATGTTGGGAGAGAAACAGTATAAAGAATGCCTCGACTTTTGTTACGCTACACTACACTTGAGTGGGTGGACAGATTATGACCTGGCTTATTAGAAAAGAGTAGGAGAGATATATTATATTATAGGATATATTAAACTTTCAAGCTAAGTGACTGTTGTACGCTAAATTACGTTCCCTGTAATTTGGTTAGGATTTGGTTAGGGTGGTGTATCGAGGCTTTCAAGTGTAACTCAATAACTTCGATAAATCTCAGATGAGTCTCCGAGTCTCTTAGGAAATCATGTGTAACCCACTTGGTTAAAAGGTTTTCTGTAAATAGGAGGCATTGGCAGCCGCGTGCTTACTCGTTTATTCATTTAATCGTTTGTACTATGTGGTATGTTAGTGGTTGTTGTTCTTATGTACTTAGGGTACCCTAATTATATTAAAAGATACACTACTCATTAGGATTAATAAATACTATATTCACTTTTGGTTCGATACAAATAAAATAATAATAAAATACTTGAGGTTTGAGATCATTTATTCTTATAAGAATTACAATTCACTTACATGAGAATATTTAAGATATCACAAATAAAACTAAATGTTGGACGTATTACAAACACCAGGCGTCGATTATAATGTTTTGAGGGTAGGTCACAAATTAATATGAATAAGTGTTGGTTCGATATGCAAAATGCGTAAATAAGTTTCCGCACAAGACAGATGTACTGCAGTGACTGCAAGTCTGCAACTGGATGTGACTCGACACTATTGTAGAGAAAGTGAGTTTTGTTGTTATAAAGTGTTTAAGTAGTTTTATAAAAGTGGTTTTCGATTTAGAGAGATGTTCATTACTTTAATTCTCTGTAAAGAGTTTCTGTTGGAGTCAGCAGTTTGTAGTAGCGTACTTCGTTTTAAGAAACCAACGACTTGAGGGAGTACCTTTAATATTAATGATTGGGTCTATTTGCGTAACTGTAAGTACTGTTCCTAAAAAGTTGCCACCTTGATCGCTGGCTGTATTTTCAAAAAGTGGTGACTCAGGCATCTTTTCAAGAGTGTGTGTGTGTGGGGAGGGGTAAATGGGTAGTAGCCACTTACGCTTTAAGAAAACACAACGCACACTAATTTGTGAAAACACGTACCTAGTTCTCAAACAGAGATTTTTCGGGCCATAGTCGTGCTGCGAGTTTAATTTATAAAATGAAAATCTTCAATTTAACAACATATGAAATGAAATCGTTTAATCGTCTTTTGTTCTAACTTCATTACTCTATGAGATGTAATTTAATTTACCTATTATTCAGTTATAAAGATACTGTAACCAATTATTTAAAGTTATAAGTCGTATAATATTACACTTAATATAATTTAATTAAATGTAGCCTCGTAATAGTACAACTTCCAATCCTATTCTGAACTACACTTGCGTGCATGAAAATCGACCCATCCTGTAGTAAGGGAGCCCTGATCGTAATCCTTTTGAACATCTATAGGATGAGCCTAACACACGTGTTAGAGCTAGAACCCAGGCTGCAAAAGCACTCCATGCACTAAAAGAAGCTTATCCAGGAGGAGTGAGAAATTACAAAGCAAAAATTCATAAAAATAAATAAGTTCGATAACAAACAGGATGGAAGGTGCAATAAGGAAAAGGGTGGCAATACAAATAATTGAATTAAGCTGTAGGTATTGACGATTTCGGATCGTTATTAAAAAATAACTTTAGTCTGTGTTTCTAACTGAAGTCGGTGTTTCTTATTGTTTCTTCGTATTTTAACACCGACTTCCGTAACTAAAGTTAGTTTTTGTAAAAAGGGTTATTATTTTTTCGGAGGTTTAACTTTTTTGTTCAAATGTATCACCACTATTTTGCCACCCTTAGGGTAGGATTTTTTTCCAAATTTATACCCATTCCAATAAAAAAAAACAATTATTAAAATAGGACTATTCTGTAAAAAGTTATGCTCGGTCATACATAAAAAAAATATACGCGCCGACTTTTTTTTTTTTTTACTGTTGGTAGGCACGCGTTTGACCACTATCTCACCTGATGGTAAGCGAGGATGTGGTGGTGTGGTGGTGGTGGTGGTGTGTGTGTGGATGTGGACTTGAACATAGTCACAAAGAACTGACTTTGTTTAAAGTCCGTAAAATCAATAAAATCTTACTTTTCTATCTATCAGAAGACCTGAACCTAGAACATTAATCATCATCATCATGCTATACACCAACTACAAGTGGTGGGTCGATATTTTTGCACGCAAGTGTGTTAAACATAATTAGGCCTGCCGTACTTTTGTCACTCACAGCTTTTGTACCACAATAATTAATTACAGCTTCAGAACAAAACAAGCAGCTATTTTAACGCCACATCGTTCGATCTCAAACTCCAATTAATACACCCTAGACAGCACCAACAGGTATTGAATGAATAAAATCATTACCGAAGTCAACACAATCACTTATGAATATGCTCTCCTAATGTCAGGGGGGGGGGTCAAGGTATTCATGCCGCGCGGTGCCTAACTCCATCGATCGTACGTCAATAAAATAATGAGTCTGGCGAACGATGGACAGTGACTTCGTTTGTTTTAACAGTTTGCAGATATACGGCGGTACCTTCTACCCGTCGCGCTATCCCTAGATTAACGTGGAAATAATAATTGAATCGTGGAAAGTGCTGCCATTTCATATACGGACTTTTTGGAGCTGCTCAAAAAAGCGGATGGCTGTTTTCAAACTCAACATAGTAATGTATTTTGGATTTACGGTGTTTCTACTTTATAAATATATTTGAAATGCAATAATATGTTACTGGGATAGAGTTTATCAGTGCTGATCAGGGCATGTGCGGTACAAGCGCATAAATACGATATTATCTAGTTGCCGGTGTAACGATCGTTAATATTCCACTTATGGATCACGATGATTCACTTTGCTCTCGAAATACCGACCAAGGTCTCTGAGATTGGGCGAGGTTCGCTATGAATGAAAACGAAACTACTCGGCCGTATTGTTTATAATTGTAATAGCCAGATTAACTGCACAAAACGTGTTTATTGGATAGTTTTCAGATATTTGGCGTTCTGACGTCAAGGCCGTTTTTATAAACCGGTACATGGTTTCTGAATTGAAAATTTTAATTTGATATCTTGAAAACTACTTTAGCATAGAAACTTGCTCGAGAAGTTCTGTACTTCAAAAACCGGTGTTGTAAGCGATGATTTGGTCGAAGATGGAGTACGCTTGCCTAGAAGTACTTAAACTTAAACTCTCTACTACAAGGTTGTAGCTATAAGGAAACACAGACTCTGGCTTCCCTGCCAGAGTCCACTCCATAGCTATACGCACTATGAATTTGTTCCCAAAACGTTTTGTGCGTGTGAGTGGGATATCTACCATGTATCGGTGGCGCATCGCCCTTCAGCTTGTGGTCCGATGATGGAACGGGCTTGGCAGAATTAAATTATGCAATTCCGTCGCACATTCCCCAAAATGCAACCGCACAAGTTTTCAGAACAGTTGCCGGTATCCCGTCGGGGCCACTAGCCTTGTTCACGCCTAGGTTACGCAATACTCTACGGACGTCTTTCTGATGAATGCGAATGTTCGTCATACTCTACTCTCATCCATCAGGAGAAGCAGGGGGCCTCGCGTCACCAGGACTCAGACGTAAAGTTTCCGCAAATAAAGAACAAACAAGTTCGCTTTCTCCTCAGCGAATTACCCATATTTAAAAAAGATAAATACAGGGTTAGATGTAAAACACCAGCAACCTTTTAGGCAGTGAAAGTACACATGATTATAAGCAACTTTTACTTTGGGAAAACCTCGAAATCTCGAGAAAAATATCAGCTGTTTCATACATTTTCATTGGCTAAATATTGCATTTTGTATGAAGCAGCTGATGCTTTTATCGAGATATATGTCATCTCAGTGTGCTACATACATATCGTTTCAGGCAGTTCAATGATGGGGGACTAGAGGTCAGACGGCCGGAGCAAATCAAATGTTTCCTGTGCAGAAGGGACGATGAGTTTCAATCGGCTTAATGTGTGGCTACCACCGTCCGTTTGTAATGATTGTAGCGTCATGCTTTCGTTCGCAAAATTCGTAATCCGCAGTAAGCCAAATTTTTATTCCTAACAATAAAAATCCCCGGTATAAATTCTGTATAAGCATGCAATTTTCCTCAACAGAAAAATTAAAAGAAAAAAAAAACTTGAAAAAAAGCTTTCCTTTAAAAGCTCTAAAAAGAAGAAAATTAGATTTTCCTTTAAAATTTTAACTATCAACTCATTATACACAATTTATATGATCATAAAAAATTGTCGCTAGGTTTGCGTAAGTACCTATGAATATTTAAATCGTGACAAGCTTTTATTCTTATATTAGAATTATTTGAACTTGCAATGTATGATTGCAAGTTAAATAAAAAGCTTTTAAGAATCAGAAGAACCGTCTTTTAAATGCGTAGGGCGGGCAAAAAGAAAAGCTCGAAGTACCGTCGGCAAATAAAACGCGCTCCTATTTCCCAAAAACACATTGATGTATCATTAGAAATTTAAATAGGTTCCTAACTAAAATCCAGCACTCCTCTTGAACCATTAAGCCCGCGAAATCTCTAGAGACTGATCAAGATGCGAATTAGAGGCTGAGCCCGTCCAGCGCACGTATTGGGAAAACAACACGTGCATACTAAATAATGTCCGCCGATACCATTTGCGTGTGTGAAGCCTTTGTGTCTTAAATAATTTTTAACACTAAAACTTGCCCCACAATATAAGCAATACACTACTGAATACCGCATCAAATCGTTTCAGCCAAACACGAGATAATCGTGGACAGACATAAATATACATACATACAAACATACTCGTACATACAAAAGTCCTTTTAGCATTTTTTCTCAATTCTTTAGGACAAAACCAAAACTTCTGGCGCCAGCGGATCGCAGATCCTACTATATTTAAATTTGATTGTTCTGTGATGAATGTGACCGCGGCGGTGTACTATCCTATCCGCCACGCGGGCGACGTTAAAGACTATTTGTTATTGTCAACAATACGCTGAACACGTAACGATTGCAAAACGAGGCGGCCGCGATGTTACGCTGTGAGTACGCTCCCCGCTGCCCCACACTATTATTATTAGTGTCGTGACGCTTATAATCGCGGTTAAATAACACACAGTGCTAAGAAAACCAGCCCGTGGACTCGTTGTGTCTTCGGTGCTCCTCAATCCAACGCGATATTCATAATTCATTTTTATGTTTATGTTTATTTTCGTTGTGTTATAGTGTCCACATTCACGTTTACATTTCTAAACACCCCTGTCAAGAGCATGTAAATGTTGATTGAACTACTGAAATAATTTCTTGGTATTCCTAAAATGGAAGGTTCAATCTAACTGTTTTGTTAGTGTGTGTGCGAAGCCTAAAAGCACAGCGTTATTACGATGGACCAATAGTGTTGTTGATGTTTCTGTGTCAGCGGCAAGCGCGGCGGCGCGGCGTGGTGGTAGAGATGTCAGCGACAATGGATGGGCGTGCTTTCGCCGACAAATAGGTCGGGCGGGCGGTCGGCACGCGCGCGCCCGCCCTTCCGCACCTCTCCTCTGACCCGCTGCACCTCCACGCGCCCTCCTGTTGCATGCCTGCATCCCCGTGCACTAAGGCACGCCTCCTGGGTCCCCGGGATACAACGGACATTACTCGTATGCGTTCACAAGTGTCTCTACTTCCGGTGTGATTGCACGCATTGCAACTCCTCGCTCTGCCCGCTCGCCGCCGCGCCGTTTCCGCGGCCGATCGCGTTCAGTTTTAACTCTAACTTTGTTAAACTTCACTTCAACACTTTCAAGTGTTGAAGTTTCTTCTTTTGAAACAGTTTCTATAAAAATCTCAAAATTTGCCTCAGGGCGTGTATCATCTCTTGTAATAGTTTATTCGCTTATGAGACGGACTCAAGTTCGTCAACGTTTAGTGGCGACAGTAGCGAATATGCAGATTACGTTACCCCACCGCCGTCATCTATTGTCGAGATATCGCCCCCCAGAAAACGATCCATGAAAGCAGCATACAACAAGTTGTATAAATTTATGCCGAATTATCACAATGCGAATTATCGTGATCCGAATTATATCAATTCAAACTACACCAATTCGAATTCTAATAATTCTAACGGCAATCAACCATCTACTTCTACTACTACGAATGGTGGCAGTGCTACAGGTAAGTTTATCCTTAAATTACTAAAATTATTAGTTTTTTGTCTCATATTCTTTTATTAAATTTATTTTTAGTATAAAACAAAAATGCATGAAATGTTTTTAACCGAACTTATTGTAATAAGTCTTCTATTACCAAAAAAAAGTTAAATTACGCGCATTTCTGCAGTATTTTAAAACCAATGATCGAATTTTAAAATAAAATAGATAGGAGCTACCTAGTACGGCGTGACGTATTAGTTTGGTTCATAAGCGGCGCGCGGTTGTTCATTCTTCTTGCAGTAGTGTGAAAAATCTCGCGTAACACAAAGCAGAGGCGAGTGAGTCACACTGAGCGAATAGTAAACGATACGCACTATCACGCTGATATATTAGTACCTACTGCATATTTATCCGGGGACTGTTACTAGTAAAATATTCGAGCATGTGCTAAGAGTGTAGTACTTAGTTGCCACTCGTTGCCTACTTCGCTGTCTGTCCTGGGCTGCTGTCTATATCCGAATTTCCGAATACAGCGTCTTAAGCGGACTCGCGAGACTGCTGTATTAGCTCGCGATTTTTTAAACTTTTTACCAGATGGCCACCTGGTAAAAAGTTTTATTATTATGACCAATCTTTTTTATTTACTTTTGGAAAAACAATATTTAAGGTCATCTATTTTTTCTGTAACTTATATAGTATACATAATAAAGAGTATTTTATTATATAATTTAATTATAAATTTTATTAAAAATAAAATATTGTAGTATTCATTCACACGAGAAAAAGAAATAAGAAAACCGGAAGTGCAAGTACCTACCCATAATGAATGTGTTTTATATTTTTCTTTCGTTTAATACCTGTTTTTTTTTATTTATACCATCTAAGTCTGTCAGCAATATTTTATTAAATATTTTACGTCACAATAAACTCACTAAAATTAGTGTTTTTTTTTGCTTTGGTATATTTGGTTACTAGCCGTAGGTATATTGAACGCTGCGTTAAAATTTGTCCATCTATTTAAATTGGACCTTATATAACGTTTCCCTTACTGATGAATGACTGACAGACAACGCACAGCTGAAACTAGGTACTGGTCATAGAAAATTTAAATTTTTCAAATAGGTTTCTTGGGAGCACTTAGAGAGGATTTCCCGTCCGACTGCGAAAAAAACGAAAATGCGCTCACGAAGTCCCGGGCAAGAGCTAATAAATTATAAAAGGAAAATTCAAATTTTTCTCCGTTAAATGTCTCTAAACATTCTTACTTTCATTTAAAAAATGGTTTGCGACATTAATTTCTTTTAAAATAATGATTTTAAACAAAAGATTAGTTTTGATAACTTTCTGTATTTTGAAATTGAAGTTAGGGCGATGATTTTACGAATGGTAATGGCGTTGTTCATGTTCAAAGTAAGAGTACCTAAACACTCCTCTACACTCGGAGCTCGAGAATCATGTCCAATACTTGTTTTCCTTTAAATATCGCCTGTTGTTACCGTTTTGACCGTAAGCAATTGACATAATACGGCTGAATCTTAGGATTGAAATGTTACAATGGTTCTTCTTTGAAATTACCAAAAGAAAATTCCGAAACTACTCGTAAATCAAATTATGAAAACAAGCAAAGTTTCGAAACTTGTCATTTTAATTTTTAACCGTCCACCCCGTAGGTATTTACATAAAACCCGGTTTAGTGTCGTATATTAAAGATAAAATTACAAATTATTGCTACTTTTTATCAAGATTTTCACCAAATTAAATTTAATAAAAAATTATTTGTTAGATAACGGAGAAATCGGAACGGCCCATTCGTAAATTGTTTACCGGTACCATAGTTACTCGCCAGTCGCCACTTCCCGTACGGTCTGCACCGGAATTCGACTGTCAAAAATCCAAACACCCATTCAACTGTTAGTTGTTGCCTATTAGCAATGATCCAATGATTTATTTACGATTCGATTTGTGATCATTTCGTTCCTATGCTGTAACTGTCCAATGGGACGTGCGCGCGCTCGCTACCATATTTGAAATTGAATAGGACTGGGCACGAGGCTTGCACAATAATGTCCGAGTAGTGAACTCGTGGCCGGCGCAGGAGCAGGCTCTGACTCTCCGTCGCGTCGAGCAGTCATTAGCCGCCCTCGTATCTAACACTGATTGATGGCTGCACCGCTGCGTGTAAATGGATAAAGACAACGGTGAGAAGCGCTGCGTAGCTCGGCTGCGGCCCACTTCCTCACGACGGCGACCACGACGCGGCTCGCGACGCGGCGCCATCCGCCGAATAAATTACCTCCCGTGCGAAATAAACACGACGCGGTTCCCAGTGAACGAGACGCGGTTTACGGTGTCATCGTAATTCGCAAAACACAACCGGAACATTAATATGTAATAACCGCAGTCGTAGAACTCGTGCAACAAGTAACAGCCGTGGAATCGTAAAGGTTTTCACCTCATTGAAGGCCCCCATTATACTTCCACGTTTACGCTGAGCAGCTTATGAATGGGTACGTCATTTGTATTTTATTAGAATTCTCTTTTGCTTCTAATTCTCTGATACTAACTTCCTGAAGATTTTATGAATAACAAATGATGCGTCGCGGCTCGGGTATCTGCACATCCATAATACAAGCCTACGCGTCTCAATCTCAATGTTGTGCTCTTTACACCGCGTGCCTCGCGTACTGTGAACGACATCTTGTTAATCTGTTAATCAACAACTTCGCCCTTGTTTATAACTCTGTATGCGTTGTCACGCGTAAGTCCTGACATGAAAGTAGCATGCCTTTGATGCACTCGATATTTCCGAGGACCACTTTCATTATGCATTTTTGCTAAACGGGGAGCTTCTAGATCATACATAAAATGACGAAGAATTTTTAAGAGACTATTTAAAAAATTGGCAAAACTTGTAAAACTTCGCCGTCGTACCGATGTTGATCTAAAAACCTTAAACCAATTTCGTCAAGTTACACACTAGTTCATAAAACTTAAATTTTCTTACATCCTGAATTCGCCGAGTTTCAGGGATAAATGTTTTTACAGGCATACCTACTAAGCGAGTTACGGGCTACAGAGTTGAGTTCGTTACGTTCCCCCTAAATTTGAAAAGTATTTCGCACAACTATAGCTCCAATAGGTAGCTAGTTTCAAATGATTTATCTTACCATTTCTCATTTCTGCATAAATCACATCTGTTATCTGCACTCGCAATTGATATACCTATTATCAGACCCGAATAGCCGTTTTATCTCATGGCGATTTAATTAATCTTTGACTTCGATTTGGAATAAGATCAATGTTTTAAATTTATTGTTGAAAAGATTAACTTTGATACAATTTATATCAAAATGATTTAACGCCACAGCTCCTGCACAAAGGGTCACTCACGAGCCAGACGTTTATTATCCCTGAGCCGAGATTTTTAATCTCTACGCCTGGAGTCTTTCTATACATAGATACTGGCGGAAACTTAGCTAAGTAGAAGATCTCATCCTACATTGTGTTTATTTTTTCAATACATAAACATAAAAACAAGTTGAATTATGAGCATTAAGGATGTTCATCATACTGGTTTAGATGCACCTTGTTTATAAACATTACTACATGTTTTTGTGTACATTTTAATGCAAATGTATGACCTCCACTGGATAACACGAGTCCTCTTGGGAAGCCTGATGAAAGATTTTCAAAAATTATACTATAGATCTTTTCAAACCTGTCCCCAGTCTGTCAATGATAGTCGGGCCCATCGGCTTTACATTTTCAATACAGAAAATATTTCTTTCTAAACGCGTTTTGTTCCAATAAAAGTATCAGTTTTAACATGCCTTTGCTGATATTTTATTGAGCAACTCTGGCGTTAGGATAGGTACAGGGTGTTTCTTTACGGTAAAGTAAATCTGGTTTCATACCTGGCTTAACCAAGCTGCGTCAATTAACTGAAACCGCTGTTTTAAGTTTTTATAAATTAAAAACTCATTATAAACTATTGTGCCCTGCAAACATTTGATGTTTTAAAGCACAGGGCGCTCTGTTTCGTTTTACGATATTGCAAGCAAAGCGTTTCTCTAAAGTCTAATGTATTCAGTTTGCATGCGACTCTTGCGATAGACAGCCCAATGTACTCAGCCCACAGCGTAACGAAAAATTATAATTTCGCTTCTTTCTTAACAAGACGTCGTGTATCGTGTACGATTGACGTCGTAGAAAATAAATATATCAACAGACGTCCATATTAAAACTATTCGCAGCCAATGTCACCCTACTTAAAACATCGTGAATTACATAGAGAAATACAAGGTTAATTTTCTTTGATTTGATAAGTGTGTCAGTCAGTCCTACGGTGCACCGGCGCGGCGCCTAGCGCGGACACGCGCCGCTCGAAATAAGATTTTATATTATTTTAATCCACGAACTGTGTCATAATTTTGTATATCATTTTATACTATTTCCGTTAGCTGTTATGAAACTAGTTATTCCTACCTGCGCAGAAAAATAACTAATCAAACTGCAAAGGCAACCACAGACAGAAGCGACGCGACAATGCGACACCAACATGACTACCCTTTCATAGAATGGATTGCTGTAATATATCCATGAAAAGTGGTCATCCCGCCAGTGCCACAGTGCTGAAACCTTATAGTAAATACACGTTTTATATTCAACCATCCTGTCAGTCCTCGTGGGCACACGTGTGTGCCATTGGGCGTCAACGGAAATGGACGCTTAATGGCATCCCACATGCCATACTAAATTACGCAGTTTAAACGTTTAAACAGGCCCCCGATCGACCAAAAGCGGCCGCCGATTTTTTTACAATAAAACTATTCAATTGTTGTGGCGTCGCGACGGCTAATTGCGACCGGGTAATCACAGGTTAAGCGAAAGCTTTGCAGCATTGAATCCTTCCTATCCTCAAAAAAAACAAGCTCATTATTATCAATTATTATCTAAACCCCACGCTTGCGTTTTTCGAGCGTAGATAGAGCAAGTAAATTGGGAGAGAATTACAGACCGCGGACAAACACAAGTCCACAATGGGGTTACAGGCGAACAGACTGAAACGGACAAGACTTGTAGTATACATTATTTCAGACGAAATAAAGTCGGTCAACAAATTGAACATCAGACTCGATTCCTTAGTTAGGAAAATAAACCGATGGCATGATAGATCCAGACAAAGGTAGCGGGGAACATAGTTAAGGGCTACTCCATATAAGAGCGCACTATTATAACTTATAAGCACACTAAGTACTTATCTACCACATATTGACCTGACGTGAAACTCGTGAAAATAAATGAAAACCCGGGAAATTTCGTCATACAATTTCATAGTAGGTAAATCATTAACGTTTCCTATGGCGACCCTATTTTTATAAAGTGTTAAGTAGTACAACACCATACACGGGAGTACTCGAGTGACGCAAACGTTCCGGAATTCAACCTTAACATTGCAGATGAGCGCCGTGATTTAAATATAACTTCGCATCTGTACTTGTACAAACTTTTTGTTGCTGGTACAACAATGCAATTTACAACTCTATTCTTTAGTGGTTAGAGTTCTAATGCGCCTGGTAATGTTTAGCGTGGTGTGGTAGCCACACAGTCCACAGAGCGGCCCGTTACTTCCACTCGGCCACTGGGTTACCCGCTCCATATACAGCGTGTAGCAATCATACGTTATTAAAAATATATATTTTGCAATCCTTGAAGGTAACTTTCCAACAACCAATTCTGTTTTTGATTTGAAAACAAGCCGTTTTAGCCCAGTGGAAATAAACATTTAAATGGCAAAGCACGATGTAGTTCTCAAATTTTTTATATGTTGTATAGATCAGTTAGTGAATCCGAATTGGCAACTGAAAAGCTTGTGCTCGCTGCGCAGCACGCGATTAACTGAGAGTTTTTTTTTACTTTTATTCTCAAAAAAACAAAAACTATGCATTTTCAACAAGTAACATTCAACATTTGTATTAAGACAACTAAATTTGCAATAACTTAAAGCCCAACCTCAGCTCTATGAACCTTATGACCATTTTAAGTTTTGCTCCCGTCCGAAGTAAAATATTGGCAAATCGTGTACGTGAGGTAGGTAATTATCTAACGCATATCAAGATTCTCGTACCTAGACGGTGTTATTGCTGATTAATCTTTTGTTCTTAAGTCCTGATAGCTTCAACCTGGGAGTCTTTAAGTCAAGAGTGAATAGGTTACTTCTAGGCAAGCGTGCTACATCTTCGACCACATCATCGCTTACCAACAGGTGAGATAGTGGTTAAACGCGTGCCTATCAATAGTAAAAAAAAATTCCACAATGGATAAAACGGGGAGAAAAAGAGAAGGAAAGAGATTATTTTGTGCTAAATTAGTCTCTTTTAATGCGTGGCCAAAGACTAAAAGTATTAATTCATCTCTTTAATTTTTGGAATCAGAAAGTAACGAGTAAAAATTGTAGTAATTTCTTTTTGCTGGGGGCTTTCTTTACATGCTTATTCCAAAAATCACAAACGCAAATCTTTAAATGTTTAGAAGACACGTTTTTACATAGGTATATTATGTAATGTCCTCATTTCCTGCGATGATGTTTAGATAAGGATGTAGTCATCATCACAATGAGTCTCTACTGATCCAATTTTAACCCGAAATTATTAAAATGACAGCGTATTCGCGTACACCAACTAGTAGTGCGAACGGTGCGCACCCGCACACGTACCTCAAAACGTCTTCCGCCTACGTCACGAGATGCGTAATGTTTATGTTTTGTACATCATTTTAGCCCAAGAGAAAATTCATAACTGATACATACACCATAGCGTAAACTGAAGAGTTCACAAGGTAAACTTGTAAAGCTACTAGCACTATTTAACTCTGCATCATTGGATTTAAAAACATATAAATCGATGTAGACAACTAGGAAAAAGTTACAACAGCCTTTTTTTTTTTTTTTTTTTTTTAAGGATGGGAAATCATCAAATGACTCCTCCCGCTCTGGGTGAAGCAAGAGGGAGTGTCAGACTCTTACTGACTAAAACCCATCCGTGTTCCTCCTGGTGCCCTTTGTGTTCCAAGGCTACGGCACCTCTTTCGAACAGATTCCGCAGCCCCAGCAGGCACCTGCCCTAGCGGGCCCCGTCTTCCACGCTGACATCTCTTTGAGGCGCGCTGGGATCGCAGCGCGCCGCCGACCCGGGCCTAGTTCTGATCAGACGGCGAGCCACCCACTGCTCGCCGTCCGCAGGCCCACAAGTTACAACAGCCTGTAGGTGTTATTTTGACCTTAGAAGATATAGTAAGTAAATAGGAAAATGAATGGCTTAGTAAACTTATAAGCTGATAATATTTTGCCCGCTATTACCTACATAATTATTTCTACGAATTATATTTCATAAAGCATAACTGCAAGCGTCCGAAGTACTTGCGCTTTAAAATCTGACGTTGTAGTATTTGTACCAAACAAAGAAGACAGTGCTGTAGAACAATACAATGTGAAAGCCTTTAACAGTGAGAAGATAAACAAACGGCGTCTTGAGAAGCGACAGCGTCTCGCTCCAATGAAACCAAAATGTTATTCTTTGACAATCGCCGCCGTATTAACACCGGTGCTGTGAAAAAACAACAATTGGGCCGGACGCCAACCGTTTTCGCACGTCCGTCTAATCGGTAACAAATAGATTATAGATATCGTTACGCTTTTACTGCTTGAGGTATGTACCCAGTGAAAGCGTGTCTATACTTAGCTACGCTTATCTCGGCACTATCGCATCTATGCTAAGTCTCAGTGATCTCTTGATAGAAACTCAAGCGGTTTCCTCTCACCTCTTTTCATTTTTTTTTTCTTTCATAAGAACCTTCTCCTGACATTAACAAACATAACAAAAAAGAATTAGCGAAATCGGCCTATTCGTTCACGCGTGATGCCGTGACCAAGGAAAAAAGGGATTGATTTTATATATGAGAAGATTAGGAAGAGTAGTAATAGTAGAATATACTACTACCACTATCTCTATCAGCTGACTAATTTTTTTTTTGCCCAAAGAAGTTTGTTCGGCTTACAAAAACTCATTTTGTTACAAAATTTTATTAATCAAATTTTAATTCAGAATTAAGATTACTTTTTGATGTCAGTTTTTTAACGTCACCAAGTAGGTAAGTGACTATCACCCGTATTCACAAACGTTACTATGAAGTCTCACAGTGCGCGCGAGCGCACAGGGCCCCTAAAACTTATTCACAGACAATACTTGAGTGGCGGCTAACACTATGCGTTCCTTAGAATGAACGCACAGCTAAGGTAGCCGCTAGCTGTTTTAAGCAACGCATGGCTTGTGTCTCTCGATTGTGGTCTATTATGTGTTACGAGAAATATTTTTCGGGGTTGGATTTTACTGTTTGTGATCATTTTCCATTTTAATAGCGTCCTTTTACAATGGCTTATAGTAGTGAAGAATAATTTGATAATTTTATCAATGACAGAAGCACAATAAATACAAGAAAAGTGATACGGGTTTTCCAAAATCCTTTTGATGCTACAGGTTTGGTAAGATGTGGTACTTTTTATACTCTTGGCACTGATAAATCAAGACCAAGAAAAGAAAACCAAGCAGCGTAGTGAACTACGCAACACAAACGAACCAATCACAGAGCTCTATTCAACGCTGTGCGTTTGCTTAGTCAAGGGTCGTTTGAATATTGTTTATGAATTGAAAGGCTTGCCATATGCAACGCAGTGAGAAATGTCTTACTTCGCATAGCGTTGCTACTTTACTGGAAAAAGTATTGTTTGTGAATACGGGTGTAACACTTTTGAAAATCGTCTCATCGAACCTTTTATTTTGATACCTCACATGACCAAGTCTCTAAAAATACGTCGACGCCTTTATTACCGCCATTTGTTTTTTCAAAATCGTTATAGCCTGTGTCACTCAGTGATTTGTTAAAATCCATCAAGTCGGTTAGGCTGCAGGGCTTGGCAAAGAAAGTCTACGTATAAGAAGTTTATCAAGCACAAAAAATGTGTTAACCACCGAACAGAGCGATGGCTATGGTATATTATTTTACTACTTTTATAACTCTATTATAGGAGAATTAAAGCTGCGCTGGGTTAATTTCCTAGGCACGACGAATCGTCTCCTTTATCTCGAAGAAACACCGAGATAAATCCACTGTCTTTCTCAATGTACCATTTTTGTTCTTTAAAAATCTCAGAATAAACAATCTCACGGCATCGTTTGATTGTAAATAAACGCCCCCAGAGGTATTCCCTATTGTATTTAGAAGAAGTGTCAAGACTGGCGATCTGGGGCCCGGCCGGACAGAAGCTCGTGCGAGAGAATCGATAGATGAGGCTTGTCTGAACACGCCGCCCGATTCCGAAGCCGATCTCACGGAACACTGCTTTCGGCTACACTCAGCCTTTACCAATAGGCACGAGACACTCCTATTTTTATTTTTGGAAAACATATTTTTGTTTCACTAACAATGAAATAATTTCGTGAGATTTTTCAGCATTTTTTTTAGTTTACAATTCCGGTACTCTACGAGCTCCATGATCATTACCATAAAACTCAAAGAATAAACTTAGCTACACAGATTTGTAACAATTATGAAATTCGTGTCGCTAATTTACGGCCCATAAATAATCAGTGGAAATAAAATTAGCTTAATTAGACGTGTTGAATAATGAACGGACAACACTAAGGCGGGCGGCCGCTAGCGCTATAGCGTGTCGCAGTCGAGGCGGAGGCAGCCAGCGCCCCACATGTTCCTCTGTTCGTGGTGTTACAGAGCGTTGCTGTTTCTGGCAGGTACTTTACTAACTAACATTCCCAACCCTTTCCCGAAACAACCAACGTTTAAAATCTCACAGTCATAATGTTTTTTTTTTTTTAATGTTAAGTTTATCGCTGGGAACAGTTTAACGCTGGGAATCCTCTTTGTATATAATATAAGTAAACATGTGGTCGTAATTGAGAGTGGAAGCCGTCACGTGCCGCCGCTACGTCATATTTCACGTTTATAAAGTCTGCCACAGTAGAAGTAAATCGTTGATGAAATCCCATTGTATCATGTTTTAGTTTCCAATCGACAAGTCATCACTCGATGCAATTAATTCGGCAGCGAAATGATGTGTTGCTTCCGAATCAATTTGTTGATAATTATGTACATAGACCTTGTCAGTGAACAACAAAACAAGTTTTAATTTAGGATGCATTCACACTGGTTTCACAAAGTACATCTGCGTGTTCTGGATTAAATGCGTTGCTTTCCTATCATCCTCTCGTAAGGCGTGTTGAACGAATAATATTATATTTGTGCATTTACAGTTGCTTACCCTAGGAATTGGTTGTGCATTAAGCTCTCGCATGTACCGCTACTTCATATTTTCAAATCAAAAGTTCTGCGTCTAATCAGGGCTTCCAATCACTGTATAGGTACCTAGCGCACAAACACCCTCGATATAAGAAGTGGTCACAGTTGTGTGGTCCATTTACACCACGATATTGAAAGACATATACTTACAGTTGTATTGCTATAAGGTCATGAATATTTCGAGTACTTACAGTTGTATTGCTATAAGGTCATGAATATTTCGGCTAACACTGTTCGGTGATAACCAGAGCTCACCCGACCTTCGCAGATCTCGATATTAGGTCCACACGGACATCATTGGGTGCTAATGGAATTGCGGCACGCATACCTTACGTGCCCCAATTAGTTGAGTCCTACGCATTCTGATCGTGTCTGTCTGTAATCATTTACTATATGTAATATACCACTTTAACTAGTGAACAGAATCTCTACTGCGCTAAACATATTTTTATGATGAAGATTACAACTTTCAGTCGAGTCCTTATTTGATGCGAATTACTTTTATCCAGTCTGTCACGTCTATAATTAACTAAAAATTAGTAACACATCACATTAACATACACGAAGGCAGAAAGTGACAATTTCAATACCTACATCAAAGTTGAAAGGGGGATGATCCCGGCTCGCCTAAACGAGCGCTCAACTGCACGTAGAGCAGCCGCCACTGGCCGCAGACTGGCATCATTTTAAATATGTCGGTAGTTAGTAACGAACCAGTCGGCTGACAGGTATCCAAGATCAGCCGTCGATGAAGTTGAGCGCCCGAACCGCCGAAAACTATAAATTAATAGACAGGAAAATCAATTAATGTAACATGAAATAATTTTAGATCTGTCTGACTAGTTATCCACTAGCGAACATACATACAAGATTTTAGGTATTTCGATACAAGATGTAAAGATATTGGTAACACAATTATTAGAACAACCGAGTCGCGGAATCTATCTAAGCTCATTTATTTTATCTATTACCTTTAATACATTTCGGAACTAGATATCCAGTAGACAGAATTTGATTAGCAAATTCTGCATCTGCTCCGTTTCATTAATTTGCACAGCGCGGAATTTCTAGAGAAGCGGTGCAGCTATGGTGTGGAATTATGAAGATTTAACAAGACCCATGGTTTTCTAGCTAGCCAATGTTTGGCGCAAGACAGTTTCGGTATCTTATTATGTTCAATACCTTTGTTATGGTCACACTCACAGAAATTCATTATGAAAACAGCATTTTCCTACTGGCTATGGTTAGTCGCTGTTTTGTTTATTTTAGTGTTTATTAAACATGCAATAACAAAGGGGATCTGAGGACGTATTGAATAAATTGGAATTTGCAGCAATCCTTTATCAGAAGCCCGAGTTCGCATAGCGGCAGCCATATTGTGGCTGACGAGTATGTACAGCGCATTGCTCGAAAAGGCTATTGATTGCGGCGTATTAATTATTTGCGGACCCCTGCTGCTCAGAACGGGTCGACTCGCTTTGTGATATTTGAGACGTAGGTAATTTATGACAATACGCTCATCAACACACAACAAGGGAGATTTAGAGATTCGTAAATTGATATAAATAGTAATTACATGTAATTTCTTTAAGTAAATATCCTATTATGCAAATGCGCAGTATTTTATAATCTTAACGGGAACTTAAATAAAAATCGTAATGTTCTGTATTCAAGCAAATATAGGTTCTTATATCCAGAAAATCTTAAGAAATGGTGGGGTTCCGAAACCTTTAACATTCGCTTGTCACAAAGCATAGTTCCATGTTTGTAAGTAGGTAGTTCGATTTCCAAAACTAATCTCAAGACTTACCAATCCTAATAGGTATTAAAATTCTTGCGTTACTGAGTGACTGACAGACAGACAACGCACAGCTACTGGTGGTGGAAAGCTGAAATTTGACATGACGGTTCCTTGGGAAGTGTAGGGGAGCACTAGAGAGTATTTCCCGAAATTAGTACGAGATCGCGAAAAAAACGGCTGATGCGTACGAAGTCGCGGCCAAAAGCAATGTATTATGTTCATACAACAATACACGCTTTCATCTAAACACGGTAACAAGCTGATGCGTCGCCTATTCTCAGGGTAGGCTACATGGTATGCATTCTATTTACGGCTGAAATCTTATCAATAAAGAAAGTGGTTAGCCCGGTGCAGCCCGGTCGTCACTGGGCTAAGACACCCTACTCAGAACTGTAGTGCTACAACATTTTCGTGTCTCGACAGCGGAATCCGAGGTGACCTTTATTTTGATCTTTATGTTGTGTGTTCACTTTTAGAGATTTGTCACTCAGGTGAAGCTCGATATCGAGAATAGACTAGCTGTAGTATACCTGAGCTTGAACCAGTCGCAACTGGTATGTACTTACAAGTATTCTACTGAAAAATTACACTGTAGGTACCTACGTAAAAATTTTGTAGCACACGTTCTTACTGAAAACTCCCGTCGACTACAAAGCTGCGCCGTGCATAGTCTGCAACAAATGCATTTTTATAATGAAAATGCAGATGCACATGGATAAGCATTTGTGCATTCGTTGATTTCTCTACTTTGCCTCTGCCGTTTGTACTTTTTTACTGAAGATTTTTTTATGAAAAACTGAGAGCGGAGTTTCCGTCTAAACATCGGAATGCTTCAAAGAACTTGTAAAAGCGCATTCATGTGTTTGCTACGAACATTTCGTTTCCACCTGCCTCACTACATTCCATTCACTTCCCGAACGATTCATTTTTCAATAGATTTTCTGCTATAAACGGGAAATAACAAAGCCTGGATTTAATCAGTAGGTACATATGCCAAATAGGGTATAAAGCAAAAGTTTAATGAAATTGTAGAAATTGGATCGTCATGATTTTCGTTTGTTGTCTGCCTGTCGATGCCCGCCGAATAGATCACTGAAATGCCATGTCACATCGGGAACAAAAGAAAATTAACCCCTTTGTATGAAAATCCGATTGTTAAAACTGTTCAGAAAGTTCGGATATTTCAATAGTCAACAAAATATTCCTCTTTGCATATTTTTAAAGTCCTCTTCATTCCCGCCCGGTTTTATTATTATAATTATTTTACAAGCCATCCGTTCATCATTTAAGTTTTTACAAACCAAATTTGGATATACCTTTTAACGCGCAAACACAAAATAGCGTAACATTTTATTTCGTAAAGATAATCTGAATTAAATGCAGATAAAGGTTTTTTTCCTCTGAACTTTCCTGTACTCGCCCCAAATGCCCAAACGCACTTTTATACTTTGTTTATAAGAGAAAGATAATATTTTGGTGCATTTGTTTTTTCTTAGTCTAGGAAATATGATGAACAAGATTAATCCAAATGATCAAAAATTACTGACTGAACAGTCTCTTAACTAATAATAAGATTTTCGTAAGAGTTTATAAAATGCTAGCCAAAATATTTCATTTCTTAAATAAACAAACTTTTCTAAATCAAATATAGCTCCATATAGAACACTATATGAAAACAATAAGAAGAATTTCCAACATTTCAATTTCAGTACAAAAGCACATAATTTACTGTGAATCCTATACTCGCGTCGGTCCCGCAGACTGATCGTCGCCCAATACGACCGCACATGCTGGTCTCTCGAAAATCCCTTTCCATCGGCACTAACAGAAATTAAATCTGCAAAAAATAGTGATAGTGTAATCTACATAAAATAATTCGTAATTTGGTTTAGCCAGAATTAGTCTATCGGTATCAAATAATAAGATAAACAAACCACCAAATCACCTCCAAATCATTGAGATGAAACCATTTTACTCCTTCATTTGTTATCAAAAATAAAGAGAATAAAATGGTTTCATCATTTCAGTGAAAAATAGTTTCATCGAGTATATAAAAATATTTACTGCTTTGCAACACAAAAGAAAATTTGGTTATGCTACTTTAAAAAAAAATGTATTATTTATTATATTAAAAAAAAATGCCGTAGCGGAGTGACGCGTAGAGTTAGCTCCGTTTATATTATGCACAAGGTCATTGGCATGAATACAAGCCTTAACAGAAAGTACAAAGTGCCAGCATTGATTGTAAATAGAAAAAAAAATCACAGAAGAGTGTTGTTGGTGTCACAGACCTATGTGCGAGTATAGGAAGGTTAATCAAGTGTATTGTCTTTTGCAGAAGCCTCGAATTCGGACCCTGGCGGGAGCGTCAGCGCTGCCAGTCCCGTCAAACAACGGAAGGCGTTTAGCGGGTGAGTGATATTCAAAGCTTTTATTGTAACCAATAAAATACAATAGTTATGGGAATAGTTTAGTAGTATGAAGAAAAATAATCAAGAAGCTAATATAGCTAACAGAGTTGCGGTTGCATTGCGTCTGTCTGGTTCACTCATGCCATAATGTAGTGCAACGTTATGATGAAACATTTTCTAAATAAAAATTAGCGTTTAGGCTCACCGTCTGAAACAATACCCTTATCTGCTCGGTACTCAAAATGAATGATTCTTCGTTTCCTATTTGTTAGTCATCTTTTATCTTGGTATGGTTTTATCTAATTCCTCGGACGATACGGAGCGCGGTTCAGTCGCTCAGTGGTGCGAAGGCGTCGCACGCGCAGAACGATGCATGCCGACGCGGACGGCTCGCGACTCTGTTGTGCCAACTGTTTCCATCATATCAGGTTGTTTGTTTCACCAACCGTTATTTTCACTCCTACACCTGAATTCATTTATTCATACTTCAATTCCGTAATGGTCCACGTTGTGTGCCGATAATGTGTCAGTGTCCGCGTTCAAACGTTTTTTCAGTGCTGTTGTTTGCAAATACGCGATGTGTTTATCCGGATGCATCATACTCGTATTCGGTCTTAGGGCGCAAAAACATTACGTAATGGTTTGACGTAAGCGAATAAATTTTGGTGTGGTTTCTTAGGACGTATGAGCTACATGAAAGATGCATCTACTCGTTATTCAAGATCTCAGACAGGCCGCATTCAGGAAGCCACTTTGAAATTGTAATTTTCAGCTCTTTTTTATACATCAAAACAGTCAACTTAAGAGGTTTGAAGGTAGAATGAAGTTCGATAGGTAGCTTTTTCAAGTTTGTATCAAACATTGGTACCTATGTTCAAGTTGTTAGTTAAAACCATCTGATCTCCGAGACTACAACATGTATGCAACTTGTAGTTAATAATAGTTATTCAACAAGCTGTCTTCTTCGATCACCAAGTTACACAAAATAAAGTACCTACATGGATACTTAATTATGTATAAAACATCACTTGATAGGAAGTATCAAGTGATGTTTTATACATACTACTGATCCACATGCCTGCTTGACCGATGGGTAAATCGCTTCTTTTTTACCTTCCCCTCAGTTAACGGTCTTTATTTGAATCGTATTCGCACGCTCTATTGTCTGGTGCTCTCAAACAGAACAATGAAAACAGTTGAGCGAATCTGTCCTTTCACGTTATAATTCTCGGTTTTCTGAGAACTTCAGTGTCTTCGAGTTTCAGTGCACGTTCCAAAAAGTTAGTAAGTAATCTCTCTCTCTCTCTTTGAGTTGTGTCAAGTGAATTATTATGTTTTAACCGACTTCAAAAAAAGAAGGTTATCAATTCGACCAGTGCAGCGGGTTTAAAAAAGCCAAGCTACCCGAAACGTGTCAAATTTTCCCAATCAACCTTGAACCTAATGCTTTAGCGATAAAGATGAACATAAAATTTGACAGATTGTTGTATGTTTATTATGATCTTAATGTGTTCCTATTAAAGTGGCCTTTTTAGATACGCTGTATGTATGTATGTATGTATGTAACATTGTCAGATTTGCACAGGTTTTATGTTAGTGTATAGTTATAACAGCTACATCTGTGCCCAATTTTATAAGTGTGTATATTTGTCCGCGGATATTTCAAAAACTATAAGTCGGATTTCAGAAATTCTTTTTAGTTTGACTAGGTATAGTCTAACTTAGGAAACAGTGCAAGTTTTATTAAAATCGGTTCAGTTTTTTTGAGATAGAGAGTTAAGGGTGTATCAGTCACTAGAGAAAACGTATTGTTGGCTTAACTTCGTAATTCACAATGTTTGCATGCAGTTAGGCTCTAGCTAAATAATCGCGATAAAAATATATAAAAAGAGGTTTAGCAATTTAAAACTTAATCGTTCTTTACAGGGTTACATAAAAATGGTACGTCACTTCATGTATCGTAGTAGATAATGATGCAGGGATATGTACCTAAGTACTTATTGTTTTTTAAGTAATTAGTTTTAATTACAACTGAAATTAAAAATATTAAGAAGTAAAAAGTTCCTAATTAAAAAAAAATGTAATGAATAACTTAAAAGGGAGAAATAAATGTTGACTTTTAAAAATCTAAAGTAAATATGCGGCACTATATTTTTGAGGAATATCTTTGTTGTCTGTTGAATACCCCACATACCCCGCCCCGCCTACCGCAGTTAGGCTGGCACCGACCTTAAAAATAAAGTTGCTTTAGATTTTTAAACGATAAATCTTTTATTTCTTCCCCTTCAGTTATTTATTACAGTTTTGAAGCCGGTTTAATTTTATAAATTACTTTTTATGTTCTTCACTCCATCGAGTATCACACAGCGTCCTTATGTCACTCTTATCAATTCTTTACAATTTGTGTTATCTAATCTTGTCTATTCACACTGTACATAGGTACCTTAACTAGAGATAATTAAATATTTCGTAATGTATTTGTCGCAGCCAGCTGGCTGGCTTTATCAGCTGCTTAAATGGCTGCCTAGCCTTTTCTATTGACATCCCGTAATGACATCCCGCAAATGCGTCAAATATTACTTTAATTAACGGGGTGAGGAAACCGGCATGTCCTAGAACCAAAAATTCGAAGACATGTAATATCTACCAACACGCACTGGGCCCGCGTGGTGGATTAACGGCCCACTCCCTCTCACGGAGAGGAGGCCTGTGCTGTGTCCCAGCAGTGGGTATATTATAGACTGATTATGCTTATGCTTATATCACTTTGGCCGCTAATTAAACGGTGCCGTTCAATAAAACGGCTAGGCCGCTAATTAAACGACTAATTAAGCTAGTTAGCTGCGACATAATCACTTCGACGTACCTCTGTGCGAGCATAGCCCCGACTGTAACTGAACGATTCCCATCGATTTACCGAAATCGACGACTCTAGCTAGGTGAATGTTTGCAGTAATGTACGACGACAGGTCGGATGAGTTCATTACCTAATTGATATGTAATTAGGGTGTCGTTGACGGTCGCGGCGCGTCGCTGTGACGGGCGGTCGGCGGGCGGCCGCGCGGCCTGCGACGCCGCGCCGGACGCTACACATACGCACGCTCATTACAATTACAACATTATCGCGACTGTATCTCGTCTGATACCGCTCCTTGTCGACCGTCCCCCGATCAGATTATTTACTCCTTCGAAATAGAACTTAGATAACAGTGTTTGTGCACATTTTGCATGTGAGTCAGTGTACACGTGACCGCAGCAGTGAGCGTGTGTGACAGTGATGTTAGCGCGACTCCTCGGCGATGTGGAATCAAGTTGTTTGCGTGAAGTAAGTCTCGAGTGAATGCTACGGTGTGCTATGTGATCTGTGCGGGTTACGCAACGCGGAGATCCGAACTCCGATTGTTGCAGTTGTGATATTTTTTGTCGGCGATCACCCGACTGCGACCGCATTGCGGTGACAAGTCCTTGGTTCCGCGTACACTTAGCCGCTCTTTAACGCTAAGATAACTCGCAATAATAATAATTTACACATTTTATTTATGTGTTAAATTCACGTTACGTACTGGTCCACTTTATCGGTAAGTACGTACCTTGTATCAATATGATTAATCACAACCATGAAACCTTTTCATGGGGGTGATAACTGCCTCGGTTTGTTTTCAATGTTTCAAAATTTAAATGGAGCGTGTAGTTGCGACGTGACAAACAAAACAACACGGCCGTTTTACCTTATGAAGAATCAATTTATATAGGTGCCTACTTAGAAACGTTTGGTAATGTAGTTGATAATGGGGATGGGAGAAATACATTGAGTTCACAAACTTCAAGAGAAGTATTATTTGCAAATAAGTTGTAGTTGTGAATCCCAGTGACACAAAACACCGTAAACTTCATAATATTGTTTGGTATTCCTTTAGTAACGTAAAACTTTAGCAGAACGGACTACCTACTTCCCTGTGCATATTCGGACATAACCGTTTTATTTTTGAATTCAACGTATTCCGTATACCCGGTGTTTATTTCTAATGTCGAGCAGACCCTTACTCTGAATTCCTTTGTAAGAATTCCCATGTGCTGCTGCTTCATAAAATGTTACTCAATCCATCCTTTTCCATTTCTTTCGTGAAAATGTTACGGCGGCTCCTTCCTGCGAGTGGAAACACTTCATCAGATTTATTTATAAGTACCGGTCTAATCTTTCACTGAATTCCCTCGTGCAGACTTTTCACATAATATTAGTTTTTAACTCAATATCGGTTGAGATTATAATGCATCATTCACCGAAAAACATTGTCGAGTTCTTCAATAGCAAAGAGATTTTCGTTTAAACGGAAGCCATATTATGACATGACAAACAACTTTTTTTTATAAAATTCGTCATCTACGGCGTCTACCTAATACTAATGGCAAAGATACTAATCTTTTCTTCAGGTCAGGTCATCATAGTAAAAGTTTTCGTCTCTATCGAAGTACCGACAAGATAATACTCTAGGCTCAAATCACACCGAGATGGCAGTGAAGCGGCGAGCAGTTTCAGTGTCATATAATTTTGAACCTTATTCTCATTACTCTAACACATAGTATCGCTTGATCGCTTGAGAAACTTAAAAGTCCGCGGCGCCGCGAGCATTCCGACGACTCGCGAGATAATTATGTTCTATAGTAATCGCTGCCATCTGGGTGTGACTTGAGCCTTAATCTTAACTTTGAAGATGAACATTTTGTACACGTTTATTCATATTATATTGGCTTAGACAATAACTAAGCTTAGTGTAGTGAACCAGTAACCCAACAGAGGATGCTTCTGCCGTGTGAAGCTTGAAAATCGACGTTGACGCCAGAATTAGTTTAAAACATTAAATTAGTTCTCTACTTCTAACTGACCAATGGTGAAAAAGAACTAATATGACCGAATAATGTTTTAAGAAAACCAAAAAACTTACATTATGTATAGGTATCCAAGCTTTGTTTTATTTGATAGCAAAGCGTGATAAGTTAAACAGTCAGTACTCAGCTGTGGATATTTCACTATCTTGATTAGATTAAACGCACCTAATTGGCCTTAGCGCTGTATTGATGATTGTGGTTTGTTTAACTGTACTGGCATCACCTTGAAAATGAACAAAGTCTACAGGAATTACCGAAAGCTATAGATAGACAGAATACTCTATAGTGTACACAATAGAAAATACCGAGTACTGTATCATTATATGTCTGAGTCAAACTGTCATCATTGATCTTGGTACCCCGGTTACAAGTATACGGTTCCCCTTCTCTCCCGCGGATGTCATTATGCGATTGAGCAACGATGCCACACAGCATATACTTGTGAACTGACTGCTTACTGCATCTGCCAAGATAGTGCTACCTACTAATTTATGACGTAGTCAGCCTACGTGTTCAATCAGCATTCACAAACAGGTGATAATTGATACGATTGAAAATAATTCAAATTGGCAGGCAGAATATTAACATCATTAATTCATTTAGGTATAAACACCAACAAATGTATGTATAGAACATAACATGATTTCTGACGTAAAAATATACGCTAAACATCCGCAGGCCGCAGCTACGGGTTACTCTTAGTCAAACATTTTCATTTGAATGTTATGATCACAATGCTTTTTTGCGTTTGAAAACGCCAAGTTAAACTGGCTGTGCCAATCAAACACAAGGAAAACTATAATGAATAGTGACGCCTTATATATCCAGTACAAGAATTGCGGTTTGCGTATTGGATTACATGTGTATTGTGGTCCATAGCTGGCCACGGCCAACGCAAGGCGCTGTGCCTAAATCGATGCAGCTGTGAACCCTTCATACAACACTGGCAGTGTGTATCAAGTCGGCTTGTTACCGGGCTAACCGCAGCGAACTGCCATATCTACAGATATCTGAGCTGTCCGCTTCTGTGGGCAAAATCAATGATAGACTCGCAATTCGCGGGTAACCCATGTGATTTAAAGCATCTTAATCAATGTTTACAGAATAAAATAGGAATTTACCTTATTTAATTGCTGCTACAAACATTACTTCTTTAATGTTTGTAGCAGCAATGAGGAGCTCGTGGCTAAATAATAACAGCCGCACGGGTCGATCTTTAAGGTTAAGCAACGCTTGCCAAGGTTGGTCTGTGGATGGGTGACCATCTTAATATACCGAGTTTCCTCCGTGCCTCGGAAAAGCACATTAAGCCGTTGGTCCCGGCTGTCATTTGTAGATCTTTGGCAGTCGTTACGGATTGTCAGAAGCCAGTAAATCTGACTCCAGTCTTGCCAAGTAGTACCGTGTTACCCAGTTAATGGGTTGTGGAGGTCTAGTAGGCAGGCGCTCCATATAAAACACTGGTATTCAGCTGAATCCGGTTTGACTGGAAGCCGACCCCGATATAGTTGGAAAAAGGCTAGGCAGATGATGACAAACGTTACTTCTGTAAGAAGAAAACGTCCCGTTTTTTTTGTACGTTTGACATTAAATTAAATCAAAAACGTTTATTTCAATTAGGCCATTAAACGGCACTTTTGAACGTCATCATTACATTTAAAATAACAGTGACTCTACTGTCCATTCGGAAGGGTAGATTCATATGCAGAAGAACGGAAACTACATAATTACTCTTTTCATTCAAATCCATGTTTTACATGTGCTGTGATATACAAATCTTTTGTTAATATATGTGAGGACCATGAACCTAGAGTATGTAGAGGTAGACTTATTAGTTTTCTAAATAAGTACATGGTACTCACATATTTACAAATATTAGAACCATCAATTAGCAGAGTGTTAGCAATTGGTTCAACTATAAAGTAAATACATAAACCAACCAGTTTGATCTTGTCCCCACCATTGATTGTCTTATGGAGCAAGACCAGCATGTTTCCAAGCATTTTTATCCTGAATGTAATCTTCTAATTTGTAATATGCTTGTTTACAAAGTGTGTTTTTATTGTCGGTTTTAAATTTTCTTTCATTTAGTTCCAATATGTACAAGGTATTTTATTGTAACATTTAACACAGTACCTACCCCATGAAATATGTGTGTACTTTAGCTAATCTATAAAATGGTTGATCTAATGTCTTATATTTCACACAAAAGGTGTCTTAACGACTGTAAGGCTATCGATTCCCTGAAACCGAATCTCTACGAAAACTGTGGAAATGACGTACACGTTTCTCCAAGTAAATTCAACCTGAATCGCTATGCTGGGGAATATGAATAAGTGGTGAAGAACGAAACGCGTCCAAATAGTTGAATTGAATGCGACATTTAAGCCTCTTTCACGAGTCGAATAGGCTCAGCGCATGTATAGAGGTATTGCTATCCATGCGCTAAGCGTATTGTGCCATATTTGATTGTAACTGTAAAATCCGTAAACGCTCGACTATTCCGCTAAACTTCATCTGATTAGTTTTGTTTAGCGCGTCACGTTCGGGAAACTATAAATTGGATACCTAGTGCCATTTAAAAGTTACATCACACATAAAACTGAAGTTTTAAAGAGTTGGTCCCTAACATAGTCTCTCCTTTTATATTTTTATCGTAAACGTCGTCCCCAGCGGCTTCGCTCCCGTCAACTGCCTACCTCCAACCTACCCCGAAACACACTTATTTTCGATTTGATGCCAGGACCAAGAGAAATAGGGATTCATTTTTACATATATGTATATTATTATGTACACTTATTTCTGAGATGACTTAGAAAACATGCATCATGTTATGTGAGTTCTTGTGCCTTTTGTTCTAGCATTTTTACCCGTTTGCGCCAGAAGGAGGGTTATATTCTTTATTTGCATTTTCAAGTGGTTGATTAACTGAAATTTTCCTTTTTTCGCTACGTAGAAAAAGATGGCTGGGGCTTCGCAAGCAGTCCCAGGGAAAGACGGAGAAGGGTCCAAGCGGAGCACAATCACCCGCAACTACAGATAAACCTGTGCCACTAAAGAAAATACCATCAGACAAGAAGCTCAAGGTATGTTTTTGCATGGTCAATGTGATAATTTATTTACTTTACTCTTTGTTGTGAAAACATCGCTACTTGAGAAAAACAAAGAAATTGATTCCATTACATTTGAAGGTATTAAAAAGTTTCGTATAAGATTCTAGTCTAGAGGTGTCAGTACTGCTTGGTTACTTTACTGCAGAATGCACTAAAAATAACCAATTCGACATTTTTAACGTCCAAAATTGTAATACAGTCGCATTATGTAGCGTCATCGAAAGCCATAAACTTAAAACATGGCACGAGATGCCTTATACAAAGATTCATTATCTTCATTCAAGTTCAAAGAATATAATTATAAACTTTATTATCGCTCACGGCTTTGTTTTCCGTCGTCTCCAGAAATTTTGGTTTTCTACAGCTTACCTTGCGGCAACTTTTTAACTGTTCGTGTTTATTTAATTGATTACTGTTTATGTAATTAACTTAAGTGCTTACCTACGAGTACAAATTATTGTTGGACTACTGTTGTTTCTGTCAAGACCATGTTTAAGTAATGGTATCAAAGGGTAACAAGGCTTCATGATATTTTTACTGGTGCAGCTTCCCTACGGCGATAATGGACGCGCCGATGACCACGATCCGGGCAAAGCGAACCCGGTACTGGACGAGGCCGAAGATGAGGCCGCAGACGTGGAGCTACCACCACCCATGAAACCTATACAGGTAAGCTTATACTTCCATCTAACTATATTTCATTTATTACCTTCCCATTAAGCTCTTTGACCGACCTGCGACGGTTGAAGCTTACGCCAAGATCAAATCCACCTACAAGCAGTATAAGGGGCGGTCAATACCCATTAGAACCCATTCAGGCAAACTATTATTCAAGGAAAGGCCTCTTTGATCGTAATACTGATCTCTTATGTGGTCAAAGTCAAAGGCGGCCTCTGTGAACGGGAATATAACAGTCGTCTTACTACGGACTACAGAGAGGTCCTACTAACTTACAATTCAAGAATCTCACTTAGCTTTAGGCACTTGTCTCACCGCCGGCGATCGGCGAGTAGCGAGTAAAGCTTCAAACTCGATATGAGTTGGCAAATAGCGAGTGAAAAGTTTTGAACACCGCATTGTGAACAGCCAGCTATCAACTATGACAGCCTTATCTCTTAATCTCACACATAGCCAGACCACTATAAACAGTCAGAATAGACAGTCAATAAGAACAAACACACTCATGACGCCAAACGAGTAAAAATGCATTTATAAACTAGAGGTTATTAGTTCACTAAGTAAGTAGATCGAATATCCAATACCGTATAGCGGAAGTTTTGGAGGCTCGAACTTCAACAATGGAACTAGCAAGTGGTTGTTGATAAGCCAGAACAACTAACGGAGCAAGTTTTGACTACACTCACGCTCGCAGGCGGCAACTAAACTTCTTTGCAGGGGGCGTCTACACCAAACCGCTGGCCCGCCCAACCCTGTACAGTTATTAACAACTCGTTGATAAACACGCCATTTTTTTATAACACTTTGAGCATTTTAGTACAAGTTACACAGAATCGCGCGAAGAAATTGAATGTTCGCACATAACAATAACTAGGTTAAATGTTTACTACGTTGTTGACACCGGCGCGGACCGTAAGGGTGCGGGCACATGATGCGCGGGGAAAATGAGGTTGAATAAGTCGTTAAGGCAGGCGCAGAGAGTAGCTGATTTTAAAATGAGAATCACGTCTAAACGGCTGGTAGTAATTTTTCGGAAAAAATGTATGTTACATATAAGACTATTTTTCTTAATAATTTGATGCCTATATGAAAATTTTTGAGTTTTATTCGTTCAAAATAGTGTAATTAATTTGTAAAGTTATGTCTAACACGGACATGAAAACGACAATCAGACGTATTTTAATGGAATTTACAATATCAAAGACAATTTCACTATCTACATTTTGATATACGGCTATTTTTTTTTGAAGTCTTACAATAATTTGGTACATACAAAAAAATACAAAATTTTCGGTCGCGCGGGTGTTAAATGATTGCGCGTTTTGTTCCCTCAAGGTCACTGGGCAAGTGAAATCATCGTATTCACTCATTGTGGGCAAGTGAAATCATCGTATTCACTCATTGTGGGCAAGTGAAATCACCGTAATCACTCATTGTGGCCGTACATGGTGACTCCGTGCCCTTAGTGCCACAATAACTGGCGCGGTTTACTAATTAATTTCGTTGTTAGGACATTCATGAGGGGTGCTGTAACATGCGTATTATCAAGCTAATTTTACGGATATTTTCCTCTTTCTTTTTTATAAGGAAATGGGAAAACCAGACCGAATGACTAAATTCAGTAATCCTCATGACCAAGTTTGCGTTATATCACAATGGCGTGTCATACAGTACGAGTAAGTTTGTTATAAGTAGATTCTTTGTTCCAGCAGTACCTACTTGTATCTGGATAGATCCAGCAGTACCTAAGTATCTATTAGATTGTCATTGAATGTGTTAACAATTTTCAAAAACTTGACTTTTTCCACCATCGTAAACCACTTATTTATTGATATTAGGTTCTGGTGACGTAACGCCCACTAAAATTAGATCGTGTTTAGTCTATAAAAATGGTTTGTTTTCCTTCTTCATTCATGTTATACTGCAGAGAAGTATTATGGTAGGTTAACTGTACAAAGAAAAACATGGAATAATAGACTGAATTTTTTGAAGAAAAAATACTTAGCCCAACTGCTAATTAGATCAATAAAGATACTCTAGCTCGCCATAACGATGGGAGAAGTAGTGAATGAACTCTTGACAAAAGAAATGAAGGTAGTAAAGAAATCTATTCAATACTCTGGCTATAACAATGACGTTGTCAAAATGAGGACTTGAAAGTGGCAGCAGTTGGTCTAAAAAGGCCACTTTAGCAGAATCAGAAAGCACATCACTCTACCGTTACCGCTACCGTCACTGTCAAATTTTCCCGATCAACCTTGAACCTAATGCTTGAGCGATAAAGATGAAAAGGAAATTTGGCAGATTGTTGTGTGATTAATATTATGATTCTGCTAAAGTGGCCTTTAAAGACCCACAGAAGTTCGCAGAGATTCACAGCTGTTTTTGAAGTTCAAACTGTTGTAAAATGCTAGTGATTTTTTTTTTTACACTCGATTAGTTCTCACTTCGGAAATTGTCGTATCCATATTAACATGGAACGTTTCCATCAGAACCCACAAGCCGTGCTCCAACAAGCACCGCAGCCCGCCGTGGTCACGTCCGCCCCGGCAGCACGCGTAAGTACCCTCTCACTACCTACCGCTACACTAACCCTGTCTCCTGGTTTCACATGTTTAACGCAACATTCTGTCACCAGCCCTTGGGATCTCATACCTATGTTACGGAACTTTCACAACCTTTATAATATAATCGTCAACATTTTCAGAACTCTTTAGCCATGGATGCCATCGACACCAACGGAGGATCAGCTGATATTGACGAGATAATGCAAATAGTGAAAGAACGGATGGTGCGGCTCTATCTCAGTGCATGATGTTTGCATGTTTGGTTTTCTTTCCTTTGTTTTGTCAATACTCGCACTGTTCAAATTGCCGATGACGACTAATAAGCGCTGTTAGTGCTACGACGGTTTCGACTTGTTCGTCAATGAGCGCAAGTGGTTCCACTATTGTCCACCTCATTTCTGCTACATTCTATTGACTGGTCCTTTGACAACCTTCCACAACAAATTTACGTGTTTCAACGTCGAATGAAAATCGAGAAGTTAAATGAGACCATTCACACTTGAATCTACGTACAAAGCCAACGTAACCACCATTTTCCTATTTATTAAATAACTGCTTTAAACACTGTGTAGTGCATATACTAAGTTTGTTGTCTCTCACATTGTACTTTGATGTCGTCGGCAAATATTTAACTCAGTAATAAGCTCAAAAAAAAATCTTGCAAAAGAGCTTCACGGAGTGTGTGACCTTTTGAGTTAGTTTGCAGCACATTTTTTATTTCGTTTTTCTAGCGGAAGATAGCTTCATGTCATATGCATGTCGAGGCTTCCTTTTTGGTTTTATTTTGCATGAGTTATTTGGTCGTTCAGTCGCCTCGATATTTAGTCAGTTTGATTTAGCAAGCTGGCAACGTATAACGCCGTAGCCATCAGATGTATTCTGCAATGGTAATTATACCATCAGCCATCAGTTTACAAAGAAGAATAATTTGATTAGTCCAACGGCTGAGTCCGTACTCATCACACGTTAGTAATTCTCTTCCGCTCCTTTGTGTGATTATTACGGACTCATTGGATCAGAAGCTTTTAGATACTCGTAGAAATCGTTTGAATCTTAGTGTCCAATTAGCTGAAAACTTGACCGAAAAAATTCCGTTTACAAAACGTGAGTTTGTGCTATAGGAACAGCATGGCGTTGCATCATCGTCTGGACGAAGCGGAGAAGTGGAGGAGGAGGAGGTGCCCGTGACCCCGGGGCCCGACTCTTGCGAGGCCACCCTGAAGAAGAGGGAGTACGTTTTGCGTGAACTCGTCGACACCGAGGAAATATACGTGTCCGATCTGCGGCTCATCTGCGAGGGCTATATGCGGCACGTGCAGGCAAGTCAGATGGTATAATACATTTTTACAAGTTTTTATATCTATCGCTTTGAAACTTTTCTTCTTCTTCTTTTCGAAACGACCCGTTACTTTGCTAAACTTTTGCGTGTGGCTATGTTGGTCGTGGAAACAGTGCCGTGTGTCCTGTTTTAAGTGCAGGTGTCCCTAGAACATTTGGAGCTTTTAAAGAACGTCGACGGTCACTAAACATTGTTTATCGACCCTTTGAAAGCGCAATGGCTCTCGTAAAAAATATTAATAACTAACGTAGCTACCACGCGGAATTTTGGCTTTCACAAAAATGAAAAACTCCATAAAATTATCCAAAATTGCTTTTTTTACGAGTATTATTTATTTGTGGAAAATTATATTCACGATAGTTTCGTGTGCAGGATCCGAACGCTGAGCCGGGCCTGCCCGAGGGCTTGCGCGACCGTCGTCACCGCATGATATTCGGCAACATCGAGGCTATCTACGAATGGCATCGCGAGTGAGTATACCTTAATAGTAATATCCATCCATTATTTATACAATAACTTTTTAATGAGGTATGGTCCAGTAAAAAAACAGTTAATAAAACAATGGGTAATTAGGCCTGTGGATATTAAGAGACGCCACCCAAATGTGGTGTACTGGTATACGTACTAATCAGACTTAGTGTGACGCATATATTCCCAACTTTTATAATTTTGTTTTATTTTTATATTTTTTTGGTATGCGTCATGCTTGGCGCAAATAAACGCTTTTTCTTTCTATATTTCTTTCAAACATTACGAACAGATTTGTGTGCCAGTTTGGAACAGACTTTTTACGTATCTACAGTTTCCATGTGTGTTCTAGCGAATGTGCTTCAGCGCTGTGCGATTTATTTATTTATTTTTTCAGAATATGGGTTCGTTGTTTTATTGGACAATGGTTTTGGGAAATGGACTTTTATCCAATCTGTGGAGCTACAATAAACCATACTGACACAATTATCTCGCTATTTATCAATACATTGAAATAGGAGAAAATAAGAACTAAAAGCATAGTAGTAATAGTTCAGTAGTAATCAATCAGTTCATCTGAATTGATTAGAATTTCAAACGCTTGAGCTATGAGTAACTTGTAAAAGACTTGCGATATGATACGATATACTAAATATTAAAGTTAAAAGTTGATATACACAACTGTTTTGGACCAACATAATTAAGTTTGCCATAATGTAGATTTCGGCTGTCTTTTTACTCTGTACAATAACGTGTATTTGCGAAAAATAGGATGTATAATTTTGTTCAGCTGTGCGTTTAGGCAGTCGTCGTGCTCGCGACCCTAAACTTAAGTTAGCTCGCGCACTATTGAAGTACAAAAATGTTCTAGATATATGATGAAATTTTGTCGTGTGCAGTAAATTTGTGAGAGAGTTGCGCCTGTGCGTGGAGGAGCCGGAGCTGCTGGGACCGCTGTTCCGTCGCTTCCTGGAGAAGCGCATGTTCCTGTACGAGGCGTACTGCCGCAACAAGCCCGTGTCCGAGTACATCGTGTCTGAGCACGACTCCTACTTCCAGGAGCTGCGCGTCAAGCTCGGCCAGAAGCTGCAGGTGCGTCTCCAGCATTACTCCACGTACAACGGGTGGCGCTGATACACGCACCAACAGTGAACGCATATCCCGTATGGAAGTTGCACTGGCCAATGCCAAGTGCAAACTTACTCTTACTGACGCGTGACGGGATGATAAAAACAAAATTATTTTATCCTATAGTTTCTTAGAAGTAAGAGTAAGCTATAGTGTGACGCCGCTTTGTATTAAACTTTTTACTCTTTATTTGGACAATTGATCTAATCCGTTTTATTGAACGATGTGCCTTTAATTATTAATTCAACTTTTTCAACTAAAGTTTCGTGTATCAGCGTCTACCTAATCATTGGATAAGCGAGTAAAACAAAAAGATCATCAAACTAATAGCCATCACTAAACAAATACTTACCCTCGACAACATATCACGACCATTAACAAAATCACAATTCAGCAATAAAAAAAACAAGCAACGGTTACAGCACCTAAGGAATAATAGTTTTAAAAGCTCTAAAATCGATGAGCCTTTCATTTGGATGAACTGTTTATACGCAAGAACTTTTACTGCTATTATCCACTGAAAAATCATGGCTTTTAATATAAACCTACTTCATAACTCGCTGCATATTTCATGAAACATATCGTTTATATGCTTGTATGATGTGGGTTTGCTGCTACTTTCACGATACTTGGGTACATGTGCTTGATTGTAGGTCCGCCTTAGGGAACGGGTCCTCCTCCCCGGGGCTCGGTTAACTCTGTCTCAGGTACACTGGAGTTCAATATAAAACCATCAAGCAATGCTGGTACCTTGTGTACACTTCAGTCCCATGGACTCAATTGGCAACTCAATTATTACACAAAATACACTCAGAAAACTCTGCAAGTGTTAGAAATACAAAATTTTACTTGGATGCAAATCTGGTGTTACCAGCTCTGCTCTGACTATTGTTTTTAACTATTCTCATTGGTGCTGGGGCGTGCTGCCCGGCCCGCTAACGTCTGTAGGCTGACATACGATGTAGGTATGCCAGTACAAAGTGAATTCACATCACAGAGAACTGGAAAGATCAGTTGCGCTCTCGGCGACACGCACTAGCGGCAGGTCATTGTGCATGCCAGGCGCTTGCTACTCACATCACTACTCATTTATCTTTTGTTTTGGGGGTCATTCAGTTTATTTTCTCACGCCAAACACACATTCTAACACTTTCGCTATTGAATGATTGTTGTTGTTGTTTCTAGTGTTTGCATGTTCGCGATGTCTCCGTAAAGCGCGCGGTTGTTTTAATATGCGCCCGTCGGTCTTTCAGCTGGGAGATCTGCTGATTAAGCCCATCCAACGCATCCAGAAGTATCACTTGCTGGTAAAGAAGATCCTGTCATACTCCGAGCACGCCAACTGCGCGCCGCACGTGATCGCCTCCCTGCGCGAGGCCGTCGAGTGCACCGACATCATACCAAAGAACGCCAACAACATGATGGACGTCGGCCGTCTTCAGGGATTCGCGGTAAGGACCTACTATATTATACTTTACCTACTATATTATTTTCTGCAAAATATTTCAGCCAATGCGATTTTTTTCATGCTTAGAAAGCAAAGCGAATCTAGCGTTGCTATTTATTTGATTGCTATAGCCGCTCAGAGCAAAGCGCCTTAGCCAATTCCATATCGCGTAAGCCGTAAGCAGCGAACTCGTGCCAGCGTGCGTAAATGTTATAGTTGACGTTAGTCAAGTTATGACTGCACATTCTGCTGTTCGAGTCCCAGCAAATCCGAGTTAAAAATTAAGCCAGCTGAGCATATTGAAGGCTAAGCGTCATCTGCGAGCTGTCGCTTTGAAACTCCATATTCATTGGGAAACAAAGTTGTTCAACAGGGGTTCAGCAACAGGTTTTTGTTTTGCGGTGTTGCTGGCTAACTAGAATGTTGCTATGTTGCTAGTCGCACACGTACATGCGCTACAAGGAATGTTACAATGTAGTTGGTAATATGGGGTGTTACAATGATGCTGGCAGTATGCTAATGTCCCAATTCATGATTAACAGAAGTCATTGTTTAAGTGGTAACACTTCTGCGGCAAAAGCCTGCTAATGGAAATTACGAGCAACAAACTTGCGAAAACTTGACTTTGTTTCCAATGAATACACGGCGTTAGTATTACAGTTATTTATTCCAAATTACGAAACGCGAGCAAGTTACCAAGATGCGACTTGTTGGTTTCCAGGGCAACATAACCGCCCAAGGCAAGCTGCTGATCCAGGAGTACATGGTGGTGTCGGACGTGCTGAGCGGCAGCGACAAGGGCAAGGAGCTGCAGGTGTTCCTGTTCGAGCAGTGCGTCATCTTCAGCGAGGCCGTCGGCAAGAAGAGCCAGTACAGCAGCCCCACCTACAACTACAAGGCTCACATCCAGGTGAGGCTATAAGACCAGATGGTCTTGCTTCATTAAAGCGTCATTTACACGATGCTAGTTTCTTACCTCGAACATACGATTCTCGAAAGTAAAAATGTGATCATGTAAACATCTTAAACGATATCGTCAGTGGAAGGGCGATAATCGCCTCGCCTTTGAATACTGTATTTCTCCGTGTTAAAAAAATTGAAAGCAAGAAAATTGTACTTCGAGTTCACGACACCTGACCTCACACGTGACCTCGAAGGGCGAGTCTCGCATGCAAATCGGTTTGAATCGATTTGTACGATACTCGCATGAATTTGAAAAAACGTCATACGAGATTGTGTTTAGACGAGTCGAGAAATCGTAGTCAAATATCGCATTGCATTGTGTTATCGTTTAAACAAAACTCTAGGCGATTATTACCTTACTATTATCGTAGGACATACTCGTAGCCGAGTTTTTGTTTTTTGGTTTAATGTAAACGTGCGGATGCGATAATCGTATACGACTTTTCGCCCCAAAACATTCGAGAAACTCGTAAATGGCGCTTAATGCGTTTTAGAGAAAATTTCAGAAGTAAATAAATCATGTCTTAGGAATTATACAGGCACTTTTTCATATGGCATAAATAAGTAGGCGTATTTTTGTATTATAATATTGACATGGTGTATCACATTGATCAGGTGAACAAAATGGAGATGGAAGAGGTCGAGGCTCAGGCCGCTTTCATAGTGCGCACCGACGATGCCACCAAGCCGAAGATGTCGTTCATGTGCCGGCCGTCGGAGGCCACCCGCGCCAACTGGGTGTCGACGCTCACCAGCATCCTGACGCTGCAGAAGAACTTCGGCGCCGCGCTGGAGAACCCGGGCGCCTACCTGCGCGAGCAGCTGACTCGCGAGCCGGCGCGCGACCCCGCCGCGTAAGTACGACCGCAGCCCGGACCAGACGCCCCCGGACGCTTCGACACCCGATATCTGACTACTAACTCGCCGCCACTAATCGTTACTGACACCAACAACCACACGGTATGTGTCTCGCCGACTCTATCTAACATCAGTTTGTAAACTATCAAAATAACCCAGCACTAACCTGTGTTTGTTTGGATTCAGTAACAACAACTGTAACAACTAACAACTGTATTTATGTATTAGATGCGACTCTGTTATTCGTCCAATAAATCTCAAAACTGACTTTCGAATAACCTAAAACTGTAGTTATATCTAAAATCACGTATGAAAAAAATATCTCTTATGTCGTCGGCGCACTGCCAACTAGGAAATATGAAGGTGCCGACAAACTACTTCGACATGGAATCAAAAGCTTTACATCAGTCACGCTTGCCATGAGCAATATTGTATAGTTTATCGACGTCATTTAGCTGTCATCGTGTATTTCACTTTTAGGTTAAAGAGTGGTAAGCCACCAAATTCAATATGCACAAAAGTTAGATCTGTAAGAAACTGGTAGTGTTATGAATGTATTTATAACAGCTTGACTCTAATAAGGAGAGTTATGAGCACGGTGACGGGTTGAACACAATCGCACGAGTGGGTAATGAGGAACACTGCACACCGCACGTACTCGCACGAACTGCGCGCTTCATACGTACACACGTCAACCTGTAGACGACGACGGGCATATATCACCACAGACATACTACACTCAAACGTTATCACTTCGATCGAGTGAAAGTAGTGAAACAGATGTACGATTAAAAGGATTAGCGTTATTTAGGACCTCTAGACGTGTGATAGTGCTTGATCTTTAATAAAATAAAGTCATTAGTAATTAATTTGGAGATGAATGCGATAGTATAATAACTTAATGTAATCGTATGTGTACGAAGCCAGCGGGCGGACATGCGAGTGCGAGAGACGTCACACAACGTCGACTAGCGAATATTATATTGTCCATGTTAGGTTAACAAACACTGGAATTGATATTTAGATATACATTTATTTAGATATTTTTTAACGTTGAGATAGGTACCTAATCATGATAAAGTGTAGCAATAATGGAAGTGTTGATCGACTTGAGTCAGAACTGCGTCGTGCCGAAGTTATCACTCCGCTCTCTCATCGATATCGTAGTGAAACTTGACATTGCGAATCGACCGTGTAAGACGAACAGAGACAAGCGTGTTGCTCAGAAATGCCTTGCACTGTGACATGTTCCCACCTAGCAATAACATACTGCCATTAACAAATTACATTAATGATCACTGCCCAAATACGTGAGATGATGTTTAGTTGTTAGTACATTGGATAGATTTAAGTGTAGGTAAGCGTCTGCCATGGACGTTAGTGAGAAATACTGCTCATCTTATATACACTCTGTCAGCACGCGTTATCAAATAACGTGGTCACGTAAACGCACAAAGGCGGAGCCAGGAGGCAGCAAAGGAGTGTTGGTAGGCACTACGTCGTAGATTATTATTGCTGCGAAAAAGTAGTGGCGTTGTATATTGTACAGTACTGCTGCCTTCGCTTCGCCTCACCAGACCAGACCTCGCACAGCCTGGCTTGACCGAGTACCCCAAACATCTGATCATCACTAGAAGAGTGTGTTCCACACTATCTTCGAATACACCGCTAAGTATGTATTTCCTGGCATCATTGAAGGGTACTCATCTAATAATCTCAAACACTACTCAGTAAATAATATACTCATTGGGTACAAGTAATCGGGAGGATTTTTTTATGTAATATAGAGAAACTGACGCCTTCAAAGGCAGATATCGTACCCGCCTTCTGTATCTGGAGTTGAGAGATGTTCGTGCATCGTTCACAGTATATTCGTGAAGGATACGCTTTTCAACCGTCACTTCCTTCGTCACGCTGTTAGGTGTAGATTGTTCGCGTGAGTTCACGCTCTATCTCTGAAACTCACTATTGGAGTGCTCCATCGTTTTGTATCGCACCGATCAAACGATTATTTAACTTTTCGCTTAGATGTTAAGTAGGAATCGAAGAAGACTGGATATAAAGGAGTGAACGATATTTTGAATGGTCGGACTTAGAAAGTATTGCATGCATAGGTAAGTCACATATACATTTCACATAAATATTATATAGTGCGCGGTAGGGATAGTAATAGACGCCCGACGTACACTCGAATATTCAAACTTTATCACCACTACGAATTACACGTTAACAACGGGACACCGCGCCCGAACTTACTGTTTCTTTCACGAAACTGACATATGTATTTATTAAGTGTTTAACGTATTTACAGTAATATTAGCTCCCAATCGATGATTTTAAATGTTTACTAGCTATAAATAAATAATAATAACCACAGTTTAATCGTCACTACTTATACGAAGTAACAATAAACACGAGGGCAACATTTATTCACACAGTTAAATTAAAGTGTCAAGCTCAAACCAAACCCCGATACATATTCTCGAAGTTACACAAAATTAAGAACAAACAGTTTCTTTAGAGTTTCTATCAAAATTATTCACGTATAGGGGCCAACACTTATGTTCGTTTGATTTGTCTATACATAGGTTATACTTCATCCTATCATGTATTTTAGAACATAATCCCAGGTAGTATATAAGAATTAACGATAATATTAACATGAAATGCTTAATGAAATCAGCTTTGGATGTTATAATATTAGTATGTAAGGTGCAGATTAAGTTATGTATTGTATATTGTTTGCTAAATTATGCTATGCTACCGAGGACGAGGAGACTAACACTTGATGTACTTGAACTGCGCTAATGCATTTCGCTTGAGAGCGGGGAGGCACGTGCCTGGCCTGCGCGTGCCTCTCCGCGGAAGGTCAACTGACATTGTCACGCTGAGGGAAACCTCGCTTTTAGAGAGGAGCTAACCACGCTTCGTTATCGCTACCTAGTTTATTACTCACTTAATTTTAGACTGTATTATGGTTTTAGATTTAATATTATTTGAGGCGCGGCTTACTTGCCGGCGATTCTTTTGTGATTGCGCATTCTTGCGTTATGTTTTCTGCTTGTCTAACACTATGTAAACCATAATTATTCATATTATAAATAAATAAAATGTGTAGTTTCAATTCCACGATATTATAAGATCGTGGCTGTCATGATCTGTACTAGTATATATTTTAGTATCTACGAAAATGTATCTACATTTGCTATCCAATTTCGACCAAAAAGTTTTAATTTCTTCGAGTGCCGCGGCACTTAGGTATTATAGTTTTGTAACTGTTCGTATGTATATATCGCCTATCGGATCCTAAGTTATGTATATAATACTAACGTCTAACAATCACTGTAATACTTGACTATTATGTTACATGAGTAACCATTAAATGTCAATAAAATTTGCTTGTGGTTTTCTGCTTTTAGTCCCGCATGCTTATTTATGTTTCGTTTTGTTATAATTTGGGGCCCAGCTTTGCCTAATTGGCGCTAATAGACTAACACTGAGCCTAGCGCTGTAGTTACTAACACTAACTTACTAACCAACTAACATTAGTCTAACGACACCTTTGCTATAGCGCGCTCTAATATATTTAGTGCAATAGATATTAGTCATTTATTAACTACATACTCACAAAGTAAATAGTTAGTCCAAACTTCTTGAACACACTAAGATTACTATTTTTTTGAGTTCAACCCCTTTTCTTTTCAACCTTATAACGAGTACTTTCTTCTTGAAATACTTCAATTCAAATACTCAAAGCAAATAAACTAATTTATAAAAATATGAACATTCTCTCAAAATAAGTAAGATAATCGTACAGATGGTAAGAAAATAAAACATTCACATAAATAATTTCAATTTGAATCAGCGGTAGTTGCACACCGACGCTGCTAAACACAAACTACTTGACTACAACTCGAAGTAGAGAGTACTCGGTCCCACACACAGTGAAACAAAAGCTGGTGCTCCCGTTTCTCTTTTGTTTTATTTTGATTTTAACGTTCCTATTCCCGTCCCGATAGTGTAGGTGAGGGTTGGTGCGGGCTTCGCAAGACGGAGAGTGTTCCGCCGTCGTTAGGCGGCCGGCTCGCGCCCGAGCTGCGGCAGAGGGCCCAGCGCCCGCACGCCAAGGCCAACACTATCAACCTCCCCACCACCACTATTCGCGCCGATGAGCGGAAGAAGGGCGGCGGCAGCTCTGCCGTCAGCCCCACCTCGCCGCCGCAAGCTAATGTAAGTATACGACGCTGGGACTGCATACTCTATCGGGGAAATTTGTTTACATGGACATAACCACACAACACTAATAAATAGGAATGTAATGGTAGAAAACGAACTGATTCATAAGTAATAATAATAAACCTACGTGATATCGATTATGATAGTTGACAGCGTATAGTCTGAGTACCTTTCAGGCATAAAATTGTCAGGTAACGGTAAGTAAAACATTAATTTTAGAATTCACCCGCACATCTTTTCGCCTCGGAAGTATACATTCATCAACTAATACATTTTAACAAGGATGCTCGCCTAAAATGTTGATAATAACAACATGTAAAGCCAAATGGAACTCGATGCTTGTCTCTACAAGGCGCCACGAGATATGCTAGTGAGTATTGACAAGAACCAGGTTTTTTATTCAAACACACTCCATGTAAACATATTAAATCGAAAGATTATAAGTCTTACATTATGCCACAACTGCTTGAAAATGCAATCGGAGATGGGGCTTGGCCTACATTTTATATATAACAGTTGCCGGACAAACAATATACTTGAACGATAGGTTAGATCTCCATTTGTCAAACTCTGAAAAAATCATCTTTTGACGGACAGTAATGACCCAAAACAGTTGAGAGTAACTACCATAAGACAAAAGCTGATCCGTACCTTTAACCTGATCCGTGTACCTGCGCAGCGTCAGCGCTACCCATACTTACACGCGCTATCTCAACGCCATCTGATCTGACTACGCTGATCCGACAAAGCTCTTCAGGCACTGCTGATCTCATTGACAATGCAGGATCATTCCTTATATAGGAATGATCCTGCATTGTCGTAAACTAATGAGTATGTAGCCTACCAAGAAGATTTTTTTTACTGATGATCGCAATGATGCAGTGACTCAAAGGCATCCTGCATGGTCTGAAAAGTGGAACAGTCTTTTAAAACTTCTACATAATTTTAAAGCTTCACGCTCTTCCAAGTGATCGGGCCGGCTTGCTGTCCTACATAATATACACATAACTAGCATGAAAGTCGCAATAACTGACTATTTTTAAGTAAACGGTTTGATTATCCACAATAGTTGTAACTCAGAGGGGCACGAGTCTACGGTAATAAACACTGATCTGAGAGGATGAAATGATCAATTTAATAAATTCAACACCCTTAAGAATTTGCAACGAGAGCGACACCTCACCAATCAAACAAATTGATGAAATTGGTATATTATGCTCACTTTTTAGATGCTCTCTGTTGAGCTTGAGAGGAACGTAAACACAACGAGTATATCACAGTGCAACCAATACACTTTGATAGGCTGAAAAAATATTGCAGCTGGGACAAAAACCAGGAATATTGGCATGATTGTATCATAAACTTACTATGAAACCTATTCTGAATGTGATATTCAGAGTATTCTGGTCTTTTCATTACTTAGCATAGAGTCACACAGTTAAGGCTAGCAGGAAAACGTACGTATGCGGCCGGCCGGCCTAATAAGGTAAAATAATCACGTGTGACTCTATGCCAAGATAACTTGCATTGAGTAATATGCATACAAAACCTACATGATGGGCAATTTTTGATGTTGGAAGTAGTCAGAATGAGATTGTTGGAAATGGGCATATTCGTGTAGAGATGGCAGTAAGTATCTTATTAGGAACTCTGCGGCAGTCGAGGTAAATCTGTTAAAAACATTGGAAGGAAGGGGGTGTTGACAGAATAATCCTTCCAGGCCTTCCTTGATCAGCAAAGAAGAAGGAATTATTTATATTTATTTGCGTGAGAATATTTTGTAGCTTGATCTAGATAAAAAAACACTGCCGGATTTTGTACCCGTGCCAACTTTATACGACATTCCTGACTTTTTTAATTGGAAGAGCCAGGAAAATAATAAATATGTGGTGGCAAAAGAGTTGCTTAGCTGTATAGGGTTAATTACAAGTTGTAGGTATGTCAATATTATAACAATCGGTAGGTACATCTTCGGCTAATAATTAGTTCATTTATTGAAACGTTCAGAATTAAATTACTAGATTATTCTCTGTATCAATCTAATTAAAGATTGTGGAGTCTAATTAGATTAGTCAGAACCGCTAATTAGTGTATGTACCTACTGATTGGAGTTATTATCAAGTGTACAACAACAATCTTGTAGGTAGATCGATGTTTTCCTTATGTAGCTGTTGGTAACTACATTCCAATTCAGAAAAGAACAGCCTATCTATTACATAGGGTTTTATCCCTTACAGAGTCAAATTAACTAGCGAAACTTCACAGATACATAGCGACTGAAAGAAAAGGAATAAAAAAACTAGAACTAACTAAGGGTTACATTGTTTTATATGGTCATTAGGATCATCTGCGGATATTTGTTATGTGATCCTGAGTAATTCAAATAAACGCAAACAAAACAACTTCTAGTAAGACTACTACAAACTCTTGACGCAGAGCATGCTTTTGCTAAATGGTCTTTGCTTGGGGAACGGCGGTTGATTGATACAGTATTAATAAACACTTCAAAAGATTTGTCGGGCACAGCTTTAGAGACAAAAAAATATACTACGGTTAAAAATACTCAACGTATATCATTATACGCGATGCCATTTTAGTCGTCTTAGAACGGCAGCCCACTTCATCTATTCAATTACTACTACACATTCATTGAATAAATTTAATAGTTACTCGTATATATGAACATTTTAATTATTCAAAATTACAATTATTGTTCATTACTATGAATGACGCATGACGTAGATTTAAACATCTAGGAGCGAGTGCAGGCCAAGTCTTGTGTTCCAAGGACGGCTCAGAATGGAACGGTGATATTTACGTAAACATTATTAACAGGATGTTTCATAATTATAATGCATTATCTATTTTTATTGAACCTATTATCTTAATGAATTATTAAAAAAAACCTAACCTTAGCCGCTTTTGTAAGACGGCTAAAATAGCACCAAGTATGAACTATGTATGGTGGTTGCTACTAACATTGGTCAGCCAAGATCGTTTGTGATGAGATTGAAAGCCATCGTCACGAGACTCACGTTTTCAGTGTACCTACTGGAATATCGCTGTTGGACAATATTTTATGAGCTTTGGTTACTTCTCACTTATATTTTGATTTCACTTTTACAATCTTTGGGTTTAAGCTTTTTCTTCTTTGTTGCATGTCTTATTTTAACGCTTGTCTATATTTCTTTTGTTGTAGGTATGATATACACGGGAATGCATTTCTAACATAGACTGTGATAGCGGGCCGTTTGACTGACGCGCAACTTATGTGCTAAGTGATTTGGAATAACCGCCATTGACTTTAAGTTTTAATTTATTGATTGTAAATAGTAGTTGTAAAGTACCTAAACCGGACGATGCCGACGGAGTGGAGCGCGGGTGAGCATGCATGCGACGCTTGTGACGTAGAGGGCGACGCTTCCGTCGGCAGCGCGAGCTCACCGTGTGCACACGACAGGGCCTGTCCAAGCGGCCGTGGGGCCTCAAGCTGAGGCGCGGCGCGGGCGCGGCCGCGGGTGCGGGCGCTAGCGCGGCCGAGCCCGGCGCCGACGGCGTGATGACCGAGCTGCGTGCGCCCGAGCTGTCCGAGCCGGCCGCCGACGTCACAGTCGCGCCCGGCGCCTCCGCCACCGTGGCGTGCCGCGCCGTCGCCACGCGCGCCTCCGCCTCCTGGCGTAAGACTGCGCCCGAGACGCGCGCGCTGCGCCACGGCGGCCGGTTCGCTATCTCGCTGAGCCCGGACGGACTGGCGACACTGACCATACACGCGTGTCGCGCGTCCGACGCTGGCGTGTACTGTTGCCTCGTCAGCAATGAGCTGGGCGGCGTGCAGAGCTCGGCGCGCCTCACGGTGGGCGCGGGCGGCGCGCCCGGCGTGCCAGCCGTGCGCGCGCACCCGGGCGGCGGGCTCGTGGTGCAGTGGGATGAGCCCGCACCCGCGCACCTGGACTACTGCCGCGTGGGCGAGGGCGAGTGGCGCCGCGCCACCGACACCCCCGCCGCCGCCAACACCTTGGCACTGGAGGAGCTTCCCGCCGGACAGTACAGCTTCCGGCTGATCTGTGCGCGCAGCGGCGCGCCGGGCCCCGCGTCCGGGCCGGCGGCGTGCGGCGGTGGCGGCGCGTGGCAGCGCGAGCAGTTCGCGCGTCGCTACAGCGTGGAGGAGGAGATCGGCCGCGGACGCACCGCGCGCGTGCTGGCCGCCAGAGATACCGGGACTGGACAACGAGTTGCGTTAAAACAGGTAAGCTAAAATTATATTTCGCTTTAATTAATTTAATTTAGCGGTTTGAGCATAAAAGTAATAGCGGTATATGAACATTGCAGGTGCTGGCGGGGCGCGGCGCGGACGCCATGCGCGAGTACCGCATTCTGTCGCGCGGCGCGCACGGCGGCGTGGTGCGCGCGCTGGCGCTGTTCGCGGAGGTGCCGCGCGCGGGCGCGCACTCGCTGGTGCTGGAGCTGGTGTCGGGCGGGCCGCTGCTGGACTGGGCGGCCGGCGCGCCGCAGCTCTACACGCAGCACACGGTGGCGCTCCACACGCGCCAGCTGCTGTCCGCGCTCGACTGGCTGCACACCATCAATGTGGCACATCTTGACGTTAGGGTGAGCTCATATCTATCTTGATAATTGGTTCCCTAGGCGTACTAAGCAAATATTTAACTCTCTCTGTAATCTTCCCAGCCTGAGAACATCTTAGTGGAGCTGGGCGGTCCCGTGCCGCAGCTGAAGCTGGTGGACCTCGGCTCGGCGGTGGAGACGGGCGAGGGGGGCGCGGGCGCGTCGGGGCGGGAGGTGCTGCCGCCAGCGCCCGCACAGCTGGAGTTCGCCCCACCGGAGTGCGTGCTGGGCCGCCCACCCGCCGCCGCCTGGGACGCTTGGGCAGCCGGCGTCTTCCTATACGTGTTTTTGACAGGGGTATGTGTCCAAGTTACATTTATTTGAGACCCTGTCCTCCTTCAGTCGTTAACTCACTGATGACAATCGCGACGTAACCGACTAAAACTCTCTCCTTTCAATTGCGCAAAGCCTCCCCGCGCGTGTTGCCACAACAACCGGTCCTGTGCTTCTCGCATCCATCGGCTACCCGCGAGCTTCACCAGGTCCATATTGTGAGAACCCTTCCAACGCTGCGTCTTCTTATAAGCGGTCGCCACTCCAGAACTTTTCGGCCCCAAAGACCATCTGTTCTGCGTCTGCGCGCAATGTGCCTTGCCCAATGAAGTCTGTGATAACCCAATGAAGTTCATTAACTATGAAAGCATTCTCGTTACTCGGACAAAAAGATAAGTAGTTTTGAAACACAAATATAAATTTGTAGTTGAAATATCTTCTCCCAATCATAGATTACGTCACTACAGTCACAATATAAGTTTGTAATCGCATTATTTTTTTACGTGGTCAAAGTAAAATCAACAATTTTCAAACCTTTTCTTTTACTTGTGCCGTATGACCTTGTTTCTTGCCAAATTTTATCATACTAGGTCAACGGCAAGTACCAAGCGAAACTTTTTTACTTACTGCGACGGGTTTTAGTCGATCAGATCAGTCATGAACTCAAGATATTATGTCATCATTAGATGTACTTTACAGACGGTGTAAATATGTTTGTTACAATTCCCCAGCTATCGCCATTCCTGGACGAGTCTATAGAGGAGACGACGGCCAACATCATCAAGTGCGACTACTGCTTCCCCCCCGAGCACTGGGCGGGCGTGGCGGAGCGCGCGCAGCTCATGATCCGCGGCCTGCTGGAGCCCGCGCCCGGCCGCCGGCTGGCGCCGCGCGACGCGCTGCAGGACCCCTGGTTCGACGAGGTCACTACTCACTATGTTTATCAACTAGCCTGCGGAATAAAACACACCTACATTTTCGATACCAATATTCTGACCCCGCACCAACCACCTCGAACGTCGTTTAAACTTTGAACCGTTCATATTTACAGGCACCCACAACAGCATTATCGGCAACACAACTAAAGACGTTCCTAGACCGGCGGCGGCCGTCCGGTCACGGCAACGCGCTGCACTCGTTGCGCTCGCCCAACGACACCTGACGCAGCGCCGACGCCGCCCGCACCGACCCCGCCCCGGGACCACACTAGCACTACTCGATGCATATGTGCTCAACAGCTACACTCTCGCCCATCACTTACTATCACGAGCAGACCAGTCTGCTGCGTAAGCCGACCAGTTCACACGTGATTAAGTGCCATGTGCTGAATCGCAACCCTCGACTACGTTAGACATCATTCTTGAATATCATGTCCTAGCGTGTATGCATCGACGTCTCGTTTGACACGACAAGTGAAGCGTCGCTTCTCGAACTGAAATCAACCGAAGCAATATGAAAACATTGCCTTCATCAATGTTTCCAGATAATAACCATTATTCTTGTAGCCAACATGTTATGTGCAAGTAATTAAGGAACAAAGGCGCTAGCCAAATGTAGATCTTATTCAATATTCACTCAATAGGATTACTTTATTTTCTCATAAGCTGTAGTTTACTATAATTGTTCTATAGTCAATGTGCCCACCTGTTGAGTTTGGTATTTTTAGTTATTTGAAATTCGTTCGCAACTTGTTTGCCGACTTTTAAACATTTTTATTTGAAATTTCCACCAAAAGTTCTGGCGCCGCCGTCAGCAAGACTAGTCGTAAACTCGACCTTGATAAGCCGCATATTGTAAAACAAATGACCAATCTGGAACTGTTGGCGGTTTGTAAAGTTTTAATATTCCTAAAGTGGCCGATTTTAATGAAAAGTGTCTGTGATTTATGCTAAAATGAATTTTTCATGCTTATTCCTAATTTTATCGTATGTACTTGTAAAATTAAATAAATAATAAATTAATTAAACATACACTATCGAATTGTATATAGAATTAAGTTTTAGTGCGTCATCTTTATCCTAATTTGTGACCAAAATGCAAATTTTTAATCGTGTATGTCTGATGTATCACGACGCATTATAGTATATACGTGAGATATTATGTAGTACCTATATGTTAGTTTTACGATGGAATGTACGCCGCTACACTGCCGCTGAGCTCTGCCAACTGCGAGCAACAGACGCCTTTCCAATGAACTAATGTAACTTTAGATATTGTAAGTAAAGTATTACTTTGGACAATTGTAAGCTTTTAACTCAGTCGATATAAACACAGAAACAACTATTATAAAGGAATCACTAAGATAAGATATACTGCTTATTAATTGTAATAGAATGACAGAAGTGGGGTGCATTCAGAATAAATATAGGAAAATACTTGTACATGTTCTAACTTTAAATATTATTCACACATTCAGTTCCTTTTCCTGTGCTCAATTGCATTTGAGCGTTTGTATTGCATGAATTACGTCATTAGTTTCAGATTTCTATAAAATAACTTAAACCTTGGTTATCCTGAGTTGTTAGAACATGAAAGACGCCTTAATGAGCTGTGATTAATGTGAGCATTTTTATTGATTGAGATTAAAATGAGTTCATGCTAAGTTATCAGTTCGGTTTTCCGTTTTGTTAAGGTGTTCACCACTGTCTTACGGTACGCACAAATCTCCAAAGACGCTTCATTTAAACAGCTATTCTAACTGAAGGGATCAGACCAAAGTTTTGTGATCTAAGTCAATAGTGCGAGGAGACCGTTTGTGAAACAAATCGATGCTCTCGATGTATGAAGCGTGGCCTGACTGCGTCAGTGTTGCCCGTATGTAATCCAGCCTTTCTTTCATTTGCCTTTTCACTGTTGCCTCCAGTCTGTATCAATAAGTAGCAAGCTACCCGCCATTGTCATTTATAGATATCATATTGTCTAAAGCTGATGTATATTATAAAATCGTATTACACAATTTTGAAAATAAAACTGTTTTTCTTTTGTTAAACCTAGCCGTCAATTAGCCATATTCTTAATTGATCACAAATAAAAGGTTCCATTTCATAATACGAGATTCTCATAAGGCTGGTTTACAGCTATCCGGGACACCCGCTGTGAAACAATGCTCTAGGATAGTCGAAAACAAAATATTTATAAATTAGTAGTAAAAGATACGATGGGTATATAAACTAATAGGAACATCTAAGTTTTTTTGACCCGATTGAGTTTTTTGCAGATTTAAATATCAATATACAGATACTTTAAAGTAACCTAGAAATTTGACACTATTTATCTTAAGGTGAGTATAGATTACAACATTTTCTGGAGCATTTCTGTGTAATGTAACGTTCTTACGAATGGTACAATACAGGCAAAAGCTCAGTTTCCAAAGCATTTCCAAGTAATGTAACGTTCCTGCGACTGCTCGGCGTTATGTTACGGGTAAATGCTCACAGCGAGTGTGCATTTACCAACATTTCGTTGTACCTTGCGTTCATTCTTTTTTGAAATGTCGGACCGACAAATGAAAAATGACCGACCGAACGACCACGCGGACCGCGTGCGTCTTTCGTCCCTCTCCCTCCGCGTCACCCCGCAACCGCGCATCGCCCGCACTCGTGGCTCGACGAAATGTTACACCAATACGCTTGACGAAATGTTACACCAATATGCTCGTTGGTTTGTAACAAAGAGGCGAGCGTGCTCGACGTGTAGTTCGTAAAAGGATGATACACTAGAACATATAGAGCGGTTCGTTGTTCTGTTACAAGTAAATGTTGTAGACTATACTCAACTATAAACCTAACTAAGTACATTCATACAAAAACAAATAAATAGGCGTCGCGGAATTTGTCGAATGGCAATGCAAATTTTTTAAACGAGTCAGCCTTCTGATCACGCCGTGTACGATCAGTCGTCATTATGTACTTAATTATACAAATGTTTGTAATATCATTGAAAGGATACGCGCGCGCTAGGTGTTAATACCGCAGGTAAGCTGACAAGAGCTTGACGAATAATATCTCTCCCGCTCTGTGCGGAGCACAAACCCGTGTTTCTTCTAATGCTCTTTGCGTTACAGGGCTGCGGTTACTCTTTCGAACAATACTGCAATCGTAGCAGGCACTGGCACTAGCGGGCCCCGTCAGTTATGCTGACATCTCTTTGAGGCGCGCGTGGAACACAATGCCGGGTCAACAAAACCAGGGTGTGGTTTTTATCGGAACGCGAGCTAGTCGAGCTACCCATCGCTTGCCGTTCACAAGCTCGTCCAGTGACTCAAGACGCCCAGGGAGGCTCCTGCGGCGGCTGGGCTTTGAGAATTACCTCTCCCCACGAGTCACGTGACCCTCATCCTCCTTCGCTTATATTACTACTTGGCAGAAAGAGTTTGCTGCTTTCCATTCCCTCCAGGGCAGACCTCCACCTTATGCACAACCGTTTCCTCCACCACCGTGGTACCGATATCAAGCAACACAAGGTGCGCCTATACGTAGAAGGATTGCCATCCGAAACGAGGCATCATCCATCATAGAACCAAATCAATTTCAGATAAGATAAGATCATTTCTTTGTTCAAAACATGAGTATACACACACATGGCATGCAAGATGTTACAATTAATTTACATAATATATCAGTCATGTACAAATGTAAGTAGGTAGGTTATACTTATTACATTAACATGAATTAATTAAAAATTTGTCCACTATTATAAACATTAAACAATTCAAAATACAACAGAACAGCTCACATTATGCAATCTCTTTGAAGAGCGCAATAGAATGAACAACATTACTATTACTAGCCCTTACTGGCCCACTGCTGGGCAAAGGCCTCCCGCCATTCCTTCCAATGCTCACGGTGTTGTGCCTCTTCCTTCCAATTCGTCAGGAAGGTCCAGGTCGTCCCGCAATCTCCTTCGCGGTCGCCGCGGCCTCGTCTGACTGTTTCAGGGTTCCAATCTTGTATTTTACGGGCCCACAGCTTGTCCAGCGGCAGACATAATTTCACCACACAGAAACGACCACATCTCACTTTAACGATCTCCACACCACACCGTTACTACCTCCACACCACACCGTTACTACCTCCACACCACACCATTACTACCTCAACACCACACCATTACTACCTCCACACGCCCTCCACAACACACAACAATTTAACTTTTAAGAATTTTAATTTTTAGCTTTTGCCTTTTTAACCCGACTGATTCAGGAGGGTATTATTATGTATTTTTTTCTCTTTTACTTGTATTGTTTTGCGAAGGCCTTATTTTTTTTTTGTACACTGTTTGCGGGAGGGTAGTTTGTGTGACAGGATGTCCTGGTGCAGATACCAGTCTCCCACAAAGGAGTATTGTATCTATTTATGAAGATTATTTTACTTTGTAAGGCACCTTTGTGGAGGTAAATAAAAAAAAAATGGACAACAGGAAACTTGTACTGTCTTGTCCGTTACGGATTGTCAGAAGCCAGTTAATCTGACTCCAGTCTTGCTATGAAGTACCGTGATACCCATTTAATGGGTTGTGCAGGTCTGGTAGGCAGCCGTTCCGCGTAAAATACTGGTATTCAGCTGAATCCGGTTTGACTGGAAGCTGACACCAAAATAGTTGGGAAAAGGCTCGGCAGATGATGAGGACAACTTGAACAAAGGCAAGCTTCGCCCAGGATTTCGTACTACCAGGCTAAAAGTTTCCTATGTTCTAATTCAAGAGACGAGCTACTCATATACAACACACTTCTCAAGTTTCATACTTAGTTCATAATCACAAACAATACGTAGGTACTTAATGTTGAAGGAAGACATTTGACATAAAGTAGGAAATTAAAAGATTAGTTCACAAGCAACATCTATTTATTCATAAATAAACAAACATTATTCTATTGTAAATATACCTACGAAAAGTGCTATCTTACATAATATTTGATATCCTATAGATAACGGCGAGTAAAAAAGATAAATTCGTTTTACTGTCATGTTAGTGTAACTCATTAGAGAGTTTGGACAGCAATCTGCTTATCTCACTGAGTGAGCTAGTTATCGGTTGTGAAGATAAATGACAATAATTTATCAAAAGTTTTAAAAAAATATAATACGTACAAACTATGTACAGCTTGATAAAACTTTGAACATTTAGCTACAGTAAATTTTAATATGAAAATCTAAAAGTAAATTCGACAATAGCAAACATTTAATTTCCGATGGAAAATTTGGAAAAAAAATTGTGTGTAAAGTCGGCTTACGGACGATTTCACGTGATAACGTCATAAGAAAACAATTGAACATGCGAAACTTGACCGTGACACTTTTTCGTGCGTGCAGCCGGTGTTCATCGATTTATAAGACGTTATCACGTTAAAAACGTCTTAAACCATTCTAAAAATACGAAGATGTAGCCGGAGGTTAATACTTTTTAAAGACTTATCTTATTTCGCCTATGTATTTAATACTGAATATTATTAAAATAAATTATATCATAAAAGATCATTTACCTAGCAATACAACACACAGACAATATGTAAAGATGAAAATCATTTAAGAAGTTGGAAATTCCTAAACAAAAAACAACATCACATGGAACACTTATACTCAAAACTTCAAATGCAATTTAGATTTACTTAAAACTACACATCAAAATCGTGTAAATAAATATAAACATGAGGCGTAACACCGAACATGTTTAAAAATGTTTTAAAATGAATTTGACTCGTTAATGCAGGTTTCAATCTAAATGCATAGGTTCCTACCACAAGATAAGAGGAACTCAACATTCGTGATTAATGGATGTGTCTATTGAAGATTGGTCTAGAACTTAATCTTGGCTTGTAGTTCGGCCATGAGGGTCGCGGATTGGAAGACCAGCTTCCTCTCCGTGTCGGTGAGGGGCTGGCGAATGACGTCGAGCACTCCATTGCGGCCCAGCACGCACGGCAGCGACAGGAACACCTCGTCCGTGATGCCGTGCTCACCCTGCAACAATAATCAAAAGAGTAAGAACCGAACGAAACATCAAGTGTTTTTGACTGCAGCATAGCCCAAGAAGTGAGTAATGTTACTAACTGGGACCATATAGGGAAATCCGAGTCCGTAAAAGGTACAGATGCTGTCAACGAACGTACCTATATTTGTTATCCTCATCATGGGGAATTCCATTGGGATGGGAAATAGAAATCATTTATATGTACCTCTACAGTCCCGATACACTATTGAGATAAAGTCGGCATTCAAAATAGTTTTTATAATTTAGATTTATTAAGATATTTTTAGTATTTCCCAAATCATTAAAAAAAAATTGAAGAGGCAGCTCATGTAAAGTATTGATGGCCCCAGTACAGCATCTTGCGAACCCGCAATTAAGTTTGTTAATTGAATAAATGTTTAAATTCGAATTTAGTTTTAGTGTATATTCACATCTGTGTGTAGGTAGTATTGCTGTTCTCGAACCGTGGTCAAACTGTATTAGGTTTACCATGTGGCCTATATACATCTACGTTTATTTAAACAAAGGTGATAATCATAACCGAATTGCTTTCGTCACGTCTGTGAATATTGCACATACAGAGATTTACTGGATTATGAAGAAAACCCAAAACGAGATTTAGATTACGATTTCGGGAATGTTGCCAATAAAATTATTATTGTCCTCGTTTCGATAAACACACAGTGACAAAAAAATAACGGTAATTTTTCCTTAAATATCTGAGATACGGAAGAAATGCGATAATTGTAGAATCCTTTTAATAAAGTCTTCACCTGTACACAAGTAGTGACTGCATGAACAGTGGTCGCGTTGGTGAGGATAGCCTTGACGATCTGTGTGAGGGAGAGGCCGATGGCCCAGGAGGTGTATCCCTTGAGCTTGATGACCTCGTACGCGCTCTGCACGACCTGGGTGTGGGTCTCCTTCCAGTTCTCGTCATCTGAGTCCAGGCCGATGTTCTTGTTCAGGTCCCGGAGCCGAACGCCGGCGATGTTCACGCTAGACCAGACGGGCACTGTGGAAATGCACCATTTCGATTATTTAGAATATTGGTTCACTTGAAGTTAGGAATCAGATATATTGAGTATTAAACAGATTTCTATGTTCACAAATCAGCATCGGAAAAGGGTAGAATGAAAAGGCACGAAGAATTGTAGCATTAAGGTGACGGAAAATCAACCAAAAATCTTTATTTTTAGCTCTCCTCCAAAGCTTAAAATACATTAGCCAATCACTCCCATCAGCTAAACATTCTATAGAGATCTAACTTCTATCTCTTTCAATATAATGTCTGCCGAATGTCTACAAAGTGTTACTGATAATTAAATTCCTACAACATTTTCCGTAGAATTACTCCCTACCTGACCTCCACGACCCAGTAACTGGGTAACACGGTAGGTACTTCTTGGCAAGACTAGTGTTAGATTTTCTGGCTTCTCACAATCTGTAACGACTGCCAAAGATCTACAAATGACAGCCGGGATCAACGGCTTAACATGCTTTTTGTGGCAAGGAAAAGTTTAAGTATGTTTGGATGCAGGCCACCTGTCCACAGACTAACTAACGTAAGCGTTGACCTTGACTGCTGTTATTATTTAGCCACGAGCTTACGATAACTTACCGCTGCTGTCTCCATGTTCTCCAATGATGTAGGCGTGGCAGGAGGTGGGTGCGATGCTCAGTTTCTGGGAGAGCAGGTAGCGAAACCGACCGGAGTCCAAGTTGGTACCCGAGCCGATAACCCGGTGCTTGGGTAGGCCGCTGATCCTCCACGTCACGTAGGTGAGCACATCTACTGGGTTGCTCGCGATTAAGAGGATCGCGTTTGGACTGTATTTAAGTAGCTGTTGAAACAATCAACTTGGTAAGTAAGCCGTAAGGATTGAATTTTTGGACTTCGCAATGTTTCTTGTGACATTTTGTTAAAAATACCTACATCTTGAGGCTGCAGCGCTGCGTCAATGTAAGTATTGTTTAAAAGCAAACAGTTCGTTCATTGTGTTTATCATATCTCTGACGTAGGAATATTAACTTGATTTGTATTAAATAGGGATCCTGAGACTGCTGTAAAATTATAATTTCCTTTCTTTAAGTATATCACCGGTTAAAATACTAGCGAAGAAAGATTTAGGGCCCCAACCGGAAAAACTCGTTACCTTAGATCACCACCATAATCATTTCCACCGAAAGTTGTCCACAGCTGGACACAGGCCTCCCCCAAGTATCACCACATCGAGAGGTCCTATACATCTTGCATCCAGCTGAGCCCGCGGCCATCGACTATCTGTTCTGCATGTAATGTGTCACCAGATGTGACCCAAATTTACAATGAAACTTCCACTTGCCTTAGGAACGATTCCTTTGAGAACTTCCACGTTCCTCTGCACCAGGCAGCGTCTGTCTTCGCCTTCCTGTTGTCGCACGCCAGCTGCTATCACGCAAATCTGGGAGTTTGCCGTTATGGAGTAATCTGTGATAGAAAGCCAACCACGTATATAGGTATTTAAATAAATTAATGTTATCTATATTATTGTGAGACCTATCATCATCGTCATCGGACAGTCCCGTGCACCCAGCAGACTCCCGCGTTCTTACCCGAGACTTGGTTTACCTACCCTGTGGGAGTCATTACATCCATTTCTTATTATCAAATGGCTGCACAACTTTGGCAGTAGGTAGGTAATGTTGGAGTAGAAGCAAAGTTATTGGAAAGTATGTAACAATATTGTGTAATTGTTGCTTATGAGTTATGACTGACACAGAAAGTTTAACTAAAACAGGCTTTTCTTTGTGAGAATATTCTTTCTTATTTCGAGTGATCTCTACCTGTGCTGGCCTGAATATTGGCTGCCGGGTTGAAAAGAAAGGCGGATCCATGTTGTAGGTCCATCATCTCTCCTCTCAGTTTGTCTGCGTTCATGTCCACCATGGCTATGTTGTTGGTCACGCCCTGTAACGTCAGACAAATGTTTAGGCTACAAGACACATAACTCCACAACACACCTATAACGCATAGCATTTAATGTTGTTGACCTCGCTAATTGCTTGAACACTGTGGTATTTAAATCACTTGCATGTCCGGTCAATGGCCATGCACAGTTTCTCCATGTGACTTCAATCTTAGTAGGTAATCTTTGAATTTGCTGGGAAAGTGTAAAGTCGATTACTAACACCCGGATTCTGAATTGACAATTTAAAGCTGGGTATTTTTCAAACTAATTTTATTCGTCGTTTCAAATGTTGGTATAGAACTACGGTTCGACACTTCCATTTCTCAATAAGGTGTCCCGCAAGGCAAATCATAATCACGGTACCACAGGGTACCTACCTATATCAGGATTGTTATTTTATTTTGTTTTAGTGATCAAGATCAATCAAAATAAATTGGCTTTTTCAGCGTAGCAGAACCACATAGGTATATAAATAACATAATTACCTATTCATTACAAATATCATCAATATTATCCGAGCGTACACAAAATTACTAAAGTAGATCAGATATCGATCTACTTATTAGAGGTATTTAACGTCCCCATTATTTATATCAGGAAGAGTAAGTAAGTACTTATAAGTGTTATAATATAAGTACCTACTTGTGTTTTATTGACCAATAAATGGTATTTTTCAGCGTACCATAGCGTTACACTAGCCACATTAAAATAATGGTACAACCATTATCTGAGTTTAATAGCCTGAGAACAAACGCACAGACTAGAGTAGATTTCCATGTGCTGTAAGTAACCTAAACCTTACATAGCTGGGCCGAACGCGAATTGCATTAAAGGATAAATTGACGACAAAATCAAGGCGAACAGGTAAAAGTCATATTAACACGAAGTCATGGTCTCAATAGGTGGTTCTATATTCGTAGAACGATTACTCAGAGTTATGTCAGCATGCAATCGTTTAATGGCTGGGGCGTCATTTTGATAATCACAAATTTCCGACTAGTGACTGATAAGATTAAAGGGACTGCACCGTTCACGCTGAGCATGAGTGGCTTACGCGGCGGACACTGCTTAGGTGGAAGTCAGCACGCCCACTAGTACTTAAATAGTATAGTGCTTAGACACGTGCAGTAGTCCTAAGAAACTGACTGCCTCGACCCTCGACGAACAGGAAGAGTCTTGGGAGACCAATCGCCAGAACTACAAGGTACTGAGGGTAAGACCTGGATGAGATACATAAACTAGGGAAGCATAGCTCGTAAGGCAGGAATAATAGGTACTCAGCTGAAAGGGGATCTAGGGTTGCAAAGATAAAAAGATAAAGGGAGGTAAAAGGGCTTCTGTTACTGGCCCAAAGAAACTACATACCGAAGAAAAATCAACGCTCTTAAATTAAATAATTAATCAACCTACCTAACTTTTATTCAATGCATTTTCATGAACAGCAATATCAAAATCAAATCCAGAGAAGGTTTTACGATTTATTTCTGCTATGCTCCGAAGCAAGCCTGTTATAATAAAATGAAATAGACTATTATATCAGTGATAAACGATGATATCATTTTTATGGATGTCTTTCAACCCATAAAGTCATGTCCCGTGCAGGAAGCTGAGCCGTGAGCGAGAAAATAAACCCGTATGGAACTGCTTCATGTGCTTTTAAACTCCTACAAGGCGTGACAACACGACAAACAACGCATTCTATTGTAAAATTGTTTTACAACCATTTACTATCAAGCGAGCATCCCCCCGAAAGGGATTATAACCTTCCGTGGTCTACTTGGAAGTTCCTGAATAGCTTCAGAACTTGAATAGGAACTTAGGAAGTTGAAACTCCAACCTCGTAGATTGGGGCTACCTTGACGGATCAACGGCAAGGTGTGTATGTGGAGCGAAGTCACAAACTATGCTCCACCTCCTGTTCTGCCCGCTGAGCCCCACTGTGAACGTTCTGAGTCGTGGAAGAAGAAGAGAATTTGTTCCATAGTTAAAACAAATGTGAAAACGTGTTGTCGCATCGCTGTTGCATTTTATTATCGCGCCTTGCATATCTTTATCGTCAAATGTCAACTTCTGTAAACATTGAAGAGTCAAGATACATCTTTCTCAATTCAACGAATTCCAACCGCTTCCTCATTTAGTATGTCGTGCTCATCGAACAATGAACTAATTATTTAAAGATGCCATAGTCGTCAGTTTCCAACGGTAAGTACTACAAGACGTAACATTAATAATAGCTCACAGACATTCATTCGCGTGATCATGATGTCTTTTAGTGTTTATTGCATTGTTTCGCTGAAACACGAGCTGGCCTTATTTGTGGCTAGCTGCAATAAATGACAAATGTTCAGATGTTTCAGCTGAGACTATCGCTGGACTTTTTAGGGATGTAAATGTAACGCTTTTTTTTTTATTTTCTTATGTAAGTAAAAATGTGTTTTTCCCAATGTTTTTCTCACAGACATCTTGCATTTTCCTGGGTCAAAAGTATAAAAAGACATTTAGTGATAGTATATCTATCTGCGGGTCTAAAAAGGCTACTTTAGCAGAATCAGAAAGCACATCACGCTACCTGTCACTGGCAAATTTTCTTAATCAACCTTGAACCTAATGCGTTAGCGATAAAGATGAGAATGAAATTTGACAGATTGTTGCGTGATTAATGTTATGATTCTAATATGATTCTCGTAAAGTGGCCTTGTTAGCCCCCTGTCCATAGTTAGATCAGTGAAATAATTTTCAAAATCCATTCAGAACTTTCAGAAATGACTTTTCTAAATTAAACGAGTTTAGATTGTTGCTAAGCAAACCACGACCGTCTAGTGGGCGCCAGATAAGCTTGCAATAAAGTACATTGACCTAATATTATTTCGTAAACGTCCGAACAATAAATTATGAACCGTTTTTCATTACTAGAGAACGTAAAGGATCACGATAGAAGTCGATTCTGGATATTAGGAAAGTCAATTAATGTATGTGAGTCAATGACCGTTATTGCACATTTATGTGGCGCTTATCATAGGTACTTGTTAGACGATTAACAAAGTCAGGATTTTAACATACAAAGATACAACAATTTTTCGCCATTATGCACTTAGCGTTAAGGTTGAAAATGGAGGCGTAACTTCACCATCTATCCTAAAGATAATGCATTTTAAACACAGAGATTTCTCTTCAGCTCAACTTTATTCCGAGGCACAAGTTTTGACTTTTTTTTTTTTATGGGACAAGCCCGCCCCACATTCCCAACTACTGCAACTCCTGAAAGCCAGAATCAACAGTGGCGACCACCAGAAAAACGCCGAGGCAATGAAACCCGACGAGTCCCGGAGAAACGATTCAACTGTCTTGGATCCTGCAACGAAATTAATCAGAAAAGTACAGCGGAGGAGAGTAGGAAAAAAATATATATAATTTCCACTTCCCTCCGTATCAAGCAGGAGACAGAATAGAACTAGGCCAATAGGCACCAAGGGACAAATACAACTGGGTTAAGCCCAGTTGCCAAGCACCACGGATTATATTTTACCACTTAAACTAATGGGTCCTAAATTGTGAGCTACTTTTGATTCCAGTAATAGATATGGCAAAATCGCTTGAACGCACGGAAATTTGTTCTGGTTTCAACAAGGTCCGTATAGTAAACTACCCCAGATATAACCTTAATACTATTACTATCTAACATAATATTGCGTTCAGTTTGCCAAAGACTACACTCCCATAAGATGTGATGTGCGGATTGTTCGTATTCATGGTCAGCTGTAGAACATTGACATAAAGGCGAGGCCACAAGCAATTTACTCTTAAAATTGCCATGACCTGTGAGAAATTGGGCCACACAGTGATCCACCTCCAGCCATGTCCTGTCCAGCCGCTTACGAACAGATGGAAAAAACTGGTGGATGTGACGGCCTTTGATGGAATTTTCCCACCTACATTGCCACTCGGATAAAAATTCCTCCAAAAAAAAAAAAAAGGACATCACTCTGGGGTTTTAGTAATCTAGAGATCTTACCACGGCGGCGTTGCGGTAAGTACTCTGGGTCCGTAATCTTTCTAGCGTAGTAGTACATTGCAGCACGCCGCTGCACTTCTAGATTGACTGGGAGAACACCCGCCAGCACTGGTAAGGCTTCAGTACTAACCGTCCTATACGCCTTGCATAAGAATATCAAAGCCAAACGCTGGCTTTGAAGCAATTTACGTCGTACCGCACCTATGGTGGCCCTATCGGCCCAGACAGGTGCCCCGTAGCACATACAACCCAAGTAGGTAGGTAGGTAGGTTTTGACTGTTAGACAGCTCTTTATTCTCCGTACCGTTCTGCGTAGGCACTCCATGCTACCTATAACGCCAAGTGCTCTGTTAAGACGCAAAGGATTCCCTGTTTGTAATACTGTCAAATGTCGTACAGCATTCGCTAGTCGCCAAATTCTTGCTACAAGCTCTCGACTTTATAATAACATAAATAAAACTTTTGTCAATTTATGTTTGTACAAAATATGATGTTAAGAATATTCTAACCAGGTGGTTGCAAAAGTTGTCATATGATAAAACTGAAAGTCTTATCAAAATAAATTGTTAATTTACTTATTTATACTGTATGCACATAATATGCTGTTATTTTGTTTTTTTTTTTTGTGTTCCGTTTATTTAACATAAGAAGTACTTGCACGTGTATTATAAACAGTTGTTTGTCACCTCAATTTCGGGGAACAAAATATTTTTATACAATATACATGTATATTATAAAAAAAAAAACATTTAAAAATATAAATATGTAGCCCACCGATATCGGAAACAGGGTCCAAGCTACCGTTGGTCAGGGCTCCAGAGAAAGGAACCTCCTGACAATGCGAGCCGTGTCCAGAAATACCGCTTTCTGAATCAAGCTAGCCCTTGATCCAGCTGCCCAACGAGAGCCTCCTAAGGTGTAGGTTGAGGCTCGTGGCTATTAAGCCATTGGCCAACACGACTATCGGAACAATGATTGTGGAGTCCACTTCCCACATGTCGACAACCTCGCGAGCCAAGTCAATATACTTGATTTGTTTGTCTTTCTTGGCTTTCACGAGGTTCTCGTCATGTGGGACGGTTATGTCTACAATCATTGCTCGCCTCACAATTCGGTCCACCACCACTATATCAGGCTTATTGGCAACAATAGTCCTGTCAGTGATGATGGACCGATCCCAGTAGGTACAATGTGATATTGCCATTATCGAGAACTGGGTCGGGCGCATACCTATAGTATGGCACCTCCGACTCCACAAGAGAGTATCTCAGAGCAAGTTGCTGATGGATAATCCTGGCTACAAGGTTGTGCCTATGCAAGTATTCTCCATTAGCTAGACGAGAACAACCAGAGATAATGTGGCGTATTGATTCTCCCGGACGGTGACATGCCCGACATATGTCGACCGTGCCGTCTTTCACGAAAATCTCCGGTAGCTATTCGTCATGATAACTTCGTCCATAATTGCACAAACAAAGCCTTCGGTTTCTCCAAAAAGATCACCGAAACGCAGCCAGGCTACGGACGCTAGTTGGTCTACGTCGGGCCCACGTAGCAGGGCCCGGAAAAAGCGTCCGTGAAGCTCCTTACTCTGCCATACCGCCCTGCGATCGTTAGTGTCAAGCACCGCAGGTTTGCGCCAGCAGAGTCCCTTGTCCACCGCCACTACATCTCGATGCTTACCCACATCGGTAGCTAGGAAATATTCCCTAAGACTGCACATTTCGCGATTGTGTAGAGTCTTAGCATTTAAAAAGCCTCGACCTCCGCACTTTCGCGGGATATACAGTCTCATTACCGACGATCGTGGGTGATGCATTCGATATGCAGTAAGCAATGTGCGGGCCCGCCTATCCGGGGCGTCAAGTTCCGTTTGAGTCCATTTGAGTACGCCGAAAGAGTGCATCAATACCGGCATGACCCAACCGTTGAAGGCGCGCACCTTGTTTCCGCCTGATAGAAGGCTATTATTCTATTAAATACCTTTTTCAGGCGGCCAAAGAAGCGCTCCCTCAACGATTGCTTCATGTCAGTAACATTGATACCTAAACCTTCCGACATACCCAAATACTTGTAAGTTTCAGTTGGAGAGAGGGATCTCAGGTTTATGGAATCCAAGAGTTGAGTTCCCACGGATTCCATAATCTCTCCACGCTTTACATGCATGACTGCACATTTGTCCACACCGAACTCCATCCTCATGGCGTTACTGAATGTTTCAGTTACCTTCAGTAGCTCCATCAGTTGCAGATTAGTGGGGGCAAAGAGTTTCAGATCATCCATGTAAAGGAGGTGAGATATAACCTGACCACCTCTCTTCAACCGATAGCCTAGCCCTGAATTCGCCAGCAGTGTGCTAAGAGGATTCAAGGCTAGACAAAACCAAAGTGGACTCAAACTATCGCCCTGAAATATACCCCGCTCGATCCTTACCGGTTCGCTATTCCTCTGGATATTTCGACATCCAGGATAGCGAAGGACTGTCCTCCAGTGCCCCATACACGACATCAGGAAGGTGCGTAGCGTTGCATCAACTTTATACAATTCTAGCACCCTCATGAGCCATCTATGAGGCACCGAGTCATAGGCCTTCTTATAGTCTATCCAGCATGTCGACAGATCGGACCCATTCCTACATCCATTTTGAGAGGCAGACGTGATGTTGTTGTTGTTAATATGACTATTAATCTTTGCCCTCAAAATGGATGTAAGAACTTTATAGACCGTCGGTAAACACGTGATCGGTCTATAATTTTTAGGTTCCGCATTACTACCTGATTTATGGAGCAGGTGGGTTATTCCTGTAGTTAAGAACTGGGGTAGCGACCCAGACTCTAAGGCAGACTGGAATTGAGACGCCAAGCAAGCGTGCGATCTCGTAAACCATTAAAATCCAGAAATTGTGCAGCTCGTCCGTCCCTGAAGATTTCCAGTTAGGCAACGGACGGACTGCACAAGCTACGTCTTGGGGGCTGATGGAAATTGCCCCCATTTCTGGTATCGGATCGCACACACGCTCGACCTCCCGAGTCCAGTCACCCTCAGTATGACTGACAGAAACCGACCAGATGCTGCGCCAGAATGAACACATAGCATCATCATCCGGCAAGCGCGTGTCAGTCACACGTTGGTCAGTCCGGTCGCTCCCAATCCCTATATACCCACCTTTCGTTACTTCGGAATGTGCGATTCTGGGTGTATCGCTCCACTCGCCGCCTGTACCTACGAATACGGCTTGCCCATGCATACACCTTCTGCTTCAGGAGGTCGATGCGCTCTGTGACACGAGATATTTAATCTCGGGGATTGACATCAGTCCCCGAAAACGCATTATTATTATCTATAGACATGGTGAGCAGTGATCACTATGGCCATTTTGGTCAAAACTTTATTTGGTTACTACATTGACGTCAACACGGAAACGTGAAATGTTGCTATCCCCATAATCTAAAAATATGGCTCAACATCTGGTCAAGTGCGCTTATTTGCACCGTGCGGTGACGGTGAGTCATACTTCTACTCTACCTCTTGAATTTTTATTAGGACAAAGAAAATATTTTGTTTTTGAACTGACACAGGTAGAGAAAAATAGAGACTTTGATTGTTTTGAGTCTCTGTACTTAAGGTGGATGTGCCAGGGTAGCCCGCGAAACTGGTTATAATTCTGAAAATACATACATCATTCGTACGCCCGCGAATCATACTTTAATCAACATATAACCTAATACTAACTTGCAAATTACAAAAAAGGAAGAAAATTTGAATCTCATGGATGTCCTCCACCCTGGGGCGGGCGGAGGGGTCTGTCAGACTCTTACTGAATAAAACCACCCCGGTGTTCCATCGCTCACCAACGCCGGGGATCGCGAGAACTTAATTGGCTTTCCGCGATTCGCGGGCTACCCTGGCGCAACTTAACTCAAAATCATTTAATTTATGTCCATCTAGAACTGCGGGTCTAAAACAGAAAGCAAATCACACTAACCGTCACTGTCAAATTTTCCCAATCTACCTTGAACCTAATGATAAAGATAAAAATGAAATGTGACAGATTGTAGTGTGATTAATATTATGATTCTCCTAAAGTGGCATTTTTAGCCCCCCCCCCCCCCGTAACGTCAATAAAAACGGCCCAGGAACAATAGGTAAATTGTAGATTTTTATGAACCTATGCTGCCCAATGCTGGGCTAAGCCCTTCCTTTCGACTTTCTTTTACCCGGTTTGTTTTTCTACCTTTATTTAATCAATCGTGTAATTTTATCACTTGCACGACATAAAATAACACGGTATTTATTTGTGGCGAAGTGGCAGTTTCAATTCAACCAACAATATTTCAATATTTTCCTGGCTTTGTCTAGTATCCATACCTTACGAAGTAACGTGGGTAGGTACGTACCAAAACCTTTATGCAATTTGGTGTACCTACGTAAAAAAGAGTACTTACGAGCTAAGCCGAGTAGCACGAATATTGACGTATACGTGAGAAACTACAACCCCATAGGATTTGGGTTTAATAATATGGGACATACACAATTTATATCATTCAAAGATATAAATGTAGTATCTAATTTAAAAAAAAACAACGGGTTGCACTCCGGGAGTGCCGACAGAAGTGAAAACTTGAATACGTGCTTCTGTCCCTCCGTTTTACGAATTTTCGATCAGGTTACGTGTCCTGACGCGAGTTTAAAATTGTTTACCCATCACAAAAAATGCACAACGCCGCTAAAGAAGTTTTCACTTCAAAAATATTATGTGCGAAACGATTATTAACATTTTACGTTACGTTACTATAGGTACGTTAAAAATATTCGTGCTAGGCCCTCTATTCTATTCCAAATATGAATTAAAAGTTACATCGACTGTAGTTGCTGAAGTAGTAGCGCAAGGATGCAAGCCAAGAAATTCGATCGATGCGAGCAAATCCAGGGATAACACCTACCTAGTTAAATTAAATAAGTGGGGTTAATTAAACATACTCATCATTGCATTAGTCTTTCGTATGTAGGTACCTATTATGATGTAGACAGATGTCTACGGCTTATACGTAACAACAGATAAATACCAAAAGTAAAGTAAACACATGGGATTAGCCGGGAATTACTCGCTTTCAGTGAAACAATGATAAAATTACAATCAGCTTTGTACGACACAGCGTTCTGCTTCAGCTCAGCTATTGTGCTTCGAACAATAATAATTAATATTCGCAATGCTGCATGCTAATTAGTTAGCAAGTATTTATCCGGTACGCTACCCATCACTTAAATAGAATTGTTATTTTGTTGCTCGTTAGTTACGTACTTGTTACTTATTTTGTAACAAGTGGAAGTTGTGAAATACCAAACTTCCGTCAACTAATCCACAAAATTATTGTTAGTTGCGCGGGTCAGCTATTATAATTTTACAAAAAAATACTTATTATGAAGATAAGGATTCTTATTAATAATGTAATAATTTTACACACATAGGTATAGATAGGTAGGTAGACACAGCTAGGTACCTGTTATTAGGGATTAATTAAGCAAAACTCTCGATTTGAGAAGCTCTCTTATAATAAACATTTTATACATTAGACTCATTTTTTGCAACAAAGTAATACGATGTTCGCAATAAACAACAAGGCCGGAAAATTGTACAAAAAACTGTGTACAATCAAAAAGGGAAAACCAAGCCATACGAGCCTTTATGAGCCTGCTGACGCAATCGGGGCGAAACCGTGCGCTAGTATGTGTATATAGGCATAGTAACATCACTTGCAACATTTGATAACACGTGGAAAATGTGGAATTAGCTCAGTACAATATTTTTATAATTAACAGGTTTTTTTTTAGGTAGTAGTGTATCCGCATTTGTGAAGTTAGTCCAATCAGTATTGTCTGTAGTTAAAATTAATAATATACATATTTCATTATCATTTTAGCACTGGAAATTAAATTTTCAGTATAAAACGTTATTTTAGGATTACCAAAACCTGTTTTTAAATTAATAAAGTAAAAAGAGAATCCAAATACCTACTTGAAGCATACGAGGGAGTGTGGCGTAACCATCCAAATAGACATTCGCCGCGCTAATAATAAAAGCAAGTTACCTGTGTAAGCAAAGAGAAGACAGCAGCCATGCCGACTTGCCCCACGCCGACCACCGTCACTTTGTTGCCCGTGTCCACCACCTTGTCCTGTCTCGACTGCAGCAACTTCTTGATGGTCGCCATCCTGCCTAGCAAGAGATTGAGGTGCGACGTTAATATACCCTCCTTCTTAAGAGATCTCTTCAGATTATTTATCACCAAATTCTGCGCCAAGCGCCTCATAGTGCGAGCACGGCAAGTGCTAGATTGAAACTGTCTGATCGCGGGGTTTTTTCTGTGACCGTGGCCTTCACACTACGTATTTAACTATCAACGCATTACATCATTTTATATCAAATGTTTTCCCATGAGCATTTCCTTATTTCCTTTTGTTTGCCGTTTGTTTAGCTAAGAATGAATTTTGTGTTTTCGTTTTGCATTTGTTTTGTTAGTTTAGGCACGAATATTCCCCGAAGTTATACAGCAGTGCGATAAACATGTCAAAGTGGAGGCTTGGGTGAACCAGTGAAGTGATCACGAAGTGAGCTGTCAATCCATGTCACGAAGATGGAATGACAGCTCACTTCGTAACCACTTCACTCAAGCCTTCACTTCGATATGTTTACAGTCGCTTGATTCTGTGAACATAGCACGAATATTTTAACGTTAACGTAAGTGAATTTTAAATATGAAAAACTACAACCCCATAGTATTTTGGTTGAATTTTATCGGACATACACAATATATATAATTAAAAAATAAGAATATAGTATCTAATTCACATAAATATTATGTGTAAAACGAGTACTGTAGCTATGGTAAAATTTTACGTTACTACACGTCAAAAATATTCGTGCTAGGCCCTCATGTCGAAGTGAAGGCTGGGGTGAAGTGAATACGAGGTGAGCTGTCAATCCATGTAATCAAATTGCAATGACAGTTAGCTTCGTGATCACTTCACTTTACAGAATCGCACTGCTGCATCGACCGGCAGTACGGACTGCGGTACCTCAAGCACGTATCTGCATCTAGGTACCTTCTTGAAAGTCAAACTAGGGTACAAGTTCTCAATTAAGTACCTCGGTTCTTTGAAGTGAAAACACACATCGAAAAAATTTTACGATCAATTTGAATGATCGAAAACTTTTTGTTAGGTACGGTAGATTATATTATGATTTCTTCTTCTTTTTAGATTCTTTATTTAAAAATATATAATTAGAATATAAAACAGTTCAATTGTTATCCATATAAAAAGGCTTTCAGTCCTAGCTTACGCTAATTCAGAATTCTGATTTAGTCAATTTTAACGGATTTAATATACTTTTTCGCGGAAAGTTGTTATTAAAAAAATGCCAAGAGGATTATCAGAAGTTTTACGAGCAAGAATAGTAAGTTTGAGGGAAGAAGGATACACCACGAGAGAAATATCACGCAGAGTTGCTATATCCTAATCGTGTGTCGTGACTATGTTGCAGATGTATCACGGGATGGGTAATTTAGCTGACCGACCCTGCAGTGGTCGACCAACTGTTTGGACTGCTGCCCAAAAGCGCTTTATTAAATTGCTGGCAGCCCGTGACCCAAAATGCAACGCTACTAAATAAGAGCAGAAGTTCGGGCCGCCTCTGGGCTTGAAGTTAGCACAGACCATTCGGAATTGCTTGTACCAGGCTGAATTACGAGCACGGAGGTCTTGGCGAGTGCCTCTGAATTCCCGGCAATGTCGACGACGGAAATTGCAGTAGGCTAGGCTTCGGCAAATTGAAAAACAAAACCAATTGGCAAAACTGTCTCTACGTCGACGAATCGCGAATCAGTACTCATCCAGATACCTAACCGACGTGCCCCGTGTCTGAAGAAGACCAGGAGACCGTGAAAGGCAAAGAACTGCCACAGGAACAGTTCAGCAAGGCGGGAATCCGGTGTACTTTTGGGGTGGTATTATGATTGGAGCTATAACGCCTTTGATCCTATATCGAGGCTTCATGACAGCAGACATGTATAAAGCAGTAAATCATGGGCACCAATTTGTACTGGTCGATGATAATGCGCCCCCGCACATCGAGCTCAACGAGTCAATGCTCTCCAAGAATACGACATCACAAGGTTAGACTGGCCTGCCGGCTCGCCTGAATAAAACCCAATAGAGCACACGTGGGATGCTCTTGAGCGAGCTATTTGGACCGTCAGCCACGTCCCCAGACAATGCCAGAGCTCAGGGAAGCCGCTATTCATGAATGGGACAACTTACCCCTGTTTTTGGGGTTCCGTACCTCAAAAGGAAAAAACGGAACCCTTATAGGATCACTTTGTTGTCCGTCCGTCTGTCTGTCTGTCAAGACCCTTTAACTCGGGAACACGTAGAGGTACCGAGATGAAATTAAAACCATATACTCAGGTCTAGGGTACCTTGAAGCTGTGAAAAAATATTTCTAGTTATAAGTTAACATAAAAAAGATACGGCCGTTTATGCCGCAACAAACGAATATTTCGACACTATCAAGGGAATCAAAATTCATAGGGTATTTCCCGTTGACCTAGAACTATGAAATTTGGCAAGTAATACCGTCATAGACTACAAGTATAAGGAAAAGTCTGAAAACTATACATTTATAATTAAATCATAAAAAGTATAAGTACCTAGTCTTTATCTATTTAAAGTAATTTGTACCTAGCTACTTTGTATGGAACCCTCGGTGGGCGAGTCCGACTCGCACTTGGCAAGTTCTTTTTTTTTATATTTCTATGGCTTAACCCAAGAAATGTTGGATAACTTGATCCTCAGCATGCCCAGGAGGATCTCCGCATGTGTTCGAGCCAGGGGAGGAGTTATATTATATTGAATATAAACCTTTTATTTAATAAATGTTGTTTAAGTTTGGTTAAACAGTATTTTTCTTTCTATCAAATTCCTGTTACAATAAATTACATTCTGATTAATTACTCAATTTTTGCTAGTAAAAAATAGTTTTATTTTTAATTTCAAACAGGGTTTTTTTTATAGAAAACACACAATAAAGAATTTTTCTTGATAAATTTAAATTGAAAAACATATCAGTTTATTCTAGTGATCACAAAATTTCTTTGATGTGTGTATGTACCTAAGTTATTTTACAGTAGAGCCGACAGTGTTAAAAAAATACCTAATGTACACCTTGTCATTCGTTGATTTTTAACACTTCTCGCGATGCAAAAACGTAACAGAAAATTATGAATAATTATTCGCGGCTCTATTTCTTTGGAGCCATTCATATTTATCGCGCAGACATTTAAATACTAGCAAACTGCAAAATACCTACGGAATAGGTAGATACCTACCTGTATTATTTCGACACTAAGGTATTGTAAATCTCCTGTCGCAGTTCGCTGGAAAAAAAATCTTTCAAAATAAGTAGGCACCACTTGTGTGCTCAGTGTTTGGTCTGTATATAGATAATAAATAAATAGGTAAGAAAAACCACCAATAATAATTATGATAGGAACCGTTGTCATCCAACAATAAACTAGCAAAAAACAGGTGTATTATCCAAACATTTATCAGATTGAGTTCAATATTTGTAACTAGATGGCGTTGACGTCGTTCCTGAATCGCGCTATGGTTTCGTTACCGGAGCGAGAGTATACCCGGCGTATGAAGTAGGGTGTTTACTTGTAACACAATCCAGAGTTACGGTAAATGTGAATGTGAATACAGACAATCAACTATTTTTGGACAGTTTCGTCTGTGTCACAACAGGCGAAGCTTATAAGACAGTAATGGAGGATTGGCAGCGCAAGTCACGATGACTTTGAAAGTTAAATATAATGTCATAATTATTCACAAAGTTTATTATTGCTGAGGTTCAACTTAATCGCACTAAGCGTTACGATTCGTTCCCAGAGGCTCGCGGAGTGACCCGAAAAGTTTCTAGAATTCTAGTGTTTAGAATGATGTCATCGTTGCGTACGTGATAGACCGTAATGTTTGGACTTTTCGGAAAAAGTTTTAGTTAGACGAGAGAACTAATAAAACCTACAAATACAAACCAAAACCAACATCTCGGGTCAAAATCCGACGTAAAGTTAGTATGAATGATGAAGACAAATCCTAAAACTTCCTGTTTTTAGTTGGGAGGATAAATCAACCGAAAAAAAAATAAGTATGTATTACCGTTAAAAGTTACACACGACACGTGCACTCGTTCTGCTTGACTCTTCAATCAAATCACTATTGTATTTATTGTTATTATACTATTGCTATTATACAAAACTCTATAATTTTATAAAAAAAAACAAACAATATAAATTAGGTGTTATGAATTAATTACCATAAATTACTAAGTAAGTACTGACCCTAAATAGAACAGGTGCTATACAAATTATACAATGATATGCTATGTACCTTAACCATGCATTTACCGACAAAAAGTTAATGGTGTTCCACGAATTAAGGTAGGTACAATTTGCACTATAGCAGTGCAAATTGTACCTACTTACTTTCAGCAACGCAACGTCAGCTTAATTATGCAAGTTCTACAATACTTACAAATAAATAAATTAACTTACTGTTGCCATTCTCGTTGCTGTGGTTGTTAGAATTATTCTCAGCCATTTCCGAAATTTTTTATCAAAACAGTATACTTAATTTAAGAATTATCAAAGCACTAAGTTATCTTCGCGAAGATATAAAACAATTTTTAAACGATACGAAACGTATCCACTGCTCTACCACCAAGGACTGACTGAATGAGCAAATCAAACCGGTCTTGTTTTATGTGTGTTTACTGAACGAGTGAATGACCGAAAGAATGAGCTGCCATGTGATTGCTTGCGCGCGAAAAAGCAGGGAGCACGCATGTTCATTGCATCAGAGACGTGCTACGTAGGGTGAGTCAAGGTCAAAAAGGTCACAGGAGCAAGGACACTAAGGACAAGGGTTAATGGTCAAAGAGAAAACTTGTATTGATTGATGTACCTACCTATAGCTTTTTTGGGTAAATACTTGCCTATTTTAAAAATTGTTAATAAACTACTTAAAAGATTAGGTAGGTACTTAATCAGGTAATTTACCTATGTAAGTAGGTAAGTATAGCAGAACAAACTAAAACGGGAAAGACAAAAAAGTTTTGGAAAACTTTTTGATGTCATCCATGTAAAAATAAAGAGAAAAGATTTGAAAAGTTGGCGCATGTTTTCTGCAGATAAATTAAAAGCTGCATAAAATACTGTGTCAGCTGCATTGACTTTATTGTCTTTAATGGTCAACTATTATATTTTATGATTTTGTATAATAACCCTTGCTTATGTTTTATTGCTTTCAGCTTCACGATTACAATGCATCATTCATTCAATCATGATTTTATAGATAAGATTATACCTACTTAAATATAATTTTCATTATTTTTTAGTCAGTAGGTACCTACTTATATAAAAAAGTAATTTAAGTATAAGTATCTACTTATGTTGTTGAAATTTTTTCGATCACCTTAGCGTAGGTATAATGGGTATGTAATTTAGGTATTCCTTGGTACTTAACTCATCAATCTACAATGTACAGATTTTACTTATTCATGGTGCAACCGTGGTGTAACATTAACCATGCATGCATGCCACTTATAAGTACCCCTGTCTGTCAACTGGCAAATAAACATTAGAAAGTTTCATCATCATTGCGTTGTTTAAAAAGTTTCTCAGGTGGAGCAGGCACATAGAGACGGAAAGTGAAGTTACAGGTAGGTACAGTCAGCTGGTCGGTATCACCCGTGAGTCAGGTCACGTAAGTAGTAGCCAGTAGCACGCGCCGCGCCGCACGGCGACGCAGCCGTGCCGGCCTACCCGCGTGCCCGCCTGCCCGCCGACAGCGAGCAAGGTGACCTTCAACAGCACTTTGGATGCCACGCCATCGCGCATGCCCAAATTTAAACCCGTCCCCCACGAAAACACACCATAACACCCGAACATACGGTCGCTTTTGAATCAAACACACATTTTTATTACAGGACTACAATTTATGAAACATCTTAATCAGACTCTCGACCAATTTCGGCTTTAGTTCTACGCCATAGGATTTGAGGTTGAATAAAACTAGATCTAGATTCTAGATTATTATGGCTGATACTGTGATAATAAAAAATTTGGCAGAATGAGTTTGTCACTGAGGTCAGTTACCTTGTCTAGATTTCAGTTTTATTTTATTACATGAAATAATTTGGATCTGGATAGTTTATTTTATGTTAGTGACCAGCAATAACTTTTTTGATTTGTCTATGAATTTTAAACAAGAAAAAACTGATTTTCCAGCAGTAAAATCGGATTTTGATCCCGCAACGACGGGGGGTCTACAAGTTTCTTTCTTAGGCGTTGTAACTTGTACGCTTGTGAGGAACAAACAAGTAAAAAAAACATTAAAGAAAGCTTTATAAAAAAGTTGAAAAATGAGTAAATTTAAAGAAAAATGTATAAACACGCAATCAAATGAAAAAAAAAACATATTTAGGTATTTACCTGTATTATGAAAATATATTTATAAAGATTCAATCAGGTGATTAAAAATAGCATCTAAAATCTCATCCATCTTCTCACAAAGTCGAAACTAGAAAAAGCATTTAGCAAAGAAAGCGCACGAAATAGTGGCGAGTTAGCTCGTGACTACACCGTGCGTGAAGAAGGAACAGCTAGCAGTCTGTGTCCACGGCTTTAGCTGTTGTGTTGTTTAGGCACGTGAGGAACAAACAGTCCAGCTGAGCTGCCAATTCAGCGCAACCAGTTTCACCCCGAAGACCTTAATAAGCGAACTTGAGTAAAAAGTATTTTTGGCGAGAGTTAAATTCCACAATTCCAAGCAAAAGTTTGGTAGAGCATAAAAAAGGATAGAATCCGAACAGTTTCATAAACATAATTTGTAGATCTTAGGAATGAAATGTTTTTTGGGCCTTCTCAAGAAGCAAGGCATAAGTAGGTTCTCTCATCAGGGTTCCAAATTATAGGAGCAGACTCTAGTTTTAACCAAATTAATCGCCAAGGGGAGTGAAACCTAGCCTCCATCCGATAAGACTCAGCGGCTCAGCAGATTCTATATTGTCCATAAAGAAATTCCAACATTAGCTAAGTTAAGAACAGCATTGACGGAAAAAATCGGATTCGAAGGTTGTTTAGAAACTGTTCGCAAGTTACTGTTGAAATTAGGTTACAAGTGGCGCAAAACAGAGAACAACCGTAAAGTCTTGACGGAGCGTCATGATATACAAATGTGGCGTTTAAAATATTTAAAAAAGATAACAGAGTACCGCTCTCAAAGTCGGCCCATTGTCTACACCGATGCCGATGAGAGCTACGTCCTTTTGACACACGTGCGAAACAACACCTGGGCAAAAAAAAGGAAAGCACTGCGTTTTTTAAACAAATTAGCACAGGCACTCGCTTTATTTTAGTGCAAGCGGGAACCAAGGATGGTTTTATTGAAAATGCTTCTTTGGTATATAAGGCCAACTCAACAGCTGGTGATTATCATTCAAATATGAGCTATGATAACTATGTAAAGTGACTAAATGAAAAATTGCTACCCAATTTACCTCCGCGCTCTGTCATTGTCTTAGACAATGCATCTTATCACAACACACGGGCTGAACGACTACCGACGCAATCTACAAAGAAAGCCGATAATTATGCAGCAATGGCTCAGGGATAAGGGTATAGAAATTGATGAATCTCTTCTTAAATTGGAATTGTACGATATAATAAAGAACTACAAAGCCCAATACGTAATCTACAAGATTGACGATTTTATAAAGAGCAAGGGTTTTGATGTCTTACGCCTTCACCCCTCCCCTATCACCCCGAATTAAATGCGATTGAAAATATTTGGGGGATCGTTAAAAATTAAGTCGCATCTAAAAATATCGAGCAAAACATGACGAATACGGAAAGACTGATAAATGAAAGTTTGGGCCAAGTTAGCAGTGAAACGTGGCAGAAAACTTGTGATCATGTTGAAAAAATTTAAAAAGACTACTTGAAATATTTTAATCTCGATTTTGAATTGCTATTCAGTGTACAAGATGATTCTGACGACAGCAAAACGGAATCGGAAATCGAAAAATTATCTGATAGTGATTGAAAATACTGAATAGTCCTAATGCTTAATTAAATGCCTACATCTTCTTAATATTTTTGTATTTATTGCAACCTAATCTAATTTATTTACAAAAAGTATATACTTTTAAAACCAAAATTTTAATTTCGATGATTAAATCTCGACTTGAATATATATATTTTCTGATTTCTTTGTTAACGTTACCCACTTTTACACACACAAGCGCGCTTGTCGGGATACGTCACTACTACAATCAAAGCCGAACGGACTTCGTGAAATAGAATATCTGTAACCGTATTTAAATTTGCTCTATTATTTTAGAAACGTTACACTGCCAATCAATAGTTTTTATCAAGCTTGGAATCAACATTCAAAGTCCTACTGAACGAGCGCGCGAAAGTTATCATCGTTGATTTTTTGGTAAATATAATGTTTCAGTTACGTATTTCTTTTTCACGAAATGAATCACATATAAGGGTACTAATTATTTGTATACTTAGAATAGCTGAAGCATGCTCCCATATTCCATTGGCGCTTTTTCTTTTTTTGAGCATTTAAAAGTGATTTTATAAACATATTTATTAATGCTCTGATGATATTTTTATTAATGATCTGCTTAAGCCCGGTATCTTTGGGTATGCAGACGACAGCACTGTTGCTGAGAGATACGTGTCCGACGCACGAGCTGGTGGGTCGCAGATCCAGTCTCTCCGGGAGGCTATGGTTGAGCGTTTGAATGTGTCCTTACAGGCTGTCTCTGGATGGGGCGATGCCGATCTGGTCAAGTTCAATGCTGCTAAGAACTAAGCGTGTCTTTTTTCCGCCAAAAGGAGCCAATTCTACCCAGCTCCATCTTTCCGAGGTGCTACCGTGCCGATAACCGACCAACTTCGAGTTTCTTGGGGTTACATTAACATCTACTCTCAATCTTAGCCCTTTCATAGAGGCAAAAGCTCAAGTAGCTGCAAAGAAGTTGGGGATCCTAGCAAAGGTGAGTCGGTACTTCACGCCGGAACAGCTAATCAAACTCTATCAAGCGCAAGTTCGATCGTGTATGGAATACCTGTTCTCATCTTTGGGACGGTTCTGCCAGATACCAGCTTGATGCCCTTGAGTCAATTGAGAAACGAGCCAAGAGGATCATCGGCAATGAGAAGCTCGTCGCGACGAAGCTTCAAAATCTTGAGCATCGACGACGAGTTGCTAGCCTGTCGGTTTTCTACCGGTTGCATTTTGGGGAATATGCGACGGAATTGCATAATTTAATTCCGCCAAGCCCGTTCCATCATCGGACCACAAGACGAACGGCGATGCACCACCGGTAGGTACATGGTGGACATCCTACCCACACGCACAAAACGTTTTGGGAACACATTCATAATGCGTACAGCTAAGGAGTGGAATTCCCTGTTAGAGTCTGTGTTTCCTGGTAGCTACAACCTGGGAGTCTTTAAGTCAAGAGTGAATAGGTTACTTCTAGGCAAGCGTGCTCCGGACTGCGAGCATTGGGTGCCTCACCGTCTGATCAGAACCAGGCCCACGTGGACAGCGCGCTGTGTTCCACGCGTGCCTCAAAGAGCTGTCAGCGTAAAAGACGGGGCCCGCTAGGGCCAGTGCCTGCTGGGGCTGCGGACTTCGTTCGAAAGAGGCACCGTACCCTGGAACGCAAAGGGCACTGGGAGGAACGCGGATGGGTTTTAGTCAGTAAGAGTCTGACACTCCCTTCTGCTTCACCCAAAGCGGGAGGAGTCATTTGATGATTTCCCATCCTTAAAAAAAAAAAGGCAAGCGTGCTCCATCTTCGACCACATCATCGCTTACCATCAGGTGAAATAGTGGTCAAAAGCATGCCTATCATTAGAAAAAAAAACATACAAATTTCATCATTTATGTTTTTTATATATGACTTGAAAGCGTTCCTATCTTTGTATGCATACGCAAAGCTTTGCATAACATAATCGAAAGCACAAGTGTTATATATCAGAGTCTCTTCGATTCCTCAAGTATATATCCTATTTTTATCTTTCAAGGCTTTTCCCCTCCAGTTTTCCACTGTTGTAGGATGTTTCATAAAAACGGAGCTAGAATCGAAACCATCACCTGATTCATCATCTGATAGTTCTTTATCAATTTTCTTCGATAATTCATGTAGCTACGATTCACTACAGAATCGTCCAAAGCTAATCTTAATGCATCAGTTATACGGATTGAATGTTGAATAATAAACTCATCAACCCGAACCCTCTCATCTGATTCAACAATATATTTTTTTAAGTCTTCAAAATAACTTTCACAATTAGAAGAGCTCGGGCTTTTATGGCCTGCATCAACAAATGAATAAATAACACTGCCTCACATTGGCAATTTATTTAAAAGCCTTACAAGGGTACTATGAAAGTGTGGCAAGTAATATATATTTTCGTATAATCCTATTTTGTTGTTTTTATCAATATGATGTTGTGGGAGCGTCGTGCGTGTGTGTGAAAAGATTTAAACAACACTTCCACCAAACTTATTGTTTTTCTTTTGCACTCGGACAGAATAGGCGAGAAGCTGAGAAGAAAAGTCAAGAGCGAAGGCACCGAAGAAAAATCACCGACTGACAACGTCTGTCATCTTGACGGGTTTTTCTAGTGATGGGCGCAGCATCTAGTGACGCGCCGCCCGCCACATCACCCCCCTAGGAGTTTGGGAAACCTGCGGAAAAATAGTCTGGAAATCTGATTATGCGTCCGGATCCTGTGGTTTTAACCGGGCGTTGACCATCTGGGTTTTCTATCACTGATTTCGGTGTTTCTTCGAGTGAGTCAGACAATGTGTGTTTTTCAGAATTAATAACAGCAGAACAGTAATCAAACATCAATTTTTAGAATTTGAAAAGGTATCACTTGAGGGAATATAATTATCGTTATCATCAGCTTTATCTGTGTTTACGACATCAATGTTTTCTTCATCCGTTACATGATATTTTTGTAAAGTACTTTTTAGACGCATTATAGACTTTTCCGCATGCGATAGATTGCCATTATTAGTAATGCTTCTAAATTTGCTCAATGATGTTATGATAACATCTCTAATAATGAGTTTTACTTGACTATAAGATATACATTTTTGGATCAGTTTGATGCAGTGGATATAAAAAAAATTAACTCTTACATCGACATTGTTTAAAATGGTCTTCTTCTTCTTCCACCTGGCGTTAATCCCAGCCATTGCCAGGGTCCGCCTTCCGACTGAGCTTCTTCCACTTTGCCCGATCTTGAACATCCTTCTCAGTCAGGCCATTGGCCTCTCATGCCGTCCAGCCAACGCATGCGAGGGCGAACACGGGACCTAGCCCCAAGGACAGTCATATTCATGCATCTCCGACCAGCGTACTCTATAGGGCGGCGCATGATGTGGCCATACCATCGTAGACGACACTCTTGCAGTTTTTCCCCACTAAGACTACCTCGGATGAAAGAGTTGCGTATGCGATCGGATCGCGTTACGCTGCTCATCCACCTCAGCATCTTCATCTCCGTGACGCGAAGCTCCTGGGTATGCCTGCTTAGTGCTGGCCAACACTCGCCGCCGTGCAGAAGGACAGGCCGTATGATGCATTTATATATCTGCCCTTTGAGCTTCGGAGGCATTTTGCGGTCGCATACAACGCCCGTTACCTCGCACCACTTCGCCCAAGCCGCGCCTATACGTGCTTGGATATCGTCGTCCACGTGGCCAGACTCGTGCAGCACGGATCCAAGGTACCTGAACCTATTCGGATGGTGTTTGAATCCGTGCTGCCACAGTACATGTACTCAGTCTTCGCCACGTTTAGTCGCAGACCACCGTTTTCAAGCGTGTCCTTCCAAATGTTGACTTTGCGCTCAAGATTGTCTTTGTTCTGATTTACGAAGGCGATACAAAAAAAAAAAAACAAAAATACAAAATAGTTTATTGTGACAAATAGAAATTACACATTTGAACGTGTTCGGAGCCTCCAGTTAAGCAAACAGTATTCCCAAATCTATTAAGTATTTCTGGTCGTATGTCTCTTGCAAGAAAGGCAAAGCCAAGTACCCTGCTAATATGTTTTACAAAAATGTTTCTTCCGATGACCCCAAGGAAATATGCAATTTGTTTTCAACTTTCTTTTGTTCTGTTTACGAACCGTCTACCTTTGACCCAGACCTATGGCAACCGTCCAATTGTTATGAAGACAATTCGCCATGTATATCTGACATTTACTTGCCAAAGGAATCAATACGTACAGAATTGAAGTCGCTGTATTCTTCTAAAGGAGCTGGACCCGATGGCATATCACCTTCCTTCTTCATAAGTACAGCTGAGCACTTGTCTTCCGCATTACATATAATTTTTTATAAATGTTTGAAGGATGGGGTTTTTCCTACGGTTTGGAAACGAGCCTCTATTACCCCTGTGTACAAGAGTGGCGATAAAAATAATGTAGAGAATTATCGGCCCATTTCCATTCTTTCCACTTTGTCAAAGGTTTTTGAGCGACTTGTGCACAGTGCGCTATATCCTCATATCCGTCATCTTGTCATACCCGAACAACATGGTTTTGTCAAGCGTCGCTCTACCACCACTAACCTCATGACCTTTGTGAACTATCTCTTTGAAAATATGGATTGACGGGTGCAGGTTGACGCCGTTTACACGGATTTTCAGAAGGCTTTTGACAAGGTGGATCATACCCTGCTTATGGAAAAAATTGCCTTTAATGGTATACGTGGCAATTTACTCAGATGGTTTGCTTCATATGTTTTCAATAGGACTCAAAAGATCGTTATTAATGGGCATGAATCTGACTCTATAATTGCTACATCCGGGGTTCCTCAGGGATCAGTATTGGGTCCTTTTCTATTTGTATTGTTCATTAATGACATTAAACATTGTTTAACTAACTCACATTTCTTGATGTATGCAGATGACACGAAAATTTATATGACCTGTAAAAATATTCGTGACTGTTTTCATTTACAACAGGACCTTGATAGATTTTATGAATACTGCCTCAAAAATAAACTTTTTCTTAGCCTTCCCAAATGTTACTCAATTTCTTTTTCTAAAAATAAAAATCAAATCAAATTCAATTATTCAATAAATAATATAAGACTTAATGAAGTTCAATCTGTCCGTGACTTGGGTGTTACGCTTGACTAGTTTGCGTTTTGATACTCATATTGACAATATAGTAAAAAAGGCCTTTCAAATGTATGGACTTGTGATGAGATTTTCAAGTAACTTTGTACGACCCTCTACATTCCTAATATTATATGAAACCCTGATTCGAGCGCAGTTGGAATACGCCGCCCAAATTTAGGATCCTCTATATGATAAGTACAAGGATAGGCTAGAAATTGTGCAGAAAAAGTATTTACGTGCTATGAATTATAAATGTCATTGTCCTAAAGTCTCCTATGAACAATTATTGAAACGGTATAATTTCTTAGTTTGGAATCTAGACGATTTCTGCTTGGTGTAATGATGCAGCATGGTATATGTAATAATAGATTCGACTGCATTCCTTTATCAAATAGTCTACACTATATAGTACCTAGATCTGTCATGCTTCGTGGGGTACGTGTTCCTCGGCTATTCCACACAAACTCGTGCAGGACTAACGCAGGGGTGCGAGTGCCTCTTCGTCGACTTGTTGATGCGTACAACACTCACTTTATAGAAATTGACATATTTACTCTCTCTAAACAAAGTAAGGCAAGAGCAATAGAGTTACTAAATTCTTAAGTATATAATATATATATTTTCTTTCTTCTTCTTCGTAATAGTCTTTTATGGTGTGTACTGTATGTCTGTTTTCTTTTAATTTTTTCGTGAATTCGTGGACAATGGTGTGGGTTACATGTGTAGTAACATAAACATGGAATAGGTTATGCATAATTTTATTTCTAAGGCTAATTTAAGACTCTTTTGTTATTCCTGGCATGTAACTGTTTTTGTCCCAAACAAATAAAAAAAAAAAAAAGTAAAATGTGCCTGTATTAGAAGAAGTTCATGAAGCCCTATTGAATGACTTTTTCATGAAATAACCATTCAATAGGGCTTCATGAACTTAGAGGGCTATATTGATGATTCAAATGGTTATAATTCTTTAGAGAAATACGCGTTACGGTCGCGAATCGTATTTTGTTCAATAAACACTTCACACTGACCGGCAAATTGCAAAAAAACATAAAATATTTGAATTTCGCGGGCTACCCTGGCGCTTCCACCTTAAGGTGAATGCTCCAGGGTAGCCTGCGAAATTCAAATATTTTTATGTTTTTTGCAATTTGCCGGTCAGTGTGAAGCTGTATGTGGACCAAATGCGATCCGCGACCGTAACGCGTATTTATCTAAAGAATTATAACCATTTTAATCATCAATATAGCCCTCTAAGTTCATGTAGTTCGAAAGAATGAATATTTCGAGAAATAATCATAAATAATAAACGCTTCACACTGACCGGCAAATTGCAAAAAACAAAAATATTTGAATTTCGCGGGCTACCCTGGAGCATCCACCTTAAGGGTAATAATGCAATGTAAGTACATTTTCATTTATTGAGCTTATATATGTACTAACTAATCTTAAGATAACTAATAAACAAAATGTAAATATTTAAGTTAAAATGCACTTTAAATTGGCGACACGGTTGGCGCAGTGGTTGAGCGATCGGCTGCTGCGCTGCCCATGTCGCGGGTTCGATTCCCGCACGGAACAAATATTTGTATGGCCTACAGATAGTTGTTCCGGGTCTGGCTGTTTGTGTATGTGAGTTTGTATGTTTGTAAACGCACCCACGATACAGGAGAAATTCCTAGTGAGGGGCGTTTTATTAAAAAAAAACTTATTGCCAGTAAGTGCGTTTAATGTGTACCTATAGTGTGGTGTGGTAAGTAGTAAGTGTAGTGCGTCGTGGGAATTGCGCACGATGTAGTGCGATGAAGGGCGTGTGGTGTGGTGTGGTGTGGTGGTGTGGTGTGTCGTGTGGTGTGGTGTGATGTCATGTCATGTCATGTCATGTTTCCGAGGCCTATATTGACATTAGCAGAGACCGCTGTTGGCGAATCGAATGGCTTCCCAATGTCTGTTGGCGTTCACCAAGGCTCGGCTCTCAGCCCGTTCTTGTTTAACGTAGTGCTCGATGTAGTTACGGCAAACATCCAAGATCAGCCTCCATGGCCAATGATGTATGCCGATGACATCACATAACTTAACATGACATGACAAGTCATTTCATATAAGTTATTTTATGTCTGTTTCATTTTACGTAAAGCTTCGTGATTGGCAAGAGTGGACGGCTCAGTATCTATGTTCTCATGGTAGAATTGTGTTGACAAGGTTTTGCAACGACCGATGCTGGCTTATTCCTTAATAATTCAGATAACTTGTACTTTTTTAGCGTAGTACATCTAATTTTAATAATAGGTAAATGTTGGAAATCCGCATTAAAAATTAAAAAAAATATAGTCAAATTGAATAAAATTTTCAGTTTTCATTTTTGTATGTAATATAATTCTGGCCAAAGATTGCTTGCAAATTCCACTTGTTGATATCTGAAAATCACTTTTGACTTTATGGGATTTGAAGACCCAATTACAGGGAGATTTAATATTATTTCCAGAGTTCTTCCCGAAAGACGGAAATCCATGCATTTCCTCTTGCAAAACATTTCTTATGGTATAAAGAATACGGCTTAGTATGATCACTACTAAGCCGTAAAAATTTTAGTAAAAAAATTCAGTTAGTACTCGTATAATTAGCTTTCCGACATCCATAAATTTACGTGCTCGAGTGTACCTACATCTCCTCACAGCTATACCATTGGCAACTTAATTTGGCCGGGTTTTACGAGGACATTTAGTATGGAGAAGTAATGAAAGCTTATTTCTCATAAAATACAACACTTAGGAATCTACTAAATTTTTTTCAAATTTGAGAAGAAATCACAGAGTTTTTAATAAGAAAATCTTGAAATGAAATTTTAAACCATGAGTACGGCCACCCCATAAATGGCATGGTACCTATATCTGGTAAACTACCGGAGTAATAATTTTGGATTTAATTTTAATTCTATCTAGCAGTGGACTAATTTTCAATATAGGTTTGAGGAAGGCGACTAACTTCTCAAGCTTGGAATCAACATTCAAAGTCGGGGTCCTACTGAACGAGCGCGCGAAAGTTATTGTCGTTGATTTCTCGGTAAATATAATGTTTCAGTTCTATTTTTTTTTTCACGAAATGAATCGCATATAATGGTACTAATTATTTGTATTCTTATAATAGCTGTAGCATGCTCCCTTTTTCGGCGCTCATGATGGTCCCACTGAAAATAGCGTGACTACTGCGGGACCACCTTCAAAGTTGATTTTCTCGAAAACTACGAAGGTACCAATTTTTTTTGTTAGAGATCTAATTAGTACCAATTGAGTACTAATTGAAATATGGAAGCGATAGGCGTCAGGGTCCCGCGGTGGTCACGGACGTACAAGCTTGATTTTGTGTTTTGTAAGATTAGAAAGTAGGCAATGATTTAGTTCACATACAAGCAACATCCATTTATTCATTAGTAGAAAAATATTATTTAGCAAAATATGAAAACAGGTATTTATTATAAAAATAAACGTTCATAAAGTTTATAGTAAGAAAGGTTTACAAAAATAAAATACGGAAAAACCATGTAAAACTAGATAAAAAATATGAAAAAAAAAATATAAATATAAATAGATAAATAGCTACTGTTTATTGTTTCATCAGATTAATTAGGTTCATAATTGATGAACAATTGGGATAGAAAACCTCGTCTAAAACTGGTTTTAAAATGTATACGATAGACATAACTTCATATTATAGAAGATGCATTTATGATGAGATGAATCGGATCATCTTGCTACAATACACTGTGTAAAGATAAAAAAAATCATTTAAGTAGGTAGGTATTCGAAAAGGCTAAGCAGACTATCTACACAAAACAGCGTATCACAAATAACTTATATGATCTCAAATAAGATACATTTATAAATGTACATTAATTTCGTGTAAAATACAAACAAGGGATGGAACGCCGAACCTGTTTAGAATTATTTTGACACGCTGCTGTAGGTCTTGGTCTTTGTTCTAAGGGACCATAGATTAATGCTAGGAGCCCAAAATTCGTGATCAATAGACGCGCGTCCTTTGAAGATTAGCCTACAACTCAACCTCGGATTGAAGTTTGGACATGATACCCGCGGATTTCAAGAGCAGCTGCTTCTCCTTGTCGGAGAGCTGCTGCCGAACGATGTCGTGGATACCTTTTCGGCCCAGAACGCACGGCAGCGACAGGAACACATCTTCCTTGATACCATGCTCACCCTGGAACAAGAAATACGAAAACGATTTAAGAAGATATTCACTAAACAACTGACAAAAAATGTGGTAAGGAGGGGAATGGTTTTTATTCCTTAACTTTGAGGTAGCATCCTCGTCACGGGGAATTCCATTGGTTTACGAGGACAATCCAGAGCAAGACGTGTTAAGATTTTTACGGGTTGGGGAACGTTGCCAATAAAATTATTGTTGTTATCGTTTCGACAAAATACATTAGCGGTGAGCGAAAAATAAGTCTCATTGACCCTAGAGTTATGGGATAACGATAAGGAACACGTTATGAAGCCGATTTTTTTATTGCGCAGAATAAGAAGCTTGATTTTTGGGGCTCCTAGGGGCTATATCATCTGCCTAGCCTTTTCCCAACTACATTGGGGTCGGCTTCCAGTCAAACCGGATTCAGCTGCATACCAGTGTTTTTTTACGTGGAGCGGCTGTCTACTAGACCTCCACAACCCATTAACTGGGTAACACGGTACATCTTGGCAAGACTGGAGTCAGATTTACTGGCTTCTGACAATCCGTAACGACTCTGCCAAAGATCTACAAATGTCAGCCGGGACCAACGGCTTAACGTGCTTTCCGAGGCGCGGAGGAAACTCGGTATCTTAAGATGGTTACCCATCCACAGACCAACCTTGGCAAGCGTTGCTTAACCTTTAAGATCGATCCTAGGGGCCATAGACTTACGTATTTGATATTAATTTCAACATGATCGGTCGTCCGTCACTCAAAAACCAGTCAAGTGCGAGTCGAACTCTTACACGAAGGGTTCCGTTCGATAAACCAAAAATAACTAGTTTATTATAAAAGCCATAAGCACCCTTTAATTTTTATTGAATTTTTATTATTTGTTGTTATAGCGGCAATATAACCTACACACTGTACAAAAAAAAAAGAAGACCATACAACAATGTCAAACACAAAAATAAAGTGAATAAAAGTTTTGACAGTCAAAGAACTTTTTATTGCATACGTTTAACCACTATCTCATCAGATGGTAAACGATGATGCGGTCGAAGATGAAGCACGCCTGCCTAGAAGTAACCTATTCTCTCTTGACTTAAAGACTCCTAGTTTGTAGCTATTAGGAAACACAGACTCCGGCAGGGAATTCCACTCCCTAGCTGTACGCACTATGAATGTGTTTCCAAATCGTTTTGTGCGTGTGGATGGGATGTCCATCACGTACCGGTGGCGTATCGCCGTCCGTCTTGTGATCAGATGATGGAATGGGCTTGGCGGAATTATATAGGTATGCAATTCCGTCGCACACTCCCCGAAATGCAACCGTTCACGGATCAGAATAAAATTGATTATAGGAAAACCTATAAGAAATATATAGTGTTAAAATGATATGTTAAAAAAAAAATTCGTTCGGAACCTTTTACACGCGAGTCCGACTCGCACTTGGCCAGTTTTTTTACTTTTCTACGCAGGATATATAAATAACCAGCTTCAGCCAGCGGCTTCGCCCGCGTGGTGCCTAGGGAGCATACTCCCGGGATAAAAATGCTAAATGTTCTCTCTCAGACTCTAGACTATCTACCAAATTTCATTTAAATCGGTTTTTTAATATTATTTATAATATTAGTCAGGAATGTACTTATTTATTATTATTTATTTATTGCATTCGTATTTATAATATTAGTAAGGATTGTATAAACTCATTCATTCAAGATGTAGCGCGCATGCTGCAATTATTGTCACGTCCTCCGTGTTCGTGTGCGAATGTCAAAATAATTCACCCCGCGAATGTGTGAAGAGTAGTTCGCGACGACACTCGTATACGAATGTTTCGAAGAATGACGAGGCGAATAGCGAACACGATTGTGTAAATGCGGCATAGGGTTGTAAGCTTTTGGAAACACAGACGCAGGCAGAGAGTTTCGCTCCTTTGCTGTGCGCATTATAAAAGACGTTTGGAAACGCTTAGTGCGAATTGGTGGAATAGCTACAAGGTACGGATGGTAAGAAGCAGTGCGTCTGGATGTCCGATGGTAGAAGGGGGGCGGTGAAAACTTGAAAAGCACAAACTTTTTTGATAAAAGTAGGTACTCTTCTTTTAAGTAAAAAAATCACAATTATATCCTCCTTACCTTAACATTAGTAGTGACTCCATGAACACTAGTCGTGTTGGTGAGGATAGCCTTGACGATCTGTGAGAGAGAGAGGCCGATGGCCCAGTTGGTGTATCCCTTGAGCTTGATGACTTCGTACGCGCTCCGCACGACCTGCGTGTGGGTCTTCTTCCAGTTCTCAGGATCCTTGTCCGTGCCGATCTGTTTGTTCAGATCCGCGAGCCTCACACCAGCGATGTTCGCGCTAGACCAGATGGGCACTGTGGAGTGTACACTACAATAGAGTAGATGACTTAAAAATCTAATTAGTCGGACAGATGGAATCCCAAAAACTATGTTGGACCTGTATTTTTCACATAATTAAAATCAATGAAGACACCACGCTTTCTACGCACAAACTTGTTTGACGTCACATTTGAGTACAATTTTTACCTAAACGTCAGTTGTCAGTTTTTATTGATTTGGTAAAGGAAAAAATACGTGCCCAATATTTTTCGATAACCTAACTGACGGACTAAATAGAATCTTTTTTTTTCTCAGGAATCGTCTCTCTAGTGTTGCCGAAACTCTACAGGGGGGTCTAAAAAGCTACTGTCTAAATTTCCCAATATAATTTTAATAGCTCACAGACATTCATTCGCGTGATCATGATGCCTTTTAGTGTTTATTGCATTGTTTCGCTGAAACACGAGCTGGCCTTATTTGTGGCTAGCTGCAATAAATGACAAATGTTCAGATGTTTCAGCTGAGACTATCGCTGGACTTTTTAGGGATGTAAATGTAACGCTTTTTTTTTATTTTCTTATGTAAGTAAAAATGTGTTTTTCCCAATGTTTTTCTCGCAGACATCTTACACTTTCCTGGGTCAAAAGTATAAAAGTACATTTAGTGATAGTATATCTATCTGCGGGTCTAAAAAGGCCACTTCAGCAGAATCAGAAAGCACATCACGCTACCCGTCACTGGCAAATTTTCCCAATCAACCTTGAACCTAATGCGTTAGCGATAAAGATGAAAATGTTTGACAGATTGTTGCGTGATTAATATTATGATTCTCCTAAAGTGGTCATTTAAGCCCCAGAAATGGACTTAGCAGGTTTGTCAATCAGGCTGATGAAATAACAATTTTGAAAAATTAATAGTAAAAAGATTTCGGGACATCAGCGTCCTCTTACGTGCGTGTAGGACTGTGCCAAAATGTAATTATTTAAACACAAGTGGAGCCAAATGGTTCTACTTGGGGCCGGAGAACTTGCTTACGAGATGCTCGCGGGTGGAGGTGCTGCCTCTTACTTCAGCGATATTATTTTGTAATTTATATCTCCTTATAATTTTATATAACGTTACACATTTCTACTGCATATTATGGATAAGTTACAACTCAAAAAATAAGATTGGACGTAGGCTTTTTTGTTAATATACATATAAAAGGATCACCTTTTCTATGCGTAATTGCATACAGTTCTAGTCTATCAATAAATAATAATTTAAAACCGTCATATTTCGATCCTCGCAAAATGTATTAGGTGCTTGCCGTTGAACAACAATAGGCTCTACCTATTTAGTCTGTCAGAGTAGGTATTGAAAAATAATGGACATGTATTTTTTGTTTTTGTAAATCAATGAATAATGACAAAGATCAGAACCATAAATATAATAAAGGAGATAAGCCCGTTAGACGAAAATGTACCGGAACCCAGCTGTGTCGCCACTATGCCCCTTCCAAACGGCAACTACTACATATGCACTTCAGTGAAAGCATACCCGTATTTCTCAAAACAGAACGTACTACACAATCAATTATAAACCTTAACCTTTCACACACACAGCGTGTATTTACCATGTACCGTATAACTTACGCACACAAAAACAGCTCGCGCTATCGTTATGCTATGCAAAAGTAATTTATTTTTCATATATGCTTAGTGATTGACTAAATCGGAAACTTATCGAATCTTCTATTTATTATAGTACAAAGAAGGTTTTTTGCGGTCCTAAAAATTAAATAAATAGAAAATGGTATGTCCAGAAAATATAAAAAACACTCCACCGATTATTAACATAAAATTTAATTAACTTAATTTACGAAAGTTAGTTACGAATTTCACTACTACGCTGAAATATAATTAAATTAAGTATTAGGTCTTTACCTATGAAATTGCCGTTTTGCAGTACTGGCCATTTCAAATCAAAATAATTTTTGTTCGGCTAAGAATTCTAATTTCAAATTAATTTTATTTTAAAAACATGGTTTTTTTCCAAAAGTAGTCATTTGTTTATTGATTAGTGTTACATTTTTATCGCATTTCAATCTTTTTCGTCATCATGGATACGTTAAAAATTCGAGTAATTATGGAATATGAATACCGTCGTGGCAGCAACGCGGCACAAGCGGCACGCAACATCAACGACGTTTACGGAGCTAACACTACAAACCAACGCATCACCTGTTATTGGTTTGCTCGCTTCCGTTCTGGAAATTTTGACCTGAAAAATGAACCTCGCGGTCGTCGGAAGACTTTGGTCGACAATGACGAATTAAAGGCGATTGTGGAAGCTGATGATACACAATCTACGGCTGAATTAACAGCAGCTTTCGACGTTAGCGTCAAAACAATATTGGTCCATTTGCGTCAAATTGGCAAGGTAAAAAAGCTTGACAAATGGGTGCCCCACGAACTCAATGATCGCCAGCGCGAAGTACGCGTCGAGTCGAGACGTGCTTTGCACTGCTCAACAGACACACAAATGAAGGAATTTTGAACCGCATTGTTACCTGCGATGAAAAATGGATTCTGTTTGATAACCGCAAGCGCTCAGCAAGTTGGTTGGATGGCCTAAACGAAAACTTACCCATAGAAAAGTGATGGTCACTGTTTGGTGGTCTAGCGCCGGTGTGATTCATCACAGCTTCTTACCAAACGGGGTGAGCATTACTGCAGATGTGTACTGTGAAGAACTGAACACAATGATGGAGAAGCTGGCACATCTCCAACCAGCATTGGTCAATCGCTCGTCTCCGCTGCTCCTGCACAACGCGCGACCTCATACTGCACAGCAGACGGTCTCCAAGTTGCATGAACTGGGGTTGGAAGCTCTCCGTCATCCGCCCTACTCACCAGACCTTGCGCCTACAGACTACTTCTTTTTCCAGAATTTGGATAACTTCTTGGCGGGAAAAAAATTCAATACCCGAGAGGCAGTACAAAATGCCTTTGAAGAATTTGTTGCCTCCGTCCAGCTGATTTCTTTAAGAAGGGCATCAATAAACAGCCACTGCGTTGGCAAAGATGCATTGATTGCATGGGTGATTACTTCGATTAATACAAATAAAAAATACATGAAAAGAATTCGTTTAAATTTTTTCATACAAAACGGCGATTTCATAGGTATAAATATATAATTTATATAAATTGTTATTTTTCGAAGATCTAACTGGGTTAAAATGGTTGACATATTGAAAAATAAACTATTATAGCAAGATTTCCTTCGTCAATCGACATTATTGCCGATAACCTACGCAAGTGGCTCTGCAAAGGACATCACTAGCTTGTCGCAAGAAGCAGCGGCCGTAATAAGCGATGAATCCGCATACTAAAGAATCGTTTTGTGATCTTTACATTGCTTGTTCAGACACTTTGTGACTAACTTAAGTAGTGGTTGAGGAGCAATGTATTCTTTGCAAAAATAGTACAGTCGCTGTGATATTTGAACAGAAGAATGACATAGTAAAAGTAAGACATATTTTACGATTTGTTGTTTTTCATGATTTTAAAGACAAATATAGTAAAATACTTATATTTAGAAGTAGTAAGTGATTCAATGTTTGCAAAGTTAAAGGTATAGGCTTCGGGTTTTAACAATAAACCACTGAATAACACGGAATTATTATAATTTCAGCCGATCGCAGTCGAAAGCGCACTAGTTCGCCGAGACGACCATTTGCCTATGACATGATAAACGTGAGCATGTCGCGCGGACACTGACGCGCCCCCTTGCCACAACTCCTGTTTTTTTATATTTCAATAATCAGAACGCACTAAAAATTATACCACGGCGTGACGTATTGAGAGTTTAAAAAAACATCGTATCTTCGTCTATTTTGGTTTACGTAACGTAACAAAAGAAAAAAAAAACGGGTCAAATACTTTTTGATAATCTACTTGACGGACTAAATAGATTTTTTCAGTGGACAAGCCTATTATGAGAGTTTGCTAGGATATTTTAAAGAATGGGTCGGTCCCTTCGTATGCAAGTCCGCCCCTTCATTGGTTAAGTTTTTAGGGTTCCGTACCCAAAGATAACCAACGGAACCCTATTACTAAGCCTCCACTGTCCGTCCGTCCGTCTGTCTGCCTGTCAGCGGGCTGTATCACAAGAACCGTAATAGGTAGACACTTGAATCTTTCACAGATTGTGTACTTATATTGCCACTATAACAACACATAATAACAATTAAGGTTACGGAACCCTTCGTGTGCGAGACCGACGCGCACTTGACCGGTTTTTTGGACATTAATTTGCTTAATATCAATGTAAAATCTCGAATGTCTTCAAAAGTCCAACAATAACTTACCGCTGCTGTCTCCATGTTCTCCGATAATGTATGCGTGGCAAGAAAACGGAGCGACGGTCAACTTCCGGGACAGCAGGTAGCGGAACCGACCGGAGTCCAAGTTAGTACCCGAGCCGATTATTCGGTGCTTGGGTAGGCCACTGAGCTTCCACGTCACGTAGGTGAGGACATCTACTGGGTTACTCGCGATTACAATGATCGCTTTCGGACTGTGATCTAGTATCTGTGAAAATAATGACTGCGTTATAAAGAAAATGTATGCATTCATTAAAATAAGCAAGAAAAACCACTGATTATGAAGTAAGACAATTCACTGACGTTGACACAGCTCGGCTAGTATATTTTAGTTATTTCCATAGCGTTGTCTTACGGTATCCTTTTGTGGGGTAAAGCTGCAGACATACAAAATATATTTGTGATTCTAAAACGGGCTGTACGAGCAATATATCAACTGGGGTCAAGAGTTTCTTTAAGAGAAATTTTCAAAGACATTGTAGTTCTCACGGTAGCATTTCAATTCATTTTTGGAAACATTGTATAGGTATTAGGCAAAATATACACTAGAAACCAGCACAAAATACATGTACCATCCCTCCGTCTTCGAAAGGTTCAAGGCTCATTTGTGGGGCTCGGTTTCTGTTTTTACAATAAGATACTACTCGTACTTTCTTATCTTGAGTTGCCTTTTAACTCGTAAAGCTAAAGTTAAATCTAACCTTTGTTCGAAGGCATACAATATAGACTATAATAATAGTTAGTCTCAATGTTGAACACAAGACATAATAGGTACATTGTTTAAATGTTCCTTCAGAGTTAATTTATGACAGTTTCAGAGTTCATAAAATATTTGTTTACTTATTTGTCCGTAGAGGTCCATTATTTGTTTTTTTTTTTCTTTTTTATATATACAAAGTTGATACGACAGAGGGGCTTTCCTTTAAACTCCTTTTAACTGCTGCTGCTGTACTAGGTACCATTTTCAAGCTCTGTACCAAAAATCAATTAAATAGGAGTTTTTAAGTTTTTGCACCGTTTGAACACGACGTATCTTTCCTAACATCTGATTATGTCTCAGCATAGGTCATGCACCTTACAACGATAAATCTACGATGCGTTGTTGCCGTTCTGACGCATGTCACAAGTTTCACTAAAAATTTGGCAATGCAAACATGGAAGCAATAAATACATACACACTTGCACTTTCACTACGAGAGTGACAAACATAGCAAAACATTCCGCGCGTAAGAGAGACAAAAATAGGTAAGTTTGTTGCATCCTAGTTTTTTGCGATCGGTAAGTGGGGCCTCTAAAAAACTTGTTTTTTCAGTGCGCCGACGCTGTCCTTTAGGAACGTACGATTTGTCAAATTCGCGCGCTGACAATTGTGGTTTTGTTTTGTTATTGTGATAGGACACTAAATTAAGTTTTAGACAGTATTTCTTTTTTTTATTGTGACAGGACACGTAACTTGGGATTATTATTATTATTTAGTATGTGTTTTTTTGTGATTGACTGTTTGCATGGTGGTAGGACACGTAAACTTTTGGAAATATTGCTATTAAAGTTGGCACTAATAACTAATTATATATGTTTTTTAGTCCTTAAACGATATTATATTGATGATTATCATGATGTCTCCTATAATTAAGGAAGCACATCGATTTTTGTTCTTGTCCTTTATAACATATCATGTAAGGTGTATTCTTTGTTGGAGATCCTAATAAAATAAAATAAAAAATAAAATAATGTTTTCAACAATGCCTCGTGTAACTTACACGGCGTCAGAATACATTGACAAGATTTTAATTTACGGCGATTGCCGTGGAAAGTGTGGAAACGCATCTTTAGCTCTGCGAACGTACAGAGAAAGGTATAGTGACAGCCGCAATTGCCCACAAATTAAAGTGCTTAGCGACATAACACAACTTAGCGAAATTTGAATATTCTCTGTGGGTATAATTTCTGCATTAATGTGAATGGAGGACACATCGAGAATTTAAAAATTTAGTGTGTTTGTTTTTGTGCGCGTACTTCATAACTTTACCTAACATTAAAGCCAGCGCGAGCCTAAGCCGCCGGCCGCCCCACCACCCGGCCCTCGTCTCGACACGACATAACTCACACTGCAAAACCTTTTATTTTACCTTGGAAAACAGTTTCATGAAAATTAAATGAACGAAAAAAATCGGCCAAGTGCGAGTCGGACTCGCCCAACGAGGGTTCCGAACAAATTTGTAGGGTACCTACGTATTATAAACTAGCTTTTGCCTGCGACTTCGTACGCGCATATCCCGTTTTTTCCCGTTCCTGTAAAATTTCGGGTAATTCTCTGTCTACTCCCCCTACACTCTCCTAGGAACCTTCATGTCAAATATCAGCTTTTTACGAGGTATTTTATATTACGACGTTTTACCGGTTTTATACATAGATTCGATTTATGGCAGTGGCAATACATAACAACACAAAAAAAACATATATTTAGTAGGTACTGAATGATGAGACTGATTGAATGAGGAGCTCGTAGCTAAGTAATAACAGTCGCATGGGTCGATCGACCCGTATATATTTATCTTAAAATGGTTACCCATCCTCAGACCGACCTCGGCAGCTGTTGCTTAACCTTGAAGATCGACTCGTGTGATTGGCATATTCCGAGGCACGCTGGAATCTCGGTGTGTTTGACCCGTGCAATGATTTATCAACTAACAATACAGGTTGTAAAAATATTATATAAAGATCGAACTCAGAAGCTCGAAATTGTTACGATAAATTATTATGGTTACTTAGATAATAAAATGTTTACTTTTCTATTAAGTACTACATATTAGAAGTATAACAAATAAATCGATGTGTTTTTGTGTTCATTTCACACATTTTTTACTACTATTTATCTCAATAGATGACATTGCAAGTATCTGGAGTCTCAATGAAAACTAGGTACCTATTTTAGAACTCGATGAAATATTTTATTTAAGTTTCTTTCTAAACTTAAAAATTCAATATCTTTTGATGTTGTGAGTCGATTTTGATGAAGTAAACGCTAAATGTTACTCGGGATAACACTTAATTTTTTACTCGACTGCGAAAGAAGGAGGTTTATGTTTTTCGAGTGTATGTACTACTCTGTCAAGAAAGTACCGGGAAAAGATCAATAATACACTAAACGTCTGTTATTCATCCAAATTTATTTTATCACCTTCAAAGTATGCTCCTTTAGAAACGATACACTTGCGCCAACGAATAATCCATTCATCAAAACATTTTTTAAACGCTGCTTCCGGAATTGAGTTCAGTTCTCGCCGCGAATTCTCCTTTATGTCTTCTATCGATTGAAAACGGGTGCCACGAAGTGGTAATTTGAGTTTAGGAAAAAGAAAAAAGTCAGCAGGAGCCATATCTGGTGAATATGGTGGTTGCTGGATGGTATTTGTTGAGTGTTTGGTTAAAAATTCGTTCACAATGATAGCCTTGTGCGAAGGCGCATTGTCGTGGTGCAAAATCCAAGAATTTTCTTTCCACAAATCTGGCCTTTTTCGTCGAATTTGCTCTCTTAAACGCCGCATAACGCTCAAATAATATTCTTTATTTACCGTTAGACCTTCCGGTAAGAATTCAGAGTGCAGAACACCGCGATAGTCAAAGAAAACAGTCAACATGACTTTGACTTTTGATCGACTTTGGCGTGGTTTTTTCGGTTTCGGTTCAGTTGGAAGGCGCCACTCCGAAGCTTGTTGACTAGTTTGCATGTCAAACTCGTAAACCCACGTCTCGTCACCAGTAACAATGCGTTTCATGAATGTTGGGTCCGAACTGACTCGTTCTAGCATGTCCTCAGCGACTTTCATGCGATTGAGTTTTTGGAGAAAATTCAGATCTTTTGGGACTAGCCGAGCAGCAACATGTTTCATACCCAAATGATTAGTTAAAATGGTACGGATCGACTCGTGAGATACAGAAAGTTCGGCGGCTATCTCTCTCAGAGTTGAATGGGGATTTTCAGTCACTATTTCCTTCACTTTTGCGATGTTAACTTCAGTTGCAGACGTTGACGGCCTACCAGAGCGAGGCAAATCTTCCATCACATCTCGACCGCTTTTGAACGCTTTGAACCACTCATAAGCACGAGTTTTTGATAAAGTCGATTCACCGTAAGCCTTCTGTAACATTTTCAGTGACTCCGAACACGAAATTCCATTGGCGATGCAAAATTTAAGACAAACTCTTTGTTCGATATTTTTGTCCATTATGAAATTCGCAATACACACTATAGGTATATGATATTACTAAAACCAGCACTGTATTTAATATAAATAACAGATGCAACTCAAACTCCGCGCCAAAATGGAAAACAGCTGTGTCAATCTAACAACTACAAAAAAACAAAAATTTGAATTTGGAACCATAAACAAATCATCCATTCCCGATACTTTTTTGACTGAATGTATGTATCTTTTTTTTTTTTTTTTGTTTTGAATGTATGTGTGTGTTTCTTTGGCACGCCCTAGAGCCTAAACGGTTTGTCGTATTTTTATGTGGTGTAGTGAGAGTGACACTGGGCACATCAAATTAAAAAAAAACAAAATGGCCGATTTTTGGCGCCATATTATGCATTCAAAAAATTTATAATTTTCAAAACCTATCGAGTGGGGTACCTATCAAAATAAAGGGCTCGAGGAGACGATTCCAAAAATATAACTCACTAAAATGTAAAAAATAAAAAAAATTACTTAGTCAAAAAACCCGACCGCTAGAAACGACTAAAAAGTTCAAAACAAGTCGCTTTTCAAGCAATCTGATGCAGTTCAATCACTGATCTGAAGCCACCAACTGCATCAGATTGCTTGAAAAGCGACTTGTTTCGAACTTTTTACTCGTTTTTAGCGGTCGGGTTTTTGAGTAGGTAATTTTTTTTAAGAACTTAAATTTTGAATCCAATCAGTGGTTTATTACGCTCGGTGATTGATTACGTAATTTAAATAAAGACTATATTTTTCATTATTTAATTACAAATGTATTATGTGTTTTTAGACTTTTCCCTAGGTATTATAAGACGGTATTACTTGCCAAAATTCATAGTTCTAGGTCAACGGGAAATACCCTATGAGTTTTGATTCCCTTGAGAGTGTCGAAATATTCGTGTTTGACGAAATAACTTTCTTTTATATTAACTTATAAACATGTTTTTTTTACAGCTTCAAGGGACCGAAGACCAGAGTATAAAGTTTAAATTCCAACTCGATACCTCCATGTGTTCCTGAGATAAACATTCTTGACAGACAGACGGACGGACAACAAAGCGATCGTCATAAGGATTCCGTTTTTTCCTTTTGAGGCACGGAACCCTAAAAACGCGAAATTTGGATTCGTAAGGCCTGTACATTTAATAAATAAAGTGTCTGGCCCAGTATCCTAAAGTGCCCAGGGCCTTAACCGCTAAAAGGCGGCCCTGCCTGCCCAGGCACCACAGTCGGTGTGACTGCCACGCTACCACGATCACTACAAGTGGGCTTTCCTGCTGTGACAAATTGCTTGTTAAAAGCGATTTTGAAATTTAGTCACCGCACCTGACCGGGCACACTAGCGAGCAACCGATTATCCAATTTTTCAAGATCAAATGAAATAAACTGGCTCACAAACGTGTTTCTTGAAAAATTACCAGATAATTTGATTTGTAATAAGTAGCGGTGATATCCCTCACCTCAGGAATAATTTTTTTTAATATATTCACGTTCCTCTGCACCAGACTGCGTCTGTCTTCACCCACTCTTTGTCTCACGCCAGCTGCTACTATGCAAATCGCAGAGTTGTTCGTTTTTGAGTAATCTATAGTGAAGAGCAATTTATTACTAAACATTTTAACATTATGAGTAAACTCGCACGTACATATGCCGGTGGTGATCACTACGCACCTTACCTTTCTGAAGAACATCACCAATGAGGCCTGTGTCCTTCTAGGCCGTCCCCTTCCGCTGTTTCCACTCACATCTGCTTTGCCTTTTGTTAATCGCAAAGCTATAACATACACATGGTATATACCTACTACCCCGGCCGAGTTTCGATCACGGTGGTCGATCTCAACGGAGATCAGCCATGTATGGAGGAGATATAGTGCACTAAGTGTGTGCGGAAATAAGGTGCATCCTTTGTTCCCTCACCCTCATAGTACGATGGGACGGCCAGGCCATCCGACACGACCGGGGGGAGTGGTCAGACGCAGGACCTTACCGCTTACCGTGCTTTCCGAAATCTCTTTTAAGAAATAAAAAAATATAAAACCCAGTTGCACTTTTTGCCCGACCTGGGGATCGAACCCAGGATCCCACACTCGGTAGTTGCGCTTTCGAACACCAGACCAAGGGGCAATTAGCATACAACCAAGCTATCATATTATTCGAAGTAAGTACTTGACCTGTGCAGGCCTGTATCCTGGCGTTGCCCTGGTACAAGAAGCTGGAAGCGTGCTGAAGGTCCATCACCTCTCCCCTCAGCTTCTTCGCGTTTATGTCCACCATCACTATGTTGCTTGTTACAGTCTGTAATATCAGACGTAATGCTTCACTTAAACTCGTATGTCCACTTGCTAGGGCTTAGGGTGTCCATAACAGTCCTCAGTACTCAATATTTATTGAGCATTGAAGACTTTTATGCCGGTGCCTGGAAGAGTTGTCTGTTTTCTTTAACATAGGTACGTAGTCATTATTTTTCTCAATAGTTAAATCATTAGGGGTGATTTTTTTTGTGCCTTATCTGCCTATTCTGTGAGTATCTTCTATGTAGCCCATTAGGTCAACATCCTTAATCGGGTACGGTCTTGAGCCTCACGCTTCATCTCGATCTTTGTCAAACCAATGTTTGTCGCTTCTGATATAGTATTTGAGATATGACATGTTCAGTTACCATGGCTGAACAATGTAAAAATGCCCGTAGATCAGTCGTATACTAGGCAAGCTCAAGGCCAATGTTTGCCACTGTACATAAAACGCATAGCGTTACAATACGTCGCTATATAGCTTAAACGAGATATCACACAATATTTATATTATCAGAATTATTGCTTTATATTTTTTTTATTGTCCATGATCAATAAAAATAATAATTGGGTTTTTTCTGCATAGCTTTGTATAAGTGTCAGATAAAAAAATTAATGAGCAAAATATCTACTATTTTCCAAGTCCACTCTTTCCGAAGTTGGAAAGCTAATAGTGGGGGGAACCTCGATAAAAAAATTCCATAAATCATGATTAAATGTTTCCATAGGTAAATCACGATAAAACTTTCCTTTTCGGAAATCTATAAAGTGGACGCCTGACCCCAGGCCTTTTTTTTTTTTTTTTTGTCTGTGGCCACTCGCAGTTTCTACCCTCAACTACTGAACCGGACTTGCCTGTGTGGGCCTCAAAGAATTTAAGGCCCCCAGCCGAGGCTACAAAACTTATATACTAATCTCCGCTCGCTGAGGGCACCCCCTGTGGGGTACGGACCTCGGCTCAACGGCGTCGTTTTGGGGGGGGGGGGGGGGGCAGCAAGAGACTGGCTGGGTCATGTCATTATTTGGGGGAGTTATTTATCACCACTGGCTCAGCTTCGCGGGCTGGCTCGTTTGGCAAAAGACGGGGGGGAGCATTACTGGGACGTCGCGACGGACCTCGGCGGCGAGGTCGGAATACGAAACGCGGTCTGTTTTTGTGTTTCTTGAGAGTGCTGGTTTCCCTACAGCTTTCTTGAAGGACCGTGATTGGGTCGTCAGGATCGACGAGTAGATCGAGTATGCCGAGGACGGCGAATCCTACTAATCTTGGAGGGAGCGTATCAGGTAGCCGACACGATTAAGGGATTCTGGTGCTTTTCTGCAGATTCGATGAAGTGCTTAGTAAGACGCTTCATGAATTGCTTGATAGTTGGGACTTTGAGGTCGACATGTAGTCGGTCATTCCTAACGAACCACGGAGCGCCCGTGGCCTCGGAGAAATCGGTTTTGGATGGTCTGCATCCTATGGATATATCGATCCTTTGTGAGTGCGAAAACGGCACACGCATAGGTCATTATCGGACGTATGCACGTGGTATAGATGCGCAGTTTGCATTTAAGGGATAGCTTGCTGCGTACATTCAGCATGGGATGAAGCCTACCGAGAGCAAAAGCAGCACGCGAGCGTACCGCCTTTATGTGCTCGCCAAAGGTGAGGTTTTTGTCAAGGATCACACCTAGATATTTAGCTTGCTTCTCCCAAGGGATCGGCTTACCAAACATGGTGATCGGACTAAGGGGGGGTGGAGTTCTAGTCCACGGCTTGTAAAACAAGACCGCCTGACTCTTCTCCGGGTTGACTTCAATCCTCCATTTCCGAAACCATGCGCCTAGGGCGTTGGCGGATCTTTGGAGGTTGAGGGTGATGGCCTTGGTGCTCGTGCCGGAGCAGTAGATGGCCGTGTCATCGGCAAATAATGCTAACTGCGTCTTGGGGTTTTTGGGAACATCGCTAGTGAATAGCGTGAATATTAGGGGGGAGAGCACACCGCCTTGCGGTACGCCGGCACGAATGGGACGGGGGCTAGAAAGCGCCCCTTCCACAGATAGTCTCGCAGGATGAGCACGAGACGGTCTGGCACACCAAGTTTATACAGCTTGTAAATCAAGCCGTTGTGCCAAACTTTGTCGAAGGCTTTCGCAATATCGAAGAATAGGGAACCAGACATCCGACCTTGCTGGAAGCGGCCGTTGATGTGTTCAACGATGCGATACACCTGTTGAACACAAGAGTGATTGGCTCTGAAGCCAAACTGCTTGTCTGGAATGAGGCTCTTGCGCTCGACGAAATCTTTGAGACCCTTATAAATAAGTCTCTCGTAGAGTTTGCCGAGCACATTGAGCAGACTGATGGGGCGATAGGAGGTCGGGTAGGACTTGGGCTTTCCCGGCTTGGGAATACCGATAACGGTAGCCTCTTTCCACTCTTGGGGAAACATGTTGGACAGAGCGCCGTTGAAAATGGCGGTCATCAATACGATCAGAGCTCTAGGGAAAAGTTGTAACACCTTGTTGGTGATACCATCGGACCCAGGGTTTTTCCTGGGTTTGAGTCGCTTAATTATATCCTCTACCTCGTCTGGTGTGACGGGGGGGAGGGGATCATCAGGGTCCTCGACAGGGGGGAGAGCAGTCCTACGTTCGACTTCAGCGTCCACCTCAGCGAGATGGGCCGGGTCGACCGGGATTGTGCTCGGGGAGCATTGAGACTCCAAACTGTCGGCCAGACATTCGGCCTTCTCGTCGTCGTCAAACGCGACGGAATTGTCGGGTCGAATGAGGGGAGGCATAGTGGAAACCTCAGTGGCGCGTAATTTCCTCTGAAGCTCCCAGAATGCTAGGTGGACCCCAGGCCTTATTCACTTCACATAATACTACCTAAGGCCTAAGGCTGGAACCAGTGGTCGGCGCAGCTACTATGCAAGTCTATGAATGCGCACACTGCTACGCTGACGGTAAGCGCGTGATTTGGTACGTACGTACGGTCGGTCGAGGTGTCGCCGTCGGTCCAGCTCGTCGGTCGCGCGTACGTCGGTCGACCGACAAGCTATGAGATGTATGGATGCGTTCAGTAATTCGTGGATTGAGCGACCGTCCGTACGCTCAAAGCAAAAATTAATATCGATACAGAGCGCCTTATTAATGAAGCGCGGCTTCGTCCGGCAATATGGGATTTATCGCCTGTATTTTGTAAAGACCGTGATGCTAAATAAGTGCTTGGCAAGAAGTTTCTAAAGAATTTATTCCGGGTTACCACGATAAGTCAGCATTTACAGCAAAAGGATTCATTTTTCTTGTGAACTGTACACACGCGACGCAGTTCGCCGTCAGCGTAGCACTGAATGCATTTTCGCAACCGACGGTCAGCGCTGACAGTCAGGAGGAGCACTGTTTCCAGCCTTAGGTTCAGAGGAACCGCAATGAGATGCGGGCATACTGAGAGCAGTATGCCCGCATCTCATTGCGGTTGCTCAAAAACCGTGCTATATTAATGAAATACAAGTTACCTGTGTTAGTAACGCGAAAACAGTAGCCATGCCGACTTGTCCCGTTCCGACCACTGTCACTTTGTTCGAATGGTTAACAAACTTTTTATGAAGCGGCACTAGCACCTTCCTCACGGTCGAGTATCGACGGAGCGGCACATGGGGGAGGCGTCTGCTCCACCCTACACCCTGAGGTATTGCTGAAATCAACGCATAATAAGTCGCAAACAAATTAATACCGGATTTTTAATTTAGAACGCATCAAAATTTTAAACGAGTGATAGATGTATGAACGCAGCGAGGAGTGAATGAGTAGTATGTGAGTGAAGGGAAGAGAGAACAAAGACGACGATAGACGACGAAACGACGTTTGTAATTTGATAAAAGTAAAGAAATATAAACGAGGATTTCAAGAAGTGAAGCGCTTTTATTTGGGTTTACCGCATCCCGTACATTAATTTACTCAAATTCATAACTGTAGGTACAACGTGAAAAAGGTTATAAACCACATCAAAGTTGCAGGAATTGTTTTTATTCTTTTACTTACACATCGAATGTAGTAGAATAAGAACGCACATACGGCATACCGTTTTTTCCCCGCTCCCGTAGGAATTTCAGGAAATCGTCTCTTAGTGCTCCTCTACACTCTCCAACGAATCTACATGCCAAATTTCAGTTCTCTACGAGCAGTAATTTCAGCTGTGCGTTGTCTGTCAGCCATCACGAACGGAAGAGTTTTATATATAACTGTTGATATTTCTTTTAAATTACTTACATATTTAAATTAAAACCGTTGAAACCCGTCTCGGGCCATGGCTGCGAAATTTCTCTACATAAATTTGATTAGATATCAGGTAGTATGGGAACCTATATTTTCTACCAAAAAATATGATTGTACGAGATGTTTGTTAAAAAGGAAATGAGAGATATAATTCACTATAAATACTATATTAATTATTATAAGCTAATTGCAGTTTTTCAACCATCATGACAAAGGGGCATTACATAATTCATAACACTTATAAAACCCACTTAAATAACAAACAAAAAAAAACAAAACAACTAAAACTTAGAGAAAACCAAAATACACGTAAGTAAGTAGGTAATCATAATCAAGCTGTTAGAACACTTTGAACCTTTATCTATAAAAGTTGCGGTGAACCATGGAACTAATAGGCGGAAACTTATAAAAGATGTCCTGCCAGTGTTGCGTTTGCGTTGCTGCGATATTAGGCTGACATCGATTGTATAGTGCTACATCCCTGTCATTCCGGCTTCTTCAAGCGTGTTTAAGACAATGCTGCTCTTTAAGGCAACATTATTTTTATGTTTAAGTTCTTCTACCCATTATTCACACAAGGCTGAAAAATTATGTGCCGCAACTTTGAAGAAGAAAAACAAAAAATGGCAACGGGTTACTGTGCCTTCCCTTTACATGTCTTCATCTGATCACATTTTTATTTTATTAGTGATCTCCTGGTACTGCTTGATGTTATTCGCGCCCCTGCGTAGCAGAGAAGCCTCGTGGTGAGTCAGTGACTGCCGCACGATGTTAGTAACTCCGCCACTACCAACTACACAAGGCAAAGATAGGAAAACATCGTCTCTTATCGAGTGCTCGCCCTGGAAAACAAAATTACCAAGCTAAATCAGTATACGTTAGTCTAACTTAAATTGAAGCACATACGGCATACCGTTTTTTCCCCGCTCCCGTAGGAATTTCAGGAAATCGTCTCTTAGTGCTCCTCTACACTCTCCAACGAATCTACATGCCAAATTTCAGTTCTCTACGAGCAGTAATTTCAGCTGTGCGTTGTCTGTCAGCCATCACGAACGGAAGAGTTTTATATATAACTGTTGATATTTCTTTTAAATTACTTACATATTTAAATTAAAACCGTTGAAACCCGTCTCGGGCCATGGCTGCGAAATTTCTCTACATAAATTTGATTAGATATCAGGTAGTATGGGAACCTATATTTTCTACCAAAAAATATGATTGTACGAGATGTTTGTTAAAAAGGAAATGAGAGATATAATTCACTATAAATACTATATTAATTATTATAAGCTAATTGCAGTTTTTCAACCATCATGACAAAGGGGCATTACATAATTCATAACACTTATAAAACCCACTTAAATAACAAACAAAAAAAAACAAAACAACTAAAACTTAGAGAAAACCAAAATACACGTAAGTAAGTAGGTAATCATAATCAAGCTGTTAGAACACTTTGAACCTTTATCTATAAAAGTTGCGGTGAACCATGGAACTAATAGGCGGAAACTTATAAAAGATGTCCTGCCAGTGTTGCGTTTGCGTTGCTGCGATATTAGGCTGACATCGATTGTATAGTGCTACATCCCTGTCATTCCGGCTTCTTCAAGCGTGTTTAAGACAATGCTGCTCTTTAAGGCAACATTATTTTTATGTTTAAGTTCTTCTACCCATTATTCACACAAGGCTGAAAAATTATGTGCCGCAACTTTGAAGAAGAAAAACAAAAAATGGCAACGGGTTACTGTGCCTTCCCTTTACATGTCTTCATCTGATCACATTTTTATTTTATTAGTGATCTCCTGGTACTGCTTGATGTTATTCGCGCCCCTGCGTAGCAGAGAAGCCTCGTGGTGAGTCAGTGACTGCCGCACGATGTTAGTAACTCCGCCACTACCAACTACACAAGGCAAAGATAGGAAAACATCGTCTCTTATCGAGTGCTCGCCCTGGAAAACAAAATTACCAAGCTAAATCAGTATACGTTAGTCTAACTTAAATTGAAGCACATTACCTAGGTGTCTCAGTATCTTTCTATCTGCGATTTCCCAAATGGCGAGAGACACGGGGGATTACATTTAGGATTAGGATAATTTTGATAACCTAGATCTAAACTAGCCTCCGGAATCCGGGAAGTTCTTTGGAACTTGATTTAATTATAATGACTTATGGTGAAGACATGATATAACCTAAAAAACGGTTTTTGGGAAGCCTAGTCCAGTATCTATCCAAAGGTTCTATTCTTACTGTGACTGCATTGTTAATAAAATGAAAGCCATCCCACATACCTTTACATGTGTAGAGATTGGAAGCACAGTGTACATGTTCGAAAAGATCGCTCTGCAGATCTCAGAAATAGCCAGCCCTATGGACCAAGACACGGTGCCTTTCAGCTGACGCACTGTCTCGTCAGTCTTCACAGCTTCTTCATACAAGTCCTGCCACAACTCTGGGTCTCCTTCTAACCCGATCTGTGGGTTTAGATCCGCGAGGCGAACACCAGCAACGTTCACGTTTGACCACACGGGAACTATGGAGAGAGTAACAACGTTAGCATTATCGCCTATGGTATTCTGTAAAGTGCTTGTTTTGAAACTTAACTATTTCTTCTTTTTGTCGTGTCAAAGCGTCATCTAATTATTAATGTTTGGGCTCAGTAGGTTCACAAGTATATTGCGGGATCAGAGCCGTTGTACAGAAGATCAAGGGTGCAAAAGAAACGACATTTGACAAGCTTCAAGGAAATGATTCATAGTCCCTCGCACTGCGTGTTGAATGGATCGATTAATTTCTCATTACGCCATATTATATTTGCAGCATTTGGGTTCGCAATCGATTCAGTGTTTTCCAAAAAGGCCAATGCAGTTCCCAAGATAAGTAATCTCTGGGCTTTACAGAGTTGCGACTTATCCCATAAGTTACTTTTCTCCTTAGGAAGCCTGTCCTGGAACCTTAGATCGCGAGTTAAGATCGTAAATTGTGAAGGGGATGTAGCTAATCAGCTTCTTGGTCCATTTTTTCTTGCACATCTGCAATATATCCCTCTTCGTACGGCAGATGGTGCAATCCCTTCTAGCAGGGTAGAGCTCATTGAGTGGAGTCGGTTTCATGAATTTGTCAGCAGAAAAAAATAGAGACATGCCAATAGAGAGAAGTGCGGAGAATATCGGGCGCCACTCGCCAGTTGATATGATATTTCGGGTCTCGATCTTCTGCGATGCTAAGCAGCAGTATGACTTATGCGTTAACGTGCTATCTGACTTCACACCGAGATGTTTAGGGTACAGGCAGTGCTTAGCTTTAGTTCCACGACAAACGATGTTGAGTGTCCGATCTGCTTGCTGTTGCGAAGATGGATTGCATGTGACTGTGTCTTGAACTGGTCCGATGGCAGATTGATTGCATTACTGTCATAAAATTTTCCGTGTAAGTCTAGTCTCATCGTAAATTTTTGCTGTACGTCGAGGAAAGTCACTAATTATTTCACAATAAACTTCGGATTGTGTTTTTTCAAAACCGTTTATCTCCGTTTCGTTCGTCCCGTCGTTTATCTTTTATTTTTTAAATCATAAATGTAATTTCATGATTTTTTTTTTCGATGAGGGGCCTTTCTGTTTTATAAATTTACTTATTTTCTGGAGTAAAAATTAAATATAAACAAAATATGATGTAAGGCAGACCAGCGATGGTTTAACAGGCTCTCAATAAAGCTGCTGATTAAAGATATAAGTAGATGGCGAGCCTAAAAAAAGGATCACCTCAGAGTAGCATGCTGGTCCTTGTACTGTTCAACATATACGCTATCGATCAAGCGGCCCTAACACAGCCTGCAATCTGGACGTGGATGACGTGTCGGCTGTCACTAACTTATCAAGCTACTGTTTTAAAGGAGATAGAGACCGAAATTTCCATAGCTCTTACTGATTAGCCACTACCTACCGCTGAAAGCGCTTTGAAACAGAGTCCCTCTAAGACGCAATCGTTCGTTTTCCATCTTTGCAACACGCAAGGTAGTCAGAAACTCAACATCTCATGGCACCTAGCACTCGTCTACAGTACTCACCGGAATACCTCGGTATTACTTCAGATAGGACGCTTACAAAAATAATAACTGAAAGTCCAAAAATAAGGCACAAGTTACGCCTGACTTCTGCTTTTTTCCGTTTTCGTTTAACATCTAACAGTCACGAGAGGGGCGTCTCTCCTCCCTGTGACTTGCTAAACTGACGCTTATCTTTTCCGCTGGCAAATATGCCTGTTCAGTATGTGCCCCGACCTGATCATGCCTTGGCCTTCACAGAAATACTTGTTCTCTGTCGGGAACTGCTTTGTCTCCCTTTCAACTTCATTGAACCATTGGAGAAACTTACATCGGGCACGCGCTACCGCCGTGGCTTATTTGGAAATCTTTGAATAGACTCAGAATCGAAATCAATCGAAGCATATATTGATCATGGCCAGTTTAGAACTACTAGTGAGCATGCGGAATTTTTCCATAATAAAAGACTTCGAACTTCTTCCATCTTGGGCCCTTATCGCCTGCACCCTTGAGGATCTCATAATGTCTCATAATAGGGAATATGCACGAAAAACATATTTCTCATCTATATAAAAATATTGAAAAATATAATACTAACAGTGAAAATAGAATCAAACTTACTCGAAAAACGAAGAAAATATAATTATTTTAAACAAATAAATCTGTCCCTCTCCTGAAAACGCTGTTTTCTATGGCAGCTGTACGGGCGTCATAGACGATGACGTCAAAGCTTACATGGGACTTCTCTTTCAAATTGTAATCTTTGAAGCTTTATAACTTCATCGCTGATGAAGATATTTAAAAACTAATATGAACTAGAGCTAATAAGTATTTCATTTTGCAAATTAAAAAATCTCATGCATATTCCCTATTTCTTCGAACTTATGTAAGAATGTTTGTATTTTCCATCGAACGCCAAGAAGAATACTATCGGTTGTGATTTTGAAAAGATATACAAATATTTTCAATTTCATTGTAATAGCAGAAATGGGAATTGATATTACTTATAGAGTGGCTTCCTGGGGTTTATGCACATTTTTTGACTTATCTCCTAAGTTTGCAAAGATCAGGAATAACTTTTTCGATGTGTATGTAGCTATTAAAATAAAACAATATCCGTAACTGGTAATTAGTAAAAACTCTTTCCAACTAACTTAGAATTCAGCTGCAAAAACAAGTAATAAGTAAAGATATTGTTTTAATTCTATGAAAAAAATTGGTAAAAAAGGCCCTAGTGACTTGGAATGTTCTTCAAAGGCCATAAAAAGTTGCACCCGCCATGTTTTGTATCTACTCCATCCTAAGGTCGATTGGTAGAAAATACCTAAGGTCTTTGTACAGTGTTCTTTAAATAAATTAAATTCTAATTTTACATTTATTTTCGAATTACAAGCAATTCCGATTGCAATCTCTAGTCGCTAGGGCCAAGTCATCTCCGTACAGGAAGCGCAAAGTGTATAGACTTACACGCTGTTTGTTTTTTAATAAGATGTTAATTTCGTGGGCTGCAAAACTGAGGGAAACCGGTTTTTTGGCTTCGCCATCTACTCTTGGTGGACTATAAAGCACACCTACCTGGAAGCACCGGCTGCACCTACAGGAGTTCGCTCAAAATGCACACAAACCGGCATCATTTGTAGACTGTTTACCTTACCAAGTAGTCTTTTGATGTTTACGTTGTCGATAGCTGTCGAAAGGTCAAGAAATACGACACCAGAGACTATCGTTAGCCTCGTAACGGGTACGAGAAAACAAGGTGGTGGCGGCGGTGGTGGTGGTGTCCATCCTGTACAAGAATTGGTAATATGGACAAATTCTTGTACAGGGTGGAAAGATGAGGGAAAGTCGCCAGTCGAAAATGTCTGAATGCAGTTTTAGACATTGGTACTGGTAATTTTTGGAGAATTTTCCTCCCTTCAACTTTCCACAGTATCATGCTCTGTCAGTTGGAGAACCTGGATAGGTAGAGCAAGAATTTACATGTCTAAAGTTGTCTTTGATCTGGCAAGACGTAAGCAAGATGGGGCCTACAAACAAAACAAAAAATTTGTGTTACATGATTATTGTCTTACCGCTATTTTGTGGGCCATGTTCTCCGATAATAAAGGCACTACAGCTTTCGGGCGCTACTCCTAACTTGGCAGACAAGAGATATTGGAACCGCGCCGTATCGACCAAGGTGCCAGTCCCTATGACCCGATGCTTCGGAAAGCCAGTCAGCCGCCAAGCGACGTGGGTCAGGATATCAACTGGATCACTCGCCACTATGAATATGGCTTCAGGGCTGTGCTTCGCTAGCTGGTGGAGGGGAAATTTGATCAATTAATCTTTTCATGCGTGTCTAAAATTAGTTATCTGTTCAAGTGCCACATTCCTCGGTATTATTTTGAGCCGCACGCATGGACTATCTTTTTAAAAGCGTAGTGAAACTTTTTATTGGCAGAGAATACTAGGGCAAACACAGAAACTCTAGGAATTGAATAATCAGTCTAAAGTGCCACGTTGTCGTATTATTTTGTTTAAAAGTTCTAATAGACAGAGTTTTGCTATTACGTTTGTTGTAGCGTCTTCAACCGACGACATTGGTAGCCCAAGCCTTAAAAGTTAATTTAAGAACAAACTAAACCTATTCTTTGGAATTTTAAAAGAGCAGAGGTTGTAAATAAATCCTCTAAGTACTTGGTATAAACAACAAACTTTACCTCCTGCCCGGCGAGGCAATTAGTATCTACTTATTTTTGGGGAAACATGCGAAATAAAAGGACTGGAATAATTATTTCTTACCGGTGCAACGATCGCTCTGACGATACCGGCACTTCTAGTAATAAAGTCCTGGTCCATTTCATCTCGTCCTTTAAAGGTGCCAGTAGTGATGACGCACACTCTAGAATCACGAGTATCCGCGGGATCTATGTGCGAGAAACAGATGGTTTTATTTGTCGCACGTGCATGCCAACTGAGTGGTGCGTAACTGCTGACTGCTGCGCCTGGAGCTGTTTTAGTCGTTAAGATTTTGACATAAAAAAGGTGATAACTGATAAAAATCGCTTTTTTTTCTCCCCACTCTTCTTATCACCCATTATTTCACCCTGTTTAGCGATATCGTCATGACTATGTGAATCTGATATTACACAGAAAATCAGATAGGTACATAATATACTTGTAGGTAGAATATTAGTATCATAAACAAGAATTATTGGTGGATACGCTGGGAACCCTCACCCTTCCTGTACGTAGTTGGTGATAGGTGACATTAAAATGGGAGAGATTGGCGAAGGCATAAAGATATAAAATTATTAAAAACAGATTTAATAACAGAGCTTTTCAAACTTTAAGGATACAATTTGAAAAGTTGCAGATCAAAAACCGGTGCAAAAGTCGCCCAATCTGTAGGTAATAACTATAATTCGCAGTATAAAACAGTAACAGCATTTAAAATATGGGTAACCTTTGCTAGCGTGAATCCTGGCGTTATTAAGAAAGAGAGCGCTTGACTGTAGATCTTTTTGTTCTCCTTGCAATATCTCTTCATTCATATCAATCATACAAACGTTGTTTGTGATTCCCTTAAATAAAACAATACCTAATATAAGAAGGGGCGGTCAGTTACCTAAATAGGGAAGATGCAAATACAGAATTTATGAAAATGTTGTTAATAAAATGACAAAAGTAGATATAAAATAAAGGCCATTGCAATGTTTTTATTTTAGTTAATATCGATTTAAAAAAAAAAATGAATTAAAGTAACGTGAAACGGAACAAAAATTTGAAAACAACAATCAGCGTTTATGACGTCACTGCTGTTATGACAACGAAAAGGCAACCTGTCTTTGCGTTAGGACAGTTCTTGACTAGTGGCAGACAGGAGTGACGTAATCGTCCGTTTTCGCGCTAATATTTAAACTCTCGGTTTAAAAATGCAATTTTGGCAATTAATTAAAGCGTTCTCATTACTTATTTATGTGGTGGTCTATTCTAGATGGAGTTCTTTAAAATTAAAGCAAAAATGGAAATATTGCATGTTCTCCATTTTGATGAAATTGGGCAAACTGTCATTTCAGTCGAGGCGAAATAAATGCCAAGCCGAAGGCGAACCCATTATGGAGTCGAGACAAGACCCTTTACAAGAGAGAACCTGGAAATTCTCGGGTTATGTTGCTGTGCCTGCACTTCCTTTGCACTCAATATGCTCGGAAGACGACCGGCAAGTATGTCGGGAACTCTGTGAGATGAGTGTGTGATGTTTTGACGAGTCTGTTTATGTTAAAGAAAAACTAATAAAATTAATATTCCAACTAAGAGCTGCGGTCCTAAGCGGCAGGTACAGACGCCAGCATATCACGCTACCCGACACTGTCAAATTTTCCCAATCAGCCTTGAAGTTTCTTTAGCAATAAAGTTGAAAATCTATTTAAGAAATTTGACTGACTATTGTAGCTTGATGTGCTGGCGTCAACCTGTACCTTCCAACGTATTATGAAAGCAGTAAGGAATGCCTTACCTTAACAAGTAAAGTGTACACAATGGCCATTCCAATGTCATCCAGGCCTACAATGCTAACTTTCTCGCCTGTTCCAAAAAACTTGGGCGCGTTAGTATTGAAAATTCGCGCTAAAGTGGTGTACTGTTTGCAGGGAGCTTCTTTGTCTGGTTCTTCCCCGCATTTATCGCTGGTGGATGCAACTTTCGAATAGTCCTTACTTGAGGATTTAGTATCTGTAAATTGGGTTAATATTTAATAATAATTCCATGGTGGCTTCCACTTCGCGATCAGAATGGCAAATTCGCAGTTCTTGTCGTTTCTCGTGGTCGCGTCGTGGAGCTCTTTACCTCCTTTGTTAGTGAGAACCAAACACTAAGATTGTGTCGGTGACACAAACAGTTTATTATGAGAGAAGTTACGAATAATTTCAAATCATTAGGAAAGCGCTTTATACCAGACTAGCACTTCGCCCGGGACTTCGTTCGCGCGGATTTAGTAATAGGGTAATGTGTAAATTACGAGGGTGGATTGAAAAGTTCGCGGCCTAACACATAAATACTTAAACTATTTTAATGTAACTGATCTCATTCGATTAGTTTACTCTCGCAACGTGCGGTCATCAAATACCTGTTTAAAAAAAAACTAACTCCAAAAGAGATTCGCGAAGATATGTCAACAACATTGGGGGAATCTGCTCCGTCGTATACGACTGTGAAAAAGTGGGTTGCTGATGTTAAACGCGGACGAGAGAGTATTGAAGATGACCCTCGCTTGGCCGCCCTATGACGTCTACGACTGAAGAAAACATTGGGAAAATCTGTGATCTGATATTGACAGATCGGAGACTGACCATCAGGGAGATTGCAGACACTATTGGCATCTCGTATAAACGAACACAAAACATCATAGTCAATGAACTTGGATTTTCTAAGGTTTCTGCGCGGTGGGTACCCAGATTGCTTTCAGTCGAACAAAAACGAATACGCCTCACGATTTCTCGCGACTGTTTGGAAATTTTGAGACTGATCCACAAGATTTTTTGGCCAGATTTGTAACAATGGATGAAATTTGGGTACACCACTACACCCCCGAGTCAAAACAATAATCCAAGCAGTGGAAAAAACCTGATGAACCGACTCCAAAAAAAGCCAAAACAATTTTGTTAGCTGGCAAGGTGATGGCGTCAGTTTTTTGGGATGCTAAGGGTGTCATCATGGTGGACTACCTTGCAAAAGGTGAAACTATAAACTCGGCTTATTACTGCACCCTCTTACGTCGCTTGCGTGAAACAATCAAAGAGAATAGGCGAGGAATACTCAGCAAGAAAGTGTTGTTCCATCAGGATAATGCACGCGTTCACACTCTGTTGAATCTATGGCTCAAATTCGTGATTGTGGCTTTGAATTACTGCCCCATCCCGTCTATTCCCCTGATTTGGCACTTTATTCCCAAACCTAAAAAAACACCTTGGAGGTCAAAAATTTTCATCAAATGAGGAGGTCGAAGCTGATGACCGGTATACAGGCGTTGGAAACCAGATGGAAGAAGTGCATAGAATTATGTGGAGATTACGTGGAAAAATAAAATTACTTTTGCTTATATTTTATATTGTTTTCTTGCTGAGGCCGCGACCTTTTCAATCCACCCTCGTACTTATTAATAGACTAAACGAAGGGCATTTCGCTCAAACTGCCACATTTTTCTTACTTAAGAGTATTTTTATACCCGTTGTAACTTTTAAACGAAAGGTCCGATTTGAATAATTTAAAGTGTAATTCACACGTACCTACATAACCAACCTTAATTTTAATAGGATAAGGATTAATATCATGATACCAAAATCACCACTATTCCACTGTACCCGCGGGTTTTGATTGAATAATTTGAACAAAAAGTGGTCATTGTGACTTAACCATGATAGTTAGAAATAATACTCACGCGGATTTCTTGTAGATATTAATGTCTTCTTTAAAACTTTAGTACATCACTTTGCTCTATTATCAATAGTTTCCGCAGCGTACGCGATGTAAGGGTTTTTTTTGGTATTTTTTTTCACACCTTGGGTATTAGCGAAGTTTTCATACGCATCCCTAACTATTTTTGAAAATACGCTATAGCCTATGTTCATCAGGGATAATGTAGTATGTGTGTTTTCAAATCGATCCATTAGTTTCGGAGCCTATTCATTTCAAACAAACAAACAAATCTTTCCCCTTCAACCAAGGAAATTTCTGAAAACTAGATAGCCGCCCACAGCCGCCAGACGGTATATTCTGTTAACACGACAATGAAAACTTGGTGTTTGGTTTATACGATCGGCTCAAGATGTACTGACATAATAATGAACAAAAACCACCTCAACGAGCCTCTAACATCAGAGGCTCTTGAGGTGGTCTAGAAACTCTGACACTAGGGTGTGTGGTCGTCAGACCTTACTACCCACACGATAAAAAGAAGAGATCTTGAGTGACAGCTCACTTCATGTTTATTTCAGCTAAGAAGTTGTCTCAGTGCGATTTTTACAGAGTTGCATTACAGGATCGTTCCGATCGCTGACCCCGGCCGACGTCTGGTAGTTAAATATAAATAGCAGTTATATATGGACGCAGCTTACAGGATGCTATTTCGACCTTTAATGAAACATCATGAGGGACTCTATCTCTATCCACTATTCTGAATAATATACTCATTTTCATTACCGATTAAAAATCAGATTTATGATGGCCTAAAAATGCAAAAAAACAGTTCTTATCGGATTGCACTCTCTATTGTTTTATCAGAATTAGATATCAATAGTAGGTACTGCTCATCGTTTCAGCAGTTTCTCTAGTTAAATTAATTTGACATTTATATCCATCTCCTTATAAAGAAAGCGGTAGGTACATAATAATAAATAAGGCATGTATTGGGCCAATGAGTATTACAGCAGATTTCAGGCATGTGTTTTGATGTAGCTGCAAGATTATTTTTAGTGATACGCAGATTTGTTTCGAATATGTGAAGTTAAAAATACTTTTCCTTATTGTAGAATTGATGATGATGTGAGGCATGTGACTGACGCGTATGATGTGACAACTGAAAACAGTCTTTCACGCATCCTCGCTTCACGTTCTGTGGAAAACCAGCGTCAGGCACTAAAGCGAGAGACACACTGGTCCTGCGTACGCAACGTATGTATAAGATATAAGGTGTGTTTCTACTGCATAGTTTTCATACAAAATTAAAAAGTCCATATATCATAATGCGTTGCATACGTTGCGTACGTGAGACCAGTTTGTCTCTAGCTTAATAGGGTATTTTACAAAAAAAATCTAATTAGTCCGTCTGATAGATTTTCAAAAAATATTCAACAAGTATTTTTTCTTTTTTCACGTAAACAAAAAATGAAGGAGAAACAGCGAGTTAAAGACACGCGTGACGTCATCTGGCTTGGTAAATTTGGTACATTTTTACCAAGCCGTATGACGTCACGCGTGTCCTCTTTATTATTTGTTTACGTGAAGAAAGAAAAAATACGTGTCCAATATTTTTTGGAAATCTATAACACGGACTAATTAGATTTTTTTTTGTAAAATACCCCATTGTCTCACCTAGACTTGCTTTTGATTCTAATCAAAAGCAAACCCCTCTCAAGTAAAAGAAAAATTAAGTTGAACTGGACCTATTTAGCGCGGCCGCGAGGCACACTATTATGACGTTTTAAAAACAAAATTGACAGATTTTATGGCTTTTATTTAATTTTTTTTAACCTTTTTGCTTTGTTTGTACCAGTAAACGTGTAATGGGCTTTTTAGATTGTGCTAGATAATCGTATCTATTTCATTTCTTTCAATCGTTTTCGTCCGCGCACCGGTCAAGCTTCTCGCACGGATTATCCGATGGAAGGCACCCTTATGGTGTTGTTCACCTCTACGTGTTTGTTATATGCGAAGACGTGCAGTGACGGATGTTTGTGATATCCAACTGGACTAAATACTGTCATTGCGCGTAACAAAACGAATCACAGCGATTTATATATCGATGACCAGAGCAGCTTGCTGTACGAGTAGTGGCATACCTACTATCACTTAATGGCTAATTTTCGTTTTTCCTGAATTATCTTAACATTGTTAAGGTCGGTCCCTCCCGGGACCACTAACTTAGGAACAGCCACAGCTAGACGCGGCGATGGTCTCTGGAGTAAGATGTCGACCAAACGGTGCCCAAGGTTGGGCCGTAGAAATAGGGACTTCCAAAGGCGTTGCATCGACGATATCGCTAAGTCGTGGGAAACACCCGGATGTAAGAAACACAGAACCGAGATGCGACGCAGAAGAGGGACGAGAGGTATACATGGCGGTATATCCATGAATGCCGAACCTATAGTGAGCAGCAGAACTATAAGAGAAATCATTCAAGGATCTGCGGTCACCAACCCGCCTGCCAAGCGTGGTGACTATGGCAAATCCCCTCTAGAAGCAACCCATATTTATGTGGTGATGACTAGCTACCAAATAATTTAACTCACAAGCAGGTATGTATCCATAAATGCAGTTAGCGTTAGTACTCATTCGATGTAGTACACCGTCGACCAATTGCGGCGCTACAGACCTAGAGACCCGATACATTGTCTTAAAAAAAAATTGCGTTTTGTGAATTAACGTGGTTTTCCCCAAGGCTCTTGACAGTTTCTGAACATTCTGACAAAATCCGTCATTTCTTTTTCTTGAAGTAGAGTCGAATTTTGTCTATGATCAGTTTACATGCAGCCATATAAAAACAATAAAAAGTATTTACATACATACTGTAGATATAATGGCGAAGGTACAGAGTCCATATCTATTATTTGGTGGAGACTGTGGAGAGTATAAATTTTCCGAATAATATATAAATAGATAGTTCATCGAAATAAACATGACTGTCGTTATGCCAGCTATGGCCACGAATGGACACACGTAGAAATACCAGCACAATGATTTTTACGGGAAAGTTGGCCTAGGATCTTGAGGTGTATTCCCATGAAAGGAAAATAAAGGTGGCTATTAAATAACAGTTGTACAAAACATTTCACCACATTTAGTTATACTAGCTTTTGCCTTCGATTTCGTACGCGTATATGATATATCCCGTTTTTTTCCCTCATGAATGTGGCTATCATTTCAAAAAATAATTTTCCTAATCCGACTGAAGGTTCCAGAGATTAGCACGTTCAAACAAACAAACTCTTCAGCTTGGTAATATTAGTATTGATTATTTCAGGTACCTACCTACCTAAGTCATGATTTTAGCATAGAGAACATAACCAGTCTTTGAAATAGTCATGTGAAAACAGTAGGTAAGTAAATTGCAGGAAAATTACAGACAAATCATTTGCATATCCTGAAAGAGGAAAATAATCCTTTTACATACCCACGTCCGTAACGAGGACATTTACACTTGAAATTATGCCAACAGGCAATTCCAGGGATTTTATAAAAATAACGCAAACTGCATTTAGCAGCGCATTGCGAAACTCAGCGTCGTTAAAATATAACCTGGATATTAATTCATTTACCTACATTTAAGGTTTAGTCACAGTTGGAAACTGTCAAAAACCATAAAAACAGCTCTAATTTCAAGAAGACAAATTACACGTCTGCCCAAAATGTACTGTAATATTCGACATTGACATTCGCTGAGATGATAATTATTTGAGTAGGTACCATGGCGGGAAGTCTCGACTTACCGATCACCCAGCGACCGAATTCGTTAAAGTCACCCATACGCAGTCAATCTGGAACGTATTCTAAGGTCAAAATCAATGGTATGATCCGTGGATCGCGTTCGAAATTTACTGTGTACGGCCTTAGTACTTAACGACCAAATTCAGTCACTACGCTACGTTATCCATGACGAGAATCCAGGCCCTGAACTGGCCTTCTGTTTCTTATGGTTCCTTTCCAAATAATTTTCAAAGACATCCAACGGTGAATAGATGTCCCCAATACTTACAGCCTCATCGATCGGTCGGAGTCGCCGCACAGAATATTGTATACTCTAGGGAGCGACGCCCGCACAGGCGCACACATCTAATTTCTGCGACCTTGACGAGGTCGTTGGTCTACCTTGAGGGGGCAACGCCCCTCACAGAACAGCTGCCACTGTTTGTCTGTTATTCGGCTGCTAAAACATGCAAAAAATAGTTGTGTCTACGTGCACATTGAAGCGTGGATGTTGCAGAGTTATAAGCGCTGTATTATTAATAGGTTCACCTATCACTATCTGACTCACGGCCGTAGCGACCGGTTCCTGGGAAAATACCTACGTGATAGATATCGTCTACACACAGTTTCCGTGAGTATAATGGTCGAGTGAAACATGATGACTGTTTTGACTAATATCTTATGAAATACAGACGAAACTAGATTAACAAGTCTGTAACTGAAGATGATAATACGGTATAGTTTGTCTATTGCCAACCCACCTTACAATACATCTCCGCTGTTTAATTAAAATAGTTTTTCTCGCATGACACTTAAATAATATTGTTTCACTCGGCCAGTGTTAGCACAAATATATTTAGTGCTAACAATGATCTATGTTTGTGTAATTACGACACAATTTAACTTTATTAGTCAATTGGTTACATACATTTATTATCAAAAGACTGGTAGGTATGTAACTGGTAAATGCCGGTTTCAGCAAATTGGTGTCAAAAGGTCTCTTACATGCGTATTTTGGTTAAAATTAGTATCGCATGAGAGTAAACAGTAGCAAAACACAGCTATAAAATGCTTATCCTAAAAATATTTTAATGTGTGTAACGATGAATCGTAAATTATAAGCTTGCGTCATTGCCATGATTCAAGCACTTTGTATTAACTTATAATTTAAATGTGTAATTTATCAGAATTTTATGTAATTACTATTTGACCCGCGCAACTTCGTCTGCGTCACAATTTTCATTACTGCTCCCCTTCCATCTTCGTGATAATAGTGTTTTGTAAGCCATGGTGTAGAGGTCACTAGAGCTAGTGCTTAGCATGAGGTTTTATGTTCAATTCCTGGTTCGTTGTTATGTTTTAGTAAATTTTACTTTTCCGAAAAACAAGAGGTCTAAGTCGGAGTTTTCAAAGTCGTCAGATTTGGGGAAAGTTTATTATGTAATTCGCGTCTGACGGCACTTGCTCAAATCAAAAAAACTGTTTTCACAAAAAAATTGGTTGTTTGTTTGTAAAGTCGGTTTACGGCGTGTCTACGGACGGTAATTTTACGTGATTACGTCAATAAGAAAACAATTGAATTCTTAACAAACAAGCTTACGCCGATCGTGCCTCTCTATCGCTTGTTCCGCGCTCTCGCTCTCGGAACGTGACACTTTTTCGTGCGTGCAGCCGGCGTTCTTCGATTTATAAGACGTTAGTCTTTTTGGAATGGGAGGGGAGCCCCTTTTCAGATTTCGAAAGGGGCTGCTGACCACAGGGGCTCCAATCTAAAAAAAACACATTTCTATATTATTATCAGGGTCCTCCCAGCATTTTTAGAGACTTACCGATGTAAAATGTTTCATTACTCAAATTAACTGTAGATATTAATACTATTTATATTTATGTAGAGATCCAATCAGGATATCCTAATATATTAAATTCTTCCGTTACTGGTGACTGAGTGACTGACTGAAAGACGCACAGCTGAAACTACTAGTCGTAGGATTTTCCGAAATTCCTACGGGAACGGGATATGCGCGTACGAAGTTGTGGGCAAAAGCTAATTATACTATACTTGCTTCTGCCGGCGGCTTCGCCCGCGTGATCCTTAGGGAACATACTCCCGGAACAAAAAGTAGCATGTGTCCTTTCTCGGGCTCTAGACTATCTCTGTACAAAATATTATTTAAATCGGTTCAGTAGATAAGGCGTGAAAGCGCGACAGACAGGCAAACAGACAGGTTACATTCGCATTTATAATATTAGTAAGGAAGTAAGGATTTTATATTACCTACACACCTCTTTTTAATTTTGATGTGTCTATCTGTGTATCCGTCTGTGGCATCGTAGCTCCTAAACGGATGAACCGATTTTGATATTTTTTTTTTGTTAGAAAGGTGTTTTCATCGAGAGTGTTCTTAGCTATGATTAATGAAAAGGGTTCAGCAGTTTGAAGATCATCAGCTTCTATCTAGTTAATGAAAGGATGTAACCAGTAGCTAGGGGGGACGGGGAGTCGGGAGACGTCCGCCCCGGGTGACACGGTCTCGCGCACCAAGGGTTCCGTACAAATTAAGTAAGTACATTTTACTTTAGATAAAGACTTTTCGAACAATAATTATTAAAGACTACGTTTTTTTAAAGATTTAATTAAAAGTGTATAGTTTTCTGACTTTTCCCTATAGGTACTTGTAGTCAATGACGATATTACTTGCCAAATTTCATAGTTCTAGGTCAAAAAAATACCCTATAAATTTGATTCCCTTGAAAGTGTCGAAATATTTGTTTTTTGCGGCATAAACGGCCGTATCTTTTTTTTACGCTAACTAAGAAGTTTGATTTTTTCATAGCTTTAGGGACCGTAGACCTGAGTATATGGTTTTAATTTCAAGTCGATACCTCCACGCGTTCCCGAGATAAAGGGTCTTGACAGACAGACGGACGGACAACAAAAGTGATCTTGTAACGGTTCCGTTTTTCCTTTAGAGGTACGGAACCCTAAAAATATATAAAAATTAGAAAAAATATTAGTATCTTCCATCTACCACTAGGGTCTACCAGGGGCGCGCGGCTGAATGTTTGAGCCTAAGGTACTTGCAGGTACTATAATCGCTCCAATATGTAAGTTGAGCGACATTTGCATTTAGGGAAACTTTTTGCCCAGTTAGGATCATTAGAGTCCGAGACATCGAGCCGTAAACATCATTATTGTTGCATTTTACGCAATTAGAACATCGCGCCATGTATATGATATTTCCCGTTGACCTAGAACTATGAAATTTGCCGATTAATACCGTCATACTACTTACAAGACAAGACTAAGTATAGGAAAAAGTCTGAAAACTACACATTTGTAATTAAATCATAAAAAATAGTCTTTATTTGTACGGAACCCTCGGTGGGCGAACGACTCGCACTTGGCCGGTTTTTTTCAATTTAATTTATATTATATATGCGATAGATTGGTTGTTTGTTACTCAATCACGTCAGGACGGCTGAACAGATCTTGATGAAATTGGGCAGAGAAGTAGATTATGGTCTGGAATAACGCATGATACTTAGGTACTCTTTATATACCGGGAGTGCGTTCTCTTGGGACAATTTTCAACATAAAATAGGCGGCTGCAGCTAGTAAAGTATAAAATAAATCTTAAATTAAAAAAAAATGTTTAATAAACCTACGAATATAAATGTTTAATAAGCCCAAGAGTTGTCGTAGTTTTTTTTGTCGGGGTTTGTATAAATTTTAATTTATTTTTTTACGTAAAAGTGAGTGCGACACCATAGAGAAGCCGATGACGTCGAGTTTCTTCCATTTTTTTTTTACATGTCATTATTTTGACATTGACACGAGTTGCTTGTGACACTAAAACCGTTTTGAAAGTAATCGTTTTTATGCAAATAACTGAATCATGTATACCACCATATAAAAGCTATAGGTGTTCAAATGAAAAACTGAGAATCCCATAAAAAATGAGTTCCTGGAGGAGTGCTGGGCTAAAGTATGTCTGCTTTTAATTAATTTCAAAATCTTGTCCCCGTTCCTGAGAAGCATACGTAATTCAATTTGGTTTAAGTTTTTCACTATATAAAATATTTGCTCTATTGTCAATAGTTTCCGCAGCGTACGCGGTATAAGGAGCTTTGTTGGTATATTTTTCACACTGTGGGTGTGGGTTAAATTATCGAAGTTTTCATACAGATCCCTAACTTTCTTGAAAATATTCTATAGCCTTTGTTCATCAGGGATAATGTAAGATTCTAATGGTGAAAGAATTTTTCAAATAGGTCCAGTAGTTTCGGAGCCTATTCAATTCAAACAAACATACAAACAAACAAATGTTTCCTCTTTATAATATTAGTGTAGAAAACTACGCCTCATAATTTATAGCTATTAATAAGTCTTTGACAAAATACATAGCTTTCACTTTTTAAAAAAACCTGCCACGTGCGAGTCGGACTCTCACACGAAGCGTTCTGTACCACAAACCCAAAAAACATGTACTTGTTTCTTAACCCCCTTAAATTTTTAATTTAATTGTTTTGTTATAGCTCCAATACAAATACACAGTGTGTTCTTGAGATACAGCCCGTTGACAGACGGACAGCGAGGCTTAGTAATAGGGTTTAGTTGGTTACTTTTCGGGTAAAGTGTGTATTACATACACATGTGATCCACACTTTTGAACACAGTGAAAGCACAAAAGAACTAAACCTACAAAATGTAACGTGCCTGGGTACCTTCATCATTTTATGAACTACACCAAGAAAGAAAGAAAACTAGTTCACACCAATTATTATATTAGTCTATGAACTACACCTTGCCGCTTCAATCGCTAGGTAAGGCGTTTGTCTACATTTCTATGCATCGTTACAGTTATGTGAATTACTCCAACATAGCGGCGAAAGTCTTGCGCAGTTCTCTGAAGGCCGATCAAAAGGAAAGCGCCATGAAACGCGGAAAGAGCTCCATTCGGTACTTCTACTGGGTTAAGGGAGACATGTTGGGTAAGTTAACTTCGTCATTTTTAGAAGACTTGAGTATAGAATTATGTTTCGTAGTTATATACCTACGTTCGTGTAATGATAGTTTATGGCTATATAAATTCGTACTTACCATGTACACATTTACAGGACGTCATGCACTACATATCTGCTAAAACGAAATTAAAAAAAAACTACACTTCTCCGCTGGGATGACGCACACCTTTGTTGGGCGGTATATTCTGATATAGCCTATGATACATATATATAACGTAGCTTTCTATTGGTAAAAGAATTTTCAAAATCGGTTCAGTAAATTCACAAACTTTGTTTTTTTTTTTCACACATGAAAGGCTGCACCGCCAACTGACGAAAAATCCCGGAATGCACCATCGTGCTGGTTGGCGACCAGATGAAAGGGCCCGATGGTCATTCCCGGGGGGGCTCGGGCGTCCCCGCAGTCTACAGACTAGTCCTCCAAAGATGTTGTCCTGTCAGGGCGTGCCTGAGGGTTAGCAGCATGGAACCTCATTTCACTTCCTTCTCCTCGAACCTCAATCACTTTTTTTATGAACAGGGAAAAACGTCGGACGTGTCATACCTGTCTTACCCAGGGTTTACCCTGGAGCACCCCTTCAAACCATGCGTGGGCGTATGCATGTACGCCCGGGACGACATCTGCTATCGGCGTCTCCGTTACCTTGAAGACTCCAGGTTCTCGACGCTGTGGGCTATAGTGGACACAGGCCTAGACAAAATTGTCTACACCTGCGTCTACCGTTCGCACAGCGGTGATTTGGCTTACACAGCACCTGAGTGAGGCGGCGGATCCGGCTCAGCAGCGGTACCCTTCTGCCCAATTGGTGTTACTGGGGGACTTCAATGCCTACCATCAGGAGTGGCTCTTCCCATACCAGTGCACAGACCATGCTGGACGAGAGACGCGAAAGCTAGAGCTTGCGTTAAATCTTACCCAGCTGGTCCAGGGGGCAACGAGGGTGCCCGATGTTGGACCTTTTGCTGACAACAGATCCAGACCGCTATTCGGTTTTGATTTCTTCACCACTGGGTAGTTCCGACCACTGTCTGGTGAAGTCTGTATCCGTCTACTCCCCGCCCGATCCTAGCCCAAGTGGCACCCGGCGGGTATTGCGATACAGGTCAGCAGATTGGGATGGCATGTGATCTTTTTTCGCATGTTACCCTTGGCAGCCTACTTGCTTTTCTTCCACTGATGCTTCGTCGTGCGCGGACGCCGTGTCGGATGTGTGTTGCGGAGAGGAATGGAGTACTACATTCCGTTCTCTGACATAGCGAAATCTGGCGAAGCTCGTCCTTGGTTTGGTGCCGAGTGCAATCGCGCTGATCCGCTTAAGCACGCGGCGTACCTAGAAGAAGAGAGCCTTCAACAGAGCTGCCAAGTCCAGCAAGATAGTTTTGCGGAGGGCTCGGTTTGACCACATTAGCCGAATAGGGAACAAACTTGCTTCATACCCAGCAGGTAGTAAGGCTTTTTGGTTCCTGGCTAAGTCGGTCGAATCGAACTTCTGCCGCTCCTCACTACCACCACTGCTGCGACCCGACGGGACGCTGGCCCACTCCGCTGAGGAGAAAGCGAACTTATTTGCTTCTTTGTTTGCGGAATCTTCACGTCTGGATCCTGGTGGCGCGACGCCCCCTGCTTCTCCTGGTGGATGCGAGTCAAGTATGTCGAACATTCGCATTCATCAGAAGGACGTCCGTAGGGTACTGTGTAACCTAGATGTGAACAAGGCTAGTGTTCCCGACGGGATACTGGCAATTGTTCTGAAGACTTGTGCGCCTGAGTTGTCTCCGATCTTGACACGCCTATTTCGCCTTTCGTTTGAAACTGGAAAAGTGCCGAAGGCTTGGAAGCAAGCTATCGTGCAGCCCGTGCCCAAGAAGGGTAGTCGGGCTGACCCGTCGAATTATAGACCCATCTCGGTAACGTCCATACTCTGTAAGACTATGGAACGCGTGCTGAATCATAAGCTCCTGGCGTACCTAAAAGGGAATGATATTCTTAGTGACCGTCAATACGGGTTCCGCCGAAATTGGTCAACTGGGGATCTTCTAGCGTATGCCATTCACATCTGGAGTGAGGCCATAGAGAAGCACGGGGAAGCACTAGCGGTCTCCCTTGACATCTCGAAGGCCTTCGACAGGGTCTGGCACGATAGCCTTATTGGTAAGCTTCCTTCCTTCGGTCTGCCCGCCGGTTTGTGTGATTGCGCAGATTTCCTGAGGAATTAGTCTATCCAAGTGGTCATAGATGGCTGCTTCGGGAAGTTCCTGTGTCGCATAGGCAGGGAGCCGGACGCTCGGTGTCACCACTGCGTCGACTGTCGGGAGGATACGGCGCGGCATACGCTGGCAGAGTGTGCCGCTTGGGAGGAGCCGCGCCGTGCCCTCATATCTGTGGTAGGCAGTGATCTCTCGCTGCCGACCTTAGTACGTGCTATGGTCGACGGCGAGGAGTCCTGGGACGCGGTGGTTTCCTTCTGCGAAATAGTCATCGCGCAGAAGGAGGCTGCGGAAAGGGAGAGGGAGATTTCGTCTTCTTTCCCGGCTCGTAGCATCCGCATCGGGCGTCGGAGGAGGCATACGCTGCCCTCTTCCGGCCCCCCTTACAGGGTCCAGGGGCGGCGGTCCTGGGGATGGCTACGGACCCGAGGTGGCGGCGCGTAGTGTTCCCGTGCGCCCCTCTTTGACGTCGCAGGGGGAGTCAAACACCTCACTCCCCCGCTGACCCGAGGTGGCCCGCAGAGGCGGGCCGGCACCAGACGGGGATCGCGGAAAGACAATTAAGTTCTAGCGAACCCCGGCGTTGGTGACAGATGGAACATCGGTGGTTTTAGTCAGTAAGACTCAGACAGACCCCTCCGCCCGCCCCAGGGTGGAGGACATCCATGAGGATTTCCACCCGTTATAAAAAAAAAAAACATCTAGTCTCAATTTTGGCCCTTACATAGAGGCAAAAACTCAAGTGACTGCAAAGAAGTTGGGGATTCTAGCAAAGGTAAGACGATACTTAACGCCGGAACAGCTGCTTAAGCTCTATCAAGCGCAAGTTCGATCGTGTATGGAATACTGCTCTCATCTTTGGGATGGATCTGCTAGATACCAACTTGAGAAACGAGCCAAGAGGATCATCGGCAATGAGAGGCTCGTCGTGACGAAGCTCCTAAGTCTTGAACATCACGACGAGTTGCTGGCCTGTCGGTTTTTTACCGGTAGCGTTTTGGGGAATGTGCGACGGAATTGCATAATTTAATTCCGCCAAGCCCGTTCCATCATCGGACCACAAGACGAACGGCGATGCGCCACCGGTACACGTTGGATATCCCATCCATACGCACAAAACGTTTTGGTAACACATTCATAATGCGTACAGCTAAGAAGTGGAATTCCCTGCCGGTATCTGTGTTTCCTGATAGCTACAACCTGGGAGTCTTTAAGTCAAGAGGTAATAGGTTATTTCTAGGCAAGCGTGCTCCATCTTCGACCACGTCATCGCTTATCATCAGGTGAGATAGTGGTCAAACGCGTGCCTATCTATAGTAAAAAAAAAACTTAACCTCTTAATAATATTAGTATATATAATTACTGCTGGGCAAAGGTCCGCTCTTCCCGATATGTTGCTGTCTCCGGCCAACCTCCTCTCTGCGACGACACCGGCATCTGGCTCCTGTGCAACATCTCTGGCCCATTAGTCCTGACGCATTCTACACACATACATGGCCCGCCCAACCTCACTTTAGCCAAGTAGACTTATTGGTATTGGTATTGTAGCGGCATCAATACCGCCACAAGAAAAACTAAAGGAGCAAATCAACATCACAACAAAAAGAACCGCGACGTCATCATCATCGTCATCGCGCAAGCACGCTGCACCTTCGGCCAGTCACATGAAGAGCCATGAAGAGCCTCTCCTGGTCGACGCCAGCAGTCACGTCACTACGTCGCGCCGTTCCGACTCACTGGAGCCAGCAGCAGCACCACTCCGACTCACTGGAGTCTGCAGCATCAACCCGACTCATTGGGATCTCATCACCCCGACTCACTGGGGTACCGCAGACAGTTCCGACTCACCGCAAATTCTGCGACTTCGGGTCCCGACTCACTGGAACCAACCACTGGCCTGGCAAGCATCAACGGAGGAAATCAATATCACAACAAAAAGAACCGCGACGCCATCTATCCAACTAGCAGCGAATTATCACATCGTGGTCACTAGTTTGGAGGGATGCAAAGCAGAGAGTAAAGTCCCGCACACCTCCGTTGTAAAGAGCAGTAGCCGGCCAGGCACAAATGCCGCCTAGTCGGAGGCTCCTCCCTTTACAATGGAGGTGTGCGAAACTTTACTCTCTGCTCCGCATCCCTCCAAAGTATTGCCCACAACCGCAATTTCTGTTTTGGTGCATACCTATCTTAATATTACGTATACGCACCTTGAGCTTAATACCAGATACGAATGTCTCCTTTATTTAGCAACTCTGAGTTTTTACTTTTGAGATTCGGTTAAGGACCAAGTTTGAGCACCGCAGGTGCGTGGAGCGATTGCCTACTAGACCTCCACAACCCGTTAACTGAGTAACACGGTACTTCTTGGCAAGCCTGGAGTTAGATTTACTGGCTTTTTTCAAAGATCCACAAATGACAGCCGGGTCAACGGCTTAACGTGTTTTCCGAGAGTAGAATACGGAATCGCGACGCAAAAAATATCGGTTAATGTTAATACGATGCTACAAAGTCGCGATATACGTTACTGCGAAAGACCGTCTATGACGCGAAGCCACAACACTGCGATGCACGTTACCGCGATACTACTTCACTGCGATGCACGTTACCGCGATAGATCTTCACTGCGATACTACTTCACTGCGATGGACGTTACCGCGGAAAATCATTTTTACGGAGCTAGCATCCTTCGGGCTATGTCGGGAACCTTATTTCTCTTGCGGATATCATCATTCCTGATTCGATCACGCAAGGAAACTCCAAGCATTGCTCTCTCCGTCGCCCTTTGAGTCTTCTTATCGTGTGGGACGACCCCACATACCCTAGTGTCAGTTTCACGACCGCCTCAAGGGCCGGTCGGCGGTCCGCGGCAGACGGCGGTCGTCAAATAAACCGTGTCGGACATGGTTTATTTGACGACCGTCATTTGGCGGCCGGGACCACCGGCTTATACGTGCTTTCCGAAGCACGGAATCTTCTTTTTATCGGGTGATTCAAGCTTGCAATGTCCTAGCCAAACTGGAAAAAAAAAATTCAAACTATGTTTCCCGTGGGAATCGAACCCACGAACACCGGGCCACAAGGCAAACGCCTAAACCACTCGACCACGGAGGCAGCCCTTTGAGTGACTATAATATACTAGCTTTCTGCCAGCGGCTTCGCCCGCGTGATCCCCAGGGAACATATTCCCGGGATGAAAAGTAGCCTTTCTCAGGCTCCAGACTATCCGTGTACCAAATTTTATTTAAATCGGTTCAATGGTTTTGGCGTGAAAGCGCGACTGACAGATTTAAGGTTAAAGGCCAATAACTTCGTGCTAGTACGATATTTCGTTAGTTTTGTTTCTGGCGCAAAAATAAGCAATTTAAATATTATCTATATAAATTATACGTCAGTAAAAAATATCTATCATTGTATCTATTTAAGAAACCAAGTACCAATATTTTAGCGACTAAACTGAAAGTAATACGAGGCCTGAAACTGTCGGTCGGCCACAAACAGCTGTGCGGTGTCCGCGTACTCCTTGTCGCCGTAAGGTGCTCGTTCCGACTTCATAAGCGTATATAAAGGCAATGGTAAGTCATTATTATGGGTTCCTAAACAATTGATTTGACATAGGAAAAGGTCATATGAAAGTATAGAAGTCCCCTAAAACGGCAAGAAATCGACTCACGAAATAGCGGCCATTTTATTTGTCGTGTGTTTCGTGTCATTACCGAATTAAGGGTTTTATCGATACATTTTGGTTGCTTGTGTATTTATATTAAAACTGAGGTTATTTAAATCTGAATTTAAAACAAATAATATTTTTAATGAAGTTTTGGTTCTTTTTATTTTTCAGGGGCATACAACGTACAAAATGCTGTTTGGAGATTCTGCAAGACACTCATACATCCTAAACATGACACATTTTTGTTTTAACTATTAAGTACATAAGTATCTAGATTGTAATTAACAATAAAAGCTTTACCTAAGCTGGACCTCACCCTGATATGTATATTTTTTATTTAAACCCTTTAAATATTTACGATTTTTATTAAGGAATTAGGTACCTACCTGGAAAATTTTATCCCGAAACAGGAGTCACGAATTCACGAACTTAGGAGCAGAGCGAAATTTTATCACGAAAGGGGAGCCAAATAAGAGGTTCACTAATAAATTCATATAAAAAAGTATGACCTAAAATTATATAATTCATGTATTTAATTTCTGCTAAAATATCAATATCCATCACTGAAAAGCTTTCAAAGTACTATGTTTCGGAATATTTATAAAAAAATTACGAATTCGTAAGAGCCTTAACATGCCGAAATATGGGACATTTACCACACTTTCGCATTAATATTAAGTAAGGATATGCCTTCTGATGAGCCCCACTGTGAGCGACCACGTTTCAGTTCCATAACTCGACGAGTAGGTATGTCGAAATCTAATAGTTTCTCGGTAACGAGATTTTGCGTAGAAATGATCTTTTGCGGTAACGTGCATCGCAGTGTTGTGACTTCGCAGAGACTAGACGGTTTTTCGCAGTATCGTGCATTGCGATTTAACATTTTATCGATATTTTGTGAGTCCCGATACTGTACCGAGCTCAAAATACATATAAAATAAAATCGGCAGTAAATAAATCAAGAGCGACATGGGAGATCATAAATCAGTCAAAACCAAAATGACTTAAAAACACAATTACAAACATTAAAACTGGGAATAAAAATATAACAGACCCCCGTGAAATAGCTAATATTTTCAACGATGTTTTCATTGACAATATTAAACCTGCTTTTAATTAATACCGGAATAAACGTCACTTCGAATATATTCGAATCAGTCCACTCGATGTTTATGGCACCAAGCTACGAAGATGACATTAAACAAATTAATAATCAAATCCTTAAGAAATACTAAGCGTAGGCCAAGACGGTATATGCACAGAAACAATAAAATATGTGTCAGACTGTATTAGCGGTCATTTAAGTTTCATAATTAATCTATGCATTTCACGAGGTATAGGTATTTCCGACCAAACTAAAGACTGCTGTAGTAAAACCGCTCTACAAAAAAAATTATCGAGATAAAACGGAGTCATACAGGCCTATTGCATTAGTTCCTATATTTGCAAATATAGCTGAAAAATACTTATATAAACAAATTCATTAATATCTAGTAAAAGAAAACATCTTAAACAATCAATATGGCTATATATGACTTCTTGAATAAAGTGATCGCAAATATGGACAGAAATATACCGGTATGTTCGATTTACTGTGACACGACTTGCAAGCATTGCAAGCGTGCCGCAGGGTAGCGTACTTGGCCCCCCTCTTTTATTCTTTATATAAACGACCTGCCAAAAGTGACGCAACATCATATGACGCTATTTGCCGACTACAGCACCGTTAGATACCTTTGACTGTAAGAATAACCTAAATTATGACAAACAAATCTATGATAATGACGTAACTAATACTATACTTTCGATAATAAAATGGCTAAAATAATAACAAACTGAAAATAAATATTGACAAGACCAAATTAATGATATTCACTCAAAGCAAAAATCTGACTATGAATATTCATTATGAAAACAAACAAATAAATCAAGTTAACACAACAAAATTTTTAGGGTTAACCATAGACCAAAGACTTGGTAAATTCTCATATGCATTATATAAACTTGCGCCAGTCACCGGAACGGACGCTATTGTTACAGCATACCATGGTTTGGCTGGTTCAATTTTAAGATACGGAGTTATTTTTTGGGGAAACTCATCCAATAGGGAACTCATATTTAAAGCCCAAAAAAAGTGCATTAGGGCAATGTTTGAGTTAAAATGTATAGAGTCATGTAAACCCTTCTCCCTTCTTCTTCTTTCTCTCCCTTCTTTATTAAATATAAAATACTAACATTAGGTACCCTGTTTGTACATTTTCGAAGTTGCAGTATTTGTCAAGACGAACCCAAATCTATTTCGCAAGCTGTCAGATAGAAATAACCGGAGTCGACGTTACGCCAATATGTTGTGTTCGAGATAGGCCATGTCTTGGACTGATGCATAATAGTGTTTTTTTTTTGTATGGCACCAACTATCTATGACCATATACCGGAATCAATTAAAATGCATAAATGTATTCAAAAAGCATTTAAAGAACTTTCTTGTAAATAGATCCTATTATGATATACTTAACTGAGTTTCTGAAGGATAAAATAACACTATAATTTTTAGTGTTGACATGTCTGTTTAGTTGTTTTTATTTTATTGCATTACTGATGTGACATTTTTGATTATTTTTTAATTTATTGACCTGTTTGACTGTTGTTACTTGACACCTAATTTTTAGTGATATTTTTATATTGACATCTGTTTTATTGTTTTTACTTAATTGCAATATCGTTCCGACATTCACTAATTCATTATTCTTTGTTATAATTAATTATGGGACTTGTAATTCTATTTATTTAATTAATTGACAATAATTCTCATTTTGCTTTTTACTTCTTAGTTATTATTATAATTAAGAATGACTGCAAGGAATACTTGCATAAAAATTGTTTATATTTTATTCAATTTAAATTTTATATTTGTACGCTTCACGGTAAAACATAGAGAATCAATATAATATTATGACATCTTGCACACCATGTAACTACCTAGGTTTACAAATAAAGATTCTTATTCTATTCTTATCCGTATTCTATTCGCTTTCCGAGACACGGAGGAAACTCGGTATGTTGAGATGGTCACACATCCACAGATCAACCTTGACAAACGTTGTTTAACCTTAAAAATCAACCCGTTCGGCTGTTATTATTTAGCCACCAGCTCCTATCACTACTACTTTCTATCATCATCATCATCTGCCTAGCCTTTTGCCAACTACATTGGGGTCGGCTTCCAGTCAAACCGGATTCAGCTGAATACCAGTGTTTTACGTGGAGCGGCTGCCTACCAGACCTCCACAACCCATTAACTGGGTACCTAACACGGTACTTCTTGGCAAGACTGGAGTCAGATTTACTGGCTTCTGACAATCCGTAACGACTGCCAAAGATCTACAAATGACAGCCGGGACCAACGGCTTAACGTGCTTTCCGAGGCACGGAGGAAACTCGGTATGTCAAGATGGTCACCCATCCACAGACCAACCTTGGCAAGCGTTGCTTAACCTTTAAGATCGACCCGTGCGGCTGTTATTATTTAGCCACGAGCTCCTCAGCTCCTTGACCCTACTATTTCATTTATTTAAGTGCAAATCTAAACCCTCTTGTTAATATTCTTCATTCACTACTACTTTCTATCTATACATACTAATATATAAAGCTGAAGAGTTTGTTTGTTTACTTGAACGCGATAATCTCAGGAACTACTGCTCCGATTTGAAAAATTATTTCAGTGTTAGATGTCATCTATATATCATCACACTAAGACCAACAGGAGCGGAACTGTAACGAAAATTGTGACGCAGACGAAGTTGCGCGGTTCAACTAGTCTAATATATTATTATTTAATTTGTTTCAGCTGCAGGGGAGAAACCCAAACAGTTGGAAAAGGAAAAAGCTTGATACTGTACCCAACGTTATAACTATGAAGATAACGTTGGGTACAAATACACGATTAGAATTCATTACTTAGCATTATTATTATCATTTAATAATATTTCGTAGAGAGAGAGAGAGAGAGAGAGAGAGAATAATATATTTGTTTTTTTTATACACCGTGAAATTTTAATGGTTGTTTTCCCGCAGCGAAATAATTTTGTCTTGTTATTACAATCGATTTATAAAAAAAGGAATATGCGTGCATGCAGCAGTTCGTGCCGCACCTATCCCTACGCATGAGAGCTTATTTTGCTCTGAACATTTATGAATTGCTATTTACTTATCGGCACCGTGTGCATTTTGAGTAGTTACTACCTACGTCGCGTGGCTAGTGAACTGAAAATAGTTTTCACGATTTCGAGTTTACGAATATTTTTTTAATTATTTAAAAATATTATATATTATTTTGGTTCTGCCGCGGGAAAACAAGCATTAAAATTTCACGGTGTAAATAGTTAACAGTGTATGTATAGGTTTACATACCTACTTGTAAATTAAATTTATGTTTCAATAAATTTTCGGACCGCAGAATGGCAACAATTTAAAAATTTTATTTTGTACTTGGGGTGGTAATCGTGGGTAACCCATGAGCAATTTATCAATCTACATACCTAATTCTTATCGAAAGTACATGTAATCTTTGTCATCATCAAATACCAGTGGTTTTAGTTCCAGTTCATTAACGGTCTCGATCGCGTCAGCGTAAACGTCAATTTGTAGTGAAACTGCTGTTTGCGCTGTCTGGTGACAATAAGGAAAACTTATTTTTTTGTACAATCACTACATAGTATAAAACGAAGTCGCTTTCGCTGTCTGTCTGTCCCTATGTATGCTTAGATCTTTAAAACTTTTAATAGATGGAGTGGTTCTCGAGGAAGGTTGTAGTATATACTTAATTTGCACCCGTGCGAAGCCAGGGCGTGTCGCTAGTTGGACATAAGCGAACGTTTACGTTAACGCGATCCAGTAGGTACGTTAAAAAACTAAGCCCTCTGATTAGGGTACAGTGGAGTGTCGGTACCGTCGAGCCTCCTGCTCCCGCGCACTTTTCTCGACTGTGGTTTACTCAAAAAAGATTCAGGTAGAACCTATTTCTAGGCCGATTCTGTATGAAAAAGCAGTTCAATTCAACGAAAAACTCGGAGGGCTGCATTGATGTATAAAAATATCAATGGAGGGCCGACAAATTAATATGGGTCTAAAATTTGACTTCGTGACAATAAAATTGACGCTACCGCTAGCACCGCATCAACTGCAAGTTCGGATAAATTGGTGCGTCTGAACGTTTACTTGTTTAGATATTGATTGTCGTTATGTAAATATGGTTTTTACATAACGACAATCAATTTATTTGTGGATAAATATGTCCCTGAATCAATACAGTTCAATTATCTAAATAAATCTGTTTTCCAAACATCCATATCCTCCAATTTATTAGTTCGGATAATCGACGCTACACTGTACCTACTTATTTCTAAAAGAAGTATCTCGTACTGCTGGGTACGTGACGCATTCTATACACAAACAACTGAAAAATTATACTTGTTTGTTTTCTCCTTTCCAAGACTTAGGCATGGACTCGCATCAAAGCCTCTGCTTCGTCTCCGCTTCGGACTTCTCCACAGATCTCTGTCTGTGGAGAAGTCCGAAGCGGAGACGAGAAGAGATGTTTTTCAGCTAGAGTGTTGCCGAAACTGTGCGGAGATGCATCTCCGCACAGTTCACGCGGAGATATGTGCTGGCTAGGGTGGAGATTTGCGCTGACTACACTGCACACATCTGGTCTCCATCTTGTAGCGCGGCCCAGCTCAATCTCCGCGAGGAACAGGTCACATCTCCGCTTCCATCGCGCCATACAAATATTATACATCTCCTCTCAGTGGTGATTAACGAAATTCTATACTGTTTTTTCGTTTTGGTGGAGTCCCGACTTAAGTATCACGTTCTGTGTAATTTATACCTAACCAATTAGATATCGCTATTTTAAAACCAACACTAAATAGCTGGAAAAAATTTGCACTAAAATATTAAGACTACATTTTTGTACATATGTTTTATGATGCTTCAAATCATTCCGCAAACAAAAAGACCGTTGTATTTAACAACATTTTATTACATTCATAGCACATTCAATTAAATACAGGTTATAATAAACCTAATTCAGTCCAATTTTACCATACAAAAGGTATCGCATAAGCCGGCTTCGGGATTGTATGGACTTCGCTGAGCTTTGGAATCAGTAAAACATTTGCTTCTGATCAAGATAGAATTCGCAATCACGCATTAAGTCGACAAAGAGCTCTGGCAGATAAAGCGCGGCTGATCGACATTTTCCTAAAGTATCTATTTCTATTGAGTCCGTCAGTTAGATTACAAAAAAAATAAGACATGTATTTTTATCCTTTGTCATGTAAACAAAAGTTAAGAACATACAGTACGTTGAAATTTAGCGTGACGTTCATGCGTTGTTCGTTTCCTAGGCGATGAATGGTTTATCTTTTTTAACCTTCAAGCGGGCGCGTGGGTATTTGTAGCGACAGCGGTCGCGCGTAACCTAAAAGACCTATGTGAGATTTCAGGAATTTAGAATACTGGTAAACTAATAATTATTTATGTTCTATATTCAGACATTATCAATTTTTACCTAGGCAACAATTTTTTGGAATTAAAATTAAAACAACCCACTATCGTTCGATTACAAACCAGCTATGCACGCCAGACCCGCCAAACCAAAGTTTTGTTCTCTTGGGAGAATGATTTGTGTTCTCATTTTTATTTAGATGTTTTTGTTTTTATTATTACTATGCAATCGAATCATTACTATCAAAGTGTTTATTTTAATAACTGAGGTATTTTACTTCGAAATAAGTCTTCTCGTCAAGGTAAAAGAAAGAGCCAGGCGCGTGTAGTCGTTTCGACGCCTGCGCCGCGACCTAAACAAATGCATTCTATTCAACTACAAAGGCTCGGAGAAGAGTGGAATGCATTCATTTTCGTGCATAGTGAATTAATGAAAAGCTACTGGTAAAGAGAAACACTTGTGGCGAGAAATCGCGATGTAATCAGCGAAAACTTATCGAGCGCGGTCGATTCGACGCCGCGCGACCGCTTGAAGGTTAAACGGACCAAATAGCAATATTTTATTTATATCTAGGGAATACATAGTGTATTTGTACATTTTAACGTTTTAGACCATTCGCCACTTTAATTCCTACAAAAAATCCATCTTAAATTGTTGAACAATTCTTTAAAACCGAAGCCGGCCTATAGAAACCTTGTCAATATATACATAGTACATAATTAATATAAAACAGTAAAAAAGGCGACGAATCTTTGTTGTTGGAAGGAATTACTGAGAGTATAAAATATCTCTCTTATCTTATACATATTTTAGCTTGAATGTATGGGATGTCGTATGAGTTATACGAAAAGTAATATCAAAAACTGGCTGGCCTTTGGTATTGTAAACAAAGTTGCGGCATCAACTTTTGGCTCAAACCTTGGAATTGGATAAGTCATACAATAGTTTGGGTCAATTTATGCCATGCGATGGTTAGGGCATAAAGGGTATTCAACCAAATTGGCAAAGTAATAGTAACTTATAATACAATTTTCTAAAAAGTTGCGAACACTAATATTGTCATGTTTAAAAGGCAATCAAAAATAATATGTACTGAGATAGGTGGCACAAGAAATGTCTTGGTGCCCTAAAGTGTCACGTGGCCGATGGGACACACCGTTTATGAGAACTAAACATCCAAATTGCTCGGCAGCGAGACTACGCCAAGTTCAATAGAAAAGGAATATTAAGGCATTGATGTTCTTTCTTGTTGACTGTTTCTTTGCTTCGAGTGTACCATCATTGTTTACTCGCGCAAAGCATTTAGCATTATATCATAACAATAGAATGAGTGCAAACTTAATTGAAACAATGTAAACTTGTTACATAATAACTTAAGTATAATGGTCAATTTAACGTTTCGAATAACATTTAATTTTATTGCTCTTATTGTTGTTTGTATTCCTTCGAAGCAGACTCGTAAAGGGCCATGTAAACGATCAAATTAAATTATTGTCAGTAAGGTTTCATTGATAAGGCGTATCGTCGGTTAACCGCCAAGACCTCTTATCTCAATCTGTCCGAGACTATTTGACACCACTGAAACTACTTGACACCATTGACAGCACTGGTGTTAGACTGGCTTGACTTAAAGTCGGTTCTCGTTTACAAGATACTAGTTTTTGCCTAAGAATTCGTACGTGCATTTCCCGTTCCTGTAAGAATTTCAGAAAATCCGCACTTAGCGCTCCCTACACTCCTCAAGGAACCTACATGCCAAAATTTAGCAGTTTCTTCGACCTGTAGTTTCGTTTAGTAGTCCATCTGCCTAGCCTTTTTCCAACTATATTGGGGTCGGCTTCCAGTCAAACCAGATTCAGCTGAATACCAGTGTTTTACGTGGAGCGGCTGCCTACCAGACCTCCACAACCCATTAACTGGGTAACACGGTACTTCTTGGCAAGACTGGAGTCAGATTTTACTGGCTTCTGACAACCCGTAACGACTGCCAAAGATCTACAAATGACAGCCGGGACCAACGGCTTAACGTGCTTTCCGAGGCACGGAGGAAACTCGTTATGTTAATATGGTCACCCATCCACAGACCAACCTTAGCAAGCGTGGCTTAACCTTAAAGATCGAACCGTTTAGTAGTGTCTGTCATTTACGTAGTCAGTCAGTAACGGAAGAATTTTATATAGTAGGATAATGAGTTCAATTTTTAAGGTATAGTCCAAGAGCTCGATCGAAGAGTAATCTCTTCGAACAAATTGCCAAGAAAAAACATTTCTATTAATATGTGAATAATACTTCTGTTGTTGCAGTTTTGTCGGTCACAAGTCCGTCGAAATGTCAGAGAGAGATAAATACTGAATCCTTCGATCTAGCTCTTGGACTGTACCTGTACTGGTTCGACCCACTGTCGTTTGCGTTTTAATTTTTTACATGCTATATAAAAATCCATTAAAAGTTGTAAAATGGTGACAAAAAAGATGAGACGTATAATCGTTTTTGGCAAACCTGCGAAGATAACGTGATGGTCAATTTATTTGATCGTTTACAGGCGCTTTACTCTCGTTCATATTGTTTTTAATTTTAACGTGGCATACGCACAGGACATACAAATATTGTATTGCTCATAAATGTCGTTGTATAGAACAAGATATTATTACATTACGGTGTCTTCGACACATCGCTAGGTAGGTACATAATAATACGATTATTAATGAAAATACATACATAAATGGAATTATTTCTTAGTCTATCTACATCTAACTACTATAATATGATTTGGTGAATAGATAATAACAGTTCTATGAGATATGTTTAGGGAGCGCAGCTATTTGTATAAAAAAAAAAATCACAATATTTATTAATGCCGAGTGTTTTAGAAAGAAGTCTTCGAAAACGTCTTACAAGTAGGTGCACATAATATAACTATCTTCTAAGTAGATTAAACTTACTTAATTTTTTCCAAAATACTTATATGTATGCGAAAATGTCATAGCACCAAGTCAATGAAAATTATTTTAGTTGATTTAATGACATTCTAAATCTAACTTTATCAAAACAAGTATCCAAAGACTCGCATATCCTTAAGAATAATAATTATGGAAGATCGACATAGTATATAAACAGTGTGTATCGCTAGCTCCCTATCCTATATGCTTGGTCATTATAACAATTTTGTTACCTATTGTATTTGTTTTACATTTCGTTGCTATCATAAAGGCGCTGTGCCATCGCTTCGTGTTATGCACGGATTGGCGACTCAACATGAGTCGCTTATTATTATAGTCTTTGCGTGTCGACTTTTCTCTACGGCCACTGTGAAACAACGCCATGTACAGTTCACATGTGTGTATAATTATTGTCAACAACAATTTTTCCTTTCTACTCCCCAACAACGCCGAAGATACGTCGCGTTTACATTAAGGCGCAGATCTACCGCGGCGCCTGCTGTGCATGGGCACGCGGCGCATTTTAGCTGCGTGGGTTCTTTTGTTTGACAACGTGGTTCACGTTTCCACTGCAGTAGACACAACACACCTCTGTTCCACAAGGTGAATCTCAAAACTGTGCTGCGATACAGTTGTACATAGTAATGTGTACCGCATGCACAGCGTGATGTGAGTTGTATATTTGAGCATGCCACGCATGCACCAATGACGTCAATTGATGCGTAGCGTGTCCGTGGGTTACAGTGTACGCAATCACATACATTTTCTTGCAAAGCAAAGCTTAACAAACGTGCGTAGCCTCTCCGTGAATCGCCATTTGTAAAGAAATATTTCGAAATATATATGACGCTAGTGACGGAATACACCTTATGACACAAAATTTTTTTACAAGTCAGTGACCGAAAACGGTCCACCGAACAACAATTTTATTTACACTTTAGAGTATGAAATCCACGCATTTGTACGTAGCCTATCCGTGCGCAGCAATGGAACAACGACTTAATTCTGTCCTTATACTATTACATATATAGTGAACGACGATATTATAAGAATTAAACCTTATAATATAAAATGTACACGAATTGAGCTAAGATCTGATTCTTCTAAAATATCTAAACAGCGCAGCCAGAGCAGCTGCAGTAATATACTATGTATGTATATTTAAAAGGAGTAATGATTTTGACTGCATTTTTACGAGACGTTCACTCCAAAATGTAGTTGTAACTGGTAACTTTATTACTCAATTTCAGATATTTTTGAAACAGTCAAGACATTTATTAAATTCTCGCAAAAATGTAGTACCCTTACTAATATTTATAATTCATCATAGATTAGTGTCTATGGTGAAGAGGACAATGGCCCACTCCTTAATTTGTTTCACACTAATTTCATCCTATCTACGATTAAACATTACAATAGTGAAAACACAGAATATAAAAACATACATATTTATATTTCGTTACAAACATTAATAGATTTATAAAATATATCAAGATCTGTAGACAATGAAAATATTTTCGTTCTTAGTATACGGCTGTCAGAAATTAAACTTATAACAATGTGTAACAATAATATAATAATAACTGCATAACTCAATAAGCTGTGCATACGTTAAATAGTGTTATATTTATAGAATTCATTTATTTAATTGAACATGAATTAATACTTCACAGATATAATATCATCTATTAATAAAATTTTATTTATTAAAAAAATTGAATTTTCATAAAATTCTATATTAACATTGACATGAATAAAGCAAGAAAAACACTGGTCCCACGTACGCAACGTATGCAACGCTTTTGTATCGTATCATATGTTGCGTTGCATACGATAAGTGTGTTTCTGCTGCATAGTTTTTCATATAAAATCAAGAGTCCAGATATCATAATGCTTTGCATACGTGTCGCACGTGGGACAAGTTTGTCTCTAGCTTAAAGAGCACACATAATTACATGTTATTGATTAGCACACTGAGACGTGGTATAAACTAACAATTTAACCATATATTTCCAAAGCGAACTTTCAAAAGAGTATTTAATTTACTATTTGTCTAAAATTGGGTTTATATTATTAATAAACTTCATCAAAATAGAATGTTCCCGTTTAAGTTACACTGCATAACCGTGGACCGTTTACAAATTCAGTGGCCATTCCAGATGCATAGTATGGACTGAGTGAGTTGGTGGTGGACACTGAATTGGTAACGAATGCTTTACCTATTGATCTTCGTTCTCTGCGTCGATCCGTTCAGCCTCGGTGTTGACGACCTGGCTCTCGGCGTCGTCGGCGGACGGGGCGGGCGCGGCGCGGCGGCAGCGCGGCACCACGCCGTTGTACTCACACATACCGAAGATGAGCACGGCGAAGCCGATTAGGTGCTGCCAGTGGAAGTCTTGCCACAGCAGGGCGAGCGACACCATCCAGATCACGAAGGTCCTAAGCAAATGTGTTGTATTAAAGTCAACAAAATCTAAGACGTTTCGATTTGACAGCTGAGTAGAGAGGGATAGAAGATTGCTTTACCACTAAGTGCGAAAGAGATTTATTTTTATGTCTCTTTCGTACTTACTAGTAAAGCAATGTTGTACCCTGCTGTCAAATCGGGCTTCTTAGATTTTGGTGACTTTAGTGGATGCTGAGTTTAGCAAGGTTTTGATGCAAGGCTGTCGGTCAAATCTGAAACTATATATATAAGTGCGAGTCGGACTCGCGTGCAAAGGATTCCGAGTGTATTTTTTTAACATGTTATTTTAACATTATAGTTTCCATATATATATATTATCTTCATTTTTTTCCAAATTTTTGGCTCAGTAGTTTTGGAGATAAGTAATATGGAAATTTTTCGTCTAATTTCTTGAATAACTTGAAAATCATTAATTTTAAAATTATGAAAAAAAAAATATAGGTAAGTAAGACCCTCACAGTAAGCCCTTTCATTTGATATGTCACTCGATATTGTTAAAAAAACTATTTTTAAAATTTTCTAGTTTGACCCCCATACTAAAAATGTAATAATTTACGTAACACGTCCGTGTTTGGGTCACAAAAGTCCATATGTGTACCAAATTTCAACATAATCGGTTCAGTGGATCCGGAGAAAACTGGCTGTGACAGACGAACAGATAGACCGACACCCGAGTGATCCTATAAGGGTTCCGTTTTTTGTTCGGAAAACACAGAGAATATTTTTTTAAATTATTTGTCGGACTAATTACATTTTTTTAGTCCACTAACCTATTATGACTTTCTACATAGACTCCGGGTTATGCAGTTAACGGTTCTGAAGTTACCTGATGGAATCTAGGACCATCCTAGTGGTGGCTGACATCTCCTTGGTGACGCTAATACCGGCGAAGTTGAAGAACGCGATCGAAACTATAGTGCCCATTGTCGCTACGAGGATCAGGGGGTTGTTGCCTGGAAACCAACACATTGATTGATAAGTATTACAAGTTCTGTATGGTGTCGGACATAAAATAACAGCACTATCCCATCATTTCTCGTGGTTGTCGTAAGTGGTGACTAAGGGACTCACTAGGGAATGGGCGGCAGCCCGTCTACCCTTGACTCCGGAAATAAATAAGAAACAATATATGAGGTTTGGTATGAAACTACATTAGGCTAGATTTATGTACGTAGCTCGAATTGCTTTTTACTGAGAAACGGATAACAGTATAAAAGGCAAACTGACAAGATATTGATATTTATGTAAGGTTTAATAGGGAAGATGCAAATACAGAATTTATGAGAATGTTGTCAGTAAAATGATAAAAAAGTATAAAATAATAGTACATTGTTCACCGAGAGGAGAAAGTGACCGATTACCGTCGAGGGTGTCGTTTGAAGCCCGAGCCGTAGGCGAGGGCTTTAAAACACCCGAGATCGGGAATCGCACTTTCTCTCGAGTGATACATAGTGCTTTATACTACACCTACGAGGAAAATAAAAAACTAAATCTTTACTAATTGAAATTTATATCACAAATTGAAAATGGCGCCAATGGCGTCTGCAATTTTCACATGTTCTTTTTTCAAATTGTTTGACACCATCCAACACACAGCTAGTGGCCAGTGTCATTTTGCGAACTTGGAGATAAAAACTCACTGTAAAAACTTTTTGGCTTTTGATATTTAGGTTACCAGCGCATAGTCTTACCCAAAATTAAAAAAGAAAAACCACGTAAGAAATGGATTTTCATACACTTTTCTCTCCCGCTCAGATGCGTTTTCTCGCCGCATATTTGTTCGATATGCAATGACGTACTTTCTACCGTAAATTTGATAAAGTATCAAGGTACTTTCCGAGCAGGTGTAGTATAAAAGCCATTGCAACGTTTTTATTTTGGTTAATATCGATTTTTAACAATAATAATGAATTAAAGTAACGTGAAACGGAATCAGCGTTTTGTGACGTATCTGCTGTTATGCCAACGAAAAGGCAACCTTATGTCTTTAAGAAGGGACAGTTCTTGACCAGTGATAGACACGAGTTACGTCATCGTCCGTTTTCGCGCGAACCTTTAAACTGTCGGTGCAAAAACGCAATTTTGGCAATAAATTAAAGCGTTTTCATTTCTTATTCATGTGATGATCTATTCTAAATGGAGTTCTTTAAAATTAAAGCAAAAATGGAAATATTGCATGTTTCCTATTGTGAAAGTAGCTCTTCGAGTCGAAGCTCCAAAGTCTTGAGCATCGACAACGAGTTGCTAGCCTTTCGGTTTTCCACCGGTTGCATTTTGGGGAATGTGCGACGGAATGAGCCTGTTCCATCATCGGACCACAAGACGAATGGCGATGCACCAACGGTACATGGTGGACATCCCACCCACACGCACAAAACTTTTTGGGAACACATTCATTGTGCTAGCAACTAAGGGGTGGAATTCCCTGCCAGAGTCTGTGTTTCCTGTTAGCTACAACCTGAGTCTTTAACTCAAGAGTGAATAGGTTACTTCTAGGCAAGCGTGCTCCATTTCCGAACACATTATCGCTTACCATCAGGTGAGATAGCGGTCAAACGCGTTCCTATAATTTCTGTAAAAACAAAAGATTTCAATATGCCAAATGCACTTATACTTCTAGCTAGTCAGTGGAAGTTCATGACATTGTTCACTCTAGGCAAACCGAGAAATATTTTAAAGCTCTTTTCCCTATGTACAGTCAACAAAGCTATTTGGTATGCAGGCAGCTAACTTGCAACTACTTTTAAACAATGTTGTGAGTGTGCTGAGTAGACAATTATTGTACACAACACTCGTAAGTATGATATAAGATTTAAAAGTTATAATGCACACATTAGAAATAAATATTGCCAGAGCAGTAGAAAAAATAATATTTTGCCTGTATACCAAATACCTTTGTTTACTAAACCTATTGCAACAGATTTGTGACGTTATCTACGCAAGGTAATTTTAAACGTGTTAGAAAGAAGTAATGTATCGCTTACGCGTGTATCTGCGATAAGTGTGAAACAAAGAAATTACATGGAATCTTTATGTACTACATTGGATGGTGAAATGATCATAAAATCGGATATACTATTATGGTACGCGAATGCCGTCACAATTGTATTAAAATTTATTGTTGTTTTATTTTGAACCTATTCCATTTTATAGTGCTTCTATTTTTAAAAAAGCCACTTTAGCAGAAACGTCACTGTCAAATATTCCCAATCAACCTTGAACCTAATTCGTTACCGATAGGGACGAAAATGAAATTTGTCAGGTTGTTGTAATTCATATGATTCTCCTGTAGTGGCATTTTTAACCCTCCTTATGTCATGGGACTTATTGACAGCCCACTCTGCAGAGCCTGCATTGAGGAGGTCGAGACACAGCGCTAAGCGGCCTAGTGCGCTGGATACAGGCCAAAGTACTTCAGAAATCCTGGTAACGAGGATCCTATCCTGTGATTGAACGACATTTTAATTTTTATCAAAGTTACGGCACACGATCTAACATACATATTTACTTTTATTTTTCTATTGATAGGCACGCGTTTGACCACTATCTCACCTGATGGTAAGCGATGATGTGGTCGAATTTTTAATGATTTTCATTGTTCTCCCAAGGCCACTTTACTTACGACCTTTTGAAGGCTTTTTGGAGACTTGCCGAAAAAGTCGTTAATTTGCCTAGCCCCTTCCCGTCTATTTTGGGCTCGGTTCTCAGTCTAGTCGGTTGCAGCTGAGTACCAGGAGAACATGGAGCGACTGCTTATTTGAACTCAATAACACTTAGTGGATAAGGGACTACTCACACTTATTCAGCTCTATTCAGATTATGCTCAATAAAACAACGATTTTGTATGGAGACGCGTACGCATCAGTTTTCCGCGTCTATTCAGCTTTCGCGGCAAACAAGTATAAAATAAGGACAAATGTGATAAGTATATAATCATGCGAGTGCTATAGATAGAGTTCAGCGCTGTTACTACTAGTTTTCTTACAACGCTATACGCGGCTCATAGAAGCAAAACTGTATCAGTGTGACCAAAATCGTTCAGCGAAACGCGAATGGTGCTGAATAAGTGTGAGTAGTCCCTAATACGGTATCCCTTGGGAAGACTGGTTTCTGAATTTTTCACTCTTGACTATCCGTAACGACTGTCAAATATCTAAAAGTGACAGCCGGGACCAAAATCAAACGTGCTTTCCGAGGCACGAAGGAAGTTTCAGTATGTTAGAATCATTCATCCACAATTCGACCGCGGCAAGTGTTGCTTAACTTTGAAGTTCGACTTAGCAACAAAATATTATTGCTCACTGATTTGCACCAGTCCATCGATGGCGTCCTCCACGGTGCCTCGAGCGTTGTTGCCGAAGTGCGGGGGTGCGGGGGTCCAGTAGAACACCACCAGGAGAGACGACAGCACGCCGAAACCGAACACACCTTCCCAGCCGACTGCCTGCAGCGGTGGAATGTTTAGACCTGGAAATTATGAAGAAGGATCTATATTTCGATTGCTAGATGTTAGTGGAAGCCTAAGGGAACCCGAAGCAAAAATTGCCAAGATCTATTTTATTTTGTTTTCTTCCAGGTCGTGCCTGTCCTGGAAACTTGACGGATTCTCTGACAGGAACACTCTGTCTTCGGTTTTTTTCAGAGCAGTTTCGACGTCGAGTACTGTTATCGCCTTGATCTGATCGGAACAGCGAGTAGGTGAACGCCCACTACGACCAATATTTCAGGTTTTCTGGTTTCCTTTGGGCGAAATGACCAACTTATTTTAAGACTCGTTGGTAGAAAACAAAATGCTTTGACAAGTAGTACGAAACGTGAGAAGCCGGGGTCTTTAAGTTATCTATGAAAGTTGCAATAAGTTGGCAGAATGTAATTTTTAATAAAGCAAGCGCACCTTAGTGCGTACCACATCCAGTTGAGCCTACTCCGTGTATGTTTACGTTTCAGCTGTCTTATATCATTAGTGACTGTTACATATTGTATGATTTTAGCTACAACTATTGTTGCTGTGCGTAATACCTATATGTGAATGAATTCTTATGGGAAACAAAGATGTCTCATGCCTCAAAATCTGGTAATCTATAACTGTCGGTTTTTAACAAAGTAAAATGTACATATGTATACAGGTGTTTTTCCAGTGTGCCTTCAAGGCCAAAATCCGAAACTATAAGGAATATCGAAAAACACTGAAAGGAGTAATGAAAACTAAAACTGCATCATTGGATTCACATCCTGTATTATTATGCCATCAGGAAGTGTAGCTTATTAGGATCAAATTCTGGGAAGTAATAATACATGGCAAACTAAAGGAAAGAGCTCATATATATGTATCAAAGAATGATCCACATTTCCTTCGATAGCTATTACCGCACATATCTTGCGCGAATTTACTTTCTATTGTACATTACAAAATCGTAAATAATACATCGTATATTTCTACTACATATAATTCGTATTACGCTTTGTCAAGCACAAAGTGCGTCTACACGAGCGCATCACTGGTATATAAAATTGTAATAACTTTTTATTACTCATACTAAAATTGTTAAGTCTGTAGCATATGAAATCTGTAGCCCCATAAGCTATATTATTAATCTAAGTATCAGTGAAGGTATATTTCCCAATGCCCTAAAAAAGTCGATTGTAAAACCACTTTTTAAGAAACAGGATAGGGAGTTAATGGAATGTTATAGGCCAATATCGTTAATTCCAATAATTTCAAAAATTTTCGAAAAATATATTTACAGAGAACTTAATGCCTATTTTGAAAAAAATCACATACTGTGTGATGAGCAGAAAGGATTTAGGGAGAAAAAATCAATTAACTTGGCCATATACGACTTCTTGCATATTGTCATGACAAACATGGTCAAAAATACACCAGTCTGTGCCATTTTCTGTGACATGACACAGGCGTTTGATTATGTTCAACATAATATATTACTAACTAAACTTGACGCATATGGTATACGAGGAAACATATTTAATCTAATACAATCATACCTAGAAGACAGAAAACAAGTTACACAAATTAGCAAAATAAATATGAGCTCCAAACGTGAAGAGATTTTTACGTCATGCGAGCGTACCGTCCCTCATGGAGTTCCGCAGGGCAGTGTACTTGGACCACCCTTGTTTACAGTCTATATTAACGACTTCCCTAAATCCATTAAAAATCCCATGACATTGTTTGCGGATAACTATACCATGCCATAATAAGAATACATATGAAACGGACATAAAAAACACATTAATAGAAGCGTTAACGTGGCTTAATAATAATAATTTAAAAATTAATATAAATAAAACTTTGATTATGCACTTTAGCCAACGATCATTATTGTTCTCTAATCTTGACATCGAATATAATAATAATAAAATACAGACAGCTAACACTACAAAATTTTTAGGCCTAACAATCGACAGAAACCTAAATTGGAAAGCGCATATTGAGGCTCTAGCCAAAAGAATAAGCAGTGGTGCATATGCGTTATATAAATTATCACGCACTCTAAATGTAGAATCGTTATTAACGGCCTACTATGGTTTGATAGAATCCGTCATTAGAAATGGGGTTATCTTCTGGGGTAACTCAACCGACAGGCATGGCACCAATTGTCTGCAACAAATTGCCCAAAAGTTGGAGAGAGCTAACAATACTTAAACTTAAACAAACAATGAAATCTTTTTTGGCACAAAAAGCATATTATAGTATTGCAGAATTTTTAAACGACTCATTGTGATAAAAATATATAACTTAAATATGCCATAATAAATGTTATTTAATTGTTTTTAATTATGGCATTATTATTATTATTATTATTATTATAAATATAAAATGAATAATTGGATAATGTAAATGATTTAATATATTTGTTTAACTGACATTAATTAATGTATAATTGTAATATTTTAAAATCAATGTATTAATACTATTTTTATTTTATTTTTTCCAAGATATTTGCACGCCATGAGAAATGGCAAACATGTCGTGAGCTAATCTTATTTATGACCTTGCATGCATCTATTATTTTAATTTTGTATGTGTACACATGTTTGCGCAAATAAAATTTCTTATTCTTATTCTTAAAGTGGGCCTGAAGCTGCCTGAGGAGCGGGTTGAAAGTATTACTTTTCAGCCCTAGGGAGAATCGTTTTCTGTACAGCCAGTTTATGACTTTATTATAATTTACTTTCAACTATTTCTTTAAAATAAAATAACACAGATTTTGACAAAATAAGTTTACCATTTCTTCAATGATGATAATGTAAAATAATGGCTGAATAGCTGGCCGGCCACAGAAAAAAAAAACAAAATAGACGGGAAAGCAGCAGTCCGATCTTCATTTGTTTTTTCAAGAGATTTGTATTGACACGTCGATGAGTTCATCGATTCAGATCATATTCTGATGTTGATTTTTTCTTTAGCTGATTCGTGTTTTTATTTTTACTTTCCTTGTATTCGTTATGAAAAGCACAGCCTCAGGTGAAAGACTTATTTAGTCCCTGGAACAATAGGTACCCTCGCTGCGCTCGGGCGCTAAGCGCTGTATCGGGACTAAATCAGTTGCTTTCACCCTAAGATAACAATGTACTATTTCACACCACCTGCACGAAAACGTTTTATAGATTATATGTCATGCAAATTCAAACAAAAGTAAGTCATTATTTCCCGGCGGGTTATAATGAAATTTAGTACAATTACAGTACAGTTTTGCCCTGAGGTCAATAATGTGAATGTTAACTTTCGATTCCTTAGGTTTGGAATTCAATATGACGCCCGTGACGTAAGACACTGCGCTTTATCTCCTCGGAGCATAATCTACTATTATTACATTCCATAAGTTGTTTTGTTTTTTTGGTGTGAAGGAATTCTTCTAAGCTCCATGTTTTTGAGGAAAGTATGTAATCAGACTGACTAGTTACGTCCTGCGTTCTAATAATATCGCAATGTCAATCACAATCGAATATAGGTAATTCCAGATGAATTGCTTCATTAAAAAAAAAAAAATTCTACTTGATAACGTAAAACACTCAACGAGAACGGTTGCAAAAACAAAATAAAAGCATACAAATGCGGTCGACTACAAACATTTTCGTATTACGTAATTAGGCTGTCAATATTTGTCTGCTTATAGCAGTGGATCGAGAAAACTCTTCCGTTAATGAGAGACTGACAGACAACGCACAGCCGAAATTACAAGGCCCTGTCCGGTAGGAAATCACGGACTGACATTTGTGAACAAAGTGGGTCTTCTTGGACCCAGTTGATACTCTACAGGCTGGCAATGCGACAATTTTGTCAAAAACTGACATAACTGTGACAATATCGCGACAGGTGTTGTTAAATATTTTTAAAAATTTATTTATTTTTTACGCGTCCGTGTTTTGGTTACAGAAGGTGTACCACATTTCAGCTAAAGTTTACTTGTAGATTCGGAGAAAATCTGCTTTGACAGACGGACGGAAAGACAGACAATCGAGTGATCCTATAAGCGTTTCGTTTTTCCTAACAAGGTTACCCAAAGAAGAGAGGTTACAATATAGTTCGTGAACAGCCATTGCTTTACCTGCAACGTATTTCTCTTCATACACCATCTGGCAGGAGGAGACGACTTGAGCCACAATGATGAGCAGGTCACCGGTGATCAGGCTGTTCCTACCCTTGGCCTCACCAGGGGACTGGTACAAGGCATCTGTTACGCCGACCACCACGAGACCGATGATCACGCTCACTGAAATAGACAAAGAAAACTTATTTATTTATTTTAAACTAGAAATCCTCTCCTTCCCGAGTAGGCAGCAAATGTTAGTGCGGTGCCCTCGTCTAAAATATGGCCCACTGTTGTTGGAGTACCCCAATTGACGGGACGTTCACGAAACAATCACGTTTATAAAATAAATACACGGACTGATTGAGTGACTGACAGAGAACGGACAGCCAAAACTACTGCTCGTATTTAGCATGTAGGTTCCTTGGGGAGTTTAGGGGAGAACTTAGAGAGAATTTACCGAAATTCCTAGGGGGCCGGGAAAAAACAGGTTGCGCGCGTACGAAGTCGTGGGAAAAAGCTAGTAACGATATATTTCTCTAACAGGGTATCTGTAAACGCAGTAAATAATTTTATTAATTTCTTAAAATGACAGAGTTGTGTGCGTTATAAAATCCATGATAAATTAACAACATAATTGGGTTGACGTCACGCGCCAGTTACCCACCGATTTTATTTATCTTTTCACAATTTATTCTATTTTAGCAACATCTATAAAATAAGTATATTTTTGTACAACAATCTATTGTATTTTGATATAAATTTAAGTAGAAAAGCGTTGCTAAGCACAACGGACTCATTAGGCTCTTTGGCTCTAGCAGGCCATGTGTAATTTCTCTATTTTCACACCACTTGTATTTATCTTTTCACAAATCGTTCTATATTAGTAACATTTTTCAAATAAGTATATTTTTGTATAGACCAAATATCCTATTTTATTTTGCTATAAATATCAGTAGAATGGCGTTGCTAGTGGAAACAGCCTCATTAGGTGTTGTATAAGTTATTTGCCTATATCAGGCCTCGAAAGTGACGCATGACGACGAATACCTACAAACCACCCAATCCCGTTAGAATATAGGGATTTTTTATATTTTGCTAATGAATAAGCATCAACTTGTGTCTTTACGACATTCAGTTGGAATCTAAGGAATAAAGTAGGTCCAAGATTACTCCCTTGTGGGATGGGTAATTTATGGACTGTAATGTTGTGACTCCCTTTCGGTCTGTTTTGCGTGGGGATCCTGGTAGCCAGCCTAGCACCGGCCAAAAGAAAGCTTCATGTGTTTTTACAGGCTTCGCGGAGCGATATACGAGTAAGCACACTGGGGAACCACAGCTTCGTTAGTAGTTTACAATGACATATTTTTACACCTAGCATAAAGTACACCATTATTGCCAGCGACGGGGCGCTGGTCGGCCTCCGCTGGTACGTGCAAGTCGCGGCCGGCTTTATGGAAATTTTGTACAGTTTTATTGATATTATTGGTGGGCCGGGGGGCCAGCCGCAGTGGCCAGCCACCTCTCTTCGTGGCTTGAACACAATTTCTTGCAGTAGGTAGGTGTGAAAAGTATAGTTTGGTTTTCAGTGATAAAGGTTTGGATTAAGGTGTCTTTGCCTTTTGCTAGCTTGAATTACTCGCTGCATAACGCCGTTGCTTGTGAGTTAAACTCTAACTTACCTCTTCACGAATTCTTAATTGCGATCAAGGTTCAATATAACGTTCGTGACATAAGACAATGCTTCAACCCCTCGGTGCATAATCTACTATTATGATCAGGATATCTACATGTATTTTTTTTTTCAATTTAGATTTTTCTTTAAGTTCATTAAACATTTTAAGATTCTATCAAAATCTTACACCACTCTACAGAACTAAAATAATTCTAAGAAAGATCTATTTTAATACAAAGCACACGATAATTTATAGAATGGAATATTGTCTGTATATAATATTAATATTACTGAAATACGATCCACGATCTTTGGACTGCAACGTGGGCGTAGCTATTAGATAGTTTGAAAGAACATCTGATTGCAGAATATAAAATGAAAAATTCTAGACGGAAAACATAAAAATAATCTTTGAGAATCTTGAAAGGGGAAAAGAAATTCTCTAGATGAAAAATTGATTGAAACTCGGTGTAAGTAATTGAAATAGGTGATGTAATTATTGCTATTACTGATAAAAATGCCTCAACAAGAATTCTAAATGCAGGTCACGGCGCTGATTGAAAATACATGACTGTGCATAGGTAGTTTACGTTGTGTTTTGTACTTTGATTCTTAAGCAGGAGTTTATTAAATTTTATATGCCAGCAGTCCAAGGTGTAAGATGGCGATAGAGGTCAACTCTTACAGAAAATATTAGGCCGTACTAGCAAAGGATACTGTATCCCAACAGCATAAAAATATATCTAAAGGTCCTTTTTTTCGAGCGAAAAAATGCCAAACCACATCATCCGGGGAGACGACGTGGTTCTGTGGGACTTGCACCCACTAAAAACTTCGCCTGTGCACCTACTTTCGCCTTGATGGGTGGGTCGCGAGGATTGCTACGCATGACATTCGCGACCCATCCAGCGTGGCCCGCTTCTGGGCTTTCCTCTTTCAGCGATGTCCGTGTGCACTGAGATATCACCACGACTCCAGGGACCTTACAGCGTGGAGTCCCCAATCTATCGTCAGCATCTATCTAACCTATTTTGTTAAGATTTTTATGCTGGACCAGGACATTTCAGAAAACAAAAAATAGACTGCCGAATATCACTCCAGTTTGGGTGCAGCAACAATGCTCTACGTCGCCTCTACATGCTCGTTTTTCATAGCCACTGGTAACTACAATCAATTCCAAATAAATATGTAATGACTCATTTGTGTAGATAATGTTACAAACGGAACGAGTAAACATTATAATGAATCACTCGACACAGATGTTAAGTTCATGTACCTAATGTATAGTAAGGTACCTATTCAATTTAATTTGTAGAGTAAAATATGATGCCTCGTCATCGTTTGATGATTCTTTGAAAGTACAGGGCTGTTTGGGCTTGCATTTGAGCCTGTGAGTCCTGTGACACCTTTATTTAAAGCAGTGGAATATGTTCGTAGTTACATTCCTACATTTCGTCAGTTATGTTATTTTAGGGAACAGTATTCTCTATTTTTCTAAACCTAATGTGACGTTGACTCAATTGCTCCCATTTTTTAGGGTTCCGTACCTCAAAAGGTAAAAAAGGAACCCTTAAAAGATCACTTTCTTGTCCGTCTGTCTGTACGTATGTTACCACCGATTTTCTCAGGAACTGGTGGACCTAGCAAGTTGAAGTTTATACCAGATACTATTCCCTATTAGTATAAAAATCAAGGTCCTGAGTCAACGCGATAAAAAGATATGGGCAAATTTAGAATTTCGCGAAAACTTATTATCATCTGTCTAGCCTTTTCCCAATTATATTGGGGTCGGCTTCCAGTCAAGCCGGATTTAGCTGAATACCAGTATTTTACGAGGAGCGGCTGCCTACCAGACCTCCACAACCCATTAACTGGGTAACACGGTACTTCTTGGCAAGACTGGAGTCAGATTTACTGGCTTCTGACAATCCGTGACGACTGCCAAAGATCTACAAATGACAGCCGGGACCAACGGCTTAACGTGCTTTCCGAGGCACGGAGGAAACTGGTATGTTAAGATGGTCACCCATCCACAGACCAACCTTGGCAAGCTTTGCTTAACCTTGAAGATCGACCCGTGCGGCTGTTATTATCTAGCCACGGACTTTTCGCGAAAACTTGTACCTAAGAAACAAAATTTACCTTTACTTGTGCTTACCTTGCTTTCAACCAAAATTGGTAATTCTTAGTCAACCGGAAGTACCCTACAGGTTTTAGGTCGAAAATCTATATGGTAGTTCCCGTTGACCAAGAATCACGAGATTTGGCTGGCAATACTGTCTTATAGTACAAGTATAGGGAAAAGTCTGAAAACTATACATTTGTAATTTAATCATAAGAAAAATATAATCTTTATTTAAAGTAATTTCGCACTTGGCAGGTTTTTAGGTTTCCGCACAAAAAACGGAACCCTTATAGGATCACTCGGGTGTCTGTCTGTCATAGCCAGTTTCTCTGGATCCACTGGACCGATTCTGTTGAAATTTAGTACACATATGGAATTCTTTGACCCAAACACGAATGTGTTACATAAATTATTAATTCTTTAGTATGGGTGTCACTTTTGGGGTCAGACTAAAAAATTAAAGAAAAAAAAAAGGTTTTTGAACAGTATTGTATGGCATATCAAATAAAAGGGCCTACTGTGAGAGTTTCAATTATATTTTTTTCATAATTTTAAAATAAATGGTTTTGAAGTTATTCAAGTAGACGAAAAATGACCATTCCCTGCCCTTTATCTCAGAAATTACTGAGCTTAAAATTTTGAAAAAAAAAAAAATGCAGATAAGTTATAGACCTATACATTACAGGAAAATCTATAAGAATTCCATAAGGTTAAAATAACATGTTAAAAAAAGTAATTCTTTCGGAACTCTTTGCACGCGATTCCGACTCGCACTTGGCCAGTTATTTTTTAAGCAGCGCGTGCTAAGTTCGGCACATCATTAGGTTAAACGAGCGAAACCCGAGACTACAAAATAAAACGAGAATATCCCTGATCCCTGATGCTGTAAAAATATAGCTAGTTTAAAACACAACAACAAAAATAAATAACTATCAATTACTGGAAATTTTATATTGAAGGGAGGCAGATTACATTCTTGTGTAGGGGGGTGACAGTGAGTGTGAGAGAGATAAAATCTGTGCTGCAAGTCTTATCGATCGTAAAGCAACCTAGGTGTAATATAGGTACGCAGCGTTCAAGTATATTAATGTTCGGTGAGGTTTGCATCACTTGTGCACACCCGCCACCCTTCGACCGTAATCCGGTCAAGTGCGTGCGTCTGTGGAACCGCACTCATTGCTCAAGTTAATACTAAATTTTTGTCTTATATTGTTCTGATTTATAAGCTTCTCATTAATAAAAAGGAAGCACTATTTCGGTATGCTTTACAGCCGTCGGCAGCCTTGATACTTGCTGGTTAATTTTGAGAATATTTGAGCAAATAACCACAGTGAACCACCTACTCGCTACACCACTCGAAAGTCTTGACTATAGGTGGTAACAGAGCCCTGCAGATGGTAATAGATATCTGCAATACCAGATGCTTTGCATGTGCGTTACCATCTTAGACACAAAGCTAAAGATCGGAGTGCGCAATCAATGAGTGCTTTTTGTACAGGGTCACGTACGAATGGCAAAAGTAAACATATTCTGACAAAATGTGGGATTACAAGTACTCCCACTGCGAATACGAAGATGTTGAAATGGTGTATGTTTAATGTGTTATCCAAAGCCTTCAGCTGGAAAGCAACAACGCTGCAGCATTGATCAGAGATAGACATGGTGCTCTATACATAAAGCTGTAGTATGGTGGTGGACATCCCACCCACGCGCTCAAAACGTTATGGAACACATTCATAATGCGTACAGCTAAGGAGTGGAATTCCCTGCCGGAGTCTGTGTTTCCCGATAGCTACAACCTGGGAGTCTTTAAATCAAGAGTGAATAGGTTACTTCTAGGCAAGCGTGCAACATCTTTGACCACATCATCGCTTACCATCAGGTGAGATGGTGGTCAAGCGCGTGCCTATCAATAGTAAAAAAAAAAAGTAGTAATTCTTGTACGTTTATCCCAATTTATTTGGGTTAGGCGCAACATGTCTTCATCCACCTTATTTCTATAATAGTCGTCGAAGTCACCTCCATACTAGCTATGTTACCTTTCATAGTGTCCATCTATACTTACTATGTTGTTTCACAATTTTTATAACTTCATAACTTTCCTCAAACCTCCGCATCATACTATACCATGTCAACCGATTCCAACACAACTTTTTAAGTCACGCCATTCTGCACCCCCTTATATTCTCAGTTCCCTATTCGCGTATCACAAACCATCAGCCTAAAAATCACAAAAAGATCTACTATTGTAAGTTGCTTTAGCGTAAAAAAAGAACACAAGTCACCGTGCAACCTGTAGGACTTTTCATTCCGCCGGTTACTGGATTTAGATCATAAGTCACAGAATCTGTGTCATCGTCGTAAGGATCTGTTCAAACATAATAACAGTTCCCATTGTATAGTTTACAATTTCTCTGTGCAGTCCGAGGCGGCCCCTCCCGTCGGGAGTCTAGGTGGGGTGCAGGGAGCCTGCGCCGCGCAGAGGAGGGATGCACTCTACCTAGGCGTACTCTTGGATATTGATTTATTAGGTCCTGCAGCATCCACACAACCCGGGCAAAGCTAATGACCTCCGTCATTTGAGTACGGTACTATTTTTTGTGCACGAGCTACGATTTCAGAACACAAGAATGAGTTTTAAATCACTTCAAGTATTATGATTATTCAAGGGAAACAAATTCATTGACTTACTACAGCATTGATGCGATTCCCTAGTTCTTACTCCAGAAATTCATCACTTATTACCCTTTTACTGGTGCAGGCAATATTCATGCCACCTTTTTTATTAAACTACCCACAATGATTCCATAAAACGCGATTTTATTTCTTTGACATAAAAAAATGCATCTACCAGTAAAAGGGTTAAACAGATTTCGGCATTGACCACGCAGCTGCCTCATCTTATCATACAGCTGCAGGTTGAGTTGACCAAGGGCGCTAAATATTATGTTGGTAACAAAGAAACTTTGTCAATCTCAAATATTTAGAGTGCCACAGGCAAGTCTTAAAATATCTACTTAGAAGTTTGGTAATACCTATCTATTCTATAAAGACAAAATCACTTCTAATAAGAACGAAGTTTTTTGACGAAGTAATGACAAACTCGTAGTTATTACGATAAAATTGCCGATCACTCGAATCGACTAAAATTATACATAATTCGACTTCACTGTTGCACATGACATATGGTCCACAGTAGCAAGATGATGGTGAGCAACTCTACAAACTTTAAGGCCCGTATTCCAAAACGTCAACTCGAACTCATTTTCACTTAAAATCAACGTTAAAGCTGTCATTGCATGTGGAGCTGTTGGAGTTGAGTTATTGTTTTGAAATACGGGCGTTAGAGTCATGAAAATGACAGTATGAAGAATCTCTGTGATTGTGATAATGATGACGATGTAGTTCGAAAGTTTAAAGTGGTTAATTTTTTCAACATACTCGTAATGTCTCTATTCTGGCTCCACTTCAGCCGTTTCAACGTATACGATACGTACGAGTACGATACGATCCTACTATATGCTGAGCAATTGGCTTTGGCAGCCGTTCAACTGATGGTGAAAGTAACTTGCTCTTGAATGGAAACCACTTTTACTTGGAGACCAACTATACAATACCGATAAAATGCTGTTGAATAAAATAATATCCAACAGGTCCCGTTTTTCATGGTTAGTTGCCACGAACCCTGGCATAATCATGAGTACTTTCACTCTTCTGGAAAAATGCCAATAAAATGCTATGGACGTTTTATATGCTCCAATGATAGACGTAGTTTTATAACGAAGTCATGACAAAGGAAAGTGCCGATCATACGAATTTGTTAAAATGAGTCGTGAATTGAGTTTAATGTTTGTCATGTGTTTTTACTTCCCAGAATTTGTGACTTATTAGCTACGCTTTCGGATGGTGTAATAATACTGGGTGAGTTTTTTTTTTTCACAAAATCTACCGGTTCGATTCCTGGGTAGGAACAAAGTTTTTTCAAATATCCAAGTATGCAGTTTTAGTTTACATCAAAAACGGGCTCGAGACTCCTTCCAGTGTTTTTCGATATTCCTCATAGTTTCGGATTTGGCCATGAAGGCACACTTAAAAATTCACCTTGTAATAGAGTAAAAACTTAAGAGGTAATCGCTTGTCTTGGTTATGTGAAGAGGAGGGATGAAACGCATGTTTCTAAAAGAGTTTTGACTATAGATGTGGATGGATGGGGAGGAAGAGGGAGGCCAAAGAAAAGATGGATAGATTGTGTGTGGACTTGTGGAGTAATATGAAAGAAAAGGGAGTCAGTGATAGCGTGTCGGTTAATAGGACAGAAAGGAAAAAAATTACTTGTTTCGCCAATTCCAAGATAAGGGCCTAAAGATGATTAAGATGCGTTCAGTGGCAACACCGAATTTATTAGTTACTTATGATAGACAAATAACTACACTAGTGAGATTTAATTGAAGGAGATTATTATGACTTTTTTTATTAATATGGCCTCATGTTTTTTCCCATCCGTTTCTAAGGACCTGGTATGAAATCAACAATACGCCCGCTAGAATATTCGGACGACAATTGTACAGATTTCAATGGAACCAAGAGAGCTTGAATTATGAGATGTTTTCTACCCTCCCACATCTCGTTTTTGTGTCGGGTAATTGACTACTAACAAAACAAGTCTTACTTTAAGCTCGTGTAATAGGAAGCCCGCATTACTCATCATATTATGAGAGACCCTATATTATTTATAGTGACACCAATTACATGTTCTTTTTGCGCCTTTTGAGGTGAATAACGTGTTCTTTAGAAACACCTACAACTAAGTGATTCTGAAAATATCACGATGACTTTAAAAAGTGGTCACAAACGTATGACGTACGTATGTAAGTCTAGTTTTATCTAAGACTACAATCAGCCCAAACCATAGTGCAATTGGTATGGATTACTTAGTTAAAGTTAGTCACTTAATGATGAAGTTATGAAACTTCAAAGTCCGACGTGGCCTTTGACTGTCAAAAGCAATGACGCCGATATATCTGGCATAAAAACTGCGTCTTGGAGAGAAGGCCAGACAATATATTAAAAATGGCAATATATCTGTCACCCGAAAATTGCATACTCCGTAAGATTGTAATAAATTTTTATTAGATCACCATCACTTTATAGTGCGAAAGCGGTTCTAGTGACATTCAGGCTCAGTATATGTATCTTGCACCTTGGGAAAAGACTCTAAAATCAAACACCATGCCCATGACGGTACCACCCAACGATAAAACTGACAAAGATACAGCAGTTTCAAAAGACAAGAATTTTCTGACTACTCAGACCCAAAAAAGCTGAGAATTTACACTGATGCATCAAATACTAGTACTGAACTCGGAGTCTTCTCCAATGAGCTTAATATCAAAATATCCAGATCGCTGGGTAAACAAAACACCATTTACCAGGCGGAGTTTGTGGGCATCAACCAAGTGATCCATGCTTAAGAGGCTAAAAGAGCCACATGCATACTCTATGATAGTGGCACAGCCCGTCAATACTTAGGAAGAACTTTCACTACACTACCTTGAAACCTACACAGGAATGCTACAATGCACTGGAACGCGTCGCAGCGCTCAAACGCAACACTGTGACGCAGCAGCGGATAAATTGACAAAGACTATCAATAGGCTGCTGCTGACAAACTGGCCAGGAGCAAAACCTAGCACGATGATATTCGTACTGGAAACCATTGTGACATTGTTACAAGAATACACCCACACACAAGAAGCGAGACGGTTGGTGGATCTCGGCACTAGACTGGAAGCAGTCCAAGGTCATGCCACCCTGCCTGCCATGCCTGTTAACTAGGCGCCTCCTACAGGGGCAGTCTGCGTCTGGTAACGGGGACTATCACCGGGCACTGCAAGACCCTTTATATAGGGAACATGCCTTTTAAGTTCTGTCGTTTCAATATTTTCCGGCAAATTTGAATTTCGAACTGTTCTATATTCGAATGTGTTTAAATTTTGAATCTCAAAACAGTTGAAAGTATTAGGATTAATGCTATTGTTTAGTCACAGCATCGATTGGAATCTGTCAGGTTACGTACGAAAATGAATCTTTCTAAGGAAAATGTTCGTGCAATATTTTTCTACAACTTTAGAAGAGGCCTGACACGGTTTCAGTGTTTTGAAGAGCTAACATCTGTGTTCAGTGATGAAGCCCTACCAGCGTACTGTCGAACGCTGGTATTTAGAATTCCAGCGTGAACATACTAGTGTTAGTAACAAATCTCGCAAAAGGACGCCCAAAATCCGCCTTCACTGAAGCTAACATCATTGCTGTGAGACAACTAATTCTCGAAGATCGTCATGTGACGTATCGAGAGATAGAGGCTCTATTAGGCATCTTAGGGACAACCAATCAGAAGATCTTGCATGAAGCGCAAGATTGGATACCGAATCTGCTTTCCGACGATCACAAGGCGGCCCGCGTCAGATGGTGTAAGAAAACTCTGCAAATGTTCAAACAAGGAGAGTCAAATCACGTCTACGACATCATCAGTGGTGACGAATCTTGGATCTATGCCTACCATCCTTATTCCAAACAACAATCTACAATCTGGGTCTTTCAAGACGAGCCAAAGGCGACCAAAGTTTTTCGATCTCGAAGCACTTCAAAGAAGATGGTGGCCACGTTCGTTGGAAAAACCAGCCATGTTGCGACTATTGCACTTGAAGATCGTAGAACGGTTAATGCAGAGTGGTATACCACAGTTTGTTTACCACAAGTCATCGCCGAACTTCGAAAATCTAACTCAAAGCGACGGCGACGCATCATCCTGCACCACGACAACGCAAGCTCACACAGCGCTCGTCAAACGATTGAGTATTTGAAGCAGGAAAAAGTAGAAATTCTTTACCATCCTCCATACAGTCCTTACCTAAGCCCTAACGATTTCTTTGCAATTCCTAAAATTAAAAAGTCTTCGTGGTCAAAGGTTCTAGTCTGGTAAAGAAGCAGTCGACGCTTTCAAGTCAGCCATTTTGAATACCCCCACTTTAGAGTGGAATAAATGTTATAATAACTGGTTTGAGCGAATGGAAAAGTGTATTAAGCTACGTGTGAATACTTTGAAAAACAATAAAAAGTACTATAAGGTTCTAGTTGTGTTTTTTTCTTCAAACGACAAAACTTAAAAGGCATGTCTCGTACTCAGGTTTATATTCTCTTGAAGCTGTGAAAAAATCAAACTTCTAAGTTTACATAAAAAAGATACGGCCGTTTATAACATAGGTAACATACGAGTAACATATAGTTTTATTTCTCTCATAAAGGTACATTAGGTAATTTACTGATAACATACATTTTTTGCCTTACGCAAGAACCTCTGTGAGAGCTGGAGTCTGAACTAGGTTCGGGACCTGTATGACACATCTCCAGGCTCACACCCTTAAACATTTAACAAATTATACGGCATCAATCAGATTATACATAACATTATTAGCAAACAATTTTGATAGAGAGGTAAGTCTATGTAATAAAAGTGTGGTTGGTGAAGGTATTTGTAATGTTAAGTGATGTTGTTAGTGTTGTTGTTGTTGTTGTGGTAGTGTGTGATGGTGTGGTGTGTATGTGCATGTAAGTCTAGTGTTTCGTATTTATCAGTAAAAATGAGAAAATGAGAGGGGAACGTTTGTTCAAAAATCAATGGTTTGGATGATATTTTCTGTTTCTTCATAGTCCAAATCCAGCAACCAGTTCCTTACTGTCGTTTTGCATTTCTATTTAACCATTGAGTACATATATACGATTGAATTAACTCAAATTTTATGTCGCAAAAAACGTATATTTCGATGATCTCAAAAGAATCAAAATGTATAGGGTATTTCCCGTTGACGTAGAACTATGAAATTTGGCAAGTAATGCCGTCCTATACTACAAGTGTAGGGAAAAATATGAAACTATTAATTTGTAATTATATCTTTAAAAAAAAATAGTCTTTATTTAAAGTAAAATGTACCTACGTACCCTCGGTGGGCGAGTCCGACTAGCACTTGGCCGGATTTTTTATTCGATAAAGTGGTTACATAACAAATATTTTTATTATTCCCTATTGCTACGAGTATGTGAATGGGTCAGTATTGTCCAGCGTGTACATCTACCTGTTATACCTATTTTGTTTGCAGAGATATTTGCTAACAAATCGGTCACTGTTTTGACAACATCTCGTTTAGTTTACGTTTCCTTGGCTGAGTATGTTACATTGTTTTGTGTGACATCGCTGTTTCTCGGAGCGAACACAATCGTATGGTAGTTACTTAGATAATGAGACTATAAAACTGTGATTATGCAGGACAGTAGCAAAGATGTGTAGTTTAATTTATTTATTGAGTTTCTGGTTGACACATCCCGTGACCCAAAAGCTGGCTTTTTTTTTGGCCGGAGGCTAAGCACATTCCTATTCAATATGGCAATGCCGCTAGTCTCTTGGGTACATTACCAGCTGATAGCGTTGAGAACAAACTTTTGATGCTATATTTTAGTTTCTTGTTAGTTTAGTTTACTTATTAATTTTAGTTATTTTGATCCTTTATTCAATTAAATTACTACAAATTACATTTTTATATTTAAAAAAAAATAAAAAAAAAAAAATTAAAAACAGTAGCCCACCGATATCGGGAACAGGGTCCAAGCTATCGGCGGTCACGGCTCCAGAGAGAGGAACCCATTGACAATGCGAACCGTGCCCAGAAGCTTTCTAAATCAAGCCCTTGATCCAGCTGCCCAACGAGAGCCTCCTAAGGCGTTGGTCGAGCCTCGTGGCTATTAAGCCATTAGCCGACATGAATATCGGTACAATGATTGCGGAATCCACATCCCACACGGGGCCGCGGAAGAGCGAAAGGGAGGGGAGATGGTGGGACGCCTGGATGGCTACTTAAGGATTCGAAGGAAGAAGTGCAAAATGGTGACCGTTGAAAATTAAAGAGGCCATTGTACAGAATTGGGATAGTGTAGATTAGTAATAATGTACCCGACCCAGTTCTCGAAAACAGAAATTGTACGTTGAAAAGGGATTGGTCATCACACTCAACACTGACAGGAATCATCATCTGCCTAGCCTTTTTCCAACTATATTGGGGTCGGATTCCAGTCAATCTGAATTTAGCTGAATACCAGGAAAATTGACCTCATCACTGATAGGAATATTGTTGCCAATAAGCCTGACATTGTGGTTTCTTCTTTCTAAGACCTGGGAGTCTTTAAATCAAGAGTGAATAGGTTATTTCTAGGCGTGCTCCATCTTCGACCACATCCTCGCTTACCATCAGGTGAGATAGTGGTCAAACGCGTGCCTATCAATAGTAAAAAAAAAAAAAAAAATATAAAAGAAGAAGACATTGTGGTGAAAGATTGACTAGAGCGTCGCCCAATGATTGTTGATATAGCTGTCCCTCGTAACGATATTCATCTCTATCGAGATCTGCGCTGGGACGTGTACTTCTTCAGCTTCATATCTTTGACTGACCGACCTTGACAATTCAGAAGTGCCTGTAAATGGTTTAATTTACAAGTTTGCTAGTTAGGGCCTTTCGGGTAACAATCTCTAATGCCTGTTTTCACTAACATTATGCGACGTTATTATTCGTTAACATTGCACTAATGATTAAGGTGTACAAATTCTTAAATCAAATTATGCCCACTCAGTAATAGTACATAATATATTGTATTGTATGTGCATTAAAGATATTAAACTCCTTTTTGGGCAGTCGTGCTAAATACCTCGGTTTTAAAACATATTAGACCGTAGACGAAGTCGTATGAAATATATGTATAAGACGCGATGAGGGCCTAACTCGCTACGAAACTGTAACGCCTGAACGCGACGCGATGCGAGTCATGTCGGCATGATGGCGATGAGCCTAGACAAAAGCCCAAATTGGGATTAACCCTTCTTTGGATTCCTTACATTAGTTTTGTGCATTAATCTTTTTGTTGCGTGACACAAGACATTCGAATTGTTTCTGCGGGACTCTTCGAACTGCCTGAGTGTCTGGAGTTGCAGTGTTTGGGAATAGTGACGGGCTTCCCAATCGTTACCTTTTTTTGAATGTAGAATATGCAGATATCTTAATACTGCGAATAGCTTATAACTGTATCACGCATAAGTTCTAGAAAGTAGACACTATTTTTGAGATGCAAATAGAAGCTATTTGTGAAATTATAATAGCTTCAGAAGTAGCGTCACAAGTCACTCATGTCTTGACTAAGATCGTACCTGATATCAAAGGCGATTGTACAGATTTTGTGATGTATGTCACAAAATCTGTACAATCGCCGCAGTCGATTCCATAGTCGTGTCGGCCTTGGGTACCGTAGCCAGATTACAAAGAAAGACAGCCTTTATTGATCAGAAGCAAAAAAAGCTTATTCCTCTTAAAGAAACTCTTAAGTTAAAGAGTTTCTTTTAATTTTATGAACGTTGATTTATTTACATTAATTGTACTTATTAAAATACATGTCTTCAAGGCATTCAAAGGCAAGAAAAAGAATTAAGTTCGATATATCGATCTCGCCCGACTCCGCTCGGGAATTTATTATTTGGGAACGATTTCTATGGGAATTTGGCATCCATATCAAAATAAAATAAGGGTAACGCGATAAAAATGGACTACATACTATATAGAAAGCAATGAAACATATACTAGTAAAAATCTAAAAATGGCAATTTACACACATGAATGTAAATTCATGATGCCGAATTTTTAGATGCCGTGCCTTCGAACTAATTCAATTAAAACAAGCGGTGTGAAATATTTTTAATGCCATATTATTCAGTAATCCAACTGCAAAGCCGCATGGCTATTAAAAGTTGGATGTAAATGCATCGACGCCTCGCCTCTACTTGAGGTGAAATGCCATTACTCTACATTCCTTTTCTGCCTTTTTTTAGTAACTCTATTAGCAGTACTATTACTCAATCAACTATGTCCTCTACATTTTAATGGAAACCTCAGAAGTAACACGTATTTAGGCCACTTTTTATTTAACCATAACCTCATTATGAGTATTTTCTATCATTGTTCCTTAAACCGCCATAAAATACAAGAATTTGACCTCAATGATTGACATACATATTAAAGCACATCGGTTGACCGAGAAAAACCGTTATTCTTATCTAATTAGTTGTTGCAAACAGAAAATTAAAAAAAAAAACACAATAATAGAATAACAATCTACACACCACTTATCTACACAGGATTTCGTTGAAGAAACAATACCCTAAGAAAACGCACGCAACGACCATGTGCGGCCATATAATATGAGATAGTAAACTATTGCGATCTGGGGGGCTACTCTCTAAACCCGAAGTCCGTAGTTTTGGGCTTAGTACCGGGCGTGTTCTACTCCGTATCACCAAACCACTGAGAACTAATGACAACACGATTTGACAGCTACTGTGAAATCGTGTTGTCATTCATTCTTAGTTCGGGTTCGGGATTAATCGTAAATCTGTAGGTGATACGGAGTAGAAAACGCCCGCAACTACGGACTTCGGGCTTAGAGAGAGTAGCCCCCCAGAACCGAACACGCGGGCAAATAACTCAGTTAGATACGCCGCCGTGGACCTTGGGCTATTCTAAAAAAATCGGCATTTCCGCATATACTATGCTGAAAAACGTGCATGTTGTGGTGTACTTTAACCAGACGGCTTATTTAAGATTCAACTGTGAATCCTTTACAAATTATTTTCAAATCAAAATAAATAATAAAGCATAACATGTAGGTAGGTACTTACATATTCCGACCCACTCCCGGCGTATTATCCTGCGTTCCAGGAACGTCATGGACAGCACAGCCACAAAGACAATGATGGATCCGCGGAACATCTGGAAGCTGCTCACGTAGGTCAGCGTCAGACCGATGTACATGATCGATGTCCCAATCTGTGTTGGAAAATGAAAGGATAAGAGTTTTGCAGACTTTCTAATTTGCACTCTTAACATCAGGACAAAATTCGAAAGGCGAGGTGTACATCTGCAATTAAAAGCAAAATCATTTCGCTTCCGCATTGAATTAGGATTGAAATTAGCTTTTTTGTATTGCCATCGCCAGTGCGTCAAAAGAAGTCTTGTGAAAGAACCGTCGTCCGAAAGAACAAACATTGTTCTTTTACTTCAAGTTTTTAAGTTGTTCGCAAAGGCAAATTCAAAACTCACAAAAAAACCATTTAACAGTTCCGGTTACTGAATTAAATATTTGTAGGGCGAAAACCTACTGTATAACCAAAGTTTGACGTGGCAAAAGAAGAATTTGAAAGCTCCATTTTTACCTATTGATATTTTTTTTAAAGTTAGACTATAAACCAATATACGAAGATTGAACGATATTGCTAAAGACTGGCCAAGTGCGAGTCAGACTCGCGTGCAAAGGGTTCTGAATGAATTTCTTTTTAACATGTTCTTTAAACACTATAGAATTCTTATAGATTTTCCTGTAATCTATAGGTAAAGATCTATTATCACCATTTTTTTTTAATTTTAGGCTCGGTAGTTTTGGAGATAAGGGGGGGGATGGTAATTCTTCGTCTAATTTCTTGAATAATTTCATAAACATTTATTTTAAAATTATGAAAAAAATATAGTTAAGACCCTCAAAGTATGCCCTTTTATTTGATATATCACATGATATTGTTCATTAGTAGTAATTTTCTAGTTTAACCCCCAAAAGTGACCCCCATACTAAAAATTTAATAATTTACTTAATGCTTCTGTGTTTGGGTCACAGAATCCCATATGTGGACCAAATTTCAACAGAATCGGTTTAGTGGATCCGGAGAAAACTGTCTGTGACAGACGGACGGACAGACAGAGAGATACCCGAGTAATCCTATAAGGGTTCCGTTTTTTGTTCGGAACCCTAAAAAGTGGGTTTTCAATATTGAGGGCGGGAGCCGGGGCGGTGCCCGCAGCATTCAATCAGCACCAGTTTGACTTCTGCGCAGTTGCAGCAATGCAATTAAGTGGCTGTTATTGATTTCCCAGCTACCTGGAGACCTTGGAGCCCGGATATTTTTGCTGTGACCTAAATAAACTTATCCTATCACTCTGAAGGAAAGTGGAAGAGACGACGCTATACTTCCGTAAAATGAACTCTATCTTATTTATATACATATAATTCTTCTGTACGTGTGTATGTTACTGAACTCCTCCTAAACGGCTGGACCGATTTGAATGACTTTTGTTGTATGCGTTTGGGTGGCTCTGGATGGTTTAGATTCACAAATAGGGTAGGTATGTAGGGTAGGTAGGTAGAGTAGCCAGTTGACGGGAGCGAAGCCGCGCGGGTGAGCTAGTTTATTATAAAAACATTTTCTGCCAAAGAATCACTAATGGGCTGTACGATTACTGCAGAGACTGCTTTTCAGAATATTCATAAAAAGCACGCTAAAAGGTTAAGTTTCGCTACAAGTTTCCATGAGATACGACTCTCTTGGTATTCAAAGTTAATTCTTGATATTTAAAAAGCTCTTTTTTTAATAGAAAGGACAATTTTCCACTATACATAAGTTCCGTTTGCAATACCTAATCATAACAGTCTGTGCTAATCGACTTTCATTCCTACATCGAAATTGATAAAAATCTAGTTGAATTTATAGTTCTTGAACAGCGTACATTCAACTGAGTCAGGCTATTGTACAATATGTATAAAGTGGCTTAGGGGTGAGCGTACGCTCGACGCCCCGCAACTTTCATTGAATGGGTAAACGAGTAAGTAACTTTCATGAATGGATACGACGCGAACAGACGCAACAGGTTCACACAACAATTTCACGAAGACGCAAGCCGCTCGCGATTGCCTGTTGCTTAGAAACGCTTAGAAAACACTGCCGTCTATCTATACAGTGGTTCTTTCTTAACCTTTTACTCATAAGCGTCCATTCGGCAAAAATTCTGTCTTGCCAAGGACCCCCAACTTTTTGGAGGTAATAGGAATATAGTTTTTTTTTAGACTGGCAAACCTACTCTTTACTAACGTCAGGATTCATTGCTGCTCAAGGCCAAACGCATGCTAATACTGACATTTAGGATGTCAGTGCATGTTTTAAAATTTATCAGAAGCGCCGAAGCACCTTTGGTCGCATCGTTAGGTTTAAACATTGCTTTTTTGCGCTCTTCAAAATATGTTTTCTTATTAATTTCCTGTCTCAGATATAACATAATCTAAGTTATCATTTTATTGTATTTCCGGTTGCTGCCGAACAAATATTGCATTATAGGATGGCTTCGTGGCCCACAACATTATGCTAGTGGTCCGCGGACCACCGGTTAAGAACCACTGATCTATAATAATACAGTACACTCAACCACCCGTCTACGGCAACATTTTAACCAAAAATAAGATAACTTTATTAAGCAGTGAGAGCGTTTTCGTTACGCAAATGCTACTTTCGTTGTGCAGCTTTGACTGTAGGTACATTATGTTTCCATCGCGAGTCGCGACAGCACAGCGATGACCTTTCCGCAAACATGAATGTTTTATCAACAAACGATATGTGAGGCGTGCAAACAAATTGATTATAAGTATCAATATTATCGAGGGTTTAGGTATATAGACTAACATCTAGTTAATGTTATTATAACTTAAGCTTTAATCAAATTTGATATAGGTTTTTTTTCTATTCGTATTTAACATAAAATTAATCAAGTTTATAATACGTACAGGTTACTTATAATTTTGTATAGATAAAGTTAACTTACTTTTTTTACTATTGATAGGCACGCGTTCGACCACTATCTCACCTGATGATAAGCGATGATGTGGTCGAAGATGGAGCACGCTTGCCTAGAAGTAACCTATTCACTTTTGACTTAAAGACTCCCAGGTTGTATATTAGTAGTGGTCGCCTATGCGGCGTAGGCCTGTCCTAATCCTTTCTTCTACACATCTCTCGCGCCTCTCGCACCCTTAAGGGTCCACAATCTTTCGTTAAGATTTCTCTCCACCTTTTATTTGGTCTCCCCTTTTCCCTTTCTCTGTCTCATGGTATCCATTCCGATAAATGTTTTGTCTATTTGTCATTGTTGATCCTACATATTATGTTTCCTGCCCATTGCCATTATGAAACAAAAATAATAAATGTAAGGAAAAGAACATGATCTTTACATACTATAAAACAAAGTCGCTTTTCGTCTGTATGCTTGGGCTATATTTTTTATATTTCGCAACGGATTTTAATGCGGTTTTCATCAATAGACTGACTGATTTAAGAGGAAGGTTTAATGTATAATTCGTCCCGAAATTCCTACGGGATGGGAAAAATGGGATATGCGCGTACGAAGTCGGGGGCAAAAGCTAGTATACTTCAAAGTCTTCTTTTCCCGAGTCACCTCGAACCAGTCCTAAACATCTGCAGTCTAGGTCACCTCGCCACCTCTTCTTGGGAGGTCGACCTCGGCGGCGGTTTTAATTGTATTCAGTAACTTGACAGTTAAAGGGTTCAGATTTTGAAAAAAAAAAAGAAAATGTAAGAATGAACGAAATTGAATCATCATCTGCCTAGCCTTTTCCCAACTATATTGGGGTCGGCTTCCAGTCAAACCGTATTTAGCCGAATACCAGTATTTTACGCGGAGCGGCTGCCTACCAGACCTCCACAACCCATTAACTGGGTAACACAGTACTTCATGGCAAGACTGGAGTCAGATTAACTGGCTTCTGAGTCTGACTATCCGTAACGACTGCCAAAGATCTATAAACGACAGCCGGGACCAACGGCTTAACGTGCTTTCCGAGGCACGGAGGAAACTCGTTATGTTAAAATGGTCACCCATCCACAGACCAACCTTGGCAAGCGTTGCTTAACCTTGAAGATCGGCCCGTGCGGCTGTTATTATCTAGCCACGAGCTCCACAATGAACGAAATTAAATAACGTACATAAATGCAATTGTTTTTAAGTTTTTAATAACTTGTCTTAAAATAACACGATATACACTATTAAAACTTGTCTTTGAGCTGTCAAGTTACTGAATACAATTAAAAGTCGAACTATAAAATGATGAGTGACATTGACAGTTGCTGAGATGATAATATTGCGATTTTTATTTGAACACTTTTCACTAGTTTTCAGTACAAGTACGAGAATTAGCCTGTTTGGTAAGATTTTTCTAACAAATAAATCCCGTAGGTCTACTTATACCAAACTAGATTTTTCTGAAACTTCCCGAATTCCCGAGTAACTAAAATATTATTCTATTTATTCTGTCCGTTAGATTATCAAAAAATATTGGACACGTATTTTTTTCATTATCAAATCACTATCAATACATAGTATACTTAAACAAAGTCGCTTCCCGCGTCTGCCTGTCCGTATGTATGATTAAGGTTATCAATAAGATGTTGGGATATTTTGTTTTATAAGGATTTGCGTTGAATTTGTGGCTTGGCGTGATAGGGACGCCGATGCGTTTATGCTCTGGCGGGCAAAAGATTAACGAGAACCTAATGGGGTTCTTCGACGCATTTCCATTCCTCTATGTTCAAAATTGCACCATATATTTATTGCATCGATGTAATAAATCATTTATGTCTTTATTGATTTTCTCTTCGCGATGCAAACTCTAAACAATAAAATATTTAAAGTCCGTAGCGCAAGATAAATGCTTTCTGACGTCACAGAAACCATTTTGCACTTTATTGCGCTCACGGCGATAAGATCAATAGCTGTTTGGCACTTCCGTACATAATATATGATAGCGGGAGATCCTTTTTTTTTAAAGCTTTTATTAACTTGCAATGTATGTATGTTTGTTCGGGTGGAATCTTGCAACTTAATTTTGAAGCAGATATCTTCAACCGATTGAGCTGAAATTTTGTGTACACGTTTAGATTGGATGACAATATACGATAAGCTGTGTTACGTCATTCTAAATCCAATCTGGCGGACCATCCTAGATGGCGTTATATGTAGGTAGTTATTTTTTATGCATTTCTACAATATGGGTATTAAATGAAAGGGCTTGTTGAGAGTAACTCGAAAAATAATGTGACGTCATTCTAAATCCAATATGGCGGAACATCCAAGACGGCAGAATAGTTACTTTTTATGCATTTCTACAATATAGGTATCAAATGAAAAGGTTTGTTGAGAGTAACTCGAAATAACTAAAAAGTAAAAAATTAATTAAAAGCAAAAAAACCTTTTTAAAAAAAGGTTTTATTTAGAGCACAAATAAGAAGAAAATAAAGTTTTCCTTTAAAATAGATCATAAAAGCTTGTCGCGAGGTTTGATTAATTAAATACTTATAGGTACTTACGCAAACCTCGCGACAAGCTTTTATGATCAAAATTTTAAAGGAAACTGTTATTTTCTTCTTATTAGAGCATTTAAATAAAATTCTAAATTTAGCCGTATCCAATTGAAGTTGTAAGTCTGTACAAAAGCACAAGGGGTTGAATGGCAGAATTCATAAATAATTTTAGTACAGAATATGGTCGACGGGCGATAGGTAGTCTGAGCGAGTGTAGTCGGGTACATAGCTAGGCAATATTTGTAAAAGTTGACTTACCAGATCAAACATTGCAGCAGGCATCAAGATAAATGGATTGAAGTTTTGGTTGCCATTTGTCAGGGCATGGCCACCAGTGTTCTTGGTCCTATACTGGATCAGCTTGAAAGTTATGAGACAAAGAATTTCGCCGAGGAACATAGACGTGGCCTAAATGCGGACAAAATAAACACAGTATAGAACTTAGGTAAATAAAAAAGAATTATAATTATAGCTGTGTAAAAATGCTTGTCCATACCTGTAGAAATGGATGTTCAAAGGGCCGGATCTGTCCATCGGAGCCCTTAGCGTTCAATTTGTCGGCCCACTTGGTACTCAAAGAGTTGATGGACCCCGTCACTACTAGCATTACAGCTAGGAACTTTTGATACCCGGTCCATGCCATCCTGAGAAGGATATTTGATGTTAAAATAAATTGTAACAATGGATTAGTCATGAAAATTGCCATATTTTAGTTGTTGTTACACTGCTTTGCTCGCATTTTAATTATTACGTCAAAGTTTACTATAAATGTTTTATACCAACTTTTCGGAATGAATTGCCTGAATATGGAAAAATTGCATTAAAGTCTGTACCATAGTTAAGAAAAACAACACAGCACGGAATAACAAATGTATAGATAAAATCAGTAAACTCCATTACCTACGTATAGGCATAGGTATAAAATAGCATGACAGATTAAATAAATTACACCACACATAAAAAGAAAATATCCTTTGTATATCTCATATTGTCCGTTGCAGTATTTTTCAGCACTTTCTTTTTTAGAGTTTTAGTACTAAAAGTAAATAGGTAGAACTTAAGAAGTAGCAATGTTTATAAAATGATAACGTCTCAAAACGTTATTATTACTTATCGGGTACATAAACAAGATGTTACATAGTATGAATTATGTTATCTTTGATAAGCATTGATATTCAAATTGTATTTTTTACTGAAGATTAGTTATATTCTAAAGATAGAAAATCTGTTTGTCTAGATCAAAGAATACACTGAGATGGATTTGTTTAACAACCCCGCTTTAATATTAAGATAAACTAATATTATAAAGAGAAAAGATTTTTTGTTTAGTACGATTTAACTCTAAAACTTCTGGACCAATTTCAAAAATTCTTCACTATTAGAATGGTACATCATCCTTGAGTAACATAAACTATATTAATTACAAGAAAATATTAGGCATCCTTAAAAAAATTGCAGTGCGGACAAAGTTACAGGCGAAGTGCTAGTTAATTATAATTAGTTAGCATTTTTATTTTTATCTGCTTTTTTTTTGTGAGCAAATGTGACCAGGCCAGTAACAAATAGATAACAAAACAACAGAAGACATGTTGCTTGTTATTGCTACTGCTCTGAGGAGAATCAAGTGGTGTGTTTATGTATGCTTCACTGCCTACATTGTTCTTGTTCTCATAGCTACTTTGTTCGCAACCGAGGGCTATCCCAAATAGTACCTACTACAATATTTCGAAATTTTGGTTTAACCTTTTAAATACATCCGCATAAAATGATTTAAATTTCAGCATTTGTGCTAAATTGTAACCTGTATTGCCTACCTAGATCGGAAATCAGGGTTTCACTTTTCTGTAAAGTGTTTATCCCAATCAAGATTTTATTTTTATTGTTAAATTGCCATGTGCAAGTATTAAAAAAACCTAATAATGAACTTATCGTTAATAGTTTTACTTCCACTAATTAATTACTTAGCTTACTATTGGAAACAAATTACAATTTTATAAACCTTAACAATAAAAATATTACAAAGAAACTTTAAAATTCTCAAAAATGTCTTTTAAGGTAATCACACTAAGTTTTAACAATATTTTGCCAAGGAATAAGGGTCTCCCATACAAATTTTCACCCCTTAATCCTGGGGATAGTTGTTAAAAACAAATAATCATACCAATTTTCAAGAATATTGTCCCTAGGAATAAGATTACCATACAAACTGTTACACCCCCTAGATAGATTGTTTTTTGGGGGTAGTTGTGAGAAACGAAAAATGATCTTTATAATTTACTATGGCCAGTAATCATACCAAGTTTCAAGTATATTGGCCTAAGGAATAAGATTATTCATGTAAAATTTTAACCTCTATTTGAAGGGAACAAACTTTCAAAAATCCTTTCTTATTGGATGTACTCCAAATTTCAGGTCCCTATGATCAGCGGTTAGGGCTGTGCGTTGATCCATCAGTCAGTACAAAGCATTTTATATATAGAGCTGCATATGATAGACAAAGGCATCTAAGATAACCTTCTGTTTATATGTTTATCATAGATATTGTCAAAGGTGCAGTTTGGTTTTAAAGAAAAACAACAAGAAGGTCAATGCATATTCTATAAAGCTACAATAAACTAATAGTAGATGATGTACATTTTTTACAGTGACAATGTTTCACCCATATCTTAAGGTCTTCAGAAAATTTAGAGAATTTTGTTGAACATGCTTTGTTATGTAAAAGAAAGTAGGTTTAGTAATTTATTACAAGTACTTTTATCAAGCTTTGAATAAAAATAGGTACAGTAAGATATAAATAGGTAGAAATGCTAGAACTTTAGCGTAAACGACATTACAACTTGATAGTTTCTTGTAGCCATTCATGTTTATTAGATTAGCTGCAATGCAAACAAACACTTTGCAGACATTTTCACCGGTTATCAAGTTAATATTATCACGAAAAAACAATAGACAGTATTTTTTTGTATTTTAAGATAACAAACGAACAATGACAGCTACTTTTGCAAATTCGTCTTGTAAACAATCGAACATCGTACTTTGTAAAGATATACTACACTTCTAAAATTTTCGATTTATAAACTCACCTGGATTTTATGATTCCTTTGAATTCGAAGGTTATATCACGGTTAACACCACTACCAATTTAAATGTTTATTTCAGTTTGTATAAATCTAAAACCGTCAGTAGAGCACTGTTAGCTACTAGTAAATAAGCTAACGACTAAAACAGGACAACAAGACAATGACTTTTAGTAGTTTGCGATACTCATAATATTTGACGTATATTTCCAAGAACAGTGTTGCCAATTTTTAATTTTGCCATATAAAAAAAAAATGGTACCTAGGTAAAATAGCGTCTAACATCACTCTTAAATTAAATTTGACTGTGTGCTTTTCCACCAGAGATACGCTTTGTAGCCTGGAGGTATGTTGTTATAAATTCTTCGCTCGCGCCTTACACCTAACAAATATTCCTCGGACGAATCTCTCGCACGCATCTCGGTGTTTTAAAATAAATAAATAGTTAGGTACTTAGCTTTGCTAGCCTTTTTCACCACAAATAAGTTTTCTTCAAAAATCGGTGGAATTTTTCCGTAATTTTCCTCCTTTGATGGAAAAGTACCCAATAGCCTAATTGGCTCAGGTAGGTTATGATTAAGTTTACGTCGACTGAATCTTTCGAAATAGCAGCGCAGTTTAAACCAAAACCTAAAGAAATGAAACGTTTCTAGCAGACGTCGTATTTTTTCATAAAAGGGAATATGTATGCGATTTTTTTATTTGCAAAATGATACTTACTCTAATCAATCATGGAATTATTTTTAAAAACCTTCATCAGCGATGAAGTTTCAAAGAATACAATTAGCAAGAGAAGTCCAATGTGAACTTTGACGTCAAAGTCAATGACGAGTATACATCTACCATATAAAACAGTGTTTTCGCGAGAGGTATCAAATTTATCTGGACTTCGCCCGTGGCTCTCCTACTTCCCAGTCTCCGCCACAACGCCCACAACTCCTCAATCCGATAATCTACACTGTGTTTCCTACAAGAGCAAAAATACATCCCCGTCAATGATTCCTCTTCCGTTGCGGTGGCACAAAACGATGTCGGTTATACTAATCTGTTATGCCAATGAGACAAGTTGGAAGGGGTTGCGCAGATCGTTAGGAGGATCCAGGTTCTAGGTCACGAAGTGGCTTTGTACAAGTCTAAGGGTTGCTTCCGTGGGCCTCGGATCATATCACCCCCGGATTTACAAATGAAGATAGGAGGCGTCCGCATCGGCGTCAAATTGATGATTAATTACGTGGGACTCGTCTTGAACAGACGATGGGGCAAAAAAAAGAATGTAAAAGAAAAAAGTCATTCCCGCCAGGTTGATGAGCGTTGCGGCTGCTCTTCCGCGACTACTAGCCAATTTTGGGGAGGCCTAACAGGCTTTATGTGGGGAACGTGTGGCGGCCCGACTCGCATAAAAGCCAACTGAGAGCTATGGCTGTCCCAGCGATATGGGGATGCTGGTCGATTCGATGAGCCTGAGCGCAAACAAATCTTACGTCGTTATATCACTGGCGGAAGTAGAAGCTAGCGCAAGATCAACGGCCGGTTCTTTGGGAATTGGAGGCACATGAAACTGTTCACCGTCAGATACGTGGCTGAATATGAAATGGTTCGAGTCTGGGCCGTCGTTCGACCAGTCAAGCCCAAAGTGGAAGCGCAAAGGTGTTCCAAGCACGCCCCAATATACAATATGTGCTTGTGCAGTCTTGAGATTGGCCGCACTGTGTGTTGGGGCCCGTAGAGCATGTCGTGCTGAAACCAGTCGGGGGTTCACGCGTAGTTACCGGGGGTCTGAGATACACTCGGACCACCTCTCATGTTAGTGGTAGGAACTGTGAGGTTTTAGTCAGTGGCGTTCTTCCCAGATGGACGGTATTCATTAGGATTTAGAAAAAAAAGGTACCTATTAGATTCGTGTAATGAATAAAGTAAGAATTGTATTCATTTACTGGGGATTTGGAGTATTTTTCGATTTATTGCTAAATATCTAAAAAACTATCCATCTATGTTGGTTTTATTCATTTTTATAGATTTTTACAGCTGCTGTAATAAATACTTAACTAACTATATCCACTAATTAACACGAAATTATGTACAAACGCGTTTAAAAACAAAATAATTAATCATTGGGCATCAAAAAAATAATCCACATCGCTGTCAATGGCAAAAGTGCCCAGAACACTGGCAGCATTGCCGCGTTGAATAGCATTGCTGATTCTTTGGTCAAAGAAATGCCCAGAAGACATTGGAAAGACTGTGTGAAAGGGAACTACGAGATGGCGTTTAAAACAATACCACTGCATAGTAACCAACACGCTTGCAGCTCGGGTAAGTCGACAGAGTCCGCTCTTTATCTGATGGTGAGCCAGATTGAGGAAGCGATTCACCAGAAAGGGTCCTGCCTGGGCACTTTCATAGACATCGAAGGAGCCTTCGACAAGATAAAGTTTTACAGTATTAGTGCTGCTCTCTCCAAACACGGTGTGGAACAGGTACTAACTGACTGGATAACTAATATGTTAAGCAAACGAGTGGTTCGTCTGAGGAAGACAGCAGTTGGCTCTGATAGCCAGAGGCTGCCTGCAGGGAGGTATGCTGTCCCCTCTTCTGTGGATTCTGGTAATTAATGACCTGATCACTTAACTCAAAGCACATCGTTAATGCACAATAGTTAATGCTGACGACCTCGCAATCTTAGTGCCAAGGAAAGTGACTATAACGATCTGAAACCTCACTCAACAAGCACTACGCATCGTGGAAAGACGGTGCGAAGAATATGATCTGTCAGTAAACCCCACGAAAACTGAATTACTCACGTACACTCAAAAACGAGCACTAGGCCACTATCGGCTACCTATGCTCTTCAACACAGAGCTCCAGCGCCATCCTAGACAGTAAGTTAAACTGGAGTAATCACCTAGACTACATACTAAACAGGGCCTGCATTACCTTCTGGCAATGCAGGAAAATTATAGGGAAAAAGTGGGGCCTAGCTCTCAAAATAATACTATGGCTGTACAGCGCAGTAATTCGGCCCATGTAACCTACGGGGCCGAGGTGTGGTGGCCACACACAAAGCAAGCTACAGCCGTAAACAAGTTACAACACATGCAAAGGCTGGCCTGCATGGCGAAAACGGGCTGCATGAGGACTACTCCAACTGCGGCGCTGGAAGCCATGCTGGGACTCCCTCCACTATACTTGTTTACACAATAGGAAGCAGTACGCCTTAAAACATTAGAACTCTGGGGTAAGAGAGAAACACGACACACCGCTCTGCTCGAGGAGCTCAATAATGAACTCCCCATAACAAAGGCAATTCATATTTGATAAAAAATACAAAATCCAATTGCGTGAGGATCATCGTTGCGATGGGCTCTGCCCCGCTGAGCTGCGGATCTTCACTGATGGATCAAAAACAGGTACTGGTGCGGGAATCTTCTCAGAGGATCTCAATATCCACATAGCCACACCATTGGGGTCCTCAACACAGTGATCCATGCTGAATGTATGGGCATTACTCTGGTGGCATCAGCCATCCTAACCAGGGAAGTTAAGGACCACTCAATACGCATACTCTCGGACAGCATGGCCGTCCTGCGAGCTCTGAACAGCCACACAGTGAACTCTGGGTTGATTCTCGAGTGTCACCAACGTCTCAATCAGGTTGGTAGACACAACAAAGTAAACATTCAATGATGATCCAGCGTATTGTTAAACGATTGATATTATTTTAAAATATCTACTTTTTACAAGCATAACATAACACATTGAATATAAAATCGTTGGGTATACTACTCAAATAACAAAACCCATTTAGTCTAATATGATAAAAACGCCTTGTCAAAAACACAAAGCAGAATTGCATATTATACACACATTAACTTAGTCTGGTCTAATTATATTGGAAAGTGGTAGCTTAACAAATATCACTAAAGTTGCATGAGTAGATATACCTAGTTTTAGTAACTGATAATCACCTGCCAAGCATGTTGTAAGCAAGCTTGCAAGCAAGCATTCTGCATGCAAGCAAGCATGCGGCATGCAAGCAAGCATTCGTTCGGCATGCAAGCAAGCATGTAGCATGCGAGCAAACATGCAGTATACAAGCAAGCATGCAACATGCAACAGCCATGGTTTCCGTCACAGCTCCGGCGCTGCGGTGCTCCGGCAGCCCCACGTGAGCTTATCGTAGCAGATTGTTTAAACCTGCTTCTCAGCTCGCGGCTTGACTCGCCCCTCCACACCTACGCGGGCTTAAATTACACTCTAGGGGTAGGGCAGACAAGACTATGTAGAGTCGGTTTTGCAGCGATTCGTTTCTAACACTATATTTGGTAGCACGACATAATTATTGAATTTTTAAGACAATGTTATAGATTTTAACCTAATGATTTTCGATTAAATCAAAATGATATCCAATAAGTATCCGTAAGAGTAAGCTCCTGGCATACCTAGAAGCGAACGATATCCTTAGTGACCGACAATATGGCTTCCACCGAAATCGGTCAGCTGGGGATCTTCTAGTGTATGCCATTCACATCTGGAGTGAGGCCATCGAGAAACACGGAGTGGCAATTGCGGTCACTCTTGAAATCTCGTATGCCTTCGACAGGGTCTGGCACGATAGCCTTATGACTTTAAAAGCTTCTTTCCTTCGGTCTGCCCGCCGGATTGTGTGATTGGATTGCAGATTTTCTGCGGGATCGATTGGTCTATCCGAGTGATCATAGATGGCTGCTCGTCCGGGTTGCTGGATATTAATGCCGGGGTTTCTCAGGGGTCGGTGCACGCGGCATATTAATGATCTGCTAAACCCCACCTTTGGGTATGCAGACGACAACACCGTTGCTTAGGCAAACGTGTCCGTCGCACTAGCTGGTGGGTCGCAGATCCGGGAGGCTACTAAAAGGAGCCAATTCCACTCAGCTCCATCTCATCGAGGTGTATCCGCGCCGATAACCGATGGACTTTGATCCTGTAGAAGTTTCCTTTGTTTTGCAGAAGTTGTTCCTAACCGCCTGTCCATTTGCAATTCCATTGATTGGATTTATATGTGTCGCAGGTTTTTCACTAAATTAGGTTTTTGTTGAAAAACCCGTAGATGACAAATTTTAAACTCTATTTCGTCATAAACCTGTAAAAGTTCAGATTTTTGATCAAAAACCTGAACTAGTTTAGGTTTATGATCAATCTGAAATACATTTGAGTTGACCGGGACTTAGGGACTTCCCCTCGCTTTGTTTCGCTTGCGCTCGCGCGCGCCCCGCCCTTTCCCCGTTACCTCAATCACAAAACACAACTCAGACGGGCAACCCACGTTCATTTTTGCGACAAACAATTTCGTAAAAACGTAAAATATAATTGAGTGAATAAATCATATTAGGAAATATTGTGCTAGTGCTTACTACAAATGGCATCTACAGGAAACCAAGTGGATAAGCAATTTGTATGTAAAGAAGATTTTGAAACAGCGTTTACTGCTTTGTTTGAGCCCGAAAAAATAGAGAGAAACCTCTGTGGACACAGAAGAGAATAAAAGAAGCTATTAAAAATATAAATCCAGATCTTCATCATCAGATGGACGAGGTCTACAAAATAAAGACTACTACTATGGACAAAAATATGATATTTTAGAGGTAGGTACTCAAAAATTTTTGATCTTGAGACGGAAATCTGAATCGCCTATAGTCAAAGTAGTACCTCCAGAAGAATTTCATGGGATATTATGTGAAATTCATCAGTCTGTTGGCCAAGGAGGGAGAGACAAATTGATGTATGCTTTAAAGTCCAGGTATGTTATTCCAGTTTCCGTGGTGAAAGAATTTGTAAAGCTATGTACGGTGTGCCAGAACAAGATGAAATTTCCTCAAAAGGGAATTGTTGTCCGCCCCATTTTGTCTAGTGATTTCAACAACCGCGGTCAGGTGGACCTTATAGACTTGCAGTCAACTCCAGATGGGCAATGGAAATGGCTGTTGCATTATCAGGACCATACAACAAAATTTAGTTTCCTTCGCCTTTTGACATCAAAAAGAGCCGCTGAAGTGGCTATAGAGTTGTTAAAGATCTTTTTAGAAGTAGGTTGTCCAGCCATACTTCAAAGTGACAATGGCCGTGAATTTACTGCTACAATTATAAAAGAATTGACTTCGATGTAGCCAACTTGCAAAATTGTAAATGGCAGACCCAGACATCCAGCAAGCCAAGGTTCTGTTGAGCGCTCAAACCAAGACGTAGAAGCTATGCTCCGTGCCTGGTTAATTGATAATAACTGTAAGAAATGGTCTATGGGATGTTACTTTGTCCAATTCCAAAAAAAATCTTCCTTTCATAGAACCATTCAAAGAACACCATATAAGGCTTTGTTTGGCACAGAACCTAAAATAGCACTGAAAACACACATTCCAGCAGATTTACTAGACAAACATTTAAATCCCCTAATCAGTATTGAATCAGACAAAGTAAGCGCTTCAACCTCTCAGCAGGAAATGGAAACGGCTACAGAACTTCTTATAGATCCTCCAGCATCCATAGCACTGTTGCTACTTGTGCTACTGTTACTGAGGGTGAGGTGATCAGTGATCAATCAGGAAGTAAAATAATTGAAACAGAGGAAATGCTTATTGATGAAACACGAATATTTTGCTTTGTCTGTGGAAAGGAATCCACTGGAGCACATCGTTGTGGCGTTTGTAACAACCCAGTTCATCGAATTTGCGGGAAGACATTATCAGAAGAAAATGAAGGATATGGATCAAGGATTCTGTGTGATTTATGGCAAAAAGAACAAAACATACTTATCGAAAGGGAACCGTTAAAAATTTAAAACAGTCAGCAAAAAAAATGAAAGCAGCTTCTTCGGAAAAATTTGGAGAAATTGATGTTGGTGCTACAATTTTAGTTGATGTGCCGAAAATAGATAGAGGGCCACTAGATGCAAGTAACATTATAGGAAAGGTATTTGATAAGAAGAACGATTTATTCAAAATTGTTACTTCAGCCGGGGTTTTAAAAGACTGGCTGCCTCGAAACTCTATTCAAACATCAACTACTGCCTTTAACGAACCTGTATCGACCAATGAACTGAGTTTGCGTGAAATTGCTTCAAAGATGTCTTTATTTGGAGGTCAAGGTTTTAAGAAATGCTCGTGTGAAAAATCTAAAGTACGCTGCAAAACTAATCGGTGTGCATGCATAAAAAATAATGTTTTATGCAACTCTAGATGTCACAAGTCTACAAACTGTCATAATAAATAATTTGTAAAAAAGCAAGCACGTGGTAAACTTTTCTTTATTAATTTTTTTTTTTTAATTTTTCTCTGTTTAGTCGTATTTAATAGTAACTAAAAATCAGGTAAAATTGAAACATTATCATAATTAGATTGAAGAACGAGAATATTGATTGGATCATGGGTGTAAAATTTTGATAAATAAAAAATTGTTTCCTTTCTACTAAGTTACAAATAATGATAGATTGTTTTATCTATTTCATTTAAATTGATTTTGTCATAAAACAAAGCAATTTTGCCCAGAACTTCATCATAAACCTGTTACAGTCCAGATTTTTGATCAAAAATCTGGACTGTAACAGGTTTATGATGAAATTGAGTTTAAAATTTGTCATCTTCCGGTTTTTCATCAAAAACCTAGGTTTTTAATCAAAAACCTAATTTTGTGAAAAACCTGCGACATTTGCAACTCCTTTGATTAAAATTTCTCCGTTTCTCCGATCCGCTGCCTCGCTCACTACACTACTTACCACAAGTGTAATGGTACCATATAAAATTCATCTCGTTCTCTGAGATGGTTTTTTAGCCCTAAAGCTATAAGGAGGTAAACTTATAAGGAGCTACACGATTATAAAGGGGTATTTTGTGTAAGTATTGAGTGTGACGTTATGACAAAGCTAGAAAATTAATGTAACCCATGCTGCACTCTTGCTTTACAGAAAGCAATAGTACATGGAGTAGTTTTGGATGGGATGAATAAAACACCACATTATATTTTTCAAATTTAATTTAGGTACGACACATAAAGCCGGGTTTTACATCGCAGGGGTATATCTTTAAAATAATTTTGCATGAAAAGCACATTGCACTACTTTTTCATTGAGTATTCGTTTGGTGTTGCCCGATTCTTCGTGATCTCCATTCTGGCGGCTTCACTTATCTTACACATGCCGATAGTGTTGGTAAAACTGCTCTGCTCACCTCACCGCCGCGTTATCTTCACATCTACACTGTGTTTATTGTACAGAAATCTTGCGCCGCATCAGTCGCTATTGCTTGCAGTTGCAAATAAAACTAAGAATTCGCGTACATTTTACTAAAGCAGGGATACACAGCAGCAGCGCAGCGTTAGCCAGGGCATAAACGACTAACTTTTACAAGTTATAGATCGTGTTAAACATGGTGTGGATGGTGTCCAAAGCATATGGATTTCCACTTGGGTGGGATGTTTCGTACGCCAGCATATTCATCTTCAACTTCTCCAAGATTGGCTTAAGATTTGTGTTGTGGGGATTTTCCCCATTCAGCAGCAGAGTAATCCAATTCACGAAATTGAATTTATATAATACACGGTAGTTTAGTTCAGGATCATTTTGCCAACCTTCCTTGTTATAATCTTCATCTAGACTATGCTGCAGCATCAATGACATGCACTGCAGTTTTTGCCTCCTCACCTCATTCATGCTTATTGATTTTCACTTGGGTCCTGTGTATACTTGGTCTTATTTAATTTTGTGCAAGTTCAATAACTCCGCACGTCCGCACTGTCCCAATGCGAGATGAATTTTAAAATAATTTAAGTCACCGTTTTCAGGTGGCGACACTGGTAAGCAATGCAGACAACCGAAGAATCTGACATATATATCGGTATGGCAAACCTATATTTTAAATTTTCTGCCATAGCGAGTGCCCAGAATATCTTGACAGTCGAGGGTATATAACTTCTGCCAGCGGGTTCGCTCGCGCCGAATGTCGGAAATTATAAGGGAACATACTTCCGGGATAAAGAAAGTAAATAGTCTAAGTGCTGTGCTATTCCAGACAATTCAATCTCTGAGCCAAATTTATCCTGATTCATTCAGCTGGTCTGGCGTTTGAGACTGAGTAACATCCATCCAAACTTTCGCGTTTGTAATAGTAGGTATGTTTTTGAATTGTCTTGCGTTTTCCTTACATAGGTAAGCGGATTTTACTCCAGGCTCAGTATAATAATATTTTAACCCTAATCTCTTCAAAGTTAGAGTGAACAGGCTCATTCTGGGTAGGCTCACTCCATCGTAGACTTTGTCTCTGTCATCTCTGACATAGACTAGAGTCAAGAGCAAAACTATTACAAATAAAACAAAAAGAAGATATTTTTGGTTTTAGGATTAGTCTACTTTAGCCCACTAGCCGCCCCACTAGTAGGGTAGAGTAGAATAATCCAATACATTAACTATAATTTATATTTTTCATTGCAAACTAATTTTGCTCTCCGGAAGGAAATTAAAAGGAGTACGTATTTACCTAACTATATAATAGAATAGGTGTTGTTGGTATTCACTTTAAGTATATTGGTATATATAAGTTGGGCACATCCTTGTCAAAGCTAGCATTGAGGTTTTTAGATATATAAAAATTTAATATTCGGGGAAAAATGAGAATGCGCCTTTGAAGGTGGCGTTGTCGTACTGATTAACTGATCAACCCTACAAGTCTCGCGAATTGGAGGATTTGACTAAATACCAACCTAAAAAAAGTTTTTTTTTATATCTTCTCCCCACTAAAGAACTCAAAAACTGGACTACCTAACTCATAACGCGAACAAGTACAGTTTTTAGGAAAAGTATGTAGGTACATACTATAATATAGGAACAGCAAGTGAATTTTGAATATAATAAAAACAAAAACTCCAAGGTATGTTGGTTTAATTTTAAGCGACATCCTACACAATTTGTATAAAAACAAAAAACTAGTACCTGTCCAATACAAATAAAGTATTATGTGCGAAACGAGTTTTATAGTAAAATTTTACGTTACATACTATACGTAGGTACCTACATTAAAACATTCGTGCTAGGCTCTTTGGAAAAAAAAACGAAAAATGAAAATACTGCGCGGAGCGCGTGAAATGGACTGTATTTTGTTGCGAACCTAAAAACGGAGCCATCGATGCCGCGTCGTTGCTGCAGAGGGTCCGGCAGCTCGAACAGTCTCCTGAATGTGCGGTGAAATTTTATTGCCCGGTCGTCTGTTATTGGTCCAACCTGCATGTTTTCTAACATAGATTAAGGTTAATGTTTACTAACAAATTATGTATTTTCTGAAATAAAATGATAATTCCCCTTTAATAAGCCAGCTTTCAAGTAAAAGGGTTGAAAAATTAATGAAAATTGATGTTGATTTGAAAAATTGGAAGTTTACCCAATATGTCTTGAAAACGAAATGTTTTTGACTACATTTACATTGTTCTATTCTATTTGCTGACCCGCACCTACCCACTTCGTTGGGCGGTATTTTTAACAGACTTAAAAAAAAATACAGGAGGTTCTTAGTTCGACCCATATGTTTGTATGTAATGTACGTATATGTTTATTATATGTTTGTCCGCGATTATCTTGTGTTTGGCTGAACCGATTTTGATGCGGTTTCGATGGGTTAATATGATATAGCCTATAACATTCTCAAATAACTTGGCTTAATAATGGTAAAATAATTTTCAAAATCAGTTCAGTAGATCCAGACGTTACGTAGAAGAATATTAGTATAGATTTGGGATTTAAAATATTTATTTAGTAATCCTCGCATTGGATTGGAACTCCATAAAGCAATAGCATCAACTCGTAGAAAAAAATAATGCAGCATGTTTTTTTATCTCATTCAGCACAAAATAAAACACTGAGCTCAATGTAATTTCTCAAAATCTACCAAAACCTATCCTTTCATACTTTCTACTAGCTTGGTATTATTTTTATTAAGTTGTAAGCTTTTAGAAAGCTCTCAAATAGCCTGCGAAATTCAAAAAGCGTTATTTTAGCAAGTTCATCACATCGTATGATTATTGTTTATTTATTTAGAATTCAGAATTCATAAATATGAATAGGTATACAACATATAAGTCGGTATACCAAGCCACAGAGACAGTTTTATTATATTTCAGCGTTTACGAAAACCTGCGCCATCTATCGGCTGTCTGAATTTAAATCTTGGTTTGTCTTCGGTCTGAAATTAAAACAACAAGGTATAGGAATTGCGATTTGTAGAAAAAGGTTAACTCGGGGGCAAAAGATCTCCAATTGTGGACAGACTTCATCAAATCGGCGACACTCTCCAGTATACTCGTTCATTGACACCTCTCACACCGTCAAACACAGAGCTACATGTCGACGCATAACGAGGGTCCCAGTTGTGGCGCAAGACTACCGACCACGAACTCTAGAACACACATAGGACTTCTTTAAATCCGCAACTAAGGCCTTATCTCACCGCCGGCGAGGAACTATTTGCTCGCTGAGGAAAGGGACAAAAGATGTAGGTCTACAAAAGAGGCACCTACATTTATAGTCGATAGCTGGCGGTTCACACTGCTGGCGAGCGGCTCTTACCTCTAGTTGGTCGCAGCGACAAGAGGTATCCTATCAAAGATTGTACTCGCTCGGCGACACTCGCTCGGCGATGCTCGCTTGGCGGTCAAAACTCATCAAACAGCGGTAATTTCTATAGTGCGGGCCGGAGCGAGTTTTGCGAGTAAAAGCCCGTCGTACTAAAGCACTCGCTGAAAGCCGAGCGTCAAATCTATCGAAACTTTTTACTCGCTACTCGCCAACTTGTTTCGAGTTTGAAGCTTTACTTGCTACTCGCTGCTTGCCGGCGGTAAAACAAGTGCCTTAGGTACAGGTAGACACATTTTAAGCTGAAGTTACCAACGTCAACATAGACTTAGAATAACGTTAATAGAAGTTGTCATTCTACGGCCCAAAACAAATTTATTTATGATCGGTGCAGCATATCTTCTTTCCTACATTTGGCCATCATAGCCAGGGAGGACGGCGACGATTACATTATCTTTTACACAGTCTATCAAATGGTTTTCCGTTATCACTGTAACCCAATCAATCCTTCTAATAGATAGGAACCACCGTACCAGTAGCATTTTAACCAACACCAGTAAGTCGGCTAGACTAGCCGCTAAGAGGTGTTATACCAAAAAGTAATTTCCTGTAGAATACATTATAGAAAAGTAAAAAAAAATACTATTAATAAAATATTTATTTTCCGAATAACCCGCCCTGATAAAATATTTTTTTATTTATTTATTAGGATCTTCCACATGGCATACACAATACAAGCATGGTTAAAAAAATATTTTAGTGCTGCAACACTCGACAACCACAACATTACTATAAAAACTATTGCAGGAAAATGTGTGAATTAGAGATAGGTACGATTTAAAAGTAAAAAATATACGAAATTGCAATGTTAAATATGATTAAAATGAAATAGAACAAAAAATGTCAGATTGATATTGAACTCTCTTAGGTAGTAAGTAGTTATGTATGTTATATATTATACGTGATTGTATCCGCTGTACATAAAGCTAAGCTTTTGGGCTGTGAAATGACTAAATAAATATAGGTGCTTCTTCCTTGTTTGCTGTTCAAATGACGATGCACTCGTGGGGGAACACCATGCCGCGGACTGGCACGGTGGGGCAAGCTGGAAAAAAAAGTTACGATTAATTTCAAAGTTAGTTCATCGGTTACATGTAACCCTTCATACAAATGACCCTGATTTTGCTAGCTAATGGATCTTGTCTTGAGAGCAACATGAACGTCAAGCTCCATTAATACCTATAATGGAGCAGATCAGATCAGAGATGTAACAATCGTCTGATTGTGAACCATCCCCAATCTGCCTAGTCTTTTGCCTGTGTTGAACCGGATTCAGCTGCATACCAGTATTTAACATGGAGTGGCTGCTAATCTGACCTGGGAGGAGCTCGTGCCTAAATAACAACAGCCGATAGTACAGGTCGCTCTTCAAGGTTAAGAAACGCTTGCTGACGTTGGTTTGTGAACGAGTGACCGACTTAACATACCGAGTTTCCTCCGTGCCTCGGAAAGCCCGTTAAGCCGTTGTGCCGGCTGTCATTTGGAGATCTTTGGCAGTCGTTACGGATTGTCAGAATCTAGTAAATCTGACTTCAGTCTTGCCAAGCACTACCGTGTTACCCAGTTATTGGGTTGTGGAGGTCTGGTAGGCAGCCACTCCACTTAAAATAATGGTATGCAGCTGAATCCGGTTCGACTGGAAGCCGACCCCAATGTTGATGGGAAAAGGCTAGGCAGTTGATGATTGCTAATCTGACCTCTACAAACCAGTCTACAAATATTGGTCTTCCGAAGGTATGTAGTAAGACCAATATTTCTATACTTTGTTATTTAATTTTGGCCTCACAGGGCTTTGCTTTGAAAATACTGTGTTTCCAAACGCTAATCTCTTCAAAGTTAGAGTGAACAGGCTCCTTCTGGGTAAGCTCGCTCCATCCTAGACTTTGTCTCTGTCATCCCTGACCTAGACTAGAGGCAAGAGCAAACCCATCACAAAAAAAAAACAAAAAATACCGGAATACCTTTCTCGCAGCGCTGGCCATAAAAACCGGTGCCCTCACACTTGCAAGTAAAGCCAGGGTCCTGCATCGTTTGAATACAAGTACCTCCCATGCATGGTAGACGGCTGCAGACGTTTGAGATCCTCTCTGTGAAAATATAGAGAAATAATCATCATCATAATATCAGCCGAAAGAAGTCCAATGCTGGAAATAGGCCTCCCCCAAGCGTCGCTACAACGACCGGTCCTGCGCGTCTCGCGTCCATCGCTTAGCCGCGACCTTCACCAGGACATCGGTCCAACTTGTGGGAGGTCTACCAACGTTGCGTCCTCCGGTACGCGGTCGCCACTACAGAACTTTTCGGCCCCATCGACCATCTGTTCTGCGAGCAATGTGTGTTAAAACGTTTTTGAAATAAAATATATTCTAGAATATTATATTTCTCAAAAGTCAGATCAGATTTTGATGATCTTTTGCACAAGGTTTACATGAGGTAGCTCCATAGAAATACCACAACAGTATCGCAATTGGTTATAGACCACTTTTTAACAGTCTACCCATTTGGGTGGTTACCGGGTAAAATCCCATCTAGTGATGGGATTTTACCCGGTAACCGCGTGCGCGTGACGTGTACTCTTATACCATCTTGTTTGTATGGATTGACAGCTCACTTCATGGTCACCTAAGCTTACACAGTAGGATGTTTACAGAACTGCATCGCAGTTCACTTCAAGCTCACTCCTCATAAGTTTTCACTGTAAGGCTGCGGACACGAACTCAGCGACGCGGTGGGTGGCGCGGCCATTTACATTATACATCTCTGCATTTGAACGTGCCGTTGCAGCGCTGGTAAATGCATAATGTATAAAAAATCAAATGCATAATGTATAAAGTAACTGCCCGCGCCGCCTGCCGCGCCGCTGAGTTCGTGTCCGCGGCCTAAAGGTTTACAGAATCGACCGGCTGATCAAACCAGCCTTTTACTTACCCCTCAAAGCATTGAGACAGGCTCGTCGTGTCTTATAAATGTATTCGGTTCTGCAGCCGTAGCCACAGGTGCACGTGCCTCCGTAGATCTTGCACCCATTGAGAGCCTTCTCCGGTTCGCAGGCCCAAGCTGTCACTGGAAATTAAATGAAAAGTCCAGTTAGAAATGAGGAAAATAATTTAACAGAATGAAAATACGAACATTTCTATTAGACATAGAAGTCACTGCTCGAAATAGGTCTCGTCAAGGTGTCGCAAAATCGACTGGTAATTTGCGCATCCAGCGGATTCCATCAGGAAACCAGTCAACAGATACACAGGACACATTTCCTCGTGGGAGGCCTTCGATTGCTGCGTTATTCGCTCGTCAATCCAGAACCTTTCGGCCTAATCGACCATCTGTTCAGCGAGCAATGCGGTTTGCCCACTATCACTTAAGTTTGCAATTCTTTAAGCTGTCAGAAAACATGGTTTATTTCTGTTTTGATCACTCAAGAACACCTACTCTTTCTTCATTGTTCTTTGCGACAACGATTTAGTTCCAAAAATATCTTATCCTACTTAATTATAATAATAATAATAAACATTTATTCATCCGAAAGGCAGTTTTGTGGCGAACTGTTGGGCAGTAGCGACCCCACGGACCTGATCTCCAGGGAGAAATGTTGTTCTTCATTTCCGGCTTGCCTTTATCGGCTGGCCGGAGTGAACACTGACGAGGAACAGAGCTCCCGCCTCTTTTTTGCCTCAATTGGTCTGAGTGGGCATTCGCAATAGCAAACGTGCTTGGGAGAAGGATGTACTCGTATAATCCAGTAAGATGCTGGTGGTGATCTTGACTGTACTTCCGGGATTGTCCTGATAACCGAGGTATACCTCTCCACTCCTCTTAGCACCTCAGGATATGTTGCCTCCTTGGCGCTACGTCACTTTGTGCTAGTGATCCTTTTCGGGGGGCCCATTTATTGAGTGTGCAAGTCACCCCTTGCCATTTTAAAGCCGTTTTAATTGTCAATGGTCAGACAGGGGCCAATATTTTTTCCGTAGTAAACTATTATCAGTCCACTAAACCAGCCAAATCCATAGCGTTTCATCTTTTATTTCCATATTCTGCAATAGTCCTGCTTCAACTGGGAATTGTCCTTTGGTATACTTTCACAGTGCATACAGGGATAATCGTCGGTTGGTGTCCCATTCCATTTGAAATTTCTAAAGGGGTCTCTGCGAGTTAGTTTCGACCCCTCGTACGCCTACCAAAGGACCGGGTCTCCAGGGGCCCGAGAAAGTGAGAAAAAAAAACATTTCTTCCAAGTATCAAGACTCATAATGTTAGTAACAATATACTTACAAACTATGTTAGTAAAACATTGAAAACACTAACAAAAACCAAAACATTTTGCGACATCACTGCTGTAAGGTGACAGGCCCAGCTTGCCGGATGTCCTGCCAGTCCGCAGATACCCTGGAGCAGTGGTTCACAAACGCACAATCTAGCCTGCTTGCTATCATGGACAGGATGCTGTTGGCGCTGCCCCGCACCCTTCTGACTAGGGATGTGCACTGCTTCCGCATCACAGTGTAAAAAGAGTCAACGTGAGCTTCAGCAAGCATCCCCGATGCACTGCAGTATCGGGGCAACCCCATCAGCACCCTGAAAGCGTCATTGTACTGAACTCGAAGGGTGCTGTATGATTTCTGAGTATAATGAGACCACAGATAGCAGGAGTAAAAAGAAGTACAGTAAGCACTAAATAAGGTGCGCTTGACTTCCTTAGAGGCACCCCTGAATCTGTATCAAGGCAAAGGGAAATGTTAGCTCTCCACACTCTGTCAATATTTTGAAAGTCTGTTAGTTAGTATGTTTGGACAAAAGTAGCTCACAATTTAGGACCCATTTGATCCAGTTTTGATATGTATATAATCCGTGGTGTTTGCAAACTGGGCATATATAACCCAGTTGTATATGTCCCTTGTTGCCTATTGGCCTAGCTCTGATCTGTCTCCTGCTTGACAAGGAGAGATGTGGAAATTATATTTTTTCCTACTTCTCCACTGTACTTTTCTGATTAATTTCGTTGTGGGATTAATCGTTTCTCCGGGACTCGTTGGGCTTCACTGGGTCGACGTTTTTCTGGAGATCAGATCACCACGGTTGATTCTGGCTTTCAGGAGTTGCAGTGGATGGGAATGTGTGGCTGGCTTGTCCCAAAAGCAGGATGTTTGGATGGATTTTTGAAAATCAAGCGTCGCGACGAGAGGATTTAGATGCAGATTGACATACAGGTAGACTAGAAAATGACAGAATTTCAATGCCACTTGACACACGCTAAGACCATGGGCGCCAGGTGGGGGTGCAAGCGAGTGCACTTGCACCTCGCTGGTTTTAAATTTTAAATAATACACGAAACGTGTTAAAATTAAAAACTATATATAAAAATAAGCTGAATGTTATATATAAGAAGATAAGAATTGTGAAGTTCTGAAGCTTTTCTGTAAAATTCTGCAAAGTTAATTCTATCTTTGTGTGCAAAAGATGCCACCCCCTGAAAATAGTCCTGACGGGCGGCCCGGCACCAAGAAACAGGTTAGGCGGATCTTAACCCATGGCCATGTCTGTAGACGGACAGACGGTCGATGGAGCAGACATGTGTTGAGTGGAGACGGCGTAAGGGCAAACGTAGTGTGGGACGCCCTGTGGCACGATGGATCGATGTTTTAAAAAAGGTGGCTGGCAGCGGATGAATGCGAACTGCTCAACACTGGGATGGTTGGCGCTCTTTGGGGGTTCATACGTTCAGCAGTGGTCGGCACTTGGCTGAAATGATGATAATGATGATGGTTGTTACCTTTGATATTTTTGACTCCTACCATAGTAAAAACTCGTCCATCTGTTCGCTCGTTTACAGCATTTTAGCTGCAATAACCAACAAGACTATTGTTACGTAGAACTATATCTCTAGCTTCCGTTCATTTTGATTTAATACATCCTCTGAATATAAAAGTTCTTTTTAAATCGATGCAGTGTTAATGAAGCTACTCTTTTGTTAAAACAAAAGATGTTTCAGTTATTTTTGTGTTTCTGGATCATCATCATATGAGCCGAAAGACGTTTACTGCTGAACATAGGCGTCCCCCAAGTGTCGCCATAACAACCGGTCCTGCGCGTCTCGCATCTATCGGTTACCCGCGAGCTTCACCAGGTCATCGGTCTACCTTATGGAAGGCCTTCCAACGCTACTGTTACTGGATGGTCACCTCTATATACTTGTAATTAAAAATGTTTGATCAATCCTAACTTATGCTACAAATGCAGAAGAGATTTTGTGTGTTTGTTACGCATTTGAGCCTATTTCACTCAACTGATTTTGCTACAGCCGGTAGATTCTGAAGTAAGCTGTCAATCCATGTAATCAAGATGGAATTACAGCTCACCTCGTGATCACTTCACCCAAGCCTTCACTTCGCTATGTTTACAGAATCGCACTGCAGAAGAAGAAGAAACCAACGCCGCTAACGCTAAGACCAATAGGAGCGAAGCAGATAAAGTTGCGCAGGTCAAATAGTTACAAAATAAATAGAAAACTGAAGCACTGAAAATCAATCAAACCACGGCTGCTAATTGGAAGAAAGAGGTGAACCAAGTCGAGAGGCTCCAAAAGAATAAGGGGAAAGTTTTAGACTCCAACTCCCAGAAAGACAAAAGAGGGAATATAACATTTCTGTTGGAGAAGAAGAAAGCTCTTCCGAAAGTGATAGTGATCAAAGTGATAGTGAAGTGAATCAAACATTACACTATGTATGTACTTACATTAGTTACAGATTCCCAGTTCTAATCTGCTATTACTAGGAGTGTGTCATATATTTATATGATTACATCAATTATTCCTTGCCAATAAATCGCGATGTCTATTTATTTAACTAGTTGACCCGCGCAACTTCGACTGCGTCACAATTTTCATGAGTGCTCCGCTTCTATTGGTCTTAGCGTGATGATATATATGCTATCCTCGATATCCGTCCTCGATAAATGTGCTATCTTACACTGAAAGATTTTTTCAAATCGGACCAGTAGTTCCTGAGACTAGAGCGTTAAAGCAAACAAACTCTTCAGCTTAATATATTAGTATAGATTCGTTGCCAATAGATCGCGATGTCTATTTATTTATTTAATATTTCACGCACACAAATGTACAGAGGCGGACTTAATGCCTTAGGCATTTACTACCAGTCAACCTTTGGGTGATGCAGAGAATAATAAATAGTACTTATATAGAACAAATAATTATAAAGATTTGAATTGCAAAATATTATCTTAATTCACATTTAATCAAAATTATTATACACTAGTTGACCCGCGCAACTTCGTCTGAGTCACAATTTACAGCCTATAGCCTTCCTCGATACATGGGCTATCTGACACTGAAAAAATTATTCAAATCGGACGAGCAGTTCCTGAGATTAGAGCGTTCAAGTAAACAAACAAACAAACAATCTCTTCAGCTTTATATATTAGTATACGATAACAACTTACAAAAATATCAATATTAATAATTTTTGTTAAAGAATATGAAAAGGAAACAAACGCACAAACGTCATTCGGGCCAGTTTTAAGTTAGCACGAGTAGTAGGTACCTACCGTTTATTAATACAATCGGAATTCGAATTAAGAATCAGAAACATCAAGTAGATACCTCTTAAAACTAAAAAGTTGGTGGTAACAATAATTGTAACCATTTGATTGTAACAAGGCTGCTTAGGTATGCCTAATGCCATAGTCTATTCAAAAACGAAAACAGAAACAAATTGTTCTTGTCTACGACCTATAGCAACGTTCCCAGCCTTGCTCTCGTTGGGTGCATAATAATATCTATTGTCAATTAGCCTGTAATGGCTGTAGTGCATCGTCTAACAGATAACACTGACCTATATTGCCTTGATTGATCCAAATTGCGAGGGAAGCGCGTGTGCAACGTAAGTACAGTATATCCTAGTGTGCTGGAGTGTCAGTGGAGGATCTGTGTCATGGCTTGCTGGCTATCCTGGGAACATGTATCTGGGGCAAAGAGACAAAGTGACCTTCAATCAGCGAAAACGATAAAAGAAAAGTCAAAATATAAGGGGGTCGCTAGCGCTCCGAAATGCGACACATTTTTAGATTTTAGTCAAGAGCAAACCCAACATGAATAAAAAAATACATTTAACTGTAACATATGCATACTGTTGCATACGCATAAAATTTACTTCATTTAAAAACTCAGTGGACCATTTTTTATTAAAAGACTTTCGAAAGAAAGAGCTTTCTATAAAATTTAAAATTGCCTGAAGTGAAGCTACTTTCTATCTGTAGGGTTTAAAGGCACCTGAAATGAAGGGGATGACGGGCTTCGTTCGCTCGCTTAGATCACTCACTCTAACTCCTGTCATAACCATCGAACCTAAGCTGTCGGTGTCAGGGAGCCTTTAGTTTTCGAGCTACAGTTCATTTCAACCGCACTGCGTCCTAATGTCGGTTTTATAAAATGATAATTATTTCAAGAGTTTTTCTAAATGAACGTTAGATAACGCGCTGTTAAAGCATATTACTGAACAACGAACTAAACGTAATAGAGTATCTAAATATTTTTATCTCTATATACCTAAAAGCAGAAACTGACTGACTGATCGATAAACGCACAGCCGAAACTAAAAAGCTGAAATTTGGCATGTAGCCTTCGAAGGGGTGCACTAAAAGAGGATTTTCTGAAATTCTTACGCGAACGGGAAAACCGGGATATGCGCGTACGAAGTCGCGGTCGAAAGCTAGAACTAAATATGCGGCACCCCTACAAAATACCAACAATTATAGTAAGAACCTCTTCATAGCTAATATTATAAATGCGAATGAGAGTTTGTTTGCTTTCAAGTCTAGACCGCTGAAGGCATTTTGGTGAATTTTAGTACAGAGGTAATGGGACTCTGGAGACTGTTATAGGCTACCCATCAGCTGCCTAGCCTTTTTCCCAATTATATTGGGATCGGCTTCCAGTCAAGCCGGATTTAGCTGAATACCAGTATTTTACGTAGAGCGGCTGCCTACCAGACGTCCACAACCCATTATCTGGGTAAAACAGTACTTTATGGCAAGACTGGAGTCAGATTTACTGGCTTCTGACAATCCGTAACGACTACCAAAGATCTACAAATGACAGCCAGGGCCAACGGCTTAACGTGCTTTCCGAGGCACGGAGGAAACTCGTTATGTTAAGATGATCACCCATCCACAGACCAATCTTGGCAAGCATTGCTTAACCTTGAAGATCGACCCGTGCGGCTGTTTCTGTAAACCCGTAAGTTTTTGAGTTTGTGAGGTGTGAGGCTGTAGGGGGTAATCTCTGGATCTGCTGAACCGATTTTCAAAATTCTTTTACCAATAGATAGCCACGTTATTAGTGAGTGTCATCCTCACTTCCTTACTAATATGAAAGTAACTCTATCTGTCTGTCTGTCGCGCTTTCACGCCAACACTACTGAACCGATTTAAATTAAATAAAGAAATTTGGTACACAGATAGTCTAGAGCCTGAAAGGACATAGGCTACTTTTATCCTGGGAATATGATCCCTCGGGACCACGCGGGCGAAGCCGCTGGCTGAAGCTAGTAGGCTATATATTAACCCGAAAAAGACACCCAACGAAGAACGAGCACGGCTCAGCTAGTTTCTTATAAAGCCAAGATCCGTTACACTGTTAGGTAATTAGAACTTGACCGAAAAAGCAAACGCCAGTTACTTTCCCATTGGATTTTCTTACCACCAATACTGAACCGAACCACCAGTAAGGCTAACAAACATTTCTACGGAAAACAATACAATCCCTTACCTAATTATATGACCTGGAAAATTTTAGGAGAGATCTATATCCACCCGCGGGGCAGCCGAGGAACCTAATGTATAAATAAACTACCTACGAAAAAAAAAAAACCGGCCTAGTGCGTGTCGGATTCGCCCACCGTGGTTTCCGTACAAAGTAGGTACCTACATATTACTTAACATAAAGACTATATTTTGTATGATTTAATTACCAATGTATAATGAATGGATTTAATTATAATGTTTTCAGACTTTTTTCTACCTTGTAGTCTAAGAAGATATTACTTGCCAATTTTCATAGTTCTAGGTCAACGGGAAATACTCTATGAATTTTGAATCCTTTGAAAGTGTCGAAATAAACGTTTTGTGTGGCATGAACGGCCGTATCTTTTTTAAAGTTAACTTTGAAATTTGATTCTTTCATAGCTTCAAGGGAATGTACCTATATGGTTTTAATTTCAACCCGATATCTCCACGCGTTCCCGAGATAAAGGGTCTTGACAGACACACGGACGGAAAACAAAGTGATCCTATAATGGTTCTGTTTTTTACTTTTGAGGTACGGAACCTTAAAAATAACAACGAAGTACCTACCTAAGTACCTATGTGAAAAACATAGAAGACTCTATGCCCGATTTTTTAAATGGAAAACGTGTCGAACCCTACTTAAATTCCAAAAACGGGTTTTCTAGAGTTTTAAAAATACTTAACATTGTCAATTTGGAAACCCGGGCGGTTACACCTACTTGTGACCTCTACCTACGATGTCTCAATGAAAATATCGAAGTGGATTCAGATCCATTAAGTAAGTAAGTACCTATAAATACATTCAAATTACCTGAATCAAGAACACATCGAACAGTTACTACTCGTACCATAAAATATTCCTCGTTTCACCCGAATGAACCCATGACCCCTCGGTATCTAACTACCAAACAAGAGACTCGACTATGCGTAGCGATAATAATTATTATATATTACGACACGTTATAGGTAAAACATTATTAATAGAAAAAGAGAATGAATAACAATATATTATACTAAATTGCATCGACTAAAAAAAAAGGAAAACAAATTTCAGAAAGAACGTAACGTTAAAAATAGAACGCCAAAATCCATTCGCAGTTGTAAAAAAAAAAATGCATTGGCGGTTGCGAAGCGTACCTATTTATTATCTACGCAAGGTACTCACATTGGATGCAAGCGAGGATGGCGATCAGGAGCACAGTACTTGGACGCATCATGGCCGGTGTGCACTCAGTGAAGATCCGAACTGTACTGCTGTACCGATACGCACTTCCTCCGACCAGTGTGAACGGCCGTCATATCACGACGTATCTATCCCATTTAACTAACACCCCTAAATTTAAGTGACGACCGCCTGATATCGCGCCACAATATTATTTGTTAAAGCTATGTTTTCGTTTATTTGTGGCTGGTGATAATGAGATTGTATGTGGTATGCTTGCCTACGTAGCGAAGGCACTCTGCCGTATTCGTCGCTTTCGTGATAGGCACTTTTTTTAGTTACCTTGAGATTACCATTCTCCGAAATCTGACACCAGTCTTGCCAAGAAGTACCGTGTTACCCAGTTAATGGGTTGTGGAGGTTTGGTAGGCAGCCACTCCACGTAAAATGCTGGTATTCAGCTGAATCCGGTTTGACTGGAAGCCGACCCCAATACAGTTGGGAAATGGCTAGGCAGATGATGATGAGGTGATTATTTCTCCATCAAGGTCCATTGGTATCAATATCAACTAAGGTTATTGTTCTATCTACATACAAAACCACAAGTAAAGCTTATATCCTAAGATCTTTTTATGAAGACTTCCTGAATTCCAATCGAAAGAGTAGCCATGACAATGGAAAAATATCTCGATTTTTGTTATCAATTTGTAACGGTTAATTTGATTAATTTGAGGGAAGTAAATGATTCGGTATTTGTTTCTGCCAGCGTCTTCGCCTGCGTGTGAGTCGAAACTGGGCATAGAATCTTAAATCCTAATCCAGGACAAATTCTACCCATTTACCAAGTTTCATCCAAAACGTGTGCAATTATCAGCTTGCCGCGCTTGACTCGGTGGAACTCAGAGCTAGGAGGCTCATTGGTGGCGTAAAACTGACGCAACCTTACGGCGATATGCCAAGCTATATAGCTTGGCTCATCGCCGTAAGGTTGCCTGCTTGTCGGTCTTCTACAGATTGTACTTCGGTGAGTGTGCCCAAGAACTCCACGACCTCATCCCACCGGTCCCCTTCTACCATCAGACATCCAGACGCACTGCATCTTACCATCCCTACCTTGTTGCTATTCCACCAATTCGCTCTAAGTGTTTCCAAACGTCTTATATATAATGCGCATAGCAAAGAAATGGAACTCTCTGTCTGCGTCTGTGTTTCCAAACGCTTACAACCCTAATCTGTTAGAGTGAACACTGAACAGGCTTCTTCTGGGTAAGCTCGTTCTATTTTCCACCTTGTCTCTCTCTGTCATTTCTGACCTAGACTAGAGTCAAGAGCAAACCCATTACTAATACCTTATAAAAAAAATAGTCCCGTAAACATTTTGTTGTGTTTAAAATGTTTAATGTCGTGGGTTACAGATAGGTATGTTACTTTTTTTTAACACTTCTACTGTACCATATTTGTGTACCTAACTGTATATTTTCTAGAAATAAATAAATAAAGAAGTCGGTGTTTCAAAATCACCGACTTCCGAAATTGAAGTTATTTTTTACTTCGTAGTGTTTTGTTTTTGGAAGTCGGTTTTAATTTTTTGTTAAAAAGTTTTTTATTTTTCACTTTTTAGTGGTACGCAGGTACCACTAAAAAGTGAAACCACAAGCCAGCGTGCCGGTGTGATATTATGTTATGAACTTGTGTAAACAATCAACAGACATTCGATTACAGAAATCCCGATCCATTTGCTATCTTTTATTGAAGATTTCCGTTGCCTACCTCCGAAGTTCTTCATCAGATCTTCAACAAATTTAAATGGGACCAGTCCGGGAAAATACTCTTCCAAACAAAAAAAGAATCATCCAAATCGGTTAACAATTGGCGAAAATATCGCCGAACAAACATTTTTCATGGGATCCCATAATCAGATCTTGACTTATACCTTCCATCATCAGCTCAACAATATAAAATGATGATTACCAGGCACAAATATCTGAATTACGTTAGAAAGTTTATGAAAAACAAAGCAAGATGAAGAGAGAGATGTATGTGCTTATAAAATTTGAGGGTAGTCCCTCGATTTTCAAGGGATTCCATCCTCAGATTCCGACTTGGTGACAATGGGACCACCTCAGAAGTATAGACTTTCGAATAAAAAAATAAAAAAAATCGGTCCAGAATTGGCCGAGAAATCGGTGAACATACATACTACTCTGTCAAGAAAGTACCGGGAAAAGATCAATAATACACAAAATGTCTGTTATTCATCCAAATTTATTTTATCACCTTCAAAGTATGCTCCTTTAGAAACGATACACTTGCGCCAACAAATAATCCATTCATCACAACATTTTTTAAACGCTGCTTCCGGAATTGAGTTGAGTTCTCGCCGCGAATTCTCCTTTATGTCTTCTATCGATTGAAAACGGTTCAGTTGGCAGGCGCCACTCCGAAGCTTGTTGACTAGTTTGCATGTCAAACTCGTAAACCCACGTCTCGTCACCAGTAACAATGCGTTTCATGAATGTTGGGTCCGAACTGACTCGTTCTAGCATGTCCTCAGCGACTTTCATGCGATTGAGTTTTTGGAGAAAATTCAGATCTTTTGGGACTAGCCGAGCAGCAACATGTTTCATACCCAAATGATTAGTTAAAATGGTACGGATCGACTCGTGAGATACAGAAAGTTCGGCGGCTATCTCTCTCAGAGTTGAATGGGGATTTTCAGTCACTATTTCCTTCACTTTTGCGATGTTAACTTCAGTTGCAGACGTTGACGGCCTACCAGAGCGAGGCAAATCTTCCATCACATCTCGACCGCTTTTGAACGCTTTGAACCACTCATAAGCACGAGTTTTTGATAAAGTCGATTCACCGTAAGCCTTCTGTAACATTTTCAGTGTCTCCGAACACGAAATTCCATTGGCGATGCAAAATTTAAGACAAACTCTTTGTTCGATATTTTTGTCCATTATGAAATTCGCAATACACACTATATATGATATTACTAAAACCAGCACTGTATTTAATATAAATAACAGATGCAACTCAAACTCCGCGCCAAAATGGAAAACAGTTGTGCCAATCTAACAACTACAAAAAAACAAAAATTTGAATTTGGAACCATAAACAAATCATCCATTCCCGATACTTTTTTGACTGAATGTAAAAAAAGATAAATACAGCCGAACATAGAAACTCCTCCTTTTTGAAGAAGTCGGTTAAAAATAAATCCTTGTGCGTTAGAATATTCTGGCTTGACATTTCTCGACTTTGTAAACACGGTTTAATTCTTGAAAATTAAGAAAATAAAAACATTTCTTAAGAACATAAACAAACAATATAAGACTGTTATTCCGTGTTTGATAAAAAAAATAATTAGATCATCGTCGAGAATAACAAAAGTACCTACTGTCAGCATAATCTATAGCGAAGTTCATAAAAGTTAAATTATTGTTTTTATCTCTGTTTGTGTGGCAATGAAAATATTGTCGAAATCGCAGGTCGTTGTCCTCACATGTAACTTGTGGGTGTAACTAATGCATTTATTTATCAGTTTTATTTAAATATTTTACATACAGGCTTATCTTTGATGGTTCCATGAGTTTGTTATTTTAAATGGTAGTTGATTCAATGAAATTGACATTTTTGTAGTGAACTCATTATAATAATCATACTTTCATGGCTTTAATTTGTCTGCGTTTATCCTAAACCTGGCGCCCTTGGCGACCAGGCCATGATATGCTTAGGTAATAATAGATATATAATGAAACTTTTTGCTTGATGAAGACCGAGGGAAGTCAGTTCTCACTTCCATTACCTAGGTTGATATACCTAGTACCTAGGTAGTGGCTTCTGGTCACCGACGAAGGCAAATTAGCAACTAGAAATGGAGATCGAGCAAAGTAAGCTTAGGTCGGAGAGCGAGCGGAGTGAGTTCGAAAATGTTGGCTCCCCGCGACGGAATGGTTAAATATTATTTTAAAAGAAGTTCTGGGGGAGCAGGCCACAAAAACATAGCTCTGTCAGGTATGTGGAGCCCTGTGTGATTGTATCTACTCGTGCTTGTCTCATAAATTAAGGCAGGTGGCCAGGGGCCGCTAGCACCACCTTTCGAGGTCTGCCACCAGGGCGATGCCCGTCGCAATCAATTTCTTCTCATTCATATTTTCAACTCAACACAACATTGAATTTGAACAGACATAGATGTGTGTCTTTCCTTCTCTTTTTAAAATTCTCGGAATTCTAATATGGCCATTCCCACTTGTCGGTTGTCGGGCCCGAATTTTAATCGGCCGTCGGCGCCTCTATGAAATCGGTGTCAGGCAAGTGTGAATAGCTAGGTACATATAAAATGCTTTGCCACTGCAACATCCGGTTAAAATCCGGACCCGATAGCCGACAAGTGGGAACGGGCTGTAATAGGAACAGGTATCTAAGCCTGTTCGGCATCCGTTAGTCTGTCAAAGAGATGTTTGGTTTAGTAAAAGATACTTGAAGCTTTTACAAAATAACTATAATATGTTACTATGGCTTCTACAATAACAAATAAATGGAGACAATTCTGGTTCCTTAGGCCCACTTGCGCCATCAGGAGTTATCTTTTAACACAGAGTTATTTTAACGCAAACTTTGATCTCAAATGTTAAGTGAAATTATAGTTTTAGTTAATATATTTTTTAATTCATTTCCAATACAGCACTCTAAGTATCTGGTGGCTACAAACTCTATTATGTAATTGTTTATTGTGGTAAGAGAATTCATCATATCTTTTGGGAAGCTCATAAGTTTTCCAATTTAGTGCTTACTATTCATAAAAGTCCTACAGTTTTAGTTTCAAATGCCCTCAACTTCGTTCAATTAAGAATTGATTCCGTGTTTTCTCCAAATTCTAATTCAGATGCTTCTATGATCTCGGAGACATAAGATAAGTATTTATCGATTTTAAGAATACTTATTTCTTATTTGTTTCTGTTATTTTTTTGGTGTATCTACCTACTTGTAGTATGTGTAGCGGTCATATGAGTAGGTATCTACTTGTGATGAAAGCGTCACAAAATTTCTTAGTTAAAAGTTTGCTGCCGACTAGACGATGTTGATCTGGGTTAATTTCGAACCTTCTCCTTTATTTAAAATTAAGGGGAGTGACACTAAATACCTATGAGAGCTTTAAAAAAAAAAACGCATACTTAATTTCCTATTTATGGTATGGATCTGGACTTATCTACCTATATGTAGGTAGATAGTTCGTTACTTTACTTCATGTACCTAATTAATATCTAAGGCTGTAGGTTAATATTTAAAGGGTAACAATTTTATCGTTGAATTCACAGCATACAAAAAAAAAAATCAGCTAATTTTCATAATGATAAGTCAGTAAAAGGGTAATACCTATTTAGCAAAATTAGGTAATACCAAAGGTAAAACAAGGTTAGGAGAAGCGAAGTACCTACGTAAATAGACGACAAAAATTCTCATGTAGCTATTTGTCGTAGGTATTCGAAAGCCATATTATTTGTCATCAATACAAAACATTGAAATTATAATGGATAAATATCTTTAAGTACATACCTGAATAAATTTAAATACCTCAATTCGTTGTTTCAGTTAACCCTTTATTAACCAATAGGGAGTAAGCTTCATTGATTTTATTTCCCTGAGGTAAACACAAACTGACACTACCGCCATCTGAAAAGAACCTTCTATGTGACATAGTGCGGTACTAAAACTGACATAAAAATTAAAGCCATTGAAAGGAATACAGGGAAAATGCTTGTTTTTATTCATTTCTGTGATTAGTGCTGAATAAAAATCACGAAATGTATAAAAAATACGTAAAATTTGTTTTTTTTTTTTAATTCTGGCAACACAAGACTAGCGCCATCTACAACACACCACGGGTACTGTTTTAGATTGTGCCCTTTAGTCTACACAGAAGCTGTGTGATGTAACATTGCGAAGCTAGATGGCACTGATCTAAAACTTACTTCCTCGCACTTCCGTTGTCCTGGTTATGAGCGCTGATTTCAATGGATTGGGGCCAATGTTTGATCCAACATCGGCCAATGTACTGTCGGCCAACTTGGCTACGTTCTATCCAAGTTTATGAAAATAAAGCTCGTTTTACATGGCGCATTCGAAAAAATTGAGGCATCAAAATGGCTTAAACCGCTGGCCGATGTCTTTAAATCGCAACATGTAAATCGGTCTTTCGATTGGAAATTGGAGTTACCCGAGCAAGAATGGGAATTTTGCTTTTGGTACTAGGGTAGGAGAAGCTATGAGGAGGTTGTTTGAGCATATGTAACAACGATGGAATACTGCCGGAGTGGTTGGTAGGTTCCCTTAGTTGGGACAATTTCTCTTTTGCCTAGGTACAGTTGGATCAAACGAGATGCGTAAATGCGTTGAAATGTTTTCAGTGTGATATAAATATGGAATTGGTAGTTGTTATATACGTACATATGTATGCGGGTCAAGGTGTGTGTTGCTAATGGAATGTGTAGAAATGATGGACTTTAGCTGTGATTAACAGGGAAACTAAAACTTACAGTCCGCATTGATCAATAAATATCCACGATCTTTTACTACGCCATGTGTAGGTAATTACTTGTGTAAGGAAAATTATAAGAGCTCAATGAAACCCATGCGAATTTCGAAACAAAACCCACATTTTCTTCAGGTAATTCACTTAGAGGTAGTCTAAAAAACTCTTTAAAAAACTAATAGCCCATGAAAATAAACAAACTAAAGGCCGTTTGCGAATTAATTTCCAGTGAAAAACTAGCAATGCTTTCTGAAAAAATTGTCAGGCTTCTGCGCAAATAGTACCTACTACGTAAGATTCACCATTTAGCTTTCGAGTTTGGCAAAGGAAACAATAAAGTGAAGGTAAAATCAACAATATTTCATTAGAAATGCGTCAACAGCTGGCGGCGACCGGACCTATGCGTCTCGCAACCTGCGGACCTTCACCAGGTCATCTGTCCACCTTATGGGAGATCTTTTTTCTGCTAAAACTGTTCTTATTATGTTTAGTTTTTATTATTAAGTAGCTCGTAATGGAAAGCGATGATGTAATCGTAGATGAAGCTCGCTTGCATAGAAGTTTATTAGTAGAATTATGTAAGTTTGTTTTTAATAATATTAGTAGAATTATTCAAGCTTTACTTTAATAATAAAGAACGTCATCGCTACCTCCACGCGTTCCCGAGATAAAGGGTCTTGACAGACAGATTATAAATAATTTTTAATCGACTTCTACAAAAAGAGGAGGTTCGGCTGTATGTATGTTTTTTTGTATCCGATTTTTCCGCAAATTATGGACAAATTTTCAAAATTATTTTTATTTTATAGCCTATACTCCTGCGGTGGTCCCATTGTCACACAGTCAAAATCGACGGGAGCCCAGGAAAATCGACGGTAACCCTCAAATTTCATAGACACATACAATGTTTTTCATATACTTTCTAACGCAATCCAGATATTTGTGCCTGGTAATCATCATTTCATGTTGCAGGACCTGATGATGGGATCCCAGGAAGAATGTTTGTTTAGCGTTATTTTCACCAATTATCAAACGATGTCGATGATTCTTTTCTTGTTTGTAAGAATATTCCCAGACTGGTCTCATTTAAATTTGTTGAAGATCTGATGAAGAACTTCGGAGGTAGGCAACGGAACTCTATAACAAATCTCCCGAGGTTGCTGAAATTGCATGTCTGTTTATTGTTTATACCAGTTCATAACATAACATCACGTCGGTACCTACGCTGCTGTGATCATCGTAGGTGTCAAGTCGCACCACTAAAATTTGAATAATAAAAACCGTTTTAAGCATAAAATAACTTTAATTAATAGAATTAAAAGGTTTTTAGATTGAAATTCTAATATTTATTTATTCTCTTCGGACAACAACATGGCCAATTTCTAATAGTAAAAAGTACATATTATAACTTGTGTAGTAGTACACGAACAAGGATAAGACAATCAATGTAGTTTTAGTTGTCCGAGGCTGTTTTTTATTGTGGAGTGGGCTTGCTCATGACCTCGATCACGCCTGATAGAAAGCGATGGATGAGGTCTATGATGGAGCGAGCGTGCCCAGGACTCAGAGCTCTCCACTGTTTTCAGGAGGCTATACGTGCCAGTGATGCGACTTTGTAAAATATAACCAGCGGTCGTCACGCGGTTTCACCCGCGTAGTTCCCGTTCCCGTGGGAGTACGGGGATAAAATATAACCTATGTTACTCACTGATAACGTATCTACACATTGCTGAAAGAATTTTTCAAATTGGTTCAGTAGTTTTTAAGTTTATTCGTTACACATAAAAATACAAATCTTTCCTCTTTATAATATTAGTATAGAAATATAGATTATGTTGAATAAAATATTTTTATAAAGGTACCTACAGGTCGACTTAAGAACCTCCAATACATGAAATACTTATATGTAAGAATACGAAGTAATAAGATAAACCGAAGCCCAGAACAAGTACTCAAAACTAATTTAATAACTGAACCATATATGACTTATAATATAACAATTTGTCAAGCAGGTTTAATCCTACGACATCAAGCGAAAAAAACGAACCTATCGCTCTATTCAGCTAACGATAAAGCAATGAATAAGGTACCTGACTATTATCTCCACATAGTGCCTCAGAATAGTCCTATAAGGACTCTCCACTACTATTTTCAGGATCCCATTGTTACTGGCCCACGATCTACGAAAACTGATCTTCTGCTCTATTTTAAAAGTGGCGTGGTAGCAAAACTTAGAGGTAACGAAGATCAGAAACTGTAGACTTTTGTCACGCGCGAGCAAAGGTCCACAGACAGCTGCATTTTATCTGTTTTGGGAGTGAATTTTAGTATGCATCGATGTCTTTGATTGAAACTTGGAAATAATAGCAATACTAACGTTTATTTAATTATTTGTTTTGATAATTGCACCTCAAAGTAATTTTTGAATTTCTGGGCTTGCCTAATTAAAATTAAAGAAATTACGAGTACATAATTGTGTAGCATACGAAAAGTTCTGCAGATCCACTTATCTCAATTTATTTTTGTAGAGTGACGTCATCGTTTATGGCTGATAGTGCCCTTGAGGCGGTTAAGAAACTTTTACACTAGGGTGTGCAGGGTCGTTTAGACCTTAGCCCACACGATAAGAACAAAAAAATATCGGTCATATTAACAAAACACGAAGAGCGTGTCGCTTTGGTGCTACTAGACGTAACGTTACTACATCCCACAGCTAACTATGCAACCATTCTTAACTCTGCTTTTTTCTTGCCTCTAACTTGTCGGGATAGACAGGAAAGTAAGTAAAAATAAGTTCGCAAATAGTTAACTTCCGTAAGGGTATAAGTATAGGACATGGGTACCAATTCAACTCGATTCAATTTAACTCGATGGAAAAAATAACTGGTGTGTTTGTTTGGAGCAACAGCCATTTGTAGAAGATATTGTGTTTTATAAGTTGGTCAGTAAATTTTTTATTTTGGCCTACTTAAAATGTATTGTCTTTATTTCATACTATCTCTTCAACATGCAACAATCAACCTTCTGAGGGTGAAGATGTATAATTCTGAGTTATACCGATTCTGTACATATTGTAACTAAAATTAAAATTATAGCGATAACTTTTTTCATGACGTTCTGTAAAAGTTTTGGATCGTGTTATTTTTTTGGTATTATTCGGAGAACTTAATTCAAATACATGAAAAAAGTAGAGTTCGGTATTTTTGCATGGTTAAAACCTAATTTCCCCCGGCCTAATAGTTTTTAGTGTTTTGTTTATCCGAGGTCCTTATCTCTACGGCATAGTGATACGCGCCACGCGCCGAAGTTTCGTATTTTTTATGTATTTTGCCTATTTGGCGATTTTGCTGTATAATTTCCAGAACACATGGAATCATTGTTTTTCTTAATACTCTAATGTTCTTTTGTGACTAATTTCATTGACAGTTTTGGAGATTTTCAGGTTTTCACTGGGGTCAGGGTTTGATACTGGCTTTCAGGAGGACCGGAGTGTGGTGACTTGTGCAAAAACTGGTGTAGTGCAAGTCCAACAAGCTCGCAAAGGGTTCCATAAGAATTGTATTTTTTTAACATGTTTCTTTAAAGCCATAGACTGCTTTCAGGTTTTCCTGTAAAATATAAAGTAAAGGAGTATTTATTGTCTGTACATTTATTATAATTTTAGACCCAGTAGTTTCAGAGTTGAGTTGGTCAATTCTCATTTACTTATAGATTAAGACTGCGTTGAATGGCAATTTCAACGTGGCAATGCCGCCAGTCTCATTACTTTTTGATGCTGATTAATTTTTTGATGCTATATTTTAGTTTAGTGTATTCGTTAGTTTTACTTATTATATAGAAAATAGTTATGACAAATAAAACGTTTCATTTACTTTCTTGGATAATTTTAAAATTATTTATTTATTTAAAAATCATGAAAAAAATAAAATTAGACTGTTACCAGAAGTGCTTCCATTCAACATGGCACTGCTTTAAAAACGTTTTGTTTTAAATTCATAGATTTTTTTCCCAAAGTGACTTCCTTTTTTTCCAGGAAGTTAAAATAGATAACTGCAACAAGCATAATGAAATACATAGAAGGCTTTTGACTGTATAGTGTATGTTAGTTTTGCTTGTATGGAAAAAGCTAGTTTTTCTTTCTTCTTTTAAGTTATTATTTTCTCAGTTTTGACTTAATTTATTTATTAGAAGTCTCAACATTGATAATGATTTCAACAATTTCTACCAAATAATACCTTTGTCTGGCCTACCGAATAATATATCTAAAATTTTAAGCTAGTTTCACCAGTTCCATACAAAGTACAGAAAAACACTTCCAATTATCATAATTTTCAAATAATTAGGAGTTATTGACCGTATTCAGTCGGTAGTCGATCCGTAACTATGTCGAGACTTTAAGCCATAGAAAATAGTAATAAATAAATTAAAGGCCAATCAGGACAGTAAGAACAAAGAGCAGGACTTTCACTTGTATGAGGTTTGTTCAATACTCAATATCTTTATTGCATTCCACATGTATTATTAGGCGGTAAAAACAAAATTGGTTCATGTGGACCCTGCCGGGCACAGCAAGACAAGTAGGATAAGTAGGAGAGAGGAATATGAGTTTGTAGAGGTGCAAAATGCAGTATGAAAAGTCCTTTAAAGGAATTGGCAGGTGTACCGCCAAAAGTCTCATACTAAATTTCCAAACGCTCAATTTCATTTATGGGAAAACACAGTTGTCAAAGGTATAAATTATTTCACTTAGAGTCTGTTTTTTAATCCCGGAGACTAAATTGACAAGCGCAAATATCAAAACTGGCTTAAATGCTATTGTAATCTATGTCAGTTTGCCATTTGCACTTATCAATTTAGTCTCCGATATAATAATGTAAAATAGTAAAAGTTACACTCAAAGACTCTGACTCTCAATGAAAAGTAAAAGAATCGGCCAAGTACAAGTCGCACTCGCATGCAAAACGAATCTCATTTTTGTAAATTTTCTACTTTCAAAACCATAGACTTCTTATGATTTTTTCTGTAACTAGTTGATCGCAACTTCGTTTGCGTCACAATTTTCATTACAGCTCCGCTCCTATTGGTCTTAGAATTTGTCAAATCAGACCAGTAGTTCCTGAGATTAGCGCATTCAAGTAAACAAACAAACTCTTCAGCTTTATAATAGGTCTTTACCTATAAAATTGCCGTTTTGTATGAAAAAATTTAAACGAATTTTTTTCATGTATTTTTATTTGTATTAATCGAAGTAATCACCTATGCAATCAATGCATCTTTGCCAACGCAGTGGCAGTTTATTGATGCCCTTCTTATAGAAATCAGCTGGACGGGAGGCAACAAATTCTTCAAAGGCATTTTGTACTGCCTCTCGGGTATTGAATTTTTTTCCCGCCAAGAAGTTATCCAAATTCTGGAAAAAAGTAGTAGTCTGTAGGCGCAAGGTCTGGTGAGTAGGGCGGATGACGGAGAGCTTCCAACCCCAGTTCTTGCAACTTGGAGACCGTCTGCTGTGCAGTATGAGGTCGCGCGTTGTCGTGCAGGAGCAGCGGAGACGAGCGATTGACCAATGCTGGTTGGAGATGTGCCAGCTTCTCCATCATTGTGTTCAGTTCTTCACAGTACACATCTGCAGTAATGCTCACCCCGTTTGGTAAGAAGCTGTGATGAATCACACCGGCGCTAGACCACCAAACAGTGACCATCACTTTTCTAGGGGTAAGTTTTCGTTTAGAGCATTGTTTAGGTGCTGAACCAGGATCCAACCAACTTGCTGAGCGCTTGCGGTTATCAAACAGAATCCATTTTTCATCGCAGGTAACAATGCGGTTCAAAATTCCTTCATTTGTGTGTCTGTTGAGCAGTGCAAGGCACGTCTCGACGCGTACTTCGCGCTGGCGATCATTGAGCTCATGGGGCACCCATTTGTCAAGCTTTTTTACCTTGCCAATTTGACGCAAATGGACCAATATTGTTTTGACGCTAACGTCGAAAGCTGCTGCTAATTCAGCCGTAGATTGTGTATCATCAGCTTCCACAATCGCCTTTAATTCGTCATTGTCGACCAAAGTCTTCGAACGACCGCGAGGTTCATTTTTCAGGTCGAAATTTCCAGAACGGCGAGCAAACCAATAACAGGTGGTGCGTTGGTTTGTAGTGTTAGCTCCGTAAACGTCGTTGATGTTGCGTGCCGCTTGTGCCGCGTTGCTGCCACGAAGGTATTCATATTCCATAATTACTCGAATTTTTAACGTATCCATGATGACGAAAATAATGAAAGGCGATGAAAATGTAACACTAATCAATAAACAAATGACTAGGTACTTTTGGAAAAAATACCAAGTTTTTAAAATAGAATTAATTTGAAATTAGAATTCTTAGCCAAACAAAAATTATTTTGATTTGAAATGGCCAGTACTGCAGAACGGCAATTTCATAGGTAAAGACCTAATATAATATTAGTATAGATTTAAAGGCAAAGAACTATTATCCGATTATTAACTATTTTCAAACTTTTTGAATCGGTTGTTTTGGAGATAAGGGGGAACGGTAATGTTTCATATATTTCTTGAATAACATCACAGCCTATTATTTTAAAATTATGAAAATAATATATTAAAAACTACCACAATACGCCCTCTCGTTTTATATGTCACACGGTGCATTTAAAAAACGTTTATTTTTTTCTAATTTACTAATTTACTTCCCAAAAAGAGACCTTATTTTAATATTTGGTTGATTATGATAATATTGATATTTATTTTGTTAATAGGTTAAACATTACAGTTTTACACGTCAACCTTTTTTTGGCGTTTTAAACTAGATGAGTTCGGTGTTTCCTAGATGACTACCCTGAGAATAAAACTGAAACAAACAAGTCCCTTTTAAAGTCCATACAATAGTACTTCTCGTAACACGTCCGTGTTTGAGTCACAGAAGTTCATAATAAATGTGTACCAGAGCTGAATCGGTACAGTACATTCACAGACAGACAACCGAGAGATCCTATAAGGGTTCCATTTTTCCATAATTAAGTGGTTTGGAACCCTAAAAATGAGTCACAATGCAGTGTTGCTTCTTCCAAACGGCCAAATAGTGAATTTCGCGTCTTGGCATTTAAAAAAAAATGTGATAATCGTGTCGTGTATTTCTGTGTATTAAACCATGACGAGTTGTTCATCTCAGTCAAGAAATATCAATAATTTTCAAGAATGCGAGCTTTGATACTAAAATAAAGTTTTTCTTTTTGCTCTATGAATAGAAGCCGTTTAATTCACATCAAATTTGTATCTAGAGGGTACTATGACCGTCATGTTATAAATACCCTGTCAAAATCAAAATCCAATCAAAAGTCGTTTATTCAAATTAGGCTGAGAGCCAGCACTTTTTGAACGTCAAGTTTTACAAAGGACAGTCCCCCAAAACGCCCGGCCGTCACGTAACATTGGTGTGCACGTTGGTGTGCTATTAGTCATTATTAAGGGAAACTTGTGGAATTAATGGATTTTAATTATTATTGCTTTGGGTTTCCACTAGCGTTAAATAAAAAGAAGATTTGACTATACGCAGTAAAATGAAGTGATTTTCATTATACTACCCACCTACAACTATTATTCTTTTAAGCATATGAAACAATACATCACAAAACCATTAAAATCCATCCATTCTAACAGGATTTCGAAGCATAAACAATTGCACTGTACTGATTGTAATATGTGTAAAAAAGAAACTGAAATAATTCCTATTAAGTAAATGTTAGATACTACTCGACGATTGCATTTATTGATGAAAATACTGATATCTATTGTATGAGTATTTTATAATTGTATTGACACGAGGAAAAACACTGATAACTATTGTATTTTATTCCAAAAATAACTAATATTACCAACCAAACCAAGACCAATATCTTATTTTCCTAAAAAATAAGATATTGGTCTTCTTATAACCTTGAAGGTGTCTTTACAGAAGTATCGTACACATCGCCGTGTCAATTGGGGATCCTATTCTCCTCGCCACCTTGGACACTGATTGTACTAGAAGCGCAGATTATCGCAGTAGGTTATATCAAGGGCAACTTGGTGAACTAAGCGAAACGCGCTCGCTGCTACGGAACCAATGCGTCACACTCACACACGTATCCCCTATACGAGTGTGAGTGGATTCAATGCACACACTAACAAACGTGTTGGTGTATTCATTATTTGTGACGACTATCTTATTCGTCACAAAAGCGAAACGAAGACAGAGTATATGACATGTGTCTGTCTCTTTCTCTCTTCACAGGCCATCCCTCAAAGCATTGATTGATTGGCGAGTGCAGTTCCCGCCAAAAGCTCTGCAGTCATGGCGTTAACAGACTGTTGCAACCTTTGTGGAACCGACGCAATGCTGACGTCCTTTTTCATCATAGCATCCTTATATTTATCTATCTCCTTTTTCGAATGGTTTCAATCACTGCCTCGGGATTTTCTTTCCTTGTTTGACCCACACCACATTTAAGTTTATAACTGCTATGGATGTACTAAAAGTACTGCGAATACTCGCAAACACACACTGACATCACCGCCTGTTGCAAAAACGTGGTAACTGGCAATTTTTAAATCTTGATTTAATTTAATTGTAAAGTTTTATTGTTTAACATTATCATGATATAAGACTGTCATACTATTCTGATGATGACAAAAATGATCATTCTGATATGTATATTTTTGTAAATAATCTATTTTTTACAATTATCTATTTAAAAAAATAAAATAAAATACATTGGTTACATACAGTAACCAATGTATTTTATTTTATTTTATCAAATAAAATAAGCAGCCAATCGTCGAGGTTCTTTGTGGCGATCACACAAACGGCGCCTACGCAGCTACGCGGTTACGGCTACGTCGCTACGAGCTACGCCGAGCCTACGCGACGAAAGTAGGAACATGCAGCTAGAAATTATAAATATTAATCCAAAACATTTTTGTATTTTGAAGAGCTTTTCAAGCTCTGTCAAAACGACTGTTCCTCCTGACTTGAGCAGCTCTGTGGTTATTCCGCCATCCCCTGGAGCTTTGTTGTTTCTTAGAATACTCTAGTTATTCTAATATTACCCATGTCAATGTCGGAAAGCTCGTCTGTGAGATGAACCTGAGATGTTTTTTGAGAAAATAAGTCTCCGAAGAACTTTTCTACTTCAGCGACTTCGAGGTGTCGGTGGTGCCCCGTGACGTTCTGAGTATCGTCAAGTAAACAACGGGAGGTGTCTGGCTTGGCAAATACCTTCGAGCCTTTATTCCGCGTGTAAGTGTCGTTCTAATTAGTTTCTTGACTTCCCTGTTAAGTACCTGATGCTCAGACGGTGTTGCGTTCAAGAGTTCTCATCGTTTTCTCATCAATTCTAGTCTCACTGGTGAATGCAGACTTACGTCCATAACTCTTTGGTCGAAGTGCTTATTGCCCACCTTGCGTCTTTGTCATCGTTAATGTTGTATCAATAAATTAAGATAATTAGCTTTTAAATTATACTGAACTGAAAAGACCAAGATTTACTGAAGAACGACATCTATACCCCCTGAGGACTACGCAGCCTACGTCCATAAACTCACGCTGTGTCTGCGACAGAAGTGTCATCTAGTGTTGTGCTAAGGACACTTGTGTGCATTGGACACTGCTGGACTACGTAGTCATTTATTTATTGATAAGGCACTTCAACGACTTACTCAACAAAACATACACAAACATAAATCACATACAGTATTAGGTATAGTGAATTGGTCACTTACAGAAGTGCTCAGCACTAAATAGTCATGAGAAATGTACTGTGTGATCAGTATGTGTACTGACACCTCCTGACCAAATTCTAGTGATGTAGCCAATATGTCAGCGGAGGTAATAGTTATGCTGATGACGTTTCAAGGGACTGTCTTTATGAAAAAATATTGACGTTTAATAAGTGCTGGCTGTGCCTCTTTCAGCTCAGTTCGAATTAATGACTTTTGATTGAATTAAATGTTCATGTTAAAAATTTACTCCATGGTATCGACATATAGCAACGGCTTAGGGACTACTCACACTTATTCAGCTCTATTTAGCTTATGCCCATAGAAAACAATGATTTTGTATGGAGACGTGTACGTATACATTCAGCTTTCTGCGTATATTCAGCATTCGCGGTAAACAAGTATATAATGAGGACTATTGTGTTATTATCATGCGAGTGCTATAGATAGAGTTCAGCACTATTTTCAATCGCAACAATTTACGACGCTGCACGCGGCTTGTAGAAGCATCGTTCAGCGATACGCGAATGGAGCTGAATAAGTATGAGTAGTCCCTTAACGTGCTTTCCAAAGCTCGTATGAAACTTGGTATTTAATGGACGTTCACCCATCTATGGACCGGCCTCGGCAAGCGTAGCTTAGCGTCGAAGTTTACTCGTGCGGCTTGTATTACTTAGTAACAAGCTGGAACCACACGAACTCAACGCACTAACATGCTTTGTAAATGCATTGTTGTCTGGAATCGCAAGTCAAAGGCAGATACGGCTTCAAAGCTAATCATACTTGATTAACTTCCGATCTCAAAGGGATGCACGACGGCTAATGGCTATTCATTAATAGCGAGTTTCAGGTGATTAGTAAACAAACTAAGCTATTTCACTACTATCAAAAATGTGCATAAATTAATAGTTAGACACATTTATTAACTCAAAATTCTCATTTTATTTTCCAGTTGAAAATTATTTCTTAACTTTAAATAAGGTAGGTAATATTTACCGAGATTCAAGGTTCACCATATTATGTTACAGTTTGACTGAGCGCTGCGCGCTCTCCGCCCTCTATTTCAAAAACGGTTGAGCGCATGGAAAAATGTTCGGTTCAAAAATTGTTGCAAATTTTACGATCTACAATTTTGATCATAGATGTTACCACTATTGAAGCTATAGAAACCGAGATAATCGCGAAAACCGATTTTTGTGACCTTTGATCTTCAATAACTTACGGCGCAGACACGAGCTTTTATGACACTTTTGACACAATATTTAGATCACCAAAATAAAGATGTTTATGAGTTTCCAGCTTATTATCTCTAATTCTGAGGTAAAACGATAATTTGACTGGTATATCCTTGTCACACACAACCATGTTTATATTCTGAACAGCGAGAATAAATATACTTTGATGTGACGCGACTAGCATTTGACGTCAGATATGCATGTAGCGCTGTGTCTACTTACGAGTATTTTAGATTGCTTCAAGACAAATCATGGTTTTAGATATTTTTTGAGTTTCCGAAGGATTTACTCACGACAAACTTTTTTAAGCTTCCGCGGTCCGTCCGTCCGTCCGTCACTCAATGGGCTGTATGCCATGAAGACAACAGCAGTAATTAATTAAGGCTCATATTTTCTGAAAGATCTTCATAATAGGTACTTGATTTTATGTTAAAGAAGCCAATGTCAATTTATAGCGCCCTATTTGGGAGTAACACTCTTTAGGCAGATTCTAAAATATGGAAGGAACACTAAATTTTCTACAAATAATCGTATGTAATAGCATAAAGTCTCAGTCAAGGTGCAAAAAAGTCAGTAAATTTAATTTATTTGTTTCGTACAATATAGTCCATTTTGTTAGTTAGATATTTTATGACTAGTGTTTGTACACAAACAAGAATAAAAAAACAAACAACAAAATAGGTGTTTGAGGAAGAATATGCAGAGAACGATAAAGTAGGTAACTACGCAAGACAAGATTAGTGACAGGCATAATTTTAATACTAGAAATAGGAACAAATTAGATCAACCCCGATTCAGATTGGCCAAAGTACACACTTCTTTTATGGGGTACTGTGTTAAATTTTATAATAAAATACCAGTTGATATTCTCGAACTGAATGAGAGAAAATTTAAAGCATGCATAAAACGCACACTATGTAGACAAGCGTATTATAAACTGGAAGATTATATCCTCGATAAAAACGCTTGGCTAAATGCTGGTCCTGCTCCACAGTCACAGCTGGTTAGGTCCACTTTTTAGGTTTTTATATTTGGAAGAGATGCTCGCTCTCTTTTTTTTATATATTATTGTTATAATAATTATATACTATATTATCGTTATTATAATTACTTATTTTTTTTATGTAACTTAATCGTTGTCTTTATTAATTTATTTTTCATTATTTGGTCATTGACAATCATAGTTTTGTGTAAAGTAGAAGCATATTTTTCAAATTTTGTAAATGTGAGTACCATGAAGCCATTATCATTTTTATGTGATTAGTTATAGTTTTACTTGTTGGACATGAACGAGCATGGTGGTTGAAAGCATGTCATGCTCACTCAATATCTCGCTGATGGCGGCGCGTGGGTTGGATCATTCGGTTCCCTTCGAAATGGTTGAGCTGAATGGTGCCGATACATGCGTCATGTTCATGAACAGGCGCCGTCGGTTGAGACTGGTCATGTCTTAACTGCCATTGGCTCAATTTAATCTTTATATTTTAAATTCTTATACTAAGCCCTTTTTTTTACTTTGCATTGTCCTCACATGCAGAAGCAACAGGTATATGTAACTTGGAATTTTGTAAAACAGAACATAATTTAAAAGAGTGTCCGTGGAGTTTCTTGCACGTTCTTCTCCATAGAGATCTACGCTTTGGAACGTACAAATAGCTTCCATGATTTTGACTGACCGACCTTGACGTTTCAAAAGTGCCTGTGAATGGTTTATTTGAAATAAAATGCTTTGAATTTGAATTTGAAATTTGAATTTGAACTCTATCGTTCTCTGCATATTCTGCCTCAAACATAAGGAATGTAAGGAATAAGTTACACCTGACCATTCTCCCCACATAATGCCTCAGAATAGGGAAGAAACGACTCTCCTGCACCACTGTTTGGTAAAGCAAATATCACAAATTCCCATTAATCCAAACCTTGATTGAAGCTACGCCGAGCAACCTGTTCTTGGAATTCCCAATTATTTTACTGCTTTGAATACAGTCAGTCATTGCATTTTTAACGATTGTCACAACGAACAGCGTCGACGCATAACTACCAACCGAGAGCATGTTGCATTTAATATGCGAGCACCGCCTGAACATACCCGTGCCATGCCATGAATATCTAGAAGCCAAACAACTGGGTCATGTAAGTCTACAATATTGTATATCCCAAATTTTAAAGTTAAATGTGGCTGAAGTCACGGATATGATAAATACTTTGCAGTGTGCAGCTAACCAGGGCACTAGACATACCACTGGAATACCAGCTTTGCTAATTGATATCAACATATTTATTTTTATTGGACTAACAAGAAATGAATTCAGTCTTATCTTCTTCTTCTTCTTCTACCTGGCGTTAATCCCGGCTATTGCCAGGGTCCGCCTTCCTACTTAGCTTCCTCCACTTTGCCCGATCTTGAACATCCTTCTCAGTTAGGCCATTGGCTCTCATGTCGGACTTAACGACGTCCAACCAGCGCTTGCGAGGGCGACCACGGGACCTAGCCCCAAGAACAGCCATATTCATGCATCCCCGACCAACGTACTCCATAGGGCGGCGCATGATGTGGCCATACCATCGCAGACGACACTCTTGCAGTTTTTCCCCCACGTCACGGACACCAAGACTACCTCTGATGAAAGAGTTGCGTATGCGATCGGATCGCGTTACGCCACTCATCCACCTCAGCATCTTCATCTCCGTGACGCGAAGCTCCTGGGTGTGTCTGCTTAGTGCTGGCCAACATTCACCGCCGTAGAGTAGGACAGGCCGTATGATGCACAGAGGGGGCACTATCTTATTGGAAACTTAAAGTCATTTATTTCAAAATAACTAACATAACTATATACATTATGAATATACAAAACCAATAACATAACTATATACATTATGAATATACAAAACCAAATACAATCAGGCGTCGAAAAATTCCTTCGCATCGCTGTCATCCGGAAACGTGCCCAGAAGACTGGCAGCATTGCCACGTTGAATGGCAATGCTAATTCTTTGAGCAAAGAACGAGCCAGCCCTCTGGTCACGCAAAGTGTCGACCAGTCGGCGAGAAATGTCCTTAAAAAGGAGACGCGCACTCGGACCAATAAGGTTAAAGTATTTCCGCCGCTTAAGGGCCTCAGCAGCCGCAGCAGCAGCGGCACAGCTCGCCGTACTTGGAACATGTGATGGCGCAAGGGTGTCGACACATGTTGCGTCCCACACCAGAGGCCTACCCACCTTCCACGGCACCAACGTCATACCATCTGGTCTCTTCCCATCGTCTTATCATAATTTTATTCGAAACTCTTTCTCTTGGACAGAGTAGTAATATTAAGCCCACACTTTCCTAGGCATTTTACCCTAGCAAGAACAGGTACCTATGTATGGACCCATCTGATAATCAAGACTAACCGTGACTTGGTGGTTTGTGGAGTTTTCGTTGTTTTCGTGTCTATTTATGTTCGATCTTAAGTGCACCTCGTAACCTAAGAATTGTTTTGGGGTAGAGAAAATAAGGCAGAGAAGCGCTGGATTAATGTAATTAAAATTAGTAATCCATTATTGCATTAATTCGGTTAGCAAGATCAATAATATCCCGAGTGCGTTCGATTAATTGCTACCTGAATGTGTAATTAGTAGTACTCGGTACTAATTGAAGTTACCACCTTATACCCGTGTCGTATGTGTTATAATCTAGTCCTAATTGCATGCTTGCAAGTGCCGTAATTGTCCAGCCATCAAAAACATAACTTGTAAAAAAACCAAGTCTCGCAAATCACTTCTTCAACCGTAAAAAGTTGTGAGATCCAAGTAATAATACCATGTCGGTTGATTTATTCAGTCCCTACCGGGTCCTTCTGTCTTAAGTTATTACGTAATTATCTAACTACAGTTTTGAAAGATTTCGAATTCCTGAAGAAACAGTTCCAATCCATCGGCCTTGACCTCAAACACTCCAAATGTGAAATTTTCCTTAATGACAATACCGACAGACAAATTACAGAAATTCAACTCAATAGCTCCAGATATCAAAATTTTAGACAAGAGTTATCTTCACCTTCTAGGTTCACCTATATTGAAAGACAGTTTTTCTTCATTCAATGACGACAAAATTAATCTTTTTAACGATATTTCGGAAAGACTTAGCAAAATTAATTTACATTTGGCTTTCACCCTCATTAGATATTGTTGTTTTGGGCCCAATTTTATATCTCCGCTCTTTACCTTTATGGAAGCAGTCACATCTTTTGAAAAAAATCGATCAAATCATTCAAGTCACACTGACATCTATCTTAATGTGGCTCTAAATGACCGAGCGTGGCTGCAAGCCACACTACCCATTCGCTTTGGTGGGCTCGGCATCCGCAAAATTTTTAGTGTAAGCCTACCGGCGTTCCTGTCATCTGTCAACAGCACTGAAAAGTTAACCAAAAGGATATTAACTCCATCATTGGTTAACTGTGAAGTGCATTGCTTGACCGATGCAGTGAACGCCTGGAAAGTCGCTTGCCCGAATGCGGCGTTGCCCGATAACCCATTCTCCCAAAGACAATGGGACGAGCCGCTCTGCAGATTGGTACGGAATTATCATTAATACAACCACCAATACTGCGGAGCGCTCCATCGTAGATTGTCTCTGACCTAGACTGGAGTCAAGCCAACACCATACCAATAAAAAAAGAGTTGGATGGTTCTTCTTCTTAGCGTGTCGATGGCAAACACAGTGATATTAAATATTATGTGTGGTTACTCAGCTACGGGATGCTCTTCATGATGGCTGTGTGCTCGTGAAAACCATACTTCTTAAATCATTAACAAAATATAAAAATTGCGAATTGGATCGCAGTTTTTTTTTTACTATTTATAGGCACGCGTTTGACCACTATCTCACCTCTAGTTTTACAGCATCGTGAAGTCGATTGCGTCTCCACTCGGGCAGTCCTTTATCAGAATTAGTTTCAATGAGCTCGAGTGCCTCTCCGAGTAATTGCAAGAGATGATTCGAATTGACCACGATTTTTAAACAAATTAGCTTTTCTTACAGTATTTATGATTGATCAAATAATGTATTATCATCTTCACTTTAATTCTTTATTGTACACCAAAACAGCTTATTCAAAATACAGTAATGAAAGTTCATGTACAAAGGCGAGCTTAACTCAGAAATGAGTTTTCTCCCAGCAAACCTTTGAGTGATAGAGAAAGATGACAATGGAGGGTAGGATCCAGTGCACATAATTACATTTATTTAATTACTTTTTATTATATATATATAGATTAAAACATAAACCTACATACATAACTATAAATATTCATACACATACATATATACGTATATTATGTCAAAAGCGAAAGGAAATGCTCTTTAACTTTCCTCTTGAAGACATCAAGAGAAGGGCTGTCGCGTATGGAGTGTGGGAGCGAGTTCCAGAGACGTACTGCAGTAACAGAGAAAGAGCCACCATATCGACTAGAAGTGTGACGCGGGGTACGAAGGAGAAGAGAAGTGGCAGTTCGACATGATTTGCCCCTCGGGACGAGGTACTCAAAGCGTTCACGAAGGTATTGAGGAGAATTGGGATTGTGAAGGATAGTATAGAGAAGGGATAAGATATGGGTATCTCGCCGACGCCGAATCGGCAGCCACTTCAATCTGGTCCGAAACTCCGACACGTGGTCGTATTTCCGGAGACCAAAAATAAACCGAATGCACAAGTTCTGCAGTCGCTCGAGTTTGTTCAGGAGTACCTCTGTAGCATCTAGGAAACAGACATCCGCGTAGTCTATAAGTGGTAAAAGAAGAGATTGAGCAAGACTGACCTTTGTGTGAAATGGTAAGAATTTTTGAAGACGTTTAAGAGACTGAAAAGTGTAGAATACCTTCTTACTAACATTAGCAATATGAACCTCCCAAGAGAGGTTAGTATCAATATGGACGCCTAGATTTTTAGCGCTTTTTGAGTATAAAATTGGCACTGAATCATACACTACTGGTGGCAGAGACTGGTGATCCAATAGGCTGAGCATGTATCTGCCACCCACAATAAGCGCTTGAGATTTAGTTGGGTTAAGCAAGAGTCCAAAAGATTTAGCCCACTTGTTGATATTTTCAAGGTCATCGTTGATGGCAGCCACAGCCGCAGCCAGTTCGCCTACTTTAAAATGTCGATAAAGCTGCAAGTCGTCTGCATAGAGATGAAAGTTAGAAGTAAGGACCTTAGTGATAGCGTTTATAAATACTGAGAAGAGAAGAGGAGAGACTAAAAACAAAAGAACAAAAAGACTTTCAAGCACTACTTTGTGAAATTCTACTGAACAGAAAGCCTAATCCGAATACTTTGAAAATGTACCTTTATTTTTTTTTTACTATTTATAGGCATACGTTTGACCACTATCTCACTATATTTTTAAAGTATCTAAGTCTATTTTTTTATAAAAAGTTTACTTAACGATCGATGGCAATAATACAATAATATACCACTGTTACATAAGGCTAAACAATAATAAGAACCAACTAAAATATAGGTCAGGTCTGAACTGATTATACTCACGAAAATGTTTGAATAATTATGGAGAATAATTAACAAAAGGAACCTTATACAAAATATACAATTAACTGTATATATAACCCCACAATTACCTATTCCACAGAGTATGTGTAAGTATTATTTTTCTCATAATTGGTCAATTAACTTGCCAGCTTTGTAGCGGTACCCATTTACGGTGTCACCCAGTGAGTACTTGAGCGAAACTCATTTTTACCCGACTGCGCGACGCAAAGGAGTGGTAATGTGTTTGTCAGCCAATGTATGTATGTTTCTTTGTGTCATTTGACATATGTCAATTGAATCCTCTTAGTTCGGCGAGTGTCACTAAAGACATGACGTTAGTGAAAATTCAATATGGCGACTACTGGACGCCATATTGCGAAAATATTTTTTTTTTCAATTCGCTTTTCAAGCAGTCTGATGCAGTTTAATCACTGATCTGATGCCAACAACTGCATCAGACTGCTTAAAAGCGAATTAAAAAAAATTTTTAGTCGGTTTTAGCGGTCGGGTTTTAAGCTACCGCCTACAAGGGCCCCGACGTGTCCTTCGAGGCCTGCCAAAACAATCCTTAGCTAATAGGGCCTATTTTGTAAAAAAAAACAATGCCCTTAAAAACGGGCCCCTAACAATGTCTGATACAGGACCACTTCGAGACTAGATACGCCACTGAGTCCTATACGTTCCGCATTCAGGGATTTCCGCGATCTTCACCAGGTCATCAGTTCGCTTTGTGAGAGGTCTTCCAGAACCTATCGTCCCTATTTACTAAACACTCATCTGTCTAGCCTTATCCCAACTATGCGGGGTCGGCTGCTACCAGACCTCCACAACTCATTAACTGGGTAACACGGTGGTTCTTGGCAGGACGAGTCAGATTTACTGGCTTCTGATAATCCCTAACGACTGCCAAAGATCTACAAGTGACAGCCGGGACCAACGATTTAATGTGCTTTCCGAGAAACGGAAGAAACTCGGTATGTTAAGATGGTTTTTTTTTTTTTTACTAATGATAGGCACGCGTTTGACCGCTATCTCACCTGATGGTAAGCGAGGATGTGGTCGAAGATGGAGCACGCTTGCCTAGAAATAACCTATTCACTCTTGATTTAAAGACTCCCAGGTTGTAGCTATCAGGAAACACAGACTCCGGCAGGGAATTCCACTCCTTAGCTGTACGCACTATGAATGTGTTCCCAAAACGTTTTGTGCGTATGGGTGGGATGTCCACCATGTACCGGTGGCGCATCGCCGTTCGTCTTGTGGTCCGATGATGGAACGGGCTTGGCGGAATTAAATTATGCAATTCCGTCGCACATTCCCCAAAATGCAACCGGTAATCCATTCACAGACCAACCTTGGCAAGCGTTGCTTAACCTTGAAGATTGGTCCGTGTGGCTGATATTATTTAGCTACGAGCTCCTGTACCTAAACAAATGACAAATGCCTGGTTATAAATACTTACGTGGGAGGCATCGAAATATATTGTAAACACCGCCCCTTCCTCATAGTCGGATCTAAATTTTTATGGAAAGAGTCATTTTCATCAATTTGTGGGACTCCGTATAGGTACTATTCTATTCAACTACATCCGGTTGTGCTGGTACCCGATACCCATTCTCATTGGTGGATCCTAAGCCTCCTTAAATGACCCAGATTTCTTTGTTAATCAAAACAACCTTACATTTAATTTAAACTCATTGAGAAGTTTACGAAGAGTAAACTAAGAGAGCTTGTTATGAGTTGTGCAAAGTATAATGATATGTACTTTTCAGTGTTTACTGTGCTAAAACCCACCCGCAGCAAGGTCAAGTACCCCCAAACGACAATCCTAGATCCAAAGGAAACATTGCGCCGACCCCGATACATCGGGATACCATCCTTGCCTTGTTGCTATTCCACCAATTCGCACTAAGCGTTTCCAAACGTCTTTTATAACGCGCACAGCAAAGGAGTGGAACCCTCTGCCTGTGTCTGTGTTTCCGAACGCTTACAACCCTAATCTCTTTAATTTTAGAGTGAACAGGCTCCTACTGGGTAAACTAGCTCCATCGTAAACTTTGACTCTGCCATCCCTGACTTAGGCTAGAGTCAAGAGCAAACCCATCAGAAATAGAAAAAAAGGACAAAAGAATGATGATGTACTGGAAAGGTGATCAATATTGCCTGCATTTCAATAGCTTGTTCAAGTGTACTATTTGCTTTCTATACGCTGTTATACTTCACTTTGAGCACGGCAGGCGTGACATCGGTGTCGCACAGAGTATTAAATGGTAGCTAGTGCATTTAACGGGAATTATTTTGCGTGCAATGTTGAATGTGGACCGTTATGTGCTTAATTTCTGCATTCAAAGAATGAATTTGTCTCTATTAAATAAATAAATAAAAAACTTATTTGTACAAAAAGAAATGTATTTAAGTAACAAAATATTTTTCGATTTAGTAATTTTAGAAAAATAAAAAGGTAAATCGTTACGTCATTACAATTTGCTGAATTCATGCAAAATGTTCATGTCCTCCTCATTGGTCCTAAATATTTAATAGTACAACTAGACAATTTGTCGTGTCGTATACATGTTGACGAATGGTGCTTTCTCTCCTTCTTGCAGCCAGTTGTCTTCTGAGTAATTGTTGTTGTTCCTTTCTACCACGTGGAAGGTATACGCATGACGACTCTTGTCTGACTTGTTGTGCGCACTTCTGTGGACAACGTTGCCATGGAGAAGGATGCAAGTACCTGTAAGAAAAGAGATGGTGTTATTTGCAGATACTTGCGCAATTGTATAGTAAGGACACGTTTCCAAATGCAACCAGCTCGCACGCAAGTTGCTCTACATTGCGGGTTACTGAAGAAAGAATAATGCGACCCATCGCTCAATTGTTTCCCGCAATATTAATAATTACATTTCTGCGTACGGTTAAGCGATGGATCCTGCTTCTTGCTTGCAGGTGGAAAGAAAGCAGTATGTAGCCACAAACACCTAGACGCTTCATACAAACTGAGCGTGACAGTGGGCGTCGCCGTTTAGTAAACGTATAGGGACCGTGCACGGCGTTTAAAGGGACAGAATAGTTGACATTGACGCTTCTGTGCTGCCACCTGTGGTCCCTGCACGCTCAGTTTAGGGGAACATGCGCGAAGAAGACTGTGCCATCTAGCATAGCTATTTCGAATTTTATACTTGAAACATACTTGACAGTGACATTTCTTACCACCTATAGTTTCTGCGCGCATCCTATAGCTATAGAAATTGTCAGTCCGTTACAATACTAAACTATGGTTGTCATAACCATAGTTTAGTATTGTTAACCGAAATTGATGCTCAATGTACATTGCACGGGCTTAAATTTTGATGAATATCGTCTTTAGTCGAAATTGGCACGATCTGGCCATGATGTGTGTGCCTGGCAAACAGTAGGTTAAAAGATGGAACGCGTAACCAAATGAAAAAGTTAAAAACAATGTTTTATTATGAAAGCAATTTTTCATAACCTTGTGCAATAGGTAATTTTCACTCAAGTTGAAACAGTTTAGATAGAAGCTCGTTATAATTTCCTTAGAAAACATTTTCTCCTCACAAAACTATTCTTGGATAAAACTTCTTCATTGCGTGGTAATATTTTTCAATGTCATACTGTAATTTAATTTTCTTCGAATCTAATAAACATCTCTGCTTATTATTCAATGTTTTGCAAGATTTGACTTAGTATTTTTCCACTGACGCAAAACTGGCAAGTAACGTGATCACTGGTAAAGGTTAGATGCGAGACGCCCACGACCGGGTTATGTGGCATGCAAGGGAGGAGAGGGATGACTGGTAAGGAAAGTTCCTTCGCTCTCTTTAGCTCTATACACTTCGAAACCGGTCTATTCTGTAAACCTCCCACCGTGATCATTTTTGTGGAGTGAGTTTAAAGTGGTGGCCCGGTGATAATGGCTTCGACTTACGAGTTGTAGGTCGTAGGTTCGAACCCAGGCAGACTTTTTTTACTTTGTGAAAATTATTTCATCACCACTGCACTCAAAACGGTGAAGGAAAACATCGTGAGGAAACCGGCATGTCCTAGAGTCAAAAATTCGAAGACATGTGACATCTACCAAACGGCATTGGGCGCGCGTGGATTACGGCCCACTCCCTCTCACGGAGAGGAGGCCTGTGTTCCAGCAGTGGGAATATTATAGGCTGATTATGATTATGAGTTTAAAGTGAATCGTAATTTCTCCTCAGTTGCACGGATTGACAGCTCAATTCATGTTCTCCAAAGTATTAATATGTGTGATGTTTACAGAATCGCACTGCTGGTTATGACATGAATCATCAAAAGAGCCAACATAGGTACTGTTAAAAAATATGAGAATGTATGGAAAAGAATCTATTCATAAAGTGACCCCTAATTGACAGTAAGGGACTACTCACACTTATCATCATCGTCATTTCAGCTAATTTCCTTCCAATGCTGAACGTAAGCCTACTCACACTAATTCAGCTCTATTCATCTGGGTGTACCCATACAAAACAACGATTTTAAAAGGAGACGCGTACGCAGCTGTTCAGCTTTCCGCGTCTATTCAGCTTTCGTGGCAAACTTGTATAAAATGAGGACAATGTGTTATTATCATACGAGTGCTATAGACAGAGTTCAACGCCGATATTACTACTTTACTTATGACGCTATGCGCGGCTGATAGAAGCACAACTGTGTAAGTGTGACCAAAACCATTCAGCGAAAGGTGAATGGAGCTGAATAGGTGTGAGAAGTCCCTTATTCGCCCCTTCCGGAAATATTATACCTTCCCTAGTTAAGGCGTGCAAGTGAGAGAACAATAGCGGTAACATCTGCGTGTATGATTAGGGGGCTCGAATGTTAAATGAATAATTAGTGCAGTGATACAATGATGGGTAATATAGTAACGATTTTTAAAGTCGTTTTGGTGGATGGCAGCGAATTTAATGTTTTTGTCGTGGCCGAATGTTGTTTGTTTTAACCAGGTTTTATCCGATTTCGAAATAATTGTTTTGTTTGAAAGGATTGACTTTTATTTATATTATTTATATTATACTTTTATTTATATTGCAGGCATACATATAGTGATTTTGATACTGGAATTTTTATTCAGAAAGTATCATTTGTTGAAGAGGCACTGATGAATGGTGGCCTACGGAACTCCTCAATGATAAGTATTTCCTGGGTTACGATTAAGCATTTAAATTAATGGTTCTGATGATAGCCGTGTTCAGTACATCTACCATTCTAAACTCGTTAGCGGCTGTAGTTAACAATGTACGAAAAGTAAAGAAAAACACGTTTCTAATTTATTTGTTTAGTTGTTATTTAAAGTTTTACTTGCAACTTGCTCGTTTGTTACGGAACTAAACGAGTATAGATTGATAAAACTCTTGGTAGACGTACAGGCTTAGTGGAATTGACAAGGGTTGCAGTTTGGCTATATTTATTTATTCATTTATTATATACTTTATTGTACACCTTATAACAAGCACAGGAAAAACGCTGATAAAAACTAGTGTACAATGAGCGCGAACGGTCTTATCGCACAGGGCAATCTCTTACAGACAACCTTTGGAAAGACTGAACTAAAGAAGTTAGATTTAGGGCGGTCAGTGTACAAACATCATAAATCATATTAATAGAGAGGCATACACAATAATATAAAACAAATACATACAATACTGTATAATATACTAATAAATATCAAATATATAATAGGAAAAGAAGACACAAAGTTACAGTGAGAGGTAATGTTATTTCACCCATTTTTTAAACGTTGTTAGCGTTTGAGCGCGCCTCACTTCCATGGGTAATGCATTCCACAAACGAGCTGCTTGAATAGTGAAAGATTTGTCAAAGAAGGATGTGGAATGCATACGAATACTTAACTTTAGATTTTCCAATGATCTCAAGGACTTAGAATGTGTGTCACAGAGAAACTGAAAGTGTTCTTTAAGATAAAAAGGAGTAGAAGGATAGGAACCTAACTATAGAATTTGCATACTATTTAGATTTAGCTGTGGGGTACCACAACTAAAAAGTAAAGCATAAAATCTTTTCAGATAAACTGACGTCCAAATAATATAGCTTATATTGCTATTTAAGGGCAATTTGCCCATGTAACTGAAGCGTAAGCAGACAGACTTGTGTATTCTCCCCATCTTGACCTATGGTGCACAGACTTGGTCTTTGACTAACATCCAAAAGTCCAAACTCAAGGTTTGACAACGTGCTATGAAGTGCAGTATACTAGGTGTTGAATTAACAAACCATGTTTGAAACACTACACTGCGCACCAAAATGCAAATCGTCGATGGTGGGTCAAAAGCCTGCCCAACAAAATGGGATTGGACAGGAAATGTCTGCCGCACAGACATGCTTTGGGCCCATAAAATACAGGATTGGATACCTGGAACAGTGAGACGAGGCCGAGCAGGCAGCGAAGGACATGGCGGGACGACCTGGATGTCTTCCTTACGTATTCGAAGCAAGAGGTACAACACTGTGAGCATTGGAAGGAATGGAGGGAGGCCTTTGCCCAGCAGTGGTGTACGGGCTAGTAATAAAATAATAATAATAAGTTTGAACGTAACACGAAGTACTTGGTATTTCTCACCTTTGCTAACAGGAACTGGTATAAAACTAGATGACGGGTAAATGGGAGCTGGTCTGTCGTATATCAACGTGTCTTTGCTGCTCTTGTCTGGATTCCGTACCAGTCGCCTGTGGACCCCGGACTTGTGCGACCCTGGGACTACCCAGAGGCAGCCATTTTGTACTGTGGCATCTTCTAGAGCTATCCAGAAGCCGATTGGAGGAACTGGTTCCGTGTGCAGATATGTTATGTCTTGGTGTGGTGTTACTGTAAAGAAGAAAGAGAAATGATTAAAATAAATCTTTTTCAAGAAGTAGAGTTTCTGGTGTGTGGCAGTGGGCAGGGCACATTGCTCGCAGAACAGATGGTCGATGGGACAGAAAAGTTCTAGAGTGGCGACTGCCTATCGGAAGATGCAGCGATGGAAGGCGTTCCACAAGACCGATGGCCTGGCGAGGGTCGCTAGTAGAGAAATGAATGTGAGACGCACAAGACCGGTTGTTGTGGCGACATTTGAGGGAGGCCTCTGTCCAGTAGCGGACGTCTTTAGGCAGATATGATGATGATATGAGTTTCTGTTCGTTGAAGGAGGGAAATGCTGGAAATAGGTACTGATACATTCTGAAGATTCTTTGAGTGATAGGAAAATGCACTATAGTTGAATGTCAAGATGTTATCTAAGTTTTTCCTCATCATCTGTCTAGCCTTTTTCCAACTAAATTTGGGGTCAGCTTCCAGTCAGGCCGAATTCAGCTGAATACTAGTAGGTACTTTGCGTGGAGCGACTGCCTATCTGACCTCCACAACCCAGGGTAGCACGGTACTTCTTGGCAAGACTGGAGTCTGATTTACTATGGATTTACTGGCTTCTGAAAATCCGTAACGTCTGCTAAAGATCTACAAATGACAGCCGGGATCAACGGCTTAAGGTGCTTTCAGAGGCACGGAGGATTCTTCGTATGTTAAGATGTCACCAATCCACAGACTGACATCGGCAAGCGTTGCTTAACCTTGAAGATCGAGCCGTTCGGCTGTTATTATTTAGCCTTATTAAATCCATAAATTTTTGACAGATTGCGGCTGACATGCAACGATGCTTAAAAAAGTATGTAGTTAATTGGCTTTCTGTTTACAAGAGATACATGATAATCTTTGAATAGGATTATTGTGTTGCTTTTAAGCAATAAACAAACAGGATACCTATAATGACATCTTAAAACCTTTATGATACCCTTCAATACCTCCTTTCCCTTTGCCTTGCCTTGCCTTTTATGATATTCTTCGTGGGAGGGAGACGGAGTTATACAAGGTGCATAACACTATCCCTTTTTCACAGCTTAATGATGATGGCATGAGCACGTCATAAAGGGCCCCTGGGCCTTTCTAGCGGAAAGCTTTAAAATTTACAAAGAAAAAATGAGGCTTTTGAAGAAATAAGATTAAGAAAAAAATAACTCGTGGCGTTACTTTTGTAGTTTCGCAGAAAACATTAATTTAAAAGAGCGAGATTAATTTGTAGGTCTTCTTCTGCACGAGTAGCCTCGGTTTGTGGTATTTTTTCCTCAGAATGTTATTATTAGAACTTTTCTCGGGACTTAGTAAGGTCTAAGTAGTGGCACGGGTCGATCTTCAAGGTTAAGCAATCTTTTGCCGAGGTCGGTCCGGGCCTCGGAAAATAGGTTAAGCAGATGGTCCCTTCCGTTCCGCCCAGAGGGCGATAAGTTATTTGATGATTTCTAATCCATGAAAAGAGCAACATGAACCAGTTTTAAAGTGTTGCAAAATACGAGAGCGAAAACACTATCTGTACTTACGAAATAAACCTTTTTTTTAAGATTTTAAATCATCAAATGACTCCTTCCGCTCTAGGCGAAACGGAAGGGAGTGTCAGACTCTTATTGACTCATACGTGTTCCTCGAAACGCTCTTTCGTTGCGTTTGCGTTCCAGGGCCGCGGTGACTCCTTCAAACACATTCCGCAGACGAAATACTTTATATTCTCGGTACCCCTGGTTTCCACATTGAGAATTATATAAGTAAGCATAATTTGGCAAAATTCACGCTAAAGTAGAGTTTGACAAGTTTTCAAGTTCTTATTCTCAAATCAGAAATCATGGTAAAGACTGAATGTCAATTGTTAACATTGCCAACCATACGAAATTGTTAAAATATTCATGATTGAACAAGAAATTGTACATGACAAATGATTGTATGTTAGGTACATCTCTCACAAGACAAAAGAAATACGAAAGCCATTCCAAGAAAAATACTTGAAAATGCCTTGAAAGTTTTACGCCGCTAAGTTAGCGAAGCGTTCTCGAGGCGGAAGAAAATTAATATGAAGACATGCAGGGGCTGCAGCAACTACCCTCGTTTAGCGGACGACAAAGTTTATATGGCCACTCGACTTTTGATACCGTGTTCTTAGGAAAGAAGACCTTGCAAAGTCTACTTTGTTTACAGAAAATCTAACTATGGTAGACGCCAGATTAATGTGAAATTACGGTCATTGACTCACAATCAATCAATGTAACTTTTTTAATATCAAAAACAGAAATAAAGATATAGAGCTGTCCTGAATCGACTTCTATCATGATCCTTTAGGTTCTCTGACTGTAAAAAATGTTTCATAATTTATTGTTTTGGTATCTACGAAGGGATATTAGGAAAACGTCAATGTACTTTATTGCAAGTTTATCTAGCGCCAACCATAGATTCAAGGTAAAACAATGGGTTGATCTGGAGTCCATTCGAAAAGAGATCGTGGCAAAATACAGTGAAACCTGGATAACTGGAACTTTGAAGTACCTGCGTATTTGTCTCACCTAAAGAGGTATTCCACTTACCCACGGTCCGAGATATCCAGGTATTTAATATCTGTCTTTTGTTTACAGAGGGTTCCATTATTAAGGGTGAGAATAGAGGAATATTTCTGTTAAATTAGAACGATTATTAAATAAAAGTACCTAGATGACTGAACTTTGCTTGTTTTTTCTTTTATGACGTTTTCTTAAAACGAAACCTAGACCGATCGATGGCTTCTGACTATCCGTAACGGCTGCCGAAGATCTACAAATGCAAGCAGGGACCAAGGCTTGACATGTTGTCCGAGGCACGAAAGAAACTCGGTATGTTTAGATGGTCACCCATCTACAGGCTAACCGACCCCAAATATTGTTGGAAAAAAAGCTACGCAGATTGATTGGTCTGGAGGACAGTAGTGCTTCATCATCTTGGATAGTAATCTACTAATAATAAAAATCGATCATCTTTCTGAAAATTAGAACGGACAGCTCGAGTCTCGAGTGCGTGGGTTAGTCACAAGTATTAAAAATTTCAACCTGACTATCACTTGCTATCTAGAAAGAGCGTTTAGACTTTGTAGGACAAGCAATGCACGTTTGACCAGAGAGGCAGTCTTCACGCTTCAAGTAAAATAATGTTATCAGTTGTATACCAGTATTTCTAAGCTTCGAGTCTAACTATCCAGCAAGTCAGATAATAATGATTGTGCCCTAGAAACATACCTTCGCCACCGATACCAGGGTTCTTGTAAATGTACATGGATTGCACCACGGCTGGCTCCTTGAAGGCCAGCTCTCGGCAAACATGCTGGACGCGGTCGCAATACGTATAACACCTGAAGATGGGATGCTGGAGATGCAATGCGTGTCCAACCTGCAAACAAAAGATTGTTAGGTATAAGGTTAATTTTCGTACCATGTCTTGAATCTAATCGATTCTGTAAACATTCGAAGTGAAGGCGTGGGTGTAGTGATCACGAAGTAAACTGTCAATCCATGTAGTCAAGATGAAATGACTGCTCACTTCGTGATCACTTCGCCTTCACTTCGACATGTTTACAACATCGACCGGCTGGCTCTCAGAACTGACTAGCTTAGAGGAACTACCTTACTGTCACACAATAATGACCTAAATATTATATTACTTTGTGACTTTGCGTTTGTGCCAAAATAAGTGAATTTTGTCTATTTTTTGTCAAAAATCCGGTCAAAACCACTTTTTTTAACATCCAATGTAAACATAATGGTTATCTTAAACTCTCACGTTCTTATTTTTAGTATACACAGTGCGAGCTAGCATGTGAGTCAGTAACTCGCATCATATGGACGTATTTTACGAGCGTGACCACGCACGATAGTAGTTCGCTTCCGAGTCAATTTTTTTTTTTTTTGTTTTCACTCTCCCTCTCTATTTCAACTCAAATATAAAATGTCTATTTGTAATATGCAAAGAACAGCTTTTTACCAAAGGACCATTTTGAATTTGATTGTATGTCGTTCTGTTTTTTCCGCTTTTTAATCTTCGAAATGGCTGGACCAATTGAGTGATTTGCAGTAACTTACTTTATTAAGTGATATGCTTGGGTCTACTGTAAGTTCGCCATCGGCCCCAACCGCGGCATCCTCGAAAAAATAGCTGATGTTTTCGTTGCTCTTCAAAAAGTAGTCGTCTTTTAGTTGCTGAAAATAAAATGCGGCTTTTATTTACTGTTTATTATTGTGGAAAAAATGATTTATGAGAGGAGCTCGTGGCTAGATAATAACAGCCGCATGGGTCGTTCTTCAAGGTTAAGCAACGCTTGCCAAGGTTAGTCTGTGGATGGGTGGCCATCTTAACATACTGAGTTTCCCCCGTGCCTCCGAAAGCACGTTAAGCCGTTGGTCCCGGATGTCACTTGTAGATCTTTGGCGGTCGTTACGGATAGTCAGAAGCCAGTAAATCTGACTCCAGTCTTGCCATGAAGTATCGTGTTACCCAATTAATGGGTTGTGGAGGTCTGGTAGGCAGACGCTCCTCGTAAAATACTGGTATTTAGCTAAATCCGGCTTGACTGGTAGCTGACCCCAATATAGTTGGGAAAAGGCTAGGCAGATGATGATTGTGGAAAAAATGATTTAGTTGTTAGGGCTTCATTCAGAAAAAGACATAGAACCATTGTGGCATAGCCCACCTGGCTGCCGTTGTGATTTTTTTCAAAGTGGTAGCGCACGGTCTAAAATTAATATATGGGTAGAGGACACTTCAACAAAAAACAATGTTAGGAACATGATGCCCTAAAGTGTCGCTTTGCCGAGATTATTTCGAGGTAAAGTCACCATAGCAACAAGTAGGAAGTTAAACAGTCAGTAGCTAGTGTAATATCGGGAGCGTTCACCAACTCGTTGGGTTGATTGGATCAAAGCGATATCAAGATTTACTGTGACCACTGACTGCTTTGATAAGAGCCGAAGACAGAGTGGCCTGGAAGCAGTTCGTCAGTGAATCCGTCAAAGCTAACCAGTACCCCTATTCTGAAACAACATTTTCGTGTCTCGACAGCGGAATCCGAGGTGAGTATCAAATTACGTGAAACGTAAGACCTTTATGTTTTGTGCAATAAAGCTCACTTTGTTCGTTATCGAAATGGTTCTTTACAGAATAGACTAGCTGGACGGGCACGACCTTCAGTCAGGCACCTCTTCAACGAAGAACACGAATAGAAGAAGGAAGTACGATGAGAGTATTTGTCAATCACATCTTATCGGAGGAGCGGATTTGGATACAATTTGAAATATATAGTGACAAATAATGCTTTCTACCATGAAAGTACGATATCATAAGACGAAGGAGGAAGGAAGGAGTAGCTGCGGGTAAAGATCATTTATTAGACGGATAATGCATATTTACCAATTTTTCAGCATTAACAGTAGAGAATATGATCCTATCTTCTTTGCCGGGTATGTTCTTAGTGAACTCCAGACCAGCTTGTAGCATGTCGTCGCATTCTGCTGGGCTCAGGAAATCTTCCAGGATCGCGTATCCATCTTGTTCGACCTGAAACGTATTTGATTAAATACATTAATTAAATAATGTACTTATTTATCCAGTAATCCAAACACAACGGTAAAAATCACAAGTTACAAAACAACAAAGAAAAGGAAATAAAGAAAAAGCGTAAAACAATACTCGTATAACATTTTGCGCTGAGCATCGTTTAGGTTGATTAAAAAGTTATAATTTTATAGCTTCGCTGGTGCATTGATTGCGTTCAATTAATGCACCAATCAAATAGTCAGTTTTTGCACACATTTGCTAAATCTTATATCATCACGCTGAGACTAATAGGAGCGGAGCAGTAATGAAATTTGTGACGCAGACGAAGTTGCGCGGGTCAACTAGTAAGTAGATATGTCTACCATAATATCAGTCACGTCTGTAATTCAAATTCAAAATATTATGTTTATTAACATTTCAGCTCCACAAGACATCCACAGCTGGACATAGAAGTCTTGACCGAGTCTCGATCGGTCCACTTTGTGACCTTGTGGGAAACCTATTAGAAGGATGTGCACGGTTCGAATTCGTTGACGTTTCCTATCAAGAAGAACCAGCAAGAAACTCTACGACTACTCTTTTATATCTCTACTAATATATAAAGCTGAAGAGTTTGTTTACTTGAACGCGCTAATCCCAGGAACTACTGGTCTTATTTGAAAAATTCTTTCAGTGTTAGATAGCCCATTTATCGAGGAAGGCTATATGTTACAAAACCAATAGGAGCAGAGCAGTAATGAAAATTGTGACGCAAATGAAGTTGCGTATGTCAACTAGTACCCCATATATTTCCCAATCGCGAGACGGGGTCGCGGCAGCCCTCGAAGGAGATGATGGGACTTGGACGTCTTCCTTGGGAATTGGCATGAAGAGGCACAGAACCGGGAACAGTGGAAAGAATGGAGAGAGACCTTTGC